>OW026451.1:100874515-103374515 GCA_932274525.1 Podabrus alpinus | reverse complement strand
AATATTGAAATGTAAAAAATATGTAACATTATAGTTATTTATGTATCAAGATTATGTATAAAAAAAAATTTCGCCGTTAGAAAAACTCTTGTTTCTGATTGGTTACAAATTATGATAAGCATTTTATATTACAATAATTATTATATGAGATATTATTGGAGTAAGAAGGGCGGTCAAATTTCTAAATTGGGGGCGGAAATTTTAAACCTCTTACGTCCGGTATTATCAACCCATATAAAAAGCCCTTTAGTTAACTAGCTAATGTAAAACGTGTATTTTAAATATTTTATGTTTTCTAATAGCTAATTAACTAAAGGCCCTTTTAAAGTTTTAAGACCGATAAATAACTGTGTTTATAATATTTATTAATAAAAATATTAAAAAATTAATTAATTAGGAAATTTATTTTTAAAATAACTTTGCCGGCTTGGGAGTTGAACCACTGTACAACGGATTGCCAAAGGTACCATCGTGCCTATTTACCATTACGCTATCGAGATTTCTTACATTCTCCAATTTTTTTTTTTCCTATAATGAGAAAGGAATAATATTATAGTTGGGGAATCGGTCTTTTATGTCTTTCTAGTAATCATAAATCTTTATTTCAACTATGTATCAAATTTTTGATTTTCTAAATATTGAAAAAGTTTCTAACTTCGTTACTTCAATACGGATTTTTAAGAAAAACTACGGCGCAAATAATAACAATCAAAAATCTTCGAAAATCTCCAAATTTGAAATAAAAATTCTGGAAATTAAAAGTCAGGAAATTAAAATTTAATAAATTTAAATTAAATAAATTTAATCCCACCACCGCTGTCGATTCGAATTAAAGTGACGTCGGCGTCGTAGCATTTTTCTTCAAAACACGTGCAAAATAACAACTTTTATTTAAAATAATTCATAATGTAATAAATTTTAAAGTACCAAAGCAAAATATTTGATTTATTTTAATTCAATATTAGGTAATATTTTTAATCTATGAATTGAAAATAAAATTGACCATCAAATAAGAAATATCATAGTTTATAATGTCAATTTTCAGATTCTGGCGCAGACAACAGGGAAACAATTTAGCAGTATGTAAAAAATAGAAATATTTAAAAATCAAAAATTTTATCTTTTATAAAAATTATTTTTTCTATTAAATAAATATCTCGTTCATAAAAAATCAACACATAATCGGTATAAAAACGATTTACTAATACAGTAACTGCAAAAGGGGCAAATCAATGCTGAACCGTTGCAAAAATACCTGTAATGTATATGTACATAAATGATACATCAATACAGTAACTGCAAAAGGGGCAAATCAATGCCGTACCGTTGCGAAAATACCTGTACCTTATATGTGCATAAATGATACATCAATACAGTAACTGCAAAAGGGGCAAATCAATGCTTTACCGTTACGGAAATTTCTGTAAGGTATATGTACATTTATGACGGTAAAATGTTACTTGGGTTTTCTTTTGGCGGTATTTCCATGCATAATGTCCCATTTCCTTTCGTATGTGGATTTTACTAACAAGTGACTTATTTATTACCAGTTGCATTGATTTAACTAATAACCCGGGATGACAAAGTGGCTGTTTCAAACAGGTGGTCGCACCCGGCCGGAACGTCCGAAATGGGACCCTGACTACCACTGATATTTTAAATTAAAGCAAGACGTTTCTTCGTTAAATCAATGTACGGGGTGTTTAAAATTCCTTACCTAAGTTTTATAATTTTTATACTAGCAGGGGCATTTTAATTTTGCCTCTGCTGGTTTATTACGAGAAATTACCTATGTCGGAAGTTAGCTGTACAAACTTAATGTTTGTAAAGTAATTATGATTAAAAGAAAGGGCGGTTTGTTACAGTATAAATAGCTCACTCGTAGTTGCCCACTATGATCTTCCATTATTGCCAGTCTTCTGCATCTCTTATTGTTGTCTGTAGGGGTCGCTCGTTATGTTATGTGTTATGTGTTTTATTTGAACGATCCATCTATTGGGTGATCTACTCCTAGGTATTCTGCCTTCTACCTTTCCCTGAACCACAAACTTTGCTAGGTTTGACCCATCTCATTACGTGTCTGAAGTATTGCAGGATGCGTCGTCGGCATATGATCGACAATCTGTCCTTTATTTTCAACTCCTGCAATATTGACACGTTCGTTCTTTTCGCTGTCCATGGAATTCTCAGTAAAGATCTCCATCACCACATCTTGAAGGCGTCAATGCGGCGTCCATCCAACATCTTAATGGTCCATGACTAGACGCCATACAGGAAAATTGAGAAAATTAGGGTCTTAACAAGATGAATCTTGGTATTCGTGGTGATTTGCTTGTCGATCCACACCTTCTTTAATTTTATCATGGCTCCACGTGGCATTGCAGCGCGTCTCTTGATTTATTTTTCCGATCCACCTTTACCTTCTACCAATGAACCAAAGTGCAGAAATTCAGTTACCTTTTCCACTTATGTTAGTCGATTTCCCGTTGTTAGGGTGCCACCTCTATCGATAACCATTAGCGTTCTCACTTTGCCAAACAGATCCCGAGTGGCGTGTGTATTATGATGGTGTTCTATTTCCTTGCATATTTTGCTGATGTAGTCGTTTTTATCACTCCTGCATTATTTTTGTATTTGCTAGCAGAGCCGACCTTATATCTTTTTCTCCTTTTTGATTGTCGGCCCTTTTCGCAGTAGTTCTTTTCGTCCTTCAATCAAGGCCCAGAGTTTTTTGTGTTATCCATATTTTATTATTCTATTCTTTTCTCACGCTTACTGATTTTTTTTTGAACCTCCTGAACTGTTTAGATAGCGAATTTCAGACTTTTCCATTCTTGATCAGGATTACATTGCCGATTCTCTTCATTTTGACTTTGAAGTCGTTTTGATTTGATATTTATTTCAAATTCTAGCATCTCCTTTCGTGAGAGCATGTTAGCTCGATTAGATCGCTTTATTTTTAGTCTGAAATTGGCCGTTAGCAGCTGGTGATCAGATCCGCAGTCGGCCCCTGCGTATGTCTTCTTCTTTCTTTTTAGGGTTCTTTTTATAGTACTTGTAAGTTCATTATAGACCTCTTTTACTTCGTCATCTCCTGTCTCAGATGTCGGAGCCGAGCATACGCTTGTATATGGTGTTTTTTTTAGCTGCATGAGATCTTTCAATAAGGATAACTTTTGAATGAAGTCTGTCAAAGTGACAGTTTTTTGACATTTGTGTTCAGGAAGGTTTGCCATTTAATCACGAATACATTAACACTTGAACAACGCTACCAAATTGTGGAGATTTATTTTCAAAGTCAGAGTTCCGTTCGCGATACTTATAGAGCTCTTCGCCCATTTTATGGTCGACATAATCGACCTTCTGAGCAAGCTATTCGTGCGCTGATGAATAAATTTCGTACCACTTCTTCATTGCACGATGTAAGACCACCAACAAGACAAAGAAATGGTGCGTACCGAAGAAACTATCGCTTCTGTGAGTGAAAGTGTGCAAGAGAACCAAAACATTTCAATTCGCCATCGTGCTCAACAACTTGGGTTTTGTCCGTCCACTACATGGAAATTTTTACATCAAGATCTTGGTTTACATCCTTACAAGATCCAGTTGGTTCAAGAATTGAAGCCTAATGATCATCAATTGCGTCGTGCGTTCGCAGATTGTGGGCTCACAACCAATTAGAAGTGGATCCATTTTTTACCGCCAAATTATTTTCAGTGACGAGGCACATTTCTGGTTGAATGGGTATGTGAACAAGTAAAATTGCCGTGTATGGACTGAGACCCATCCGGAACATTATCTTGAAACTCCATTGTATTATTAAAATTGACTGTTTGGTGTGGAATACACACCAACGGCATCATCGGTCCATATTTCTTTCGACATTAGGAAGGAGCTACCGTAACGGTGAATGGTGTGAGATATCGACACATGCTCAATACAATTATATCTCCAAAAATCCAAGAGTTAAACATCGACAACAAATGGTTCCAACAGAATGGTGCTACGGGCCACACAACCACCGAAACCATCGATTTATTGAAAGGACAATTTGGTGACAACATTATTTCAAGAAATGGTCCTATCAATTGGCTTCCAAGATCGTGTGATTTAACGCCTCCAGATTATTTTCTTTGGGGGGTATGTTAAATCCATGGTTTATGCTAACAAACCAACAACTCTGGAAGCATTGGAGGTCAATATTCAGCAAGCCATGTATGAAAAAAGGCCAGAAATATTGGAAAAAGTGGTCAAAAATTGGACTGATCGGATGCGCTTCGTAACGATTAGTCGTGGTGGTCACATGCCGGAACTCATTTTAAAATCATAAATGGCATTAAATTTATTTTCATAAGAAAATAATTAAAAAAACATTCCATCAATCTTTTAATGCTTTATTTCAATTTGAAGTTTTCATGCAGCTACAAAGACACCCTATATTATGTTAACATTGAAGGGGCTTTACCTGAATTTGATTGTCATCATTCTATCGTTAATAGGATTGTACCCCATCACTGCATGTCTATTGATTTATGGCACCAGAAAAGCTACACCATTACGGCTAGTATCAGGATTTTCTGAGAAGTATACGCAGTTTCCTGATCTTGTGGTGGCCTCGGAGATCCGATCGGGGGACTATTTAAAACTCCGAAACATTTTACATTGAACGAAACCATTTGAATTCTCTTGGGAATGAATAATGAAGATGGTTTCCCGTTAGATTTTTTCATGTTTATCTGTTGGAGTTGTTTCCTTTAGCCATAAGGTCCCAGTAGAAGCGCTGGAAATTCACTTTTTGCCCTTTACAGTTAGCGTTACCCAGGTTTCACCACGTGGAGGTGGAAAAGAACTTATAGCATAGCTCGTGAGATCTTGATGATGTAGGCATTTCTCAAGATATTGTTGATACACCCTTCCTGGCAAAGTCGACATCCAACCCCTGAGACCTGTTGTTAGCCATTGAACCCCTGTTATCACCGTGTTCTTATTGGAAAAGGTAGGTAAATCATTTAATTGTTGTTCCGCTTTCCATCATTATCTTTCATCATTTATTTTACTTTTGAATTTCATTCTATAAGTTCATATCTATCCATGCCTTTCATTATGGATTCCAAAAATTCAGAATAAAAAGTGTTTTTAACACAATTCCAAAACTTTCAAATCAGTTTCTGAAGAATTTCCATAAGTTAACTTAGCGACTTTTTTCACTAAGCCTTCAACTTACCTACTTTACTGAGGATCAGTGGAAGAAGTAGGTAAGTCAAATAAATATTTTTTTTCTTTACGGCATTATTTTTTATCAACATGTTTTTTAGTCTTGAATTTCATTCTTTAAGTGATTCATATCAATCCATGCCTTCCTTCCATTGCACTACAAAATTTCGAATAATAGTATATTTTCTTATAAGGGGGAAAGCTGGTTTTACCATTCCGACTGAAATTGTAACTCGAATAATTGTAACTCGGGCGGTAAAACGAATACACCCCGTTTGAAGTAGCAAAAATAATAGCAAAATTTAAATAGTGAAGAACCCTAAATCAATATTAGGAAAGCTATTCAATATTTTAATTTTTCTGTTATTTTTGTTATTACCTACTTATGTTTATTCATTTTAGAACCTTATAATGGGCAAGCACTCGAAACGTCGAACAAATAAATTTATTGCCTTTATTGACAACTTTTCTCAACGAATTAAATAATTAACAACTATTATTATAAATATAGTACATATTTCTACAAATGGAAAGTTAATTATTAATAACTATATTTCTTTTTTAGGGTCGAAGTTACAGTGAATCCGAACTGCGAGATATCTGTGCTTCAGTTTTAAGAGGTATTATAGATATAAAAATAATAATAATAAAACGTAATGTGTTATTTTTTTTATAAACAAATAATAAAACAATTTAGATCAGCTCAGCGAACTATCGGCAACTTTAATCGGTCCTCCAGGGCCACCAGGTCGATCGAAACCTGGTCGACCAGGTCCACCGGGCCTTCAAGGGCCCCCAGGTATTTTCACAAATACTATTAAATATCACTAACAAGACGTATTGAATAAATACCATACTAGTGAAAGGGGATAATAATAACTTTAATGCCTATTAATTAATAATGGAACTTTGCATGCAGAAAGAATGGATGAACTAACTTTGGGTTTGCGGGGTCCTGCTGGTCTTCCTGGTGCATCACATATTGGAAAACCTGGAAAAATAGGACTCCCCGGAATCCCAGGTTAGACACTTATTAAACTAACTACCTATAATGTTTGCTTTTTTAATTTTTTATACTTAAAAAAAAAATAACATTTAATAATGAAATTTGATAATATATACATTTATTTGAAATTTTACTAACCTAGGTGATCAAGGACCACTGGGACTGCAAGGAGAAAGAGGATATGTTGGTTTACCAGGACCTCAAGGATCTACTGGTCCGATGGGACCTTCAGGAGATAGAGGTGAAAAGGGGGATAAAGGATCAGAAGGTGAAGGTGTAGAGGGCCTAGTAGGACCAAGAGGTTTACCAGGTTTGATGTTTATTTTAATTTTAATTGTATGCTTTTGTTGTAACACAATTTTATAGGTCCTACCGGTCCTGAAGGAATAGGATTGCCAGGTAGACCAGGGGATAGAGGGGAACCAGGACGACAAGGCAAGATACATTTATTTTATTGGAAGTCGTGTTTTTTATTTGATGTTGGTTTTAGGTATATCCGGTTTACGTGGACCTCCAGGAATTCAAGGTTCTCCCGGTACGTGTGATGTTTGCAATTATGCTTATGCCCGTTCATCTATGGGCAATAATAAAGGACCTTAAATATTTTAAAACTGCCATAAGTTTTTCATATGATTTGAACTTATAATTTGAAATACTTAGATTTCAATTATTCTGTGAAATATGTAGGAACCTATCTTAAGTTTTGTGTTATAGAAATTGCCTTAATTTATTCCATGACATACTGTATAATAATTATTAAGCCAATCTTTCTGAGTTTTATTAAAATCGGATTTGCAGAAATTTTTTGAGAGCAATCTTTAATTAATATCTTTTTTCGCCGTTTTGCCCTCCTACAGAAACGTCGCGACTGGACTAAACCATCTCTATATTAAACTAATGTGGATAACAGCAATTAAATAGTTAAATTTACAAAATCACACTAATATGGGGTGTTTTTTTAGGCTTCTATACAAAGTATAGCAAGAAGCCTTATGATCTGGCTCCGTGTCTGTCCATCTGTCTGTCTGTCCGCATAATTCAAAATCATACAGAGCTTTTAAAATCGTGTTGGAAATACTCTGTGTGTATAGAGGTCTAAGAACTGGGTACCCAGTGCGCTACTTTTAGGCTTCTATACAAAGTATAGCAAGAAGCCTTATGATCTGGTTTTTACTTTGATGTGAAAAAATAATTTTTTATTGATGTGGTTAGTGAAGTTAAGTTGTAAATAAAAGAGAAAGGAGAGGATTGGTCCACCTCAAAAAAAGGACCATACATTACAGAGAAGTAAAGTTTCGAATGGAATGGAAAAGTTTGATTGTTATTACTTATATACTCGTAGTAAATGATAATTACCAACCGCAAAAATTTAATTAGTGCAGATTATTTGATTATGTGATGTTACATTATATGGCGACCAAAAATAACCAGATAATAACAACTTTCCACACCAGAAAGGTAGCTGTATAGAAGCCTAAGAACTGCCGCTAAAGCGAGTTCCACCTTGTTTTTAACTGCATTAGATCTTTCAATAGAGATAACTTTTGAATGAAGTTTCGCCATCGTGCTCAATACCTTGGGCTTTGTTCGTCCACTACATGGAAAATTTTACATCAAGATCTTGGTTTACATCCTTACAAGATCCAGTTGTTTCAAGAATTGAAGCCTAAAGATCATCGATTGCGTCGTGCGTTCGCAGATTGGGCTCACAACCAATTGGAAGTGGATCCATTTTTTACCGCAAAATTTTGTTCAGTGGCGAGGCACATTTCTTGTTGAATGGGTATGTGAACAAATAAAATAGCCGTATATGGACTGAGACCAATCCGGAACATTATCTTGAGACTCCATTGCATTAATTAAAATTGACTGTTTGGTGTGGAATACACGCCAACGGCATCGTCGATCTATATTTCTTTCGAAATAAGAAATGTACTACCTTTACGGTGAAAGGTGTGAGATATCGACATATATGCTCAATACATTTGGTAACAACATTATTTCAAGAAAAGGTCCTATCAATTATTGGCCTCCAAGATCGTGTGATTTGACGCCTTCAGATTATTTTCTTTGGGGGGTATGTTAAATCCATGGTTTATGCTAACAAAACAACAATTCTGGAAGCATTGGAGGTCAATATTCAGCAAGCCATTCATGAAGTAAGGCCAGAAATATTGGAAAAAGTAGTCAAAAATTGGACTGATCAGATGCGCTTCGTAACGATTAATCGTGGTGGTCACATGCCGGAAATCATTTTAAAATCATAAATGGTATTAAATTTACTTTCATAGCAAAATAATTAAAACAACATTCCATTAAAATTTTAATGTTTTATTTCAATTTGAAGTTCTCATGCAGCTAAAAAAACACCCAATAATAATATACATATTAAAAATAAAAATACATTTATTTTGTTTAATATCTTGTATCTTGATTTAGTTGCAATAAATTACAATAGGGAAAACTTAAAAATATAGGAAAATAATTTCAACTTAAAAAGTAGAGATCTCACTTCTTCAAAAAATGCTGAAACTTCGTATTACGCCCTTTCTGCTTATAAGAAGTTCCTTTGTTTCTCTAAGTAAGTCTGAACCGCATTGTTTGTAAATGATTCCTTTGTCTATAACTTGACTACTTCAAATTGGGACAAATCTTAATTTCAAATTGGGAATAATCAATTTTAAATTGAGAACAATCAATTCAAAGTTACGACTCGACGCATTTAATGCATCAGTATGAATCTTTGAATATAAGCCAGATATCTGGCATAATTAAAAACAGTAATAAATTTCATATTTTTTCCAATAATAAATTATATTATTATATTATTTGCTCCGTTTTCACCAGGAGTTAGATAAATCGGATACACTATTTGCCTTCTGAATTATGTACTAATTCAAAAATTTGATATTATCTTTTAATTAATTTTCGAATCGTAAGTCTTTTAAAATGTATTCAAATATCTAAGACCCTTAATAAAAAAATAATAGTAAGAAATTAAATCTCAGATTAATTTTTGATACGTTGATTCTGTATAGATTCTACCAAACAGATTACTGAAATTAAGATCGTATCATAGCAATAGCTGGTATCAAGGTAATCTAAAACTCAATCTTAGATTAGAACTCAAGTTTCGACCATTAGTACGGCATAAATGTTTTTTCTAACAAAGTAACTATTCTCATTTCGGAAGTAAAATGTGTTCTGCAAGTTAGTTTTTCTAGTTCACGTCAGCGGCGGCTCGTGACTTTTCCATTTGAGGAGGCTAATTTTACAGCTTAACTACCTTATAAAATAAAACTTAAAAAAAATAAATTTAATAAAATATTACTTAATCTGCGGTAGACACATGTTTCGAGCTCGTTGGCTATCTTCAGTACTGTGTACATTGGAAAAATTGTTCGATGAGTGCAGAGTGTTTTTTGGAAAAAATGCTGTACAATATACAGATTAATATTATTTTAAGTCATTCGAAATGTATGAAGCTTTAAACGTAACAGGTATACGGCGATTTTTAGTATTCGCGAAGTGATCGATGATATTCTCGTAGAATTCATTATTTCGAGACAATAAGATAACGAATTCCTTTTCAATAGACATTACCGCGACGTTACTTAACCGATTTTGATTCATCGTATTACGAGTGTAAGTTTTAATACTTTTAGTGTGGAAAAACTTCTTTCAACCGAAGCCGATGTTACCGCGGTATGGTGACGACCACACATAAAAGTTTGTAAAATTCAGGCATACAACGGTGTAAATCATTTTTGAAAGTAAAATCTAATATCTCTGATGGAGTCCTACATTGTCCAAACATTTCGGGGTCATTATATATGCTACCGATAATTCATTTTTGAGTTGGATTTGATCAAAAAATGGATACTGCTCTAATAGACTATCTAATACATTTTGAGGAAAGTTTTTCCTATAATCTGAAAATTTAGCAAATGTTAATAGATCAAAAAATTTTAATTTATGTAAGTCTGCAAATCTAACTTCAATTTGCACGATAACCGTATCCAAAATTTCCGCAAAAATTTGTTTATAATTTTGACGCATATCTGGTAAATCAAATGTCGTTTTTCGTTTTCTTCTGAGCCGGCTAGCAATTTAATTCTAAACTGTTAAATATGTTGTCAAAATACAAATCATCAATACGGTATCTGTGCCGAGTTTCGATTAATTTTGTTAAACGACATTTGGCGAAATTAATATCGGTAAGTTTACTTTGTAAAATTGAAAATACTACGTCTGTCTGTTCAAAAATTAATTTAAAAGTTTCTAATAAAAAGTAAAATTTTGATTCATTTAAATATTGTCTTAAACTAGCGTTTCTCTAATAGTTTGAGAGCCGTTTTTCGATGATGATGATGAGACCGTACCTCATCATGAATGTTTGTGCGGCCATCTTTAAAGGCCCTAACCCATTTCCGCACCATTCCAGCACTCATAATGTTTTCACCATAAACATCACTGATTTGGCGATGAATGTCAGCTGCTTTGAAGCCTTTAGTACTGAGAAAACGCACGCACTTCGCAGTCGGCGGGCTTCTTAATAGGTGCGGCCTTTTTAAAAATCACGCAAACAGATGTAGACTCGATCGGATGGTTCCGTAATGGCGTCTGTAGCTTCCCAACAGATGTAGCTACCTGGCGTGCATGCGCTAAACGGCGACCGCAGTGCTTCGGCGGCGTAATTTAAAAACGGTACTTACTTTCTGGACAAGCCTCGTATTATAGAAGTTCGCGTTACATTGGCGTTAAATCAACTAATCGCCTCGGTTGCCCAGTGGTTTACCGCGCTTATTTACAGCTAAAGCTGCGTCCCCATCTGAGCATTTTTGCGCGCACGAAAGCCGTGCGGAGCCAGAAATAGGTGTGCGTAATTTTTATTGCACGTATATATGTATGTGGACAGATTTCGTGCCGCACACCTTTTTCTGGCTCCATACGGATTTCGTGTGCGTAAAAATACTCAGGTGAGGACGCAGCTTAATATGTCAGAGTTTGAATCCAGCATGAGGAACATTTTTACAGCATACCGTCTTGCTAAATTGGTGACCCTAACGGAACATTAAGCACTTTTGTTCTAAAAAAAATGTAATTAGTATTAGGAAATATTACGCTTGACTCCTTCCTTCTCTTCACAACAGCTAACTAAGTCATAATAGTCACGACAGCTACTACTCCACAACCTACATGGTTACTAGATGGGCGGTAATAGAGTGATCCTAGAATTAGATACGATATAATATTATGGAAGTCCCGCGCAACAAAAACTAATCGTCTCGGTAGCGCAGTGGTTTAGCGCCCGAATTCAGAGTAAATACGCCAAGATTCGAATCCATATTGAGGAACATTTTTGCATCATACTATCTTGCTAAAATTGCCTTTAGCCTTCGTAATTCGTATATGGCTGTAGTGAGCTTATCGTTAATTTGTTATATGGTATAATGGTTATTTCAAGTAAAGTAGATAGATATCGATGTCAAGTACAGCGACGCCGAGCGGCAGAAGATGAGGTCCTGGGTACGTTTTAAAACTATGTACCTACATCAGTTTATCTTTGCGAAAAGAACAAGCCTCGTCAACTATAGAGTGGCCATTCCTGACCGTTACTATTTGCTGCATAAATAGTGGAAGTGCAAAAATATTCCTTTGTTTCGTGACTATCCCCACATCTTCTTTCCAACTCATTTTGAGCATGCCTGTTCCTTTATGGATTGGTGCCCGTACCATTATTAACTGTAATGTATCACGTATGTGTCAATACCACTTTTCTTATAACGTCGATTTCGATTTCGGATAAATCGTTCGGATAAGTTACACTAAACCAAGTTAGAACGCGAAAGCTAATGGCCTTACTCACGTTCGACGTCAGGAAAGCATTTAATTCGGCGGGATGGGTCCACTAGTCCGGACGGTAAGGAACAAATTTACATTAGAACCTTGCACTTTGTGATAGAAGCATGAAATTTGGTACAAGTGTAGATGCAAACCTCCTTTGCAAAACAAGATGTGACACCACGCCGACCCACGCCCCCTTCAACCCCTAGACGCAAAAACACCCCCCAAAAATACATTTTGACGAACAAGCAATTAACATTACAGATAGATAATTGTCCTTTCTTATTTCTATTTCAGTAATTTTTTATCTTGAAAGTGACAAAACACGACATATTTGGGAAAAATTGGCGAGTTCTGCAGTCCACGCCATATTTGACCTAAATTTACGTGATGATTCTATGGAAACCGTAAGTCGTATCAAAAATATCCTAAGAACATTTTTTGTTTAAAATTTAATTATAAATTTATTTGCTCTGATGTATTTTTATCGTATGATGAACGGTTTACGAAATAAATAGGCTAAACTAAAATTTGGGGGGTGTTTTTGCGTCTGGGGGTTGAAGGGGGCGGGGGTCGGCGTGGCGTCACATCTTGTTTTGTAAAGGAGGTTTGCATCTACACTTGTACCAAATTTCATGCTTCTATCACAAAGTGCAAGGTTGTGTTCCATAACGTCCGGACATAGGAGCTTCATTGGAGGAAGGTGGCATACTTGGTTTCGATCGTTAAAGGCTATTTGTCAGATAGGGAGTTAATAATAGAGGAAGTACCCGAATTAGCATTACCAGCCGCGTTCCACAATTGAAGTTGTTTATTTATATAAAGAAAAATAAAAACGGGATTAGCATTGCCAATCTAAAACTTAATCCTGCATATTGGCAGGACATTCATGTTGTCATAAAAATAAAATAAAATTTTCAAAATTAATTTAGCTGGTTCAGGTAGGTTTCTGTATGAATTTTTTCCGGGTTTCAAACCGTATATCGTTTTTAGTATTGTAACTAACATTTAATCTTCATTATTTGGTTAATTAATGTTCTAATGTTTTTCTTTTTTCAGGTTTTCCATGATGTGTTGAGAGGGTATTTATTTCGTATCTTGGTGCCATGATGCGTTCCATGTCAAGTGGTTGGATTTCATTAATAGGTATGTGGTTTTTATTCGGGTATGCCCAAACTTTATTTCATCTCAGGGGTGCCGGTTTGTATGATTAGTTCCTTGTTATTGGTTTGTTGTATTTATGGTCTTGTTCTCGAGGAACTTACACATCAGGTCGGGTGGTGTTTCTTCATACAGCTCGTCCAGTTGAGCAGGGAGATGGATGCCATGATAGGCCGCCAACTCCAACTGTTCTTGCATGTACAAATCGCACTCCCGTATCCGATGTGTAGGCTCATCGAGAATATCGCAAGCCGGACATAGTCCGTCCTCCGACTTCCCCAATCTCTTGAGGTGTCGGCCGAACTCGCCATGTCCGGTAAGCATCTGTGTCATCTGAAATGAGTGATTAGTTAATGATTTACTTACCTTGGGGATGAATTGGTAGGTAATTCTACCCACCAATCCATCGTCCCATCTTCGTTGCCACTCGCCGCGTTCCACAGGGGACGATCCTGGGCCGCTACTGTGGAATCTGATGTACGATGGCGTGCTTGAGATGCAGCTGCCGGAAGGCATAGTCATCGACAAGAAGATGTACTTCGGGCCGCACCTTGTAGCGGTAGCGGCTAAGGCAGATATATGTTGCACGGGATTGTCAAGGCTGATGCCGAACCTGGATGGGCCCAAGGAAACGAAGCAAAGTGTCGTCGCCTCGGTGGTATATTCCATCACACTGTACGGCGCTCCCGTTTGAATTCAGGCGGTCCGGGTCCAGAAGTACCGGCAGATGATTGCAAGAGTACAGAGACGAGCCGCACAGAGAGTATGTAGTGCGTACATCACGGTATCGGAGAGTGCTGTGTTGGTCCTGGTTGGACTCCCACTAATAGACCTTATGGCGGAGGAAAGAGCCGCCAACTACATAGAAACCCCCAAAGAGGCCTACACAGAGTAAGGCTCCTGAAGGAGTGGCAAGAGAGATGGGAGGCCTCCGAAACCAGTCAATGGACCAGTGCATTCATCCCCAATCTAGAGTCCTGGCTAAAAGAGAACACGGAGAAGGAAACTTCCACCTTACACAGGTAATGTCCGGACACGGGTGATTCAACAAATATCTTCATAAAATCGAGAAGTCGCCTAGCACCTCATGTTATTACTCCGAAAATGAGGACGACGCCCAGCACACCGTGTTTGGATGCCAAGAGGGGGGATAGACATTAGAAAACATGGTCGCTACCATGCTGACAAGCATCCAGCATTGGGAAGCAGTTAACGAGTTCATAAACAAAATTATGAGAACCAAGAAAGATGAAGAACGGAGACGGCAAAGGCAAGTCGTCCAAGAGCAGAATAGATAAGCAACTAGATAACCAACATCTAACGCGTTAAATATCTATGGTGGAGAAGATAATGTTGTATGGTGGAAATTTTAGCGTTTGCACACATCGTCATACGATTGCAGAACTAGCTTAACTAACATTTATAAAATTTTACAGGAGAGCACTTGAAAGGTTTAATTTTCTCATACTTTCCATATAGGATTATAATGTTCTATGAAGAATTCTTATATTTTTATTAGGATTTTGGACTTGGGATTTTTCTGAATTGTAAAACATATTTCATATTATAATTTTCGGTAATAAAACAAAAATCAAAAAAATTGGACTTCAGCTTGTTCTGCAATCGCATGACGACATGATGATGATCATGACAAACTACTTCTCACAGTACAAACTTCAAGTGACACAGAATCACAAAAAAGTGAATGAATTTTATGTAAAAGAGGAGGTAATATTCTTAATCTTAAAAAATTCACCTGTTGCATTTTTAAATAGCATAAACCGTCTGACGAAGGACGACCTGCGTCTGAAACAGTGTTAAGACACAGCTCATTTGGTATTTATATTTGTTCTTAAAATTTCTTCCTTCAAATGTCTTTTGTTACATGAATTTGTCAGATTTTTTTAATGCAGTTTATGTACATGTAATTAAATAATTAAATTCAAATTTAAAACTATCAAAAACGCTTTATTACATCACGACAATGTAATCAACGGTCTCAACGGGCGGCAGCAACTGAAGTCGTGTTCTTATTAGTGAGGTCAAATTGGCAATGTATATGTTACGGTTAATGATGTGAATTGGGCATTGACGTCAATGGCCGGACAATGACGTCAATGACTATTTTTGCTGGACATTGACGATTGACGTCATTGCCCGGTCTTTGACGTCAATGCCCGTTCACGGTGGACAATGATGTAAATATTTTTATCTGATTGTAATATTTCCTTGGCCGGTCAATAACGTTATTGGCCAAAAGTGAACGGACAATGATGACATCAAAATTTAATGGATAGGAAGCAAAACCAAATACTTATGTCGAATTTTGCTTATTTTGCGATATTTATTTTTACAGATCGTCCTTCAGTGAAGTATTATAATGTTTAATAATTTATTAATAACAATAATTTTTGAAAATAATATTTTTATTATCAATTTTATTATCATCGCGTTTTGTTTGAATCGTTAAGTTAATGCTCTCATTAAATCGCCTACGCATTTCATTGAGATCCATGGTATCCATTTATCTTCTGTTCGTTAGGGGTCGTCCATAAATTATAAATTACGTCACGCAATTTTTAACCCCCCCCCCCCCGATCGTCACACTTCGTCACACAAACCTAGACCCCCCTCCAAGTATTACGTCACATATTCTTGAACTCACAAATTTTTCAAATTTAAAATTTATATAATAAAAAGAAACCCGGGGCGGATTTCATGGGTGTCATCCCCACCTCGGCTGATAACCTTTTTTTTAGGGGTAGCACCTCAGAAAATAGTTTTTTTAAATACTTATAATAAAATATTGAATCTATATATTTTGTGACGTCACAATTTTTGAACCCCCCGCCCCCGCCCCCCAAGAGCGTGACGTAATTTATGGACGACCCCTTATGTCTTTGTAATCGTTAGAAATTACTTAATCTTATATATAATATTTACAGATAAATTTTTAAGTTGGAAATAATCCCTTAATTCCTTAATAGCTAGTACCAATTATACAGGCACTTTTAATATTATGTACATGCCCGATGGAATAATATCATCATCGCCCGCTCTGTATTGGGCAATGACGTCATTGCCCGGACAATGATGCAAAAACCATAGATAGATTCTTAAATGTCAACAGTGCCCAATTTGCATGGGCATTGACGTCAATGCCCAACCGTGAAGGACATTGACGTCAATGGCCGGGCATTGACGTCAATGCCCGAATTGTCATCATTGACCGTAACATATATTTATATGCCCTGGTCGCACCCTTAACGTTATAACTCGAAAAATATGCACAACATAAATATTTTTCTACTCGACAACGGAATTTATTGGTTTGTTGATTGAATTAACTATTATTGATTGAGTAATAAATTTATGCGAACTTTAAATCCACCGGTCGTGGTGGGCGCAATTCTTATACCATTCGCCATAGTCAAAGTTATTCTTGAGCCGGACCTGTACTTTAGATGGGGGGACTATCGCGTCGGTCTTATGTACGCTATGCTATGTAGCGGTCCTAGAATTAGAATTCTATTAGGACGCGTTCTCACTGTTAGTATACCGGGGTTCGAATCCAGATCGAGGAATATTTTTCAGCAAATCACCTTGCTAAAGGCTCCCTATGTCAGTTATTATCTCTTTAATGTTATTTTTACAACAAAAGTTTTTCCATTAATCGAAATAATTTTAATAAGGGTGTTCACGAGGCTTCGTACTTTCGTAGTTTCCATGGTAGTTTCGTACTTGCGTATGACAGTCATGTGACATTCGTACTTTAAACAACCAATCACAATCAAGGAAGTTTCGTACTTGATTTTTATTTTAAGGTTATTCGCAATTTACATTAAGCAAACGCCACCATGCGGGAGAATTTCAAATTAGTAAATGACATATTAAATGAAAATAAAAATTCGTTCTTCAAGCTCAAAACATAACAAAATCAACTAATTAACCAAACATATTACAATAAATTTAACACCATACTAAAAAGGTTTGGAAATTTTCACCAGACTATGACTTTGAATTTCGAAATATACGTCTAAACACAGCCATGGTGTTGTTGCTGGTGGCGCCACCAACGGTAATGTAAATCGCCAATGATTATGAGGTTTAAAATTCATAATCATAACCTTAAAATAAAAATCTCGTGAACACCGTTTTTACCGACCGTACCGAAATTGTGATTGGTTGTTTAAAGTAAGAATGTCACATGGCTATCATACGCAAGTAGAATGGAAACTACGAAATACCATGGAAACTACGAAAGTACGAAGCCCTCGTGAACACCCTTAAAATCATTTTGAGAAATATACTAGATGAGAGAGATCGTCCCTTGAGTTCAAAAATCGCATAAATTTCAACATATTCCATCATAACTACTATGGTATAAGCACCCAGATGTGAATTATCTTGAATCGATATTCTTTGCTACTGTAGTGTCCCAATGAAAATCTACCTTGACTGATGCACATTCTCATCATTCCCATGAATTTTGCTACCTCGCCGTCTCGAGAACGTATTTTCAGCGATTTCCGCTACTTCAGTATTTTTTTAATGAACACATTAATCAAACTTTATATTAATGGATTTTAATGTTATTTATAATAAGATAACTGTTAAGATTAATTTTATAAAATGCATATATATTATTTTTTCCTATGATGCTTTTTAAATTTAGCAAGTTCAACGAACGCGTATATAAAATAAAGCGCCACCGTGTGTTACAGCAGGCAGGTGATGGGTAAAATGGCGCTTTGTGAGCCGCTAGTAAACAACTGCTTGTCGAATTTCTTCGTTCAATGAAATTCTCTGTGATAAAAATTTCGATACATTAACGATGTAAGTAAATTAAGACGTTATCGCTTAATTACTTATAAGTTATCTGCAGCAACCTAATATTTCCATTTAACAAGTTGTTGTGATTTAAAAAAAAAAAGAATTTTTCGTATTTTGATTCGAGTTCAATATTATTAAGTAGCGGCTTTTAAAATGCAATGTTTTAATGTGACTATTTGTTTTTACTGCATTTAATAAATTAATTGCATTAATTAAAGTTGCTATTTTTAGAACGAATTTGTTGCTTCTTAGGTAGCACACATTAGAATAGAGCGGCGTGTAGGTTGACGTTTATTATTTTGATTGTTTTACTATTATTCTCTTTATTACCATTGAATTTGTGTTTACCTACACAGATAACATAGATCATAACATAACCGATGTTGATATTAATTATTCACTATGTTGGGGGAATCTCGTACTCTTGTATGTAAAATTTTTATTAGATTGTACTCGTATGGAATGTGAATGAACAAATAGATTAATATTTCATTTGTTTTTTATTAAATCTAACTTATTGCCAAACTTTTCGCTTGCATTGTTTGTTTTTTTATACTTAATTTAATCAAAAATATCTTAGAAAAGCAACTTGAAAGGGATTTCTACAATAATTATTTAGAAAATGTGCTTTTTTTAAATAAAATATTTATACCACATAATTTAAATATGTGTCATGATATCATGAATGTAAAATAATATTTCTATCCATTATTGACTCCTCATATCAAAATTGTAATTTTTGGAATATTACAGAAGATGCAGGGTCAAGAAGGCCTTCCAGGGTCTTCGGACCATAGATTAGCACTAGTGCATGAAATGAGTGCTCACAATTTCGATTTAATTCGATTTGCATCTTATAGAACGGCAAGTAAACTTCGATTTATACAAAAGAAAGTTAGCTGTAAGTATAATTTGTTAAAATGATTCTGCTACTTTTTTTAATTATATATATAATTTTAGTACATGCGGTTGATATATGGAACGTAATTGAAGCATTTAGGGAACAAGGCTTACATGCTATGGAACCTTCAAACGAATTAAGTGTTGCAAGATTGGAAACTTTACTTTGTTCGTTATATCATAGTCTAAATAAAAGAGCACCTCCAACCCAGCAGACACACGTGGATGTCTGTTCGAGTTTATTGTTAAATTGGCTTCTCGCTGCATATGCTACAGTGTAAGTAATTTCATTTAAAAGTTGGGTAGGATAATAGGATAACAGGATAGGTAAAAGGAAACGAGAAATTTGTATCGGGTTTTGATAAAAAATACTAGGAGTAATTTATTTAGGATAAAATAAGATGAGCAGGTGCTCAACAGAAGGTATGCAAGGTGCTTAAAGGGTTGATTTTATATTGAGATGATTGATTCAAAATCAGTAGGGTTGAAGTTGAGATTATCATTTTGGATAAGGATATAAGGGGTGAATTAAATGAATACTTCACACATAGTATAAGAAAGACAAATTAAACCGAACCAATACAAGATTATGGATGAAGATGGAATTAATATTGCAATGATATTTAATAATTAGACAGTTTCCTGCATGTTGAACAAAATTAATAATAGTACCTAGGGGCCGTCCATTAATTACGTAAGGATGATTTTTGTAATTTTGGACCCCCTCCCCCCGCCCCGTAAGGGTACGTAAGATTGTGGCAACCCCCCCCCCCCCACATCTTACGTAAGGATTATTTAAAAGAAAATTAATTTTTATCCCCCTCTCTACCCCTGATATTTATAAAATATGAATAATAATATATTATACTAGCTGGCACAGTCGGCCTACCAGCCGCCTTTAGCCGTCTAGACCGTGTGGGATGTGGTTGTTCGGCCTTCGGCCTCACTTCAAGGTACTAAAGTAGCCTATGTTTTTCGTAGCATTGTAAATAACTTCTACACCAAATTTGGTTAAGATTGGTCAAATAGAAACGTAAAGCACGTGCACGCGTATTTGCATTGTCGATCGGTTGACAGTTTGACAGCATTCATTATTGGTTTTTAAGTTGATTTTGAGTAGCCTGCCTTCCTTTAAGGAATCTCGATAATCCATTCATGCGCGTCCCTATGGGACGCGCATGAATGGATTATCGAGATTCCTTAAAGGAAGGCAGGCTACTCAAAATCAACTTTCCTCTCCTTTGCGAATTTTTGCACTATTTCAATACAAAAACATGCGCAGGGACCTACACAATAACTGTGCCAAATTTGATTCCGATCTGTCAAACGGTTTAGGAGTCTATAGGGAACATACATACACACATACATCCATTTTTATATATTTAGATAGATAATGATAAATACAAAAATTTAAATTAAATTTTTATTTACATAGATGAAAAACTGTTCGTAAAGATCACCAAAGTTTGATGCCATTTTCTATAATTCACACTATTATGCCACTATGTTTAATGATTTTTAAGTACTATATATTTCAATATATAAGATATTTTCCATTATACCTGGATATAATTACCAACATAAAAAGAAAAAATTATATTAGATTGTTAGATTTAATTTAAAAAAATATTTTAAGAAACTTACGTAAGGAATACGTCGGACCCCTCCCCCCCTACGTAAGGGTCCGTAAGATATCCAATACCCCCTCCCCCCCAAAATACCCTTACGTAATTAATGGATGACCCCCTACTGATTCAGAAATATTACCAAATGGGAAGAATTTTGGTCAATAAATATATTATCTGTAATAAACTAAAATTTATATTGAAGGTAGCTTTTAACCAGTGATCTCTCTTGTCAAATTTTATTCATGAGTTTTAGTCGAGTTGTGTATAAAAATTCTTTCAGAAGTTTTTTTAATTTTTCATAAATAACTCAAAAACCCTAAGAAATTTGTGACTAAAATTTGGACAGAACAGGGCTTTGGTTAGGGGTCACCTTCACATAAATCTTAGTTCAACCGGCTCAGGGGCACATTTAATATGCTTGTCCTTTATGAAAATGTTTACATATTTAATTGAAGGAGTATGTGGATAATAACATTGTTAATTAATGATCATTGAAGGTTTAGAAGAAACCATTCATGTGAAATAATTTTGAATTGGACAATAATTATTATTGTAGAATGCAAAGAATTAGTTAATAATAACAATATACTAGATCAGGGGTGGGCAACCTTTTGTATGACAGGGGCCAGAATAATATTTACGTTTCGTCCGCGGGCTTTAGTATATTTTAATGAATATCTTTAGCTTCGACGTAAGATTTATATACACCTACACCTCCAAATGTGTTTATGCTATTTGGATAACACATAATCTATATCTATAAAAATGGATGTATGTATGTATGTTCCCTATAGACTCCTAAACCGTTTGACCGATCGGAACCAAATTTGGCACAGTTATTATGTAGGTCCCTGCGCATGTTTTTGTATTGAAATAGTGCAAAAATTCGCAAAGAAAAGGAAAGTTGATTTTGAGTAGCCTGCCTTCCTTTAAGGAATCTCGATAATCCATTCATGCGCGTCCCATAGGGACGCGCATGAATGGATTATCGAGATTCCTTAAAGGAAGGCAGGCTACTCAAAATCAACTTTAAAAACAATAATGAATGCTGTCAAGCTGTCAACCGATCGACAATGCAAATACGCGTGCACGTGCTTTACGTTTCTATTTGACCAATCTTAACCAAATTTGGTGTAGAAGTTTCGATATTTACAACGCTACGAAAAACATAGGCTACTTTAGAACCTTGTAGTGAGGCCGAAGGCCGAACAACCACATCCCACACGGTCTAAATGGCTAAAGGCGGCCGGTAGGCCGACTGTGCCACCTAGTTATTTTAATAATACGCGAAAACTTAATTCGCGTTAAAGGGAATTTTGCTTCGCGTATAAAAAATTCAGGTATCAAAATCTAATTCGCGTTATTCTGAATTCGCGTACATCGAACTCGCGTACATGGAGGGTCTAGTGTACTTTTCAATTAACTTTTTACAATACTTTTTAATTTAATTTAAATAAGACGAATTATATCGAAAATTAAACTGTAGATCTCTCCTTTTTCCTTATGTTAGGTACTAACCTAATCCTTTTCTTTAAAATTTTTGTTTTTGAAAATATTTATTTATTATTTCTTCTAAAGATCTCGCGGGCCGGATTAGAACTTTACGCGGACCGGAGTTGGCCCGCGGGCCGGAGGTTGCCCACCGTTGTACTAGATAATGATTAATTAAATCATTATTTATTTATATATCGTCGGCGATCTGACAATACCTGCTAACTGACATTTTGGCCAAATGCGGATTTTTATGTAGTTAGCAACATAACTTCATTGCGCACATATTTCGAGTGTCTGCTAAGTACAAAAAAATTTAATCTTGACGATTTTCGAAATAAGCAATACCTGCTATCTATAACCCCTCCCACTTAAAGCGACAGTAACTGCTATCTTTCAGTTCTCTGCATTCTTGTGTACTGGTTACACAATCACGTGTTTGTTTTTCAGTATTAGTACTTTTAAAAGTGTTCTGGCGATATCTAGGAAACAATAAACAAACTTGCAAGGTACTGTAATAATATATATTATCTTTATACTTTAGCGTAATAGTTTAATGATGATAAAAATATCAATCAAATTTGAACATTATTCATTTTATTTTGTAGAAAAATGACTTCACGAGCACAAAAGATTTTAAATATGGCTCTTGGAAAGGGCAAATTGGCAGTTTCAAGCTGTGAAGACATTCAAATTGTAGCCCCTGGTGATGATTTGCCGCCTTTAAATGATAATATTTCACAAGATATTACTACCCAAAGTATTAAAGGATTCGATGATCTCGATATTGAAATTGCCAATATGCCAGTAGTGATATCAAACGATGTAAAAATACAGAATCAAGGAATAGAAATGTTTGAATGGGATATTCCGTTATTTACTGATCAAGTTGTTAATTTAAATTTACAAGAAACTAATAGTCTGAAACCAAATACTAGTCTAAATATTCCTTATCGAGATTCTGTAGGGGAAATTCGAGGAAATAATTCAGACAATCATTCAATTGAGCATAATTTTGATCCTGATATAGATTATGATCCTAATAGCGAAAGTGATAATGAAAGTGATGATCTTGACAATGAAGCCAACCAAAAAGAATTTAGGAGTGTAAACACCTTAATCAATAATAATGAAGTTGATTGTGGAGATATGAATGAAGGTCGAAAAAGAAGAAAGTTAGCGGACAAAAATCAATGGAAAAGGATCAAAAACCAAGAGGCTAGAATGATAGGCGAAAAATATGTGGGATTTTCCCGAGACAAAAATAAAAAATTTTAACATAACGTACCACGAGAGGCAAGAAAAATTGGAGAACGGTGCTCATCCAAGTTGTGTTCGAGCTCCAAGAAAAGATTTTGTAATACTTTTACTGAAGACATTAGAAGAGAACATTTTGTTAACTTTTGGAAAAGCATGACATGGGATCAAAGAAGAGTGTTTGTGTCTGGGCATGTCAGCCTTCAAAACACATCTAGAAAAACAACAGATAATGAAGAAAGTAGAAGAGGAAACACCTTAATTTATAAACTGCATAATGGCAAAGAAACGGTTCAAGTTTGTCGGATTTCAGTAAAACTGAATGGCTACGTTACTCCTCAATTAGACCTAACAGAGAGGCTCATGTCACAAACATTAAAGGCCTGCACTATGACCCTAGTGGTGGTATAAAAGTGAAACTTAGTTTTGACGATCCATTTACTGAACTTCCATTAAGATCCAAGAACATTGCCCCGGTTTTAAGTTATCCTAAGATGTACACACACCCCTTGCCAATCACTCAAAAGAAATGGAAGCATTTACAGGAGTTAAAAAGCGTTATTTCTCAGGATTGCCACTCGTTCTATGACTTACTTCCATACAGTCGGGAACGTATAGTTACCAACGAAACTGCTATTTTAGAGGAAGAAGAAAACGAGGAACCTCCAGTTAAAAAAGCAAAAACCAAGCATAGACAAAAAAAATAATTTGTACTTAAATTTTATTTATTATAACCATTTTTTATACTTTTTACTTTTTGTATACTTATTTAGAAATCTAGTATTCTTTATAAATTCCAACAAAATAATAATAATAAATTTGTTCTTAAAAATAATGCTGTTCTTGAATAATTATTATTCTAGCTCTAATAAATCCAAGGAGTAATGTCACAACAATATCTGGTAAGTACACAAAAGAAAGAAGCAGTTTCTGCTATCTACATTTACTTGGATGCAAAGCAATTTTTTTGTAAAAATACAACTAATTCCTACTTATTTAACGGTAATTATTCAATTGAAATAAATTATAACTTCCAAAATTCCCATCAACTAAGTTTATTCAGTTTTTTTGGTCTCCTGTAAAATAGAGATTTTGCAGTTAGCAGGTATTGTCAGATCACCGGCGATATGTAATACATAATTATAATAAAAAAAGTAAAATAATACTATGTATACGTCCACAATTGCATCATTTACAAGAAAAAACCTGATAAACATGCGCATAAATAATAAAATAAATAGGAAAAATGAACAGCAAGTAAATTATAGCTATTTAGCATAATTATAAATTAGCGAATAAGTTCAGCATTAGTCTTAGCTGTCTCTTAAATCTATAAAATGATGTCAACTATTACCAAGGATATCAATTGATTAATTGGAAACTGCAGAATGTAATTAACATGGTAATAAAATACACAAAACATTCAAAATATGATCATAATCAAAAATTCAGTAGGTATACAATTTAAACATAAACCAAACCTGCAAATGCTGTTTACAAATCTCGGAAAAAAAGATACCAAAGTATACAGTTGGTCCAGAAAAAATCAGCTAATCTCACATTAAACTTCAATGACAAAAACTTGACAAATTTGCTTTGTAACATGAATTTCAGAGAACAGAAAAATAATCAAGATTAGAATAAATGAAAGAGTTGTACAACAGAGACAGTATTATTCTGATGTTACTAAAAAACTAACATCCACACCTAAACGCTCTAAACAACCTAAAAATTTGAACGTTAATATAATAAATTGAATCAGTCATTTCAAAAACAATATACGTCAACAAAATCTAAAAATTACTTTTCTACGAATTGCTTATTTGAAGTTCCGTTACACATTCTGTGTTAAAATCACGGATGTCACCCGAATTCTAAAGTAAACAGGATTTTAGGACGTTTACTGTTAAAACAACATAAGTCGCTCGACTTACGTTTGTATTAGCACCGATCCTCTGAACATTGGGGCATGTTATGGAAGTGAGCAACGCCCTAGTGGAAGTTTGAGTAATTGGTTTTGAACAACAATACATTGTTTTTAATCCGAGATTTGGGACCTATAAATTTGTTCATTGCAAAAACCACATAAGTCCAACATCAAATTTGTTTTCTTTTCAACCGACTTCAAAAAACGAGGAGGTTCTCAATTCGGCTGTATTTTTCTTTAATGTTTGTTACCTCATAACTCCGTCATTTATTAACCGATTTTCAAAATTTTTTCACAATTCGAAAGGATATAGTTTCAGATTGGTCCCATATAAATTTCATCAAAATCGGTTGAGTATTTTGGTTTTTATTGATTGTAAGCCCGCATTTGCGAAAGCCTCTTTTCACGCTGTTCACTACTCTCTTCTGAAATAGTCTTGGATCTAGATTTTCTACTTTGAGATAGGCGTTTCGCCCTTTCTTCGCTTGTCTCATTTGAACGGCGCTGTCGCATATGGGCAGCGCGTTTAGTAGGTCTACCCATATTCGCTTTCGATAAATCAGTTAAGGAACGCAAGATTCACTAAAAAGCAAGAAATAAAAAAAAAAATTTACAAAAAAAACCGACTTCAAAAAAAGCACTACAAAAAAATTGCACTAAAAAGTAAAAAATAATTAGAAGTTATTAGAAGAAGAATTAATGTATTACGTCAATAATATACAATTATTGTTATTTTTGGAGTAGGTGCCAGCCAAGCTGTTAAGAAATTGGTACTCCGCTACTTCGTTAATACACGTTTGTTAACCTTGGCTGGCACCGACTCCAAAAATAACAATAATTGTATATTATTGACGTAATACATTAATTTTTATTATGCTCAGCTCTGTAAAAATATACTTCTAATTTCTGTTAAATCTTCTTCTAATAACTTCTAATTATTTTTTACTTTTTAGTGCAATTTTTTTGTAGTGCTTTTTTTTGAAGTCGGTTTTTTTTTGGAAATACCCTGTAACAGTTTAGATGTTTAAAATTCGACAGAATCATGTAAAATATTATTGTCTTATTGTCTAAAACAACGGTGGGCAACCTCCGGCCCGCGGGCCAACTCCGGTCCGCGTAAAGTTCTAATCCGCCCTGCGAGATCTTTAGAAGAAATAATAAATAAATATTTTCAAAAACAAAAATTTTAAAGAAAAGGATTAGGTTAGTACCTAACATAAGGAAAAAGGAGAGATCTACAGTTTAATTTTCGATATAATTCGTCTTATTTAAATTAAATTAAAAAGTATTGTAAAAAGTGAATTGAAAAGTACACTAGCCCCTCCATGTACGCGAGTTCGATGTACGCGAATTCAGAATAACGCGAATTAGATTTTGATACCTGAATTTTTTATACGCGAAGCAAAATTCCCTTTAACGCGAATTAAGTTTTCGCGTATTATTAAAATAACTAGGTAGTACAGTCGGCCTACCGGCCGCCTTTAGCCATTTAGACCGTGTCGGATGTGGTTGTTCGGCCTTCGGCCTCACTACAAGGTTCTAAAGTAGCCTATGTTTTTCGTAGCGTTGTAAATATCGCAACTTCTACACCAAATTTGGTTAAGATTGGTCAAATAGAAACGTAAAGCACGTGCACGCGTATTTTCATTGTCGATCGGTTGACAGCTTGACAGCATTCATTATTGTTTTTAAAGTTGATTTTGAGTAGCCTGCCTTCCTTTAAGGAATCTCGATAATCCATTCATGCGCGTCCCATAGGGACGTCTTATTTAAATTAAATTAAAAAGTATTGTAAAAAGTAAATTGAAAAGTACACTAGACCCTCCATGTACGCGAGTACGATGTACGCGAATTCAGAATAACGCGAATTAGATTTTGATACCTGAATTTTTTATACGCGAAGCAAAATTCCCTTTAACGCGAATTAAGTTTTCGCGTATTATTAAAATAACTAGGTAGTACAGTCGGCCTACCGGCCGCCTTTAGCCATTTAGGCCGTATCGGATGTGGTTGTTCGGCCTTCGGCCTCACTACAAGGTTCTAAAGTAGCCTATGTTTTTCGTAGCGTTGTAAATATCGCAACTTCTACACCTAATTTGGTTAAGATTGGTCAAATAGAAACGTAAAGCACGTGCACGCGTATTTGCATTGTCGATCGGTTGACAGCTTGACAGCATTCATTATTGTTTTTAAAGTTGATTTTGAGTAGCCTGCCTTCCTTTAAGGAATCTCGATAATCCATTCATGCGCGTCCCATAGGGACGCGCATGAATGGATTATCGAGATTCCTTAAAGGAAGGCAGGCTACTCAAAATCAACTTTCCTTTCCTTTGCGAATTTTTGCACTATTTCAATACAAAAACATGCGCAGGGACCTACATAATAACTGTGCCAAATTTGGTTCCGATCGATCAAACGGTTTAGGCGGGTTTAGGAGTCTATAGGGAACATATTTTCAGAAAAAAATACAAGTAACAAAAATGTGTCCATTAACTATACCTTTGATTATATAGTATTCAGATTGGCAAACCTTATGCAAGTTATGGAAACGCTTTGTGTAATTCAAAAAATTATAAGGGATGGCGCTGCATGTAACAAATTTAAAAAGTCTAGTTGTAAATCTTGCCGTTAAATCTTGGTTTGTAACTTCCGACACCAGGTACCAATTTTACATTTCGTCGCATGACAACGAAAACCCTTACCTACAGGAACCATAGTTTTGGGTATAAAATAAAATGCAATAACAACAAAACTTCGCCGAGAAAACTCCGTTAGGTAGTGACATCCAGTGCAAGCCGACAAAATTAATGAAATTAAGTATCGCCGCCTGGTGGCAGCATCCAATTTGGGTGTTTCCAATTTTTGTACACAGTTTGACAATCTGATACTATATAATCAAAGACTATACTAAGGCCCGCGGACGAAACGTAAATATTATTCTGGCCCCTGTTATACAAAAGGTTGCCCACCCCTGGTCTAAAAGTTTGTTTTTATTAAATTAGTAGTTTTCATTTTATTTAGTTTTTTTGCCTGCTGAAAAATTTAGTTTTCTTGACTGAAGTTGTTTTTGAAATGACCGATTCAGTTGTAATATCCTATTTATGGTAAGCTCCGTAATTCTTAACGACATTAAGATTTTTTTAACATAGATCTCATTAAAAAATATTGAGTAGTCAAAGAAACCATTGTTCTAGTACATTGGTCTAGTAAGAATAACATGTCTCTGTTAAACAGCATTCAATAATCAAGTCGAAATCATGCTGAAGTTAAATATTCTGAAAATATTCTCAATAACTTTTAAAGAGTTTTAAATCATAACATTGAGAGATATCGAAAAACAGATACTAGAACACAAGTACATCATCAAATGTGTATCAAAAATACCATATAATGGTAGTTTTTGGATTAGCAATCCATGATTAACCAGATCAAAAGCCTTACTGAAGTCAGTATAAATAGCGTGCACCTTCAAATCCTGGCCAAAATATGTTGTCCTGAGTGTGATCTAAAACTGCAACCTTTATTCTTCCCGAAAAGAATTAACCCGTCAAAAAGTGTATGGCCATTCTTGATTATTACTACAACAGCAAGTGATTATTCTGGAATATGATGCCGTGGTTCAAATTTCACTTTATACTATAGATCCCACTAGGTGACCAATGGTCCAGCCTGAATTGTATTACAAGGTATACAGTCCCAAATTTATTAATTCTAGCGTTCCAGGTGAACACTAGCCGGACGAAACAATGCCATGAAGGCAAGGCTCGGCCCAAAAATATCATCATTAACAATACTTTCTAATATGTTAGCAGGTGCAAACCAGATATTAATAAGCCTAGACCAATTTTTATGAATAGGAACAAAATGAGACATTTGTCAAATTTTAAATTACACCTTCACTTCTTCTGGAAATTGAAGATGGGGTTATTATAGATAACCCCAAAACTACTATTGCAATAAAATACTTATTGGAGAGAAAGGACCTATTTTCAAAGGATCAGTCGATGAATTAGCGCGTGATTTATATAACATGGAAGTAATTCTATCAGCACCAACACACTACAATCCTTGGAAACTCTTCTTGAATTCGTGATCAAATACAACAAAATTTATACTGGATTTTCACGTAGTTGCTAACAGGCTCATCAAAACTTGTTTGTTTTGGTGTGTTGTCATTATTCTACACTGCACTAAAATAATCAGCAACTTAATTCTCTTTCTCTCTCTTGAGGATGGGGAATTTACTGCTTAATGTCGATTCTGAACAATTAATATTAGGAAAGGGTTTCTAGCTATACCCTACCATGCTAGCAATGCAGGTTGGTAGGGAAGATAGTCAGAAATAAAATTGAACTCTTCCCCGATTCGAATCAGTTCTTTTAACATCATTAGTTGATTACTCTAACTACTAGGCTAATGACTGCCTCCTTATCTAATAAGTTTCTAAAAATACGTACAAGAACTCAGGATTTTAGATTTTGACCCAGAAAATATTATTGCAAATCTGTAAATTGGCAGTGACGCCCTAGCGCCGTCACTGAGTACGGCCGCTATTTGATGGTACCGCTCCATGTGAAACCAAACCTTTAGGGACATTAGAACCTATTTTCAGGTTGACAGTTTTTTTGCGAGTCAAATTTGAAAGTTTTGCGCGGAAGATTTACAAAGACAAATCCATGAAGCCGCTGTTTTAAATCTTGGGAGTTTTAGGATATTGTCAGTAATGATTTAGGGACATTTAAGCACATTTTCAGATTTACAATATTTTTTCTGGCTCAAATCTTGAATTTTTAAATCTTAAAATTTCAAATCTTAAAGTTTTGGACACAAGACTTATAGAGACGACAGAAATCAATGAAGCTCGTTTGAGGTCTTGATAGTTTTGTATGTTGTTCAGAAATGCGTTTAGGGACATTTGAGTCAATTTACAATTTTTTGATTTTTTCTGGGTCCAAACCTAGAAGTTTTTGACAGAAGACTTAACAAAACAAAATTTCATTGCAACTGGAATTGGAGGTCTTGGGAGTTTTAGTTTATTGTTTAAGCCAATTTTCAGCGAAATTTCATCTAAAATGCCTGTGCTACTAGGATCGTTTATATTTTGATTCTATACCGAATCTATACAAATAGTGTGTGTATTCACTACCTACAGACAAAGACAACTTACATGGGTGGTATATGCCAAAAATTTCTGATACATATTATTTTATCATATAATAGTTTCCTTGTATTTATCCAAATAAAACGTGTTTTCTGGAACCGCTATAACACAGAGCTTGGTTGTAGCATCCCAAGTGGTATCAAAATATCCGTAGCTTTATAAATACAATTATAAAAGCTTTCAACTGCTCTTTCAATTTTCTACTCTCTAATATCAAATTAATTACATTGTATAATTACATTGTTTGTGCAATCATATACTACTACCATATTTATTTATGATCTGGAAAATGTGGATGTAACATCAGAGTTCAGAAATACAATTTAGGTAGTAGGTACCTACACAAAATCGGAGAAATATTTTAAATGGAAAATAATAGATGTGCTAGCGAATGTACAAGAGAACACTTAAACTTTGCGAAGTCAAAGAGTTGCAAGTAAAGCACCATACTATCACAATAATTGTAAATTTTGCTTAACACTTGTGATCTTCTCCTATTAATGATATAAATTTTATTTTTAAGTAATTTAAATAATTGTATTTTTAAAAATTTGCAGTGATAATGTTGGAAAGATTCGAGTTTTTTCAATAAAGGTAGCACTTGCAACTTTATGTGCCGGAAAATTAATGGATAAATTAAGGTGTAAGTTGGTTATTAATGTAATAAATTGTGGTGTGCTAAAATTTTCCAATTTTCAGACATATTTTCACAAATATCAGACAGTAATGGTCATTTATTACCTTGGAGATTTAATGAATATTTACAAGAAGTTTTAGCCCTTCCAGCAGCTGTATACGAATCACCTACATTTAATTATACCGAATCCTTATCTTCCACAATATTTAATCCTGTAAGAAAATTACTTTTAAAATGTTTTAAAATTACCAAGATTGTTTTTAGAATGTAAAAATAACCGTTAATGATTTTTTGGACACAATGATGTCAGATCCAGGACCACCGATTCTTGTTTGGTTACCTTTACTTCATCGTATTGCATCTGTAGAAAATGGTAACAAGCCTGCAAAGATTCAAATTGTAAAATAAACATATAAAATTTTTAGTTGTTCATCCCATTCAGTGTGATGCTTGTCAAAGAGAAAACTTTACCGGTTTTCGGTATAGATGCCAAAAGTGTCCCCATTATATGCTTTGTCAAGACTGTTTTTGGAAAGGAAGGGTAACAGCTCCACATGCACTTGATCATCAGGTGAAAGAGTACGCATCATATGTAAGCATAAAAAGCACTTGAATCCAAATTGATCTTGAAACATTTTTTATTTCAAGTCTCCAAGTAAAACAATTGGGCATTCTTTGCGTAAATCTTTTCGATGTGTTCCTGATAAACAAAAGAATAATTTGCCAAGGTTTCCTGAACAGCCTGAAAAAACTTTAAATCTTTCACACATTGTGTAAGTTTTAGATTTTTAATTTTTCCCTTATATAATTATTATATTTTATTTCTATATACAAACTTTTAATTTAGACCCCCGTCGCCTATACCGTCACATAATGGATTTCCTGATGGCCCTTTTAATTTTGATGGAATGGGAAGTTTAGATAGTCGTACCACTGCTAGAAGGTGACTATTATACTTATAGTTTATGTTATGATCTAATAATTTTTTTTCAATTTAGTTTGGACAGTGCAAGAGACGATGAACACAGACTGATAGCTCGTTATGCGGCGAAATTGGCTCAAGAAGCTAGAACTGGAATGGTAATTATTTGCACAAAATATATTTTCAACTAAGCAAAGCTGAACTGAAGGGATAATTAAAATTTAGTAACATTTGTTGTCCTTTTAAGTTTTGCATTACTCCTAAAATTCTATAGAGATCCTAAATTTGAACATAAATTCTAAAAATGCATGTGTATCATGTATTTTTTTGTATAAATGTGAATCCGGTTACAGAGAAATCCTAAACTTTTTATTATATAACTAGCTGTTGTACCCATCCCTAGTACGAAGGAAAAATTCATATGTTAATATTTGTTTTATTCATAATGATAGATTTCTAAAATTTAAATTTCTAGTTACAAATTTACTCTTAAATCAAACTAAAGAAGTTAATCTCAAAATTTCAATATTTCAATGGCCGTGAAGTTGCTCCTCGTTTTTAATAATCGAAGTTATTTTATTGTATTGTGTTTTCACCTTGTTTTGTTAGTTTCTTAAAAAAAAAATTAATTTCGCGAAGTTTGATTGAAAATCGTGAAAAACAATTTTTTGCGCTGTCCGCCTTTTTTATAATATTGAAGATATTTTTTTGATTTCTGATTTAAGACTTAAAAAATGACCTTCAAGTTAAATTTTAATACTTATGTCTCTTCAGTTCTTAAATGAGCATGATACTTGTATTTTTATTGGTGTAATGTAAATAACTTTTTATTATGTGTGCTTTTGCATTTGCATCTTTAGCATCATGGCGGTTATCGTAAAAATTCCTTTTCTCCAGATGCGGTGAGTAGCTTAGCAATGTCTTGCTTTAATCATTTAATGTAATAAGAGGATCGACAAATAAATACATTTAATAGGACATGTTCCCACAGGGAAGGGTTCCTTCTGAAGCCTGTTTAGGAATGGATTCTACTCGGGCACAAAGAGAACTCATAAATCAACTGGAAGCGAAAAATAGAGAAATTATGAGAGAAATAGCAAGGCTTAGGTAAGTTATTACATGAAATTTATTATCACACAATAATTTTGTTTAAATTAGGCGGCAACAAGAAATAGAAACAAGTGGACACGGAGTAGAAAATCCAGCACTCATGTCTGAATTAAGAGCATTAAGAATGAGAAAGGACGAGCTTGAAGCGCATTTGACCACCCTTCAAGACTCACGTAGACAACTTATGATTCAACTCGAAGGTCTTATGAAAATGTTAAAGGTAGGTATTCTACGAATTTGTGTTTTAAATTTATTTAAACTTTTTAATTGTAGAATCATCAATCTTCGCCCAGAAGTACGCCAAATTCTTCGCCAAGAAGTACAAAATCACCGCCTTTGCTTCCAGGTGGAGCACCACAACAACCTTGCCCTCGTAGTGCTCCACAAACACCCATGGGAATGTCTCCCAGTAATCAGCCTGTTTCAAATCAAATGTCGGTACCTCAATTGGAAAGAACCACACATGTATCGACATCGCAAGGCATGCCGGGACAGTCGATGGGAGGAATGAATTCGATGAACAATATGGGAATGGATAGAAATATGCATAACATTAATTCTGAATCTCTGGTGGGCGTGGGCGGTGATGTCAGGAATGCTTTTGGTAGGCTGATAGAATGTGGAAATGAATATTTTTTAATTTATTTTTTGTTAAGGTGGTAGTAACGGAAATGGTACACCCGGTTCTGTGGGTAGATCGCTTAGGAATGATCTTCTAGTAGCAGCTGATTCTGTTACTAATGCAATGTCTACATTAGTACGAGAATTAAATTCAGGTACGGATGAATAATTTGACTGACTAATTATATAGAAACAATAAAAGTATTATGTATTTATTGAAGAATACCGTACATAGCTACAGATAGAATGCTTTTTTCATGAATAATTAATTGACAATAAATTTGAGGATTTTTTCATTGCGAAATAACAATGAGGGGATTAAGTTGTTAATTGTATGATGTGATAATTTAGGGGTGTTTTTATTATTTGTTAATTAACTAATTTATTGTATAAATTAATCATTTTAAAATAGACTTGGCATCCTTAAGGCAGATCATGTTTATTGTTTTGCTTCTTTCTTCTTAGACTGAGAATGATATTTTCTCTCTGTAGCATGAGACTGTAGAGTGTTTTTAGGAGTGATATTTTTACTATTTCTACATTTTACACGATACTATATTTTACTTAAAATTTTATTAAAACAATGTTAAATTATTTATTAAGTTTTAAATGCAATATTTGGACTGTTCCATTATATAGTACTTACATTGTGACATTATTATGTAGGTGTTGTATATATTAATTTATGTACTTGATTTTAATGTTTATTTTTTTATTAGTAAATTATTATTTTATATTTTTTTAAATAATAATTGTTTAAATTTCATTTTTGTTATTGTTTTAAATGTATTTTTTGATTATATTTTTATTTCTTTATTGTTCTTTTATTATTATTTTATGCCTTTTTATTATAATTTTAATATCAAATTGTGTTGAGTATCATATGAATATCACAAACAGATTTTAGTTACGGTAACAAAGTCGCAAAATTGAAGGGTCTTAAAGAGAGAAACAATGTTATGGGAATAAAATTGATTAAAATAGATACTATATGATTATCTAGGTCAGCGGTTCTTGAACTTATGTAACTGAAGAATCCCTTATACAGGGCTTCTCAACAGGGACTTTGTTTTTTAATAGGGTCAATTTTGGATGTGATGACAGTTTTGTCATTCTGTTTTTTTGACATACAGTGACTCACAAAAGAACTGGTACGCAATAAAATAGCAATGATTTTCGTGTAATTCAAGTACTTCAGAAATTAAATTGACACTGCCAATATTAGTCACAAAAGAACTTGGGCAATGTCATAATATAATCCTTGAAGTTTGATAATTTAAACAATTTTGCACATTTTTTAATATTTTGTGGGGTACCCCTTTCTTTTCAAAACATAAGTCAAACGTTTGGGCAAGTTAAAAGTAATTTTTTTAATTATTTTAAATATTTTTTTATCAATAGCAGCCCATTCCTATGGGATTAAGAACTAAGGATTAAAGACATTTATATAATACATATCGTCGGCATACAATCAAAAGTGACCAACTGCAAAACCCTAGTTTTACAGTAGAGCAGTTTTTAAGTTATACTACGCCTATAAAATCAGATATACAATTCTAAAATTCAATAATTTTGGATATAAAACAATTAACAAAGTTTAATAATAAAGATGGGCATTTTTCCTTGTAACCGTACTGGTTATTCAATCCCATTTAGTCAATTTTCTCATTTTCAGCATTTTTGTAGTTGGTCACTTTTGCTTGTATGCCGACGATATATTCTTGAACCAAATAGGAATTCTACTTTAGATCATTGTCTTGGTAATATTTAAAACTCTATTCAATGCTCATATTGTTTTTCAGGAGCTACTAATATTTATACTTGTTCATAATTCCGTCAATCACTACCAAATTACCCACCCCGTCAGTCGAAATAGCCCCCAAACAAGAACATTTGCACCATCATGTTTGACAGTTCCTCGAAAATTTTGCGAATCAAACTCTTTATTCGGTTTACGCCACACCATGGTTTGACCATCAGAACCGAAAATGTAATATTTGCTTTTGTTTGCAAATATTACATTGTTCCACCATGATATGTCTTTGTTTTTGGAACTCTGACGGAACGAATATGTTTTAACCTATTCACTTCACTAATGAAAAGCTTTTTTCTAGCTACTTGGCCGTTATAGCCCTTTCTTTAAAATTCTGCGAATTGTTTCGGAATTAACATTCTTTCCTTGTTCATGCAGCACTTCAATTTTGTAATTTTGGCGCACCAATCTTTGGATTTTTTTTGCATTTATCTGACCACAAAACTTTCATCACGCCAACTTAATCTACGTGGACGGCTAGTTTTTGCTTTCAAGTCAATTCTATCTTAGACTTGGTAAGGTTTTATGTCATCAACAGTACTTTTGCTTACATTTAGCAATTTCATGTTGTGATTTGGCGTTTCCAAGGCGTTATGGAATATCACAAGTTGCCTTAAATCAAATAATCTTATATATAAAAATGCTTGTATCTATGTGTGTGGGTATATATGTGTGTATGTTCCGCATAGACGCCTAAACCCCGTAACTGTGGGCGTTGAAACTTTCACGAGATCTGGCGACATTCAAGAGTAAACTTTTCGTCGTCTTTGATTTTAGTAATTCGTCACCATAAGACGGTCATCAGCAGTTAAACGCTTCAGATCACAGTCGTTGTCATAGTTACGAAGCGATTTTGACACTAAAAGATTAATTAAATGACTTTGACATATTATAGTCAGTAGCGGCTCGACAAATAGGGGGCACAACTTTGACATAAGAATGTTAACCTTAAAAATGACAGATGACATATACTCAGTGGCGTTGCACAAATAGTCAGTAGCGGCTCGACAAATAGGGGGCACAACTTTGACATAAGAATGTTAACCTTAAAAAATGACAGATGACATATACTCAGTGGCGTTGCACAAATAGTCAGTAGCGGCTCGCTACTTGTAATCTTTTGTAATCTTTTTAAAAGGTGCCAGGTATATGTTCAGGTAAAATTTGTTAAAAAATTTAGACCTGGCCAACTTACTATGGTGAAAACGTGGGGTGGCCAACTTCTTTTGAGCACGGCTGTATTACACCATTTTCATTGTTGTAAAATATCGAGATTTGTAACACTATTTGCAATGTTAAAAATGGTGAAAAAAATTACCATTTCTTGTATATCATGTTGCGATTATTGGCTGGTTTCCAATCGCGGAATTATCATGCAAACTGCAATTTACGCTTGAAAAATACTTATGACATTCATCTTGTACAGGAATTTGCATTTCCTGGTGCAATTCCTTGCCAAAACTGTGCTCGACAAATCTTCGTTTTGTTACGCACGTTGCTCAGGCCTATATAATTGTTTAAAATATTGCCTCTAGCAACAGGCGGCAAAAAGAAGAATACAGTGAACGTAATTTATTATTCGAAAAAGAAAATAAACAATAATATACAAAGTATACCAATACATAGAAACAATAAAACGCAAAAATGTACGCTTTAACATTAGATTATGTTTAAATAAGACAAAACAATTTGCATGCATCAAATTACAATGGTGTTGTAAAAACAACATATCTTACATTATTGTAAAAGGACGGCGATTTTACGCAACATTTACTGAGGATTAATTACAAAAAAATTGAACATGTGGAGCAAACAATCCCACAGAAATTACACCAAAATATTTAAATAGCAATAAGAACATCAAAATCAATATGCCAGCAAACAAAAATAAGTGTGAACAGGTAACAGTGACAAATCAAACAAAAAATAGCGAGGTATACAAATAAAACAGGTCCTCTTTAACAAGCAAAAGTAAAATTAAGCCGTTTTTAAAAAAAGCAAAATTTATGCTAGGGCAGCGTTTTAAATTACGCAAATGGTGTAAGGCCCTAAAAATGCAAAATGTTAAAGAAAACGCTGATAAAAGAAAATTATCTTACCAATATCGGGACAATGGAAACCATACCAAGGGCCCACGAGTGTTAGATGCACCCCTTGAGATGCAGCCACCATTACATTGAGGGATGCTGTGCAATGATTGCTAACGGAAATGGATACTAAAAAAATGGCAAGTTAGAAAAAACATAAAAAGAACCACTTCACTTACCAGAACAGAAACAACGCCAACGAGCACAAAGAAACTTACTTTCGTACAATACAGACTGCACACAAAAATTGAACGAGGAAAATACTTGACGTTTAATTCAAACTAAAAACCAAAAGCCCAAATTTAAATCACAGAGAATCATATTATTAATTCAAGGGCAGTTTACAGCGAATATTTGTTAGTGCTTTACGAGTGCGTTTCCACTACAAATATCAAATACTCTTTATTTTCAAAACAATTTAAAATATTCAAAATATTCAAATTGACCTAGGGTTATTTGAATATTTTCGTAGGATTTCAATATAACTGGATATTTTACAGTATTTGCGGGTAAAATTCCACGTTCCACGAATTGTATCTGTATAAGTACAATGTAAAATAACGCACGCTGATTGGTCGAAACGCCAAAATTTGACCCAGAATGGAATTATCAATAATATTCAAAACAATATTCCATTATTTTAACAGCGCATTGAAATATAAAATGCAGTGCTCGAGTTCTTTTGGGACTATTATTTCCGGTGTCAATTTACTAAAACGTTAGAATTTTCATTTATAATTATGTATATTTTTCAAATTTTTTTGTGTTTTCGGTGACCTTAAAGGATGATTTATTAAATGGTACGCTGACACTGCCGTTTTTTTCTTAAATAATTGAATTACATAGAAATTATTTCAATTTTATTAGGTAACCGAATTCTTTTGCAAGTCTCTGTATGTCAAGTAGAAGGTATACAATTTATTATGTCTTCAATTTCAATCGAAAATCGCATGAACATAATTAAAATTCACTTCGAAAATGGTGGATCTGTGAAAACTACGAAGGTGGGTCAATAAGTTCTTACAAAACCTTAGAAATGGCCCTTGTAATATTGAAATAAGTTTTTTCTCATAAGTAGCATCTTTCAATCGACTACTGTCAAAGTTTCAGCCATATCCATCGCGTAGTTTCATTTTTACAATCTATTGAAGCAAACAACTTATGTTATTTTTGAACACTGGAAAAAAACGAGTTTCGTGCAGTGATTAAACACTTACATTTGAAAGGCAAATCACCCAAAAAAAATCAAAGCCGAGTTAGATGAAGTTCATGGCACATCTGTACCAGCGTTTAAGATTGTTTACAATTGGATGAATGAGTTTAAACGTGGTTGTACATCTTCAAGTGATGAACATCGTTCTGGACGTCCCGTCCGTCCACTTGAGGTGAGTACGCCGGAAGTGATTGACAAAATCCACGATATGGTCTTGAGTGATCGACGAGTCAAAGTGCGTGAACTTGTTGAGGCCAAAGGCATATCACATGGCTCAGTGGTTTCCATTTTGCACGAAAAATTGAATATGAAAAAGATATTGGCAAGGTGGGTGCCGCGTTCACTCACAGTGGAGAATAAGCTCAATCGTGTGGTCGATTCAATGAATTGTTTGGCGGTTTTCCATCGCAATCCTGACGAGTTTCTGCGTCGGTCCATAGCTGTTGATGAAACTTGGATCCACCACTACACTTCAGAGACAAAGGAACAGTCAAAACAGTGAGTTTCTAGAGACGATCCGGCTCCAAAGACGGTAAAATCGGCCGGCAAGGTGATGGCCACGGTTTTTGCGATGCACGCGGAATCATCCACATTGACTACTTAGAAAAAGGACGAACGATAAATGAAGAATATTATATGTCGTTGTTGGACCGGTTGAGCAAAGAAATCAGGAAAAACTATCCTCATTTGGCCAAGAAGAAGTGCTCTTCCATCAGGACAACGCACGGGTACACACATGTGCAGTTTCAATAGCGAAAATGCATGAATTACGCTTCGAATTGCTGCCCCATCCACCGTATTTGCCAGATTTGGCCCCCTGCGACTTTTTCCTATATCTAAACATGAAGAAATGGTTCGCCGGAAAATGATTCACTTCGAACGCGGAGGTTATCGCCGAAACAGATGGCTATTTTGAGGGCCTTCCGAAATCTTACTTTTTGGATGGCTTGATAAAGTTGGAGAAACGCTGGGCAAAGTGTATCGAGCTCAAAGGAGACTATGTTGAAAAATAAAAAAGAATCTACCGAAAATAACGTGTTTTTCTATTGTTTTGTAAGGAATTATTGACCTACTCTCGTATATATAACAAAATTTCGGATATTTTAGGTTGCTATAATCTTCCTTCTGAAACCGCTATTAAAAATTTGGTGGTTAATTTTAATTTCACTGCTTGACACAGCATAGAGCTCTGTTATTTACTTGCGAAAATTTTGCGAAATTGAGTGTTCTACACCATATAGTGTGATATAACGGTGATATACGCATTGTGATATTGCAAATATATATTACATAAGGTACAATTTAATTTCCAAAGTTTTTTAGGCCACTCTAACCTCAAAATGTAGCATGGCGGAAAGCCTGCAGTTGCAATTAGCACGATTGATGCAGCCAAATCAGGAAATACAACCACCGCAACCACTGCATTACCTCCAACAAACGCAATCTGCAGTCCCACGCAGTCAAACATACTACAATCAACAACTACCAGGAAACCCTCAGGCGGATCAACTGCAGTATGTCCCGTGGCCCCAGTATGCTCCCATCGGAAATCCCAATTTCCCACCATTACCTGCAATAACGGGTAACGAATGGAATACCGTAATAAACAGGAAACGACTGAGAAGTCCGGAAAAAAATACAAAAATTTACAGGCAAAGGAAAATGAACGATTACTGGCTAAGCAATAGTAATTCAACGCAAACAAAAAATAGATTTTCCCCATTATCGGAAAATGCAGGCAACGAAAACGCTACAGTAGATGATCAAAAAAGCAATACAAACAACACCGCCATAAAGCCCCCTTTGCCACCACCTATATTCGTTGAAGGCGTGGGAGACATAAACCCACTAACAACAGCGCTTAATGAAACGGCAAAAAATGGATACAGCTTAAAAGCTTTAAATAATGAATTAGTAAAAGTACAAATAAATGTTGACAAAGAATATACGGATGTCATAAAAGTACTCAAGGAAATGAAAACTGAATTTTATACATACAGACCCAAACAAGATCGAAGTTTTAGAATCGTCCTAAAAAACCTACACTCGTCATCTGATCCAGAAACACTTAAAAAGGAACTCTCCGAATTGGGACATACTGTGGTAAACATAAGCAATATAAAACACAAAATTAGCAAAAATCCACTGTCAATGTTTTACATCGACATAAAACCCAATGAAAATAATAGAGAAATATACAAAATTAACCGCCTCATGAACACTGTAGTACAATTCGAAGCACCACATGTGAAAAGAGAAATCGTACTGTGCAAGAATTGTCAGAAATTTGGGCACACCAAAAATTTCTGCAACAAACCACCACGCTGTGTAAAGTGTGCAGGTGACCATTCAACTTCAAACTGCCATAGAAGGGAGAGAGATAATAATGTAATATGTGCCAACTGTCAGGGAAATCACCCTGCCAACTATAAAGGATGCATGGTACATAAACAACTCCAACAACAAAAATATCCTACATTACGTGAAAGATATACAGAAAATACGGCACCAAATGCAACAATCCCGCCAAATATAAGCCAACCTGCATTAGCATATGCCCAACAAATTAGACAAGAAGTACCTTCAATGCAACAAACACAATTTACTACACCTTCAAGCCAACCTACAAACCAAAATACGGTCCAGCCATCGCAGCAGTCAAACGATATTCATGAACTCAAGAATTTAATGAAAAAGCTAATGGAACAGATGAGCACGATTTTAAATCTGCTAACTGTCGTGGTCACAAAAATGGCTTAATGGCAACAATATTAAAAATTGCAACATGGAATGCCAACGGCCTGTGTAAACATACACAGGAATTACACACGTTTTTAAAACTACACGAAATAGACATAATGTTAATAGCTGAAACGCACCTTACAAGTAGAAGTCACGTTAAGTTGCCGAATTACGTAATTTATAATACTAAACACCCCGATGGAAAAGCACACGGTGGAGCGGCAGTTGTCATAAAACACAATATTAAACACTATGCAATCGAAGAATACCAATGCGATTATCTACAGGCTGCCAATATAGTTGTTGAAAGCTTAATTGGACCCCTGGTAGTCTCAGCGATCTACTGTCCCCCAAAACATAGTATAAAAAGAGAGCAATACCATCAATATTTCAATACGTTAGGAAGCAAATTTATCACCGGTGGTGATTTTAACGCGAAGCACACGCAGTGGGGCTCCAGGCTTACGACCACTAAAGGAAGAGAGCTACTAACAACAATAGAAAACAATGGAATGACTACTTTATCATCGGGGACACCCACATACTGGCCAACCGACCGTGATAGGCTTCCGGACGTAATTGACTTCTATGTGACAAAAGGCGTAAACAAAAAGCAATGCAAGGTAGAAACATCTTTAGACCTCTCCTCAGATCACACGCCTGTCTTATTGACGATGTACTAGCAAATAATACATAAACAAAAGCAACCAACACTATACAGCAAAAAAACCGACTGGGAACTATTCAAAGCAAGATTAGATGAAGAAATCAACCTAAAATTATTACTGAAGTCGAAAGAAGACTTGTACAATGCAGTAGAACACCTGACTAAAGCTATTCAGAATGCAGCATGGCATGCTACACCAGAAAAAAATATATCATCCATCATAGAATCATGCCCAGTCATAGTGAAGCAAAAAATTGCAGAAAAAAGAAAATTACGGAAACAGTGGCAAAATTCAAGATCAACAGAAAACAAAGCCAAACTTAATAAAGCAGTCAAAAAACTTAAAATACTCCTCTCGAATCTTAAAAATCAACATTTCCAAGAATATCTCCTAGGGCTATCCAATTCTAAAGCAAACGACTATTCGCTCTGGAAAGCAACAAAAAAACTCAAGCGACCACAAAAAATGGTACCACCAATTAAAGACGAAACAGGAAATTGGGCCAGAAGCGAAAGAGAAAAAGCTTTTGTTTGCTAAACATCTCGCAACTGTATTTGCACCATTTCCTACAACAACCCCTACGGAAATACTCGATTATTTGGATGCACCATTTCAAATGAATTTGCCGATTAAGAATTTTAAAATAAAAGAAGTCCAGCAAATAATTTTACACGACACTAATACCAAGAAAGCACCCGGCTATGACTTAATCACAGGTAAAGTGCTAAAAGAAGTAACACCTAAATGCTTAAAACTTATTACGTTCATCTACAACGCAATTCTAAGATTGAGATACTTTCCAGATCAATGGAAGGTTGCACAAATGACTCTATTATTAAAACCAGGGAAAAAGGCAGAACAACTGACCTCATATCGACCTATAAGTCTGCTCCCAATTCTTTCGAAAATTTTTGAGAAGTTGCTCCTAAAACGATTAAAGCCGATATTGGAAGAAAATGCACTCATCCCAAGCCATCAATTCGGATTCAGAAATCAGCATGGTACGATCGAACAGGTACACCGTGTGGTGAAGCAGATCAGTGATGACCTGGAGTGCAGAAGATACTGCTCTGCAGCCTTCTTAGACATAAGCCAGGCGTTCGACAGGGTATGGCATAAAGGCTTGTACTATAAACTTAAGATGAATCTCCCATACCACTACTATGAAGTACTGAAAAGTTACTTGTCAAACAGACATTTTTTGGTAAGGAATGGAGAAGAATACACCGAACTATTCCCAATTCACTCGGGTGTCCCACAGGGCAGTGTACTGGGACCAATCTTGTACCTGTTGCATACGATACAGCAGACCTACCAACCACAAAACTAACCACGGTGGCAACCTTCGCCGACGACACGGCTATTCTTGCGTCGCACAAAGATCCAAAAGTCGCCTCTAAAAACTTGCAAGACCATTTAAATAAAATACAAGCTTGGTTAAAAAAATGGAAAATTAAAGCCAATGAAACTAAGTCCTCGCATGTTACCTTTACGATGAGGAGAGACACCTGCCCCCCCGTGGCCTTGAACGATTGCTGCCTGCCACATAATGAAGATGCGAAGTATCTGGGTATCTATCTAGATAGAAGATTAACTTGGCGCACACATATTTTTAACAAAAGAAAACAACTCGGGCTAAAAATGAGACAGATGTATTGGTTGTTAAGCAAGACATCAGAATTATCATTGGAAAATAAACTCCTAATCTATAGTCATAATGAAACCGATTTGGACATACGGGATACAACTCTGGGGAACTGCCAGCGTGTCGAACATAGAAATACTGCAGAGGTTCCAGAATAAGATGCTAAGAATAATAGTCAACGCCCCATGGTATGTACCAAATCAAGTACTTCATCATGATTTAAAGATCAACTCGATTCCCGACGAAATCAAAAACTACTACAGAAAATACAAAAGTAGAATTGAACTTCATCCAAATGAACTAGCAAACGAATTATTGAACCACTCACATGAGATTAGAAGATTAAAGCGCTTCAAGCCCACCGACATACCCACACGATTCAGTAGACAGCTTTAATTTTATTTGAAATTACTGGAATTTAAATGAATTTGTAAATTAATTTTTTATGAGAATATTTAATGAAATATTCTCAACATGCCATAAACTATTGTCAACTGATTTACTAAATGTTTTATATTAAACAGATTGTAAATATTCAAGGAAAATAAAAAAAAAAAAAAATTTGAGTCTACTAGTTTGGTACATAACATACTAATAACAACAAGTGTTCGTCCGGCTCGTTCAGCTGAAAATATTTCTGCCGTAAGTGAAAGTGTTGAGGGAGATGCAAATTTATCAATTGCATGGCGTTCTCAGCAATTGGGCCTATCTACAAGCACCATATGGCGAATTTTGCATAAAGATTTGGGTCTAAAACCTTATAAGGTTTAGTTAATGCAAGAATTATAGTCAGCCGACCATTCTGTTTGTCCATAATTTGCTAATTTCATCTTGGAACAAGGTGAAGATTTTTCTGAAAAGATCATCTTTCCAGATGAATCTCATTTTCATTTGAATAGTTCAGAAAATCCAAGACTGACAGTTGAGAAGCATTTACATTCCATTCGTGTTACTTTTTGGTGTGGAGGAGTAATTGGATTGCGTTATTGGGACATGTTGACAATATTTTTGGCCTATTATTGATGATATGGATGAGAGTGATATGTGGTTTCAACAGGACGGTGCCACATTCCACATTTGGCCACCACATAACGCCATTAGACTAGTTCTTGTGGGGCTATGTGCAAGATCAAGTCTATACGATAATCCACAGTTCATTGAAGCCTTAAAAAACAACATCCGATGCATAATTTTTGAGCTAGAGCCGCAAAAGTGCAATAAAAAATTTTGACAAAAGGATCGATACCAGTATATTTATACATGGTCTTGGTGGATATTTGTCAGATATAATTTTTCATTCATAAATTGTAGATTTCTACGTTATAGTCCATCAATAATGAAATACAGAACTTTAATCCAAAATGTGTGTCTTATTCCTAATTTAAAAACAAAGTCTCTTATTAACAAGCCCTTTTACATATAAGTAGTCGTAGAGTGTAAACTCGCTTCAATTTTCACTTCCGTGGGCATTTTAAGGTGAAACGCAACAGTATATCCAAAAATGTTGCTCTTGCTTTAGAGATTCAAAAGTTGCAATTCGTCCTGTGGAAAAGGACACATTACCAAAATTTTGATCATGGAAATTTCCATGATGACGAACTTCGATACCTCAAATATCTATGAATTTTTCAAAAAATTCTCTGTGGTCTTTCTACTTGAAAAATATTTAATTTTTTGCAAATATACAGGCGCTTATGGAGCAAAAGTGATTCAAATGCGATTTATTAGGTTTGAATGTCGACAAAATTCTAATTACTTTCATACTTTTTGAATCGTCTAACCTACCATCGAAATTGTTCATTTCTGAAAAAAAATCATTAAAAATAATTTATATAGATTGATTCTTCCTGCTTATCACTAATCAATTTTTATAGCATTTCTCCAACTTTTAATAAGGTCAAAAATTATTTAATTCAACCGAGATGTAAAAATCTCGAATATTACTAGCATCTGAACCGCGGGGAGTGTACACCCTTCATCTCCAGATAGGCTGTACCAGGCAGATTACATCTCGGTGGTTTGCCATTGCCTTCCGAGGGGAGATGGTCAGAATGAAGTTTTTACTGAGCCCGGAGTCGAACCGGGCATTCAGCATTAGCAGCAATGCATTTAACCGCTTAAGCAGATCACCGTCATAATAAAATTATGTGGTACTATTTTAGGGGTCAGAACGTTTTATTCCGTTGAGTACATAAAAGTTTAAATTAATTTCAGTTTCAGAACCGCTGATATATTATATAATCATTAGCACAGTACATGTTCCAGTATAAGAACACCTTTATAAAAAAATTAGGTTGAAATCATAAAGAGATGCACAGTATAGTTTGTTTCACTATAATTGGAATTAAAAAAAGTCATAGCATTAAATTACGTTGATATAAAAACGTACGAACTATGTGACGAAACATAATACAGAGATAAGATTATCGCGTCAACCAAGACAGCATATGCATTGCTAAAGGCTGGCGCGAGATTAAAATAATTAACCTTATCTCTATATTATGTTTCGTTTATAGTTTAACGTAATTTGATGCTATGACTTTTTTTAATTCCATTTATAGTGAAACAAACTATACATGTTTTTTATAAACAAGCTTAACATTTACATTAACCACAAAATATCTATCAGTAAACAATTAGTTGGTTCTAGCATTCGATTAAAAAAAATAGGAAGGAAATGGATCTTGGTCAATTCAATCAAAATAACTTTTTAAATTAATGGCGGTCTAAGAATTAGCAGCAAATGTAGATAGAATCGCCTTGGTAACTTAGCTGATTAATTGAATTGGTGACTCCGATAGAACATCAAAGTCCACCTCTTCTGAAAATGATTTTCAGAAAATTTTAGTAGGTAGTACTTCTAGGAAATAGCACCTGTAACTTTGTTTCACCACATTTTTCTAAAGAATGGTACTCTTGTTTTATTTTGATAAAATGAAGTGTTTTCAAGAAAAGGGGACACATAAAATTTATTATAATATCTAATGAACATAAAATAAATAAAGCCGTGCTGACAAAGTTAAAATTTCTAAAAAGCAAATTATCCGACACCCAAACTTTGAATATTAATAGCAAGTAACACATTTGCTAAGGACGGAAATACCATTAAAAATGAAGTTCATTTTCTATTGCGTACATAATATTTGTAATCTTATTTGTCCATTTTCTCGAAAATCCTAATTGAAATCAAGCAAGAGTTGAAGATTATGGAGACATTAAAATTAATTTGAAAAATCCATTAAAATTCGATTTACGTTCAAATGACAACTAGCACTCCACAGTGTGTGTCAGCATATCATCATCTTGCCAACTCACAAAACGAAGTAGCGATGTGTAATAATATTAAGAAATAAATGCACTAAATTTGAAGTTTTTAAAAAAATTCAGAATCGCCGTTAGGTATTTATTAACTTTTTATTATTAGGTATAAGGGGGGGAGGAGGTTGACTATTGAAGAGAGATTTTTACACCAAAATTGAAAAATTTGCACAATATTTTCAAAAAATTGTAAATAATTCTAAAATGTGTAGGAAATTGAAAGAATTTCAGACAAATTTTGCATATAATTGCAGACATAAACAACAACTTATAGATTATAATTACAAAGTGCACGTTACCTGGTGGTCAGGGTTATCTCTAAGTTATTGTTATTCGATTATCAGCTATTGTTGGCTATTGTTAAATTTGACCACAACAATTATCAGCTGTTGTTAAATTTTAGCATAACGATAACTTACATTAGAGATAACCCTACCCACCAGGTGGCGTAAAAAAGTCATCTATCGCAGAACCAGTAGATTTAGAGAGTTTATAACCGCCATGTTTTATCCTGTCAACTTCAAGAAACAATTGCTATTTTTTTCAACTTTTCTGTATTAATTACCCATACTAGGGAGTTCATGGTACTATTTTGTACATTGGTAATGCCGATGAAGGTGGATAAAACATGGCCGGCTGTCGGAATTTTGTGAGATAAAATGATGACGGTAGTCTCCAAATCTACTGGCTCTGATCTATCGAATTGAAAATATAAAAAATATGTTTTACAGGTAGTTCCATAAGAGCTGTTCCTCTAAATATACGTCCTCTTTAATTCTGATCAATCTTACCCTATGGTGTTCAATTATTACTCCCCGTTTTACAGTACGATAATCTTTATGCCAAATCTCGATCATAGAAATTACGCCTATTATCTCACTAAAAAGTCAAAATTGGTAACTTGGGATGCCTTCAGCGTTAAAAACTTCTCAATTATAAAAAATTCAATTAGTAATAAATATATTGAAAACAACAATATCGACTTATGATTGGACAAATAATACATTTTTCTTGTATTTAAAAACAAACTTTAAAAATATTGCTTATTTATTTTTCCAAAAAATTTGTACCGGGAAAATTTGGCGCTCATGGTGAGCGCAATTCTTCTCACTAGCTCATATTCTTGAGCTGGGCCTGGGCAGTATCTTACTTCCCAACTTCCAACAGTTTCAATTCAACTGATTGTGAATAAAATAATGAAATTCGGAATCTTGAAAATACTATAGCTATTTCAGCTGTTTTAACCTTAATTCTTGTACCTAATTTACATCATATTTTAAGTAAACGCCACATTGAGTTCAATTTGTGCTAAAGTGTATTTTAATAACATTTTTTAAATTAAACTTTGGGTATTTTTCCACTATTTTCGAAATCACATTTCACGAAAATTTGTATGCAAAAACTACAACATGCAATAAATTTTGCTCTTGTGTGTTTGTGAATAAGTAAGTAATGCGTACATGCAATGTAAATTTTTGTTCTTGAAGTAATATTTAAGAATGTAAAGCCGCCTTTATTAAATGAACCATATATAGAGCGAAGCACAGGAGCGAAGTAAGGTATTTTTAAAATGTCAACAATATTATTAACTAACGTTTTTTTTAAGTGAGTGAAAATGACTTGAATTTTTGGCCAACAAAAATTTTAACTGTAAATCAGCTGTTAGCTAATTACCGACAATTTTTAGCTACTAAATAGCCACTTAACAGCTAAAGATTTTGTTGGGCCTAAATACTTAACAGACTATTTTTAACTTTCCTCCGTGCTTTATTAAATTTAATAATTTAATGCTTTCTGGTGTTTCAAACCATAAAGTTATAATAATTAAATTTTCTTATGCTACGTAATTTGGGGATATGGAAGCTATCCACAAACATTTTTAGCTGTAAATCAACTATTAGCTAGTAGCCAGCTACTTTTAGTTACTAAATAGTCAGTAAACAGCTAAAAATGTTTATTGATTATTTTAATGGCATGGTAAGGTAAGTTGGTGATGCATATGAAAATCAGCAACATGGGATGAATTTTGTCAGTGCAGGCTCTTAAATTTATTTTGTACATTAATAAATAATTATAATAAAATAAGGTGAGCCAAAGAAATTCAAGGAAATATGCCGAGCCGTAACAGTAATGCTATAAAGGGTGATTCAATTAGAGGTAATAATTTAAATCTAGTACCATTGTTTTACATACTGTTACCATTGATATTTGACATGTGTGCAGCGGTATACGACAGAACTGCGCATTTTTATTGTTAAAACCTATGTCCGAAATAAGGAAAATTGCACCAAGACGATTTGCGCATTGCGAAATAATTTCGGTGTACATAACCGACTAAGGCGTGCCTGGGTTACGAAATTAATCGAAGGTTATTCAGGAACAACCAATGCAGCCTCAGAAAACTTTGGTGCGGTTTTGGGCCGGCGGCGTGCTTAGGCCGTACTTTTTTAAAAGCGATCGTGGTGCTACTGTAACAGTCAATGGTGAACCTTACAACATGATAACAAATTATTTTTGGCACCAATAGGACGACATTGATGTTGAAGACATGTGGTTTCAACAAAACTATGCCACATAGCGTGGAAAACAATGCAGTTATTGCACACAAAATTTCCCGATCGCGTAATCTCTTGTTTCGGCGACCAAATTGGCTACCAAGATCGTGTGCTATTATACCGTTGGATTCTTTTCTTTGGGTTATGTGAAGCAAAAGGTGTGTACCAATGACCCCCAAACGATTCCAGAGTTAAAGAACGAGATTCCACTGGTTATTTATGAACTACTACTGATTTATGACGAAAAATAATGGGAAATTCAGAAAAGCGGAAGTTTGCAACACCGGCCATATGATCGATATTATTTTTCATGTTTAATGTCATTGTCTTAACATTATATTAAAATAAAAATATCAGCAAATTATCAAAAATCAATGTAGGTATACTATTTCAATTTTAAATTGTTACCTCCAATTGAATCGCCCTTTATGACAGCTATTGCCGAAAAAAAATTTGGATCTTGGTTAGTACTTTAAAAGGTCACTTGTTAAAATGAGTAATAACGCGTATTAGGCCGGAGTCTCACTGCACCACTTCCTACTATACTTCCCATTTACTATCAAATAAAATTTGATAGTAAATTTGAAATTTATTTGGTGGTAGGAAGTGGTGCAGTGAGGCTTGGGACTAACCAAAGTACCTATGCACATCGATATATCATCAATATACCTTTACCATACTCTACCCCAAAATAACTTTAAGATTACAGAGGGTTGTATTTGCGTTTGGTTTGAATGTAAGAATTACAAAATATACTTTTCAAATTCTATACCTACATTTATTAATTCTTCACATTTAGATTGCTAGTTTAGTTGTAGTGTTTTGTATGTGGAATGCTGCTTGTTGAATGATTGTTCTTGCAGACTCTGCAACTTTTCCTGAAGTTAGTGGTATCCAAAAGCCACTTGGTAAGTATCAAGTTCGCAATACTGTAATGAAATTTTGATGTCGTTTGTTGGCTTTAATAAACTTGTTTAATCAATTCACAGTTATATGTACGCACACTTTCTTTTCATCACTTTTGCATTACTAATTCTGTTATATTCTATCAATGTGAGACTATATTTTAGAATGGAACCGAATTATGAATTTTGTTTTGCGAGTGTAAGTGTAATTTTCGTTTCTTTTTGTATTTGTACGTATCTTTTAAAGTTTCAATCATCTTAAGTTATCGTTTAGTGTGTTAAAAAATTCAAGGCTTTGGAGCATCGTTACAATTCCGTCCTATTTTCGGCCAATAGCTACCTCAAATTTAGCTCTTAATTGCCTTCCGAAGCCTCGAAAAACTAACCATTGTAGAGTCGAAATTAAAGTAAATTATTTTTGAGTCTTTCAGTGTGCTTTTCGTGTAATATTTTTTGAGTCAATTTCAAATTTGAAGCTATATTGTTTTACTTTTATAACCACCGTGCATGTTCTGCCTTGCTAATTTAAAAAACATAAAAATAATTTTTATGGTTTAAATTAAAATTTTTTCGTTTGATATTTTTTTCGAGTGTTGTAATATTACGAATGCGTTAGATTTTGAAGATGATGGAGAAGAAGAGTCTGAAGGAGGTTGGCAACAGGAACTACAAAGACGTTACGCTCAAGAAGCTAGTTTTATGGCCGAATTACGCGCTCGCCATCCGACAAGTCCTCCAGAATTAGGTCCAAATTATAATCATATTAACACGAATCCACCCGGCCAAATGTCTGGAATCAACCATTTTGGACAAAATCACAGTCAACAGCATTACATGGGACAAAATTATGATCCATCGATGCAAAATACGAGTCCATTTGGACCTCCTCAAGTAAGTTTTATGTTTAGAAACGTAGAATTTGTTATATCGATAGCTTTTATAGCCTCGACATATGGAGCAAAGTTTAAATCCGGCAAGTAAAGAAAATGAAAGCAATGGTAGCAATGGAGCTGAGTTTTCAGGAGAAGCAGACGGTCAACCTAAATCTAAAGAGATGCTTGAATGGGAAGAAGCTGTGAAGAGGTGGATAAATCGTTAAAAGCAATAGGTTTGTTTCTCATGTGAGTAAACTGATTCTAAACATGTGGAAAAGTTTTCAAGATATGATTGATGGCGAAAGAAATTTTTAACTTACTATGATAATAGTATACATTTTGCTATCATCTATACTAAAATAATTTTTGTTTTGTATCATGAACTTTACAACTATGGATTTTAATTTATTTTGTGACGACACATTTAAATTTAATAATTTATATTTTTTTGAACGGCTGAACGATATAAGCATCGGCGTTTATGGCATTTAGAGTTAAGAAATTGTGTGAAAAAATGTAAGGCTTGGAGCTTATAAAAATTGAACGTTTTTAAAATTTTTTTATGAAATCGAAAATACTTTGGTAATTTGTAGTAGAATATAATAAATAATAAAAATTCAAGTACTTACCTATTGAACTACATAATTTTTCACGAATAATAGTGCAAAAAATCAAACTTTAAATATATGTATATTGTATGTGCAGTTGTAATTATTTTATTAGTAAAATTACATCGAAGTTTATATATTTACTCATTGTGAAATCTTAATGTTAATAATTCTTTTAAATTATATTTGAATAATATATTTTTAAACCTTTCCGATACTGTTGTTATGATTATGTACTAGAATAATTAATTTTGCTGTAATAATAAATTTTTGGAACATGTAATCTATATAAATGGTATTATACTTACTTACTGTACTCTCTACTTATGAAAAGTAGTTAATAAAAATCAAAATGGGAAAGAACATTCTTATATTTTATATTTGTAAATCAATTTGAATTATGTTTTGTTTCAACTAATTTTGATTTTTATTATAAAATGATAATAGTTTTTAAAAAGCAATATGATGATTAATTCTGTGAGAAAGTACTTGTCTGTTAAATTTCATATTCATATAAAATTCTGTTAATAAAAGAATAAAAGTAAAAAAAAGTTATAAAGGTAGTTAAAATTTATTGAAGATACTATTTATGTTTCAAGTACAAAAATAAACTCAGGGGCTTGAACCATAAAGGCATAATTAATATTAAAAGATTAGGTGAAGTGCAAAAAGGGGCGAAAAAGGATAACTTGGTAAAGTTACTTTGAAAGTCGAGAAATATTACTTGTACTTTTTTGGATCTATCCCATCCAATTAGTATACTTCGAATTATTGTATATGTACTTAATAATATTATATTCATAACCAAAATGTATATATAATCATGGTAAACATGAAATGTTAATATAAATATTAATAATTATGTGGTTCCTTGTATTAATAATTAATTTATAAATTATCGTATACCTATTCTTTTGTAATTATATTATACTCGAATGTAAATAACTATTACCTGAGTCAAAGTATATCTAATTTAAATAGCGTTAACAAGATCTTCGTTAAACATGTAATGTAAGAGTTAAGACCAATGATCGATAACTTACTATAAATATTAATTTATTTAATATTATATAATATGAATAAGAACATATTTACAATAAAATGTTGCAATACAAAAATTTTCTTAACTATTAATTATTGTAAATTACCCTATAACTTGACTGCCTTCCCGTGACTCTGACGTCCAGATGACCTTCTTTCCTTCTTTGGGGTGTTCGCGCACGCTATTGCTTATTTTATATTTTTGTAATTTGTAATCTGCCGCCTTCAATAAAGAAGGAATCTGTATCCCAAGCGGAGATTTATTTGTTTTTAATTAGTTTTCTAAAGAAATATCAAAAAACTAACACTAACCTAACGGCAGATCCACCTCTTCGCGGCAGATCTACCTCTTTGCGGCCGATTTAACTTTTCGCGGAGATTTCATTGTTTTTAGTCAATATTTATATGCATAATCAACTCGATCTCGAATTTAATTTCTACAAATTTTCATTTTTTGCAATTATCACGTTAACTGACGTCACATGTAAACTCGGCGCTTCGCGCCTCGCCAGGGGCTTCGCCCCCTTTCCCCAATTGGAGGTTTACCCCATTGCCTACATCTAAAACATTCCTGTAGATGATCCATACACTCCATCGGGATCGTAAAAAAACGGGATAAGGCATTTAAAATTAATCTAGAAATTGTATAATAGCATTTAACCGTTACGTATATAACTCATAACAAAAATCCGGCGAACACAAACGAAATAAAAAAATTGCTATTTTAACGGAATAAGCGTATTCGGTGAGCATTTTCGTAGATGATCGATGTAAAAAATTTAGAAAAATTATTTTTCCTTTGTGGAAAAATTTTGCAAAATGTAGAAAGGTCTTTCAAAAACTGTAATACAAAATCACAAACTCGACGGCTAAAAAGTATTGCGGGATGCGATGTAAAATTTTCAAATATTATCCCAATACTTTATTGTAAGTATGAAGCATCCCCGTTAAAAATTTAACATTAATCTAACAATTCTTTCGTTGGCCAGTATTTGTAAAGATAATCGATGTAAAAAATTTAGAAAAATTATTTTTTCTTTGTGGAAAAATTTTGCAAAATGTAGAAACCTCTTTCAAAAACTGTACAAAATCACAAACTCGACGGCTAAAAAGTAATGCGGGACACGATGTAAAATTTTCAAAAATTATAGCAATACTTTGTGGTGAGTATGAAGCATCCCCATAAAAAATTTAACACTGATCTAATAATTCTTTCGGCACATTATGTGGGGACGTTTAAAAAAATATTTGTAAATTTTGGAAAATTGAAATTTTTTTTTCACGTACCGCAAGTTCGCCAAACAAAACTGAAAGTGTTTAAATTTTAGTTATTTTAATAAACATCTTTTAATTCTTTTTTATTATTTTATTTTTATTAATCATTACTAAATAATGAATAGTAAATTAATATGCTAAAAGTGGTAGCAAAATTAGGTAGCGAAATGCCCGGGAGCGAAATGTCCTAGTAGCGAAATGTCCTGGTAGCAAAATGTCCGGGAACGAAATGACCGGGCACGAAATGTCTCGTAGCGAACTGTCCGGTCACGGTGTAGGTTACCGGTGTACCATATTGGGTCACAACCAAAAATGTTTATTTACATTTTTTTTCAAGAAAATGAAACCATTCCAGTGTATATTCGAAAAGTATATTGCATTAACGTAAAATTACATTCTAAAAGTACGAAAAAAATACTTAACATTATTTTTTGAACGAAGTATGGCTTTCGAAAAAGCAACTTATACACATACATATTGTCGTATTTTTCCAAAGATAGAAACATTTGAATTCACATGGGTGAAAAGCCTTAAAAATTTATTTTGTAAAAAGTTTTAATTTTAAACAGGATTAAAGGGTGAACAATTTTCATTTAATTACATAAGCTTATAAAGCACAGTTACATTTTTAATTTTAAACACCATAAGACTCTTAAAGTAGATAATCATAAGGTTCCGGGAAACATGTCGTTCAACGATAAAATATCCATCTCATTTTGAAAAAACCCCGAGTTTAATAAAATCGTCCAAGACTGAAAGATATTGTGAAAACTTGCTATTCAAACTCATCTAAAGATTTGCCATGTCAAAAATCTCTAAAATCGATCAATTAATCTGGAATGAGTTAATTTGTAAATTTGTTTACATGAAAACATAAGCCATTTTGTAATTTTCAAACATGAATTTCTTTGTAAAAAACATATTCTGTGTAGAATGAATTATGTCAAAAATTCGACCATGTATTAAACTGTAAGGTAGTCGTAAAATTGTGTACGAGGGTTGTTTTATAACATAAGGGTCAAAATCGCAAGAAACCAGAGATTTCTTGAATGATACCAGGTCTTTAATCAAAAGTGTTCTAAAATACGGTGAAAATTCGGTTACTGTGAACAGAACAAAGAAATAATTAGTGCAATCATCATCTAATGAAATATAAGAACTCACCAGTGTATTAAAATAATTATTTTTCCAAAAAAGTGCCAATATTGACTCGGTATTTTCAAATTTACGAAAATTGGAGCTATGCGCATTGACTTTAGTTGAATTTTTACCTTCAAGGTATGCGGATGTATTTCGACGAGATCCAAAATTTTTATCAATGTTGTTAATTTTGATTAACGCAATATGGCGGCGACGTTAGTCAAGCTTCTGTAAACCTGGATAGTGTAAGGTCGACTCAATTTATGCAATACCGATTTGTCAAGTAATACAAATGTTCACGTACCTGCAGAATAACGTCAACAAAAATAATTAGCAAAGATTATTTTAAAATCCAGTGGAGTTATGTTTCTTGTTTTAAATTACGTGCAAGTGTGTTTCACGTCAAATTTTCCACAACAGCTGATCCAAGGACGTCAACCTAAGGCTTAAACTACACCGCAAAGTGAATATTGGATTACCTCATAACAAGGTATCGTAAATTTATGATTTAAAGAATTAAAAGTGGTCCTCAACGTTTAAAATACAGGGCGTAGAGTGATTGTTCATGGACAGTCACGACACTACCCTTTTGTTATTTCAACTACAAAACATTTTCTATGATTTCAACGCAACAACAACAAACATTTAAATTTAAAACTTTACTCGTTAATGAACAATGAAAAGCCTTAATGGTTACCAACCATTAAACAGAAGAAAGAAGAAGGAAGAATCTTCGCTTTGTTTGATTTTTTTTGTAAACCTTTTGGGTACAGATCTCGATCTGAATTTATTTGTAAGCATAATTTTGTTAAACATTACTGGTACCAGAGGTGATTTATTTTGAATTAATAGAAACTTATTCTACTTTAATTACATCTTTTATTAAATCAAAGAAAAAGTAAGTTATCTTTCAGGATTTGACGATTAGTCACAAATCAACCGAGTATTCATTAACTTTTATGACATTTTAGGGCGCCGCAACGTGTGGGGCAATTTAAGGGTTGATTTTCATGACAATTTCGTTCATAATAATTCAACCAATATGATGTTACAATCTCATCAATTTGAACCAATCATAATCTACTTCCTTTGACAATACAGACCACGGTGGTGTATTGTCGCGGCAATACGACCACCGTGGTCTGTATTGTCAAATTTCCATAGTAACGATGGAAACTACGTGAACGCATACTATAAATTATTTGCTGTCAGAAAAAATTGAAATTTTATTTACGAAATTGTCAAACGAATTCCACACGATACTATAAAATTGTCGGTTAATTTTTAAACCATGGAATCTTCGTGTTTGTCGCCATTTCAAATCACCATTCGTGCTAAAGCACTCATGGTGATTTTAAGGGCGACAAACACTCAGTTCCAGTTTCAAAAATTATTGCCGACAATTTGATAGTCTCTTGTGGTATTATATATGACAATATATGTACAATTTTCAGAACATGCAGGGAAAAAAGAATATACTTTTTTGGCATTCTTCGTTGCTGATAGGCGCCCTTCTCTTTCTGTGTACTTTTTATAGCAAGTTGAACACCTGCCTCGAGTTTGCTTGTCCTCCATGGTATGTTGCACTTGATTTTCATTTTTGGCATGGTGTTCGACATACAATAAGGCACAAACGATATTTTCGCGAAATTCTTTGATACCCATGTCCTTTCCAGTTACTTGTTTGAACATGGCCATTGCATTAACTACAATAGTGTTTGTCAATAGTTCAAAAACAATTTTCCGGTACTACTTGATCCCACGGCGTACTGGAGAACTATATTAGGAAGCTTTTTGATCGGAAATATCAACAAAGCCTTTAGCTGTATTGTAATCCACTATGGTTGACGGTTTCAAAATAGGACCTCTTTTTGTTGGAACTTCAACCATTTCTGGAATAGCTCTCGTAATAGCTCTCGTAATAGCTCTCGAAATAGCACATCGCGCTTATCTTTCCATTTGCCTACTATAACTTTGGTGTTGCTTTTTTGCATTTTTATTTCGCCGCTTTTCAATTTGACACTTGTAACTGCCTTCGGATTAAGTTTCCGGTTTTGACGAAGGGTACCAACTAAATGTGTCTGGCTATTATTCAATTCATGTGCTAGACCAACACTTGTATAAAAGTTGTCGTTATAAAGGGTTCTACCCGAATTCAGAAGGTTCCATTAGTTCCATGACAACTCTTCTAGCTAAGGGCTTATCCGAGGTTTGTACACCACCACCACCGCCATATATTTTAATCGAGTAAGTATAGCCTTCATCAACACAAAGGTTAAATAGTTTGACACCGTATTTGTCTCTTGCCTGGAATGTCAGGATCTCAATTCGTAAAACGAATACCATGGCTTTCAAGAGAACACAATCAGTCAGAACAAAGATAATTGTAGACGGAAACTGTATAGAACAGGTACTGCAATTTAGGTATTTGGGATGTGATGTGTCTGTGGATAAAGATTACGACATTGGCGACAAATTAATCAAATTTGGACAGATATGTGGAAAGATACACAGATTTTTAAAGAATAAGACAAAAACAGACACACGAATTAAATTATATAAAACAGTAGCTGTCACAACACTAATATATGGAAGTGAAACCTGGGTATCGACGTCCGAAGACGTAAGTAAAATACAGGCCAGCGAAATGAAATTCTTGAGAGCAACTAAGGGATGTACAAGAGAGGACAGACTCAGAAACGAAGACATTAGAGAAGAACTTAATGTACAAAGAATACAAGATCAAATTAAAAACAACAACAGAAGATGGAATGATCACATAGAACGAATGACAGAAGAAAGGCTGCCACTAGCAGTCAGAAGTTACAAACCACAAGGAAAAAGAAACGTGAGCCAACCGAGGAAGAGATGGGTGCCGGAAACGGCAACATAGCCTAATCCGTGAAGCGAAGAAGAAGAAGTTAAAGCATCGGAGGCCGCTAGAACCATTTATGCCGTTTACGGAGAGAACGCCATCGTGGAAAGTATTGCATGAAAATGGTTTTCTCGTTTCAAAAAGGGCATTTTGATGTGATTGATTTCCCACGTTCAAGGAGACCATCCGGCTTTGATGAAGACCATTTAAATGCTTCAATTCGTGATGATCCACGTCTATCAACTCGGGAATTGGGCAATATGATGAATTGTGACCAATCAACTATCGTACGGCATTTGCATTCCATGGACATAGTTCAAAAGTTGGGCGTTTGGGTACCATACGTTTTGATACCGTCATTGACGTCATGGTCTGGCCATTGACGCCAGCCCGATTTATATCATTGACCGTAATATGTACATTTACATAAATAAAATATTAAGAGAAATAATAAAAAAAAGTCATTAACAATTTATTAAAAAATAATAATTTAAAGAACTTTTAGACGGACACGGAGCTAGATCATAAAGCTTCTTGCTATACTGCGTATTAAAGCCTAAAATAAAAAAAAGTCAAATTGGCTCTAAATCTTGTGGACAGACGGACATGGAACCACATCGTGAGGATTCTCGTTTTACTGTGTATACCTACCTTTAGGTAGAAACCTAAAGTCGGATTTTGTCGAGTGAGAACTGATGTTTTGTATGCTGCTGAATGGTTTTATAAATTTCATACAGATTTCTTAGCACGAAAGTGTTTAATGGACACTTCAAAAATGTTGTAGATGAATTTAGTGACTTAATTTGACGTGCGTGAGTTTCCACTGTTTTTGCGCGAAATGCAAGCAGTGTGTCAGTAGTTGTTTTACGCATGTATGTATAGTATGTAGCGTCGAGTGGAATTAAAATTGTTCGTTTTAAGATCTAAAATATAATGTAAAGAACTATAAAGATTTGGAACGCGAAAATTTCAAGGTGAAAGGAAGCAATAATAGGAATTTCGGCAGTGGGGAAAAGAGAACCATAAGGACTCAAAATTTAGCAGTAGTCACATGAACGAAATGAATTAAAATTAATTGGAAAAAGTCAAAACTAATACAACTGAATTTTGGAGGTCTATGATAAAAAAAAGCTAAAAATATTTGAAACCTCAAAAAAGTGATCAAAGTTACAGTAAAAGATGAAATTGCTCGTTTAAAAGAAGACGGAAAGCTTTGTTCACTCGTTTGTTAATTGCGTCACGTTATCAAAGAAATGTAAATTTGGACACTATACATTCAGGAGTGATCAGTTTTCTACTTCTGGAGAATATTATTACATTGTTCTTCCTGGAGCACATTAGCTAAATAAGCCAATCACATGAAGTTTGATCATGTTTCCAGCTCACCTAAAGACGCCGATACGATGATTCTATTGATTGATTTTTCAATTGATTCTTTATTCTGTTGAGAATTGTGTTGAGTATTATCAAATACAGATAATACTTTGTCTTATATTGACCATAAGATTTGCATAACTTTCTCACGAAGCTTCAGTTATTTAGGGTTCTGGAAAAGTTTCCAGGTGCATGTCGAATAGTTTCATTTATCTGTAACTACAGATTAGGAAAACAGAAATCTGCAGTTTTCCCTGGATTTTATGACATGTTTTTCCAAGGGCAAATGTCCTGCTGGAAGACAAGCTTGAAAAGCTTGGTGAAAGTGAACAAAGCAGTAGCAACATTATTTAGGACGACAAAATGATTGTTTTCCAGTTATATCTACCACAAAACATGCTTATAAATAGGCGATGTCTTCTGGATGTTGTTTAAAAAAGGCAAGCTGATAGTAAAAATCTATCTTTAACTAGGGGCAACTCTGGAGCCGGCAATTCTTCGGGCACACTATAAAATCATGGTAGAGTATAGAAACAACAAAGCTTTCCCTGCTCTCTCAGAGCCAACCAATATGGTTGAAATGTTGATGAACATGGTAGCCGGTTATATTCGTTGTCGTTTACTCCAATTGGACTTATACACTTATCAAAAAGACAAGTGTTGGCCACCCTGTAGATGTTTGTTAAAGCGGTGTGAAAATTTCCCTATTGTGGTGTTCCTACGCTCCTAAAACTTCACGAAGGAAAATTAAACACTACTACTTTTTAATAAATTTCAAATTTATTTTCAACTTCGACCAAAATACAAAATTCAACTTCTATTCGCTACGCGCGGACCCGACTGTCCGATACCCACATTTTTCCACTTCTCTCCTTGAACACTTCAACGCAAATTTAAAAACGTTTATCATAAATTCAAATTATTCAAAATCATCAAATACAAAAATATACCTGGGGAGGAAAATAACAGGTCACTAGGGGAAGAGGGGGTTAGAGTGGACAGGGGGCTAGTGTGGACAAGTGGAATAAAACTGTATCCACAACTCACTAAAATCTACAATGATTTACACAAACTGGCAACACTGTGGACATTTGTGTGTGAAAGTTTGGCGGCGATTAGTAGTGTGTTAAATAAGTTATAACAATTTTGCTGAAATTTACTAAAATAGGTAAGTTTTTTTTATAATATGTTTTATGTTAATACAACCAACACTGATGGAAGTACAGTTTAATTGAAATAGTTATACAATTACACAATAATTTGTCGAGTATCCACGTGTTTGCAAACCGTTTAGCATTTGAGGTTATTATGTGCTTGATGTTTTTGTGCTGCATTTCGTTGTTGGGCTAGTGTGGACACTACCATAGGGGGCTAGAGTGGACATGTCCACACTAACCCCTGATGATTGTTTTATGGCAGAGCATTAATAAAGTATAAAATGTAGTTTTTTATCCTTACAGATAATAATAATTATGGTTCGCACATACAAGCGAAAAACCGATAGGAGCGATATTAATGAAAATAATGTACAACTAGCCATTAGAGATGTTTTAAAAAATAAAAAGTCAATAAGACAGGCAGCACAAGAAGATTATTATTGCAATTATGTCACAGACAGAATTAGTATTCCAGAATCACAAAGTAAGACCGCAGTAGGAAATAGTATTTCTACCCTAACTCCAGAAAGATCTACTGAGTCAGAAGTCACCCCATCGACTTCAAAAGCGGTTGGCCAGGCATTGGGTTCAAATATAAAAATCCTATCAGTGGAAGAAATTAGACCACTGCCCAAAGCAGAGCCACGTAAAAACCTGCAGAAACGAACTAAGGGCAAGTCATGTATTTACACAGATACTCCGGAAAAAACTCAGTTAGAAGAACAATATGCTGCTAAAAAGCAAAAGATAGTAAAAGCAGACAAAGTAAAAGCTGTAAAACGAAAATTAATGGTATCCAAAGACGATACGTCATACTCTGATGAAGGTGCGGAACTCAAATCAGATGAAGACAATGAAGGTTTAACTGATGAAGATCCAGAACCAAATCTGTTGTGCGATGATGAAAAAATAAAAAGTGGTGACTACGTTCTTGTAAAATTTGCCCACAAGAAAGGGTTCAAGAATTATGTTGCTTGCATTCAAGCAGTTTATGGTCATTCTGACTTCGACATCAAATTTTTAAGAAAGAAACATAACATGGAGGTTCTTTTTTCTTTCCAGAAATTGACAACTTGTCCCAAATCGAAAGGAATGAAATAATTTCCAAACTTCCGAACCCAATTTCAGTTCCTGGAACAGCAAGGACCACAGGCTATTTGTCTTTTCATGTAAATTTTTCTTTCTATGATGTTCAGTAAAATTATATGACAAATAAAATTTAATAAAAAACTGTAAAAGTTGATTGTTTGATTATGTCCACACTGACCCCAATATGAAATTAAAATTGTCCACATTAACCCCTATCAGGGGTTAGTGTGGACAAATTGCATAATGACATATTTTCAATAATAAATTTTTTATTTTCTTTAATCAAGCCCTCATTTGTTATTAATAGTAATGGGAACTAACTAACACATATATTGAAGCTCCAATTTAGTGATTTTTTGGCCATGATCAGTTTCTTTATTCGAAAAAGCAAAAAGTGTCCACACTGACCCCCCTCTCCCCTATAGATAACTGCATAGTGCATGATGATTCAAGTGATCTAAAGTATTATACATCTCAGATAATATCGATACGATTTTTGATTAAATAATTCAATTCAATAATAAGTTAAACTATTAAACGATATTAAAGTTGAAATTATTTAACCCTTTAAGGGGCCATGGTAAAACAGATATTTATTGTATTTTGACGTTTGAATTTATGGCAGATCATGTTGAGGACAGTCATTGCGCCTTACAAATGATTGCTTTCTACTTTTGTTGTAATTGAACTGAAATCCTTCAGGTAGCACAAACGTAGGCAAACGAATCCATTACAAAATTTTTTTGAATAAATTTCATTGCAGATAATTTTGCGCGTTAAAGAGTTAATCATTAAATTTAAATAATTTTTCTTCCTAGAATGGACTCCTAGAACGCCCCATCTTCTATCCTTCTTCCCTAGAACGGTTAAAGAAACTCACCTATTCGTCGAATTCGTCCATTATAGGCGAACTTCCATTACAATTTATATGTGGATTACACTATAATTATGAATTATAATAATGTTTATACCTTATACCCCATTTTACAGATCGCCATTATGAAATAACGGCCATTACTAGTGTAATTTTAATAGTAGGGCTCTGAGTAACCGACTAGATTACGATTTCCTGATATCCATCATCTGCTTGTAACAATAATAAGTATAGCAGATTCGGCGGTAAATTGTTTAGGTAATTTGCATACATTTTCAAAAAGCGATTTCAGTTTTTTCTAATGGACTGGTTTTTTCAGAAAGTTTACTAGACTAAAGTTGTAGTGTATTAAATTTACTATCAACGATGCTTTTTTTTGTAAAATTTTTGCAAGAATAGCAACAAAAATAAAACTTACAATTATTGAATATTTATTTATTTAATTTAATCTATTGTCGTGATATCTTTAGCATAAGGGTAGGTCTGGTATAATTGGGTATTTTCTGTGAAATGCTCATGTCGCGATTGTCGCTTTTGAGACCATAATGTGTTATGATGTCCTTCTTCAGGTAATAGATCATAAATAACCATTTTGTTGAGCATGACTCTTACGGAGATTACAGGGGTGTCCAACTTTATTTAAAAAGGCAATCGTCATTAAAACACCACATAATTGTAACAAGTTTATTTTATTTTTATTATAATTGATCAGGTTGTCAAACATCAACTTTCAAATTACAACAAGAAGTCACAAAGATTTATCCATTATTAACATTTTCAAGTTCGAACAAAAACACATTTTATTGCACTTAACTACTGCTGCGATAACAGTAATCCTCAATCATGAAGTCCAGTATAATTTAATTGTATAAAAAAGTAACCCTTTTTTAATACAACTTTATTAGTAAAATTAACATTTTACACACAACATATAGTCACAATCTTATTGTTTTCGTCTTGAACATTTTGATGTACTCGTCTTGAGCTATCGTTAACAACAACCCCAAAAATTAAATTGTACAATCTTTTTATTGCTATCGCTTTTCTAATGTTAACCAATAACAAATCAAAAAAGGTTCAACTACCAATCATAAATTCTTAAACTTATTACAATTTTTATATTTATTCTAAAACTTATTCCTAAAACTTACATGCTATAAAGAAAATGAATAATCACCTCATTGACATTTAGTAAATTGGATGCAACCATTCTATATACAAAATACAAATTAATTTTCTTTGTGAGTAAAGAAATAACATCTACTTTTTAATATTTGGCTATTTTGGTAAACATTATTCTGTTGATAGAGGACACAAATACTTAACACATAAATTAAAAATCAATTTAAAAGAACTTATTAGGAGAATTTTTGTAATAGCAAATGTTTACAAGTTTGAATTATTATGATATTGACGGATTATTTTTTAGTCTTTATTTGTTGAAATGTATTTAATTTTTAATGAATAATATTTCTTATTGAAAATTATAGCTTTAGAAATTGGTCATAACAATCGCTAACTAGTTGTGAAAAAAGAAAAAATAATTAAAAAAGAAAAATGTCGATAAGTCAGTAAAAACTAAATTAAAATGTTACTATAATATAAAAAGATAAAATCAATAATAAAATGAAACTTAAGATTAAAAATAAAGTTGAGCGCCACTTGGTTTTTTGGTGATGTTGATATAATTTAGCGTTAAACCAAGAAAAGCTAATATTATGCTGACCATCATATTTACAGGCCACTAATTAATCTTGATCGGAATATGCGGTAAACAACCATACTCAGCAATAGCATTACAGCTATTCATTCGAGGTGAGATAAACGATAAAGGAGGTACAATATACTGCACGAGATTCATATACGGTAGGAATCCTACAAAATCGGTTTGCCATCAATTCCGAATGAAAAACTGATTAGACAATCATATTTACAGGTTGGCTAAAGATAGGTATGTTGAGAAGAAGCATAACTATTCAAGATAGTAAGAAAATCATATTTACAATAACTAAAATTAATAATAAAGAGTTAAAAAAACTAAAAATAAACGGCTTTAAGCATACTCGCAAATAAGAGTACGTAGCTTAAGATATAAAACGTTTCGATACGTTTATAACGGACAACCAAATACTGTGTCGCGTATGAAGGATAATTTAAGCATAAAAATGCTACAAGGCGGTAATTGGGTGGACATTCTAAAAAAACGTGTCCTAACAAAGGTAAAAATGATGCCAAATAATCATATGCCGCGAATAAGGCAATTGCGAATTTATGGAATGCACCAATTTTAGAACCGTAATTTAATAATTAATTAGGTTGGCTAAACCAACAAGATAGTATGACAACAAGTCAAAAGTCAAAAATAATAGATAAACTCAATTATATATCAGTCGCAAGGCTGATTTGCTGTAATGAATTTATAAGGTAGATAATGTGTGGTTATAATCGAAACAAAAAATTATTAGTTGTAACAGAACAAATAAAAATTAAGGGACAATTCTGATTAAAAATGATTGAAAGGCAAAACAAAGTATTTAAAATATTTAAATGGGAATTAAAGTACATAAAAAAAAATATATATAAATAAGTCAGGATTATGAAGTTTGAAGTTAATTTACTAGGGAATAAGAAAAAAAACGAAATAATTAAGTAGGCTCGAATTAAAATGTTTCCTATCTTCGCAACATTGCTAAGGATTCTACTTATGAAGGGAAATTGAATTCATGAGTTTCAATGCCAACCCTAAACAAGAAGATATCCTCTACACAACTCAGCTCCAACAAGTCCCGAATTCAAACGGTCCTACATGATTATTCATAAATTTCAAAAATGATTGTACAATGAAAAATACTTAATTTAAGGGTCCTGATCAGGTCGATAAGATTTAAGATCTTTAACATGCCAGATTCCTTGATTCTGTCCACTTTCATTTTTTAGTTCATACGTAAGATAACCAACTACACGAACTACTTCACACAAAATAAATTTAGGAGCTAATTTGGCAGAAAACTTTTTCGAAGCGTCTGACAATACTAAGTTGCGTTTCCATACCTTGTCTCCAACTTTGAAAGAAAGATCCCGTTTGCGAAGATCGTAATAATTCTTGCTTTTATCATAAGCCTGCTTAAGGCGGGTTCGAACATCTTGAAAAAGTGTCGGGAGTTGTTGCTGATCGGCATCCCAACGGATGCGGTCATCAAAGTCAATCGGATCGGTGTCTTTAGGACTTGTACCGTAATAAGAACCATCAATGGGTACAAATCTACCGAACATAAGAAACGATGGAGAAAAACCCGTAGCTTCGTGCTTAGATAAGCGAATTGCTTGCGCGATTTCTTGAATATTTTCATCCCACTTAGTATGATCTTGATTTATATAAGAAGATATGGCAGTAACTAAAACACGATTAACCCTTTCCGTGGGGTTAACCTGCGGATGATACTTGGCATTGAACCAAATTTTTTGAATTTTAAAGTTGTCAACAAAAAGACGGAAAGCATTTGATGTAAATTGCACACCGTTGTCACATAATAAAATTTGTGGTACCCCAAAGATTAGAAAAACTTGTTTCAAATATTTGATAATAGCGGTTGATGTTGCTTTAGCTAAGGGTTGGACTAGTACAAATTTAGTAAACCAATCGGTGACCACTAATAGGTATTGATTACCTTTTTTTGATCGTGGTAAGGGACCTAATAAGTCTAGAGACAGAAGTTGAAATGGAAAAGATATTTTTTTATATTGCCCCATCAATCCAGGTCGAGCTTGTTGGGAAGATTTTTGGGAAGCGCAAATGTGACAGTTACGAATATATTTTACTATCGAAGATTTCATTCGCGGCCAATAATAAAATTCAGACACTCTAGCAAAAGTCTTACTAACACCGAAGTGTCCTGCGGTAGGGTCATCATGACATGAACGTAGAATCTCGTCACGGTGAGCCACGGGAATAATTAATTTCCACTCAGAAACATTGGAGTGCATAGGTAGGGATGTAGGGATAAATTTGTACAAACGGTTTTCCTCGACTTTGATATACGGGAAACTATCCGGATCCGCAGTGACACGTTCAATCATTGATAAATACCATTCGTCCATTTCTACTATAGGAAAATTCAAGGATGCCACATCTCGAGATAAGACGTCGGGGACTATGTTAAGTTTTCCAGGACGATGTTGGACATTGAAGGTAAATTGGGATAAACGCAATGACCAACGAGCTAAGCGTCCGGTAGGTTGATTAAGTTTGTGGAGCCAAGTTAACGCGGCGCAGTCGGTAATAACCGTGAATGAAGTGCCCTCGACATAACCTCTAAATTTCTCAATACCAAAGATGATACCAAGTAGCTCACGTTCGGTAGCCGAATATTTTTGCTCAGCAGAGGTAAGAGCACGACTAGCATAAGCTATAGGATGTTCAAGACCATTCTGTTCCTGGAAAAGTACCGTACCGATTCCTACTAATGAAGCGTCCGTCTGTATAAAAAATTTTTTAGAAAAATCAGGGGAAGCCAATATAGGAGCATTAGTAATTAATTTCTTGATTTCTTCAAATGATATTTCCGCTTCTTTAGTCCAACTAACGGGTTGACCTTTCTTTTTTCCTTTAATAAGAGCGGTAATAGGAGAAGAAATTGTGGAAAGATTAGGTAGAAATATGCGATAATAGCTTATCAAACCCATAAGGCGTTTAATTTCTGTAGTATTTTTGGGAGTAGTTATTCTATTAATCGCCTCGACTTTATTTGGGTCAGTCCGAAGACCAAAACTATCGACTACAAATCCAAGAAAACTAAGAGAGGAACAACAAAATTTACATTTGTCGAGGTTTACACGGAAACCGGCAGATAATAAAGATTCAAAAATTTTTTCTAAAGTAGCCATGTGTTTTTCAAAGGTAGGTGAAGCGACAATAATGTCATCAAGATAGACAAATGCTTCTTCCTTATGGAGAATCGGTCCCAGAGTACGCTCCATAGTACGTTGTAAGGTCTGGGCTGAATTGGAAAGACCAAAAGGCATGACCTTGAATTCGAAAAGTCCTTTACCCGGAACACAGAAGGCGGTTTTCGGGCGCGAAGATTCTTCTAAAGGAATTTGCCAAAATGCTTTGCGTAAATCGATTGACGTCAGAAATTTAGCATTACGTAAACGATTTAGGATACAGTCGGTTCGAGGCAACGGATAAGAATCTTTTACGGTCACTGAATTAAGTTTCCTACCGTCAAAACAAGCGCGGAATTCGCCATCCTTTTTCTTTACTAAGAGTACAGGACTGGACCAAGGAGAATTTGAATTTTGAATGACCCCCAAAGCCAACATTTGATCGACTTCGGCGTGCAAATGTTGTTGCATTGCAGGTGACAGAGGATATTGCCTCTGCTTGAAAGGACGAGCTCCGTTAGTATCAATAAAATGTTCGGCGGTGGTAACACAACCTAAATCAGTATTAGCTAAAGTTTTAAACTTATCTATAACACAATTTAATTTATCGGTTTCACACTGGGTTAAAGAATTATGATCAGCGATCCCTTGGGACGAGGTGATTTGAGAGATCGAGGTATTTTCATTAGACTTCCAGGATAAATCTTTAAAATGCATAGATAATTTAAATTGTTTGCAAAAGTCTGCGCCTAATAAAAATGCATAATTAACAGAAGGTACCAAAAGGAAATGAACTAACCGTTCTAATGAGTCTATGCGAATTTTTAATTGGATTGAGCCGCTTACACCTTTTTTATTACCGTCTGCTACAGTGATTTGAGTTATAGGGGAATGAACAGGGGTAAATAAATTATGAAGTTTGAGGAGATCTAAACCTTCTTGACCAATGATAGAATGGGTTGCTCCTGTATCAACTAGAGCTATCACTTTTAAATTTTTTATTTGAAGTTCCAAAAAAGGACGGTTGTCAAAAGGTTTTTTTATAAATGAAGCTGCCGTGTTGGAAGGGTGAAAAAAATTTTTTACTAAATCTAGCCAAGAATTCCAATTTTGTTGATTTAATGGTGATTTAAAATGGTTGTTAATATATTTTTGTTTATTAGTTAGGCTAGTAATTATTGAAGGCTTATTTTGAATGTTTAATAATTGCGGTTTGTGCGCGCAAAAGTTACTCTGCGACCTTCTCCACGACCGCGTCCGCGACCGCGTCCCCTGGAATAATTTCCTTGATAAGTGGAGGTTTGAGTATTGAGTTGCGTTGGGGGCAAAAGTGGTGGTAGGGTGCCTACAACTGGAGCTGGGGCACCCTCGAAGGAGTTTCCCGAGGCAGAAAGGTGTTGAATTGGGTTGCAATAACGGCATTTGTTTTTATAAATACCGGGTTGACCACAACCTAAACAAAATAATTGCCTCTCTTTAGTGCAATCTTGGTGAGAATGACCTACTTGTTTACAATTCCAACAAGTAAAGGTGGAGTCTGATAGAGGCGAGTTTTCCGTTTCGGCAGAGACAGTATTTACTGATGAGTTTATCTCGAGAAATGCCAGATCGTGTTCCCAGGTATCAGATCGTTTAGATGGAGGGGGTTTATAATTTTGATTGCGCGCCTGAAGGTCCCGAACCGTGCGGCATGCTGCCTTAAAATCAAATAACGATGGGTAGGTACCTAATGCTAGTTTGTCAGCAAAATAAGGATTTAAGTTAAGTTGAATTCGATTAATGAACTCAGCTTCGGTGTAAGGTTTAGTTTGCCTACGAAAGAGGGATTCTAGAGCTGTTATAAATGATATAATATCTTCATTTATTCCTTGTGTTCGGTTTTCTATTTCTTTTCTTAAATGATATTCATAATTTACAGGCAAAAAATCGCTTTTAAGGGTGATTACTAAATCCTCCCACGAGTTAAATGATGATTTATTATTCCTAAACCATAGAGAAGCGGGACCTTCAAATAAATCACCTGCTGAGGAAAACAATTCCTCTTTCGACATGTGTCGAGCCTCCCTTAAATCATCAACTTTCTCCAAGAAAGCATTTACACTTTCCTTGGAATCTTTACCCTTGTATTTAAGGTTCCATTTATACACGGGAATAGCTCGCGGTCTAGAAGCAGCGATATCTACTGAAGCGGGAGATATTTGAAGACCTTTAATCAATAAGTCTTTAAGGCTGTTAACCTTCGCGATCAAAGATTCTTTGATTAAAGACTTCGACTCGTCGTTTTCATCATTTAATAAAGATACCCTGTTTGATACATGCTGAACCCTTGAGGTAGCACGACGAAAATTTTGAAAATCAAATACCGGATTTGAATTAATTAATACATGTCTAATTTCATCAATTGATTCTGTACTTTCAATAACATTATCGTCCCACGAGTATGGCTGAATTTTGTTTATAAGAGTACCGTTACGTTCCTCCTCTAAAGCTTTCCTTAAATGAGCTCGTCTCATTAATTGGGTAGTGGGCACTTCTAAATTCCTACATTTAATTTCAAAAATCAATTCCGACGATTTAAGATCGTTCGGCTCCATGTTTAAGCTAAATGTTTCCGAAATTAAAAATTATTAAAAAAAACTTAAGAATTATTAAAAAAAAGACCAAAAAATATCAAATTAATTATCATTCAACGAAAGACAAAGAAAAATCATCAAACAAAAATAAAACCCGACGCAATTCGCGATTTTACAAATTCTCTCATAGTAGAAACCCAAAATATAACTAATTAAATTCACACAAATCATATTGAACATAAATTTTACTATAACACATAACTAATGTAAAACATTAACCGGTAAAAACATTCCCCCATTAATCGAACGAGAAAAATTAAAAGATAACATAAAATTACAAAATGAAAATATTAAAAATTAAAGATAATAAAAATTAGCCTAATTACATAATGATACCTTTTAAATAAAGTAGTGGTGTCGGCCCTCACGCTGCTGGTGCCATTGTTATGATGTCCTTCTTCAGGTAATAGATCATAAATAACCATTTTGTTGAGCATGACTCTTACGGAGATTACAGGGGTGTCCAACTTTATTTAAAAAGGCAATCGTCATTAAAACACCACATAATTGTAACAAGTTTATTTTATTTTTATTATAATTGATCAGGTTGTCAAACATCAACTTTCAAATTACAACAAGAAGTCACAAAGATTTATCCATTATTAACATTTTCAAGTTCGAACAAAAACACATTTTATTGCACTTAACTACTGCTGCGATAACAGTAATCCTCAATCATGAAGTCCAGTATAATTTAATTGTATAAAAAAGTAACCCTTTTTTAATACAACTTTATTAGTAAAATTAACATTTTACACACAACATTATAGTCACAATCTTATTGTTTTCGTCTTGAACATTTTGATGTACTCGTCTTGAGCTATCGTTAACAACAACCCCAAAAATTAAATTGTACAATCTTTTTATTGCTATCGCTTTTCTAATGTTAACCAATAACAAATCAAAAAAGGTTCAACTACCAATCATAAATTCTTAAACTTATTACAATTTTTATATTTATTCTAAAACTTATTCCTAAAACTTACATGCTATAAAGAAAATGAATAATCACCTCATTGACATTTAGTAAATTGGATGCAACCATTCTATATACAAAATACAAATTAATTTTCTTTGTGAGTAAAGAAATAACATCTACTTTTTAATATTTGGCTATTTTGGTAAACATTATTCTGTTGATAGAGGACACAAATACTTAACACATAAATTAAAAATCAATTTAAAAGAACTTATTAGGAGAATTTTTGTAATAGCAAATGTTTACAAGTTTGAATTATTATGATATTGACGGATTATTTTTTAGTCTTTATTTGTTGAAATGTATTTAATTTTTAATGAATAATATTTCTTATTGAAAATTATAGCTTTAGAAATTGGTCATAACAAATGATGGATAAGAACTTGCACCTGAAATTTCTTGATACTTCAATGTTATACTGCTTGCTTCATTGATCTGTAAAAGAATGACAAGTGTAACTATTTTGTACCCACAAGGATTGTAAAAATTTGTGTAAAGGACAAAGGGAGATTTAGTTGTTTTAATTTTAAATTGAGAAGTTTATGATTAAGTCAAAATTAAAAATTATTTGTTAAAAGTGTAGGGGATTATTTTAAATAGTAGTGATTTTAAAACGAATGCGCGGGCTGATAAGAAAATTTGGTGGGGCCAGGAAAGAAGAATTTAGAGAGTTGGGTTTCGTCCACGAAATAGGGAGGACGTAATTAAGTGGAGTTCCGTCCATCAAAGAGTGAGGACGTAATTTTGAAAGTCGAATTTCGTCCGCTAATAGTAAGGACGTAATAAATTGAGTCTTGTTCCGAATGTTGGGACGTGAACACGTAGTTTATGGAGAGGCGAAAAGACGTGAATTTGGTTAAATTTGAAAATTTTGGGAACAATTTAGACGTTCACAAGAATATTGAAAATTATTTTAGTAATCGAGTTGAGAATTATTTGGAAGTTTCGAGTATAAAGCTAAATAAATTAAATTCAGTTTACGAAAGATTTATGTTGAATAAAGAAGAAGATTTAAATTGTGAAGTTAATGAAAATTTTTGGGACCACTGCATTTGGTATAACCGATAGTATTGAGGGTTATGTTTTCGAGTTATGTAAAATAAGGAAGTTATTGAAAATTCAACCTACCTGCACGTCTACACTGTCAATAGGCGATATCCAATCAATCAACTACACATCCTGGAATTCTTCATGTCATGGGATCTAGATTACACCTCAACACATCTTCCTGGTTGCCGTCGCATGTTCTACGTCATTTGTGCACATACTGAGTGGTAAGAGTTGCGTATACACTTTTCTTAACGTTAAGTTCGCGCGTGATTTAAAATTTGGGGTTTTTCATTAAACATTTTTTTTAGTATTAGTTAATTTCTTGTAAAAAATTGATTTAATCACAATAATGAAAATTTCTCTTTGTTTATTTTAATATTTCTGTTTATTAATAAATTGCATTCTTGTTGTACATTAGTTACATTTGGTTTGATTTCAATACAGCAGGAAGTAAAAGAAAATAAGGTGCAAGGTATAACAAGTATTTTCCGATTTTTATGAAAGTATTTATTAATTACAGTTAGATTGAGCATTTACTGAATTGACGACCCACTTTTGACCCTGAAAGAGTTCTCATTGCTGGCTGGTGCATAATGTAATTAAGTGCCATATTACCATCCTCGCTATAAAAATAAAAACGGTAGCAAAACATGGCAACTTAAGTATAACTCGAAAATCGTTAATTTAAATAAGGAAGGGTTATATAGTTCATTCGTAGATGTCCATGTTTAAAAAAGCACTGAACTATTTACACAATTAAATGAAAAAATTGCTTATTTGAAGAAGGCTAAAGTCCAAGGGTTTGGATTTACAAAAACATTTAAAAGAAAAGTGTTTTCTGTCACCAACTAAGTACAGTAGAACTCCAATTATCCGAATCAATTGGGACCGGACCCCATTCGGATAATCAAAAATTCGGATAATTGGATTTTTACCGAAAAAAGGGTACCGTATGGATTTTTATTTGTTTCTCATTTGTAAACGTCAGTTTCCAAAAACACAATATTAATCAAGAAAGTTTATTTTATCAAGTCACTAACTTGTAAAACTGACAGTTAACTTGCAAAATTTTTACAAGTTAGTAGTATTATTTACATTAGGAAATTTTGTTTTATCGTCATATATGTTGAAAATCATGGTACAATTGTTATTTCCAGTAACACAGATTTTTGATGATGAAAGAGTTGATACTGATGATGATGAACCATCTGTTGACTCAGAAACTGCTGAACTCGAGGACTGCAGAACATTTGTACTCTCCTTACTACCAAATAATTTGCTAGACATTTCGATTTTTTTGTTGACCGAATCATCGACATAACTCATCGCAATTTCGGTGCTCTTCCACCCTCCTGCACGCTTTAGTGCTAAAATATCTCCACCCGAATCCGCAACCATAGTGGCTCCAGTTCTGCGAAAAGAGTGGCCGGTGTATAACTCTGGGTTTTTTAAACCTAAATATTTCGCTATTTGCTTTGGGACACCACCAATAGTGTGCTGGCCAGCATTAAGGGAAATGCACTTTCCATGTCGGTATGTCAAAAAAAATCTTAGGCTTTCTGTTCCAGGAGGCCGAAGATTTACATATTTTCTGTATAACATGCAGGGCTTGAAGCTGCAGCCATCATCGGTTATGGTGAATCTTCTTGTTGTTAAATTTTTTGTTTGCCGCAATGTCACAATAACGTATTTTCCCATATCTTCTACATCATTCATGTTTAAGGAGAGAATTTCGTCACATCGACAACATCCAAAAATCCCAAATATTGTTACAATTTTCGCCAGCAACCACTGGTCATCAGGAGCATGTAAAAGAAATTGTTCAACCTCTTCTTTACTTAATACCTTGGCCTTTTTTGGCGCATAACGGTCATTTTTTCGTTTCAGAAACGCTATTACCTTTTGAAATCTGCAAATGACAACTAAACGTCATATTTTTCAATAAATTTTTTAAGGAAAACAAACCTGCGAACAGGGGCATTTTCTTTCATTTCCAAGCAGCTTTTCAGCATAGACCATTTTGCCCATAAAGTATTAGGGCTGAATCTAGCTGATAGTTGATTCAAGTATACCAACAAAACATCTTCAGTTACCCCAATCACACTATTTTTGTTTTGCCACTTTTTGAAGTCGTCGTATTCTCGCTCGTACCTTGAAGCTGATTTTGCAGGTAATAAACTTGAAGCTACACTGCTGGCTGCCTCAATAATTTCTTTTGGTACATTCATTTTCGCTTTCGCCAAAACAAATGTAAAGAAAAATAAACAGACATGTTCATGGCAACGCTTCCATAGCTTACGACATTTGCGACAAATTATTGAGATTTTTTTGGAATTTATCTAACCTTTTTACAAATGAGAAACAAATAAAATATAAAACAATGCACGCAAGGTAACGGGTTTTACTGGCTCAAGGAGGTAACTGACTCGCCTGCGGCTCGTCAGTTATATCCTCCATTCGCCAGTAAAAACCCTCTTACCTTGCTAGTAATGTTATATACTATTAATTAATTAAATGAAAAGGCAATATTTTTACATGTTATATAGCGTACTTACAAGTACATTAGTATGTATAGCAAATGAAAGTCATTGGTTGCTGAACATCTCGGTCAAAGTAAACTGTTTGACTATCCATTTTCGGGCAGCCAAGTCGCGCATCCGCTTGACAGTGAGACATTGCATGAGGTCACATTCGTGCTGACGCAAAATTATTATTTTGCGAATCGCAGTACGTTTCCGTCTTAAATTTTTTTCTGAAAGCGAGTCGGATAATCAGCGATTCGGATAGCCGGAGTTCGGATAATTGGAGTTCTACTGTATTGAATAACATTCAAATAATATTTTTAGTTAATTTGAATAATGTGCCGATAATTTTATTATATGTTCTTTAACCCTTTATAGGATACTGGTCGATATTTCAACCAGCCAGAAAAAAGTATTGTAATAAACGGTTAGGGGTCTAATATTCAATCAGTTAAATTTATTCGTATTGTACAGACGTATACTGGTCGAAAATTCGACCCGTTTCTATACACGTGCAAAGGGGGGTTTAATAATCAACCAGTGTTTGCTAATTACAATTACCGTTTTACCAAACATTTTTTTGATATATCTTTTTAAATTTATACCATATTCAACTATCAATTAGAAGTTCCTTTAAAAAAAATACCTTGTTTTTTATTTTCTATAATCTGCCCTATAAAGCGTTAACTTAATATACTGGTTTCGACAGCTTCAGTCGTCTTTAACACATTCCATCAAAATTTAAAACAAAAATCAAACAATTTTATATACAAACAATAACATCAGTTGCAAGCAATTTTAAACTTTTATTATTTTGTTATTGTATAACCTAAAATGCCATTTCCCTACAACCTAAATTGCTTAGAAATAAACAAAATAATCAAGATTCTGAATTAAAAAAATAAAATTTACTTGGGTAAATTTACTAGAACGAGTAACCTATTTTTAATCACATTATAGTACCTATGGTCTTAATTGGATTTACACATAATTTTAAGACCCGGTTTTGGCAATCTAGATTGTCATTAAAAAAGTTAAATGGCATAAAATAGTGGTTATTTTCAAAGCAATTATATAATCCCCATTGTCCACAGAAATTTTTAGAAATTATTTCATCCGGGTAACAATTAAGTAATAAAGGATATCCACTTATATTCGTAGTCCGGAACATTTTTCTTACGAAATCTCATGAAGTCAAAAATAACATTTTTTTAAACCTACTCATCGAAAGTTATCCTATTAAATAACATATTATAAAGGTATACTATACAAGCTACATATGGCAACATTTGCTATTAATATATTTTTAAAGGTTTCCTTAACATTATTAAAAATATGAAAGAAGTGCCAAAACCGGGGAGATGGCCATAACCGGTGCCCTATATAAAATCTTATTAGCAATATCGCAATACTTACGATAACACGAAAATACTTAATAATAATCTAAAACGCCCAATTTATCAAAAAATGGTAACAAATACTCCATATGTTTCCTATATCTATCATTATTATACACATGATGTCGAAATCCCTCTTTATCTTGTTTTTCTGCCATTATATTGTCAAGAGAGGCATCCGGACGACTGGAAGCTTTAACTAAAGGTAAAACTGTTACCGATGCAGCAAAACCATAAAACGACCTGGAGTTCCAGTCTTGTCGAAATTGTTCTCTGGTAGGAATTCTATCAAGCGAATAATTTAATTGAGTTAAAGTTGCCAAAAACTGTGCATAATAATAATCTAAAATGGTGTCCAAATGTTCTCTTCTAACATCAAGTTTTGGACTAGTTGCCCAAAAATAGTGTAAATCAATGACCGGGCTTGTAAATAGTACCATTTGGTAATCAACCTTAAACATAAAATTGTTTTTCTTTTCTAAATTAATATATTATTAAACCTACAAATTTAAAATCTTTAAGTTTTCCTTCAGGTGTGTATGAAAACATAAAATTGTTAACCCATGAATCACCATGATTTAAAACGTGAAAACCACCCAATTTTTTCTTACTTGAAGCGGCCACACGATCCAAAAACTTGTCTTCTATTGCTTTTAATTTCGTAGCATACTTTTCTAATCCTTCCCAATTTTTACATGCTTCAATTACTGCTGTAAATCCAATTTTCAACCAACTAACAATCATTTCGTTTTTAGAAAACAGTCCTTCTTTGTTGTTACATATTAAAGTTGGATCCTGGAAGCAAAGAGAAATTTTTTAAAACTTCACTAAAATTTATTGGTATATACGCAGATAACTTACGTTTTCATACAAAACTAAAGAAGATGCATGTAAGTGGGCCATTTTCTTAACAATTATAAGGCAATGTTCTAAATCAAAACCTTGTTGACGATCGAACATTTTAAATCCTGATGCTGACAAGTCTTCAAATATGATTAATTCGTGAGGTTGTTTGATGTGGTATATAAATTTTGCCGAGAGGGTCCATGATTGTTCTAAATTAAAAATTGGCATTATTTAAAAAATCAGTAATACATAAAACGTATCTATTGATTGAAATTGATTTCCTGTCAAGGATATCTCTCTATGTTTAATATTAATTTTCAAATCATGCTAATAATTTATATGCTACTTAGTTAGTTACATAATATTTCAACAAACTTTAATTATAAAAGATAATAAGTACCCTAGCATAATTACCTGCTATTACTTAAATTACCTAAAATATTATGCAAAGCTGGCAGCGTTATTGTATACATTTGTGTTTCCTTATTAAACAATTGCGTATCGGTTACAAATTGTTCCATTAGTTCTTTGTTTGTAGGAAAGCATTTTACAATTACTGATATTGATTCTTTAGATCCACTAAAATTTAATCGAAATGTAAAAAATTGCACAATGCATTAAAACAGCATCTTTACTTTTCTCCAGTTCCATAAGTAATTGCAGTCCTGTACAAATCACTGGTGTAATTATCTCCCACAGGAACAGCTGCTGAATTGGTGTATCCAAAAATTCTGATATTTTCGTTATTAAAAAATTGACGAAGAGCTTTCTCAAAAAGCTCTTTTGTAATATAGTGTTGGTTCAAAGAATTCATTTTGGAATTGCTTTAAAATTTGTGTAATTTATTTATAAAAATAGAACTGATTTCAGCATTATATGTTTCCTAAAAAATTATTAATTGTTTTATGCAAAACTTAGGATTTTTCGTGTTTTACCTATTATCTGAAATGAATAGATAAGATAGGTAATTAAAGTTGAGTTTAGACTATGTGATTTTGTAAAAATATAATTCAAATTGTTATTTAGCGAATTCGCGAGTTTTTGATAAATCACGTAAATTACAGAGCGAACGTAAAATTAAATGATTATGACAAAATCATACAGTATAAACTCAAGTTAATATATTAATACCACTTTTTAAGTAATAATTATAGATGTTATAGATAATAATTATTTACATAGCGAAAAAAAAATTGTCGCACTGATTATAAATTTTAGGTCTAAATTATCGCATATCATTTAAATTTATATTTACCTTAGTAATGCATCGTCTTGTTTTCCTAGCTATTTTACATGCCCCGTAAACGTAGATGATCAGGTTTAATAAAATGAAAAAGAAAAGGAAAAATTTCACTAAGCTCTTCATTTATAAGACTTACCTTTTGTTGACGTTTAACAAATAATAACAAAATTTCCAAAATTTGTACGTTTATAACAATGAAATTTCAAGGTTTTGTTGCATGATTTACGTATTTAATTAGATTAAAAGCAGTAATTATTTAAAAAATACAAATCATGTTTCTGAATAATTTATTATAAAATTTACAGTACAGTAGCACTCCGATATAACGAATCTTAACGGACTGACTAATTTCTTCGCTGCGCTGCGCTGTAGAGAAAAAGCAAGTTATTATTTTACAAAAATAAAAAAGAAAATTTTAACACAACCAAGTTTATTATTGTGTTATAACTTGTATCAATTATGATAAAATAATAATTTACAGCCGACACCCAAACCTACATGCAGTCATGGACCTAGATCTGGTTCTGTAGGGAAAGTTGAGTACAGAGAATATTTTTTCAGAAATGCTTAGTAGGTGTCGGTGCATTTTATCGCTCAGCGTCATCAAATATAGCGGAAACTCCATAACAAGTTTGGATATCTTCGTAAATCCTTGGCCGATTTTCATGAAACTTGTTACAACCACTTTATAGTTTAACGCTTTTTTAAATTTCTTGTTAAACATTGAGAATCGCAGATGTTTAACTTTCAAATTATTAGTTAATTTTCTTACTAAATATTGTTATTTGATGTTATCTACATTAATAGTAGAATTTTGTTTTCGCATTATGATTAGGGCAAGAAAGTATGTTGTCAAAAAGTATCTACTCTTATTTGTCTACGTTAAAAAAATATTACCGAACATTGTTTAGGTCATTGCAGTATCTAATAATTCCAATTACAAAACACAGAAAGCGAAGGTTTATGCGGATTTAAGATTCAATTTTGTTATTTTTCTAAAAAGAATCACGCCTGAGATAATTTTTTATAATTCCTCCCCAAGTATAATTGTAAGCATATTTAGGTTAATCAGATTCCGATATCACCTCATTACAAAACAAATAAATCGAAGTTATAAGCGGTTGTAACATTTTATTTTGTTATTTTTCTGAGCAAGAAAAGTTTATTGAATGCTTAGCGTTTTGAGTAAATGTAGTCGAGTCTGTTTTGCAAGAAAAGAACTATGCGAGAGAAGTAAAAGGTGGCTTTTCTTAGGAGAAACCATGTTTAGATTGCAGGTGAAGTCATTTTTGAAAGATCAAAACTCCAAAGAGTTTGAGAGTTTACTTGAAATCCATGAGAGTGTTTCTTCGGCATGGTGGATGCCAATGTAGAACGGCTTCTTATAGACTTTGTTAAATTTATTGACTGAAAGGCAAATATCAGAACAATTTTTGTATTGGGATAGCCAGTATTGAGGGTAGCCAGATATGGTGAAAGAACATGACGGAGGGCAGCAGTAACCGTCATTACTGGGTTAAGGCAGAGAAGAAACTTCGGAATGGCGTAACACCAGAATATCATAAGCAAGGACCGAAGGGGAACCCTATGGTTATGATACTGCGATGAGGAAGGCAACGGAAAACCACCTCATTATTCTCCCAAGAACAATCAAAATGGCTAGACACGACAGAAATATGAAAGCTACTGATCATGGAATTCGGATACCAAGATCCGGCAGGGGAAGTGATGACAGGGCTTCTCAGGTCGTCATTAAGCGAAATCCCTGCCCACAGACATTAAAACTATGCAAAGAACAGCTCAAAATAAGTACCTGGAATGTGCGAACGATGTATCAGGCTGGAAAGACTCATAACGCTATAAAAGAGATGAGCAGATTGAAGATAGATGTCATGGGAATAAGTGAAATGAGATGGCCGGGTGCCGGCGAATGTGTAGTGGAAAACCACAAAGTGTACCATTCTGGAGGAGATCAAAACAGACATCAGTATGGAGTTGGAATGATACTGAATGAATACTGTTCTGGATTCGTTACTAACTTTATACCACTATCAGATAGAATACTAATGATACAAATGAACACCAGTCCCATCAAGCTCAACATAATACAAGTGTATGCTCCAACAGCGGACAAAGAAGAAGAGGAAGTGGAAAAGTTCTGCGACGAAATGACTCAAGCAATTAAAACAATAAACAAAGAAGAAATTTTGATAGTAATGGGTGACTTCAACGCCAAAATAGGAAAGGGGAGTGAAGGGGAAAGTGTGGGACCTCACGGATTAGGAACAAGAAACGAGCGAGGTGACAGACTAAAGATACATGCAGAAGAGCACAATCTGGTCGTAATGAACACATTCTTTAAATTGCACCCAAGAAGATTGTATACATGGAAAGCACCAACAGATAGACCGGAGAGAGTGGTCCGCAATCAAATAGACTACATATTAATAAATAAACGCTTCAGAAACAGCTGTCTTTCCGTGAAAACCTATCCAGGAGCAGATATAAACTCCGATCACAACCCACTTATAGGAAGATTCAAGCTAAAACTTAAAAAAATAACTAAAAAGAATCACCCAAGATGGAACCTAGAAAGACTAAATGATGAAAACACTAGGTTACAGGCCACCCAATGCTTGAACGAGGAATTACAAAAAGCTGGAGAAAGCTTAGAAATAGAAGAAGAAATAGAGACACTAGTAAAAGCGATGACAAAAACAAAAGAAATACACTTGAAAAAAGAAAAAACTAAACAAAGGAAAAAATGGATGAATGAGCACATAATAGAGCTGATGGAGAAGAGGAGAATGGCGAAACAAGTAAATGAAAACGAATACAGAAGGTTACAAAGAGAGATACGGAGAGAGATTAGTGGTGCAAAGGAGGAATGGCTGAACAAGAGATGTGAGGAAATAGAAGACCTGGAAAAAAAACACGATAACTTCAATATGCATAAAAAGATCAAAGAAGCGGCAGGGCTGTATAAAACAAGGCATCCCGGAAATCTACTAGACGAAAATAACCGCTGGATATTGGATAAACAAGAAATAATCAAGGTGTGGGAAAATTACATAGAAACTTTATTCCAAGACGACCGCTCAGACATTCAAACATCAGAATGCGTCACTGGTCCAGAGATTACAGTTGAAGAAGTCAAGAAATCAATAGCACTAATAAAAGACGGAAAAGCATCCGGCCCCGGCGATACAAATGGGGAAATAATAAAGTTATTAAACGAAGTAAATACCCAAAGACTCACTAGAATATTCAATAGAATATACAACACAGGCAACATCCCCAAGGAATGGCTAAAATCTACATTTGTAACAATCCCAAAGAAAAGAACAGCTAAAACGTGCAACGAATATAGAATAATAAGTCTAATGAGCCACCTATTAAAAACATTCCTAAAGATAATACATAGAAGATTATACGCGTTATGTGAAGAACATATGGGGAACACCCAATTCGGCTTTAGGAAAGCAACCGGAACGCGTGAGGCATTGTTCTGTACTCAAGTGTTAATCCAGCAATGCAGAGATGTAAACTGCGACGTATACATATGTTTCCTGGACTATCAAAAAGCATTTGACAGAGTCAAACACCAAAAGCTAATACCGATTCTGAAAAAGATAGGAGTGGACGACAAAGACCTTCGCATTATAGAAAATCTATACTGGAAACAAACAGCTCATATAAAACACAAAAGCGAGATATCGAAAGAAATGCAAATCCAGCGAGGAGTTCGACAGGGCTGCATCCTGTCGCCATTATTGTTCAATATATATTCGCAGGAAATATTTAGTAGTGCACTAGAAAATGAATCAATAGGGATACAAATAAACGGACAAAGAATAAATAATATCAGATTTGCCGACGACACCGTAATAATTGCGGAAAACCTTGAGGATTTGCAGGAATTGTTGGACAAAGTGGCAGAAAAGAGCAGTGAGTTTGGCATTGACATCAACATACGAAAAACAAAATATATGACGATATGTAAAAATCCCATACCACAAGGACAACAGCTGTATGTAAATCAAACGACAATCGAAAAAGCGGAAAAATTTACTTACCTGGGTAGTACAATCAACGACCAGTGGGATCACGCTTTGGAGATCAGATGCAGAATTGGAAAAGCAAGAAGTGCATTTATAAGAATGAATAAATTGCTAAAAAACCGTGAATGTAACATGAACACCAGAGTCAGACTCCTCCGATGCTATGTATTCCCGGTGCTATTATACGGCGTAGAGACATGGACACTAACAGAAGCATCATGCAAGAAACTCGAAGCATTAGAGATGTGGCTGTACCGACGAATGCTGAGAATACCATGGACGGCACATATCACGAACAAAGCGGTGCTAGAACGAATGGGAAAAGAAGTCGAAATCATGAATCAAGTCAAGAAAAGGAAACTTGAATACCTAGGCCACATCATGAGAAATAGCCAACGGTATGAGATGCTTCAACTGATACTCCAGGGAAAAGTCTATGGAAAGAGAGGTCCAGGAAGAAGACGAATTTCATGGCTCAAAAACCTGTGAACGTGGTTTTCAACAACAACGACTGGACTCTTCAGAGCCGCAGTGAATAAAATCTTAATAGCCAAAATGATCGCCAACATCCGGTAACGGATAGGCACGTGAAGAAGAAAGGAGACTGAAATGTTCATGAAGGGGAAGCATATTGCTGTGACTCAAAATGTACCCACACAATGCAAATGATTCAAATTCTGAATTAATTATGATATTTAATAAACTTGACCTACTTTACAAATTTCAGATTGAAAAAATAAACACATCCATCTTATTTCATGAAATTACAAGCTTATAAAGATCTCTAAAGATAAGAATGCTACATTAAAACCTGTTAAATAGATTCATTAATGAGATGACCATATCAAAATCTCACAATGAGACACTTTAAATCAGAAATGATCAAAATTCTTACAAATTGTTATCTATAAAACATAACCTGTACATTTTACAAACTTTAAATTGAAATTTCTCTGTAAATAACTTATTGTGTGAAAATCTATTTACAACCAAAATTATCTCATAATTAACTGTATGTGTAAATCATAATTTGATCTTTGAAATCGGTAAAAAGGTAAATAAAGCTCAAAATCCATTGAAACGTGATAAAGTGCTAAGTGATAACAAAAGTGTTCAAATTCACTACGAAATATGCCTACATCAACAGCTACTGTATTGGAAAACTCTTCAAAAGCGATGGAAAACTCATCTTTCCAAAAATGCAACCGATCCTGAAAGTTATGGAAAATTTCGTTAATCTAAAATTTACAAAAGGAAAAATTTGACTCACAAGTACTTCAAAAATCAACGCAAATTGGTATATTTGCGCAAGTTAAAATCAGTTGAACTAGAATATTCGAATTGGAAAGACGTGTAACGGATCCTATTTTATCAATACTTGGTCGATAAAGATTCCAAGATGGCTACCACTAGTTACCTAATCTGAAAAATAAGAATGTGTTTATTTCGACTCAGAACACAAATATCTGAGAATTAAATAATCTCAAACTACTTACCACTATATAGTCTAATTAAATCAAATAATTAGAGAGTCAAATTTGGATAATCAACACCTCAATAACTCGAATCAACGGGAGCAACAGTTGGTAGAAGCGTATCAACACAACACTACATCAACAGCTGATTGGGAGTGCAACATTTTGTGCGCGTGTGATCTCAAGATTGTGTTATCGGCGCAGGCTTTTTTAAATAAGTCGGATTATTGAAATCAAAGGTATTTGTAATTATTATTTTATTAACTTTTTGGCCTTCAGCATTTTACTTAAGGGATGCGAGGAGAAAGATCGTAATTGATGAATCTCTGGTTACCCCATTTTCGACGAATTTCACAACAAAACATTTTTATAATTTTATTTTTCTACGCTACGAGCAATATTTTATTAAACAAACATTTAATCCGTTAATGGACTACGGCAAGACTTGGATGATATTCAAGCATTAAGAAAGAAGAATTGGATCATCGTTCTACGATATTTTTGGTATTTTTGATAATTGTACACATTTCTCTCTACAGATAAATTATCTGTATTTATTTTGTTACTATTGATTATGAGCGCATTGCGATATTATTAATTATTTATCTAAATATAAAATTATTTCTGACTTAAAACAATCTCTTTTTATTAATTCAATTATTACAGGTCAGTATTCTGAATTTTTGAGATCATCTTCAAAAACCAAAAGTGGATCATTTTATCTGTTCAAACATTTTAAGCAATTATTTCAAATTCAGCCAACATTTTTCGATCATTTCCAAACAATTTATTTCAACTCAAAAAGCTACATCCCTAAAATCAAACCTATTACCTGCACACTCTGAGAGAGCCTCAGGCTGAGCTAAACAAGAGGGACAGGGTGGTGAACTTTCCAATAAAATTTAGCACGCCAAATTTTACATTAATATTTTTACAAATTTTCTTTCATTCGAAAGTGGCGCCCAAATAAACCGAGGTGTGTAAGTTTTATATAGAAAGTACACAGCAATATGTTATCAAACGTCTTGATCATAAGTTTTGAGCGGTTGCTGCAGATATGGCATTGGAGCAAACTATTAATGGTTTATTAGGTACATAGGGCGTATACTAAACTAAAAGAGTTTGTAGCAGAAAGGGAGATAACACATCATGAGCCTTTAATGATATCCAATCTATTGCTGGAAATAACAGACTCTATTGGTTTTGTCGAAGGTTTGAATATCCACCATGAGTTTCCCAAAAAGCAAACCCAAAGTTTAGATGAAAAAGTCAACTCAATGTTTCAATATTTTTTACAAAAACATATTTTTGGTTTTTTTCCAGCAGTAGTGTTGAATTTCTTGTAAAATGTATAATATTGATTGAAAAATTGAAGGAACTTTCTTGTAGCATTAAGAACAATTAAAAAAAGAACATCAAGCAAAAATAGTTAGCAGAGTATTTTTTCTCACATTATAAATAATAAATTCAATATAGTACCATTAATTCAAGTTCAATGAAAATCGGTCAACTATTAACGAAGATATTATACAAACTTCTGATGGCGTCCTCCGTATTTGATGACGCCAGGGGGAAAATGTAGCAGATGCCGGATATCCACTCAAGTGAAAAATACTTACTAATATTGTTACAAAATTTTTTAATTTCGCAACAAATTTGAATTTAGTTAAATTCAAATTCTTACATTTAGCGCCACTTTCGTAACGCCCTGTACAACGAACGTGATATGACAGGAAATTGACACGCGCATGCGAGTATGATCAGTCTTGGCCTGAACTGTTAACGGTGTACTCGACATTTTGTGGTTCGATTTTTGTAATCGATTAGTTATTCGATTTTCGATCGCCAGTTGATAATTTATATCGTGCGTATTAGTATTTTCACCGTAACGACGGATATCAAGAAAATCAAGCGTAGCGATACCGTAATCAGCCATTTCTACCGTTCTGGGTATATCATTTTTTTTATCACGAACACATTTTGTATTTTCCTACGATTGACACGCAGTGTTACCAACTGTCATTTGGTGTGAACCGACTCGTATTATTTTTGACAGTCAACAAGTTGTTGTCTTTTTGGATGATTGAATATTTTTTTGAACGATCATCATTTACATATCATTGGATTGTTGAGTGTACCATTCCATCACACATTCTACTGAGGGGCGCAGATCCATCATCGGCCGTCCTGCCGAAACCTGCTGTTCGTGCCATCACGTCGGTGCTATACGTCCGAGGATTCGAGAGGGAAGCCATAGTGTCAACAATCACAACCACCTATCCATTCAAGGAACCTTTTGTCACCATTAAGTTTGTAAACTTTCCTGAGCTCTGGTAAAGTATTTTTTTATATTCTTGTTTGTTTATGGTGGAATATTTTTTATTAATTGAAGCCAACATTTGTATTGGCGGGGTTGCCTTCTGGTCTCCCGAATTGTGTAGTATCTTTGACGTGGCGTTGTTCAATTCATTAACGTGCATTCCATTTTTAGCACGTCACAGCCCCGTTTGTTTTGTCGATTTACTTTCATTAAATATCGTCAATTTAAATATTGTTTTATTTCTACGAAAGCGTATCCTCACATTATTTTCAGCACTGCACGGAGTGGAATTCACGACCCTCGCTCACAGCTACAGCGAGTTAGTTTACAAGTCCATCAGGGTTACCACGCAATAAAAGTAGAAGGGTTGACCTTCTGCGTGGTACGTTTTCTTTTCTGGGCCGTTCCCTCATTAGGAACGGGGAGAAAGGATTGCGTTTCAATATACCTAATAACCGTTTCTGAAAAAAAATTCTCTGTACTCAACTTTCCTTGCAAGTCCAGGTCTAGATCCTGCAGTAATGATTGAAGTTTGTTATGCATACATATTGTAGCATATTATTTGTAATCAAGTTCGCGCTTAAGATTCCACTTTTGTAAAAGGTGCCATTTTTTCAAATTTCCATCATCTTCTCTTTTCAACTTCTTATCAACTTTTTTTTGACTAGTTAACTTTTCAATTAGTTATCAACTTCTTCAATGAAATTTTGGCCTATACAGTCGAGTCGCGAAATAGTGAATACCGTATATAGTGAACTACCGGAAATAGTGAACACAAAAATTTTAACATTGAGTGTATATGGGACTCCTATATTATAACGAACAGCGGTAACCCCGATACAGCGAACTGCGTACTAAATCGTGCAGTTTGAATGACATTATTTATAAGGACTTCCCCCAAAGATTGAGAATTTACAAATATTATACAGGGAACGAAATTCAGATCGATTCTGAATCAGAAAAGGAAGGCGAGGATGAGATGGTTTCTTATACTTTTAATGATAAACTTATTTCAATAAATCATGCATTGACATCTTTAAATGATGTTATTCAGTGGAGTGAAGAAAATGCAGAAGAAGTTGAAATATCAACTTTGCTTAATTTACATAATTTAAGGCAAAAAATATTAAGTATTAAATTAAATAAAAAACAAGTACAATAAAAAATAACATCATTTTTCCTACTCGTATTGTAATTATGTTTGTAGGTAACCATCAATTTTCTTTAAAATAAAGCTTTCATTTTCAAAATGTGATTTTATTGTAAATTTTGTAAATACCGAAATAGTGAACAACCCCGAAAAAGTGAAAGGTCTTTGCCATATTTAATTCACTATTTCGCGACTCGACTGTATTCCATAATGTACTGAAAAAAGTTTCAAAGGCATCATATATTTTACTTTTTTTTACATTTTTTACATCATATACTCGTATTTTACAATTTTTAACAGGAAATTTAATACATTTTATAAAATGTATAATTAATTAATAATTTAATAAGACGGTCATGGTCTGAACGTTTTAGCGCGATCAACTGCTAACGCAAGGCGCCCCGGTTCGACTCCGGATATCGTCTATAAATTTCTTGACGTGTTAATGATTTGCCATCTTAACAATAAAAAACAGAGTTCAGGCACATTAAAAGGCAAGTCTAGCAAGCTACCTGAGATGTAAAAACCACAAGCTGCTCACAAAACCAACAGTGGCTTTGACAGAGGTACTATAGTTGGGAAATACAGGACGTAGTCCTAGAGTAAGAAGAATTGAATTTAATAAAAACATATTTTTTAAATATTTGATTTTTCAACTAACGAGAATTAATATTAAATTAAACTTGAAAATATTAACTAACAATAAACATCTGAGGATAGCAGTGAGAATTGTCACTTTTCACCCCATAGTTTTCTGTTAACCATAACTATTGCCAATATGCTCATCCTACCTCCAAATTATACCATTCCAACATATTCACTGCAAATTCAGATGTTGTTATTCCTAAAACGATTATCACAAATTTAGCTGATGCCGTTTCCACCACATCAATTACACGTTCAGATATAGAAGTTATCTACATGATATGATTAACTCATATTAGAATGATGCTGTTTCCAGTATTTTCATCACATATAAAGCATACACTAATAGTATAGGTAAAATTGGCAAATATTGGGAACATTGTGCAAATACTAAACCAATGAACCAAACTGGTAATTTGGAATAACGTTTTTTTTTCTAATATTGGATTTAGGCATCCAAGAAATAAATTTTCAAATACATGCGAGTAATTAGAATGATTCATTGGTTACTTATATTTAAAAAGTATCTCAGCCTTACATTCATCTTCACCTTCCAAAGGCTTGGAAATTAACCAAATTTAAATGGCCCGAGGCGTCGAATAATAAAATTGTTATAACAGGCATACCCGACTATAATTTTACGGATATCATTTAAAAGGTCAACTATATTTGATTATATTATTATCTTGGATTTTTCAAATTTGTAGCAATTTAAGTCCATTTAACGGTTTTCGAAATTTGAAATATCTGATTTTAAAAGGCACTTTTACATAATAATGTGAGCTTTTACTTAGGATGTGTCTTTTAGTAACTTTAACTGATAAGAAAAACAAAAATTTCACTAGAGAATAAGAATAGAAATTAAATGCAGAGTTGTATAAAAATTTCCTTCTTAATTAATTGGCCAAAAAAATCTTGCAAAATGAAATTTTGTAACAAAGTATTAATTATTATCCTGCAAGTACTTCTAATTTTATACATTATAATTATTATAGGAGTGAAATGCTGAAATGCATGTTAAAAGACGTCACTTTCTTTATGTGAAAAAATTGATGAAAATGTTATGAGGACATCATAAGAAATCATTTAATACCAAAGTTTCGCTTTTAGATTTTTGACCGGATAATAAGTAATACTTTCCCTGATACAGTGGCTCCCCATAAGTAGGTTAAAGTTTAAGAAAACTCCAGAATCATAGTATAAATTTTAAAATAACGGATTTTATAAGTAGTTCCAATGATTATATTAGAGACATTCCAACTGCAATCAGCAATATTATTTAGTACAACAAAAAATAATATGAATGCCATCTTGCCACTATCGTTTTATATGTTACAAAAGTAGGTTAACTTTGATATTACTGATTTGTGTTTTCTTCATTTTATAAGTGAATTTGAAAATGTAGTTATAAAGTGAATCAGTGTATGTACTCTTTAGATATAATTTTTTCTTTGAAAATTGAAGAAAAGTTTGGTGGAAAGGTATTTTTAATTTTATATCCATTTTACTGCATTTTAAAACGTTTAATTCATAATTTTTGATAATAAAGACTCCTAATGGCAAAATTTTATTATTTAACCACATAAGAGCATAAATTAGTATTCAAAATGTATATGTTACCGTGAGAGTAGATAATGCAGTGAAAGTAAAGAATTACTAGGGACTGCAGACATTCACTGGACTAGTTAGGAAAAGTAGAAAAGTTGATTGGTTGTTCAATATTTGTTGCTTCTTTGCTCACGCAGAGTCATGCGTTCATTTAAATTTCTTCTTCTTCTTCGTATTGGTCATTTTACCTTCATCAACTTCTAACGTTCTTCCATCTTGGTCATATCTCTTCATCGTTTTAACAAAATTCTTCCTTTTCCCTCATCGTCTTCATCAATTCCATCTTTTTTCATACTCATCTCATGGTACACTTGCTTTTAATCAAATTTACAAATTTTCCGTCATATTAAATTTCAATCCCCCTTTATCCGAATCTATTCCTTCTGCAAAACGTACCCGTAAACTTTTCCATCGTACCCGTTTGTATTCTTCCATGCGTCTAATGTACGTACAGCTCCACCAAGCTAAGAAAGGACGCGGCAAATATGCCAACTAGTTTGATAAAAATTTGAATGAACCAATGAAAGTTGAGTAATTTTTCAGGTACATACCGTTTAAGAAGTTAGAAATTATTGCGTGTGTTTACATTGCCGTGGCTTTTTGTGTTTTTCGATTTCGTGTGTTTTTTCTATTTGAGCTTTATTGTCTACAAAATAAGTGTTCTTTTCAGAACAAATCTTGTTAGTTATATTTAATAAATCACTTTACTTCGTAAATTGAACATATTATTTGGTAAGTAATTTTTAGGTTAGAACATTTCTTATTTTACAATTTATTGCCAATATAATAAACATTTATTATTTTTATTATTATTATTATTAAACTGCTTTACATTCAAGTGCTGAATTGAGCTGGCCTTTCGGGCCTTACAAAATCCTTTTTAGAGGGGGATTAGTCCTCATCTAATTACAATTCATTTTCTTATTATTTTATTTTCTTATGACGTATTCTTCATAGTCTGGGGTGTGTTTTCATTTCTCTTACTATTTCTTTCCAGATCCTTCGATCCCCATAGGCCTATCTCCAGTTATTCACCTCCGTCGCACTCAGGTCCTCCATCACGCAGTCCCACCATCGCATTCGCGGCCTACCCCTGGCTCGCACTCCATCCGGCTCCCACAACAACATCCTTTTTGTCACCTCTTTATCGTTACTTCTCATGATGTGTCCCAACCATTTCACGCGCTGCGCCTTTACAAATCTTACTACGTTCTCACCGTTCATCTCCTTCTGTATTTCGTGGTTCATCCTTGCTATGCCTACACCGTCAACATACTTCGGGCCCAAGATGACTCTCATTATCTTTCTCTCGAATACTTTTAGGTCTTCTTCGTCTCTTTGTGTTAGGCACATTGTCTCCGCCGCGTATGTCACCACCGGTCTTATGAGTGACTTATATATTTTTATCTTCGTTCTTCTTGATATTTGCCGATCTTTCAGTAGCCGTCTGTTTACAAAGTATGCTCTGTTTCCGGCCTGTATCTTCGCTCTAACTTCCATCGTTCTGCTGTTATTGTTATTAATATTCACTCCGAGGTAATTGAAACTCGTAACTTGTTCGAAACTCCAGTCATTTATTACTAACTTGTTTGTATTATTGTTGTTTGGTTTCTGGCACCTCATGTATTTCGTTTTTCCTTCATTTACTATTAGGCCCGCCACCTCTGCCTGCTCTATTATTGCTTTGAATATGTTTCTCAGTCCTCTCTCCGTTCTTGATACGATCACAATATCGTCCGCATACGCAACCAATTGTGTCTCTCTATTTATTATCGTGCCGCTGCATCCGCTTTTTCTAATCATTCTTTCAAGTACAATATTAAATAATGTCGCCGACTGCGTGTCGCCCTGTCTGACGCCGCGGTCCACTACAAAATCTTTTGTTACGCCTGCCGTGGTTTTTATTGCAGCTGTTGTTTTTTCTAGTGTCATCTCTACTAGTCTAATCATCTTGTCCGGTATCTTCAACTCTTTCATGGCGTTCCTCAGCTCCCTCCTGTCTACCGTGTCAAAGGCTTGCTTGAAGTCCACGAAGAGCAAGTACACATCCATTCCGTATTCTCTGGTTTTCTCCATTATTTACTTCAGCACGTGTATGGCCCCAACCGTCGACTTCCCCCTTCTGAATCCGTACTGGTAATCGCCTACTATCTTCTCCGTGTATTCTCCAAGTCTCTTGTTTATCAACGCTGCTAGTACTTTGTATGCTACATTAAGGAGCGTTATTCCTCTATAATTGTCACATACTTCCGCGTCTCCTTTCTTCCATATCGTTACGATGATTACGTTTCTCCAAGCCCCTGGCATCTTTTCATCGTTCCATATTCTTTTTACCAGCACGGTAAGTTCTTCATGCAACGCCTCGCCCCCGTACTTAATCATCTCAGCCATCATTTCATCGCTTCCTGGTGCCTTTCCATTTCTAAGATTTTTTATTGTTCGTATAATCTCTTCTTTCTCTGGTTCTTTTACTTCTTCTTCGTTCCCTTCCGGTATTAATTCGATTTGGCCTTTCGTTTTTGTTCATGCCTAGCAGCTTTTGAAAATGTTCTCTCCAGATCTCCTTTACCTTTTCTGGTTCGCTTTCCAACCCACCCTCTCTGTTTTTTATTCCTCTTGTTTTGACTATGTTTTGTTTTCTCTTGTTCTTTATGTTTTGGTAGAACCCCCTCGTATCCTTTCTGCTATTGCACTCTTCGATCTCCCTCATTCTCTCTTCCAACCACTTGTTTTTCTTATATTTATAAGATTTGTTTGCTTCTTTTCTTTTCCCACTGTATATCTTATAGTCATCTTCGTCACCTGTTTCTATCCATCTTAGTCTCGCTGTCTTTTTTCTTTCATTCTTTCTGCGCACTCGCTGTCGAACCATTTTTTCCATTTTTGTCTCTCTCTGTAGCCTATTTCTTGTTTAGTGCTTTCTTTAATACATTCTTCTATTGTACTCCATTACTTCTCAATTTCTTCCGTTGTTTCATTTTTTCTCTTCTCTAATTCATTGCACACCCTTTCCTGATATTTTTGTGCTTCTGATCCGTTTTTTGTCAGTTTCTCAATTGCAAATTGCCTCATTGGTCGCTGTATTGTTCTGCACATTGATGTCTTTTGTTTGATGTTTGCCACCACTAGGTAATGATCCGAGTCTGCGTTGGCCCCCCTGTACGATCTTACGTCTTGTACAGAAGAGGCTCGCCTTCTCGTAACCATCATATGGTCTATTTGATTACCTTCTGTTTTTCTCCCTCCTGGCCAGGTTCAAGTAATTTTGTGCTGTTTCTTATGTTTAAAATTGGTGCTCGAGATTACCATGTTCAGTGCTTCAGCGAGTTCACACAGTCTGCTTCCATTTTCGTTCGTGTCTGAGTGGATTGTCTCTTTGCCGGCTACGCCATTTATGTGGTCTTCTTTCCCGATCTTTGCATTAAAATCTATTATCATTATTGTGTCATGTTTCGGGATTGTTTCGTATACTTCCTCCAATTCGTTGTAAAACTGGTCCTTAACGGTTTCGCTACTTTCTTCGGTCGGGGCGTATCCGTTTATTATGGACAGGTTATTTGGTTTCATTTTCATTCTTATATAGGACAATCTTCCGTTTATAGGCTTGAAATGCAGGATTTTATTCTTCATCTTTTTTGTTATTACGAAGCCTGTGCCATTACTTCCCTGACTACTTTCTCCTGAGTACAGGAACACGTATCCTCACCGTTAAATTCACCCTGTCCCCTCCACCTCGTCTCCTGCAGGGCTGCTATCTCAACTCCGTACTCTATTAGTTCTTTTACAACTTCTCTCAGTTTTCCGATCCTTAATAACGTTCTCACGTTCCATGTTCCTATTCTTGTCATTCCATGTTTTGATTCCTTCTTCATTACCTTACTCGTTTTACCATGTCCTCGCCTGTTCGTCGTCGATTCATCATGCAGTTCATTTCTGTTCAGTTTTTTGTACCAGGGTCTGGCGCATCCGTTTTCTTTTCGATCAGCTTTCTGCACTGCTGGTCCCAGATTACAACCTTTCCCGTCATGACGAGTTTCAGGTGTCCCACCTTTGCTCTATTACCCTTTTCTCTCTCCTGTCTTGCCCTCTCTCTGATTTCTTTCATTATGCTTCTCTCCGTTGTTGTAAGATCACTGTCCATGTATATTTCACTTCCCGTCAGCTTAAACTTGTTCTTCAGTATTTTCATTTTGTCCTCCCATTTAATCAGTTCAAAGATACATCGCTTCTCGCCCACTTTATACGCTGTACCTATTTCTACATCTGCTCCCATTTTTTCCGATACGATGTTCTTTATTGCTGATTTTTCAGCAGTTCTTTATTGCTGATTTTAAATCGTTGATTTTTATACCTCTCATTACAATATTGTTACGTATTTTCTGTTTTTCTAGTTTTTCCAGTTTGTCTTCGAGTTCTGCGCTTCTTGTTTCCAGTCTTCCGATTTTTTTTCCAGCTTCTTTGTAGTATCTATTTTTTCAGCCTTCATTGTTATGACTTCCTTATCGGTCTGTTCCGCCTTCGATTTGACCTCCGTAACTTCTTTTTTTAAGTCGCTCATATCATGTTTTATTTCATTGATGCTACTTTTGATCTCGGTCATGAAGCTCGCCATCATTTTTGTGAGGTGGTCTATTTTATCTTCCATCCTGGAGTTTTCTTTGCGCTTTTTTCCTCTCTATACGGTTTCCTGGTATCGGCACCACTGTAGTCTTTCCCCTCGCTTTCGCTGCAGTTTGACTCGGTTGCTTGTGCATTTGGCGATCTTCCCGTTTTTTTGCTACATCGGAATATATCATACGAGGCTAATCTCTTCTTCCTACACTCATCCGTGGTTGACCCGTCACTATGTTCAACACCCTGTCCTGTACCTGCTTGATTTGCATTTGTAGACATTCTGCACTTAAATGGTTTTTCACTTTGTATAAATGTAAATGGACAGAAAAACCTAGTTTCGGACACTGTGTCTAACTACTTAATTTGAATTTGAGTTCTATATTCTACGTCCCTCGTGCGCACAGCGTAAGCGTCCGGTTCAACACCTCGTAAACACTTACACTACAAATGGACGTTATTCGAGGTTACTCGCCTTTTCAAGTCCTTGTTCCTTTACACTTCTTTGCTTGGCACTAATTGGTTCCACCGAAAGTTACAATCAAATCTAACCTCACTAATTCCACGTTTGATTTCAAAAGATCGCTCCTTGTTCAGTCCCCTCGACACCAATTCCCCGTCCGTCCACTCTACCTTCACCTTCTCGAAATGTCGCTTCAGATTCTCTAAAATTTCGCTACCAAACACCAAAATCTCTTTAATTCACAATACACGGCATACAGGTTCGTACTCGCCTAACTCGACCTTCAGATAATAAACATTGACTAATAATTTGTGAATAATACCAAATAGGTAATAATCGTATTTGTATTGTTATAGTTTTGAAACATGCCAAAGTGTAAGGGAAAACACATACATTCTGAAGCACGAACTGTTATCCTGCAGGTTATTGAATTTTTTGATCGTCAATAAGAGGCTGGTCAGTGGCTTTTTCCACTAGAGCAACCCTCTGAGCTTGCTGCTGCTGCTACAGGAAAATCATTAAGTTTTGTAAAGAAGATTCGTAAAGAAGGCAAATTGGCTACTGCCAGTACTTCTTTATTACAAAGCCCTGCTAAACAGCGAAAAACCGTACCCGTAAACAAAATCGAATTGAATGAATTTGAACAAGGTACTAATTTAATTATGTATTTTTAAAATTGTTTTTATGTAATTAGGATGTTTTTAATCGTGGGTTTTTGGGTCAATCAAACGAAACAATTTTTACGACTAACTAGTTTCGGCTACAATGTGAGCCTTCATCAGAGCCTGTAAAGACAAATTTATTACAAATCTGCATACAACATATGGTTCACAATAAAGAGACATAACCGTATTGGTTCGGCAAACAAGGTACAAAGCAAATTAAATTCTACAAACATACCACGTAATATAACAATGTATTAGTGTTGAGATCAAATTTCGGACCACGCATACATTTAATCCAAGTGTCAAACGTCAAACAAGCGTTACTAAGGTTTTTCTAATGTTCAACACACCCGAATAAATTTTATTTAAACCTATTGTGTCCGTATATTTAAATTCAAAGATGCGTCACTGTTTTCATTGATATGCAACATTTCCAAGATAAGTCTTTTATTAATGTTTGGCTCGTAACCCAAGATTTTGTAATTATCAAAATCTATTTTATGTCCAGTATCACAAATGTGCGCTGATAGTCCTGTGTTGGATTTTTTGAGTCTAACATCATATTTGTGTTGGTAAATCCTCATATTCAAATATTGTCCCGTCTGTCCCACATATGACGATCCACATTCACATTTCAAACGATAAATTAGGCCACTTTTTAGGCCATCTTCAATGTTGTCCTTGCCAAAGTTGTAAAGTGATGTTGATGTTTTTTTACTGTAACATACTATTTTTAAATTGTCATTACTTAACAGAGCTATCAAGCGGCTGGACAGTGCGGGTATGAAAGGAATCCTACTGTACGTCATTGTTGGTGCGGGTGATTGAGATGTAAGAGCTGTTCCAACCACATTAACTGGTGGTGACGTTGTTGTAGTCAACTTGTCAAGTTGTAGTAGAACTGTTACCGAAATTTATGCAGTGGATCGCAAAGTTCCAACATTGCCGATGTTAGTTGAAAAAATGAAAGATAAAGTTGGTTATACAGGGCAACGCCGAGAAACTTTACGCAAGCAACTTTTAAAAAATGGCTTTTATTTTAAAAAGTGTCATAATAAACGCGTACTTTTAATGGAAAGATACGATATTGTAGCCTGGCGTTCTCGTTATTTGAGGATATTAAAAGAGAATGAAGCAAAGGGTGAAAATAAGAAACCAATTACATTTTTAGATGAAACCTACATTCATCCATCATATGGAGTAAATAAATGTTGGCAGTCCGATGAAGAACCAGGGGTTTACAAATCTGATCGATCTGGACAACGACATATTATAGTGCATGCAGGTGGTTCATATGGATTTGTTAACAACGGTTTATTGATTTTCAAATCGCAAACCAAATCTGGTGACTATCACGACGATATGAACCACACAAATTTTATGCAATGGTTAGAAACGCAACTTATTCCTAACCTATCACCAAATGGAATCATTGTAATGGATAATGCACCATACCATTCGAAACAAATAAATAAACCACCTAACAGTAACAAGCGAAAAGAAAAAATGCGAACATGGTTAGATTCAAATGGAATATGTACAACAGCACAAATGCGAAAATCAGAATTACAATTGCTAATAAAACAGTATCCCAAGTCTAAAACTTATTATGTGGACGAATTATTGAAAAAGCATGGACACACTGTGGTCCGCCTGCCTCCTTATCATTGCGACTTGAATCCAATTGAATTCATATGGAGCCTTATGAAAAGAAAAGTTGCAATGAATAATGTGGCACAACAAGCAAACGATATTCAACAGCTAGTTAGAACTGCGTGTTTGGAAATAACCCAGGAAGATTGGGAAAAGCAATGCAACCATGTTAAACATGTTGGTGAAGATATGTGAAAAAAAGATGGCTTAACTGAGGAAGTTGTGGAAGATATGGAATTTTCAGTCAATACTGGTGATTCTGACGATGATATATCATTTTCTGAAACCGAAATTGAAAGTGATTGTTAGTTTAATATCAATATTGTAGCTTAAATTGTTTTTCTCCAGAACAGTAGAAAGTGCCAAGTTACGTTGATATTAATTTCTTGGAAAATGATCCATTCCGATTCACACTACGTAACCTTACACCCAAGATTTTAATTATTAATTATTGAGGCAAAATCCAGTTCCTGTCAAATAATTATTGAAGTTTGTCAATTAAGCATTTCCAACTACGTCACAGTGACGTCATTCGAACAGCTGATTGCGGTTAAGTTTGTTAGCGTCCTTCTACAAGTTTGTGATAAATCTTGTGTTTTTACCTGTTTTATTGGTAAAAATTTTATAAATTAATAAACCGTAGAGAGTGTAGTGTAAAATTATTACTGTAAGTACGTTAAGTTTATTTTCTTTCCCGAATGAATCGCAAACCTAACCTCGAGTATGAATTATTTTGTTCTCCGACAACGGAATTTTACATACTGCTTAATGTTTGTAATTTGTAATGTAATGTCCGTAAATTAATTCGCATATTTCAGTTTCACTTTGAAAAAATTGCAAACTGCATAATATAAAAGTTAATTTTAATTTTTGAAATGAAAATTGTAATAGCCGTCAGAGATCAGCTGTTCGTGCGAGTGTTTGTGACGTCACATGGAAATGCCTCATTGTACTTAATTAAAAGTTTTACCTAATTGTAAATAATTTTATTTATTTTAGTAATTACTTTTTGTATATTTCTGAATAAAAATTCTTTCGAACTTAATATTTTCTAAATTTATTCCAAAGTGCTTTATTTAATATCTGCGGTAAAATTTTTTTTCTACGACCACCGGAGTAATCGTCGAATATCGCACAGAAGCCACGCCTAGTAACAATTCCATTACGCACGGTGTGACGTCACCGTTACGTAATATAGTCGATCGCACGGCTAGGGAATTTGATAATTTATTACAATTGTGTTGGCAGAACTAATTGATTTTAGTTTGACAGCTGTAATATTATACGGCAAACGTGTGTTATTTCTTAATGAAAGATTCATTTGTATATTTATTTATTTATTTACTGCTATCCGGTCAAGGTAATATTAATTTAATGAATTTTATTCTAATTTCCTAACTTTTTATAATTTTAGTTTTAAAATTATGTCGAGCAGCTCCATGTCAACACCACCGGATATAATCGCACAACGTTCTTTCGTAGTACCTGAAACTTTTTATTTGACATGTAAAAAATACATCAACTTACGTCCTTTAGGAGACGATCTGAAATTGTTACCTTTTTTTCTAAATTATGTTAACGAAAAGTGCACCAAACAATGTGTCGGGATAAATAAGTTTACTTCACGATTAATTAACGTTCTGTTACGATTAATAATTATTATCATAAGATGTAAATATTTTAGATTAAGTTTGGGATTTATTTTTTGTTATAACTTTTAGTGTACTTTTTAATTTAATATAAACCTTTATCGATAATTTGTTTGGCGTTCCGACAGTTTTAATTTATTTCGATTACTTGTTTACTTAAATAAATCCACACGGATTACATACTTATAGTCCATTTGCACTCAAGCTATGATGTGTGATGAATTTCACTTTTACTCTTGTTGAAATAAATGGAATAAATACAATTTTTTCGCATTTTGTGAGAATTTAACCAAAAATACGAATTTTGACGTTTGACTAAATTTTTTTGCGCGCAATCGATCAGAATTTTTGCATACGCCTTTCCACTGATAATTCATCAGGCTTTACGAGGTTTATACAATTTTTTCGCATTTTGTGAGAATTTAACCTAAAATACGAATTTTGACGTTTGACTAAATTTTTTTGCGCGCAATCGATCTGAATTTTTGCATACGCCTTTCCACTGATAATTCATCAGGCTTTACGAGGTTTATACAGTTTTTTCGCATTTTGTGAGAATTTAACCTAAAATACGAATTTTGACGTTTGACTAAATTTTTTTGCGCGCAATCGATCTGAATTTTTGCATACGCCTTTCCACTGATAATTCATCAGGCTTTACGAGGTTTATACAATTTTTTCGCATTTTGTGAGAATTTAACCTAAAATACGAATTTTGACGTTTGACTAAATTTTTTTGCGCGCAATCGATCTGAATTTTTGCATACGCCTTTCCACTGATAATTCATCAGGCTTTACGAGGTTTATACGATTTTTTCGCATTTTGTGAGAATTTAATCTAAAATACGAATTTTGACGTTTGACTAAATTTTTTTGCGCGCGATCGATCTGAATTTTTGCATACGCCTTCCCACTGATAATTCATCAGGGGAGCAGTACGGGTCGGGGGGGGGGTGAATTTTTTGCTCAGTTTTTCGATATCTAGCGCCGTTCTCGAGTTATTGCGAATTCAAAGAAATACAATTAAAAAGTTAAAAATTTTACATTTGTGTGGTCGTAGAAAAAGTATAGTACTTAACTCGAGTTGTAAAGCCATTACACACTCGTGGAATTTACTTCACTCGCCGCTTCGCGGCTCGTGAAGAAACTTTCCACGTCGTGTGTAATACGCTACTTACAACTCTCGTTACGTAATATACTATTAACGTATTTCGTGATTGTAATTTGACAAAATAATTTATGGATTTTAAATATTCACGCCAAGAAACTTTTTCATCTGAGTGTACTTTTTAAATTTTAGCAGCGCCTGACACGCCCCTCCAGGGCTCTTCTTAGCTTGGTGGAGCTGTATTCGTGTTGCTTCCATTAAGCCGTTGCAATTTATAAATTTTTAAGTCATTCCGTTGCTTTAAATTATTTGAACTGTCACTGTCAGTCGACTGTGGCGAATAATTATTTTTCGTTCTGTCACTTTTTTGTGAATTATTATTTTGACTTTTAGCCCGAATGTTTTCCATTTGTACCTGTGTACCTATTAAATTGTTAATATTTGTAACCCGTTTACCTGTTAAGTGATTAAATTTCAAGTTTTGAAATGATGCATTTTTATTTAGTAAACCGATTTTTGATTTCGAATTGTTTCGTTGTTGCAAATTTTGTTTAGCGTTGGCTCGTAGTCGTCGAAATTTTACATACCTTACTGTTATTTTTCCTACTTCTTGTTTTGTAGGATCTGCCTTCATTTGTGGATGGTGTTGGATTTACGTTCGTTACTTCTTCTTCCAACTTTACTGTGTCTTTGTTTTCCCATTTAATGGTTTCAACTCCGTTCACCAATTTTTCCGTTGGGTTTTCTTTTTCGATTTCTTCTTTTATTGTTGATGGTGTTGGATTTTTAATTGTGATGTCTTCTTTTACCAACTTTACTGTATCTTCGTTCACCAATTTTTCTTCCATCTTTTCCACGTTTCGTGGTTCCTCAACTTCTTCTGTCGCCACTTTTGTTGACTCAACTTTACATGCAGCTACCATCCTGTTAAACGGCCGGAATCTTATGGATTCCATCATCTTGGCTATCATATTCGCTTCGTTTTGTGGTTTCTCGACTTCTTCTCTGAACTTTTTAACTTCTTCTCTTATCATCTCTCTGGTTTTCTTTCTCGCTTCTTCTGCCTTCTTCTCCTTTTTTACTGCCCTTCGATCTTCTTCTGCTTCCTTTCGATCTTCTTCTGCTCTTTTTTGGTCTTCTTCTGCTTGTTTCATCATCAGTTTTTCATTTCTAATTTCTGTTCTTAGTCCTTCCATCCATACTACAATTGGAAGAGTTCCTCTTTTTTCTTCGTCACCCGAGTTTATTATTGTCATTGCTCTCTTAAAAACCTCATCATTTTCGTTCCTCTTAAATTATTTCTTTCAGCCATGGCCATCAATTTATCTTCTTTGTCCCCCATTTTAGTAATTATTATTAAGTAAGAATTGTAATTAATTAATATCCCATAATTACTTAAATCCCCTCGTTTTATTGCTGTCAATTCTTTGTTGACGTTTTCACACATTTTTAATTAATTGACCTACCTACTCAAATTGGCTGTCACAATTTATTTTTCTATTTAAATTTACTTTCTCAAGCAGCCCCGTTCTAGCTGTCATTTAATTATTAATGTTGGATTCTTAATTTTTGCAATCCCCTTTTATTCAAACTAATTTCTCCTAGGCGAGTCCCTTCTAATGTTTCGGGCCCCCTTGTTTTATCAAATCCTATTCGAGTCACCACGTTTTGGTGCTCCCCTAATCTTTCAAATGCTCCTTGTCGAGCCACCACGTTTCGGTGCTATTAAAATATCTTTATTGAGCCCCCTTATCCATCGAAGTCCCCTTCTCAACGCCCCACGCCTTGGTCGCCATTAAAATATACGGTGTACGGCGGGGATACTGACCAATACACTCGATATTTTTTTTATTGTTGTGTTGAATTTTGTTAATTTTAATTTATTGTGGTTCTACCACGGCTAGCTCTTTGTATAATTACCTTTCGCATGAAAACCCTTCTCTCTAGTAGTCGGTTCTACTATTTTGCTCCTTCGCTCTTATTCTGAAATTGAATCTCTATTGACGGGATAGAAAAATCCCCGAATGATACAACTATGTTTTTATACAATTTGTAATTAAATTTTATTTTCATTTGTTAATAAAAATATTGACCTTTATAACATTGAACATAATAAACAATTTTAACTATGTTAACACAAATTCTTATTATTAAATTATACTTCTGCCCCAAAATTACTCTAGTTCTTTCCCGGAATCGGTTTAATGTTATTTGAACTCGCGAACTCACGCCGCGTTATAAAATTTAAGTTTTTATTGTTCTTACCACACATAGATGTCGCTCTTGCTTTTTTTTTTTTTTTTTAATTTTGCTTTCTGTCTCGTGCTCCAAGAGTGCTTAAAAGGATCCAGAAATTTGCCTCTACTATTGATTCCAGTTTTTGTGCATCTAGATTCCAATTATTTTTATAGGATTGTTTCATCCAATCAACATACCATTTATTCCAAATAATTCCAGGTAAGTTTTGTTGTTCGATCTTTTCTAACCACACTAATTTTTTTATTTGTACACGTGCTAATTATCACTTCTTTTCAGATCTCAACTCTTTGTATATTAATTTATAATTAATTACCACAATTTTTCGGAGACGAAATTAATACGTGCTCCACGCTTTGGCGTTCTTGGGAGAAGCGTTTATTTATCGATTCGTTGCTAGGTTATTTGGAAAAATATCCCTTTTATTCCTACTTGATATTTTCTCTACCTGGTAAGTTTCCTTGCACTTTTGATAATTGATTAATTTACTAAGTGTCTTAACATTTAACAATTTTTTTAATGAATTAATTTGTGAATATTAGATTGTACTTTTCGATATCATTCTTAGACTTTCCCATTCCTTACTTGTTTTTATCATTAACCGAATTTATTGTATTCTTTTTTCGAGTCGCACGTAATGTCGGAGAACCTTCTACACCCCTATTCACTAACTCCGTTTTCGATCGATCGAATCGTTAAGTATTCGATGGATCGAAAAGAGTGACAATTCGTATCCAGTAACTAACGAATCGAGACGTTATCGTTCGGTCGATCGTTAAAACTTCTCGATCGATCGAATGTTTTCTCGTGACGGAGAAGGGTCACGTTAAGCTTCTCGATCATCAAAAAGTCCAGTGCCGTGCGCATTATAGTCAGATAACCTTTAAATTTACGTGTTTGACCGCGTTCGGTTTGGAGCTATTGGCGCTATATGGCGCCAACAAACACTTTTTGCCCGTTCGGTTTGGGACTTTTACTCGCCATGAAACGCTATAGCTCCGCCCATTTTAGAAGCTATCAACGCTTTCTTGAAATAGGTCGGGCAGCAATAGCGCGGCGCTGCGGTGGTAAAATTTAAAATTAATTTTTGAATTTTTGAATTTAAATTTTTGTTTATTTTTTTATAAAATTATTTGTTTTTACGCACCAGTCGTTTTTCGATCACAACTTTTGTATTAAACACTAATAAAGTTCAAAATACAAATCAAAGTTCGCACAATCTCGAATCAAACACGCTCAACACGCTATAACAAATAAGTTAGGTTAAAATACAACCTCAAGTTTAAATTTTAAACACCATAGCGCTAACCCCCGTTCGGTTTGGAACGCCTTCAAAGCTCGGATTTTCCAAACCGAACGCAAATTTTGCACGCTTTTAGCGTCAAGGCGTGAAGGCGAAAATAGTTCCAAACCGAACGCGGTCTTTGTCAATATTTATTTTCAACTTTTTGAAATTACTACCTTGTAGATAATTTGATAAGCGAGTGATCTATTGATTTATAATGGATTTATTGATTTGATAGCATTGGGATCATTGGGATTATATTTGTTTATCTTAAATACGTATTATTGCTGCAGACATTTTGGATCAACAAAACAATTTTTAGCAATTATCACAATCACAACTAGATAATATAAACTAATTCAATATTATAATTTACATATTCAAGTTCAATTTGGTATATTATATTATGTATGTAGTTGCAAAAGATTATAATATGACATAACTACCAACCTAATTTTTTTAAATTTAGAAATTCCCTTCAGATTTCTTTATTTTATAGGTTATGATTATGTTTAAAACAGTGTTGCCAAACGTTAAGCTTTTGGCGTTTTCCATATCGATAAAGTGTAGTTACAGAATACGAATTTTTACCACAATCGATAAATGACACATCTCGATCGCCTACTTTTCGACGATCGAAACGTTTTCGATTGAAGTTAGTGAATAGGGGTGTAAATCGTAAAATAATTTTCATGCGACCTGTAATTGCTTGTTTGCATCACTTATGATTATCAATCTTTATTGACGATTGAATCATGGCAATATGTAGATGAAAAACCGTTCGTAAAGATTGCCAAAGTTTGATGCCATTTTCTATAATTCACACTATTATACCACTATGTTTAATGATTTTTAAGTACTATATATTTCTATGTATGGTATTTCCATTATACTACCTGGATATAATTACCAACATAAAAAGAAAATATTATATTTGATTTTTAAATTTAATTTAAAAAAATATTTTAAGAAACTTACGTAAGGAATACGTCGGACCCCTCCCCCCCTACGTAAGGGTCCGTAAGATATCCAATACCCTGCTCCCCCCAAAAAACTCTTACGTAATTAATGGATGACCCCTAACATTAATAGTGTAGAAGTAAATGCAATTTTAAAAAAACTTTTAATATTTAAGAATTACAATTATTTAACTAGAATTTTTATGTGTAGATGGCGCTCCGCAAAATTTTTCAGATAAAATATTAAAATGAAAAACAAATACCGAAAAACACCCTATTACTTATCACGAAAAACAGCAAGTAAATTAAAAATCACTGATTTCAAAAAAATACGGAAGTAGATAAAATTTTGAATGCAACACGTATAAAAATGCATATTCTCGCACGCGCGTTACAAATTGCACAATGAGGCGTTAGCTTTCTTTTTTCGCACTTGAAGCATAAATAACTATTACCGTCACTGTTAAAAATACTAAATAAATCTTCATGCTAAATTTGAAAATTCTGACATATGTAAGTATAAAATTAATTTCGTAGTAGGTAAATTTTTTTCTATATGTACAAATATTTCGCTGTCAGTCTTTTCCTTAACTGATATACTAATTCGTTTATTTGCTTATTTACCAATATATTGCCGTCGCAGTTTTATTTGATCTCGGTTTAATTTATAGAATAGATCGAACATATTGCGGTATCGAGATACCACGTCAATGGAAGTACGTCATTTAAATTTCAGCAAAATTTTGTTATGAATAAAAGCATGTAACTTATCAAAGTAATCAGAAAAACTTCATCCGATACCAAGGAAGTTAACTTAAAGTCAAATGATTCGTTGAAAACGGGACATAAAACAGGTGTGAATAAAATAAATTTGAAATGCATCATTTTAATATTTGTTTTGTTAAAAATGTTAATTAATAGTAAATGAAAGATTGTTAGTAATAAGAAAGGTATTTTAAAAGTTAGAAATGTGTTAATTAATTGATAAATGTAAAAATCCATGTTAGCGTTAAATTTAAAAATAAGTTTGTTAAATCGTTACGTGAGTTCGGCATGTCACAACTTAATGAACTGCGTATGGAAATTTCATATCCAGCATCTTTATTTGTCCAACCACGAAACACTTGAGAAGAACACAATCAAATCTAAAAATAGAAAATTTTATTTATAAAATTTCAACGAACCACAATGGGCTTAGTCCATACCTGTACTATGAAACGGCAAATAATATTGATTTTTCGATCGACCAATAAAAATACGTTTATGCAAAGATCAGGATTGCGTTGAACTTCGTAAAGAAATTAATAAAACAGTCGATAAAAGGTTGGTGTTGAGATTCGCACGTGCAAAGTGGAGAATTTAGAATCGTCCTAATAAAATTGATATTACAGTGAAAATAAATAGTGAAATTACGAAATATAAGTGCATAATTAAACCAAATAGTTACTTACCTACGAAAAACCACAATTAAGGTGAAAATCGTAACGGATTGCAAATATTATAAAAGAAAATAAACTCCAACACAAAACGAGGTCAACAAACTGTATCTGAAAGTTTCTGATGGTAAATGAACCCTTGGAGTGTCTTTGACGCGCAATTGTACCATCTCCAATTCAAATAACAGAAATATTCCTGGATTTAATAAGGTACCGTGTACATTGCAATAAAATCTTTATAAACTTAAGTGAAATCTCCGGACTTCGTACGACACGTGTTTTGCATCATTTTGCGTTCAGAAATTTTTATATAATAGATTTAATAATAGAACTTTTTGATTTACCCAAATATTTATTTTCATTTGTGTGCTTAATAAAACATTAATTACTTTGTAACGAAGGATATTTATTTAGACCTGTTCCGCACCATAAATTTCATTTACAGCATTGGTAACGGAGCGAATCCACCCTGTATAAGGTAAGATACATGCACTACGAAAGAGCTAAGCTGAGGCAACTTATTTCATTAAATTGTGTTTACAAATTTTCACATATTTTTCCATTGACGGGGTACAATTACGTACACCCATATAAAACATTAACGACAAGAACCTTTAACCCTATTAGCGAGGGTATTCATAACAATTTTGTATCATAGAGTGTGGGTCTCTTAAAGGCCTTACGTAAGCACACAGCAATATGCAACTTACAACGCAGCGTACAACATGAATAAAATTCATACATTGCCGCGCAACTCCAACAAACAGCTGCGACAACTGGCGACAACGACTGCAACACGGGATATCTAACCGTTGTTGCACGTGTTCAATGGTGATGTGGAACTATGGCAGCGAGTTCAGAACTACAAATTAACATAAAATTAATTGAAAATGTACAAATGCACACATGTCTCTATGATTCGACTAGCAAGTTTTATTCAAATAGCAATAGCAAAGACGCAGCTTGGCAAAAAATTGCAAACAAAATACATTTATCAGGTACTTTTTATATTATGTTTTCAAATAGTCACTTAAATAAAAATACGTAATAGTTTTAATATTTATTATAGGATAAGTAGTATTTATCTATAATTTTTTAATTATTTGTCTTTTAAAATTATATTACACATTATACATTAAATTCATATAATTTGGGAGTTTGATTTTTAGTCTTACAATATTATGACGATACCGGTTCCAAGTAACAACACCTGCGTTATATTATATTTTTATACTTTAACGTGTAATGTGTGTTGCATATCCATCAATAATTATCTTATACAGGGTGTCTCCGTGACCGTGGAGAACCTTTGAGGTGGTGATAAAGGATACTTTTCTAAGACAAATTTTCAAATAAAATTTTTGCCCAAGTCCAAACCCTTGGGGGGGTACCTCCCTTTAAATCAATTTTTTGAATTTCTGATTTCAAACGGCCATAGCTCCGATATTATTAATTTTTTAAGGTTAATGGATTAGAACTTTTTTAAATATAATTCGCTTGTCTACAAATTAGGTTATAACCCCTTATCGTGTAGAATCAACAGATTTCGAGTTATAAATTAAATTAATTGAAAAAATGTTTAAAAAATTCAGGTTTTTCTTTTTTTAATTTTCTTGTGAACCCCGTATCTCTTAAACGAAACGTCTAAGAGAAAAATTAACGGCCCAAACCGGATAGGGAATTTAACGGGCTACAACTTTCGTCAAATAAATTGTTTTGGCAATCAACCGTTTTCACAGAAACTTTGAAAATAATGAACAAGGTGTAGGTAAAAATTTATAAATTCACATAATTACTAAAAATCTCAATTTGATTTATAGCATTTGTTTTAACATTAAAACAAATGCTATAAATCAAATTGAGATTTTTAGTAATTATGTGAATTTATAATTTTTTACCTACACCTTGTTCAATATTTTCAGAGTTTCTGTGAAAACGGTTGGTTGCCCAAAAAAATTTATTTGACGAAAGTTGTAGCCCGTTAAATTCCCTATCCGGTTTGAGCCGTTTGTTTTTCTCTGAGACGTTTCGTTTAAGAGATACGGGGTTCACAAGAAAATTAAAAAAAGAAAAACCTGTTTTTTTTAAAAAATTTTTTCCCTTAATTTAATTTATAACTCGAAATGCGTTGATTCTAGACGATAAGGGGTTATAACCTAATTTGTAGACAAGCGAATGATCTTTAAAAAAGTTCTAATCCATTAACCTTAAAAAATTAATAATATCGGAGCTACGGCCGTTTGAAATCAGAAATTCAAAAAATTGCTTTAAAGGGAGGTACCCCCCAAGGGTTTGGACTTGGGCAAACATTTTATTTAAAAATTTGTCTTAGAAAAGTGTCCTTTATCACCACCTCAAAGGTTCTCCACGGTCACGGGGACACCCTGTATATAATTACTATAATCGACACTTGATATCAATAACATTGTAACTCTATTTTGCTTATCTTACAGGAGAGCATTTTAAAGATTTTTTGCTACATATAAATTTGCGGACGCATGTAAGTTGGGCCAGCGGTCAATGTATTTTAAAATTATTTTGGTGGGTAGCTTAAGAAAACCCGTAATTTGGGCCAGCGGTCGGCGTGGGCAGCTTAAAGGTAAAGCTATTAAATAATATTCAATTGTATATATTAAGTATCGCAAAACGCAAGTAAGAAAAAAATTTTCGTGTGCTACACACTAAAGAACATGGTTAATATAGTCTATAGAAAAAATATTTTTCGAGAAATCCTTAAAAACAACCCCAAAATTGAGTTTTGAAAGTACGTAAATTTAGGTGTTTTTTTCCGATTTTTGAGGTGTGCATTCGATTAGGAGGGTTATCCATCGTCAAAACCTACTCCTCCGGGGCGCCGCTCCGCTCCGCTCCCGCGTTGCACCCCTCCAGAACGGTTTTGACTCTGGTTTACTGGGCTAAACATACTAGAAGCGCCTTCCATCAAGAAAACCGGGATAAAAGAAACCGGGAACTTAGAGAACCTTGAAATAGCATTAAAAAGTATAGTAGCGGTATGGGGCAGTAAACTTTTACGTTTCACCCCCAAAAAATCGAATAAAAAAAATTAATCATGGCAGTTTTCTCAGTGTGCGAGAGCCTTTCAGAACTGCGACCAGTATTAATCTTTTGTTCTTTAATTAATTTATTATATGGAATATAAATAATAATTTCAATAGTCCGGCATTAATTAAAAACATTTAATAAAAATGTAATAAGATAAATAAGTATCAATAAGTATCAAAAAATAATAAAAAATACACGGACAAAAGGCAAAGGATTAAAATAATTACAGAACCTTTTCTGGCCCAATTTACATGGGACCCTTATAATCTTTTGGCCCAATTTACGGGTAGGCTTAAAAAGAACCTGACCGCCTGGTCCAACTTACAAGCGCCGAAATTTGCAGTTACAATGATTTTATTTTGTTAAATACAGTATTTTTAATTGAGATAGGACGACGATTCGTATACCAAATTCAGTGGCGTAGCTAGGGGGGGCGGTGGGGGCGGAGGGGTGACACCCGACCCCAAATTATTTAAATTTCCTGAGTAAAATTGCCTCGTTTCTTGGTTTTTTAGGTTCTTAGGGGTGAAACCTCAAGAAAACGTCATCGCCCTAGGTGGGAGTGACACCCGACCCCAAATTATTGACTAAAATTACCTCGTTTCTTGTTTTTTTAAGGTTCCTAGGGGTGACAACTCAAAAAAAAGGTCATCAGCATGGTTGGGGGTTGCACCCGACTACAAATTATTTAAATTTCCTGACTAAAATTACATCGTTTTTTGGTTTTTGGGGTGACACATAAAAAAAAAAAGTTCATCAGCCTAGGTGGGGGTGACACCCATTAAATCCGCCCCGGGTGTCACCCATGCTAGCTACGCCACTGCTAAATTAAAGTTTGTTCTTTGGGGAAGCCGTTTACAGCATAGTTGGATAACATTGTAACTTGAGTTTCTATGTTATTCATATCAGGTGTCGATATATCCAAATATCATTCCTATAATATAATATACATAATATATTCGGAGGGGGGGGGCAGACATAATTAAAGTTTATTTAATATCTATTGATTATTATGTTTCGATATCTATGTATTTTATATTTTGTTTTTAGAAAAAGATTGCAAAGAAAGATGGAGAAACATTAGATCAAGTTATTTACGTTATTTGAAAAATATATCATCAAGTAATCCTACTTCAGCTGTACCTTATTATTTATCGGAGCAATTACAATTTTTGAAACCATTTACTAAGCCAAAAGCACGAACTGATATACTAATAACTTTCAAGAATAACAATTTTGTAAATAGTTCTTCGTTCTTGCCTGACCAAACTGGAACAGAACATAACGAAAATTCTATTAAGGTAAATATATATTTTCCACATTCGTTATATTCATTCCTGGGTAGTTTAGTTTATACATTTCTTATTGTATTATTTAGGTACTTAAACCAAGTACTACTAGTTCGTCAGCAGTATTTGCTATTAATCCACGACACCAGAATGAAGGATCATCACTTGATGTTTTGAATCCAACTGCTATTGAATATTCAAATACTAAAAACATGGAGAAACTTACAGAAAAAAGAGATGATGCCGACTTAGATTTTTTTAAAAGTCTTTTACCAGATTTTCATACACTTCCGCCTACTAAAAAACGACGTATTAAAATAGATATTATGAAATTGGTTGATGAAGCATGCACCGAACAAGGCCAGGTAGTACCAATAATGCTTCCCTATTCCACGAAGACACAAAATGGCAATTTCGAGACTATAGATAACAACGATTCCAGTTTTTGTGAAGTAAATGTTAAGAAGGAATAATTTAGTCTACTTGAAAAATTGCTAATTTTACTGTATTTTAACATAAGATTATTAAAAATATATTTTACTTATTTGTTTACTAGTTTACTATCACCATTTTATCTTAAAAATTAATTCCTTTTATTAAAAAGATTATGCACATCGGAATACAGTTATATAGTACCAGTAATAAGTATTCATATAGAATTCATATCAATTAATATAATAAAAATATTATAAGTTATAATACGGTACATCCATCATACCTAAATTAACCAAAAGTACCCATTTCATCGTAAAATGGTGTAACCGTCCTTCGGAACTACTCTTCCTAGGAACGGCTGGAATAACTTAAAAAACAAACAAATCTGCTGATCGAATAAAATTCCATCTAGACGCTTATTGATCTACTAAGAACATTTATTAAGATACCACCACCGTTCGATCGATTACGCCCAAACGTAGAATTTTGATGTAAAAAAACCCTACCATTAGGTAATAATCATAAATTTCTGGTATGAACCCCAGAACTCCCTTTTCTTGCAAAGTCCTCCGGCTTAATATTTAAGTTAAAACTTCGGTTGCGGGCAAAAGGACACTGAAAAAAAATCCTTTTCCTCAACAAGAAAAACGAAAACACTGGATGTTCAAAATTATAATATTTATTGATTAAACAAATTAGATGACGCATATTCACTTCACAATCTGATAAACTGTACCCCTACAATTTAGGGTGGTCCTACTAAAACAAATGTGTATTTACCTAATTCAAAACCATAAATGATGTATTTTGCTTCAACAATTAATTAATTTTAGTATAATTAATTTTAATTAGAATCGCCAACGATCGAACCGTGAAGAAATTTAGTTCGGAGTCTTAGCACCTTGGAAAGAGAGAATACGTGATTTGCATTCTCAAATTTGTTTGTTAATTGAAAATCTGGTGCTATGTAGTTTTGCAGTTTTCCTACGTCTTTCGTGCCATCGCTTTTCGCGGAATTATTAAAGTAACGGTAGTTATTTTGCCAGTACACTTAATGGTCCCAATTTTGGGCATTTTGATAAGCATATTATTTTGTGGAGGCCATCAAAAGCGCGCGCAGGTGATTCGATGGTGAAAGTATTCGCAACTGAGTTCTGAATTTAGTTGAATGTCACCAAGCATCTCATCTGTCAGAACAAATAATTAATCAATTGAAGTTTTTTTTATCTGCAATCATCAAATTTTGCAACCGTCAGCGAGTTTTCAGCTTTCCTTTTTCCCTGCCGTGAAAAAGAGTGTCGGTGTCAAGATTCGTTTGGTACATCTTCAATGCAGCCTTTGGCCATCACCTCCGATTAATAATTCACACATCAAAGATTGGAGATCCATTGTCACCTTTATATCTGTGAGCTTGCCCGAATTCGAGGTAAGACAATTTATATTTCTAGTTTTTGTTTGTGTGAAATTGGGTATTCATTTAATCATTTTGGTCTGTTGCTGCCACTTAGAATATAAACGTCTGGATTGCATCTATGACGCTCCGGTTTCATTAATTCAAGGTTGTGCTATATTGTGGAAGCATTTTTTAACCTTGTTTGTGTTTTTTTGTGTGCCAAACATAAATTACATTAATTATATTTTACTTCACCATTGTGGTGTTTTATTTACATACAAAGTGCCCCTTCCTTTACAGATTGAGCATTCTGTCGAGGGAACTATGAAGACCGCTGAAGACCTTCTGTAGCATGTACCGACAAATTACACCTATAGCCACAATCCTGTCGCTCTTGACGGGAAGTAATGTAGGTACCTAATTACTTTCGCAATCAAGTAGATAACATTGAAAATATCCGCTCAATTGACGACACCTCACTGTTGTCTTAAGTTGAACAGTTTACCTGAACAAAGAACAGTGTAAATGTAATCTTCAGACACAGGAAGTTCGCATACACCGAAGACTACTTAAAAGGGAAAAGCTCACCTTTAATGGACAGTATACTTTATCCGACTCTAAGATGATCCATTCATCGATAATAACAAATATACAAATCCTATAGTATCTGAAGATCTATGGGAAAATTTTGTTCTCATAATACACCCTTTATTCAAATTGAAGAACATGAAAAAGGAAGCAAACGCACGCAAAACAATTATAGCTTACAATATTATTGCGGATGCGGTACCACAAACCAAAATGTATGTACTAACAAAAACATAATATATCTTATAACATTTTTAGTTGTTTCAAAAAGAGTTTCAACGCTTTTCTGTTATTTATTCGCGACAGTGAACAATTTGATTTTTGGAGAGAGTTAATTTTTTAATACTGCTATCTTTTTGTTGCTGAGTCTTAGCAATTATTTGTCTATTTGATAATTGTCTATATGCATTTTGCTCTATTTTGAATAGTTTTCACGAGGGATGGATTGAAGGCGCACCTCGCACGAATTTTTGTAAATTTTGTTCATCGTTTTAGCTGATTATTTTTCCGGATACAGACTACGGATTCCACAAAATTTATATTTTCGTTACAACAGAATACCTAAATTATTTGGAGTTGTTCCGATTTTTATCATTAGCAATTTATTATTTTACTGAACTATTATATTAGTACTTTATATTTTGTTTGTGTAAAATGTTGTGCATTTTAGTTCTGAATTGATTCATTAATTGATTGCGTCAATATTAATTGCGGGCCATATGAAAGAATGAGCGGGCTATAACTTGGTTATGTATGGTCTAGTAGGCAGAAAAATATTTTGATCCAAAAATATGGATTACAAACTACTTCGACTGTATTCTCTATATTATAATACATGTCTTGTATTGGAAAAATAATCACATAGAATTCATTGGACAGATAATAACCAAATTTTATTCGTCATTAATTTGTAGACGACTATTTTTTAAGGAAACTCGTAGTATCTTAAAAATTTCATTGCTCACAATTTATTCTTGCATTTTTAAAAATATTTAAACACGAAATTATAAATGTTTTGTGATTAATCAGGCCTTATTTTTCCTTTTATTAATTTTTATTATGTAAACTTAATGTGAATAATTGATTTAATTTGATATTGATATAAATTTTAAGAGTAATTAAATTCAATTAATTTGCTCGCCGTTTTGTTAATTGATCTCCCTGTTTTACTTTATTTAAAATTTTTAATCCAATGAAATATCCCGACAATATTGAAATGGTGCATATAATTAATTAACCAACTTTACAACAATAAACATGAACCTTTACACATAATAATAGAGATAATTAAATATTAACAAATATCACATAAAGAATAACAATAATTTAATAGAATGTGCACACGAAGATTACTAACTGTTGTTTATTATTCATTTTCCATTTTATCCGTCGATTTTGACCGTTTCTTACTCCACTTTACAGTAGTAGTATCCATTATCCATTGCATCGATAGACTTAATTTGATTATGCGTTCAAGATTCTACCTGTCTTTTACTATACTATTATATCTGCTATTACTCGGAAATAATTTTTATCACCTCCTCTCGCCACTAGATCTCATTTACTAATTATTATTTCTCTCCAGGTTACTAAACACATTTTCCAAAACAAATTCCATCTCCGCCGTTCTATATTCTAATCCTGTTTTCTTTTAATAGAAACTCACCATGGATACGATGCACCACTTTCCCAATTTGTTCATTTCCCCAACAGCTTAATTCTAATACTTCTATCATGTATCATGCATGTTTACAATTTATTTTAAGCATTGAACCTTGTACGAGCAATGGTCTGAGTATTATCGCAGTATCTTTAGATGTGGGAAAAAACTCTTTTTAGATTGATAATATAATCTATACATCAAAAGTTTGTAAAGAGTACTCCTCCTACATTTATCAACCGATTTTGAGCTGGTCGCAGGTAAGCTTGGGGGTAACGAAGGAAATGCTTCCCGTAAATAAAACACCGAATAACAACAATAAATTTAATAAAAGTATGTATTAAAATTGTTAAAAATATTGTTAGCAAAAATATTATCAGCAAACCGTATGAGAATTCCATTTATAAAAATGAATTTAACTAATATCAGCTGCAAACGGAGGTTGATATCACCAATGTACATTGGGACTACCTCAAGTAGTATCTGGATCTGGATTGTTTGGGGAGGGCAGATTTTCACTGCAAGCACTCAGGCCACACATCGGGCCCATTATGCTACCTCGAGGTAGCCCATCGCTCCTCTAAGTCTCAAGCCATTCCACATTTAGGATGTACTCAAGTATCTTCGAGGGCAATGTGTCACTAATACTGGCCATGCTAGGCCAGCAGTCCCCCAGCATGGATCCTCTTTTCGAAGCAAGGGCAGGGCAGCTGCAAAGCAGGTGCTCCGCCGTTTCATCTGCTAAGTTACAGCCCCGACAAGTTGGGCTGTCTACCAGTCCCATCGTGTGAAGATGTTTATTTAGTTTGCAGTGCCCCGTTAGGACTCCTGCAATACTTCTTAATTTTTCTCGCGATAGCTGCAAGTAGTATTTGTGGTGCTTACGCAAGGGTCCACGTATTGCTGCCCTTGCTTGTCGACAGCCTTTGGTATTTTTTCATCTACTGGTATGCAGTTTGAGGGTCTCTTCTGTAAGAAGGGTGTTGAAGAGCTCAATGGTCGGCGTTAGGCTCAGGTCCACAGGGCAGTTTAGCAGAGCCAATTCCCGCCAGAGCATCTGCCCTTTCATTGCCTTCGTTTCCTTGGTGCCCTTTGACCCATCTGAGCGTTAGGACATTGTTGTTTATCGATATTTCATTTAGCGTCCGTATACATTTAAGTACCAGATTTGAGGTGATCCTATGACAGTTGAGTGCCATAAGGACCGCCTTGCTGTTGGTCAATATCTGTATTTTTTTGTACCGGATGTTCTTTTCCCGGACTGTATTTGCGCAGTAAAGTACGCCCATGAGTTCCGCTTGAAATACAGTGGCATATCTTCCCAGCGATAAGCTTTCGTTTATTTTCAGTTCAGGAGAGAATACTCCCGCACCCGAGCCAACTTTATTTTTTGGAGCCATCTGTAAACATAGTTATGTCTGACTCGAAGGTTTCTATTTTGTTTAATAGGATGTCAAATTTCCTATTAAAAATATATTTTGGAGGGGTACTATCAGTCTCAAGGTCCAGCAGAGGCATCCTCTTAGAACAGTCCTCCAGGATCCTCGAGTGACCTCCTTCACCCTGTCTATGCGTCCACGTGCCCCACGTTCGCAGACTAATGGAGGCCCGTACCGCACATTCCTCCACATAGATATCCAGTGGAGGTAGGCAGAGGAGAGCCTACAGGGCCGCAGTTGGAGCCGTTCGCATCACACCCGTCACCGCTAAACAGACCGATATCTGAAGTCGGTTAAGGGATGACGCCGCTGTCATTATCTTGACTCTAGGCCACAACACAAGGGCGCCATAGCATAGCATTGGTCTAATTATTGCAGTGTAGAGCCAGAGAGCAATCCTCGGGGAAAAGCCCCAGGACTTTCCCATCGCCCTCCTACACTGCCAGAAAGCCACGCTTGCTTTCTCAGTTTTAAGGCTGACATGTTTTCCCCAGTTCAGTTTTGCATCCAGCACCACTCCCAGATACTTAACCTCTGGAGCCAACTTTAGGGGAATTCCCTTTAGAATATGCATTCTCATGCTTTGTAGTTTTCTTTTTCTGGTGAACAGGACGAGCTCAGTCTTAGTCGGATTGACCGAAAGGGCATGTGTCGCGCACCATTCTTCTAATATTCTGAGTGCCCTCTGCATCAGTTCGCACAGAGTGCTCTCAAATTTCCCTGTTAGCAGTATGACTATGTCATCTGCATAGCCAATGGTATAGTACCCATTTCACCCATCAAGTAGTAATTGCAATGACAAAAAACCACTAATCGGCCACGCCAAGATGAAAAGAATTAAAATTGACTCTCCAGATCTGGTGAGTTTAAATCAGTTCAGATCAGAAAAAACACTGAAGCGATGAAGAATTCTTCCGGCAACGATGACGAATGACCTGGATGTTGTGTTGAAAAGTTGATACCTCGCAAGAATAACCTGCCGAATGTTGTTCCTTCCGGTTTCTGGAAACTTGGTACAATGCACAATAGTTGTAAGTAATTGAATTGAAAGCGTTCTACAAACACAGAACGCATAAATTCAAAATCGATGTTGATTGATAACCAACGCTTTCGAAATTGTTTACTAATAATAACGTACAAATTATCACGAAATTTACGACATGCGCATTCCACTTTGAACGAAATAATAATGGAATCGTCCAAACCAAATCTTCACCAGATGGGTGCAAAAAATGTTACGAGTTCCAGCTACTGTGTCTAATACGTGAAAAATACGTACAGTTTCTCTAATGCCGCGAAACTTTTAGGTTTTTAAAAGCGAACAAAAATGGTCGCCAAAAAACTGAACCTTCTAGCTTTAATCCCAGAATAGAACTGATCTGCGCGCTTGCCCCTGACACTCGTGCGACTGACCGTCGAAAACTTACGTGATATATACAGGGTGTATCAGAAGATTCTTGACAAATCAAAATTTGGTCACATAGTTTACTTTATTATCCGTTACAATGGGAAACAGGAATCTTAAAAAAACCTGATTAAGCATGTTAATTCCTACATAGTTTTCAATTTAAAATAGGTACAAATTACAAAATACATTTATCATATTTCAGTGTTTGAAATACCAAATACTTTTGAATCATGTATTTGATATACAAAATATATTACAAATTTGCATTCTAAATATAAAATACGCATTTCAAATAATACAGTGCATCACATAATTATAACCCCCCCCCCCATATTGTTATGATTTCCAAATAAACGCAAAGGATATTTTCAATGTTGCATTGTATTTTTAATTACCATATTAAAAATCGTTCACAGGCTTAAAATAAGTTCATAGTTTTAATATTTGTGAATTTGAGAATTACTACTTATAAATAGATTTTACCTGTCTCATAATTATAACCGCACTTAAAGAACACTTATATTATTCAGAACTTTTCAGAAGTAGAAACCTAGAAAATATGGTTAATATGCAATTTTATTGCCATTTTTTTGAATTAAAGAAAAAATTTGAATTTTCATACTTCCAACCACATTATCAATCATATTTTGCTCTAAATCATTCCAACAATTTAAAATTGTTCTGCGGAGTTTCTTTACGTCTGTAAACTGCCTGTTATTTGCATATACACGGCATGCAAGTATGCCCCAAATATTTTTAATTGGGTTGAAATCTGGAGATCTCGATGGCCAGTCTAAAATACGAATTCCCTTTTGATATAACCAGTCTTTTGTTTTGCAACTTGCATGTATGTACGTATGGCTGCATTATTCTGCTGAAAAATGAACTTTGATTGTCTATTCCGCCGGATAAATGGAAGTAAATTATTGTCCAACAGTGTGATATACGATTCGCTATTCTTCTCGTCGATGTAAAGGCTAAAGCTGCATTTCCTTTGGCGCAAACTACACCCCAAAGTATGCAACTACCTCCACCAAAATTCCTTCTGGAAAAATGTCTTAGTTCTTTTTGTAGATCATGCCAATACGAATTAAAGAATTTCTTCTTCTTATGTTTTTATTATGGTTTCGAGTTGAAACCAATTTAGAATTTGTCATAACGAACTTGTTGAGTTTGAGGTAACTCTTTGTATTCTTCTTTCATCATGGCTAGACAATATTTTTGGCCGTCCTGAATGTCTTTTAGTTCCATAATTATCTTTAATTAAAAAAAAATTTGTACAACACGGTCAGATATCTTAATCTTAATAATATCTTAATATCTTGCGATTGTTCTATAACTAACTCTGGAATCATAACATGTTTGAATCTGAGCTCTCTCAACTTTTACTCAACTTCTTTCCACGCAGCATTGTTCACCTTTCAACAATTTCTTGCAAGCAAGTCAAGAATTCACCGTGCGGTTATAATTATGTATAGTGTTGAGCTCGACGAATGATAAGACTGAGAATTAATTTTATGCAGTTGAGTGTTGATCGTTACGATAATTAAATATATAATTAATGCCACATTGCAAACATCCTTTATTCTTAATTTGAAAACATAAAATATGGGGTGCGGTTATAATTATGTGACGCACTGTAGACGCATGTACAGCCATTACATCGATAAAAGGGGTCTGCGAGAAAATAACTTGGAAATGCGATTTTTTAAAAATTAGAAATGTTGCTATTTTTGGCACATTCGTCGGTAATTCTTCCCTTGATTTATTCCGAGCGTGGTGTCGAAAACTTATGGGCTCTTTTCTGATTCCAAACTAAATGACTTATGCAAAAAATAGTATTTAAAAGTGCGCAGTAACTGGACTAATACATGTAATTAAACACTGTCAAGCCCTGATTTATGATTTTGATAGATTTCCTTTAAAAAAGGTCTTGAACTCCGCTTGTAAGAACTTTAATTAAGATTAATTTATTGGAATATTGATTTAATCTATTCTAAATTTTTGTATTATTTTTTAATTATGTATATTTTGTAACCCCCCCCCCCCTTGGAAAAAACTCGTATGAACGCCCATGTACAGTTCAGTGCATATAAATACCCTCAACTTGCACATTTTAAGCTATTTCTAGTTTAATATTTGTAAGATGTAATTTAGGATTCTATTGTTTCCTGGTCAGTAGAGGTAATTTCAATTTTAGTTATAAAAAATTATTTATATACAACTCATTTATTTTGGAATTTATGATGTAAGACATAATCTTAATTTAATTATATACACACAAAAAGTAATTATAGGACATCAATAATTGTAGAATTACCTAACAATGAATAACCCCTTATTTAAAATAAATACATATAAAAGTAACAACTGCATAGTTAATATTAATATATAGGATTATCAAACCATTGCTCATATTTATCTCTTGTTAAATCCAATTCGTAGTCTATGCATCTACCTCTAAAAATTAAATTAATTAATGATTATTTTCTATAATATTTGAAAAAATAGATAGATACACTTACTTATTCATTTTATTGCATTTAATAATTGGATAATCGTTTTTAAAACACTGCGGTCCTAAAACAGTAAAATAAGTAATTCCTATTTTATGAGAAAGAATTGACTTGGAATTTTTTAAACAATTGCGAAATTTGCTATCACAAATACAAGTAGATCTAAAAGAAAACAGAAGGGAATCAAAAATTAAAACAATTTAATTTAACAAAAAAATACCGAGTAAATAATCCTGTATTTATAAGACCGTTACGCATTTTTCCAGCAGATATTGTAGCATTACAATTATCATGCTGTCGACAGCAATTGTCTGTTACATAAAATAAACCCAATGCACCATTAGTTTCTGCTATATTACCATCGCCACACCAAAGAGTACCTAAAGTAAATTCCGATTAGGTGAAAACAAAACAAATTTTAACCCAGATGATTACCTGGGAAAATTATTTTCATTTTCTTTTTAACATTTTCAACATTGTTAATAGTTTTTCCGATATCTCTGACTAGATCTCTTCCAAAAAAGTCTAACTGTCCATGTTCTTTTGCTAAATTGGTCGAATCGTTTTTCTCTTCTTCTTTATTTCCAAATAAGTTTTTAATTGGTTTGGCTACTTGTTCATAAATGTCTGTAATTGAAATTCTAATTGTTTGCATTTTGTGAGAAAATACTTACTTTCTGCTTGGTTAGAAACTTTTGACCATATCATGGATATCTCTAAAATATCATTATTAGTTATTATTTAATTCAGTAGCAAACATATTAAAAATTATACCAGATGAAATAGACCCAAAAGCATTAACTGTTGGAACAATAGTAATAATTAAGAAAATTAATTTAAACGATTTTAAATTCCCAATCATTTTATCTAAATTTCTGGAGTATTATTTTAACAAAACACAAGTACTTAATTCACACTTCACTAATCAACGCATTTTCAATAAATAATGTGCATAATACATTATTTTCTTTACAAAGGAGTTTTAAGGAATTACCGATTTTAATTAGGAAAACCCATATTTAAAAAAATGCTTATATTTGGATGTAGGTATTCTATTTACAATTCAAATTAGTAATCAATTGAATTTGTTTTATAATAATATAGAATAAACCTTGTAAGTTACATTATCGATTTTAAATTACTATATATTGGATGAGCACCTTTAAAATATAATTGGTAATAAATTACGTAATATTCCTGTTCTTCACACTCTTTTCTAAGTTATTTTTGGAATCAGATATTGTAATACCAAGAATTTTATTAACTTTTTATAGTTTAAAATATAGGTACGGCCTTGATGGTTTGTAATGGGTATACAAATAATTGAAAGTAAACAATTAAGTTTAGATTAGTCATCAAAATTCATATTTATCAACATCAAAGTTAATGAACAAACTAGAAATTACTATCGATGGAAATTACCATGCTTGTAAGTGTGTTGTTCTTTGTTATATTCGTGAAAAAAATGTATGTCCAAGTTGGATCACTTTAGTGTAAATTTCGTTACTTGAATATTTTTAGTAAAATTGTGATTATTACAGTAGAACGTCGATTATCCTGGGCTTTATTATCAGTTTGTTGTCCACTAGTGACTGACTGGTGTTCCTCTTTACCAAAGTAAAATTTAATTTTTTTGCTTTATGGACATAAAATCGTATAAAATAAAACAAAACATAATACTACAACAAAAACAAACAAAAATGATTAGTGATTTTAATAATTCGGGTTTTAGCGTTTCTCAATCACCACAAGTCGGGGAAGTTTACCTAAAATGGGATAGTTAACATTTTGAGATGTTCTAGTTTAGAAGATATGTGATTAGAAGAGCCGAAATTGGGAAACATTACTCTTCGATCATGTGCCTATGAGATGTATGTATGTATGTATGTATGTATATGTTACGGTCAATGATGACAATTCGGGCATTGACGTCAATGCCCATGCAAATTGGACACTGTTGACATTTAAGAATCCATCTATGGTTTTTGCATCATTGTCCGGGTAATGACGTCATTGACCAATACAGAGCGGGCGATGATGATATTATTCCATCGGGCATGTATACATATTAAAAGTGCCTGTATAATTGGTACTAGCTATTAAGGAATTAAGGGATTATTACCAACTTAAAAATTTAACTGTAAATATTATATAAGATTAAGTAATTTCTAACGATTACAAAGACAAAGACATAAGAGGTCGTCCATAAATTACGTCACGCTCCTGGGGGGGGGGGTTCCGACCCTTGTGACGATGGGAGGGGGGTTTCAAAAATTGTGACGTCACAAAATATATAGATTAAATACTTTATTATAAGTATTTAAAAAAAGGCGGGCTAAAAATTGCTTAAAATTGCGTGACGCAATTTATGGACGACCCCTAACAAACAGAAGATAAATGGATACCATGGATCTCAATGAAATGCTATTTAATGAGAGCATTAACTTAACGATTCAAACAAAACGCGATGATAATAAAATTGATAATAAAAATATTATTTTATATTTTATATAAATATTATAAAATTGTTATTAATAAATTATTAAACATTATAATACTTCACGGATGGACGATATGTAAAAATAAATATCGCAAAATAAGCAAAATTCGACATATTTGGTTTTGCTTCCTATCCATTAAATTTTGATGTCATCATTGTCCGTTCACTTTTGACCAATAACATTATTGACCGGTCAAGGACGTAAATATTACAATCAGATATTTTTCTTATGGTTTTAGGTTAACCGTTGATTTGAAGCACATAATTTCTGGTTATCACTTGCATTGTCCACCGATGGTTTCTCGGATGACCTATCACTCTGTTTTTAATTAATTTTATCGACGCACACGTAATGTTAATTTTTTTTTATACGTAACGTTTTAACAAATTATTTCTAACACCTTAACTAATAAATTTTACATGTAGTTTATAAATTTCTTATAACTAAACAATTTTATTATACTATTTTTAACAATTTTTGTCATTACGGATTTTAAATTGAACATTTTAATTTATTTTGTTAACCCTTGTATTCTTTATTATTATGATTTAAATGATTCTTTTTATTTTGACTTTGTGATGATAATGTTAAACCTCCTATTTAAATTAACAAGTTCCATGCATTAATTTTTATTCAACCAAAAATGAATGTTCGTGTTGCGAGTGGCGTCTCCATCAGATATCACCGTAATACGTATTCAATTGCAAAAATAAGTGTTATAAAAATTTTTTCTTAAGTGAAAAAAGTGAAACGAAACAAAATTTTGGGACAAAATATTCAATGTTTCATTTTCTTCTGGTGCCTCTCCGTTGGATGTTAGCAATCGCGGTCTAGGACGTTTGAACGCGACCGCTTGAAGGCGGGACGTTTGAACGCGAGAAAAAGGTCTACCGTAATCTGAGTATTCTGAGACCAAAGGCATTTTTAGGTCGGGATTCGACTCTGAGTGAGGTGAGAGGTTGTTGAAAGAAAATGCTATGATAAACATACCAATCAAGATCGTGAAAAAATAGTAGCGTGCGCCAACAGAGGTAACGATTGGGCAGCTTTGTCTGGGACATTGAATATTAACTATAAGACTGCATTTCATTGGGTGCGATCCGGGCGTGAAAAAATGTTACCAAAAGGGGGCATCAAGCCGAAAATTCTTACCGATGAACATATCAATATAATGATTACATGGATTGAAGAAGATAGTGGTTATACATTAAAACAGTTGAAAGAAAAAGTTCTAGATACTTTTCAAGTAGTGGTATCCTTAGCAACTGTTGGAAATTATCTTGAAAGGAAACTTTTCACTGTAAAGCAGGTGCATGCTGAACCAATTATAATGAATTGAGAAGAAAATAAAAGAACACTAGCAGAATATGTTCGGACTCTTAATGAATATATGGAGCTGGGCAAACAAATCGTGTGGATAGACGAAACCAATTTTAATTTATTTTGCCGTAGAACAAGAGGTCGCTCTTTAGCTGGGTGTTGTTGCAATGGAACGTCGGAGAGGTTCATTCACATCAATTTTAGCCAATGATTGGGTTAAAAGATTATTAGATATGCACCTTGCCATTCAAGACTTGAAACTGCTATCGATGGGACGTCAGCAACATTATTAAGGTTGGGACCTTACTCTCCAATGTTAAATTCTATTGAGATTATTTGGTCAAAAATTAAGATTTGGGCTAAAGTTAATATATGAACTCCACATGTTAGAGGTCCTGGTGTTATGGAACAAAGATATTTAGAAGAGATTATTGATGAAGCAAAAAGCACTGTAAGTGGAAGTGATTGTTCTCGTGCAGCGCAACACACCACCATACATCACGTTGCCGCTTTAGTAATGGACGATATGGCAGTTAGACGTTAAACACATTTTTAATATAAGTTTAATTTTTTTCAATAAATGCATTTTATATCAAATAACTCAGATATTATGTAAAGCCAGTAGTACACTCTTTGACCATAGCGAAATATTTGACTTTTTTAAATAATTTTTCTGAATTACAAGTAACCCTGTCCGAATTACAATTAACGCATTCTGAAATAAACTTAACTAACTGTATTACAATAGACGTTTTCTCAAATACAATTGACAATCTGAATTTGAATAAACATTTTCTAAAATTCAATTGAGTGATCAGAATTACAATTGACGTTTTCTGAAATAGAATTTACAAATCTGAATTTCAATTGAAACTGTTCCGAGAGGAAGTAATGTTATTGTAAGTAAACGTTATAAGAAGCATACTGATGAAAATAATAAACGAATACTGTTTGTCTGATCGCTCTCATTGGTTCATTCATTTATTCCAAACTAAAAAAAATTCACAATTTTGAATAATCTTTACGCTTGCTGAAATTATAGTCAACTAATCTGAATTACAATTGACTAATCTGAATTTCAATTGACGCTTTTTCAAATACAATTGACTAATCTGAATTTCAATTGCTGGTTTCTCAAATACAACTGACTAATCTGAATAACACTTAACGCTTTCTCAAATAAAAGTGGAAAAGGTGTAGTCGGCCTTGGTTGTGCGGCCTAAAAAAACTTTCATACCCTACTCGATACCATTACTTCACTACTGTCGAATAATATCGAGTACATTAATATTGCAAGATAACAAGTTATTTTGCTTCAGAGGCTTATACCACTGTTTCAAATTATTACAGTAACAATTAACAGAATCAATTAAAGTACTGTTTGTCTTTTAATAATGTACGAATTGCATTTATAAAAATATACCGGAAATGGTAATGTTCACATTAAATCCAATATTCTGTGTTACCAGTTCTAGTGTAGAGGTAGAAAAAACGATTAACCATTTTAGATTAACCTTCCCCTACTACTTACCTTATTCAATAGTATGCTTATTAAAATTTTCATTATTATAACTTATTTTAAGAAAGAAAAATACCAGAAGTCATAAATTCCTGTCGGAAGCTTATCAATCAATTTGAGTTTCAAGTTCCGCATTTATACCTGCTGGGATGCCTGGGATTATCTCGGTTAGACAATTGGAGAAAGAACCTAGAGTTGTACTTAATTTTGAACCTTTTTAACAATCTGATCAATTGTCCAGTCCTATTGCAAACAATACATTTTTTGGTTATCCCTCCTCAGAACCCGCATGTTTTCTTAACCGACTTCCATAGGACAAGTTATGGAATGTACTCGTCAACCGCAAGATTATAACCACGCAGCAGTCAAAAATAATTCATGTCAAAACATATTTCTCTTATTGGCATCCACTTTCCCTAATTATTTTTGGTTTTTGACAACAACTGTCACACAGCTATTTGAATTATATTTTTCGAAGAAGATTCCAAAAATTACAAAGTCATTAATGCTTTCAAAATTCAGCCTACCATAGAACCCTATGTTTTCAATTTTTGCCGAAAACAATAAGTATATTTTTAAGTTTTGAATATAAATTTTTTTCTATTCAACTGACACAAAAGTAAACCACTTTTTTCAATTTTCTGTAAATATATGCATAGAACAACATTCCATCTCGAATAGAGCTCCAGTTTTAAGCTTTTCAAATTGATCATTTTACCTTTTTTGAAGTAGGTTTTTTTGGGTCAGACGAATATACAGTAAAATAGTCGACGTCGAAATCTGAAAACTGTTATTTTTTAGAGCATAAATCGAAAGAGGTTCTAAGTATATATGAATGTTCTATAGGTTCTATTATAGAGGACTACATTTCGAAAACTACAAAGACAAACCATATTTTTCTTTTAGCTTTTACCTCTAATTATATCTAGTTAAATTTTGCCAATAACTTTTTTGGGACCTTTTTCGATAAATTTACCCCTATTCCGGACTGAGCTTGATGTAGAAACGTATGGATTGCTTTATAATGCCAAGTGAAATGTTTTAAGCAGAGGTGTTTAACGACTGCACTATTTAGTAATATTTATTGTTTATCACTATTTATAGTTACTAAAATAATGTTCATGTTGTACAGCGCTTCAAAATAATTCAAATTTGCCTGGTAGAGTTTTGATAAGTTATTTATACTGGCTGAACCGTACCACTTAGAGACACGATTTTGATTTTAAATGTAGGTATTGAATATGCTTTTTCGTTGATTTTTATCACGTATAATTAAGCCCTGACCAAAGTTTGACTTTCAGTGGGCCCTCCCAAAAAACATGTAATTTAAAATTCTCAAAACAATACATTATCTTCACCACACTTTGACTATTTCCATGCCAAATTTCAGATTGAGCAAGTTTCTGGTTCAGGAGTTATTTAAAAATTACCTACACCTACCTTTCGAGCACTTAAATGGGCTCTGAACGGGAGATTAAACTTCTGAACTAAAGTAATTTAAATTACTTTGATGATGTTGATAAAACGTTGTAAACACTTGCAGTTTAGAAATTTGATTTTACCACACTTGCGTACAAGGAACATTTGTTTACTAAAAATTGAACTAACAACTCATGACTAAACTAAACTGAGACGATAAGCGATATTGGTAGATGGAATGCAGACACGCCGGAGTTAAACAATAAGGTGGTCCCCACATTATTCACATATAAATTGGAAAACTTCAGAATTAATATGGTGCAATTGATCATCGTTGCAAACGGTTATCTTAATAAAACATAGCGGTCCTATAGATTTTATTGTCATTTTATTGTGCAGATATTGAATGGTATTTTAGAAATTTAAGAAAATCTTTATGTCATTAATAACTAGTCATTTATGAAAATAAAAAACATATTCTACATTGATATGAATCAATGAAAAAATAAAGATATTTTTATTTTGTTTTGTGCTTGTTTAAACCTAGAGGTTTAAAAGATCTTTTATATCTATAGTCATCATCCGGAATTCCGGTATCATAAATTGAGGCATCTTCGCCAGAATCGTCATTTTGTAATCGACCTCTATTATCGTAATAATTATCAGGGATGTCATTAAATCTGTTGTCAACCTCTTCATAACTATTTGGAATCTCATCATTTATATAAGGAATATCATTTGATCTTTTCAACTCTGATGGAGGATCAAATAGTCTGTCGTCTACTTCAAGCTGAAATAAAAAAAATATTAATAAGAAAATATCAAAAACATTTTAGAAAAAGAACTGTCAACAAAAACTCACCTTGCATTCTCGCGTATAGCACGTATATTCTCGTCCACTGGAGCTACATAGGCACTCATCGCAATCAATTTTGAATCCAGACAACGGTTTGCATATAGTGGCATCTGAAAATTAAATCGATTTTATTGAGTAGGTATTAATAATTATTATGCAGTTTTTATTTTATAAAAATTTAAAACTTGACTGTGGTTTTAAACGGATGTCATGATTTTATCGACTTATAATAATTAATTTTTTGCTTATCAGTTCTTTGACTTTCTAACAACCTTTAGATAAGATAGGAAAATTAAATTTAACAAATTAATTTTATAATTATTCGTGAAAGATATGGCTCCTGATGGCAAGGGCGTTGTAAATTTACTTTTGATTATTCTTGCAATCTTGCATAGGTATAATTACAAATAACGTACTTAAATTTTGTATTTTAATATTTTAAAAAAAGTCGAATTTGATATTTTCAACAATTTTAGAATTATTTCAAAATCTAATACAGATCGAATATTAAATTTATATTCAATAGCTGGTATGTTGTGATTGTGAACCTTACGTAACTTTCCAAATTTATAGGATAAATAAGGAGAGCATTTTTAAATAACTAACCTATGTATGTAGGTTTTATGTTCTACTTCTTATTTTGTGATAAAGAGGATATTTTGTCATGTCCTAAATTTTTAATTGCAACTATTAATAATTGTCACTTCCACATTAGTAAACATGTTTTGCACTGAATTTATAACTATGACACCAAAGAGAAATAGAATAATAAAAAACCATCTTAAATGTAAATTACTTTTTAAGTCAATTGAAATGTTGTTTTGGTGCAAGAAAAGCAAGATAATTTCCAAGTTTTTGAAAACGAAGTTTTCATTTCATATATCTCATTTAGATTTTAAACCGTTGCGTTAATTTATGCAAATGCATATTTTAATAATAGAGATGGATCGTACCAGATATTTATGTATTTTAAGCAGTATTGTTATTGGAAATCATAATAATTTACAAATAAACTACATTTTAAAATAATTAAATTATAATAATTATTACATTATAATTTGATAATATAGGGTTAGGTGGGGTAAATATGAAACAAAACATAAAACTTTCCATTTTAAGGCACTTAAAAATACAAATTAAAATGTCTAGTATGCAGTTTTATGTGATCTTATCAAATATGGATGGATTTTTTTTAAATTAAAAGTAAAGCAAGCATTTAAAAAATAACTTCACATTAATCCTTATTTTGGAAAAAAGTGGGAAAACGTGAAACAAGCGGGAAAGATTGACTAGGAAATATGCTGCGTGTTTTCTTTCTCTTTTTATATTTAGGCACAACGATGAAAATTATAACAAGAGCGAAATAAGGCTGAAAATACTCGACTCTTAATTTCTCTAAATAAGGAAAAAATGAACTATGACAACAAACTATAAAGTAAGTCAACAGAAGAGTATCAATTTCAGTAAAACCATTAAAAACAAATAGATACGTAACATTTAAAACGAAACTTGAAAAATAATTAGCAATGGGGCAAAAGGACACTTCTAATAAGAAGTTAGGTACTTTTCAAGCACGGACACTGGTTTTGAAAATATATATAATATAGGTGTTTCATATGATTTTGGTTTTGTGCTTCACTCAAGTTTTCCGATATTGAGATAAAAGCAGTTTAGGCTTCTTGAAAGTTTTTAGCGTGATATGATTTTAATCAAGTTTGTGATTGATTATGTTATATGTTAAGGTCGAAATCGCGTTAAATCATAATCTTGCAAACAAACTGTTGTATATTTTCGCTGGCGCTGTTTCACATTTTACCTAATTTATGTTTCACTTTTCCCCCCAAAAGCTTAACGTGATATTTAAAAAAGAAAGTATCAAAAAATGAAACAAAATCGAAATTTAAATTTATATGGCAGTTGTAAAGAAAATTGTGCAACAAAAAATAATTTGTATACGTTTTTAGATGGATTAATCAAAGGTGTTGCAATACAACTATGAAGATATGAATATTTCATATTTTTACATCTTTTAAATTGATTTGTTATTTAATTATTATATAGGCTTATTTCACTTTTGCCCTAATTTGTGAGTGTTTCACTTTTGCCCCGCTCAACCCTATATATGCTGTAGTCAGTATACATAACAATTTTTATCCAAAAACCAAAGACGACATTTTCAATTATCTTGATAAATTTTCTTTTATTTATAGTTTTTATGGTTACGTGCCGCTAATGAATCTCAATCTAGTGGAAATAGTGTTGTATTTTACCATCATCTTCAAATTTTATTTTATTTCTGTTTCTTTATCCCTTTAAAATTATAAAACGGTAAGTATATGAAAAAACTATGATTTTTTGATTAAACTTACAGTGAAAATTAAAAAATATTTAACAATTTGTTAAGTTTCTTTATCATACTGATAAGAATTGCTTGAAAAAAATTTTAAGTGAATTTTTACAGCATTACTAATTCTAAAGTTTTGACACCCTTTTGATTTATATTAAGCATTAGTATTATTAAGTAAAAGTAACTTTGGTAGAAAATTAATTCTTTTTTGTTAAAGGAATATGGAACTTTTTCCACGATTTAACACAATTTTCACAACGCACTTAATTTTAAACACCCAAAGATTTTTATTTTTCACGTAGAAAACATAAAAAAACTGTTTGATCCAATTTACTAAGCAGGAACTTTTTTAAGAACTAATTAATTTGTGGAATAACTAGGCATTATTTCATTACTGCCTGATAAAAACTAAGGAATTGATAACGTTTTTACTACGTAGTTTGTAATAAAAAATGTAACTTTTAAAATATTTTTACTTTGATTCCATTTTTTTGTTGATTCTGTGAATGGTAACACAAACAAAATTCATAATTACCAATTTAAATAATTTAGTCAAATCCTGTAATTTTCGTCTATGTTAATAATGTAATTGTTTAGTTTCAGTTAATTTATAAGTCAATGACTGGTTTCATAATTAATTTTAATTTGTATAATTTAACTTACCTACAGCACTATTGCAAAAACACAGAGTGCAAATAATTAGCACAAACGCAAAAATATTCATCTTGTATTCACTTCTATAGAGCAAGTAAAACTATAAAGACTACTTCCTTTTGTTTCCCGTTTTATATCAGCATTTTAAAGGAAGCGGCTAGGTAAATTTGCTTTTTTAAAATTATCTATCATGACACATTGCTGTTTTAAATTGTGATAATACATGAGTCTAAATTCAAAAATATAACGCAATTGCAAGAAAAATTTAATATTTTGATCAAAATTGTGATTAATGCCTTATTATTTCCAAAAAAAGACAGCATCATTTATAATATATATTATATATAGTGCAGTGATTCAACAGTTCCTAACTTATATTCAATATAGGAAGATATTTTTGCCGCAAAAAAATATTTGTGATTTATCTCTATTTTTTAATTACTTAATTGTAAAAGAAAAAGAAACATTGCTTTTTTTAGTATCAAATCTGGAACTTAATTGTCTGAAGAAAGTATACTGACAACCGACCGTAATAGTTTTTTTAATATTTTTTGTAAAAGATAAAAAGGTGATAAAAAGGGCTCAAGAAAAATGCAAAATTCTACATTTTATATTCTAAAAAATCCTAGTTAAAAGACATGAAAAATAAAATCAATGTTGACGTATTTTTAATGTTTATTGTACCTCAAATATGATTAAATATTATGGGTCATATAACAAATATTAATAATTTTATATTATAGTATTGTAAAATTGTTGAATTAATTATTGATATGCAAACAATTATATCTTTGTATACAATAATTATTTATCGAAAGTTTGATTAACTTGTATTATTAAAAACATGTTACTACCTTAAAAAAATATAATAAATAGGATTATTAATTGGTATTACTACTATAGTATTATTATAACCAATTCCACTTTATTAAAATATAACCTATATATTTTTACATGTATGCTACTCTTTGACCTACAGTTTAATGTGGAATCCGAATTACGGCACAGATAATTTTTTTAACGCTACTGCATTCAAATATATTACAAAGAAATAAATCAAGAATTCATGCATTAAAATAAAAACTCTAAATATTTTTGAATTCATGAACACATTTCTTATTTTTAGCAATTTCATTTTTAATCTACATCCATTCTTGCATTAAGAACTTCCTGTTTGATTCTAACTCAGTTAAGGTTCAAATGACCTGCAAAATCTGCAAATTTCAGTTCAACTTTTGTGTTCATTACGATTAGCAGTGGGTTTTATTTTGTGGTAAAGGTAATGGTTACTTTTTGTAAATTCATTTTTAATCTACATCAATTTTTTAGGTGAAAATATTACACAAATTTATAATGAATCTAGTAAGTGTAAGTTATGAATTTAAAGATATCAGTAAGTTATCTGTTATCATGGGAGTTTTCTTCAAGATATCGTTCAAAAATTAACTGAGCGAATTGAGAATAGATATGATTATATTTTGTATTAAATACAAATTTAGAACTAAATTTGTCGAACAGATCAAAGGTGAATAGTCACACTAAGAGAGATATCCGGCCCTCCAAGGATGGGGGTTAGGTTCCTCATTCTTATAAAAATAAGGTATAAAAATAAAATTGCACTTTTTAGCCCAATATATGACTTGTAATATTATAATAAAATAATGATGGAAAAACTAATAGTATTGTAACAACTACCATGAGAGTTCAGCGTGAATTAATTTTAAAACTACACACCTCCATAGAAAAAAATATTTTATAAAATATTAAGGTCGCTCAGAAATGTTGGTGTGAATTATAAATTGATTCAAAGTACTGTGAAAAGGTATAAGACTACAGGTAGTGTGAAACCACAAAAAAATGAAAGCAAGTTTGTCTCGTCAGATGCAGTTCTATCATTAAGAAAGCGTGTGAGAGAATTCAATGAAATCCTCGTCAAAGTCAAAGAAAACTGGCCAGAGAGCTGAAAATTACCAAAACCTCAGTGCTCTCTCTCTCTCTTCGATTCTTACTCTTAAAGAGTGTGGTGTCATTTTTGAATCAACTACATCATATTACACTATTACCGTCATTGTTTTCGGTCCTGGGCACATTGCGATGCTCCCGGTAAATACTCCGAGAAAAAAATTAGCGGTTTTGTCTGTCCACCCATCGTGTCGGAGATCGTCCTATTGATCGTCGTCCGTCCATTTTTCCCTATACTATGAGGTTTTCCATTTTGCCTGTTCTTCGGGCAATATGACCGAAATATATAAGATATAGCTGCCGTATTCTGGTGAGTAGTCGCTTGGCTATATTCAGTTTTTGTAATATGGAGATATTGCTTCTATGCGCCAACCAGGATATTCTCAACATCCTCCTATATCACCACATCTCAAAGGCATTTATTTTGTTTTTATCTGCTTTCTTGATAGTCCATGTCTCTGCAGCGTATGTATCAATGGGAAACACCAGCGCATTAACAAGTCTAAGTTTTGTATGCTTGCTGATTGTTTGGTCTCTCCATATTAGAGTCAATTTACTCATAGCTGATCTTGTCATAGCTATTTGCCTGCGGATCTCCACACTGCTTCCTCATTCATTGGTATTCATAGGTATTCGAACTGGCTTACCACATCAAAGCCAGAAATATTTTATATATGGGGCTGATTGTTATTGGCTATCTACAATCATTACTTTAGCTTTTTGAGCGTATAATTCGCGTCCATACTGGCCACTAACGTTTATCAATCTTTCCACTATATCTCTAAGTTCGTCTTCATTCGCTGCTAATATCAGAGTATCATCTGCATATCTCAGATTGCTAATCTTCCTTCCGCCAATAACTACTCCACCACAACAATCTTCAATAAATTTTCTCTTTACATTCATACTCTCCATATATGTTAAACAGCGTAGGGGAGAGTATACAACTTTGTCGCGCGCCCTTGCACATTTTGAACTCTTGTGAGACAATTCATCCAACGTCAACTGCCGCAGTATTTTTCCCATATATTGCTTCATAAGGTGGATTAAACGTTTGGGGCATCCCATTTGTTCTAGTAGTGCACTTTAGTGCACAATATCATTAAAAAGAATTTAAAAATGCATGCTTATAAGAAAAAGAGTACTTGGGCTAATAATGAAGCATAAGGCAGTGGGACATGAAAAATGCAAGAGATTGCTTTCGTGGCACGCAGGTGACGACATAATTTTTTCCCACAAGAAATTGTTCGTGTTACAAAACCATCATAATGTCCAGAGAATGACCGAGTGTATGCTAAAAGTATGAGCAATATAACTGTTATTCATGACACAGCGATTGAGCGATACTAAAACGTTTCAGACATCGTGGTTTGTAAGGCCGTAAGTGAAAGGGGAAAATTGTCATTAAAGGTTATTGAAAGAGGTGTAAAAATTAATGCACAGTACTATTTGACGGAAATTTTAGAAAATCATTTGCTGCCAAACGCCAAACATTTGTTTGGTGATGACTGCTATTGCTTCCAGAAAAACTACGGTCCTCACACAAGGCTTGAATTGTTCAAAAATATTTAAGTGAAAAACTACCTGATTTTTAACCGTGGATGATTGGCCTGCAGGGTCCACAGATTTTAATCCATTGGACAGTATTATTTGGGGTTATATGCTATCTTACCTTGGCAATTTTAGATACTTAAATTTGGATTTATTTAAGGAACGTTTAATAAAAATTTGCGACAATATATCGGACCAAGTAGTGCGTTCCACCTGTGGGACCTGAGAGAATCGTTTGGAGTCTGTAGTGAAAGATAAAGGGGAGAAAATTTAATTGATTTATTAAAATATATAATCCGTATGAACAAAAATAAATATTTTTCTCAGTTTCATTAAATTCCAACTATTAGTTTTTTTAATAAGTAAAAGAAATTAGGACACCTTATTGTGAAGGGTTTGGCATCTACAAACTATTGAAGATTTTGATGATTTGATCCCCACAATTGTATTTGGGGATCGAAGTAAGTTTAAATTTTATATATAACGGTGGCAGATGATTAACAAATAATTAAACACAAGGTGAGATAATAATAGTGAAGATTAGTTTGTTTTACTAAGGCCCAGTTTTACATACAATAGCAGTATAAGTTTAGAATTACCTATTCGTTGATAAGATATAATATGTAGTTTATACATATTTTGATAAGGTATTCGTAGAATAACGCTATGCGTAGTATATACTGCTATTGTAATACTGGGCCTAAATCACAACAGTTTCACTAATCTGAAACTGTCATTAGACGAATAAGTTTTGGTATGTATTATAGTGAGCTACAGGTGGGATAGTCAACTACTCTCATATAAATTTTATTATTAATTTTTGGAATGTCCAGGCTATAGCTCGGGTTATTAATTGTAGCATGAAATCTCTTACCTCTTACCTCGGTTCAAATGAATTCACGATAGCTTCGATTTTCTGACTATTTCTCAGCGAATCACCCTTAAATTTACCCTGTTGTTGAATTGAACTTTGAACTTTGAATAATAACACATTTGTTTAATTAATAAACATTTAATTGAATTTTGTTGTCGTTGATAAATTTGAATTGGTTATTGTAACAAACCTGTTTTAAATTTTTATGAATACGGCTGTAAATATTTTATATTTGCAAGGTTTGTAATTTTCTTAATAAATAATTTTAAACTAAACATGTACAGCCTTATGCATAGTCGTACTTTAGTGGCTACTAGTTAGTAGCCACTAATAATATGTAGATATCCATGGTTTTTTTAAATTAAAAAGTTAGTACTGTCATTTTAGTAAATTACTAATTCTGACGTTTACTATTATTTATTTGGTAATTTAATTATTCATTTGGATATAAAACTAAATGATACCAATCGAAAGAGATTTTTCTTCCGCATTGAAAGATACCTAAAGCTCAATATTTTGCTCTTTAATTATAATGTAAAATGCAAAAATAAAATCAACAATTTTTAAAAAAATATTATGTGTCTTGGAATAGGTACATACATGGTACATACCTACTCTTAAAATGTCTAATTAGTAGCTACTAAAAGTTAGTGGCCACTAGTATACGACTATGCATAAGGCTGGTAATCTTTTTATTGCTAATCTTAATTTACCCCAAAATCGTCGTTCGCGAAATTGTTTTAAAACGGGTCACTTGATTTTTATAATTCTATGAAATTTTGCGTCTCTTACCACCTGTAGGTAAATCTATGGTTTACAGCTGCTATCTCACCTCAGGGACGTGTTCAACCAACTTTTTTCAGGGGGGAGCAATCCTCAATTTGCCAACTGAATCAATAAAAAATTGCCAACTTTTTGTAAGTACCTAATACGAGGGGTCGTCTTTATATTCCCGGACTGGGCTGTTTTGAATTTTGATGCAATTTTTCATTATGCTGTTTTTTAATCACATATGCCTTGGTAACCTGTGTGGCAATTTACAAAACAATTGCATCATTATTAATTTTATTATCTGTCAGTTTGTATCGTCGCGCGTTGTATATGTATCGAAATGAATAAAATCGAGACCTGTGAACAATTCTTGGCGCGCTGTGGAGATGAACCAGATTTAATTATCAATCGATTTGTCACTGGAGATGAAACCTGGGTTCATCATTATGATCCTGAATCGAAATAAGAGTCGATGCAGTGGCATGTTAAGGGTTCCAGCCATCCCATGAAGTTTAAAGTCACCCCTTCTGCAGGAAAAATAATGGCAACAATTTTTTGGGACTCTCAGGGAATTTTGCTGATTGATTATATGAATAAGGGTAGTACGGTAACGGGAGAGTATTATGCAAACCTGATGCATGCCTTAGAGATGCTATTAAAGTGAAGAGACGCGGAAAACTGACGCAAGGTGTCTTGTTGCTCCACGACAATGCACAAGTCCAGACTTTCAAAAGCTCCTGTAGCTGATTGTGGCTTCGAAGAAATTGAACATGCGCCTTATAGTCCAGATCTAGCACCCAGTGACTATTTTTTGTTCCCGAATCTCAAAAAAACACTAAGGGGGACAAAATTTAGGGACAATGACGAACTTATAGCAGCTGTTGAGGGCCATTTTGCGGAAAAACCAAATGAATATTTTTATACTGGATTAAAGATGTTATTGAAACGGTGTTATACCTGTATTCAAAAGCAGGGGAACTATATTGAAAAATAAAATTTTGTTGTTGCTCTAGTCTTTTGTTTTCATGCCTAGTCCGGGAATATAAAAACGACCCCTCGTACATTGGGTATAAATTGGGACATAAAAAATAGATCGTTTTATAAATAATAAAAAAATATAATTTTCACGATTAATGATTAACCGTGATTAAGTTCAGAATTTAACCGACATTAATTTCAAATTGTTCCACCAAGCATTTAGTATCTATGATTAGTTGACTGCTTTTATTTCGTGTATACTCGGATATAAACTTGCAAAAGCTGCTCTGATTGGTTGATATGCAGTTACATTAAACTTGTACTAATGGTAATTGGTAGTAGTGCTATTTATGATATTATATAAGAAGGAAAAATTAACAGAAAATATAACCTCAAATTTTATTATTTGGAAATTTTTGAAGCTGTTTTTATTGTAAAATGAGTGCATCAAAATCACAATCAAAATTACAATATCTTCATCATCTGAAGAAGATAAGATATTATTGTAAAACATTATTGTAAAAAATAATATCCAAAAATAATCACTTTAACTAATTTTTTAACACATAAATATGATGTTCACGTTTTGCTTTTAAGGCTATGTGTATTCAAACTGTCAACATTATAATAGATTTTGCAATCACAAGCGCGTGAGCGGCGTGAGTCAACATTATCTTTACTCAATTGAAAGAAATGCGCATGCACCGGCCATTAACCGTGATTAAACTTGTCTAATAGCCCAAAATCTGTTGATTAGTTTGAAGTCTAGTTAAACATGATTAAACTGCTTTAACCAAGATTGAAAAGATGGTGGAACGCTCTTTTTCATTTAACCGTGATTAACTCCAACTAATCATGATTAAAGTATTTAATCAGAGTTGGTGGAACCGGCCCTTAAACGTAAAAAAATAAAAACATTTTATTTTAAAAAATAATCAATATTTTTAGGCCGGCCTGGCCCTGCAAACATGTGTTTTGTTGTTTAAAAATTTATATTTATAGCAAAACCGTGTTGTAGTAAAGCAAATTTTGAGGAATCTTACAACATTTAGGACAAATATTTGTCCTTTATAATCGCGCCCCTAAATAAAATAATTATGAATATACTTAAATTAAAATTTATTATTACATTTTACATTGAATATTGGTTTCAACAACTGAGCAAAACTTTTACGCATTATTTAATTATTTCAAAATTAGTAACATTGTGTAACTAAATTAGTTACAAAATATAACTAAACACGTTATTTTGTACAGTTGGTATGTACAGTACAGTTGGAGAAAATAGGCATATTATTTTTTTATTACCTGCAATTTTTTTGAGTTGATAAAATTTTTACATTGGCTTTTGCCAACTTTACCAACTTTTGGGTGATTTTGCCAACTTTCTAAAATATTGGGGGGGGGGGGGGAAGCTGCCCCCCATGGGACGTCCCTGTCTCACCTTGAATGATAAATATATCTCTGCGCGTGAACCAATTTCTTTTTTGCTTTAAATATCTGCTTCGATCGACAAATTTATCGATTAATACCAAAAAAACTTCTTTTACTCATCCAAATTTACCATCGCCAACGGTAAGTTTTTTAATATGATAAACTTTTCCATTTATACAACGTAATTATATCTTTTAACTGTTACCTATATTTTTAGGTTATACGAAGAATTTCTTCGTGAATTAAATTAATTATTTATACATAATTTTAGACTGCACATCAAACACGACAAATATTAGGTAAAATTTTTGCACACTAGTTTTTATTGTTTATATTATAAAAATCGATAATTAACACGGTCATGGTCTGAACGTTAGCGCGATCACCTGCTAACGCAAGGCGCTCCGGTTCGACTCCGGGTATTGTCTAAAAATTTCTTGACCGTCTTCCGTGTTTCGGAGGGCACGTTAAGCAGGCGGCCCCCCTGTGTTAATGATTTGCCATCATAACAATAAAAAACAGGGTGCAGGCACATCGAAAGGCAAGCCTAGCAAGCTACCTGAGATGTAAAACCCAAACTGCTCATAGAACCAACAGTGCCTTGAACAGAGGCACTATAGTTGGGAAGTACAGGACGTAGTCCTAGATTAAGAAGAAGAAGAAGAAGAAGATAATTAACACGTGATTATTTTTCAGCCGCCACTACGAATTAAATTGTTATTGACGGAAACCTCCCGTTTTGAAGTAAACCTTTTTAATATTATTTTATAAAATTAATTAACTAAATCTTATTACTAACATGTTTTAAATGGTTATGTACAAATTTTATTTAAAAATTAGTTATTCAATTCAAAGTTTTTGCATTATGTTTGTTACGATGTTCGCATTTCATCTCATTTTAATTTATTAATTGGTAATCTTTATTCGAGGATTGATTCACTTTGAATTTTATTGTATAATATAATTAATTGTTACTTATTTGACATTTTATTTAACAGAATCGACTACTTCTATTGAAATTTCATATTTTAAAATTGTATTCATTTAATTGCTCTTATCGGTAGCATTCTATCCCTCGTATCACCTCATATCACCGCAGTATGTATTATTAGTTGTTACATATTGCTATATCGAGGTACCGCGTCAATAGAAATACGTCTATTAAGATTCGGGAATACTTTGTTTTTAATAAAGCATGTGACTTATCAACGTAATCAGAAAAACTTCGTCCGATACCAAGAAATTGAGTTCAAGGTCAATTTAATTTGTAAAGAAAGACAGGAAACAGGTTTGAATAAAATAAATTGAAATGTAACATTTAATAATTTTCTTTGTTGTAAAATGTTTATTTATAGAAAATGAAAGATTGTTTAGTGATAAGAAAGGTATTTCAAAAGTTAGAATATTGTTAATTGATTGATTAATGTAAAAAAATTTGTGTTAGCGTTAAATTTTAAATAAGTTCTTAAATCATTACGTGAGTTCGACGTGTCATAAGTCAATGAACTGTGAATGGAAATTTCATGTCCAGCATCTTTATCAATCCAACCACGAAGAAATTATGAAGAAATCAATCCAATCTAAAAATATAAAAATTTTACTTATAAAATTCCAACGAGTCACATTTGTGCTTAATACAGACCTGTAACCTGAAAATTTCAATAATATTGATTTTCCAATCAACCAATACGAATGCGTTTACGCAAATATCAAGATTGCTATGAATTTCGAGATGAAAAATAATAAAAACAATCGAGAGGTCCTTGTGTTAATTTTTGCATGTAATGGTGGCGAATTTGATCGTCCTAATAAAAATTAATTTTATTGTGAAAATAATTGGTGAATATTATAAATACAAGTGTGAAAATCAGTAAATTAATTACTTACCTACGTATAAGTAAAAATAAGTTGAAAATCGTAAAGGATTGTGAATATTTTTAACGAATTAAAAATCGACGTTAACGAGGTCATCAAAGTGCATCTTGGAAGATTTTCATGGTAATAAACCCATCGAGTGGAATTTCGTGCGCAATTGTACCATACAAAGTAAAAGTAAATAGAAGATTCCTGTACTTTTCTAAGGTAACGTGTACATTAAATACAATTTATAATTTAACTAAGTGAAATTTCCGGACATCATACGACGCGTGCTTTTTTGCATTTAACGTTCAGAATTTCGATAATTAGAATTAATAATAAGAACTTTTTATATAATAAAACCTTTAATTTCATTTTTGTGTAAAATAAAAACATCATTATCTTTGTAACGAAGGATATTTATTTCGACCTGTTCCGAGCCCATAAATTTGTTTTCAGTATAGCAGTATTGGTCACGGAACGGACTCACCCTGTACAATGTAAGGCACATGCACTACGAACAGCTAAGCTGAGGCATAATAATTTTAATATTTTGTTATTGGTGTAAAGTTTTATTATTTCTATTAACAAGGTACCTTTTACGTACACCCATACATAACATTAACATTAAAACGTTTAGCTCAAGTGAGGCAAAGACCTACATAGCAATTTTGGCTAGCCCAACGTGAGGCTACGGAATCACATAGCAATTTGGAGCCCAACGTGTGGCATTATTAGTAGTCGAGGCATCTTACACAGCAATATGCAACTATTATTTATAGCATAATTGAATTTTTATTATCAAAATTCAAGATTATCACGGCAAATAACTGATAAGTTTTCGAACACGATTACAATATTTTTTCATTCAAATCAAATCAAATTAGAAAATTATGAATTCATTTTTGATAATAAATATAATTTTTTTTTAATTTCTGAATTCAAAGCAACTTCGTGTAAAATTGGTATCATATTACATATTGTATAAACAGACAACGATAATAATAATGTCAAATTACTCATTTTTTGTATCAATATTGTATATGGGTTTTAAATTGTATTAAATAACTAATTCAACAAATAAATTATAAAGATAAAAAATAATATAGTGTGGTGTTATTTATTTACTAACGGTTGAGCTTTTCATCTCAAGTTAAAATTACAGATAGCTATTTGTTGGATTAGGTTTTTGATTGCTTACTGATGTGCCCTGTTGCAGTAATCCAACAGGAAATGTCACTATTATCACAAAATAACCAAAAACGGTATCTACCAAGTTTATCTAGAATTTTAACTGAAAGTGTAAATAGTGGCATTAAAACAACCTACCATAATACGTTTAAAATAAGAATGAGCATAGTAGATTGAAAACAGTAATATTTAAAACTAGATTGAAGACTGATTATTCTACTCGTATAATTAAGAGGTCATAAATAATGGAATTCTTTTCGTTTTGAAAGAAACCACCTTGATAATAATTAATAACAATTATGCTTGTGTAACTTAGGATTATTTTTGGCAACAATTATAACAAGTACGATCAATTCGTGATGATTCACATCAATCAACTGGGGAATTGGGCAATATGATGAATTGTGACCAATCAACAAACTATCGTACGACATTTGCATTCCATGGGCAAAGTTAAAAAGTTGGGTATTTGGATATCATACGTTTTGAGCGAAAACAACAAAAATCACAAGCCAAGTGGGTAAGGCGGCAAAATATTGGGAAAATAAAATGATTTTTGATATTTGTAATACAGTTCATATAAATAAAAAAATGCTTATTACAATAGTTTATACAGATAATCATTTTATCATTATCAAGCATGGAACGTTCAAGCGGGTGCAATTCCCAGGCTTCGAATGGATTCTTGAGAATATTCCTATATGTGAATTTTGGTTTCACATAACACGCGCATCGCCCTTGAAGGCAAGCCAAGAGGCCAACGTCCACCGGGGGGATGGGACAACTCGCCGCGGCCGACTCGCCACGGCCATCTCGCCGCGGCCATCTCGCCGCGGCCATCTCGCCGCGGCCATCTCGCCGCGGCCATCTCGCCGCGGCCATCTCGCCGCGGCCATCTCGCCGCGGCCATCTCGCCGCGGCCATCTCGCCGCGGCCATCTCGCCGCGGCCATCTCGCCGCAGCCATCTCGCCGCCGCCAACTCGCCGCGAAGCCATCTCGCCGCGACCAACTCACCGCAAATTTTAAAAATTGGGATTTTACTAGAAATATGTTATTATATTTATTTAAATAAAAAATTAATAAAAATAAGCAACAAATTAGTGTCTTGCAGTAGATATTGCATCATATTATTATGTATAGTTGTGTGCGCTTCCTCTTAAATATTCAATAATATCTCTGTTGCTGTAATACACAACTATCGCTAATATTCTTGCGTCCGCTTCTCTATATTTTTTTAATTTTTGGGGTGGCGCGTGTCCCGCAATTAACTATTCGTAAGCAATATCCCTCCCTGCAATAAAAATATACATTTTAAATAACGTGATTGCATATAAAAATACTGATAATAGTGATATCGTTAAATTAGAAAGGTATTTTGCTGCAGCCAGTGCATCTATTGCTTCTTCTATATCTTCCAGTGGTACAAAAGCCAATGAAGAAATCATTTTTGCCTGAAGAGAGAAATCTGAATCTGATTTATATCTTGCCATAAGTCCTAAATAAAAAATTAATAAAAATAAGCAACAAATTAGTGTCTGAACATATTGCATCATATTATGTATAGTTGTGTGCGCTTCTTCTTAAATATTTAATAATATCTCTGTGGCTGTAATCCATAACTATCGCTAATATTCTTGGTCCGCTTCTCAATATTTATATTTATATAATTTTTAAGTTGGTAATATTTGATAATATTATAATATAGGAAACACCTGGTACAATACAAAAAATTTTCAACAGATGGCGCTACTAAATTGGAAAAACTTATTGCTTTGGCGCCAATTGCTGTAATAAAGCAAAGAAAAGTCGAGAACAACAAATAATGGCGATACAAGACGACCAGCCAAAGCGGCGCGGCGGAGAGGAGAGAACGACCGGTATAAAAAAGATACAAATCTTCCCGAATCTACTACCCTGTACTTTTATTTCATTTCTAGACAAGCCCGACCTGCTTATGATTTTTCTTACCAGATTTTTATTGAAGACAACCCTTGTCGTTTTCTTCTTCATGTAGAAATTATATTTAATTGTAGATTAAATAGACCGATTTCACAACAATAACTTTTACAATAAATTATTATACACACTGTAATACTAATACCAAAAAATCGTACAATCAAATTCGAAATGTGGACTAGTTTCGAACTTACTTGTTCTCATCAGCACAATATACGAAGAGATTGCACGAGCGCATTACGGCTATTTGCCATCCACAAGCAAAGTAAAGTTATAGACTTACAAAATTACTTGTTTCAGCAGCGCCCTCGCGCGGTTCTTGGGAGAGGCCCCATATAATATGATGAAATCAAAAAGTTCTCGGCTCAAGCCAGTGTGTATTAAAATACCAAAAAATCGTACAATCAAATTCGAAATGTGGACTAGTTTCGAACTTATTTGTTCTCATCAGCACAATATACGAAGAGATTGCACGATCGCATTACGGCTATTTGTGCAATCTCTTCGTATATTGTGCTGATGAGAACAAATAAGTTCGAAACTAGTCCACATTTCGAATTTGATTGTACGATTTTTTGGTATTTTAATACACACTGGCTTGAGCCGAGAACTTTTTGATTTCATCATATTATATGGGGCCTCTCCCAAGAACCGCGCGAGGGCGCTGCTGAAACAAGGAATTTTGTAAGTCTATAACTTTACTTTGCTTGTGGATGGCAAATAGCCGTAATGCGCTCGTGCAATCTCTTCGTATATTGTGCTGATGAGAACAAATAAGTTCGAAACTAGTCCACATTTCGAATTTGATTGTACGATTTTTTGGTATTTTAATACACACTGGCTTGAGCCGAGAACTTTTTGATTACACTGTAATAATTTGCTGCGACCGCGATAAGATCAGATGTATCAGATGTAAGATAAGATGTATCAAATGGCCGCGGCGAGTTGGACCGCGGCGAGTCGGCCGTGGCGAGTTATCCTAGACCCTCCACCGGGTAGATCACCTCAAGAAACCAAGTAATGGGTAAATAAACAGATCTCAAAAAAGTTAAAAAAGAAGAAAGAAAAAAATTTTAATATTCGCTTTTGTTCCTCTCAACTATCTCTTCACATAATAAAGATAATTAAGCACGAACAGTATCTACCAATGCTATCAAATTCACGTTGTTGATGTTTGCTTTTATAAATGGTAATGTTTTAAATTGCCCAACTGTGTATGGTTAATGTTTTCTTCATTTATAAACTCACGTGGATGCTGGTATGAGTTTACAATGAAGTAATCTGGTTTGTCGCTTAGTAAAAGTTTGGAGCAGTAGCCTCTTCTTGTGCTACTACTTCTGGTTCTGATGTAACTGTTAAGTGATTAGTGTTTATAATTAGAGAATTATTGTTATCTCTTCTTACATTTACACTACAATTATTTGGCGTTCTTCCATTATCTCTTGTTTCTTGGTTATTATTATTATTAAAACGATTATTATACGCATAATTATTCGAAATGTGCTAGTCCTGTCGCTTATCATACCTATTTATTGTCTGTTATCTCCTTCAGTATGGATACGTTAATAACAACTATTATTTTGCTTCTAACGATTATGTCTACTGTAATAATTATTGCATTGCTATTTGTTGTAATTATAGTTCCTGGTACGTTCATAATTATTTTGGGGGTCATCTCTAGGATAATTACACATCCCTTGATTGTTGCACCTCGTGTTATTGTTGTTGTTCGTATGCCTAAAATTTACCAAATTATCTAAACGTTTCAGGAGATCCGTAAAGCGATCTATCGTGGTGATAATGTTCAAAACCCACTCTGTTAATTGAAGGGGCAAGTGGATAAAGGGGCTATGCGACATTTTATAAAATGTCGACATCGGTGTGAATGAATGCGTTTTGTGCTATTTTTGCATACCATATGCAATTAAAAATATCTTATATATTTAACTATATGTATAAGTTCTACATTTTATATATTTTTAATTACATGTGGTATGCAACAATAGCACAAAACGCATTCATTCACACCGATGTCGACATTTTATAAAATGTTACATAGCCCCTTTATCCACTTGCCCCTTCAATTACTTCTATAACAACATTATTGCCATAATAGCACGAAAATAATACATTGTAATACTGCGGTAAAATTGCAGTTTTAAAGGCAAGCCCTGCCACTTGCTACACAACTGTCAATACGAAAGCACTTTTTTTTGTAGGTAGAGGTTGATACAATCTATATAATTGCCAATTTCCATCATTTTGTACAGGTTTAACATTTAATATACTACACAAAATAACATGATCTGCATAAACACCGCGTCTTCTTTAAGTTAAACACGTTAACCAAGTAGGTCCTCTATGTAGTACATAATCGCTGTAGTATTTCAATACTGTAACAAGTCAAAAAAATGAATTTTTCTAATTATTGTTGTTTTTGATTCCTATATCTACTTTTAGCAGTGCAATACTGCGACATAACAAAATAAAATAACTTAATAAACTAATTTTACGCTTTTAACTGATTAAATTTCCTTTAAATAATTTATATCGCTATTCTAAACTTTAAAAATGTTCATTTTTACTTTTCTACTTGTTACAGTATTGAACTACTACAGCGATTATGTATATGTGAAAACAATTTGAACACACATCACATGCATTGAAAGAGATACATAGGTCACTAAACCATCATTAGGGTAAAAGGACTGAGAAGGATTTGGAAAAATCCAAATACGGCTGGACATGGAAAGACGGATGTGACGGCTATTTATTTTATTATTTTGCCTATACTCGTATATTTTTATTCCGTTTTTCTGTGAAGAGCTTATTAGATTTTAAATGTGCTATTTCATTACCTAAAAACTAATTTATGTGAAGCTCAGTTAAAATTAAGATACGATTGATAAGACTAGTACTAAAGCATTTCTACCTGGCTGATTTTAATTTTGATGCTTTACTATATACTATATTGTTTACTAAACTATACTATCTATTATATTTTATAATAAATTTTTTTACATGCTCCGCTTGTTTAATAAATTTCCATAGATTAACTAAAATTGAAGGCACTGGAATTTTAATGTACCTACACAAATATGTGAATCTTCGGAAAGGGAGTCTAAAATTATTTTCATTTAATAAAAAAATGTTTTCATTATTTAATACCTGCAATAGTTCAATACCTATCTGCAACATATTAGTATTATGCAATATCCTGGTAATTCCGCCTTTTTTAAATTGACCAATGAACGTAAACTACCGGCTCTCAATATAGTAACCGGTACTGGCTACTTAGATATTGCCTTAATTTTTATCCGCTCAAAATTCTTCATTAATATTACAATTATTATTCTCTTTGCTTTTTATTAGTTTTGTTAATTTCTTGTCTGTTTTCCTACTTCGGTAATGCTTAATTTTTCTCTTTCCTTTCGTTACTTTTTAATTATCCTTTTCCATATCTGCTGTGCATCATCGTTCTGTATTGTTATAGTTTCCTCTTTTCCAAAAATTATTTCATCTTCCAGTCTTCAACCCTTATACCTATTTTCACTAATACGAGATAAAAAACATTTCACTATTTATGATACTTTATTAACAAATTAATTTCTTATATTGTTATAATACAGTTTAGTTAAAGTACTGGAGTTGGCAGGAAATGCCGCAAGGTCCTGGCAACAATGAAGGGAAACTCCTGATCTACACCTCCACGTGGTACTAGACGAGCAACATCTAAGATGGCTAACGTAGACAGGGACCGAGCGAGTATCGAAATAAGTACTCAACTTCGTCTTGACGAAGAAGGGCACTCTCTTGTCCTGGAGGGGAGAAACCCCCTCCAAAGGCGGATGAACCAATAAATAAGCTACGATCAACGGCATAGAATCCCGATTATTTTCACTAGAGTGCATTGAACCCCCTCCCCCCTGATGCCAATATGTCCTTCCGCAGGGCGATGGATACTGAGAGAGATTGTAAAACAAATCACGTTCGACCTGCTCGAAGCAAACTTTCGCAAAATTCCCACAAGCAAATTTTTAATTTTAACAAAATTTCCAGATTGAGTGCAATTTCAACTTGCACAAAATTTCCACATTATCGAATTCAAATTTGCACAGCAATAAATTTATAAACAAAATTCTTTCAAAAATGTGATGACTTCTCTTACATAGCAGAAAACTTGCCAATATATTATAATATATCTAATATAAGTAATATAATTTAATGAAAAGAAAAATTATAATATAGCATTATTTACATAAGTATAAATAAACCTATCCAATAATAAATTAACCCATATTTAATTATTAATACATACGATTGAAATAATAAATTATATTAGCTACATAATTTTAAATTATTTATTACTATTTTATTTTATTATAAAAATTTATCATGTTAAAAAATATGACCTGTATGTCAAAAAATGTTTACTAAATACGACGGTAAAATATTTGAAATTTTATCTTACTGACTAACTCATAAAATTAATATTACAATAATAATTAAATTTAAGATGTTCTAGTAGATAAAATATATTAGGTATACCGTATTTAACAAAAACCCTATAGACATATTGAAAAATTATAAAAAAAAGAAAGTATCGATCTTAAATCAATAAGTAATAATTATAAAAAATGTTATTAGACTAAAACAGATTGTGGCCTTGTTTTCCGGGAGACAGAAAAGTGCCAAATTTTTAATTTTCAAAGCCGCACTTACCGTTCCGGATCTTAACCAGTAAGCCACCGCTGTGGTTAGATATGGAAAATTATGGCAGATAACATATTTCATAGAAAATTATTATTAGATTTAATAGCCGCTAACATTCTTGAAAATTTAATAATTCACCATTATTTATGCTTACAGTTTTACCTTCCATGTTGAAAATATTTTTTTCCAATTTTGACCTGAAATTTATTTCACATTAAATCATAATATTTTACACGTGACACTTATAGTAGGTACTATAACGTCGAATAATATTAATAAATTATCGATAATTTATTGTTTTGACGGGATGTACCAACTTCTTGATCAAGTACACAAAACCTACATTTACAGGAACAGATATCCTATCATTCTTTATTACCATGGAAAATGTATGTTACCAGCCCGTATAAAAAGGTAAAACGTATAGGTTTAGCCTTGGTGCAGCTGATAATTTTATAGGGGGGCCAAAAATTTTACGACTTAAACAGTAATTATTGATAAGTATTACATGGACGATGAACCGATAAGGTTCTACGTTTTTGTGGTACAAAAAGTGTATGAAGATCTACAATCACAACAAAAGTAGTACAAAAAGGAACTACCAAGTTAAAAATTAAAAAGTTTTTTTTGAAGAAGTGTACTAGATATATTGAAAATAAAACATAAAAAGCAATTCTATACATCTGGACATAGAGCAGCGACATAACGCAACGCAAATGTTTGTGGTTGTTAGATTACGAACATGCAAGGTTGCTAGCGGTATGCACTTGAATGGGTGACCGCGTGGTGACCAATTTAAGAAATAACGCCGCTGGTCGCTGCTCCCCTACCAACCCGCACTTGGGCAGCGTGATAGGGTATTGCCACATCCTCCCCCTAAATGGGGAAGAGGCCTGTATCCAGTAGTGGATAAATAAAAGGCTGGGAAGAATAAGATACATCTAGAGCATCGATGTTGATTCGATGAAGATAAACAGACATTTTACAAAGATAGAAAGCTTAAGAGCAATAGTGCAAAAAAAACTATAAATGTACTAGTGGGAGAAGTTAACAGAACATGAATTTACTTACCAATTTTCTGAATTTATAACACTGCAAACAGTAGGCGTATCAAATCCATTAAAACTAGTAGTTACGACCAATGTGTATGCGCCCATTTTATTAAAAACTAACCAGTCGCCAATTTTCATTTTTGGTAATAAAATATCACAGATTTTGTCGAGACTATCACAAGTTGGCCCCCATAAAGTGCTTAAAAATAATTCTTCGTTTTCCAATTTCTAATAATTTATAAAATACATAAATAATTCAGTTATATCTTAATGAATTAAATTTACCTTAAGTGGAATTGGAATTCGAATTCCTTTGTATGAAATAACGTCGCTTAAACTTCCAAACACACCATCGTTTAAGTAATACATAAATCTTTTGGTACATTTCATACTTTCAGAATCTTCCACAGTAAAAGATTTTATAGAATGAATATTGCAAGCTAACATGAAAGCCGAGTCGACAAAATAAGTACCAGGTTCCGAAATTACCCTTACGGATTCATCGGAGAAAAATTTTTCCAATCCATTATTAACAAATTTAGCATACTAAAACGGACAAAATTATTTGCAGAAAACTATTAACATAACTCTTACGTAACATAATTTGTTTTTGTCATCTCCGGGAAATCCACCACCTATATCCAATAAGTTAAAGTTAAAATTTAATTCTGAAGCCACATCAAAAACATATCGTGCAGCTTCTATTGCGTTATAATAAACAGAAGGATCTTGACAGCCAGAACCAACATGAAAACTAACTCCCACTACATCAATATTGATATTTCGTGCAATTTGCAATAAATTTGGAGCTTCAGTTTTATGATCGCAACCAAATTTTAATCCTAGTACACAATATGAGTCGTCGGAGTCGTATTTTATTCGAATTACAGTTCTGTAAAAATTATAATAATTGCCTACAAGTTTAACTTGATATAGTATATCAGCACCTTAGAGTTAACCACTATATTAAGAGAAGACGCCATCTTTAAACTTTCAAAAAATTGGACAATTTTTATTACAAAATTGTTGAGGTTTGAAAGGAGTAGTGAAAGCGCAACATATGGTACGACATAGTACCACAAAGCCTCTCTTATTCAATCTAGACTCTCACTTCCAAGCTGGTAAACCCCGGGAACCTAAGTAACCGTACTGGAGATCGGGTAACCAACCCCGGTGGAAAGTCCGGTCTTAGGGCTGACGAGAGCGAGAGACTCCCCCCTCTTCTAAACAAGGGGCACAAGATATCACAATATCTGTAGGCGAGGTTAGCAACCTACCTATTGATGTAAAGTAACCAAATTGCTCACAGAACCTATGATGAAGCATCGGATACTGGACACGGATGACACGAATCAACGACACGACGATATTAATGAAGAAACGAGTATGAAAAATAATGATTGTACGTACGGGTTGCTGGAATATAACATCATGGATAAATAGAGATCAGGAAACAATAATAGAAATGAACAAGCATAAGATGGCTATGTGTTCAATTTCGGAAATAAAAAAAAAGGAAAAGGATCTACCAAATATCAGAACTGCATTCTCGTCTACAGTTGAAGAGAGAAAAACGAAAGAGCTCAGTCAGATGTGGGTCTACTGATGCATGAAAAAATTTTAACACATTGTTGATGATGACGATATACACAGATTAACGATCGACTGCTGCAGGTAAGCATTCAACTTGGAAACGGAAAATGGCATATTGTTAGCGTTTACGCGCCTGATACCGACAAGCCCAGAGGGGACTCTACTTGTGCGTACAAAAAGAGTTATACATAAACAACACCTTTTACCCACATCAACAACAACATAAATACACATGGGCAAGCTCAAGGGGACAGCAATCGACCGTAGACTACATTCTAACCAACAGGAATGTACACCCCAGGCAAATATTGGATGTTAGAGTCCTCGGATCTGCCAATGTGGGCACAGATCACAACATGTTACTGTATGCAAATATCTCATCGTCGACGTCGCAATGATATCAAAGAGAAAACAGGCCATATATATCACAATGTTTAATGTTGAATCGACTGCAGATTATAGTGCACAATATCTATACCACCAAAGATTGAAGGAGATTGTGAGAAAACCACTGACAGACGATATGAGCGTTGAAAATCCTAGGAAACACTGCGCTCAAATATAATCAGTAGTGCAGAGGAAGCGTTTGGTATAAGAAGAGTCAACATAAACGCAAAAATAAATAATAAGCAATGGTTTACGGCAGAAGTAAAGGTGTTGGCAGCGGATAAGAGAAAAGCTTACTTAGCATTCAGAATCAACAAAACTCCGAGGGAACACCGAAAATATGTTTAGAAAAGAAATCTGATAAATGCCAGATAACGAGAAATAAAGGAGGAATTCTTGGAAAAGTTCTCAAAAAGTATGGAACACGACAAGAAAAGTATGGAACATGTTGAGAAGCAGTAAAAAGTCGATTCATGAATACATCTAAATAAAAACTAAAACCTCCAGAAATGGTTAGAGTACTTTAAAACCCTGTACAAAGCGCAACCAACGGAGGCAAAAGAATATACTCAAAATGATAGATACAACAAGAGAATGACCGGTGTCATACAGTGGAAATTACGGAAGACAACGTCACATCTACAATATAAAGATTGAAAAATAGAAAATCTCCAGGACCTGATGAAATTATAAACGATATGATAAAGTACGGTGGCGAAATGCTAACCCGAGAACTAACCACCCTATATAAGAAAATAATTGACACGGGAACTAATTATATTTGATTAATGTTGAACAAGCATTACAATCCCGATCTTTAAGAAGGGGACAAAAAGCAGACCCAAAGAACTATAGAGATATATTTTTACTTAGTAGCATTTTGAAATTGTTGACAAAAATCTTATCAGATGAAATAACGAGTAGAGTGGTAGTAAGCTAGGAACAGCAGAGATTTTGCAAGAACAGGTCCATAATCGACACAATATACATACTACATCAAATAATAGAAAACGCCATCGAGTGTAACAAGCTGGCCTTCTTATGTTTCATTGACTTGACGAAAGCATTTGATCGTGTAAACCTGAAAGATGCACTGAGTATACTGAAAGAGAACCACTTTTACCCAAACATCATAAAACTATAAGATCACGATAAGGACAATCGGAAAATTGACTGAAGAGGTTGAGGTGTCCTCTGGGATAAGGCAAGGCGACAGTATCAATCCTACACTCTTTAATTAATTTTATAATGAACAAAATCATACATATAGAAAGGGTTAAAGAGCAAAATGTTGGATACACACTAGGTAATAAAACCGTAAATATTTTATGCCACGCGTCAGGCCTATACTAACATACGCCGCCGAAACACGAGCTGAAACCTCCAAGACGGAACAAATATTGCGAAGCACAGAAATGAGCACATTACGAACAATTGCCGGAGTTACCTACCTTCAGAGATAGAGTGAGAGGCGCTGTTACCCGACAGACATGCGCAATCGACGACATCGTGAGATGGATAGGAATAAGACGAAGGCTATGGAGGGACCACGTGGCGAGAATGAACCATGTTCGACTAGCAAAGATAAAAATGCTAAACAAACGTGACTCTAAAAGACTACCAGGACGACCACTAAAAGATGGTATGAGAGTTGGACGTCGGCATCCCAAGACACTCCCTAAAACAATTCCGGGCGACAAAAATTGGACTTTTACAGGACTTGTCCTACAATAAGAGGAAGTAGAAGAAGAAAAAGACAAAATTGTTAAGTTGAAAATCTGAAGAATGTTTTCAAATTTACTAGATATTAAAATTCAACAAATTGGCTAAGTTATAACGATCACAGTAGAAATACATCCGACTGACCTGCCGGAACTACAGCCATAATTATGTGTAAAAATATTTCGGCATTGTATAGTATGGTAATCCCCAGTATCCCGTAACGTAATTTGATGAGTTTTGTTGACAGTTGATTTGCATTTTGTTATTTGTAATAAGTTACCTAAAGAACAACTGCATATCTGCAGAATATAATAATGTTTTCAAGACAAAAAGTAGAGATTTTTTACCATATGGTTAATTAGTAAATAACATTTGATATTTGAATATTAAAATTCAGATTTTCTTTTTTTTAATATTAAAATTCAGATTTTCTTTTTCTCTCAAAACGGCCTTTAAAATATCTAGCATGTTGTGCCATTTTCATTGGTTATGAACGGATAAACCCCCTCCCAGACCCTAACTTGGAGCAGAGAGACCGATTGATGTGCAATTCTATTGGTGTGCAACTCGAGTGGTTGCTACTCGACTGATAAATTATTAATGGCCAGCTTCACCAATATTAGTTAAGGATTTAATCAACGATTAAAGTATAATTAACTAATCTTAATTAATTAAAAATGCTTTTTAATTGTTATTATGAAATTGGACATAAGGCTATTATTATGCCGATAATAACGAATTAAAGTGATTTATTTATAGACCAGGTGACAAGTACCTATTTTGAAGTGGAAAATATTCTAACTGATCTATTTTTATATATGTATCTATAATGGTTCTTTAGAGTATAGGGGAGAAATATTAACACTTGGTGCGCTGTAAGCAACATCAACGTGACGTCACGATGATGCACGCTAATGATATAACCTCGCTTGACCTCGCTCAGAAATACTTTGATTTGGTTTTGAACGATAATAATACATTACAACTAAGTAATAAATAAATAATTTAATAAAAAATAATAAATTTATCGTGTTTTAATTAATTTTTAAAATAATTTTAATTAATTAAGACGTCAAATATTTAGTTGATATTACAGCCACCAGGGTGCGTACAATTAACATTTTTCCCCTATAATTAAGATATTTTGAAGCTTCCCCCTCCAACAATATGGCTTTCACGAATTTTTCGACGAGTTCTCGACTTTCTTTTAAGTGTAGGGCAAAAATATCTAGATATGAAATAAAGCTAATTAAATTCTTTATAAAAGTAGTTCCATACAAATTAATTTGTTGTTGGAACTCCAACATTTTTTCATAGAAAATGATGGTAGTTAATCTAAGACCACCAAACCAATCAAAATTAACAATGTGAACACCACCAAAGACGCATAAATGACTTCTTCAGAATTTTTTATAGGATACGGTATCGTGTTAAACCCAAGAACCGACGAATATGTTAACTTATATTCGTATAATAAATATTTATGCTGAAAATCTAAACTGTTAATTAAGAATTTATTCCGGCCCCTTTAGATAAATAATATCTGTGGTTTCAAAAGTTATCTAAACTTTAGACGCGCAGTACTCGATGAATTATGAATCTCACGAAAAATATGTATAAAACTTTTTTGTAGATAAAATTAGCTTTAATTTTGTATAAACTAATTTTGCCGTATAGTAGAAAGAAAATCGAGAACTTGCAGAAAAATTAACTTTTGTCTACTTCTCCACACCCCCATACATAGAAGGTGACGCGATCTCGTTGGAGGAGGGAAACTTTAGAACTTCTTAATGACACCCTAAAGAACCATTATATGAAAAAAGAATTCAGTTAGAACTTTTTCCACATTACGTAAATTATTCTGATTTGGTGCCTGGACTATTATTGATTATTTGATAAATATAATTTCTAAATTGTAAATTTACATAATCATAGCATATATTAAAATATGTTTTGAGATAACAAAATAAACATTTACTTATTTAATTCGATTCAATTGTACGTTAATTCATTAATTGAAATTTGGTAATAATTAATTATCAAATAGATTGTAACCGATGCATTTGACTATTTTCATAGATATAACTAAGTACTTGAATATTATCTGAATAAGTTATTGTTTTACCGATATATGATAAAATTTTGTGACTTAACATAGTTTACCTCTAAAGTGCTGTTAGTATACTTTTATATTTATATAATTAATAATAATTTTTAAACAATCTTGCCTCGCTTTTGGATGTATTTCTTTGATTTTATAAAGTTCCATTTCATTATCAAATGTTAACAAGTCAACATTAACTGCAGCTGCGTACTCAAGATGACTTAGAGCTTTTGTAGGATTAGCGTAAATTATACGATTTGGATTAACTCCTATAGAAATTATTTGCTTTATTTCAGTTTTGGATGCACAATCAAATCCGGTTCCCAATGCCGCCAAAACTTTAAGAACTATTGGGTGATTATTGCACTTGACAGCTAAAATGGCACGTTTTAAACAATAATTTAATTTTAAAGCAATTTCTTTTCTTTTCTATATAAATTGAAATAAAATATACTATACCATAGTGAGGTTCCACTCTGGGCATAACAGATGTCCACATTTTATATTTATCAATAATATCATTAACATCGCACACATAAAAAGGATTTTCTTGAAACTTATAATTTGCTATAGTATTTGCAACTTTTAATGAATGAAATTCTGTAGATAAAACATTAATTTCTTCGATAATGGTGTCCATATCTATTTTTCTATTTTTACAAAGATTTTAATACTTTAACGAACTTTTAAAATAAATAATACATACTTTATTAAAATTTCGATATTACTTATAATATAATATATTTATGTCTTCAAAATTCAATAAAACACTCGTTAAATTAAAAAGCGACACTACTAGTAACGTACTTTTACTTCATTTTCTCATATATATAGGTTTCAATTATAGTTAATCTTATCTTATACTAATATTCTCGTTGTATTTTAAAATTTTTTTAATTTGTATTTTTCAACAAAAATATATTAAATTATAGCAAAATTGTAATTATATGCATTTTATAAAAGTGGTGCCACAAACTTGTGAAATAAATAATCATAATATAAATCTAATGTTATGTTGTATATTTTTTTCATGTTTCCTCACTAGGTTAACCACCTAGAGAGGGAGTATATTTATGCAATGGGATACATAATAATATAATAAACAATAACATAACAATAACATAACAATTAAATGACACAAGGAATGGTGGTGATACATGGTGGTGAAATTAATGTTTATGAGTTTATAACAATTTTTATTAAGTTAATAAAATTAATAAAGGAACAAATTTTAACGAATTTTTATTCGTCAACGTCAAACCTTGCACTGCCCGCTATTTTGCCGTTTGGCGTGACATGAGACACGACCTACATGACCTCGATGCCAGCGCGGAGGTTCGGGATTTGTCCGCCTTGTGGTAGGGAAGTTTCCGGCTTCACTTTTTGGTGTGGCTCTCGCGAGTAAAGACGTTCCGTTGGTGTGGGTATTCATATAATTCGAAGATATAATCGTTTTGCTGGATCTGGAATTCGAGGGTCATTTTAGCAAGTTGCGAGAGTGATTCTGGGTAAGAAGATTTTTGCGCGCTGCAGCGAAATTGCAAGATTTTTGTGCAATTTTTTGAACCCAAGCGCGTTATCAAACACATTTTTACGCCGAGTTGTTACCAGTGAGCACGCCTAAACCTTGGAGTTTTTGTTTTACCAAAGTTGGTAGAATTGTTCGACCTGTCAGATATTTATGGGTGTAACCTCAAATTTTCGCGAGAAGTTTAGCTGCACCAAATTTTGTTTGTGAATCCGTAGTCTTTGTTAAGTTGTGTCCGTCTCAATTATCGTCTCAATTACGTATTGATTACCCGTTTACGATCGTCGTGTTGACCGTACAATACAAATCTACCGCCCGAGGTTTCGTGGAAACCGCTATTTTCGTATATTATTGGTCAACTCAATTGGGGGTTCAACTCGTTCTCTGGTGGCGTTGCCGACACCATTTCTACCTGTCTCTGCTGTCCAACCATACATCCAGCGAAGCATCGGAGTCGCTCGAGAAGAACCAGTCAAGGAAAGCGTGATCTGTCAGCCGGGTGGCCGGAAGTCGTTTCGAGTCAGCCAGTCAAATCCAGTTTCTCGTGGACATCTCAAGCGGTGGAGTGTTTTCGTCGTCTCTCTCGGCCGGGTAAGTCACGTTACATTTTCGCTGTTTAGAGATTGTTTGTTCTTGCGAGATTTTTTTATCAATTCAATAGAAGGTGTGTGTTGCTTTTGCCACCTTCATTTTTTGTTGCCTTCTCGAGGCGGCTTCTTGGTTTTTCGGCGGTGTTCACTTTACCATTTTGTGTGTCATTAAATTGTTAACTGTATTACCGTTTTTTATTTCCCTTATAGAGGGGTATTCTTTTGGAAAGCTTTCAGGAATAAATTCGCAATCGGAACCTGCCGCTCTCGCATACCGACGTTACCAACATAGAGCTAGCTTAATTTCGATAAGGGCTCACCACGTTGTAAAGTGGAGTGCATCACTTCACGTGGAGGGAATCTTTCTTTCTCGTTAGCCGCCCTCTCATTAGGGGCGGGGTGAAACGAAAATCCTACAAAATGAGGGCTACTACGGCAGCTCACAGCTACTAAATAAAGAGAAAATCATAATAAAATTTAAATATGATTGAGTGAATTGAATTAGGTAATAACTTTAACATAATTTTTATTATTTTTTGATTAATTTAGGTAATGCATAAATCCATTTTAGGCAGACTAAGGGGGGGTGTTAAATTGTTTAAGAGTGTTAATGATAGACTTACGAAAGGTTATGAAAAATTTAGTGATAGATTTATTTGCAATGATTTCTGAAATGACAAAGGGTGATATATTTACTAGAGAACAATCAGAGGTGTAGGTGTGGCGTTGCTGGACGTATTTCGGGCAGCAAGACAACAAATGATGTAGAGTCTGCCTACCTTTTGAATCGCAGGGGCACACGTCACCAGGACTGATCTTAAACCTATACAAGTACTCGCGCGCAAACGAGTGACCCGTCAATATCTGCGTCATTTGAAAGGAGGTATCAACGGCACTTCGGAACAAGCGAACATCATTTAGCGTAGGTAAACGCTGCCGGATGGTCGGTCCATGGACGGTATTTCTGTACTCGGTATCCCAAGTACATGCCGCCTCAAGACGAATCACCCTTCTTGCATAGCTAAGAGGGAACTGGTTGTATACCATGCGCCTGTGTGAAACAGCCGCGTCTTTGGCACATTGATCTGCAACCTCGTTCCCTTCAATGCCGTAATGAGCCCTTACACACGCAAATCTGATGATCGTTTGGTCCTTCAGTTTGAGCAGTGACCGATGGATGGAGGTGACCAAAGGTACGGTGCTACTCCTATTAGCGATGGTAACAAGCGATGAAAGGCTGTCGGAGAAAATACACACTGAGTGTAATCTCCTGTGGGAGATCCAAGTTAGGGCGGCGTCAATCGCATATAGCTCGGCTTGAAACACGCTACAAGCACCATTTAACCGGTACTTGTGGGTCTCTTGCCGAGCCTCACGGTATATGACGATTACCGCGCCGACCTCCCCACCTTCCTGCTTGCTGCCATCGGTAAATATAGCCACATCGACCTCGTCGCATATTCGATCGACTTCCAGCGAGTCGCTTGCTTTTAAGAAACTGATCGTTTGTCTGTAGCGGGGATATAAGATCTCCGCTGGAGACGTTCGATTTTGCAAGACGACGTCGTCCGGAAGTCGATCGAAAGTACCATCCATTTTCACTTGCTCTACCCTTGCCACCTCCTTTATCCTTAGCTCGATTGGAGTAAATCCAGCTAAGGCTTACGCAGATATTGCCGAGACCGTATGAAATGCGCGAGTAGCCCTGATGGCGAATGCCCGCTGAAAAGATCGCAACCAACCCAGCACGTACTTGTATCTTAGCACTCCACTCCAAATAAAGGAACCATAAGTAATGGTCGGTTCGATGACCGCGTGGTATATTGTCTCCACATTAAGTGGATTAATACCCCACGTGGGCCGTACGAACCGACATAAAGAATTAAAAATTTTGTTGGCTTTGACTATGATGTGTCGAACGTGTTCATTGAATTTCAAGTGTTGATCTAAAATAATACCTAGAATTTTAATGTGAGGCTCATAAGTCAAAACAGTGTTACCGAAGGAAATTTTACAAAATTTGGTTTTTGGAGTGAAGGCTATTGCTTGAGTTTTCGGGGCGCTAAATGTTAATTTAACACCTGCACCCCACTCACTGATCGCAAGTAGAGCTGCGTTGGCACGACTTTCCATCTGCATTACACTGGGCGAACTCACGATTAGAAGGACATCATCCGCGAATGCTTGCAGATGACATCCCTCCGGTAAACCTACATCGAGAAGTTCGTCCAGTATAATATTCCAAAAAGTAGGTCCGCAAACAGAACCTTGGATGCATCCTTTAGTCATGGTCTTGCGCGACTTCTCGTCAGCGTAGGCCAGCTCAACAGACCGATCGGCGATATAACTTTTAATCAAGTTATATATGTTCCGCGGGCATGCAATGTTTCACAGCCTGTTGAATAGCGCTGGCCACCAAACGTTGTCGAACGCCGCTTTGATATCCAAGGATACACCAAGTACCAGAAATTTACAACTTTTCTCACGTCGGATAATCGATATTGCATCATGTAAGGCGTTGATCGTATAGGTTTGTTCCCTGAATCCATACTGTTTAGGACTCCATGCCTGACGCTGAACACCAAAATACGTTAAACGCTGGGTAGAGTACTATAACACTGACCACCAAGTTGATTTTTTCCTATTAACTATGGTGAAGTTTAAGGATTATACTGTGACTTTAAATTATAAAATTTGCGGATGAGGGCATTTTAATATTAAAAAAATTACTTTGAAAGTTGTAAATTTTACATGTTTCACCGACGCGCGGGTGGAATCTCATTGCATTTTGTTGACGGTCCGTGCAGAATGAACTGGTCTTATACGAAGAGGTGTGCACACCCGGCACATGCAACGTCTCCCTTACGAGTAACTTCGATGAAATTTTACTATTTTTCCATTATTTTTTTTAACGCGATTTTTTGGGGGTTAAACGAAATAGGGAACTGCCGCATACCGCGACTATACTTTTTAATGCTATTTCAAGGGTCCCTAAGCTCCCGGTTTTTTAGATCCCGGTTTTCTTGATCGAAGGCGCTTCTAATATGTTTAGCCTAGTAACCAGAGTCAAAACCGCCCTGGAGGGGTGCAGAGCGGAGCGGCGCCCCGGAAGGGTAGGTTTTGACGATGGATAACCCTCCTTATCGAATGCACACCCCAAAAATCGAAGAAAAAAAAATTTAATTTTTTCACTTTTGCGGAAATACACGGGAATTAATCAATTTTCCGAGGAGACTTAGATTTTGTTTGTCAGATATTAATCAAACAGCTCTTTAAAAAATCAAAGGTACTTGTCAGACTTAGGTACAGTTTCAATTAGAGGTTTCTTAACCTTTTACCTTTTAAAACAAAAGATGTGTTTTTCGTTCGAACTCACCCCTTGGATCATTACAACACCCCCTCTAAACAATTAGCATAAAGATACGAAAGTACATGAGTTAGCTTTTGCTAAGTTGCTTAAATAACTAATATGTGAAAAATTTTAGAAAATAGGTACGTATCTATTACTTACCGATTCATAAAACTAAAAAAAATTGTAATCCAAACTATCAACAAACAAAAATTTTCTCATTCATAATTACTTATTGTAATAAATTTAATTAAAATAAACTCAAAATTTTACTGTTAAATGTCCCTATAAATTGACGTTCTGACGTTAATTAATTGATTATAACTTAAAATATTCAAAATTCAAATTTATTTCTATTTACAAAAACTTATTTCTATTAAAATTAATTTAATGAAACTGTTCAAACTTTTCATATTCGTATGATGTCTTTACTATAATTTTCTGTTTACTAAAATTTTATTATCTAAATTCAATGACTATCAATTTTTATGTTTATTTACAAATGTTTATCTATTTTATTTACCAATTTGGCTTTTATCATTTTAATTTCATTTTTCAATATAATTTTTAATTAATTAATTTTAAATATCTCAATTCAAATACTTCATTACAATTTATTTCCAATTCATAACCAAAATAGTATTGTAAAAATTCTTTAAAAAAATTAAAATTCAAAATTTTCAAAACCCTTTCAATTTTTGACACAAAATGAATTTTTCAAAACATTGTTAATTTACTGTTAATAACCTGAATCATATAAGTTCAACTATCTTGTCCTAATCAATTATTTTGCCAAAAGTTAACTATTAAATTTTTTTTTTGAATTCATCAATAACTAATTATAAATTAATGTCATCTAATTCACTATTTGTCATATAAAAGTTTTTATCTCCAATGATTATCAACTTATGTAATTCTCCTCAATGTTCATTTAATCACTTATCAATTTTGAATACTTCTTAACAATATTTCCAATAATCTATTCACTCTCAATCGGATAATTAATTTTAATAACCCCCCCCCCCCATTGCTGATTACTAAATTCCTATTAATCTTATCATCCCATAATTATTTTCCTTTAAAATTATTTCCCTTAATTAATATTCTTAACATTCTTTAATATCTATCCATTATCCTTATTATTGTCTAACCCCATTTATTAACTATTCAATTCATCCAATTAATTGTTTATTGATTCCTGAAATTTTTGTCTTTTGCATCGATCATTGATTTAAATTTTAATTAATATCCATATCAAAAATACATATTAACTTAATTATTACTAATTGAAACCTTCTAATAATTTCTAAACTTTTATGACAAATCATTGATAATTATAAAGATCTTTTACACACCCTTACTTCCTATTGATAAATTATTGATGATTATAGTGATCTCATATTTCCTATTGACAAATTATTGATGTTTATTATGATCTCGTACCCACCCTTCCGCCTAATGACAAATTATTGATGATTATAATGATCTAGTACCCACCCTTCCGCCTGATGACAAATTATTGATAGTTAACCTTTACTTTGAACTTGTATTTTCATTAATTACTCAATCATTCAGTTTCTTGATTAAATTTTCCAGATTAAATTCCAAGTTTTTACAATTTTCTAAAATTCATTATTTTTATCATTTCGCCAAGTATAATTGCTAATGTTATTTCCAAAATTTCCTGTCGTTATTATGTTTTATTATTATTTAAATAATCCGATCTTTAATTGTTGTTAATTTTAAACGAACTCTTTTAAACCATAACTACAGGGGCGTAACAAGGTAGCCACGGGCCTGTGTCCTGGTAACAAACCGGGCCCCAAAGTAGTTAATAAAAATAACTCTAAAATTTTTTAATGGGTATAAGCTGGGCATTATATTTTCAAAACAAAATCAAATTCACAATTAATATTTTGGCAATTTATTGGTTGTTTTAAACAAAAAAAAACAAATAATATAAAATAGATTTAATTAAAAAATTAAAAACAATTATATAAAAAATAATAAATAAAAAAACGAAAACAAAAACAAAACGAATATTTTTTAACACTTACACCAAATACTGTAGACTTACATGTTTATACAAAAAGAGAAAGAAAAGGACGCACAATAAACTTTATACATAAATAAATTACTATTATAAATATATAAACTTATAAATAATTATAATAAATTTATTTAAAATTTTTTTTCCTTGCTTTAAGATGAGCAAAACTAGATATAATGCTAGAAATATCTATTGTCCTCGCAATTTGGTTTTCTATCGATATGATTGATAACGGAGACAATCTTTGTTCACTGATGGTGCTTCTTAAAATATTTTTAATTATTTTTAATTTAGAAAATGACCTTTCTGCCGAAGCTACCGATACAGGAATAGTTATAAATATATAGCATGCAGTTAAAATTTCACTAAAACTGCTGCACGAAGAAAAATTCTTTATCAATATGAATTCAGTTAATTCCATGATTGAATTAATTTTGGATAAATCATTTTTAAAACATTGTCTAAATGATAGCAATTGCGAAGAAATCGTGTCTGAAATATCTTCCGAATATTTTAAGTAAAGCTCCCGACCCATTTTATATAAGTTTTCGTCAGACACAGAAGTATTACATAAAATATTTGGAGATAAAACTTGAAAAACTGTGTAAAGTTCATTCAGTCCAGAACTTCGATTTTTCAATTGAACTATCATAATATCCAATGTTTTGAAAAATACATTTATTTTGAACCAGTCTTCGCTTGTTTCTATTCTAAAATGATTACTAGCTTCATCAAAAAACCGTTTAGGCCTAGAAATTCTTTTTTTAGAAAATTCGACAGTAGTTCCCCATTTTTCAGCTAAATTAATTGCTTCGGTTTTCATCAATTGAAAATCGTCCCTCATTTTCCTCATATTTTCATATGAGGTACTAAAAATTTTTGTTGATTGCTCAATATTTTGTTCTTTACTTTGCAATAATTTAGAAACATTTTTGTTTCAAGAACAATTAAAAAAACCGTCTCGAACTTTTCTAATTGGTTTTTTAACGATTTGGCTTCATCGATTTCAGCTTTATTGCTAGATATTAACATGATTTTTGAAATCGCTCTTAAGACATCAACATATCTAAACCGAAGAGCCTCTAGGGCATCGTGTCTTGATGACCACCGGGTAGGTGTTAATTTTTTAAGCGTTATTTTGCTTTGCGCTATATTCAAAATTGCTTGTAAAAGAGCCCACCTCTTTATGCTGTGCCCAAAAAATACATAAACGCTCTCTACTAAATTATAAAAATTACGAATTTCCTCAACATTTTTAACAGAGTCGTTAAGTATTAAATTTAAATTATGAGCAGCACAATGTACATATGGTGCATTAGGTGCAACTTTTAATATTTCGGCTTGAACACCTTTATATATTCCGCTCATATTCGCGGCCCCATCGTAACCTTGCCCACGAAGTTTTTCTAAAGGCAACCCATTGCTTTTCAATATTTCTAAAATATTATTTTTTAGAGCTGCACCAGTTTGACTTTCAATAAAAATAAATCCCAAAAAAGATTCTTTAATTATTACCTTTATTGGCTTATGATCAGCATACTCAATTGTTACATAGCGAACAATAGTACTCAGCTGATCAATTTTTGAAACATCCTGAGTGGTATCTATTATTATTGAATAAAATGATGGCGCATTTTTAATTTGCTTGATTATTTCATTTTTTACAGCAGTACCTAATAGTCCAATTATTTCGTTTTGAATAGCAGGACTTAAATATGTTACTGTATTTTTTTTCTTATTTTCTAATAAATTTTTTAATACTAAGTCATACTTAGAAAGCAAATTAATTACCGATAAAAACATTCCAGGATTTGCAGAAGTCGAACTTTCATTATGTCCCCTAAATGGCATGTTACAGGAAGCCAATGTTAGAGTAACTTCAATAACACGCTCCAAAATTTGCCTCCATACAGATATTTCATGGCGAATTCTGGACTCATGTTCATGATCAATGGTTTTATTAAGTCTGCATCGATCAAAAGTAGCACAAGACTCATTATGACTGAGTTTTTGCTCGTGTCTATTAACTGCCTGATTTAAATGTATCCAATCATTAAACCCATTGGCCATAGTGTCTTTAGAATCAGCAAACAACCATCAAGGTTGACAATAGCATTTATTTAATATTGGCGAATAGCATAGCCACAAACGCTCCATTTTTAATCCCGACTTGTTTGTTTTATTGTAATAAAAACTGGAAAAACTTCTACCTTGATCGTCAGAAGGAAAGGGTCCCATAGGTCGACTTGGTTTATATTCAACTAAAAACCTTTTTTGGTCAAACGTTAAATCACTTGTATAATGTCCTTTATCGTTTGTTATAATGTCACTTTTATTACTAATGTCACTATCTATAATTATTTCGGTAGTTTTTACACCGGAATCTACGATTTCACAGTCTTCGGGAGGATTAATGCTGTAACAACCTGAAGTGGAAGGCAAAGGATCTTGTTCGTTTGGCGGATTTAATGCCTTATTATTATTTTCAACTGAAATAGAAATAAAAGTGGAATAAAAAAATTATTATGTGAATTAAATTAATTTACTTTTTGGCTGCGAACTGAAAAATCCGGTAATTTTTGGCATTTTCCTTCTTTTTTCCTCCACGTCTTCCCGGTCTTTGCGCTTTTGTGCACCCGATTTATGTTTATAAGAATTCATGCTACAATAAGTTCAGTAAAGTCTTTTATATACCTACTAAAATTGAATTGTAATATAATACTTACTTAAAAATTTTAATTAAGCCGAAACAATTAGCAAAACAAAACCACTATAAAACTACACTTTCACTGAAAATTGAAAAAATTTAACGAAACAAATAGGCCAATCCGTCTTTACTTGTACTCTTGTTATCAAGAAATGCGTAGGGCATATTGCAAATTTTTTAAAATGTGAGATTATAGCATTTACCACCGGAAACGGTAACAGAACAAAAAGGGTATTTGCATAAAATTTGCTTGCAATTTTGTAAAAGTAAAAGGGATTAAAACTATTTACAATAGTTGGAAACAGTAGGTATCAATCGTGGTACCCGGAGTAGGTATATATTGTTAGTCATCACCTTCTGTTTATCTTTTCATTTGGAGAAGTAACAGTTTTACAACTAAAGAATTTATTGTATTTTTTTTTTGTAGGGACAATTTATTGACCAAATATAATATTTTGTAGGGCTCATTCTGTTTCTAAGAAAAAAAGCCGCGTTTGTTAAAAATATTTTGTAGAAAATAATAAACTTGTTTTTAAGCGTGGCGCCAGTGAAGTCTCGGGTCCTGTAAAGTCTCGGGCCCTTGTTCCATCGAACACCCGGAACACTGGTAGTTACGCCACTGCATAACCATCTGGTAAAGTAATCATTAATTTTCATTCCAACCGCTGTTCTTCTATTTAATTTAATCATAAAATCAACTTCTTCCATTTTTATTATTTCCGTTTGCGTTTTTATCCTTTTATCCTTATTGCACGAATTATGTTTTAGTTGATTATGGCTTTTATTTCGCGGTTCTTTAATCGTTATGTTTTTAAATTGTTGATTGTCTTCCTGCAGTTGTTTAAATTTTATTGTTTTAAACTTTAATTTAATTAATTTAATTATTTTGACCCGTAAATTTTTATTTTTGATCTTGATGGTTGAAGAGTTTTTAAATTTTACATCTTTAGAGCTGTTTTACATTACACTAAATTTTTCAGGACTGAAATTTTTAGTCCTAAAAATGCAATGCGCGCGCCGAATTAGGACGCTGACAGCAAGAATTTAGAACATGTTCTAATTTATTGTTGTTAGCGTCCTGATTCGGCGCGCGCATGATGTAAAATTAGTTTCATAATTTAAAATTCAAAATTCTTGGTAATGGCAAAAGGTTGGTAATGCATCTTTTCATATACCTACTATATAAGTAGGTATTGTTAACAGTTGTTTTATTATCCCAACCCTCACACCCGAGATTTTATTTTATAAGAGTACAAGCTTCTTATAATTTTACAAAAAAAATAACAAACGCGAACAAATCATTGGAAGTTTAGTCCATAATCGCTTTTTTTTTAAAGTTTGATTTTTTGGTTTTGCAAGTAACATTGTAATAATTATGCAGCACATAATTTTTTTCTTTTGCTAATTTGCATTTTTATTTAATTATTTTAAATCACTTTTAAACACTTACAAACCAATCGACATTATTTGACAATTTACCTAATGCGCGTGGCGCATATTCAGTCGCTGAAAAAGTTAAAATTGTCAGGTTGTAGTTGCAAACAGGAAAGTATTACAACAAGTTTTCTATCATCCTAATTCGGCGCGCGCATTGCATTTTTAGGACTAAAAATTTCAGTCCTGAAAAATTTAGTGTAATGTAAAACAGCTCTTAAACATTATTATTTTCCGCAATAGAAGTTTGTGTGATTTGAAAATTTTCCGTCTTTTTGAAATTTTTAGTTTGCTTGTAGTTAACGCTTTGTTATATTTCAATGTTCTATTAACCTTAATTGTTTTAATTTTCACTTTATTTACCCTGTTGTTGTCTTTAAAATTTTTATATTTCTTTTTATTACGTTTTTTGTGAAATACGCGAACTTTAAATCTTTTGGTTTTGTATTTTAACTTTGTTTTTAATTTCCTAATTTTCCATTTTTTTCTATTTAAACTTTTTCTTGTCTCAACCACGTAGTACCTAGCTTTAATTTTTTCGTTATTGTTTGTTAAATTAGTTTTCACAGGTTCAACGCGATTACTTGTTTGTAACTTTATCTCTGTATTATTTATTTTATTGTCTGTAATTTTATATTTTTCTTCATCTTTTATTTTTTTGTATTTAATTAATGTCTCTTGCATCATTCTAAGTTGCTCCATTAATTGTCGAAAAACTGGATCGGATGACTCAGTATTCATCGGCCCATCCATGCTTATAGATAAAAATTTTTATGTGTTTTGATAAATTAATCTAATTATCCTTAACTATAAAAATTAATCTGTTGAAACAAATTTTTATTTTTACTCGTTATCTATTAAACCAAATTTTAATTTTCGAACAAATTTTTAATTTTTATCTTTATCAAACTTAACTTTTTAACTATAGCATTCAAACTTTTAAACAATTTTAACTTTAAATCCATCAAAATTTTTGAAAAAATTTTTGTTTTAGAAAATGACTTCCCCGCTTTTCTTATCAACCGCCCCACGTTGGATCGACAATACAAGATGCCGTGATAAGCTACTGTAATTTTTTATTTGTATAGCGGGGTAAACAAACGGCACTTTTTTTTCTTCCCGGCTACTCAGCAATGAGACTCTAATTGTGGGCGTGTCAATGGTCCTTTTGTGAGTAACTAAAAACACTTCATCGGTTTGCCAACCATTCGCAACCTATTCAAATTAAAATTTGACCTTTGCAAATACCTGAATCGATTTGTACCTTTTGTGCTGTATTTAATTTATGCAACGAAAACTCAAATAAATCTCCTCTTCAAATAAAAATAACCGATTCATTTATTAAAACAAAATTAAATCATGGAAACAAAATTATCAAATTCAAACAAAACAAATCAAGTGTACAATTTAACTTATTATAAATAATTCAATACCCCCAGATTTAATCGCACTAATTAAATTTATCATAAAATATTGTCTAACGATCGTTAACTTTATCACGCACAAATTATAGTCTTACCGGTTTCACTGCCGTAGAAGAGAATTGGTCCTTGTGTTTGTATGTCGCCTACGTAATGTGGTCCAACTTGGCATCATCCAATTACCGTTCCAATCACATAACCATCGCCAACCATAAGTACTCAATTACTTTTCCAATTTAAAATCTTCCAAACCAAAAGAAAACAAACTCGTCCCTACTATTGATGGACATCAAACGAATCTCAACTTCAAAAAAATACGCCCTTCTTCATTTATGGGCGCCACTTTAATTTTTCAAAAATACTCGAACAATGAATTACAAATAATCAACCATACGTCCTCATACTTTTACGGACATCCAGCGAATCTCTCAAAAATAACCAAAAAAACAAACTATCAATAATCAAAAATACGTCCTTCTTCTACTACGGACATGCAGGAAGTTCCTCAAAAATCCTCCCAATTTCACGTCCGCCCTTCTCTCTCGACACCATGCCTCCCACCAAATTTTCTAGACCGGCGTATTTTAACCAATTTTCAAAAACTTGTTCGAATTATTTGTCTTTTTACCTTGGCTTCACTTTTAGTTTATACCTCGTCTTAACCTATTCGCGTTATCTAACTTAACAATTTTGAAGTTACTTGATTTGTTTTTCAAACAGACTGAACATTTACACGAATGAGTCATAATTTTGTCTCTTAACACCTTTCAGGAATTAATCAATTTTCCGAGGAGACTTAATTTTTGTTTGTCAGATATTAATCAAACAGCTCTTTAAAAAATCAAAGGTAGGTACTTGTCAGACTTAGGTACAGTTTCAATTAGAGGTTTCTTAACCTTTTACCTTTTAAAACAAAAGATGTGTTTTTCGTTGGAACTCACCCCTTGGATCATTACAATATAGAGAAATACTTTTAGTTGGTATGAACTCGTTTACCGGTTTTTTCTCTTTTTGATAATTTTCCACGCATTCCTTTGTGCACCCGTACAAGTCGCGTGCCATTCTTTATGTAAACTTTTCTCAGTAATCCTTTTTTATTTTTTTTATTCTTTCGTTAATTTTATTTCTGATTTCTATATTATAGTTGGTATGTTTTTTTATGAAGGCAATCTCTGGTATGACTGATGGGGTTTTCTCTTTTTCTCTGTAAGTTTTAGAATTTCTGGGGTTAACCAAGATTTTGTTTTTTTGTGCATTTAGATTAACTTTTTTTGACTCCAATTTTTATTTTTATTTCCTTAGTTTGATTGTTGGTTACATTTTTTGTAGGTGATAATTTAGTGAATAATTAACGAGTAAAATTTTATTATATTATTTAAAAATTTATTTATGCAGCGAAACAAAAATGGATGCCAGTTTCTCCGAAATACTTAGTTGTTCTAAATAAAGAAACTGTTGCTTTTGGGTTTTAGCTCAATTTTTGATTGAGGACTAAGGCATTTCCAATAAAATTGGATTTAAATGACCTTGGCAGATAAAAGCGGTGTATATTCGATATTTGTAATCCACTTAATAATTTAATATTTTTCTATATTTTAATCTGTATTTTATAGTATAAATCACGTACTAGTATACACTTACGTATATATACAAGGTGAGCTATAAGTCACACTGAAGAAGAATTGGGTGCTTCCTTCTTATTTTTAGACTTATTTTTAATAATATTCATGAAACCAAATATCCTTGCTCTATTGTACACGATATTGTTGATGCATGCTTGCGTGCTATGTTAGAAACATATCCATGTTACTTTATAGCTTAACAATGACCACCACTGTATTATTTATCTAGTATTTCCATACTTATTTCTAATTTTTATTTCATTTTTTAGGTTAAAAGTACATTTCAGAGATTAATTGTAGAATTCTATTATTCAATAAGATATCGCGCGAATTACTGATTGTGGATTATTTTTAATACGATAATCCCTCTACTAAAATATCTACATATTGTGCAAAATAAATCGTTGTCATAATCCGAGATTTTCCTTCTATCCGCCACTGATGAGATCCAATAGGATCGAAGCATTTATGTCGTTTTTAGTATTCGCTGGTTGGGACTTTCATAAATTGTTGAATTCATAATTACAACGCAAAGAAAATAATGGATACATTCCTACAAAGAGCAAGACTATGCGCGGAGGCCAATGGATGATATGGAAAAGATATTATTTTTCACGATTAAATATTTTTCACACTATTATTAGTTAGATTTCTGATTATAATAAAAGGATACAAATTCAAAAATTACATATCCAAGAAGAGTATTGATATTCAATACTCGAGATCAACAAACTGATCAATCAACAACTGCTAATCCAAAATTCCCCGGTTCGACTCCGGGTGCAGTTTAAAATTTTTTTGGCATCTCCGTGTTTCGGAGGCAACGTACTCCCGTCGGTTCCACTGGTGTTAATGATTTGCCAACTTCTTCTTCTTCCACTTTTACTAGGACAAGCCTGTTTTCCTTTTGACAATTCACCTCGGTGGTGTTTCTATGGATGACGACACCCAGCTCTCTCTCCATCGTTTTGGAGGTCTTCCTACTGGTCTTCTTCCGTGTGGGTTCCCCTCTCTTACTATTTTCGGTATGCGCTCTTCTCCCATTCTAATCACATGTGCATTCCATTCTTTCCTTCTGGCTTTAACAAACTTCACAATATCTATTATTCCGCATTGCTGACGAATCTCTTTACTAGGAATTCTATGCATCAGAGTTTTACCCGCGATATTTCTGATTTTTCTCATTTCGGTGGTTCTGAGGAGTTGTCTCGTTTTTGATGTTTCAGCGCGGGTTTCTGCGGCGTATGTCAGCACCGGTCTCACTGCTGTCTTATATATTCGGATCTTATTCTCTACTGACATGTATTTGTTTCTGAAGAAGACGTCCCGGAGGCATCCCGATACCATGGCTCCTTTTATAGCCTGTTGTTTCACCTCTCCTTGTATATCACGCGCACTTGATAGGTCCATTCCCAAGTATTTGTAAGACATCACCTGTTCTATTGGTTTCCCTTCAATTTCTATTTTGCACCTTAGTGGTTCTTTGGATATTGTTAAGCATTTTGTTTTTTCTTCGGATATCTTCATGTTGTATATTTTTGCTGTCGTGACAAACTGATGTAACAGCCTAACGTCTGCCAGTTTCACACGGTCGAATGCCTTTGACAGGTCGACGAAACACATAAAGGCCGGAGTGTTGTACTTGCCATCATAACAATAAAAACAGGATACACGCACATCGAAGGCCGGACTAACAAAAGCTGCCTAAAATGTATAAACCAAATGCCCATAAAACTAATTGAATAAATTAGTTGAAGAACAAGTCATAGACGTACTATACCGGGTGTTCATTTTAAAACTTCCAGCAATTAATATCTCAAAAACCAAAAGTCAGATGAAAAAATGTTTCGGACAGAAGTTTTATGATAGCGAGGGGGAAAGAATATGGCATAATTGTTTTTTTAATTTATTGACCTTTTCAAGGTCATTTGAAGGTCAGCTTTGTTTTTTTAAACGAACCATGCACAAATTTTATTAATGTGTCCCTGAAGAATTTGTGAAGCTACCTCAGCGTCCTGACTGGATGCCATTACCGCAGTGTCGTCTGCAAATGTTGCCAAAGTGGTCCTGTTGTCTGTTGGCATATCAGCCGTGAAAATCAGGTACAGTATCGGACCCAGAACACTCCCCTGTGGCACTCCAGAGTTGATTTTATGTAAACCCGATGTAGTCTCTTGTTGCTTTACTAAATAGTACCTCTCCGTTAGATATGATTGGAGTATTTTGAAGTAGGTGTGTGGTAAGCTTTTCTTAATCTTATACAAGAGACCCTCATGCCAGACCCTGTCGAACGCTTGTGAGATGTCCAGAAAGACGGCGGAGCAATATTTGTTTGATTCCAGAGCGATTCTTATCCTGTTTGCAATTCTGTGCACTTGTTCGACTGTGCCTTAAACTTCTGCATGAATAAATAAACAACTTTTGTTGGAAAATTTTTTTTATCCGACATTAGGCTTTTCGAGTAAGTTGCGTTGAAACAAAATAAATAATCAAAATAAATTACTCGAAAAGCCTAATGTCGGATAAAAAACATTTTCCAACCAAAGTTGTTTATTCATCATCATCATCATCTGCAGGATTAAGACCGGTGGTCCGTTACGTCACTCGAATAATTGGTCGCTCCATCTTTTTCTGGGGCGGCCCACACTTCTTCTTCCTCTCGGTTTGTATTGAAACATTTTCTTTGGCAGTCGGGACTGATCCATTCTGTCGAGATGCGCCTTCCATTCTTTCCGATAGTCTTTTATTTTTTCGTTTATACTATAGATGTTCAATTCCGCTCTTATATCAGTATTTCTTTTTCGATCTATCCGTTGGTATCCTGCTACTGCACGTAGGAACCTCATTTCGGCACTCTGAATTCGTCTTTCGTTTTCTTTGGTAATTGTCCAAGTTTCGCTAGCGTATGTTATGCTTGGTACCGATATTGTTTTGTAGAATTTCAACGCGGTATTTTGACTACTTTTATTCTTAAATGTTCTTCTTATTGTGCCATTTATATAATTAAATTTTTCAATTTTATTGGGTATGTCGGCCTCCTCAAATATTGACATTGTGCATCCTAAGAAGTTAAAGGATTTTACTTGCTCTATGGACTGGTCATTTAATACTATTTTTGAGCGTATTTGTTCTTGGCCTCTGAATGCCATCACTTTTGTTTTGTTTATAGATATGACCATATTGTATTCTTTCATAGTTTGGCTTAGTTTAAAAAGTGCGTATTGTAGCGAGTTTTCACTGTTTGCTATTATGGCTTGGTCATCCGCGAAGAGTAGGGTTATTACAAAATCTTGGTCGTTCAGATTTGTTGTATAGCAAGGTATCTGTTCCTTCCAATTACGTATAGCATCGTCAATGTAAATATTGAATAATGTCGGCGACATACTGCACCCTTGTCTCAACCCTGAATTTACTATTTCCTTATTTTCTTCATAATCTGCTATACATATCTGGGTTCCTTGGTACATTTCTTTTATTGAATATATGATATGGTATGGTATTCCTCTTTTCTCTAGTATTCTCCATATTTTAAATCGCATTACTCGGTCAAATGCTTTTACGAAATCTACGTATGCTATGTGAGTCTCTCGGTTGTATTCTCGGTGTTTTTCCAATATTTGCTTTATGCTAAATACATTGTCAGTACATGATCTGCCCTTCCTGAATCCCGTTTGTTCTTCTGAAATCGTGTTTTCGACGATGTTCTTTAGTCTTCTATTTATAATTTTCGAGTAAACTTTGTATGTCGTATTAAGCAGGCTGATTCCTCTGTAATTTTCACACACCGCTCTATTTCCTTTCTTGAAGATCGGTACGATTTTTGCTGTTTTCCACTCGAGGGGTGTTTTTATTTTCCTCCAACAATGATTTATAAATGTTAATAGTCTTACTTTAAAATTATCGGAGCCATATTTAAGCAATTCGCTATTAATTCCGTCAGTTCCCGTCGCTTTACGGTTCTTGACTTCGTTTAGTGCTTCTTGTAGTTCTGCCATCTCTATCTTGTCTATCTCTTCATTTTGTTCTTCTATTTTTACTGGTCTTTCTTCTTTGTTGTGCCATAGTTCTTTATAATATTTAAGCCATTCTTCGTTGTCGATGGTTGTAATAGACGCCGTGTCTTTTTCTTTGCTGTTTAAATGTTTCATGATTTTGTAAGCTACATTCTGTCTCCCGTGTACGTCGTTCTCAATTCTACTTATAAATTCATCCCATTTGTTTCGTTTTAGGTCTCTAACGATTCTTTTGACTTCTCTATTTCTTTGTTCATATTCTTCTTTGTTTTCTTGTGTTCTATTTGTGAGTAGTCTAAGATATGTTACCTGTTTATTTTTGATTGCTTCTTTAAGTTCTTTACTCCATATCTTTATACCTTTTTTTGAAGTTTTTCCTCGACGTCCAAGGGCTTCGAATGCAGCTTTTTTGATAATGGTTTTGATATTAGTCCATTCCTCTTCTATATCTTGAGTTGGTTTCAGCTTTCTACTGTGTTCATCTAGCCTTTTTTGATATAGGTCTTTCACGGAATCTTCTTGAAGTAGATAGACTTTAAATAGCTCCTTGTTGTCAGATTTTTTGGTATTTTTTAGCCATCTTGCTTTTATATTTATCGTGGTACATAGTAGATAGTGGTCCGTTCCGATATTAGCGCTTCTGTAAACTCGTGTATCTCGTATACATGCAGAAGTTTTGTCATTAGCTAACATATAATCAATCGTGGAGGTTTGTCCCCTTGCAGACCATGTATATTTGTGTATCCTTTTATGTTTGAAAAAGGTATTCATTATTTTTGTACCGTTGTAGCATGCGAAATCTCTCAGTGCTCTACCATTTCCATTCAGTATATCTTCGTTGTGTATACCAATTATGTTGTCTACTGGCACTCTTCCGATTCGAGCGTTAAAGTCTCCTCCTATTATTATATAGTCATTTTTGTTGGTGTTATTCACTACTTTTTGTAATTCTTCGTAAAATTCTTCGTTGTCTTCTTTTTTGCCTTCTTCTGGTGCATAAACTCCTATTATCGTCATGTTACCTCTATCTATTTTGCATCTTAATGTAACTATTCTTTCGTTTATATAACTATAGGAGTTAATGCGGGTTTTCCATTTACTGTTGATTAAGATTGCGACGCCTGCAGAGGCTCTCTGTTCTTGTGGAACTCCGCTATATATCATTGTATATTCATCTAGATCGCATGTACCTTTCAGTTTTTTTTAGTTTCGGTGATAACAGCAATGTCTATTTTCCTTTCCTTTAACGCCGATTCAAGTTCTTCAGTTTTATTCCTCACACCACGTACATTCCAACATCCAATATTCATGTAGTCCTTTATACCCAATCGTTTATTCCTTTTCCGTTTGCATTCCGTCATCATTAGATCAGATCCATTATCCGAGGCAAAATTCGAGTGAGCTAGAGTCGATTTATTTCCCTGTATAGGAGACTATCCCATAGCAGGTAAGATTGGTGAGAGGGGTGCTCTCTTTAAGCTTCCAATCCAGCTTCCAGTTCCCTCTCGCGTTTGCCCTGCAGATTCTCCCCATCCACCGGGATTGGTTACCCGATCTCTGGGAGTCCTCCGCAGGTTACCAGGGACCACCGCTTGGAGGTGCGAGTAGGAATTGAGTGGGAGAGGCTATAAGAGGCGCTTCACCACCCCTTTAGTCCCCAAGTTGTTTATTTATTCATGCAAAATATGAATCTGCTAAAAAAATATAAGGTGCCATTTAAAAAACAAAGTTGACCTTCAAATGACCTTGAAAAGGTCAATAAATTGAAAAAACATTTATGCCATTTTCTTTCCCCTTCGCTATGATACAACTTTTCTCCGAAACATTTTTTCATCTGACTTTTGGTTTTTGAGATATTAATTGCTAGAAGTTTTAAAATGAACACCCGGTATAATTAAGAGGAATATGAAGGATGCGCCCAGTGTTGTTAAAGTATTTAATTATGTACTGTTTCCATCACCAGTTACATATATGACCAAAAATAATTGCCCCTCCCCTAAGAAATCCCGACTTGCCACTACTTGCTTATATTTTGTGGAATTACCTTAAGAGTCGAATCAACTCAACAACTCCGGGTAATTTTACTAAAAGTTAACTAAAAAACTGTATTTCTGAGGATGTGGAAGCAATTCCATACGCCGTGTATTGAGGATTCGCTATAATATAATGTCTCGTTTAGAGGAGTGTCAGTCCTTCAAAGAAAGCATTTCAATAATGTGATTTTACATAGTATGTACATACATAATTTCCAAAAATTAGAATTTCATTATTAATAAATTTTTTTTACATTTAAAAATAACTGACTCTTTACCTTCTAAAATATGCATTCAATTCATAGATACAACTATTGACATGTATCGCTACTGTTTAACTCAAAATTTTGACTTATATAGCGGGGAATGAGATGGCACTTAATTAAAAATGATCCGACCAGCTATGCATGAGAACTTTTTTAATTTAGGGTCAAAGGTGGGTTCATGAATCTGTTGAATGCTCATATAAAATTGTCTTAACTTGATAACTTTTAAGAAATGCCGGACAACAAACTTACTATACCTTGCACCTATTTGTTCTTTTCTTCACTGCTGTTAATTTAATTAAATCAAACGTAATTATTGTACAACAAGTAATGTACCTAATTTATTAATAAACATAATTATTTAAAAAAAAACAAAAGATATATTTTTCAATTATTAAGATTAAATCAAATTTACAAAAATATCAATTAAGAATAAAAATTTATAAATCCCCAAAGATTTAAAAACACGCGCGAACTGAATGTTACGAAAAAGTGTCGACACAATTGCTTACCGAAGTGTTATTCGTGCACGATCGATGTGAAGAACACACAGCTGATAACCAAGAAAAGATGCCTCGTAGTTTGGTCCAATTCCCATACCATGAAAACTCCCAGGGTGAATCAATGATCAATTGAGTTTCTGCCACTGTCAGGATAAACGCTCAGGTAAGTCCATAAAATAATTTACAATAATTTTCCAATCAATAACATAACCATAAAAAAAATTTTAACCATATGAAATTTGCAGTGGTTACCAAAATTTTCCAAACATTACTCAAAATTGTAAATCTTCTTATTCATTCCCAAATAATTCATCGAACCATAACTATTTAACTTCGACTTATACTCAAATATTCCAAGATAATTTCAACTCAACTCTTAATTATAATCAATTCTCTACGTGGACGTACAAAAGTCCCAAATTTTCCAATTTCATTCAAAAAATAACGTCTTTCCTTCTTCATTGACGATTCGAGACTCTCAAAATTACGTGTTGACGTCCCCACAGACGGGACGAGACTCTAAAATTACGTCCTTACTATTTCATGGACGGAACCGGACTCTCTTCATTTTCTTTGTTAATCCCACCAAAAATCGTCTATCTGACCGCGCACTTATTTTCAAAAATCACAATTATTTAATTCAAATGCCTACACTTTTACAACTAAAATTCTTTATTTCAATTTAATCTCAAAACTTCTTAAATTAAAACAATTAAATCCTCTTTTGCCTTTAACACATTTTCAAATACTTGCGTGTACAAAATAATTACGCTTTGTATGGTTGTTTGGTAATGACTTGCCGCTTTTTCGCTAGAGGAAGTTTCAACCGTTGTGGGGTGCGCAAATAAAGTTGCATCTGGCAACTCTGTATCGTGTTTGAATTATTATGAAATTAGCTACAAAACGACGCCTCATTTATTTAATTTTGACGTTTCGTTCACAAGTGACAGTCACTCAAACATGGAGTTTACTAATGCGGAAGTTCGCGCTGTTTTGAAATTCTTTTTCGTGCAAGGCAAAACCGCACGCGAATCGCATCGTCAGATTAATAGTGTTGTAGGAGATGGTACTGTGTCGATTCGAACAGCCGAAGAATGGTTTCGGCGTTTTAGAGCCGGTCGAAACGACACAAGAAATCCTGTACCCAGTGGACGACCAATAACCACTGATGTCGATAAAATCCACGAAGACCGACATGTGACCATCAGAAGTATCGCGGGAGAGCTCCAGCTAAGCACTGAAACTGTTTACAGGCATTTGAAAGCAAGCGGATTCACGAAAAAGCTGGATGTTTGGGTGCCCCACGAATTGTCCAAAAAAAACCTAAATGACCGCATTTCCATCAGCGAATTATTGCTAAATCGCAACGACAAAGAGCCATTTTTGAAGAGGATGGTGACTGGCGATGAGAAATGGGTTACTTAATATAATGTTGTTCGCAAACGATCGTGGGCGAGGGCTGGCGAAGCGGCCCAAACGGTGGCCAAACCGCATTAGTAAACTCCATGTTTGAGTGACTGTCACTTGTGAACGAAACGTCATAATTAAATAAATGAGGCGTCGTTTTGTAGCTAATTTCATAATAATTCAAACACGATACAGAGTTGCCAGATGCAACTTTATTTGCGCACCCCACAACGGTTGAAACTTCCTCTAGCGAAAAAGCGGCAAGTCATTACCAAACAACCTATATTATTTTTATAGATGAAGTGATGCAAGCAGTTTATTCTGGAGTATTCAGAAGATGTAGGTGCAAGTCTTTATCTTTCATGATGGTCTCTGAATTGAATATCTCGACATGAGCATTCTCCAGGAAAATGACCCAATTACGCTAGACCACCCCCTATGGTGAAAAGAACATGACACTATATATACAGGTAATAAAATAGTAATAATTATGTTACTACGTCATAGATATTTATTAATGTAACAGCAATTATAGAATTTATATAAAAATTCTTATTGTTTTTAAATAATAAGTAGTACCTAGATTATGATTTATATGTATAAATAATACACTCGTAGTTTAATAATCACACAACCACAAGTGCACTTCTTATTGAATACAAAAATTTTGTAAAACTTTTAAATTGTTCAATAAGATAATGCATGTTTGATAGGTATGCTGTAATTCTTTAGTTCCCTCTTCAACTTGTTAAAGTTCATAATGCAATTTTTATTGTGTGTTGAAGATATTATTAAAGCTTTTATCAACAGTAATATCCCAAGTGCATAAAAATAGCCGATTAAATTTTGACGTTTTTAAACAAAGTTTTGCTAAGCAATATGTCGAGTAAATTTGCCACGTAACAAAATCACGAGTGCGTAGCACGAGGGATTTTGGGTGGAAAATGTACGAGAAATATTTCTTCAGAGCAAAACTTTGTTTCAAAAAACGTCAAAATTTATTCAGGCTATTTTTAAGCACGTGGGATATTCGGCATGATTATTTCTTGAATAAATGTATCTTGGAACGATTGAATTATTTATTACAATTTACATTGCTGCAATTAATGAAAAAATTACAATTTTTTGGCCGTAATATTCCACATTGTTTTTATTACACCTTCTTTGTAGTTTTCTCCATTTACTTTCCCCATGTTATAACCCCAATCAGCTAAAATTTCGGCAAGTTCTTCTGCGGTGGTTTCTTCAAGTAATTGGTATTTTCTTAACTCACAAAACTCTTTAAATTGATACCATACCGATGCCTTGGTCTTTTTGGTATTTGTAGGAACACTTTTATTTATTGCAGATTCAATATGTTGCAGAGAATTATCTGCAAAACGTGACATTGTGCATTTAATTTTGTAATTTTTTTGTTTGTTTGTCTAAGCACGTTGATAATGTTCGAAAAAATTTTAGGAAGTGATTATTTTTTGACATAAATTTACCCGCTGAATATTTTTCATAGCAACGTAAATATTTACTATAATAAAATGGTTGCCTAGATGTTTCGCGTTCTGATTGGCGTATATTATAATGAAGGAAATAATCACTTATATCTATGCTTATATGCAATATTGACCTCACTTGTAAAATGCATTATCATAGTATTAATAGTACTTAATAGAAGTATTGAATTGAGAAGGAAGCTTTGTGTAATTTTTGATTAAATAAATAAATTGATCACTTAAAAGGTGCATTTATATTGTATAATGAATATTACAATCATTTTCTCAATTATTATAAACCCGAAATTACTTTCTTTGTATTTGTAATATCGACGCTGACGCGACGTGGCATTTAACATTTATATTTGGCTAAATGCATAAATAACAGGAAAACAGCTAAACAGCATGACTAAGTTGTTTTCATTCATTCCTGTATTGTGCAATTTGCAAAAAAAAATCTGAAGTATTTTCGATTTTATATCTACATATAAGATTGTCGAGTGTTTATTGATTGCGTTATAAATAATTTCTTATGCATTTATTTTTATTTTTATTTGACCTTGCAGTGGCGCTAATTGACCACTTTTATGTAAATATAAAATCAATTTTTAAATCCATATCGTATCGATATGATATCTAGCCAAATCGTGTCGATAGCTAGTGACGTCAACCATTAATAATAATTACGACGTCAACAGAATGAAACAGGTGTTGAAGCGACGAAGCGATTATGTTTACAAGAGTCCCACAACAAAAAAGGACGACTAAAGGAGATTTACAAGATTCACATAATCTCTATGAGAAAAGATAGAAGCAAATAATAGCACATCTTTTGCTGAGGTCGCGTGTTATATAAATATTTTTTAAGCCAACAAATTTTGTTGGGTACTAAATTACTTAGTATGGGTAATAAAAGTCTCATGCAAGACTTTTCTTTCTTTTGATCTTAGCCTCTTGGTTTTCTTTATCCAATTTGATTGTGTGACCTAAATAATAAGTGTATTCGTTGACTTTTTCTATTAGAGTGCCATCTATTTATATTTATTCTTATGCTTTTTTTTCTGCCTGACAAAATTTTTGTTTTGGCCAAGTTTGGCCAAATGGCAATTTATTAATTTATGGCAATTTGCATAAGTGTGACAATAAACTTATCGGTCTATAATGTTCAATGTAGGTCTTATCGATTTTTTAAATAGTAGCATCACTTCTGAGTTTTTACACATCGTTGGGATCTTTCTCTCGCATATACTACACTCGGTTAGAAACACTACTATCGTTTTTTCTACAATGTCCCCACCAGCGGCGGTTTGTCAATGGAGGCAAGGGAGGCTTAGCCTCCTCTCAAATTGTTGGACGGACTTGCTATTTATATTTCATTTTAAATTAGTATTTTTTCCAATTTTTAATTTTTTTTGAATTTGTTTAAAACAAAATTTAATTTAATAATGAAAGTAGCTTAAGAACTTGACTTACGCCTAAACTAAATTCGAAATAGTACATATCCAGCGGCTAGCCTTTATTTATCTTATTAGTTTATTAGCACAGAGTTAGGCAACCCAGAATACCATAGAGGCTACTGGTTAGTAAAGTCCATGATCAACATGAGCGAATAACAGATGAATTGTAAGTAATAAGCTTGTAACATAAGCGCATACTATTCTGTGTTATTTTACTAATTGTACGAAGATAGTAATTTTACACACGTTTGAGGCTGGGCTCATTATGTGTGTGGGTCTTATCAAAGAGACACCTGCAAATCTTTGCATTATTCATGCATATTGCGGTGTTCGGGTTTAATTATTTTTATATGCAAGACACCCGCTATATTTTTTTTATTTAAGGATTGACTTTTTCATTGATCTTTAAATTATTTAATTCTACCACAGCTATCTCTTTAAATATTTACCTTTCGCATGAAAACCCCTCTCTCTAGTAGTCGGTTCTGCGATTTTTCTCCTTCGCTCTTATTCTGAAATTGAATCTCTTTTGTCGGGATATAAAAATCCCCTAATGATACGACTATGTTTTTAAACAATTGTGTTACCTGACAAATCGCAAACAAGACACCTTCTGAACAAAAATAAATAGGGTGACTAGCTCGAGTCGCGACGGGGTGGGTAGATTGAACGAGCCAAAGGGCTTGTGACGTAACGTCGCGATTTGTGGGTATCTTATCAACGATTGGGCGATCCACAATCGTGATCCGGAATATTGTCACAATCGGGGGGAATAAATTTACACGAGGGGTAGTTAAATGGGCGCCACGCGTACTTAAACTGGAGTTTATTCGAAGGGGATGAAATATCGCCCCTCCAAGCTGGTTCGCGACAGCTTTCTGATCTTCCACGCTAATTCCCACTCTGGGAAAATCCTTTCGAACAATCTTACCTTTACAGTAGACAGATTTTCCTTCGGCAAAAATAGCTAAACATAACACATATACGACGACAATAAAACACATAAATAAATAATAACACAGATATAATAAAGACGAAACAAACAGGGGGGTTTTGACAAAATACAATAATGTTACAATCAAATTTACAAACACAATTGCAGACTGACAAAATATTCACAGGTGGCTTGACTAACATAAAAGTTATCAAAGAAATGAATGTCGGCACACCGACAGCTGTTCACGAAATAGGACAGCGTAAAAATTGAGTTATTAAACTCCAAAAATTGAATGCAGAAATCCCATAAGTGGGAGTATAAATTCAATATGAAACACAACTTGATTCGTTACGTTATTGCCACAAACAAACTCTAAAACACTAACGGTGTACTGAAGGTAACACCACATTTGATTGAATACTATAAGACAGAAAAAAGGGGATACACATTTGCGAATTCGGCTTACGAGGTGGAACAGAATGTTCCTTAAAATATATAGGGTGGTCAATAGGATCACTCGGTACAATAAAACTTAAGATTAATAAAAAGAATGCTTACGTAATAATTTACATGAAGGTTTCTTGTCTCCAGGATCGGCCTTCGGGTGGATGTTCCCCAGCGTGAGAATATCGATAAATGTCGATTGATTGAATCCCTCCAATGATTGAGGCGATAAAAATGCGATACCAAAGAAATACCCCTTCGAGGTGCGTACGGCTTCTTCCACGGAGGTCCCTCTAGCATGAGGTTCCGGTGCGAAATAACTTCGCCGTAATGTGGGAACTTATGCGTCTCCCACTTTCTCTAAAATTGAAGAGCCGGCACTCGAACGAATGGACGTTGACATAATTCACCGCTTTCCGACCTATCCTGAATTCGTCACGATATTTTGCAACAGATAACACCGTAACATAAATGTTTGCGCGCAAAAACAGTTGGTGAAGCGACAAACAAAACTATTTTATAAAACCGGTTGTGTTCTAAACAAACCACTTTAAAAGGTTCACCAAATTCGTCGGTAACGACACGAAATATTTAAATGTTTAGGCGGAACAATACACCATAATTAGTATAATTTAAAATAACGATACAAAACGAAAATACTTTAGCAGCGATACGAAATATTTAAATGTTTATTCGGTACGGCAGTTTTTAGATAACGTAGAAAAAGTTTTATCAAACCAACTTCAATTAGCAACGATATGGAATGTGTTGGCTTCGCACTTCGGAAATGAGTTTTAAAAGACACCGTGATCTTGACATCACGCAGCGAGTGCAGTTTGATCTTACGTCGGCGAGATCTAACTTGAATAATGAATACTTCATACGAGCGTCACACAAATCTTTAGTTAAAATAACGATAAATGGTTTAAAACTCTGTTCATAATCTCCAATACGGAAATGGTTTAGTGTAAAGTTTGTGAAATCTTGAGAATAATTTAAAATAGCGCAAAATAATTTAGAATAACGTTGATGATAAATGTACAATTTACCTGTCCCACAGACACTAATAATTTACACAATTAAGACCCGATTAATTTAATTTACTTGTAGTAAATAGACTAAGTTCGCTCAAAGCGATTCACCCTTCAGACGGGCAGCGTTACTGTTGACACTTCAAAAGTTCAAACAGAAGCCTCGAGTGCAACCAAATGCACGCTTTATATATCAATGCTCCCGTAAAATCGAAGTCAAAGATGCATTTTCGGGAAATCAAATATTCCCCTCAAGCGGTGGCTCGATATTCTAATTGGTCCCCGCTTTTGAGAAAGATCGAAAAATAAAAGACAGCAGATATGCAATTGATTTGCATTGGTTCAAATTGACATACGTTTCTCTCCCGCTTGCCATCGAAAATCTTGCAAAGAGACGCAAAGTTTTGTCCAACACATGTCTGCATGTGTGATATTTCATCGTGAAATTAAGTCGCTATCTACAAATGCAGCTGTACCTTTTGCTCGATTCTACATTTTTTGTTCCTTTTTATCAAGAAATATTACGATATTTCTACAAAATAGCATAGGATTTTAACACATGTAAACACGTGTCTCGATAAGCCGAGCAAAATTCAAACCTTTTCCAAGTGTTCGACCGGCAGCCACCTGCATGCCGTCTATCCTATTTCACGTGAAAGTGTCTATACGCGACTCGTTCATATGTTTGTTAATGCATACAAATTAATGGCGTGAATGTAAAATCAATCTATAATTATTAAACGTAGTGTCAGCATTAATTTTTGCGAGTAGGTTCGTGCCACGTCAGCTTGACTACGTTATTTCAATACGTACCGATTTCAATAGCACGTGTGTTGGCATTCTTACACCTATCTTGGTAGCATTTTTGCTCTGCAATATTTTTGAACGATAAAACTCAACTCAGACATCGAGTTGTATTTATTTGAATTTAAAATAAACTGACTTTGTAATAACTTGCGATATTTGATTTTTGAACGTTACAAGGACGGAAATAAGTTTTATGATTTTACCAAAATTATACTATAACAATCTACCTTGCGCGCGAGCGGAAAATCCAGGTAACAATTGGTAATTTTATTTTATTTGCATTTGTTAATTTTAAATCAAATTTTATAATATTAAACATAATAAAACATCTTAACTATAAAAAAAACAACAAATTCTTATTATTAATGCGTAATCCCGACCCAAAGTTAATCTCGTTTTTTCCCGAAACCGGTTTAATGTTATTCGAAATCACGAACTCACGCCGCGTTATGAAAATATTGTTCTTACCACACATAGATGTCGCTCCTTGCGTAGAAGATTTTGACGACTGTCTCGCCGCAGTAATTGTGAAAAAAATGAGCAATTTTATGCGCACGCGCTAGAATAATAGCGTTTCGTGTTATTAGGCAAAATGAGAAACTCGTTTCGTGTTATTGGGCAAAATGAGAAACGTCAAAAGTAATAAAACTGTGGTTAAGTAATAATTTTTTTTATATTTTAAAAAATTTTTATTTAGTAGATGGGTATATAAGAAAAGTAATTTTGAATGTTTTTAGCAAATATTTTAGAACAAGTTGGTTAAGTAAACAAAACGCAATATGAGACGAAATGAAAGCCAAGAAATTATTATTAGCGACGTTTGTAATAAAACATTCCGATCTGTGGCTACTCTAACGACACATAAACGAAAATTTCATTGCTTGCCTAAAGATGATTTGGAACCTAATAGGTTTATGTGCGAAATTTGTGGACGAAAATTCTCATCAAAGTTTAATTTAAAACGGCATATGAAAGAAACTTGTAAAGAAAGCGAATCAATTAAAAAGAGCGGTTGCTTTACTTGCATGGGTTGTGGACGAACATACTCGTCCAAATTTGCTTTGAATCGTCATTCAGAGCAGTGTTGTGAATTAGCTCTTCAAAACAGTATTGACAAAAAAAATATTAAAGCGAGGATTAAATGTCCGCTGTGCGAAGAGCATTTTGCAAGAAAGAACTTGTTACACAATCACATTGTTATAATTCACGAAATCGATCTTCTCGTTGAAGAACATACATTTAAATCGGAAGAAGAATTCAAAAATTGGAAGAATGCAATTGAATATGAGACCGTTTCAAGTTACGTCCAAGATACAGGTGCGAAACAAACTGGCAATACCATTACAAGATACTACAATTGTCACCGTTCTTTTCAACAAAGAGGTGCTGGTCAAAATATACGAGCTCCGAAGGGACTTTTAACTAATAAGACAGGTTTTGTTTGCCCAGCAAGAATGGATGTAATTTTCACTGAAAATTCATTCATTAGTGTTTCCTTTTGTAAAACCCATGTTGGACATTGTATGGATATTGGACGGACGTTTCTAAGCAAGGATGTGAGAAATGAAATTGCTGAAAAAACCGTTTATGAAATTATGCAAAAAAAAAATCGACATGATTGCTGGTTTAATAAAAAACAATCTTCATTTAAATGATGAAGATCAGAGAAAGGTAATCAGAAATTTGGATAATACCATAGCGATACTAAATACAGGTTCCGTTGCTTTGAATATTGTTGAAGAGGTCAATGTAAAACAAAATATTGATAAACAAACTCGTTTTTTTTTCAACAAAAAAACGAATTTCAAAGACCAATCGATTACAATTAGCAACTCCAATTGAATCAGAAAACATAAAAGAAGGGTTGATGAATAATTTACTAGAAGTCACAAACATCCACACAACATTCATCTACCAGGTTCATATTGACCAACTCGAGCGTGTGCAACACAAATATTTTAAGTCGCTCCACTATAAACTGGGACGTGCCAGGGAGGATTTTTCGGACGAGATATACTTGAGCTTCTGCAACACTAAGTCACTGGCCGTCAGACGTAGGGTCATCGATCTTGGTTTCGTACATGGGTTATTCAGCGGTAAAATCAACTGTGATGCGCTGCGTGAGTTGTTTGTTTTTAGAGATTCCTCAAGATGTACCAGATCCAAGTGGACTTTTGAAGTTAAGTTTCATCTGACTAATTATGGGATGCACTGTCCCATGGCTAGGATGGCTCGTTTGGCCAATTATTTAAGTGATGTTCTTGGCACTGATCTGTTTAACTCTTCCCTTGCATCATTTAGGAGGACTGTGTTCAGTGTTGACTTGTCTGCAGTTGCAGGGGTCTAATTTATTTTTTATATATTGTTAATTTTTTGTTGATATTGATTTTTGCATAGTGTGTTGCTGGTTTTTTATCACATTCAGTTAGTATTGTGTTTGGTTTTGTTTTGTTAACTTGTACGTGTTCATTGTAGTTGTTGTTATTATTGTAAGGGTATTATTTATTGTAAAAAAGGCTTAGCCGTAGATGATGAAATAAATAAATAAACATTTGACCATACTTATACGGAACAAAAGTGAAATTTTATTTAAAATTGTTTTTCGTTATTTTTTATAATAAATTAGTATTAAAAATTAATTATTTTTTCATTTTAACAAAATTAAATAACATTATCTTCAATTTGCCTATATGATTCAAAGTTAATTTGGATGAGTTTGTTCGTTCACAAATTTCGCACATAAACTTATTAGGTTCCAAATCATCTTCAGGCAAGCAAAAAAATTTTCGTTTGTGTCGTTAGAGTAGCTGCAGATCGCAATGTTTTATGACAAAGGTCGCAAATAATAACTTCTTGGCTTTTATTACTCATCTTGCGTTTTGTTTACTTAACCAACTTGTTCTAAAATATTTGTTAAAAACATTCAAAATTACTTTTCTTAATATAATATATAAAAATAATACCTACATTACCTGTCTAAATTAAAAATTATTAAAATATAAAAAATATTATTACTTAACCTCAGTAATAATTAGTGTTTTTACGAAAAATGAGAAACGTCAAAATTTATAACGTTTCTCATTTTGCCTAATAACACGAATGACTATTATTCTAGCGCGTGCGCATAAAATTGCTCATTTTACTTCACAATTACTGCGGCGAGACAGTCGTAGATTTTGCCTTCTATCTCGTGCTCCAAAAGTGTTTACCAAGATCCAGAAATTTGACTCTTCTACTGATGCCAGCTTTCTTTTGTGCATCTAGGCTCCAGTTATTTTTATAAGATTGTTTCATTCAATCCACATACCATTTATTCCAAATAATTCCAGGTAAGTTTTGTTGCCCTTTTCTAACCACACTTATTTTCTTTTTACACGTGCTAATTATCACTTCTTTTTAGATCTCAACTCTTTGTACATTAATTTGTAGTTTATTACTACACTTTTTCGGAGACGAAATTAATACGTGCTCCACGCTTTGGCGTTCTTGGAAGAAGCATTTATTTATCGATCCGTTGCTAGGTTATTTGAAAAAAATTCCTTTTATTCCTACTTGATATATTTTCTACCTGGTAAGTTTCCTTGCACTTTTGATAATTGATTAATTTGATAATTGTCATTAAATTATTTACACCTCTGTTTTTGTTTTTGGCGTTCATCGTTCGATCCGTTTGCCGTCGCGATCTTTCGAACATCTCGGACAAGCACCGTTGCATTATTGTTCAACCGATTTTCAACACCCACGTAATTTCTTCTTTTAACGCACAACTTAATCTAACATAATTATACATTTTTTTATTTAATAACAATTTCTTAAGATCTAACAATTTTTATGAATTAATTTGTGGATATTAGATTATATTTGTCAATATCATTCTTGGATTTTCCCATTCTTTACCTGTCTTTATTATTAACCGAATTTATTGTACTCTTTCTTTGAGTCTTATGTAATGTCGGAGAACCTTCTAAATCATAAAAGAATTTTCATGCGACCTGTAATTGCTTGTTTGCATCACTAGTGATTGTCAATCCCTAGTGACGATTAAATCATGACAATATGTTCTAAAAATATAATCACTTGTATTGTACACGTATAAAAGTGAAGTGCAGTATTTACATTGCAATTAAGAAAACAACAATTAATTGACGTATTTAATTTTATAATCGACAGCAATGATTTTAAAAACGACTCTCAAACTATTGGAGAAGCGGTAGGTTTAAGACAATATTTAAATGAATCAAAATTTTGCTTTTTATTAGAAACTTTTAAATTAATTTTTGAACAGACAGACGTAGTATTTTCAATTTTACAAAGTAAACTTACCGATATTAATTTCGCCAAATGTCGTTTAACAAAATTAATCTAAACTCTGCATAGATAGCGTAGTGATGATTTGTATTTTGACAACATATTTAACAGTTTAGAATTAAATTGCGAGCCGGTTCAGAAAAAAAGAAAAACGACATTTGATTTACCAAATATGCATCAAAGTTATAAACAAAGTTTTGCGGAAATTTTGGATACGGTTATCGTGCAAATTGAAGTTAGATTTGCAGACTTAAGGCTGAGACACAATTGCCCGGTAACGGGAACGGTAACGATAAAGAAGTTAAATTAATGTACCTGCTTTTATGGACCTATGCACAACAAGCCGCTAACAAACCGATAACGCAGTCCATAAGAGCAGGTACATTTAACTTCTTTATCGTTACCGTTCCCGTTACCGGGCAATTGTGTCTCAGCCTTTACATAAATTAAAATTTTTTGATCTATTAACATTTGCTAAATTTTTAGATTATAAGAAAAACTTTCCTCAAAATTTATTAGATAGTCTATTAGAGCAGTATCCATTTTTTGATCAAATCCACCTGAAAAATGAATTAGCGGTAGCATATAATGACCCAAAAATGTTTGGACAATGTAGAACTCCATCAAAGATATTAGATTTTATTTTCAAAAATGATTTACACAGTTGTATGCCTGAATTTTACAAATTTTTATGTGTGGTCGTCACCATACCGGTAACATCGGCTTCGGTTGAAAGAAGTTTTTCCACACTAAAACGTATTAAAACTTACACTCTTAATACGATGAACCAAAATCGGTTAAGTAACGTCGCGGTAATGTCTATTGAAAAGGAATTCGTTACCTTATTGTCTCGAAATAATGAATTCTACGAGAATATCATCGATCACTTCGCGAATACTAAAAATCGCTGTATACCTCTTACGTTTAAAGCTTCATAAATTTCGAATGACTTAAAATAATATTAATCTGTATATTGTACAGCCTTTTTCCAAAAAACACTCTGCACTCATCGAACAATTTTTTCCATTGTACACAGTACTGAAGATAGCCAACGAGCTCGAAACATGTGTCTACCGCAGATTAAATAATATTTTATTAAATTTATTTTTTTTGTAAGTTTTATTTTATAAGGTAGTTAAGCTGTAAAATTAGCCTCCTCAAATGGAAAAGTCACGAGCCGCCGCTGGTCCCCACCCAGCTTCAGCATCTCAGTTGTTACTCGATCTTCTCCTTGTACTTTATTGCTTTTCATATCTTTCAGAGGGTTTTTAATTTCCTCTCTTGTTATTTCGGGAATGTCTTCTGACCCCACATTCATTATTGTTTCCTTTTCAACCTTAGTTCTTGCTAGTTTTCATTTGTAGAGCTTGTTGTGTAATTCATAGATAAAGGTTGAAATTTCGTTCTTACCTGTTGTTATTATGTATACCGTGTTTGTTTTTCATTTTGGCGATCCTCATCCTGGCTGCAATCATGCTTCCAACCCTTACACGTTTCCATTTTATTCTATTACTTTTTGTAAGGTATATTAATTAGTTTTGTATTGAAGCTTCTTAGGACTTTTTGAAGGCATCCCTATTTATTATTTTATGAGTCCGCTCCTTCAGGTGTTTCTCTTCTTAAAATTGAAATTCTGAAACTTGAAATTCATATTAAAAACATTACCACCAGGTGCCAATAGTATCAACTACTTTTCACATATCGCTTTGCAACTTTTTAATAATATATTTTTCTTCATGTTCTTGTCAACTCTTGCTTTATTGCCGATCGATTTTAGATTATCTGACCTTATTTTCATCGCATCTAATGCGATTTATGAGAATAAAAATTCAAAAATAGATCGGAAAATAAAGCAAAAATCGATAAAAACTGCAGCAATAAATATTAAAGTTGCAAAGTGATAGGTGCAAAGTAATTGGTACAATAATTGGCCCCAGGTAATAGAGCGATTATTCAAAAAAAGTTGGAAGCTCAGATAAAAACCGAGGTCGAACGGTGTATTTAAAAATCCATAAATGATGCGACTTAAACAATCGTGTGTGCAAAAAAATAAATCAATTAAACTTTCTATATAATGCTCAATTAACCAATTTAATAACAAAAGATTACCCCTGCAAATTGGGTTTAATAAATTTAGTGCGGAGTACAAAAATAGTGAAGACAAATATTCAATAAAGTGTTAAAATATGTAATAACATATTAAACTTGCCATAGTTGTCAGCAATAACTAATTGTGGAAATAATCAAGAAAGATTAAAATTCGAATTTTTTTACTGGGTATTGTCACTTTCCCAATGATTGGCACCTGCTCTTATTAATCCATTTTTTACATTGCCGTACAACTTATTTTATCTTTATTTCAGTAGTTATTTTCACAGTAAACTGTAATCATTTAATAATTATAGCTTCACCGCACCAATGCAGTAGTAAGTGCTTGGAAAGTATAAACATTTAACTTTTCATAGTATATTAATACATAAGAGCTGTAAAGGTGTTCTCACGTCGAGAAGAATTGCAATTTGGGATATGAAGTGTTCCTTGCAAACGATAACGTACATAATCGGTTCAAAATTGTAGTTTTTAATTTTTAAACTTTCAGAATATGATAAATTAAAATCAAAGCACTTCTATTTCGTAATATGATACCCTTGTAAACGATAACGTGATTAATTCCTCGAACACGCTGCTTTGTAACTCGCTGCGCTTTATGGCGTGCCGTTTTACTTTTTATTGCAACATTTAATATTCATATCATTTAAATTACAATCAATTTAATTATAACAATAATTTAAACTTGACACTGCTGCCCAAAAGGTTGAGGAAATAAATGAGTATCCAATTAATGTAAAACAAAAAATATCGGAAAAAATGAAAACTAATAAGAAATATATGCCATTCCACAAGAGCTCCACGTGATAAAAATAAACTGAACAGAGCCATAAAAGTACTTAAACAATTATTTAGCAAATACAAAGATGACAACATCCTACGCTACCTGCAAAATTGAACTGTAACTCAAGCCACTTTAGAAAGCTAAAACATTCTCAAGGTACGTATCCAACATTAGTAATGAAAAATAGAAATTGAGCGAAAAGTGATAGTGAAATATCTAACCTGTTTTGTTAAACATTTATCCAAAGTTTTCATACCCTTCAAATCTGCAAATTTGCAGCAAGAAGAATATGTACCAATGAAACTGTTTAAAATAAAGAGAAAATAAAGAAAGAAAATTCAAGTTTCTCATAAAAACCTACCTGAATCCTAAAAAGGCTCCAGGATATAATGTTCTAACCGGAAAAATATTAAAAGAGCTATTAGTTAGTCTATCAGACGAAGGACTTAAGTAATACGTGACCCAGTTGTTTAAATGAGACTGTAGTCAGCTTAAGCGGTTAAGTGCGTTGCTGCTAATGCAGAATACCTGGTTCGATTCTCCGTCTCCCATCGGAAGACAATGGCAAACCACCGAGATGTAATCTGCCTGGTACAGCCTATCTGGAGATGAAGTGTGTACACTACCCGCGGCTTGGAGCCCACGTTAAGCAATAGGTCCCTTATGTGTGTGTGATAGTCGTTTGTGATAGAGAGGTCGCCTACGCCTGGAATCCAGGCACGACACTTGAAGGAGAAGAAGTTGTTTAATGCCATCTTTAGACTGGAATACATCCTAATGCAATGGAAAGTTGCCCAAATGATTCCCATCCAAAACCTAGAAAACCAATCAAAGATGTAAATCATACAGGCCAATATAACCTTGTTTATAAGATTAGAAATGATTTAGATTGAGATTAGAGCGATTAGAGCGGTTAGAGAGATGAAGAGCAAGGTTTAATTCCCGACCATTACTTTAGTTTCGGACAGGGACATGGCACCGTAGATCAGATTATACAGTACGAATTCTAAAATAAGTGCTATTGCACAGCTGCTTTCCTTGACGTTCGTCAAAGCTTTTGATAAAGTCTGGCACGTGTGGAGCTATTATATAAATTGAAAAAACTCTATCGCACAAAAATTACTATAGGATATAAAATCGTATGTAACTGACAAATATTTCTTAGTAGTAATATTCTAGCATGAAGACACCCCCAATATTATCTGTAAACTCTGGTGTGCCCTAGGGTAGCGAAATTGGATCCGTTATATATGTTCTTTATACGGCAGATCTACTTGCATTGCCATCTACTAAATATTCATCCATGAGCCACCTTTGACAACACAACGTCTTCAAAAATAGCAACAAAATGTTGCAAAGAAGCGTAGACAGAATACAAAAGTGGTTGGAACTTTTTGACTTCTTTCAGGATTACAAGCTTAATTACAAATAATTTCAGAATAACGACAATTTAAGATTAATTTATATGTATTATATATTTTTATTTTATAAATTTTAATTTTCAAGTTTAAATTTCAAGTTTCACATTGAAACTTTAGCAAAATAGTTGCTTGAAATTCATGTGGTTCTATGGCAACCATCTGCTTATGTTTCAGTGCGTCTCGCAAAAATATACCACACTTTTCAAAAATTAAATTTTGAAACACTTTTCTAACTAAATCCTTTATTTAAAAAAACCATGCAATTTCTAACACTTCTTCTTATTAGCGTGTCTACCCCGGCAAGGGTCAACAACACACTCTGCACGCCATTCGGCACTTCTGTCGAACCCACTGCGAAAACGTAGTGCCAACAGAAATATAAAATCCCCAACAATAATTAAAATTTGTAAATTTTACAGAAAAACACGACAATATATTTGAATTTTTTTACAAATTCCCAACAATTCCATCTTATTGTATTAATAAGGTGCCACCTTTTCGTTAGGTCTCTTTGTTCTCCTAGGAGTTTGCGTAACGATATTGCGTAGTCTGGATGTTCAGGGAATGCCTTAATTAAAAGGTTTTCCATTCAAACCAACAGTAATCGATTTTCGTGAGACTTTTGTACAACTTTTGGCAAGACCATGCGAGAACAGTTCTGTATGTAATAGATTTTATCTATATCATCCTAACTGTGAGCATTTCCCAACTGGTAAATTTTTGTTATCTACCTTATCGCAGTTAAATTCGAATTTATTGATTTAAATTTGAGAATGCAATCTGGTTGTGTTAAATAATTATCTTACATTCCTAGTAGTACTTGGGATGTGCAACACTTACATTGGAAGTTGATCTCGACGACTGGAATTTCATTTAATCAGTATTGCTTAATTCCATTTAATATTCTAATTTAACTGGCCTATCAGTTTTCAGCTTGTCTGCATGGGAAATGTCCAATGCATGCGTTAGAAGCGAAAAATTTTAAAGTTAAATACAAATAAAAATAATTATACAATTGACACGATCAGAAATCGTGAAAAGAATCTTCTTGGCCAGGTGTAAACTAAGCTACAACCAGGACTGAATTAAATAAACAGATAGGTACTGAATTAAAATTTCTTATTGCTTGTTCTGCAAGAGCTACACCTGAAAGTAAAATAGCATCCATATTGTGTAATTTTCATAGATCAGAAAATAAACTATGCAAAATAAACTACAATATAACCATAAACTTTATTCATCATATAATTTTCAATAGGTATCTACATTTTCAAATTACTAATTCCTTATTTTTAATAATTTTCTTGAGGTTCAATCTATCAGCGTCATGAATAACTTCTTCCATGTGAGTAAAACTTTTATTTTGTAATGAAAACCTGAAAATTACTTTTTGCAGTTATTAACATATTATTAAACACATATAAAGTTGTTTAATATACAATTAAACTTTAAAAACTATTTACTTAAGGTATGTAGTTCTGTCGATACAGTGCAAACCAAAAATAATTTTTTTGGCTTAATACAAAATACATTAAATTCTCCATCTACGATATGAGACAAAAACTTCAAATTAGATATATGATTTTTAACTAACTATTGAAAACTATAATAAAACTTTAAAATTAAATAGTTATCAATCAAAAACTTTTAGTGTAGACTGTACAAATGCTGTATTAATTTACTTGCTGACAGCTTATTTTATAGCAATCTACAGTTTCGTTTGACTGTCCGAACGATCGCGGCAGTTAGTAAATATTGATTTTTATAATAAAACTTACTTCCTATAATATTTATCTTTTGAAATAATACTAATGTAATAGTATTCTTTTTTTATAAATTTTTAAATGAAGGGCTAACAGCTTTTTATTTAAGCTTCTTCAAAACAGAGAAATAGTATATTACACATCTGGTGACAAAAGCATGCCATTGAATCCCCTATGTACCAGAGATTAAGAGGCGCTTTAGTCACGAGTTGTGTAATATACTACTTTATACAATCCTAGTAACAGCCGACAAAAAAATAGCAGAAAATAAAAATTGGAATAAACAGGTACAATTCATACTACTTAAGTCATACACAGTGATCTAACAAAAGGTGCATTGCTGTTCGAAGCAGAATATGAACAAATAAATGTATACGTAGTTCATTTAATAAAAGCAGTAAAGCACAAATTGGATGGAACTTGATGAATATTTATTATAGTATTTAAAAAAATCAATCAGGGAAATGGAGCAACAGCTGACATAACAATGATTGCCAGCTCCTATTGATATTGTGATCAGCTTAAGCGGTTAAGTGCGTTGCTGCTAATGCTGAATGCCCGGTTCGACTCCGGGCTCAGTAAAAACTTTATTCTGACCGTCTCCCCTCGGAAGGCAATGGCAAACCACCGAGGTGTAATCTGCTTAGAACAGCCTCTCTGGAGATGAAGTGTATACACTTCCCGCGGTTCGGAGCCCGCGTTAAACAAGTAGGTCCCCTATGTGTGTGATAGTACTACAAACGCACAACACATACATAGGAGAGAGGTCGCCAACATCCGGTAACGGATAGGCACGTTAAGAAGAAGAAGATTGATATTAAACCAAGCGAACACAACTGATTATTAAATTGATTATAATATTTATAATAATTTGTTAATATCTGAAGGTAGTTCATTCTTTATTTGAACAGTGTTATGCACTAATGTATCAACCTACAAAAATATCATTTTTGAGGAACTAATACAGAATCATTACCAATTAAGTGTACAGCATTACAGAAAAGAATTCATACCTATAAAAATTTTATTTTAATTGTCATTCATCAAAAAGGCATAAACATAATACTGATATAATTTTTAACTAATTGGTAACTAATTGAATGATTTTGGGGTTGAATTTTTAATGGTTAAAATATTATATTTGAATATCTTGAATTTGAATTTCTTTATTAACGACCATGGCTAATTTCGCAATAAAAAGATTTTATAATAATTACAGGTTTTTAAAGTCAATTAAACAGTTTTTAATGCATAAATTTGATTTGGCAATTAATTAACAAATAAATTTCTTTTAAAACTAATTTATTCCAAAACACGAAGTACGAGTAACAATAATAATTTATAAGCTAAATTATAAATTAATCTAACTTATCTAATGAACTAAGGCGACGCGTCAAGGTGATATGCTGTTAAATTACTGTTAAGTACGATATATTTCTAAATTTGCACGTATGATTCAATATAGATTTTGATAAATCCTTAGATAAATTTACAAACAACTTCGACATAATTAATTTGCACTAATGGTTAGCGTTTTTATCGTGTTTTGTATGAAATTAAATCACATGTTGATATCTCGAAATGAGCTTGGCATGCGTTGATACATTAATGCATAACATTATCCATTTATACTAACAATTCTAGCAGTGGCGGTTTTAGCGAACAGGCAGGTTAAGCCTGGGGTACCCAAAAAATGTGGACAAAAATAATATTTGTTATGTACTTATACAGAAAATTACAAATTTCTCCGCACTTTCCTCTGCAAATCCTTCTTTTAGAGACGATGGTAACGCACCATTTGAATTGAAATCTTGTAGATTTAGAGAAGATTTATAATTTAGCGATCTCTAAAAAGCATTTAATGACTCAAAAATCAATAGCTAGGATTCCACTCCCGCTTTAAGAGGTACATTTCGCTGCCCCCCTACCATCTGAATTTGAGTTCCAATGAGCTTCCATAAAAATCGTTTGTACCCCAAAGGCTTTTAATAAAAATTAAATTCTTAAGGAATTAAATTCTAACAATTCTGGGATGGGTTGTAGAAATCCAATGAGCTTTAATTTCTATCGTTTGTAACGCAAAGGTAAAAACGTTCGAGTGTTTCAATGATTGCGAAATAGTAAATTATCAGCGCTCCGAGCAAGTAGCACGCAAAATTTTAGTGTTGCTGATAACAATTAAAATAGATTTTATTTTTTAATATTAAAAAAGAAAACGAATATCATAGTCGATAAAAATAGTTTGCAAGTCCATAGTACTAGCAGTACTGCTGGTGTGAGTTTTCCGCAAATTATTTTTAATCGCGAACAATATTTAAATTCCTTTTAATGAAATAAAATTTTTGAATAAAATAGAGAATCGTTTGGGCTTCAATCCCCCCCCCCCCCCCAGTGCGAATTTTCTAATGAAATTTGTGTCAATAGTTTGAGTTCAAATGAGATTTTGTCCCGTCGTTTGAGTTTCGAAGGTTTTCAATAAAAATTGAATTTTTTAGAACAATTTTGGGAAAATAATTTTAAACGCTGCTTGCTTGTACCGATATTAGTAAAATTTACAATTTCACAATCTTTCAAACACTCTAGCGTTTTACTTTGGGATTCAAACGATGGGTATTGAAGCTCATACGATTCTCTATCAATTCTCACCATATTTATAAAAAAAAATCGCGATGTCGTTTCTACAGAACTCCCTAGTTTTCACGAATAACTTCGCAATGCGTATAGTACAAACAATTATAATGGAAATTCGTTGGAGCTCAAACGAAGCTCAAAGGTTTGACAATAATTTCATTAAAAAATTCGCGATGTGTGGGGTGGTGAAATGTCACTCAATATCACATTCCTTCAAACGCTCCAACCTCTTTTTTTATCGAAATTGAAGCTATTTGGAGCTCAAACGCTTCTCGATCGATTGGTATTTAGTTTATTAAAAAAATCACATTTAAAAAAAGCATTTCTACAGCCCTCCTAAAATTGTTTTAAGGAATTGAATTTTTATTAAAAACCTTTGGGGTACAAACGGTTTTTATGGAAGCTCATTTGAACCCATACGTTTGACAATAATTTTATTAAAAAATTCGGGATGTGGGAGGAATGCGAAATGGACCACGCTTGAAGTTAGAAATAAGAAAGATTCATTTATGAGGACTTCCCCAGAGGGTCTTATTGAGACCTTCAGTTAAGTTTTCCTTAAGAAAACGGCTTCTATTACCATCTTCGAGCTTTGTATTGATCAGTAGAAGACCCTGTACATCACATTATAAAAAAATCCTCTTCCAATAACGTGTATCTATGCTTAACAAGCTGCTGGCCTACCCAATATTTTACCCCGCGAGGTGCCCCTGAATTCTAGCAACAATTCAGACTAATAGTAAAGTACACCGTGACCCACAAAACCTCGGACAAACGCTTTTTCATAAAAACATGTATTCAATCTCAAAATACAAAAAAAATAACAATCAATAACGATAACCACTACCTCAGGTATGAATTAAAAGTTTTCAAAGTGGCCTCATTTTGCGTGGATACAGAGTTTCAAATGTCGACGGAAATTTTCGACTGTTTTTTGCAACACTTCCAACGATATATTGTCCCATTCCTAACGCAAGGATTGCTTCAGCGATTCCAAACTTTTGTGGCGTTTTGCACAGGCCCTGGCCTCTAAAATTGATAATATGGTATAATCCACCTGGTTGAGATCCGGTGAGTACAGTGGCCATTCAGTGGAACTGACAAAATCAGGAAAATTGATTGGACACCACTCTTGCGTAGTTTTTGCTTTATGAGCAGGCGCAGAGTCTTGTTCAAAGGTTCAATGTTGGTCACTAAAGTGCTGTTGGGCCCACAGATGTACGACAAGCCTCTGAAATATCCCGGCGGTACACTTCTTTATTGATTTTAACCCCGTTTTCTACAAAATTCAGATGGAATTGGACAAAATGGACAATGATGGCACAAGGTCTGGGTGCCTTTTCTGACCAATACCTATCATTTTGATAATTGTGAAATTGTTTGATGGCGAAAATTTTTCATCAATGAAAACGATTTTCCCATCTTTGAGCAGCGGTGCGGTGTGGCAGAGCACAGCATCGACGAAGTCGTACTTGCCTGTTTTCATTCGCCAGCATTTGGGCTTTTCGTAGCTTGTAAGGCTTCTTCTTAAGCACATTTTTAGCTTTTCGTCTCGCAGATTCTCGTGTGATTCCAGTTTCAGGAGCCAATTTTTGCATCGACAGTCTCGAATTTCTTTGAATCCGAAGTTTTAAAATGTTGCGACTTCGACGAGTATTTTTCAGAACATTTTTTGCTCTTCCTAGTCGGTTCTCCTCATTCCCAAGCTCGTTTAATGGTTTGATAGCATCAGAAACGGTTTGTAGAGGAAATGTGAAGCATTCGAACAATTTCCCGATTTCCGGCTTCAAGTAAGGATAAAATTACGGTGCGACTTCTTGGTATCTTGTAACTCACAAAATTATGATTTGTTTTTATTTCTCTCTTTTTTTCTGTTTTGTCCCATGTTTTGTGGGTCACGGTGTATATTACATTCTCTTAGGCTGATCGCAGACTGATCAAGCAAAACGTTTTAAGACAAAACATTTTGTTCTATCTAAAAACATGATAAAACAAAACCTTGTTAAACAAAATGTTTTGTTTTGTCTTAAAGCGTTTTATTTTGTTTTAAAACAATTTTGCCTGATCTAAAAACAAACGGATTGAAGCAAAAAATCAAATAAAACGTTTTAAGACAAAACAATACGCTATAAGGCAAAACAGAATATTTTGTTCACAACTTTTGTTTTATCATGTTGTTAGACAAAATAAAATGCTTTTTTATGCGACAAAACGTTTTGTCTTAAAACGTTTTGCTCTATCAGTCTGCATGGAGCCGTAGAAAACATTTTTCAGTAGAAATTGTGACTGCGAAGCAATAAACGTACCTTCGAAATACCTTTTTTGGTGTCCGATAACCTCTAGTAATGGTTACTTATAATTGAAGGGCCCAGTGGAAAAAGTAGTTAAGTCACTTTTTTTTCAATTTGTAGTTGAGCACATTTTCACATTGCGGCATTTATTCTCTACAAATGAGTATAAAAATCAACAAATTGAAAAAAAAGTGACAACTACTTTTTCCACTAGGCCCTTCAATTGTATTTAATTTAGTTTTTCTTTGAGAATGTTTTATAGTTATTATTTTTATTAATTCATTTGTAATTAAAATTAGTTTTACCGTAAGTCTGACTTTATTTCGTGTATGAACTTCGATGTACATACGATAGTATGTAATTATGTAGTATTTTTCATGAACTACTATACCTATAAAAACATGAAAATTGTTCAAAAACTTGTAAAACGACACCACAGTATAACAAAGTTTCCCCCAATTGAATAAAGCAATAGTATTTTAAAGCTTCACACAAAATTTAAAGATGCAGTTTTGGAATATAATTAGCCACTTAATATACAGCCTTACAAATTGTAACCCCTACATTTATTTCATGTTACTTGTGTATAATTCAGGAATTCAGGTGTATAGTTCGGGAATACTAGTTGAATACTATGTAGAAAAGTTTTATTTTAAATTAAAAATTACGCAATAAATTTTAAAATGAAGTTCAATATTATATAGTTGATGGTATTTGAGCACCATTTTGAATTTCTTACGAACATACAAGATAATATATAGCAAAATAATAAATTAAATAACTACATGCAAAAACAAACAATTACCTGTTTTTCGAACTAATAAAATTGTATACCACAGATGGTTCAAAACTATTAAAATAAGTCGAAACTGTCATAGTGTAAGCACCCATATTTTTGAACACTAACCAATCTCCTAATTCCATTTTTGGTAATAAAACATTATCATTGATTTTGTCTGCGCTATCACATGTAGGACCCCATAATATACTTGGATACATTTTTTCGTTTTCTTTGAATTCCTATAAAGATAATATTTACTATAAAATTTTGTAACATAATTAGTTATAAATATTACTTTAATCGTAATAGGCATTTTGATAGCGTTATATGAAAGAACGTGAGCAAAATTTCCAAATACTCCATCATTTAAAAAATACATGTACTTTCTTTTACCATTATTGGTGCGTTCGTCTTCCTGAATGGATTTGATCGAGTGAATGCAACAAGTTAATGTGAAAGCTGATGCAACAAAATAAGTTCCAGGTTCCGCTATTACCTGGACTGTGTCATCCGGAAAAAATTGTTTTAAACTTAAATTTATCGTTTTTGAAAACTAAAACATTCAAATATAAATCTTCCGATTCTACCACTTACAATAATTAGTTATACATACTGGAAGCAATTCTTCACACACATTTCCAGGATATCCACCACCAATATCCAATACATTAAAATTAAAATTTAATTCTCGTGCTAAATCAAAAACATTTCGTGCAGCTTGAATGGCTCCATAATAGGCCGGTATATCTTTGCAACCCGATCCAACATGAAAACTAACTCCTACAACGTTTATATTTAACTTTTGAGCAACTTGTAGCAATGGAAGCGCTTCCGTTTTTGAATTACACCCAAACTTTAGACCTAAATGTGAGTATGAAACTTTGGCATCAAATCTGATCCGAATTAAGGCCCTAAATATAAAAGAGAATTTTTTAATAGTTGTAATTGGAGTTTCGTCCAGCTAAAATTTTATATTAGGAAAGTAATAAATTATTTTTTGCCAGAATAGTTAATTTATAAACTATTTTTCTGGAATAATAAATATATTGAAATGTATTTTCAAAATACACAAAATTTAAATATTAATTATGAAATAAAATCAAATTTAAAACAATGAAAAATAAATATAAAATAATGTAATTAGATCATAAGTGTGTGAAAATCGTTTTCAAAAATAACCAAGGAAACGAAAAAAATAGGGAGCTCTCAGAAGCTTACGTTTGAATTGGAATGAAAAATATTTGGCTCCACAAAAGTGTGATATTGGATGGGAAATTAATTAAAAAAGAGCGTGAATCTAAAAAGTAGATTCATAATAATAATTGTAACAAAGAAGAAGTGAGTTTGGAGGTAATAAAAATAAATGGATATTATTTACCTTAATTAAGAAAAAATAACGAAATGCTAATTGGAAACAACGAATTAATAATAATAAAGAATTGGAGAATCAATCCACAGGATTTATAAAAAGGCAGACCAAGTTTTGAATAGCGGCTGACCGGTAGGTCGACCAAGTAAAAAGGGAAGATTAGAACAAAAAAGTGAGAGAAAGAGACGTGGTAAGCGAAATTTAAATTATTACACAAGGTGCGAGTGAAAGTACTCCGACTAACATTGAATCGGGTTGTTGCGTTAAGTAATAAACTGGAAAAGGAACGCGTAGTTATAAAGATTTGTTAATTTAATTAAGATTTGTTTATTTAATTTTATAAAAAAGTTCTTATTGATTTAATTAAATGTTACATTGTTGAAAGGAGATTTTATTTCTTGTTCAAGTTAGAGGGAGGGGGAGATTTGCTAGTTGTCCTGGGACATTCTCGAATAGAACACGACAGCATAGTAAAGAAAATGGCGCCCAACGTGGGGCTATCAAATACCACGACTCTGAGATTAAAGATTTGCTCTTTGCTCTTTGTTCTAAATTAATAAATTCAGTTCCTAGAAATTAAAACCAATTTCAATAAAAGTTAAAAATTCACTTAAATATTAAAATTAAGTTAGGCAAAGTTTACAGTAAAATTCAACATAAAATAACTATTATAAGTGTAGTTAAAAATTTGCAAATTACAAATAACCATTATAAAACTAACTAACTATTTATTCCTATTTGAAAATAATTATTATTCAGAATTACAAAATGAACACCAAACGGGTAACTAGAAGTACGATTCAAGCGGAGCTCGAACAAAGAAAGGAAAACCAAGAAACCATGGAAAATATGGAAGAGAAAAAGACTGGAGAAAAATCGGGTATAGTTGAGGATAAACTGACTGTTGAAAATAATGAAGAAGAAGTTGTTGAAGAAAGAAGAATAGAATCAGATCAAGCTACAACAATGCAACAGATGTTAGCAATAATGATGGAGATCAAAGTAAATGCACAAAGGTCAGAAGACACAATAATAATGGCCACGAAACAAGAAATAAGGGCCACGGAAGAAAGTTTAAAAAAGGAAATGAACGAGTTAAAAACGTCACAACAAAATACCCAGGTAGAAATTGAAAGAATGGACAATGACATTACCGTATTAAAAGAAACCACAATGAAAAGAACTGATTTTATAAACTCATTAAATGTTGTAAGAGAAGAAATAATAGAACAAGTAGGAGAAGATATTACTGACATGAAATCGGTTATTAACAACAACGCTAGCCGAATAACACAACTAGCGAATCAAAGAAATCAAGCTAAGGTAGGAGAAAATGGAACGAGTGGTCTCAAAGAGATAATGCAGGAGATTCAATTCGGGTTCAACAGCGACAAATTAATGAAATTTTATGGAGATGGACAAGGTAATCCACGTTTGTTTTTAAAAAATTTGAAGGACACTACCAGAAAAATCAAGGATGTAACGCGTCTAAAATCAATCATAAGGAGTTCGTTGAAAAAGCAAGCAGAACAGTGGCTTGGCATAATTGAAGACGAATACAAAGATTTCGACGAATTTGAAAAATTATTTATAAGACAATATTGGGGGCCAACTGAACAACGAAAGGTGAGAAAAAATTTATTGACAGGAAAATATCGTGGAATGGCAAACGACACGAGAGAAAATTATGCTATTAAACTTATAAATTCCGCAAAGCAATTAGATCCACCTATGATGGAGATTGATATAATCGGAAGTTTGGCAGATCATTTCGGATATGATGTTAGTAATCGAGTTTCAATTGAAAATATAGAAACCATTGAACAATTTATCAATTTACTAAAACGGTTTGACAACATACCATACGAAGATAAGAATGACGAAATTAACCAAAATAATCCTACATCTTGGAGGAACCATAATAATGAACAGCAAAACAACAATAATTATAATCGAAATTATAATAATTTCAATGATAAACGCAATTATTACAACGGTAATAATTACCAAAATTATCGGTCTAATTATAACGAAAATTACAACAACAGAGGTGATGAAAATGGGAGTAGAAGGTACGATCATCAACAAAATCAAAATAATTGGAATAAATACCACCAGCACGAAAACCGAAATTCAAACAATTACCAAAATTCAACTCGAGGTCATTACCAAAATAGTTATAATTATAACAATCGACAACAAAATAATTACAACGCAAGCAATGAAAACTCAACTTCAGAACAAAATAACAGGAACAGATTTAATGATAATTCTAACCAACAATATGCCAACAATAACAGCCAAGATGTGAGACAGACAAGAGTCTACAATAATTCGGGAATGAACCAGCAGCATAATCGGAACAATAATAATGCGACACCAGCACATGTTAACGCAATAACGACTGTGGAAGAGACCAGAGAAGTGCCTGAAAACGAGAATAATAAAAATTTTCGGTAAATGGATGTTCAATTAAAAATCGGATAGGCACTTATGAACATCCAAGAGAGGACATAAGCACTAAAAATGACGCAAAGTTAAATGATAAATTTACGGGCCTACCGTATACTTTCATGAAAATTAATGACATACAATTGAAGACTTTAGGAGACACCGAGGCAGAAGTCTCACTGTTAAATAAAAAAATCGATAACCTAAATTTAGAACAATTTAGAACCCAGATAATAAAAATGAATCCAATAAAACTAATAGCTCCAAACAACAAAGCATTCACGACGATCAACAAAAATTTAAATACATATGGAAAAATAAATGTGCGAATCAAAGACAAAAATTTTCAACAAAACAAGTTTAATTACAAAAACAATCTATGTGATAACGGTACAGTGCATAAAAACTTTATAATAGACAATTTATGTGCTACAAAATACAATACAGAGAACAATTTATTAAAATTCATAAACAATTTAATTAATAATGACAGTGCGAAACGTCATAATAATATAATCAAAAATGACATTGACTGTTCGAAAAAATTTATAAATCGAAATGACATTCAAATTTACAAAGTGCAGCGACTAAATAATAATAATCATACAAATTATATGAGAACAATGGAATTATTTAAGCATGTTAGGTGGAAGACACCACAGGAATAATCGGAAGAATTTGGGGATAATAAAATATGACGAATAATTGTAAATTTAATAAATGCGATTGGATACTGGACATGCGATAAAAAATTTGTAAAATAAAGTTTGTAAATATTAAGAAGTTGAAGACTTATGTTCAAATGAAGACGTTGAATTATGTTAGAAATGAAGAAGAATTCTACTGCGGGTTGAAAAATGAAGCGAAACTTAAGTTAAAAATATAAATAACAACCATTTCAAGAACCGCCGAAGAAAATAGTAGAAAGCAGTTGAAAAATTTATAAATCAACCAAGATGAAGAAGAAGAAAAATTTAATTACAAGAACACGACTCTACGCAAACAAAAGGAATATTTGATTAATTAACATAAAAGAAAACAAAGTTATTGAGAAGTTAGTACATAAGTGATTGAAATATGATAATAAAAAGTTTAATAATAGAATAGGTATCCAGAATATGATAATTATTGATGAAATAAAGGGGGGGGTAAATAATTGAGATGCACTCCAAAGGAGGAGATAAAATAATGTGATTATGATGTTTTAGGAGGTAGATACCCGACGGAACTAGGATAAAAGTCGCGGGTGTCAGATTAATTATTGATGAAATAAATGGGGACCCAGTAGCTGGTCGAATTAAAGAGATTTGATGAAGCAAATGGGATATTATTGAATAAATAAATAAAATAGGAGGATACCGACGATAGAATTAAATAAATAAAAGTCAATTTATAAAATTCGAATAAAATTAGTTAGGACAGTTTAAAAATGTAGATTTGTGTCAAAAGTAACATGCCACACTTAATAATAAATTTAAAACGTAATTCATAAAAAGAATAGAAACAAAATTAAATTCTTCAATCAAGAGCAATACTTAAATTTGAAAACCCATTCTTTGATGTAAATTTCAAAAAATTCAACTATGTTGAACAATTTAAAATGTAGGGGGCAGCTTGAATGGCTCCATAATAGGCCGGTATATCTTTGCAACCCGATCCAACATGAAAACTAACTCCTACAACGTTTTTTAACTTTTGAGCAACTTGTAGCAATGGAAGCGCTTCCGTTTTTGAATTACACCCAAACTTTAGACCTAAATGTGAGTATGAAACTTTGGCATCAAATCTGATCCGAATTAAGGCCCTAAATATAAAAGAGAATTTTTTAATAGTTGTAATTGGAGTTTCGTCCAGCTAAAATTTTATATTAGGAAAGTAATAAATTATTTTTTGCCAGAATAGTTAATTTATAAACTATTTTTCTGGAATAATAAATATATTGAAATGTATTTTCAAAATACACAAAATTTAAATATTAATTATGAAATAAAATCAAATTTAAAACAATGAAAAATAAATATAAAATAATGTAATTAGATCATAAGTGTGTGAAAATCGTTTTCAAAAATAACCAAGGAAACGAAAAAAATAGGGAGCTCTCAGAAGCTTACGTTTGAATTGGAATGAAAAATATTTGGCTCCACAAAAGTGTGATATTGGATGGGAAATTAATTAAAAAAGAGCGTGAATCTAAAAAGTAGATTCATAATAATAATTGTAACAAAGAAGAAGTGAGTTTGGAGGTAATAAAAATAAATGGATATTATTTACCTTAATTAAGAAAAAATAACGAAATGCTAATTGGAAACAACGAATTAATAATAATAAAGAATTGGAGAATCAATCCACAGGATTTATAAAAAGGCAGACCAAGTTTTGAATAGCGGCTGACCGGTAGGTCGACCAAGTAAAAAGGGAAGATTAGAACAAAAAAGTGAGAGAAAGAGACGTGGTAAGCGAAATTTAAATTATTACACAAGGTGCGAGTGAAAGTACTCCGACTAACATTGAATCGGGTTGTTGCGTTAAGTAATAAACTGGAAAAGGAACGCGTAGTTATAAAGATTTGTTAATTTAATTAAGATTTGTTTATTTAATTTTATAAAAAAGTTCTTATTGATTTAATTAAATGTTACATTGTTGAAAGGAGATTTTATTTCTTGTTCAAGTTAGAGGGAGGGGGAGATTTGCTAGTTGTCCTGGGACATTCTCGAATAGAACACGACAATATATTTAAAAATAAAGTAGGTATAAGCGTTTAAGTGACTTTTTATAATTAAGCAAAAAATTTTAAAAAAATAAGGGAGCCGATGGATGAGGTATCAATTCAAGCCAGATTTTCGACTGCTGTCGGCAATTACACTCCATGCTGACGGGTACTACTTCATCCATCGCTTTATGCTTAAGCCTTGGTTATGCGTTATACTTGTTTGTACTTCTCTTATGTTTAAATTATTTTCAAGTGATGAAAATTAAAATAGTTACTACCTTGCTGTAGGATGTAGATTGTGAATTTTGTGGAGTTCAAGTTCATTATCAAACGTCAATAGATTTACATTTACTTCAGCTGCATGACTAAGATGCTGCGGTAATTTTGTGGGATTAGCAAAAATGATACGATCAGGTTCAACTCCAATTGATATCACTTGATCGATTTCTGATTTTGATGCACAATCGAATCCAGCTCCCAATGATGACAAAATTTTAAGAACAGTTGGATGATTGTTACATTTTACAGCTAAAAATAAATTAATGCACAATTAAAGAAAAATTTATTATAGATATTGCTATGTGCCGATCCTCTCAATGACGGGCCACAAGCCTGTTTTATGAAATTTTAAATGTAAATTGAAATTTTTAATTGAATGTAATTAATTACCCTTAGCTAGCTATCTTAATTGATTTTTTTTATTTAGCATGAAGATTCTTTTTCAGTAGTCGGTTCCTCGAAGCCTTGCCTTTTCTTATAACTTTAATCCTGTGTATAATTTTATTTGTCGCAGAATTCAAAAAAATTCCAGAAGAAATATTTAATTAGTGAACAAATTTTTATTATTATGATAATACTGAACATAAATTATAAACATAAAACATAATCAATTCAAAGTTCATCAAAAACCCTTAATTCTACCCAATTCGATTGTTTTAGTAGCGAAGTACTTTATTTTATTTGCGGAACACGCGTCACAAAAGTATTTAGTATTCGCTCACCTTTATCCTCTGTCACGTCTCCTAATGTTAATCGTCTTACAACTTCTTTTGTATAAGTTGGACCATAACCTTCAAACTTTCTGCTCGCTTGATTGTCTTTCTTGTGCTCCAAAGATCCAATAATTAATTATCACCAGACTGCCTAATAATAGCAAATACGTTCTCCATCAACCGATGCTTCCAAGCTTTTTCACAAGTAAGTGCAAAATCTTCTTTTTTCCACTACTAGTCATATAGGCTACCATTATAACTTATCCAAGTCACATGTGAAGTGACGCATTTTAGACATGCGGTAAATAATATTTTCATTATACAAATGAACCAATGAAATGATTTGACAGATTCATTATACACTTAAGTTAAAAAAATGAACCAATGAAATGATTTGACATACGTGATTTAAAATTTGTCAACAACTGTCAAATCAACAAAACAAAACTGTCATTTGAAATAAATATTTTAAATTTGAAAATTTTTTTATTAAAAAGAATTTAAAAAATGGTAATAAATCTAGTAGTGGAAAAAATAGTATATAAACCACGGTTGTGAAGACCATTATTGCCTCCGCGCGTTATATTCCTCGGTGCAAAGCACCTCGGAATATAATCTTGGCGCTAGGGCAATAATGACCGCCTTCACAACCTTGATATATAATGTACTATTAATTTGCACTAATAATCTTTTCTTGAAACACTCGTGTTTAAATCACAATTTTACTTTTTAGAGCTCCACAATCTGAATTGATTCTTTGATCAATTAATCAATTTTTACGGAACACCAAAATTCTATGTGTTTTCCGTTTTTCTCGCTGATGGGAGCCTCCTCTTGTTATTTTTTCGTTACCCTGGTTATCCGAAAAAATATCCTTTTTGGACAAACGTAATTATTCATTAAATGTTCTAAAATTATAAATGCACTTTTTTGTTTTTAGTTGTCTGCCGATTGTACTTCGCTGGACCCGATTTAACAAACCACGTAAAATTTTTATTATCGCTTCTTAACTAACAATTAATTTTTTATTTATATAACCAATTTCTTAAGATCTAACATTTTTCATTATTAATTTGTGAACATGTTTTTAAATACAATTTATTCCTTCTGGGACCTTTTTATTCTACCTGTTTGTTTCTTTACAACCGATTTGCTTGTATTGCTTTTGTGAGCTTTCGTACCTCGAGAAATCTTCCACTTCTCAAAAATAACTTCCATGCGATTTTTACGCGTTTATGAGCATAATACCTAATCATTAAATCTTTACTGCCCATTTGAATCATAGCAATATGTAGTATGTGTTCCAAAAACCCGGCAATGATTAATTTTTGTTTGTTTGAAGAGTTGGTCTCCAATCAATTTGTAATTAATAATTATTATCCCTTAATATAACTTCTGGAGTTCGTTATGCTTTGAAATGCTCTTAATCCTTTTTTTAATAAAATCCAATTTTGTTGAATATAATAACCAAAACAAAACACTTTTATTCATGTCTAAATCAATAAACAATATGGTAATAATAATTTCAATCAATATCAAAAAGTTATTACCACAATTATTTTGTGCACCCTATGTAATGTAGTTTAATCTAAAAATGCAACCGCGCATGTTGAATTATCTGCTACCTGTTTGCGGCGTGTATTTCAAGTGCATTCATTGTTTATGTAGTATGGTGTTTTTTTTAGCTTCATGAGATCTTTCAATAGGGATAACGTTTGAATGAAATATGTCAAAGTCACAGTGCTTTGACATTTGTGTTCAGAAAGGTTTACCATTTAATCATGAATAAATTAACACTTGAACAACGCTACCAAATTGTGGAAATTTATTTTCAAATGCAGAGTTCCGTTTGCGAAACTTATAGAGCACTTCGCCCATTTTATGGTGGACATAATCGGCCTTCTGAGCAGGCTATTGGTGCGGTGATTGATAAATTTCGTTCCACTTCTTCATTGTATGATGTCAGACCACCAATAAGACAAAGAAATGTGCGTACCGAAGAAACTATCGCTGTTGTGAGTGAAAGTGTGCAAGAGAACCCAAACATTTCAATTCGCCATCGTGCTCAACAACTTGGGCTTTGTCCGTCCACTACATGGAAAATTTTACATCAAGATCTTGGTGTACATATTTACAAGATTCAGTTGTTTCAAGAATTGAAGCCTAATGATAATCGATTGCGTCGTGTGTTCGCAGATTGGGCTCACAACCAATTGGAAGTGGATCCATTTTTTACCGCCAAATTTTGTTCAGTGACGAGGCACATTTCTGGTTGAATGGGTATGTGAACAAACAAAATTGCCGTATATGGACTGAAACCAATCCGGAACATTATCTTGAGACTCCATTGCATCCATTAAAATTAACTGTTTGGTGTGGAATACACGCCAACGGCATCATCGGTCCATATTTCTTTCGAAATGAGGAAGGAGCTACCGTTACGGTGAATGGTGTGAGATATCGACACATGCTCAATACATTTTTGTTTCCAAAAATTCAAGAGTTAAACATCGACAACTTATGGTTCCAACAGGATGGTGATACGTGCCACACAGCCACAGAAACCATCGATTTATTGAAACGATAATTTGGTGACAACATTATTTCAAGAAATGGTCCTATCAATTGGCCTCCAAGATCGTGTGATTCGACTCCTCCAGATTATTTTCTTTGGAGTATGTTAAATTCATGGTTTATGCTAACAAACCAACAACTCTGGAAGCATTGGAGGTCAATATTCAGCAAGCCATTTATGAAATAAGGCCAGAAATGTTGGAAAAGTGGTCAAAAATTGAACTGATCGGATGCGCTTCGTAACGATTAGTCGTGGTAGTCACATGCCGGAAACCATTTTTAAATCAAAAATGGCATTAAATTTACTTTCATAAAAAAATAATTAAAGAAACATTCCATTTATTTTTTAATGTTTTATTTCAATTTCAAGTTCTCGTGCAGCTAAAACAACACCCTATAGTAATAACTTACTCTCGTTACCGTTTCTCCTCGGAAGGCAATGGCAAACCACCGAGGTAATTTGCCACGAGCGCCCATCTCGCAATGAAGTGTATTACACTTCCCGTGGTTCGGAGCCCACGTTAAACAAGTAGGTCCTCTATGTATGTGAAAATAAATCGAACGCATATCACATGCATAGAAAGAGATGGGTCACGACGCTTCTGTCAAAGAAGCATCACGATTGAGGAGAGGAGAGAGATAGTAATAACAATTTATTAAAAAGTCTATTAATAAATAGCTCATCGTATTATTTATTTGCACCAATTCACTTTCCATTCAGCAAAATTACCCTTTTGGTAATTATAAATTTCCAACAACTCGAAGTCACTTCTCACCTTCTAAAATTCAATCCTTTCACCTCGGTCGTTACTGGACAACTTCCTTGATCCTGCTTTTGCTTTTTTCGTTCTGGACGTATTCCAATCCGAAAATCTGCGCATTTGTCCATAAATAACCAAAATTTTTCTTCACAGGTAATACCAACTTTGTTATTAATAATCATGCGCTCATTTTAAATTTCATTTGTTTTTAATTTTAGGTGTACAATTCCAAGAAGAATAATAACATTAACATAATCAACACTATTTTGCCATAATACGAGTAGGTACAATTCCACCCTTGTATTATTTGGCTTAACTATTCTGGTTATTATCTCAAGAATTTATGATGTTTTAATTTTATTTTGATACAATGAGCATAGAAGCTTAGTTTCAAAATTTAACGAATCTGTAGGTTTTGTAATTTAACGTATTTTTAACTGAGGATATCAATTTTCACAAATTATAGTACTTACATATACTATAATAAATTAAATAATTAAAAATAATATACCATTATAGGAAATACTAGAAAAAAATTTATATATAATTACTTACCATAATAAGGTTTCACTCGTGGTAAATTTTCATTCCAATATTTGTATTTCTTAATAATGTTATTAATATTGAAAACATAAAATGGATTTAGTTGCAATCTGGAATTTGTAATTTGTTTTAAAATGTCCAGTTCTCTAATTTCTTCATTTAAAATGTGAACTATTTCATTTTCTACTGCGTCCATCTTGAGTCTTCCTTGAGTTGTTTCAAAATGTGAAGAAATTATTGGATGACTTTAAAATTATAAATCTTATAATTCCCTCACAATAAACCTGATATACACTAATAATTTATCCAAGTCTTATCTATCGCAATACTTAGATATGTGATAAGATTTATTCTTTTCCCAAAATTGCAAAAAACAATGCGATGAGTTGTTTTACTAAATTAAAACTATGATTTTGTCGGTAATATTATGTACTCCTATATCAGAAGCGACTATCATTTTAAAACTATTAAAAGTTTATACCACGGTACATAATAAGATAAGGTAGTCCGACGAAGTACTATTTACGTGCTATTTACGCTCGCTTTAAATGCTACATTTATGTGACACTGTGAAAGTGAGAAGCCGTCGAGAGAGATGGGAATCTCGCGAGGTTCAAAGTGGTTCAGAGCACGATACACTTATAACGGTATGCCGAATTTGAAACCAAAACTCGTTTAGTCAGCGCATTGACGTAATTGGGATGCAGATTTTAAATTCGCGTATAGCATTGTATTAATTTGGTGGGTATTTGTAATATAAATCTCTGTTATTTTTATTAAATTTGAACGTATTGTATTTTTTGTATTATAGAACATTTAATAAATGAAATCGAAATTCAAATACGAATTAATTTTATTTCAGTATTTACATTCAGTATTACATAGTAATCGTATTGCAGTTTCTCCCATGATACTTATCATGGTTTCTCTCACTGACTTGACGTCATTGGCATGCAAATTGTAAGAGTGAGATAGGCATCTCAAACTCGTCGGCATACCGTTATAAGTGTATAAGTGTATCGTGGTTCAGAGTGCATAAACAGTGCATACAATGCAGTCTGTAGGCATACATTGTTTAAATTAAGTAGAATTATTATTCGCTCTTGCCTTTTGTTTAAAATGGTTAGTGATAGGTATTGTTTTGCACCTGGATGTAAGAGTGGATATCCCGATTTTAGAAACGAAAAAGTTTCATTATTTAAAGTACCTAAAAACATGTTAAAAGTGTGGGCTGCTGCCATTCCTCGTAAAGATAAAATATTTACTATTAATAATGCTTTGTGCGAAAAACATTTTCTTGTGGAAGATATAATACTTGAAGTGAAGACAGAAACATATTCGGTATGATTTTACTTTAGTAACACGTTTATAAATTCAAAATATATAGGTATTTAAACATAGATTTTAATAAAAATAATATTATTGTTGTATTCACTTAAAATACCGCGATTAAAAGAAAATGCTGTTCCGTGTAATTGGCCTAACTGCCCTTCTTATCTATCGAAAAAACCTGCCAAAAAGCGAAGGATAATTGAAAAAAAAGAATGTGTTCATGTTACTGCAAAGCGCAGTAAAGTTCAGAATGAAGGTAATAATAACTTATTATATTTTTTTCTAAATTATAAACTCGATAAAAATATTTTTGCAGTTTTTGATAGGCCTTCAACTTCGAAAGCTTACCAAGATGAAACTGCAAGTACTTCTACAGATATAAGTAATGGTAAAAATTAAATGACAATATTATTCAATTAATTTATGTAAAATTGGTAACTTTCAGATTTGCCAATTAAAGCTCCTCAAAATAAACTTCGCGTGCACGAATTCTTTAATATATTTAATAATTCACATGCAGGATGTACTCGCAAGAGCGACTTTTTACTACACACATGTATGAGAATTAAACAATATTACAGGCAAGAAGATTCCAAGTTAAAAAAAAAATCAGCCACCGATAGAAAAAAATCTAAATTACACCAATCTTAACCGTGGTCGTTTGCTCCTAACGCAAACATTAACTAATTTTTATATTTTTTTAAAGAAATTTTTCGTTTTCGGTGATAACTTAAACATTGTTTTTACGGTCGCGTCTCTTGTTTGAACGAAACTAAGTGTAATATAGTGTAGTACCCTGTATATTATATATTTTTAGGTTGTTGTAAATATGTTTGTAATAAAAATCGGTTACTCAAATAGAAAGAAGTTAATTTTTCAAGTCAAGTTGTAACGTTGTAAGTGTAAGTAACACTTTGTCTATGAATAGGGCTGTAAAGTATTTTTACTTTTATTACTTTCTATTATTATAATTTATATTATACATTTACGTTACATTTTACAATAATTGTAAATAGTAAAAAGCTGCTTAAACTAAGGTCGTACACCCTTTTATACTTTTGGTCTATCTGATGACTTAACTTTACAAATTTAAGTACTATTAACAATTAATAATAATTAAACTAATTTATATTATAGTAATTATACTTAATATTAATAATAATTAAAAGTTATACTTTATAGTTTAAAAACAATAAAATTTAAATGTTGAGATTGTATATAGATGAAGTCATACCTCGCGAGTGCTCTGTCCTTGTCTAACACTGACTGTCACAAAGTGGTTACCGTGCGAAGTTACTCGTCGGATTACCTTACTAGAATTATGTACCGTGGTTTATACACAACTAGTTGTCTTACTTACTGTAATCTACTAATGTATATACCAGAGTATATTATACTACTTATGTACTACTTAAAAATTACAATAACATAAATATTCATTTTTACAAAAATATCAAAAATAAATTGATTTTCGATAATAAAAATTGTAAAATCAAAGATGAACGGCAAATTTTTGATATTTTGTGACCTACAATTTATAAAACTTAAATTGCGATAAAAACTAATTAAAAGTAGGCATACAAATTTCCTTATTAATATTATCTAGTACACTTAAAATTTAAAATGGAATAAATGTTTATAGCCATATGGTTATACTTCACTTATTATATTTCATCAGTTTTAAGAATACAGAAGTGCGGCCTCGAACGGCAAATAGGATAAGCTATATTTAAATGTTTTTTTTTTCATTCTTAAAAAGGACGGACTATAGTTTTGTTGTTACTAACAAATATTAAAATGGCTATGATACTCAGTGCCGGAACTAGGTTTGCACAGAGCCCAGAAGGAAGGAGACCTGAAATGGTTAACATAACTGTTTCTTGTCGCACCGAAAAATATTGTTTACTGAATATCTTTGTTTAATTGTACACTTCCGGTTCAAGAATATAAATTAATTCTTTCTTTAAAATTGAAGACTTCAAAAAACAATGTTGTCCTTTGGTTGTGATTGCAACGCGTAATTATATAAAGCCAGCGGCGGTTTGTCAATGGAGGCAAGGGAGGCTTAGCCTCCTCTCAAATTGTTGGACGGACTTGCTATTTATATTTCGTTTTAAATTAGTATTTTTTCCAATTTTTAATTTTTTTTGAATTTGTTTAAAACAAAATTTAATTTAATAATGAAATTAGCTTAAGAACTTGACTTACGCCTGAAATAAATTCAAAATAGTATATATCCAGCGGCTAGCCTTTCTTTATCTTATTAGTTTATTAGCACAGAGTTAGGCAACCCAGAATACGATATTAAATCTTAACTCGCATCTTCTACATCCAAGATACATACGTCATAGAGGCTAATACTGGTTAGTAAAGTTCATGATCAACATGAGCGATTAACAGATGAATTGAAAGTAATAAGATTGTAACTTAAGCGCATACTATTCTGTGTTATTTTACTAAATGTACGAACATAGTAATTTTACATGCGTTTGAGGCTGGGCTCATATGCGTGGGCGACTTATCAAAGGACACCTGCAAATCTTAGCATTATTCATGCATATGTTCTAATATTATAATCACTTGTATTGTACACGTATAAAAGTGAAGTGCAGTATTTACAGTGCAATTAAGAAAACAACAATTAATTGACGTATTTAATTTTATAATCGACAGCGATGATTTTAAAAACGATTCTCAAAGTATTGGAGAAGCGGTAGGTTTAAGACAATATTTAAATGAATCATAATTTTGCTTTTTATTAGAAACTTTTAAATTAATTTTTGAACAGACAGACGTAGTATTTTCAGTTTTACAAAGTAAACTTACCGATATTAATTTCGCCAAATGTCGTTTAACAAAATTAATCGAAACTCGGCACAGATACCGCAGTGATGATTTGTATTTTGACAACATATTTAACAGTTTAGAATTAAATTGCGAGCAGGCTCAGAAAAAAACGAAAAACGACATTTGATTTACCAGATATGCATCAAAGTTGTAAACAAATTTTTGCGGAAATTTTGGATACGGTTATCGTGCAAATTGAAGTTAGATTTGCAGACTTACATAAATTAAAATTTTTTGATCTATTAACATTTGCTAAATTTTCAGATTATAGGAAAAACTTTCCTCAAAATTTATTAGATAGTCTATTAGAGCAGTATCCATTTTTTAATCAAATCCAACTCAAAAATGAATTATCGGTAGCATATAATGACCCCGAAATGTTTGGACAATGTAGGACTCCATCAGAGATATTAGATTTTACATTCAAAAATGATATACACAGTTGTATGCCTGAATTTTACAAACTTTTATGTGTGGTCGTCACCATACCGGTAACATCGGCTTCGGTTGAAAGAAGTTTTTCCACACTAAAACGTATTAAAACTTACACTCGTAATACGATGAACCAAAATCGGTTAAGTAACGTCGCGGTAATGTCTATTGAAAAGGAATTCGTTACCTTATTGTCTCGAAATAATGAATTCTACGAGAATATCATCGATCACTTCGCGAATACTACAAATCGCCTCTTACGTTTAAAGCTTCATAAATTTCGAATGACTTAAAATAATATTAATCTGTATATTGTACAGCATTTTTTCCAAAAAACACTCTGCACTCATCGAACAATTTTTTCCCATTGTACACAGTACTGAAGATAGCCAACGAGCTCGAAACACGTGTCTACCGCAGATTAAATAATATTTTATTAAATTTTTTTTGTAAGTTTTATTTTATAAGGTAGTCGTCGTCGTCGTCTGCTTCACGGTGTAGGCCGCAGGCCTGTTCCGATTTCTAATCAGCCCACCTCTTCCTTGGACGTTCAACATCTCTTCTCCCCCTTGGATCATATTTCATGGCACTCTTTGGCAAACGCTGATCTTCCATTCTCTGCACATGCTCCTTCCATTGACGTTTATAATCGTAAACCTTGTCTTTCACCGAAAAGATCTGCAGTTCCTCTCTGATATCCTCATTTCTATTCATATCTAGCAATGTACATCCTTTGACTGATCGCAAAAATTTCATCTCTGCTGCTGTTATTTTAGCTTCTTGCCTGGTCGTAATCGTCCAAGTTTCGCTTCCATACAGCAAGGTGGGAACCGCCATGACCTTGTAGAACTTTAGCTGCGTTTCTTGTCTACATTGTTTTCCCAATGTTCGTGTAATGGTTCCACACATTCTCTGGAAGGTATTTAGTTTTTTTGCTATGTCCTCATCATATTCGTAAGAAACATCGCAACCCAAGTACTTGAAATGCGAAACCTGTTCAAGGCAAGCGTTGTTTATATATATTTTAGACCTAATAGGATCTTTTCCTTTAAACGCCATTATTTTGGTTTTTCCTACAGATATTTCGCAGTTATATTTGCTGGACAAGATATTTAGCTGATACACAGCTCTTTGCAGATCGTCTTCTGTGGCTGTAATCAATGCTTGGTCGTCTGCAAATAGTATTGTATTGAGGTATTTGTTTTGACCGAGGTGTATGCTTTGTGGAGCCGTCTCTTTCCAGGTTTTCATCAGATCATCTATGTAGTTAAGGTAGTTAAGGTCTATAAAGTAGTTAAGCTGTAAAATTAGCCTCCTCAAATGGAAAAGTCACGAGCCGCCGCTGTATAAAGCATACAAGTTAAATTTATGAAAATAATAATCAATTGTGGAATTTTTGGATTTAGTGCATCGCACATTGTTTAAATAATGTTAAAAAAATTTTAAAAACGTTAAATTTAAAAAGAAAAATTAGTCTAATAGGATATTAATATCAATTTTTATCAACTGTGTATTCAATTTTAAACGTGTAATTTACAATTTTAATACGTTACATCTTAAAAATTCTCGCAAAGTCGCCAGCGGCGCCTTTTTTGCAGATAACGTGAAGAGATCTAGATAAAAATAAGACTTTGCGCACGGCCACACGAAAAGCCAGTTACGGCACTGATAGTATCATAGCCATTTTAATATTTGCTAGAAGCTCCTTAAGTAGGCTATGCATATGGCCGTTCATTTTTAAAATAATATTCATGGTTTTGCATTAATAAATTTTTCTATTACACAAATATTTGTTAGTGTCGATCATTTTGTGACCTACAATTTAAAGAACAACATATTCATCCGATTATCACAATAACACAAAATTTGAAAGAGGTACATTATATACCTAAAATAAGAAAAGATGAAAACAATTGAAAACTACCAAATTATTATTACGTTTTCCGAGTAATTTAGTTTTAATGTTATTCCACGAAGTTTTCGTATACAATGCTGCTTATACTGCTCTTACAAAAGCAGTCTACAATTCAACTTTTCTGATACAATGACCTTTTATTAATTTGCTAATTTGACTAATATTTTCGGGTACATAAATTGTCAATTGACCTGAACATAACTATGGTTTATACATAAGTCGTTTATTTAGCATCGGCTACAAATCTTTGGCCGGGAGGAATAAGAACATAAGTCAAAAAACATAGTTTTTCAGGAGAAGATTTTTTGTTACTGTGCACTTTGTTACTTATTATGGGAATGCTCAAATATGTTGAAAGACAACAAAGGATTGTGATCACTTTTGCCTTGTGTGCTTTTTCCATTAGATGCGGAATATCAATAAACTGTACATAGTGCTATGATTCAAAATGTTTAATAAAGGCTCCCGATACAAAAATGAATAACAAATTCATATAAAGCATAAAATTCTAAATCGGTAGACACTAAAAAAAATTTTGCTCTACGAGAAAATTTTATTTTCTAAAATTTCAATTTCTCATCCAAATTTGAATCTCTCAGGATAAAATAAAGATGATAAATATTGCTAAGATTAAATAGATTGATGATTGTCACATCAAAAATAATGCAAAAGATTGAATTAGCTCAAAATTGATAGAAAATCATTTTATATGTAAATCGTCATAACCTATAAAAATGTAACATCTTGTAAACTGAATTATTTGATAAATAACATGCTTTGTACAAAACTGTTCACACCAAAAAATATGTAATCATTTCATGTAATTGAAGTGAATGTTTTTAAAACGAAAATCGTTAAAGTTGTACATAAGGGTCAATTTTGTGTAAAATCCAAGAGTTCATACAAGTTGGTAGATATGAGTCAAAGAACCGTCCAAATCAAGGCATAAAAACAGAATATACCAGTAAAATAGCATGAAAGGCACACCAAGAGACAGATTTCAATGTAGATCATGAATCTGAAACAAAAACGAATTATTGGAAAGGTCAGAAATCCAAAAGGATAAAATTTGACTTACTTTGAAGGAACAATGGTGCCAATTTCATTGATTTTAGATCGAACTTCAGTTGACCTCGGGCATTCCAACAAAGTGCACGCAATTTCAATGCGCTCCAGAAAATAATATTTACAAATCTTTGGAGGTTAACCAAATTTCAGTTGACTTTGTGAATTCAAATTGTGTAGACGTATCGAGATGTCCTCCACAAATCAATTGTTTACAAACAATTGAAGGTTAAGATTTTTCAGCTGGATTGGAACGGATTTATAAATAGATTCAAGGATGACAATGGCTGATCACAAGATGCTTCTACAAAATAACAATTCACGGATTTAATTCATCAACAATACTGGATCCAAAACAAATTGTCAAGGATATGTAACTTACCTTTTTTCTCCACTTTTAAACATCTACGATTTGGTAAATAACAACAACAAAAATAAAATTTAGAAAGCAAACACCAATGAAGCAACTTCCCGTAACGATAAACAGTCGGTGACTGGTATAATTAGACGCAAGGCCGATGACTCACCAACGTGATACCAACTAAAGCGATCCACACACAATATCCTTTTAAAAATTTAAAACTTCGATTTGCCAATGTGAAAAGGTACAGTGAAATTTATTATTTTGTTAATTTTATTATAAACTTTGCCTTCTGCGTATAAAATACAGGATTTGAGAAAAAGGACTTTTACGAAAGTGTATTTTCCAATACCCTAAGTGACAGGTTTTACATTCAAACTTTATTATTTAATTTATTCAAGGTTAAGCTTTAAATAAGCACTAATATTATTTAAAAACATTTTAAACGCTAATGTACAGCGAAAGACTTGCTTTAGTTTATAACTAAAACAAGCACGTCAGGATAAAGTGAGGTAGCCACTTTATTTTGAAAACAAATTTTTGCATTAACTGTTCTTATTTGAAAATTTAATTAATGGTAGATCTGTGATCTCCAGAAATTTGTGTAAACATTTATTTATGTAAATACAACCATCACATTTTGTTGAATATAAATCATTTCTTTGAAGCTATTGAAATCTTTATTTATTTTTCAATAAAAGGAAGCAATAAGTATCCCGAGAGAGCCAAATAACATCCCAATGTCACCTCTAATATTTTCGAACCATAAGGAACTCACCCTTGTGCGTCTCATCACCGGAGCTTAGTAAGGAAGGGCAATTGTGTTAAACTCCTTAGCTAAAAATTATTATATCGTACCATTTTACCTGAGCATATTTTAGCTAGCAAACTTAAGGGCTGGCGACATTTAAAATTTAGTTAGGGAGGACATAGCAATAGGTATTAAAATCTCAAAACCGCATTTTTTTGACTTATGTTCTTATTCCTCCCGGCCAAAGAAATTATGATATTGAAATACATATTTACAACATTTTTAAAAATACTTATTAGTTCTAACATATTGGCATAACAATAATCTTTTTATTTCGTTCAAAATTTTACAAGTTTTAATATTTACAAATAGAGACCAACATAATTTTTGTTTCTTCGGTTTTTGTCACAGTATTTTAATTAAAGTATCAGTATTTCAAATAGATAATCAGTATTTTAACCACATGAACAGTCTTTATCATTAAATATCAGTGTGCAATAAAAGCTGTCAGTAAAAATAGCTTCTATATAATTCTACATAGGAGTTGAAAAAATATATACTGAGTTACGAAAAGTTTACTATTTATTAAGACAATTTCGTTCATAATAATTCAACCAATAGGATGTTACAATCTCATCAATTTGAACCAATCATAATCTACTTCCTTTGACAATACAGACCACGGTGGTGTATTGTTGCGGCAATACGACCACCGTGGTCTGTATTGTCAATCAAAACTAATTTTGTTTTCTATAAGTTGTTATTTTATATAGTAACGATGGAAACTACGTGAACGCATACTATAAATTATTTGTTGTCAGAAAAAATTGAAATTTTATTTACGAAATTGTCAAACGAATTCCACACGATACTATAAAATTGTCGGTTAATTTTTAAACCATGGAATCTTCGTGTTTGTCGCCTTTAAAATCACCATTCGTGCTAAAGCACTCATGGTGATTTTAAGGGCGACAAACACTCAGTTCCAGTTTCAAAAATTATTGCCGACAATTTGATAGTCTCTTGTGGTATTATATATGAAAATCTATGTTTAAATTAAATAATTTTAACATAATGTTAAGAAACATACTACAGTCCAAGACCCAGACGTGATTCTATAGGAAAAATTGAGTACAGAGATTTTTTTTCAGAAATGCTTAGTGGGTGTCTTAGTAACTATTTTTCACTTGGGTGGACATCCCGCTCTTGGTACTTTTACCCACTATTGCATCATCAACTATGGCGGACACTTCATCATAAAATTATGCATATCTGTGTATGCATATCTTCTTCTTCAGTCTGTTAGACCGAAGCGGCTCAACCTATCTCTTTCTAAGCATGTGATATGCGTTCAAATTATTTTCAAAAACATAGAAGACCTACTTACTTAACGTGGGCTCCGAACCACGGGAAGTAATATACTTTATTTGGAAACGGGCGCTCATGGCAAATTGGCTCGATGATTCGCTATTTCCTTCCGAGAAGAAACCGTTCTTACTACGCCAGGATTTGCACTTTGCATTTAGAATTAGCAATAGACGCACTTAACGGCTAAGCTATGATCGTCGTCTCCTGTGTTTACTTATTTATACAGAGTTAATGTTCTATTAATACTTGACCGACTTTCATGAAACTTTAATGAATATATTGTAGATATTAGTTTAACCATAGCAACAATATAATTTTTATAAACAATAATAAAAATTATAAACAATTTTTAAAGCAAAGATTAAATTATAAAAATGTTCATATTTTATTAAAAGATATTTTTAAAAGTTGAATCTGACCGCTTAACACTCTCAGACCCAGTTGCACCACTATTCCAGGTTATCTTAATCACAGATTTATTTCTATAAAAATAATTATTTTAAGAACTGTATCTATGGAAATAAATGATAATATATTACATATCTAGAGACAAAAGCGATACTTTTAATCACGCGTGCGAAGGGATTGCTCGTGATATCGGAGCTGTTAAAGACATCCCATTCGTAAGAGTGATTAAAAGGCGCTCTATCTCTAATTGTGTATACTATTTGATGCAATCCTGACAACATGATTTGAAAATGAAAGTTGGAAATAACAGGTACACATCAATTCCGACAGATATGTATGTATAATAATGGAAACGTATATAAAATGTAACAAACAATGACGAATAAAATTGTTAAATATTATTATCGGATGTACAAATTTAAACAAAATCAGTCAAAGTTAAATTAAAACACACGTACAAACTTGGTATATAAGTAAAGCGACAAAAAATAATACACTGCAAAATTCACAGTGGTAGGAAATTCAAACCGACATAACTAGATTAAAACCTGCTAGACTGACGAGGCAAATGTTATGTGTTCATATTATGAGATCGAGGGTTTAAATGAGCCTCCTTGGGATTAAATTAACAAATAAACTCTATGAGAGACAGACGAAGTTCATGCGTCTCGTAAAAGAAGTCATAAAATGAAATTTTAAGTGTTAGCATTACATAATAGTATATTACACACCAAGTGGCAAAAGGAGGCCATTTAATCTCGCGTACGAATTGTGCAATTAGCACCAGAGATTTAATAGCGCTTTTGTCACGAGTTGTGTATACTATTTTATCCAATCCTAATAACAATCGACAAAAATATAGCCAAAAAGAAAAATTGAAATAAACAGGTACAAATTGAAGTGGCTGTTAAAAAACGCATTGCAAAAGATAACAGTGTATGTAAAAATACTTTGTAATTATGCTATTTATAAAATTGTCTATTAATGTATCCCATTACAAATGATAACAGTGGTTGTATGATTGAAAAGAAAGAGCGCATAATTATATAAAGCTTTGGCGGCATAAAACGCCTACACGTCGAAAGAATATCTCATCGCAATGTTATAACGCATTCCTTTGAAGGAAGCGATAAATAATTCTAACGTAAGATAAAATATAGCATGTAGACTTTCTTGAGTCAATAATTATGAGGTCATACTATGATCCCTTGTGATTGGAGTAAATTTACTAATAAACAACACATGGGACTGAAGAAGGTCATTACGAACTGCAGAAGTAGTCATAAATCCTTGATAAACACGCAAGGATTGCATAAAATTAATTAATTAACATAGATGTCCGTAAAAGCCACAATTACAGAATGAATAACAGGTTAGATTTCCCTTCAAACGCATGAGGATTTGGCTCATTTTGGACAATAAAATGCCCCAATAAAGTCGTTTTAGATTTTTTCGCCATCAACCCAGATTCTACCACTTGAAAACCAAATACAGCTTTAGGATTGCTTTTTGGAAAACTCATGGTGGATGTTCAAACCTTAGACAAAAGCAGTAGGGTGTGTTACTTATTATACATTAACGAAAACATGACGTAAGACAAAACAATCCGTAAATGTTTGTAAATAACCCCCATTCCAATCACAAATTTCACATACAATAGCATCCTCACAATCCAAAAACGACATTTAATAAACTTTCAGCAGCTACGCATATGGAAGGAGCAAAACTGAACCTTGAGAAAACCGCGATAGAAAAAAAACCGTTAGCATTCCATAAACTCAATTACATCCGAACGGCATCGGCACTACTATATTATTTATTATTTATGTATCTTATTTATTTATTTTATTCTTTATTTTGTTTTGTTATCCGTTATGTTTCCTTTTATCTTATCGTGTACGTACTTGTAAATTTTTAACACCAAATTACTACAAGTTGGTTTTCTTAAATTTTTTCTAACAATAATTAAGTAAACATCAAACTACGACAGCGATACGATAGTGAATCATTTTTTTTAACAGAAAATTAATTATGGTAAAACCGATCAAGTTCCCGCTATAAAATTAAAATTCAAATATATGAGAGTCAAGCTTTAGCTTTAGATGCATATTTGAGAGGGTTAAATAATAGCAACGATAATAGTTTGGCTATCCGTTTGCAAAAACCAGATAATTTAGAAAAAGCTATTAGTTTAAACATTTAGGAAGATAATTTTTCATACGCGAGAAATAATTTATTATCACAATCTAATTATAACTTGAACTCGCATAAACCACCAGCTTTACCTGTAAGTCGACAATTCAACAGTAATAATTATAACAAAAGTTATCAATTTAAAGCACCATCATTTGAACAACAGCGACAACATAATTTTAATGTAAACCGACCTCAATTTAATAACCAAAATTTTAATAACAATTTTAGTAATAATCGAAATTCGGGAAATTTTAGATATCAAAATTTTAAACCGAATAATTCTGGTTTTAATCAATTTAATTCGTACAAAACATATCAATCGGGGCATAATGCAAATCAAAGTAGGATAACAAATAATAGAACAGGTCAATATCGTCCAGAGCCTATGGATACGTCCTCTGGAAACACCATGAATATTCCACAAAATAATAATTATAATATGTCGGAAGAGTTATTTCAACAAGAAGTTGACTATGATTCGCAACCAGATAACTGGTTTCATTCAAGGAATAATAGTTATGAATATGATGACCAAAATTTTCGCGTAGCCGACCCCAACAACGTTACAACGTAATAGATCTATCTAATATGAATACGTCCGCATTACCCTACGTAATAATCCCCCAATATAACTTAAAATTCATTATCGATACAGGATCATCCAAAACGTTAATTAGCCCTAAAGTAGTGCAAAGATATTATAAAAATTGTATTAGAGAAGCTCCTTTTAAAATTAGGACAGCACACAAAACTACTTATAAATTCATTGCCAGAATCCCATTACCCGAAATTTTTAATACTAAAGAATATTATGACTTTTGTTTATTTAATTTTAATCCAAATTATGATGGTTTACTTGGGATGGATCTACTTACACATTTAAATGCTAATATCGATTTAAAGAAAAATGTGCTGTACACAAAAAATGGTCCAATACCCATATATTTTGAAACGCTTAAACCAAAACAATTTTATTTACAACCTCGCCAGCAACAAATAATAAAAGTACCGGTTAATACAAATTTAAATGTAGGTGTAATTGAATATAAAAAAGTAACAGAGGGTGTAGAAATCCCTCAGTGTTTAGTTAAGGTACGAAATAGGGAAGCAATTATCAGCATTACTAATAGTAATGATAAAGAAACGTCAATAAACATAGAACCTTTACATGTAATAGAAGTAGAAAATATAGATCGAGTAGAATTAAATCAATTAAGTTACGATTATAAAATTGATGTAATACTAAAGGAAAATTTGAGAAATCTTAGGCTAGATCATTTAAATCAGTGGTTCCCAAAGTGGTCCAGGTGGACCCCCAGGGGTCCATAGGAGACCACACGGGGGTCCACGTAGACGTGAAAAGAAAACAGGGGTTCACAAGTGATACACACAGGTGATATTTTTTAGGAGTTTTGGGAATACAGTAGAAATGTAGCAGCAGGGGGTCTACCGAAAATAGTAAAACTTTGAAAGTGGTCCACGAGAAAAAAAAGTTTGGGAACCATTGATTTAAATGAAGAAGAAAGTAGGGCAATTAAAATAATTTGTTATGTGTATAGAGACATCTTTCACAGTCCCAATTTACCGTTATCATTTACGAATACTGGGAAACATGAAATAAAAACCACAGATGATGTACCAATATTTAAGAAGGCTTATCGGATGCCACATTCACAACAACTAGAGGTAGAAAACCAAGTCAACGAGCTTTTAGCTAATGATATTATTCAAAATTCGAGTAGTCCGTGAAGTAGTCCCGTGATTGTCATACCAAAAAAATTAGATGCATCGGGAATACAAAAATTTCGCATGGTTATTGACTATAGATTACTTAACGAAAAATGTGTAGATGATAAGTATCCACTCCCCCATGTGTCAGATATTTTGGATAAATTAGGTAAATGTTCATATTTTACAACGTTAGATTTGGCGTCGGGATATCACCAAATTGAGGTGGAGCCCAAAGATAGGAAAAAGACCGCATTCTCTACACCGCGAGGACATTACGAGTATAAACGAATGCCCTTCGGATTAAAAAACGGTCCAGCTACGTTTCAGCGCATTCTTGATAATATTTTAAGGGGAATTCAAAATGAGGCGTGTATCGTGTACTTAGGCGACATAGTGGTTTTTTCGACATCACTGCAAGAGCATGTGGAAAAATTGAAATTGGTGTTCGATCGTCTTAGGGAAGCTAACTTTAAAATCCAAATGGATAAATTGGAGTTTTTAAGAAGAGAAGCGTAATTTTTAGGTCACATCATTACCCCGGAAGGAGTAAAGCCTAATCCGGCTAAAATTAACGCAGTAGTAAAATACCCACCTCCTAAAACAACGAAAGAATTGAAAGGATTTTTAGGATTAACCGGATATTACAGAAAATTTATTAAATATTACGCGAAAATAACAAAACCTTTAACAGTTTGTTTAAAAAAGGGACACAAAATAGAGCATAGTAAAGAATTTATGGAAGCCTTTGATAAATGCAAAACAATATTAGTTAATCATCCGATATTACAATACCCTGATTTCGATAAACCTTTTATTGTAACTACGGACGCATCGAATGTCTCGATAGGAGCGATACTATCGCAGGGAACGGTCGGTTCGGACAAACCAGTTTGCTACGCATCAAGAACGTTAAACGAATCCGAGAGAAGGTATAGCACTATTGAAAATGAGCTATTAGCTGTAATATGGGCAGTTAAATATTTTAGACCATATTTATATGGAAAGAAATTTGTTATATATTCAGATCATAGCCCATTAGTTTGGTTATCAAAATTGCGAGAACCTAATTCAAAGCTACAGCGGTGGAAGGTCAAATTGGAGGAATATGATTACGAGATTATTTATAAAAAGGGTGTTCAAAATAGTAACGCGGACGCATTGAGCAGAATTGAAATAGAAAACGAAGATAATATTAACTTTAAAAATTTTGAGATGAAATTAGTTAATAAACAAATACCATTGTCATCTACCATTACGGAAAAAATTTGAAGTATTTTTGAATCCCCTAATAATTTCTCATTGTGCCACTGTGTTAGCAAAGATTTAAGCATGAGTGCCGGAATTGCGGTAGAATTTAAAGAAAAGTACGGACAAGTAGAATATTTAAAATCTCAAAAACCAAAATTACAATCATTCGTTTATTTACAAGAAAATAATAGGTATATTTTCTATTTAATCACTAAAGAAAGGTATTACGAAAAACCAACCTATGAAAATCTGTTTAAATGCTTAGTAAAATTGAAGGAGTTTTGTTTAATAAATAATATAAAAAATTTAGCCATACCCTAGTTAGGATGCGGATTAGATAAGTTAAATTATGAAAAAGTCCGGATGATGATTAATTATATTTTTACCAATCAATTTAATGTACAAATATATTATCAATTAGAAAAACAAAATTATTACAAGATTAACAAATTAAATAGAAACGCTATGGAAAATGAATCTATAATTAATAATTATGATGAAGAAGAGGCAGTTAAATATTACAAGATGAATTATTAGAAGAGAATCCAGCAATTGAAGATATGTCAACAGGAGATTTAGACGAAATAATAGAACAATTGGATAGTGCTGATGCGATACATTCAGTTAGCCAAAACAAAGAAATAGCTACAATAAAAATATGTCAAGACGTGATTGACTCGAAACCCAACCAATATTTATTTACACAGTACATTCACAAATGCAACCGGTAAGAATAGAAAACATTGGAAAAATGAAATGTCATCATGTCCAAATAAACAATAATGATGAAGAAAGCATAATAAATTTTCTAAACGAATACACCACAGAAGCAAAAAAATATTATGTACATTTTGATTCGGAAAATATGTTCCAACAGTTTAACAAAGTGATACAGAAACTATTTAATTTAAGAGGTCCTGAACTAATCTATTGTACAGAAAGAAGAGAAATTCTAGACGAACCGGAAATGATAGAAATAGCCATCCGAAATCAACATGAATCCAAAACTAATCACAAAGGAATTGCTGAAACCATTAAACAATTGCAAAGGAAATATTATTTTCCTCACATGCAGGAACATGTGGCTAAATTTATAGCCAACTGCGAAAGGTGCAAGAAAAGCAAATATGAGCGAAACCCACCAAGAATTGCAATGATGTTAACAGATACACCACACCGTACTTTCGAAAAATTGCACATAGATATTTACACTTTGGAAAATACCAAATTTTTAACAATAATAGATGCTTTTACTAAATTAGGACAAGCCATTGAAGTTAAGTCAAAAAATGCTGTGGACATATTAAACGCTCTAATTCATTATTTTTCGTATTACGGAACCCCTGAAACGATTAGTGCGGATCAAGGTCTCGAGTTTCATAATTATATGATTGAGGAATTACTCTAAACGCATAAAATAAAAATACATTACACCACGGCCCATCACCCGGAATCTGATGGAATTATTGAACGCTTCCATAGTACTTTGGCCGAACATGTGAGGTTATTAAAAACAATACACCAAGAACCGGTAAATATTTTAATGAAATACGCGATCATTGCCTATAACAGTTCAATACACTCTAGCACCAATTTAACGCCATTAGAGCTAACTTTAGGTCATACGAAATTACGTGATCCTTATGACTTATTTTACGATAAACAAATGTATAGTGATTATATGCAAAAGCATATAAGGAAAAACTGGCATTAACGTATAACAATATCAACGAAAATTTAATAAAAAACAAAGAACGGGTCGCGAATAAGAGAAATATCAATATCAATAATCCCTTCAAAGAAGGACAAATAGTGTATGAAACCAGTTACAAATACAAGCGCAACAAAACAGGTGAAAAGTTTAACGGCCCTTTTATAATAAAAAATTTACTACCAGGTAATAAAGCTATCATCCATAAGATGGGAAGCTCTGAAAAAAATAAAGGTAGGACTGTACATTTGAAAAACTTAAGGCAACCAATTGTTACAGAACCATCTTACTCTTCACCGCAACCTTCTACGTCCCGAGAGGTTCCACCAATAACGTAGAAATAGTCCAAATCTCCAATAAGCCAGGGTTACTACCATTAAAAATAGGTACGGCTCAAAATGCTATTGATTTTTGGAGTATAATACAAATATATAATCTAAATAGTTTAAAAATAGAATTAGATAAATTAGAATACAATTTACAAACCTACAGGACGGCGTAGTGTCGGAAGACCGAGAAAAATATGGAGGGACCAATGATTGATGGTGTCGTAACGGGTATACTTACCTAGCACGTGCAGAAGAAGAAGAAGAATACAATTATAATAAGTTAATTAATTCATTTAATAGTTCAGACTACGAACTAGATTATGCTAAGGAAATGTATACGTATAAATATCTTTTAGATTATAAGTTAAAGCAAGTAAGAAATAGTAAATATAATCAAATGACTGTAAAAACTACCGAAAAGGGTAAACGCGACAAACGCGGTTTAATCAATGGTCTAGGATCAATTTTTAAAGCCATTACCGGAAATCTAGATCAATCAGACGCGGATCGATATGATTCGGCTATTTTACAAATGACAGAAAGTCAAACCCGATTAAAAACTTTAGTAGAACAACAACTTAGCTTAACGGATACTGCTTTGGGTGTGTTAAATAAATCCATGACTAAATTACAAACTAATCAATTAATACTAGAAAAAAGAATAAATGAAATAACTGAATTAATGCATAATTCTAGTCTGTACTTCAACGAAATAATTAGTTATGTTATGATAGACAGCATTTTTAATCAGTTAATTGCAGGCACAGAGATCTTAGTAGAAATTTCGGACAATGTGGAAAATGCGGTGGCCTTTGCTAAATTAAATTCGGTACATCCATCAATAATTAGTCATGCCGAATTAAAACTAGAATTATCAAATTTAAGCGCACATTTAAAAAACGTAAAATTGCCATATGAATTAAACGAAGAGGATTTAGCTAATTATTACTCAATCTAAATATATAAAAGAGAAGATCTGTTTGTTTGCGTGTTTGCGTGTTTGTTCGCTATACGTTCCTAGACCCTTGGACCGATCTCGACCAAATTTTGCACAGTTATTTTGTAGCTCCAGGCGCAACTATTCTCGCATATATGGAGAAGAAATTCGAGCGGGGAAAAAAGTTATTCGCTTTTTTCGAAAATCAAATCACAAGTTTGACAAAAAATTTAATTTGTCAAATAATTAATTTGACGTACAGTCAGTGGCGGAGAAAAAAGTTATTCGCTTTTTTCTAAAATCAAATCACAAGTTTGACAAAAAATTTAATTTGTCAAATATATAAAAAACTACTAACAAAAAACCACTAACAAATTAATCTGAAAATACTGTCAACAGATGGCGGGGATGGCGGCTTTAATTCGAAAAATGCAAACCACTAACAAATTAATCTGAATGCCGCGAATAAGACCGGAGCACTTTATATAGGTCGCAGAACTCGCCGGAATTGTGCAAGAAGACGCAGATCCACTTCTTCGTGGAAGATCTACCTCTTTGCGGAAGATTTAACTTTACATGAAGATGTAACTTTACGTGAAGATTATGTATGTATGTATGTATGTATGGATGTATGTATGTATGTATGTATGGATGTATGTATGTATGTATGTATGTATGACAGATGACGGATGACAGATGACAGATGGCGGATGACGGATGACGGATGACAGATGACGGATGACAGATGACGGATGACGGATGACAGATGACAGATTAAAGATGACAGATGACAGATGAAGGCCGAACAACTTTGACCTTCACGGATCTATTATGATCCGGTCTGTGAGGCCGAAGGCCGAACAACTATGGCCTTCACGGATCTATTATGGTCCGGTCTGTGAGGCCGAAGGCCGAACAACTATGGCCTTCACGGATCTATTATGGTTCGGTCTGTGAGGCCGAAGGCCGAGCAACTATGGCCTTCACCGATCTATTATGGTTCGGTCTGTGAGGCCGAAGGCCGAACAACTATGGCCATCACGGATCTATTATGGTCCGGTCTGTGAGGCCGAAGGCCGAACAACTTTGACCTTCACGGATCTATTATGATCCGGTCTGTGAGGCCGAAGGCCGAACAACTATGGCCTTCACCGATCTATTATGGTCCGGTCTGTGAGGCCGAAGGCCGAACTACTATGGCCTTCACGGATCTATTATGGTCCGGTCTGTGAGGCCGAAGGCCGAACAACTTTGACCTTCACGGATCTATTATGGTCCGGTCTGTGAGGCCGAAGGCCGAACAACTATGGCCTTCACGGATCTATTATGATCCGGTCTGTGAGGCCGAAGGCCGAACAACTATGGCCTTCACGGATCTATTATGGTCCGGTCTGTGAGGCCGAAGGCCGAACAACTATGGCCATCACGGATCTATTATGGTCCGGTCTGTGAGGCCGAAGGCCGAACAATTTTGACCTTCACGGATCTATTATGATCCGGTCTGTGAGGCCGAAGGCCGAACAACTATGGCCTTCACGGATCTATTATGGTCCGGTCTGTGAGGCCGAAGGCCGAACAACTATGGCCTTCACGGATCTGTTATGGTCCGGTCTGTGAGGCCGAAGGCCGAACAACTATGGCCTTCACGGATCTATTATGGTCCGGTCTGTGAGGCCGAAGGCCGAACAACTATGGCCTTCACGGATCTATTATGGTTCGCCCTGTGAGGCCGAAGGCCGAAAAACTATGGCCTTCACCGATCTATTATGGTCTTCCCCCTGTGAGGCCGAAGGCCGAACAACTATGGCCTTCGCGGATCTATCATGGTCCTCTCTCTGTGAGGCCGAAGGCCGAACAACTATGGCCTTCGCGGATCTATTATGGTCCTCCCCCTGTGAGGCCGAAGGCCGAACAACTATGGCCTACTCGGATCTATTCTGGGTCTAGATGGCTAAGGGCGGCGGATGCCGCCCGTGCCAGTAATAAATATTAAGGGATACATACGCAAAGATCAAGTAATATTTGTATCAGCAGTTCCGTTAGTAGAATTGTGTCAATACGATTACTATTGGCGATTTACATTACCGTTGAGGGCGCCACTAGAATGTAAACAATGTGGCCGTCGAGATACGTAGTGATGAAGTGAATGTTATTGTGAGAATTGACAAAAATGTGTGTATTTCTTAATTTATCGTGATTGTTCTTAGTAATTCAGATATAAAATGTAGTGCCGCGAATTAACAATTTAATCTTTTTAATAATCCGATAGTTGGTATCAAAAGTTTGGTTGTAAAATTAATACTTATATATAAACTAAAATATATAAGTGCATTTTAACACAACAGTTTCGAAATTTGTTTTTGTGTAATCAAAAGAAAAATAATAATGGATCATTGTCACATAATCTCCCATGGAATAATCAGCAAAACTGAAGACGTAATTAAAATATTTGCACTATGCCTGCAAACAAGTGCTTTAAAACTGAAACTCCGCATGAAATAAAAGTTGACTTGATGATTAGTAAAACTGAGGTTAAAGTTTTAAAATGTTTTTGTACATGTAAAGCTTTGATGTCAGGAAAGTGTAAACATATTGCTGCTGTTTTGATGTTGTGTACCAGGTAAAAAACATTATTTAAGTACTTATTAACATTCATTACAAACAATACGTTTATTTCTTTATACTAAATTTACTTTGTTTTAGAAACAACATACTGGAATTTCAGCAATTATCTTCAACCGATGTAAAGTGCTATTGGCAAAAGAAGGCAACTGCTAGCAAGAACCAATATGCAGCAGTACCATTAGCAAGCCAAGATTGTTTCAAAAAGAAGGTGCTGATCCCTCTGGAACCTTTATCGGAAAGCGATAGTGCTGAGCTTCTTGAACTATTTTGCTGTACACTATCAGAATGTGAACTAGCAAAGCATGGGTATGTAATAAGATTATCTAAATAAAAATTAGTGATTTTATTTTTATTTACTGGTTCACGCTGTTATGGAATTTAGGTATACTTATGCTCAAGAATCGTGGGAACATAAAGCTCTTAAATATTTTTGGCCCAAAGCATTTAGTAATTATCTAGTAATTATATCGAAGCAGTTGTTAATTGTTACAATTAAATTTAATAATTTTATTTTTCTGTTACAGGAAAAGATCAACCTGCCGATTCTTTTGTAAATACTTGCAATTATATTGAACACAAAAATAATACACTGGTTTTAAAAAAGAAACACGCCTACTACGGACAAATCCAATTCGGAATGGCAATATTGAATATGCCCGAGTACGACTTAATTTTATATTCTAGTTTTAGTAATTCGTTTGTGACTATTAATATAAAATATGACTATGACTTTGCACGGGATAGGTTACATTTTAATTATTTTTCAAACATGCTAGGTACATATTATATATAGAAGAGATGATTTTTTTGAATAAAACAATTGTGATTATCTTAAATTTATTTATTTACAAAATCTTTCATCACTTAAAATAGGTGTAGACATATTAACGACAGCACATATGATCAAAAAGATATCATCAATTATAGCAACGAGCGTCAAAGGCAATGGTTTTTTAAAAATCTCGAAAATCCTGATCCTTTGATTTGCTCGTTCAACATGAACATGAGCTCTAGCAATTAGTAGAGTTTTTCTTGCCTCCTCTTCTGAAAATTGTCATAAACGTTAGCACAATACGTTCTCGAACTGATAATTTGCTAGTTTTCGTTTGAGTAAAACGTTTAATAAAAATGTTGGTAAACATCATTAACATTTTAAAAGATGTTAAACCAGTCAACGACTTTAACTTAGCCTCGGAATCAATTAAATTTGTAAATGGTAGAACTATGTCCCCACTTTTCACTTGAGTTGATTTGTCTTCTTTCGTATTGACACAAACATTCACAAGTTCTAACAAACTCAAAACTGCTTCTTGTTCTTTCTCAATTGTTTCTTCAATTGTGATTTTCATTTTCCTCATTTTAACATCATGCACTTTATCTCTCTTCTACTTAGTCCTATCACAATTTGATTTTGTCGACTGTATAGGTACTTCTTTCAGGTAAATTTTGAGAGGGAACTGCATTTTTTTTTAGCCGAGGCCTCTTAGTTTCATAACCTGAAAAGAAAGGTAATTCATTACTTCAATGCCGCATCACAAGAATTCGAGTACCTACCTTGTAATATAAAATCGTTTTGTTGAAAGTGCAGAGAACACACTCGCTTAAGAGGGGTCGTTTTTTCGTTTTCACCAGCAACATAACCTGCCTTTACTGCAGGAAAACGATGATTACTAAGTTGTTCCTCTCGTCCTTTCTTAGAGTGACACCCGTACACACAACAATTAATGTTATTCACACTTTTTTTTATACATAACGATAATTTACTTAATAAGTACTAAAAAAATGCAAACGTTTTGTTTATATACACAACATTCTATACCAACTGATACCAATTATACGTAACGACTCATTTTGATATTTTTCCGCATGGCCGGAAAAATAGCCGTAAACACAACAATTTACATTATTTACTCGTCTATTATTCATAATATCACACAGTAACAATTTCTTTAAATTATAAACACACGTTTTAAACGTTAACAACTGACAACTGATCGCATGTTATACGTAGCATTCGAACTTAAAATTCTACCGCATGGTGGCGTGTTGCTAAATGTAAATCGCCAATAAACTTTATCCTTTACCTGTGTTAGAACAATCCTTGTACAAAATTATCATTCCGAAATCTAATTACCTAATGATCAACAACGAACAGTATGGACTAAACAACCAAAAGTGTGAAGAAATCGGGCAAATGAACTTTTTGTGTAGTGATCAAGCCACTCAGTTAATAACGGAAAATAACCCGTGTGAAGTGGACCTTATCGGTATAAATGAAAACTATAAAAACTGTGAAGTGCATAATAGTCAGTTAACAAAAACTAAAATTCATAAAGTTCTAAAAGATAAGTGGATTGTAGTTACAAAAAATAGTGTAATAGGCCTAAGTAATTGTTCAAACGATACAGATATGATAAGATTAAATGGAACATATCTCGTAACGGTACCAAAAAATTGTAATGTAATCCTTGACAAATTAATGTTAAAAACTTATCAAAATTCAAAATCATTAATTAAACAGTTTAAAATACCGACGGTAGGAATACCCGATAACAACCAACGAGCCAGCTTGGACATCAACCCATTGCAACTCGATGACATCAATCTTAACGATTTAAAAAATATAGATCTTCAATTAAAACAGCAAATTTTATCGATAAAATCTAAACCGTTCCATTATGACAATATTAGCTTATATACAATTGTACTCTATATTATTATCATTATTGTTGTGTTATATATAATCAAAAATTGCTATCCGAGTCTAAGAGCAAAAATGACCAAATTAGCCAATCAAAATATTAATAATCCTTTAAACGAGGTTACTCTAAAAAATTAAGCAACCTTAATTTTTTCTCTTGGGCACGGAGGAGTTACAATTATCTCAGTTATGTAGCCGTTATATTAATATTTCGTAATTATGTAGAATGTTAAGAGTGCATTTTATCAATAAGGTAAATGCACTGATAAGAGATACGTTATTTCCGGTGGGAAAACAATGTCAAGATTAATCAGTTGTATTCTTACTTTTAATAAAGCAATTACACTCCGTTTTTCTGTCTACATTATTGACTTAATAAAATTTATTAGTTTTTAAAAAGATCATTATTGTTGGCGTAAACGTATTTAGCCCCTGTGTGTAAGATAATTTTATATGCATGATCAGTCGGTATACGTATTATTGGGCGTGTTTTTAAACTACTCGAGCAGCTGTTCGAGTACTCGAACAAAAAAAGTGTGTTATTAAACTACTGCATCAATTGTCATCAGTCGTTTTAAAACTCCCCCACTCTGCTCGAATGCATTACTCGAGCAAATTTTCATGCACCGGATCGTAAGGTAGTGCCTTACCTGCTCGAATTTGGTTCGAGCAATTATTACTCGAGCAACCGGTACAGTTTAAAAACACACCCATTGTAAGTGCTTGCTGATCGAACAATATTTTTAATAAATACTTTTTAAATCTAATTTAAATCGGGGCCACTAGATCACGAGAATCCAGCAAGGTTGCTCGCGGTTTGCACTTGAATGGGTGACCGCGTGGTATCCATTTTAAAAAGAACGCCTCTGACTACTCCACTACCAACTCGCACTTGGTCAGCGTGGTAGGGTAACCTCCCTCGTCATGCGGGAAAGACTTTGGTCCAAGAGTTGCCGAGATGTTTGAACGAGCATCATCGAGCTGATGAAGAATGAAGAATTTAGACTTGCATCTAGATCAGCGTTTCCCAGATGTCTCGAACTTGCGGACCCCCAAAATTAGACACTAATAGTATCATGGGGACCCCCAGAAAGAATTTTGTTACAAAAATAAAAATTAAAGCAACTATTGCGTTATTTAAATTAAATATTCTTTAAAAAAAAATTTTTTCTTTTTATGTCGTGGTTTCGCGGACCCCCAAAAAACATGCCGCGGACCCCCGGGGGTCCGCGGACCACTATTTGGGAAACGCTGATCTAGATAATAACAGCAACTCACGATCCAAAGTTGCGCGCGCTGCTTGTTTACATAAAGATTTATTTCTTAACATTTTTATAAATATTTAATGAAAATAAAATGAATGTAATGCACTCTTCTCGTATATTAATATATAGGGGCTAAAGGTGATTTACCGTCGACACGAAGTGTTTCGAGGTACAATTCATTCAAGATAGTAAATCAACCCTGAATTTTAGTAAGATATTTTGTTCGCTACTACAATTACATTCAAAAACAGACATTAAAATATTAAATTTTGTTATTATGACATGAAAATCAGGACAGAAATAACTCGCAATATAATAAAATTGCAGGAGATAAGGTGCACCTGCATAATTATGCATATAAGTTACACATTCCAAATTTATATTTCCCTAAACTATATTTACCGGTGTGCAAATTAACAAGCGATTAGCAATTAATAAGTGAGTGGCAATGTTACCTTACGACGGCCCGATAAGGATATAATATAATGTGTCACTTACGTAAGTAGTAGTGACAAACATGTTAATTGGCATGAGTTGCATGTACCAATAATTAATAATATATTTAGTATAGAACTTGCATTACAATAATTATTCTATTTTAATTATAAATACGTCATAGATTTCTCATTTTAATTCTATATGATAGTATGTAAGTTTACATCATTTTTGTATTTGTAAATTTTTATGTGATTATTATTATCAAGCTTTTCCATTCCATTCGGAATATTGATACTCTGCTTTTTCTGCAAAGTTTTTACGATTTATTGAGGTGGATCAATCCTTTTGTTTCTCTCTTACTTTCAACTAATTTATCCACAAAGTGTTGATGTTCACCGGAGGGCCGCGCTAAGAAATTCAGTCAAGTCCGCAATTCGAACCCACAATTTCCGCGCTGTAACTCAACCCGATTGTGTACATAAATAAATTGTTTTCCTCTATAGCTTTCTATGATTTCATGAATAAAACCCACTTTTATTGGACGTATTTTACTAAAATTGAAAGTTTACTTAGTATTCAATATTAAATTGGCTGTTATAAAAAAGTAAAAATGTGTTTAAGATCCCTTGTCTTCATCAAAACCTTTTCAAAAAAGTAAAACTAGATGATATTACTATAATTTTTGGCGCTAATTTTAATACAAAAATTTCAACATGGATGTAAATAAACAGTGCGCGCTTCTTTGGACCGCGAGCTGCTATTATTATCAAGCCGCAAGTAGCATTTAGTATTTCAGAGAAGGAAATAGCGATGGTATCGATGGTATCATAAACATTTAATCAATCTCAAGAAGTAGCATTCAAAGTTTGGATTGTAAATTTTCCCGAAACAATGGACAACTAAATTAATGGCCGCAACACCTGTTCAAAATTTTGAAGAAATATATATGCAAGTATATAATCGGTTTAGTAAATGGAAAGCCAAAATTAGCAACCTGCGCTTTTTTAATTAATTAACTTCAAAAATATTAATTTTTAACCTTAAAATATAATACTTTGTACTATTTTAATACATAATTTATCTTTATTCGGACTTCCCATTTTACAGTAAAGAAACTTATTGACTATAAAAATTGAAAAAAAAATGAAATTCTTTTTAACGTTTTAAAAAGCTATGATTGGTGGGCGAATGGCTGAGCGGTTAGGGTGTTAGCTTCTCATGCCGACAGTCATAGGTTCAAATCCTGTGAGGTGCTATCTATAGAAGAATTTTTCGCTCACCAAATGTCTATCTGCTGGCCACAGGTAACATTATATATGGCTCAAAAACTTCCCTGGTTGTGGAGAGTAGACGATGTAAAAATTGTCTATCCCCGTGGTTCGGAATCCACGTTAAGCTGTAGGTCCTCTGTGCTCGTCACACAGTTTCAACACGCAACTAGCACAGACAGGGAAATCGGAAGACGTAAAACGTTAAAAAACCGATGCATACATACATAAGCTATGATTTCTTTTTCTACAACTTACACACTCAAAATTTTGAAATGTTTTTACGTTTGAAGTTTTTTTTTCATTTTACCACCGAATTTAAAAAAATTAACTTAAAATGTACGAAAATTTCGGCATTAAAAATTTTTATATATGTATAACGATGATATTGATTACGGGCCGGTAGACGCATTGAAACATTCGTTCATGCTTAAAAATGTTACTGTATAATATAGTTTCATTATTTGTACTGACTAAAAATCTAAAATTTACTAACCAAAAACCAAATTTTACTGTGACCAAAATTCAAAATTATCTAATATTGATACTTAATTATCTATACTGACCAAATATATTATAACACTGTCTTTTATTTTAAAAAATACTTGCCATTTATTCTAAAAAATATCGCCATATATCAAAAAATATTATGATATAAAAATTACATTTAGATAATAAACTATAATATTTTTACAAATAGAAAGGTTTTTTTGCTTTTATTGTTCATAATAAATATAATTTTGTCCTTCAAAATGATTTTTGTTCGTTCTTTTTTTAACTGATCCTATATAATACAATATATTTATATAGTCTTACATTCCCGAAGGAATATGACTGTCCTTCTCGAACTTAACAAATCCATTTGTTGAGGTGGATTAATCCTCATTATCTTAATATTTCATATACTTAGATATTTACAACTTTAAACTTGTTCTCGCATCCATTGTCATTGCCCTCCAAAACTTCTTGTCCTTCACTCTCTCTCTCCAGTTCACGACTCCCATACTTCGCAGATCCTCCATCACCTGGTCGTACCATCTCAAGTCTGGTCTTCCTCTCCCGCGGTCCTCCATCGGCCTCCACTCCGTAACTCGCCTTATCACATCATTCTCATTCTTCCGCATAATGTGACCAAACCATTGTAATCTCAGCGATTTGATTACCTTGACTATATCCTCGTTTCCAACCTCTCTCATTATCTCATGATTCATCATGGGTCTTCTTTCCTGCTCACCAATTTTTATTGGTCCCAATATCTTACGCATTATTTTTCGTTCATAGACTCTCATCTGTTCTTCTTCTCTTTTACTATGGCACATCGCTTCCGTCGCGTACGTAGCTATCGGTCTAATCATGGTCTTATATATTTTAATCTTCGTTTTTCTTGATAGCTTTTTGTCGTTTAGCAAATGTTTGTTTACATAGTAGGCCCTATTTGCTTGTTGCAATCTTCTTCCCATTTCTTGTTCTCTTTTGTTTATGTTGTTTATCTGTGTTCCTAGGTATATGAAGTCAATCACCTCTTCGTATGTATGGTCTCCGATTTTCAGCTCACCCTGGACTGGTATCTCTTCTTTTTGACATCTCATGTACTTTGTTTTCTTTTCGTTTATCTCCAAGCCCATTTGTTTTGCTATTTCTCTTATTTCTTGAGTTTTACCTATTAGGTTACTTCTCGACCTTGACACTATAACCACGTCATCCGGATATGCCACCACTTGTGTTTCTCTATTGACTATTGTGCCTTTCACCTCCATCTTTCTCACGATCTTCTCCAGCATTATATTAAACAGGGTCGCCAACATAGCGTCTCCCTGTCTCACTCCACAATTTATCAAGAAATCATCTGTTTCTCCACTTGAGGTTCTAACACAGGCTGTTGTTTTTTTTTAGTGTCATGTGTGTCAGTCTTATTAATTTACCGGGTATTTCCATTTCTTGCATTGCTTCCATCAGTTTACCTCTCTTAACTTTATCAAAAGCTTGTTTAAAGTCAATGAAAATCATGTGCATATCTATATTATACTCCCGACTCTTCTCCATAATCTGTCTCATTACATATATCGCATCTACTGTCGATTTACCTTCCATAAAACCACATTGGTACTCTCCAATTTTATTTTTCATCGCGCTTTTTATTCTTTTGTTTATTATCGTTGACAGTACTTTATATGTTACATTCAACAATGTGATCCCTCTGTAATTTTCGCATCTGTCCGAGTCTCATTTTTTTCTTTATTGTCACAATTATTCCTTCATTCCACTTTTGTGGCATTACTTCCTCTGTCCATATTTGTTTTATAAGCTCATAAACCCTTCGATATAGTATTTCTCCTCCATATTTCAGTAGTTCCGCTGTAATACTGTCTTTGCCAGGGGATTTTCCGTTTTTCATATTCTTAATTGTCTCGGTAACTTCTTCGTATGTTGGTTCGTTTACTTGTTGTTCTTCGCTTATTATTGTATCTTGGTTTTCTTCTGGTATGTCATTCAATAGTTCTCGAAAGTATGTCATCCATATCTGTTTTATTTTTTCTGTGTCGTCTTCTATTTTATTTTGTTTGTCTCTCATACCTCTCGTCTTAATCCTGTGACCTGCTTTCTGCTTTTTCAATTTTTCATAGAATACCTTACTATTATTTCGTCTATTATTTTCCTCTATATCTTCCATTATGTCTTCCACCCATTTATTTTTCTTCTCCTTGTACAATTTGTATGCTTCACCTCTCTTTCTTTTATAATTCTCTCGATCTTGTTCTTCATTTGTGTTGAGATATATCGATCTTGCTTCTCTCTTCTGTCTTTCCATTTTCTCACAATCCTCATCAAACCATCCTTTATCTCTCTTTACCTGTCTGTCTCCTATCACTTTCTCTGCTGTTGTTGCTATACATTTCGTGATATTATTGAATTCTTTGTCTACATATCTTTGCTTTTTTTACTATTTTCCATATACATTTGAATCATATTTTCATATTTGTTTTTTATTTCTTCATCTCTTAGTTTTTCTATAGCAAACTGTTTACTTCTGTTCTTCTTTATGTTGTTTATCGCTTTCTTAATTTTTATTTTTGCAATTACCAAGTAATGGTCCGTTTCAGCGTTCGCTCCTCTATATGATCTTACATCAGTGATTATGGTTTTTCGCTTCCTTGTAATTAAAACGTGGTCTATTTGGTTGCCTTCATTTTGTTCTCCTCCGGGCCAGACCCAGGTTATTTTATGTATCTTTTTGTGTTTATATCTGGTACTGCAAATATCCATATTTAAAGCTGCTGCCATGTTGCAAAGTCTGTTTCCGTTATCACTTGTTTTTCTGTGTATCGTATGTCTTCCTGCTACCTCGCTTACATACTTTTCCTTCCCTATTTTTGCATTAAAGTCCCCCATCAATACCAATACATCTTTCTTTTCTCTTTTCTCACATAATTCTTCTAGTTCTTCGTAGAACTTTTCCTTTTCTATCTCGCTGGTATCCTCCGTTGGTGCATATGCACAGACCATTGTCATATTTGTGGATTTTTTTCTTATTATCATGTATGCCATTCTTCCGCTTACTGGTTGAAACTGCATTATGTTGTCTTTTTCCTCATTTTTCACCATAAAACTTATTCCATTTCTTCCCTTTTCTCTTTCTCCCGAGCACAACATAGTATATTCCTTTCCGGTTACCTCACCTTGACCTTTCCATCTGATTTCTTGCAGTGCTACTATTTCTATCTTATATCTTTTCAACTCATTCTCAACTTCGTTTATTTTTCCTGCTGTTAACAATGTCCTCTCATTCCATGTTGCGATTCTAATCATTTCATTTTCTTTACCATTTGACTTTATTTTATTTTTATTTCTTTTTTTCACATGTGTTAGCTCGTTATCTTCCGTTTCATGCCTTGTTCGTATATCTTCCCCAGCCTGTGTTCCTGGAGCATCTGTCTGAGGGGGTCCAGACGCTCCATCTTTTGACTGTATTAGTTTTTTGCTCGTTGGGTTCTATTGTTTTCAAGCTTAAGGTCATTATCTATTTATAACAAAATATAAATTGTTTCTGGTAGGATATTTATAAATTAGTCATAATATTTAACATAATATAGCATATCTTTATCATAGCGGTATAATATGTATGTATTTGATACACTTTAGAATTATTCTAAATCAAAATAATTAGAATTATTTTGATTTATGTACTTTAAACTTGTGTAGTTTAAAGGTAAACATTAATGTTTAGAAACTCGAAAATTCGCCTATTCTTCCTACAAAAACTTTTTTTACGTTTTATTTAAAATATACATTGTGAATGACTTTTTAAAGTTAATTTTTAACTAATTATTTGGAATCACTCTCAAGGTTCATAATTTCTATTTTCTTATTTACATGGAAAACATTGCCCGCAATTATATATTTCGATTTTCTTTAAGTTTCTCTACCAACACTTTTCTATTGATTGTTTCGAAAACTCTTTCAAAATCTAAAAACACTGTCACAACAATTAAAACTATTAGTACCTTGAACCAATTATTTATCACTTATGTTCAATATCATAGACTACCATGAATGCTTTGGTCTGAAGTCTAAATCTAGATTGATTTGAAACTGAAAATCACACTATATTTTTACAGAAATCCACTTCTGCAATCTCAACAAATTTCTCTAATGTTTTTATCAATTTTATAGGAAGCCTCAATTTGGGTTAGCCAAATTGATATTACTTTCTGAATTTTATAAATTTTAAATTTTATTATTAAAGTTTTAAAATATCGTTTTGTCCCACAAATGTGCATCATCACTTTTCAAACACAAAATTTTTATTATCTGCTTATTATTTCACTTATCATCCCATGCTACAACACTTTTTCAACTTAATATAAACAACGCTTTTCTAAATTAATACTTTATTTTAAAAACTCCCATACAAATTTTAGCATGCCTGCTCAAGCAAAGCTCAAGAACCAACTCTCCTTTCTCGGACTTCCTGTCGATTCCAGCATCGCTTTTCACCATAAAACAAATATAGTGCAATAGAAAAATAAAATCCCAAAATTAATTTTGAATTACAAATAATACTTATTCAAGATTTATCCACTAAATTAGAAAATTCTTGGTTTTTCTATCCCTTTGCATCATCTGGTACATCATCTCATCATAATAACAAAATTTATCCTTAAATTTATAAAATAAATAAAAATTCTCAAAAGTTTATAAAAAAATATGTTCACAAATTTTTGTTTAAAACAAATTATTTACAAAAACGTAAAAATTAATTTCAAATTTCATTATTAACAGGTTAAATTCGATTCATTTTATATCAGTAATAAACTATTTGCTTTACAACATTCTAACTATTAAATTTTAATTATTACAAATTTCATCTTTCATTTATCAATATTTCGAAAAATTAACATATCCCGTACAATCAATTTTGAATCTTTATCCTTGAGAAAATTATATCCAACTTTTTACTAATTCAAACCATTTAAATTCATATCATATTTACAAATCAAATTAAATTATCGTTTAGCAAAATCATCTATTCAAGTGTGCATTACAAATTATCAAACTTTTTATCAAAAGCAAACTTTAATCAAACCAATTATTCGAATAGGTGAGAGTTTCTATGGTTCATACTTGTTACATCCTTCTCATTTGTACATCTTCATCTTATCCGCTTCCATGAGAAATAGGCAGCCATTCTCATCGAACCATTGATAAGACAGGTGCATTTCTCCAGCCCCCCCTTCACCCCATTTCGAATTCAAAGTAGTATCAATTGTTTGTACCTAGATTGTACCTCTTTTATTTTCGTTCGAAGCTCCTTAAGACTGAGACACAATTGCCCGGTAACGGGAACGGGAACGGTAACGATAAAGAAGTTAAATGTACCTGCTCTTATGGACCTATGCACAACAAGCCGCTAACAAACCGATAACGCAGTCCATAAGAGCAGGTACATTTAACTTCTTTATCGTTACCGTTCCCGTTCCCGTTACCGGGCAATTGTGTCTCAGCCTTTAGTTTCCGAGATATTTCAAAAATTCGTTTGCTGGCATTTCGTCAGCCCCCCTCCATTTCAAATTTTGGATCCAAAATAGTTTCAATCGTTTGTACCTATTTACACATTTTTTATTTTCGTTTGTACCTCCTTGGTTTTTAAGATATTTAAAAACTTCGTTTCGCAAATAATGTATCCTTTTAATTAGCGGCTGACGGTTAATCTTACAAAATTGAAGTTAATGCGTGTTGCTTGGAGTTATCGAAAATTTCAAATACCAATAACTTCATGAAAATTCATTAAAGTAATAGTTATAGCAGCTCATTAAAGCTCCAATTCAAAGGATGCTCTAACGTTTTACACCATTTTAAATAAAAAATTCTACATGACGGCCATCATTAGCCCCCCCCCCCAATATTTTATTACACCTTTGCCATTATTTAATATATGATGCATTAAAATATGATACCAATAGAAACTCTTCTAAAACTTTTTTCTTGCAAATCCTCTATCTTTTAAATGTTGAGCCACCAGAGTATAATTCCACATATAATTCGAAATAGGAGGGGTTGGCGAAACGAATTTTTGAAATATCTCAAAAATAAAAAAGGTATAAACGAAAATAAAAGAGGTACAAACGAGGTACAAGCGATTGAGATTACTTTGGTTGCAAAATTAGAAATGAGGGCGGGGGGCCTGGAGAAATGCTAGTGAAATGAATTTTTCAAATATCTCAAAAACGAAAGAGGTACAAACGAAATTAAAAGAGGCACCAACTGGTACAAACGAAGTTTGTAATATCTCAAAAACTGAGACTATTTTGCATCCAAAATTCGAAATGGGGAGGGGACTGGCGAAATGCTAGTGAACGAATTTTTATAATATCTCAAAAACTAAGGAGGTACAAATAAGTATAAACGATTTAGACTATTTTAGATTCGATATTCAAAATAGAGGGGGAGGGGGCGAAATGCACTTTGATACGACTCCATGTGGAAAGCAAGTTGTCCATTCCTCCAATTCTCATCGCCCCAAACGGATCCAATCCAAACTGAAAACATTTCCTGTAAACAAATATTTTCAATTCGCACTTTTTTTTATTGCGTCTGCGTTTCCAATTTTAATTTTCCTCTTTCTTCCTTTAATTGTTTTGTCCATTTTAACAAGTTCTTTCACTTGTGGAGGGTGTACAGCGTATAGCAAATTAAGTGATACACCCCTTTTAGGTTTTTATAAAACACGTTCTAGCACGATTTTTCGTCGCCTAATATTTTTTTAAATTGAGTATTTAGTGCGTCGTAAATGTGTAAAAGGTCATTGTGGTAACATTTGTTTTAAATTTTTGACAGCGATGGACGCTAAGTGAGAGGTAATTGTAAAATTGCATTGCGAAAATTTTAAACCGTGCGAAATACTTCGAAAACTTAAAAATTTTAATTTGAGCAGACTTTTCATTTATCGTACCATTAAACGATAGAATGAGACTGGAACTCACAAAATTAAACCGAAAATTGGCAATAAAAGATCTATTCGAGTATAGAATGCGATTAAAAATGTAACAGAGCGAAATCGACGAAATCCATCACAATCTCCAAATCAAATGGCTAGAGACATGAACATTTCAAGAAGATCATTTGGAAGAATTTTGTACAACGATCTAGGATTTAAGGCCTACAAAAAGCAAAAGTACATGAACCTACGGAGGTTCAGAAAAAAGCTAGAGTCCAAAAGTGCAAGGATTTGCTCGCTCGGCACGCAGGCGACGATATTATTTTTTCTGACGAAAAGATGTTTCGGCTACTGTGCAGTTGTTCTGACCACTCGAAACAAATTTTCTTCAGCTACACACTAAAGAACACAGTTAATATAGCAAATTGTAAAAATATTAAACGAGAAATTATATTATCAAAATTTTGAAATAATCGATTTTGAACTTAGCAAATTTTACGAGATTCAGTGGTAAAATTAACGAGATTCCCGCGCGTCGCTCATTCTGTTGACAGTCCGTGCAGTTTGAATGACCCTAACACTTAGAGTATTTCGCACCGGCAGTTCCGATCTAGATCTGAACTACACCGCACGTCAATTTTTGCGTTCTTTAATTTTCACGAATTAAGTTCAAAAAGTAATTTTCATTACTGTTCTCTAAACGATAATCTAATATAGAAGTGAAAGTGCTACATCAAGACCCCTTTCTATTTAAATTTTCGTCGTCAAAGTGTTTAAACACGCTTATAAGTGACTTCCCAGTTTCCCGGCAAAAAAGAACCCGCCATTTGTTAATGTGACGTAGCTAGCTACGTCACAATTATCAAACGGTTGCGCGCTCTGTTGCCCCCTTCCCCTTTCGAGGTCATCACCGACGTTCAGGAGCGAACGTAAACAAGGTTAGTGTACTGAACTTGACCTAGATTCTTTTCAGATTATAATTTTATCGCAACCTAACAAAAATTTTGTCAGTCAACAAATTCCTTTTCCTTTTAAATTTTCAAGTTCATTCAGATTTAAATAAAGGTTGATTCACAACACTTAATTAAATTTCAGATTTAAAAATTAAACTTGCATTCAATTAAAACCAGCTGCTTCACAGATATAAATTTATTCAAATTTAATCTAATCATTTTAGATTTCGCAACATAATTTAATTTAATTTAAAAAAAAAAAAAATTTTATTTTAATATTTAAATTAACTGTACGACATGACGATTACTAACGACATGACCATGACCCCTGAAAACTTCAAAACCCTCCTCACGTTATTTGCTAGTCAAACTGCCATCATCGAAGGTTTACGCGCTGAAATCAGCAAACTTACCGCCCAATTAGCCGCGAAAGACGCCAAACCTCCCAAGGTCGTGCAACCACCTCCGGTCGCATAACCACGCGCAGACGCCCCCTCAGGGAAAAGGAAGGAGAAGACCCCCTTCCCCCCTCTTCCGACCTCCTCCTCCACCAAAAAGGTAGCCCCTATCAAGGCCAAAACGATCAAACCAGCCACGACCAAGAAAGCTGACCCTCCGCGCCCCCTTATGGAATCCGCTATTCCTAAGCCGCGACGCTCGCTCCGTGCAGTTATACCTGCACATACCCTCTCCATTGTCCAACCTCCATCAGAGGCAATGGATATCCAAGCCTCCACCTCCACTGGCGGTGACACCTTCGTCACCCCAAGCGACCGCAATCTTAAACGCGCCCGCTCCAACGTCAGCAATGACAGTGAAACTTCCGGGCCCGCTACCAAGAACAGGTTCGCCTGTCTCGAGGTAGAAGACACCCCAACCGATACCCAAGCCGAACGCGACGATGATAACGGCATGGACACCAATAGCCCCCAAATCGACATCAACGATTCCCAATCGAACTCCCAGGGTGCTTCACACCCAGACCCTACCACATACTCCTCCTCCAGCCGAATCCCCCCAATTGTCCTCCGTACAAAGGACAACTGGCCGGCCATCAACAAAATGATTCGCGATCGGAAAATTGCCACCACCAAAATCCGCACGCTCGTGGACGGCATCTCAATCCAGCCGGCCACCGAGACAGACTACCGGGCCCTCAGCCGTTTACTTGAGGAAAAATCCCTCCCCTCGCACCTATTCTCTCCCTCAGGACAAACCACTTAAAGTGGTTATCCGAGGTCTTCCAATCACAATAACAGCCGCAGAAGTCAAAGAAGACCTTGAATATCAAGGCTTCAATATTCAATCAGTTTTTCAGATGCGCCAAGGTCGCGATAAAAAACCTATGCCATTATACCTTGTCCATCTAACCCATAACACAGATGGCAAGAAAATTTTCGACATGACATCAGTCCTGTCTATCAATACTCGTACCGAAACCCCCCACAAACGTACAGAGGTCGGTCAATGCCACCGTTGTCAACGGTTCGGGCATGCCCAAACCCTCTGCCGCGCCCCACCCAAATGCATCAAATGCGCAGGGGATCATTTAACACCTTCCTGTCAAAAAATACGAGAGGACCCGGCCACTTGCGCTAACTGCGGGGGAAACCACCCCGCAAACTACAAAGGTTGCGCCTCGTTCCCCAAGCCCAAGAGGCGAGAACTTTCAGCCCGCGAAGCATCTTCCCGCTTCGCTGGCCGCCCCACTTACAATTACCCCTCCTCTCAAGGCCCCAATCGACCATCCTATCTAGGAGTCGCTAGCCAACATGCCCCTCACAGGGAAGCAACACATGCCACCCCCACGCCCTCCACCTCCTACGAGGAGGCCCCCTCCCGACAAATGAGAGCAGTTCTTGATCTCCTTCAGAGAGAAAGAGTCAGCGACAAAGTCATTGACCATTTCAAATCAATCACGAACTTCAATGCCATTAGCAACGCATCCGTTAATGTCTAAACCCAGATTCCAACCCACCACTTTGCAGACGGCTTTTTGGAACGCCAACGGCCTTTCAGCCAAACGAAATGAACTTCTCGCGTTCGCGCACGATCACGACCTTGACGTAATCTTGGTCAACGAAACCCACTTCAGAGCTGGCCAACTGGCAAAACTCCCTTGCTATTCACTTTATAGGAACGACCGTGACGGACGCGGCGGCGGAACCGCAATTTACGTAAAATCATCCATCGAACACGTCGCAATACCGACCCCCGACCTAGAGTACCTTGAAGTCACTACGGTGAGCATCCACACCGCACATCACGGTTGGTTGCAAATCTCTTCCGTCTATAATCGCCCTCAGCAACGCATCCTCAAAGAGGACCTAGAAACCCTCCTTGAAGGCCCCGACGCGAAGATCATCGCCGGCGATTTCAATGCTAAACACTCCAACTGGTTGTGCAAACACACAAACCATGTAGGACGTGACCTACTTTCACTAGCAAACGAGCTGGACTTCGCGATCATCGCTCCCACCTCCCCTACCCACTTTTCTAACGCAGGTACGCCGTCCATTCTGGACATAGCCATCTCCACCAGCGAAGAGCTAAACTCAGATCACTACCCGGTCCTTCTGACACTCGGACCGCTGTCACCCCCAAAGGGCCCTCCCACGAGAACGACAACAGACTGGACCTCTTTCAAAGACACTCTGTCAAAAAACCTTGGACCAATCCCATTCTTTGAGTCCCCCACTGACCTAGACCAATTCATTGTCAATTTCCAAGACAACATCAAAAAATCCGTTGACGAAACTTCTTTTCAAGTCAACACCACGGACGTCAGAGACAAACTCACTCCCTCCCTCAAAGATCTTATCAGAGCCAAAAACCGAGCGAGGAAACTCGCCCGGCGAACTCGTAACCCTGATGACCAAAGGTCATACAACCGGCTCAAAGAGCAAGTAGACGTTAAAGTCAAAGAATTTCATGACAATGAATGGTTAGACACCATTAACTCCCTATCATTTAAAGACATGTCCGCATGGCGCATGGCCGCCGCCCTCCAGGGGAAAAAGAAGGTCACCATCCCAATTCTCTCCCGCCCTGACGGCACTATTGCCCGGAGCGATCTTGAAAAGGCTGAAATCTTCGCTGACAGCCTCCAAGCTCAATGCTCCCCCAACACCACAAGATTAGACCAAGACCATATCAATTCGGTCGAAAATTATGTCACCACCACCCTAAACACCTCCGATGACACACATATCACCCCCGCCTCTCTTCCGGAGGTCACCATTGCCATTAAACGCCTCAAAAAGAGGAAAGCCCCAGGTCCCGATGGCATCACCAATACTGCCCTCAAAGAACTTCCCCAAAAAGCCAAAGTTGCCATCACCGGCGTAATTAACGCATGTTTTCGACTCAACTACTACCCACAAATTTGGAAAACCGCTGACGTAGTGGTAATCCCCAAACCCGGTCAAAATCTCAAACTTCCGAAAAGCTATAGACCAATCAGCCTGCTCCCTTCTATTGGAAAAGTAGTTGAAAAAGTCATTCTCACCCGTCTCCAAGAAGCCATGTTCGATAACAGTATTATTCAAAACGAACAATTCGGCTTCCGTGCTGGACACAGCACGACCCACCAAGCCCTCCGATTAGTTGAGCACGTCACGCAGGCACTAAACAAAAAAGAATTCACCGGCCTAGTGCTACTCGACGTATCGAAAGCTTTCGATAAGGTCTGGCACGAAGGCCTCCTGTTCAAAATGCTTCAATCTAAAATTCAAATTCCACTAGTCCGACTTATTGCCTCCTACCTTCACGACAGAAAACTCCAAGTCAAACTCATGAACACTAGATCCACAAAGCGCCCCATCACCTCCGGGGTCCCCCAGGGTTCGATCCTTGCAGCTTCACTGTTTAACATCTTTATGAGCGACATTCCAACCCCCTCAGATCCCGCAACAAAAATTTCATTATATGCAGATGACACTGCAATATACACGTCCTCAATCCACCCGGACATAGCCACAACCCGCCTCCAGGAGGCGATCAACGATCTCGGGAGGTGGTACGAAACTTGGCGCATCGAGGTTAACTCGAGCAAAAGTTCCGCGATCATGTTTCGAAATCGTTGCAAGCCTCACAACTCCAGTGTCTGGATGTTTGAGGAGCAAATCCCCTGGAAAACCAAGGTCAAGTACCTTGGCGTTACCATGGACCGAAGTCTCAAATGGGACGCTCACATTTCCTCCGCAACCGGTAAAGCCAAATGCCTCTTCAATAGATTGTTCGTCCTCATGAACAGTAAAAGTACCATGTCCCCCGCTAACAAACTAAGATTATACAAAGCCATAATCCGCCCGACAATGATTTATGCCTCCCCTGTCTGGGGATACGCACGCCCTAGGGCCATAAATAAACTTCAAGTCATTCAAAACAAAAATCTCCGAGCTATTTTCAGCGCCCCCTATTACGTCACTAACAGGCGACTACATGCAGACGCCAAACTAGATCTTATTAACACTCTTAACCGCAAACATGCCACCAATCTTTACAACAAATCCAAATTTTCAGAAAACCCACTATTAAATCAACTAGGTCAATACAACCCAGCCGACTTCTTCATTCCCCGTCCCAAATCACTCCTGACCACGGACAACTCCTGACCATAACTCACCCCCACACAGACTAATGTATGTTCACAGGTTTAACTTACACAAATTCTCTTCGAAAGTGAATTTATTCACTAGATTTGTGTAATTTTTCGATCAATTTCCACAAGCTTCGATAAATCACCCCCCATAGTATCACTACAATCCCACTAGTCGCCAATTCTGACTAGTTCCAAGTAGAAGCCACTCACTTCGAGGTCATCAATAGAAATTATAATTTCTTTCTTCGAATTAGGGACTCTACTATATCGGCAAACGTAAAAAATTTCTTTTTCTTCACATATCTCATATTCACAGTCACAGCCCAGGTTTCTAACCAGTCAGTCCGCCAAGCGCCAATTCCCAGAGACCCACCGGTCTCTACAACTTCCAATGTCATTAATGTATTCTTTCAGATGAAGGAGAAGGCCGGCCATGCCGGGATGCTCCATCAAATACATATCAGGTAAAGGTAAAGGTTCGCACCGGCAGATGCAGCTCGTCTCTCGTACATGTATGTAACATGGATTATTTTTTGTTTTTACGCGATTTTTTGGGGGTGAAACGTAATAGTTTACTGCCCCACACCGCAACTATACTTTTTAATGCTATTTCAAGGGTCTCTAAGCTCCCGGTTTCATTTATCCCGGTTTTTTTTTATGGGAGGCGCCTTCTCGTATGTTTAGCATAGTAACCAGAGTCAAAACCGCCCTGGAGGGGTGCAGAGCGGAGCGGAGCGCAGCGGCGCCCCGAAAGGGTAGGTTTTGACGATGGATTACCCTACTTATCGAATGCACACCCCAAAATTTGAAGAAGAAAAAATTTAATTTTTTCACTTTTTCGGCAATACACGGGTTATTTTCCATTGTTTTGATTATATTTATTACTAATAATCACACCCCCATCTATCCGAATTTCAAAGAAAAATTCAAATCGGAGCGAAAAAATTTTACGCATTTTCAAGGGACCGTCTTTCAATTGTATAGCGTCTGCCAGGGGTCTGCCGCATACTCGATGCTAATTTCCCGTACTTTTCAAAAGTCGATTTTGGGGTTGTTTTTACAGATTTCTCGCAAGATATTTTTTCTATAGACTAAAATAAGCCTGTTCTTTAGTGTGTAGCTGAAGAAAATTTTTTTCAGCTGGTCAGAGTAACTGCACAGTCGCCGATGTTTCTACTACAAGACACTCACAATCAACAGAATAATATTGCCTTAAAATTTACAAAAGAGATAAATATTTAATTTAAAAAAAAATGTTGATTTTGTATTAATAAATTTTCCTATTCCAATAATAATAATTGTTAGTTTTTTAAAAAAACAACATATTCATCAGACTGTCGCAACATCAATAATCAATAAAAATTTTAATTATATTATACGTAAAATAAGAATATTTAAAAAAAATTGCAAAACCGCCAAATTAATAGTTGCAATTTATTTTTTGGTTTGCCAATTTAAAAAAGCAATTTCATTTTACGTTAACCGTGTAATTCAGTTTGAATGTTATTCCCCTTACAAGTTTACGTATACAATTTTACAAAAGCAGTCTATAACCATACTTGATCTGATACGTAAAACAACTTTTTTCTAAATATTTGGCGATAAATATAAATTTAATATATTGAATTTATGTAAATCAAAAACCTTTGTATTTTATATTGTGTCGTTATCTTACATTGTGAGATTAATATAAATAACGTTTTAAAATTTTAAAGTATGTTGTAATAGTAACGTGTCTGAACATTTACCTTACAATCTTATAGTGTAATTATCACAATTATTTACAGTAACTCGCGGTACATCGATATTGTTATTTAAAATTAGTTTAAAATTAATCAATTTGTTTTATCGTGTAAAATTTTATATTATAAAGGTAAGAGTAGATATTATGTTCATATACCTTACATACATTTTATTATGAAATCTCTGCAGTTACATAATATTATTATAATATGGATATTTAATACAATCCATTGTATTATAAAAGATGTTTTTTGTTATTTATGTGAATAACCTTAAATTAGAAATAAATAATTATAATAACTATTATAATATTTACCTACTATATTAGCCCGAATATAAAACGATAGCTTTTAATCAATTCTTTATCTAAATCAATTATTTTTTAAATAATAATAATCCGCTTTATATTCGACGTTTAATAAAGAAAATACTTGGAAGAAAATTTAGAAAGTCGTTCTTCGATAATAATCGGATAATCAAACTAGTTATTAAAAATTCAGATATTTTATATGTCCTTTTACCATCCTGCTTTTCATGGTGAGTGAATGGTGTTGAGTTGTTTTTGCCCTTTTGGGATTAATACATTGTTCTCTCTATTTTAGTCTTGAAAATGGCGACATAAAGTAGCCGACACGTCGACTTAGAAAAGCATTAAGTGTTTTATTTACTCCAATAGCCCGATATCCTTTTCTTTGGTTAAATCAGTTGGAAGAGATTTTTGTCTTATTATTTTATATGTATTTTATCAATCAGTTCAAATTTGAGCGATTTAGAATCTTCTTCTTCTTCACGTGCCTATCCGTTACCGGATGTTGGCGACCTCTCTCCTATGTACAGTGGCTCACAAAATTGAAGGCACACTCGAAACTCGATGATAAAACGCTGCATATTTTCTAAACTAATAATATTTAATAAATTTTTTTTCGTACTATTATTCAAACATGATTTGAAATTCTAGAAAACTTGGAAAAATTTAAAAAAAAGTCATAAACAAGAAACTAATATAATAAACATGAAAAATGTAACAATTTCATTACACAAAATTGAAGGCACAGGCACAAAATCCTATTGTTTTTCAACTTAAATTTTTAATTCTAAAAACATGTTGAGCCGCCTTTGGCATCAATTACGGCTTGCAAACGTTTGGGCATGATTTTAACCAATTTCTCAGTAACACTTGCCTCAATATTATTCCATTCTTCAACTAATCTGTGTTGTAGAGTTCTCTTGCTCGTAATTGAAGTTTTTCTTAGCCTACGTTCTAATTCCGCCCATAGATGCTCAATGGGATTGAGATCGGGAGATTGGGGCGGTGTATGCAGCTGTTTTGGTACATTGTAGATTAACCCTTTCAGACCCACGGCACACTATAGTGTGCATAGGTTTTATTATTTTATTCTATGGTTATTGATAAAATTACAAACTAGATAGAAGTGATTTTTAAATGAACAACTCACGAGAAATCCAATAAAAATATTAAAAAAATTCCATTTGTTACACAAACCGTCATATTAATATAATTATGATAAAAATTGTAATCAAAATTTTTTTTTAAAATAACACAACTTTGGTTGAGAATAATTCACCCAAATAGCCTTATAAACGCCTAATTTTTCTCTCTGGTAGTTATCATATTGACCTTGGTATATAAACATTCGTCAGCTGTTTAAATCTGTTATCACGCGTTTTATCACGTTTTACCTATATGCACACTATAGTGTGCATCAGGACTTCGTGGAAACAAATTCATATTGCATTTTTATCGTTTGTCGTGCCGCGTTAATCACAAATCATCATAATTATGTAATACGATACTATTAGTTTTAAATATTAATATGCTCGGCGAAGATGACATTTTAGCCTTATTTGGCGATGGAAATGTATCTGATATTGGTGATTTTACCACTGACAACGAAAGTGATACCGAAATATTTGAAGTACAAGAACTCGAGATACCTGCAAATGAATTTGAAAACAAAAATTTGTTAGACGAGTCAAAAATTGATATTCCTGACACTTCTACTGCATTAAAAATTACAACAAAAATTATAGAAACAGTAACTGTTTCAAAGACTACCATAGAGACTACCATATTCAAAAATAATATTATTTGTGTAATTTGATATTTTTAATTTTTTTTATTTTAAAAGTTGGTATAAGTAGTAGGCGCGACCCGATTAGGCGCGGACCCAATTGTGGCCGATTTAACTTTTTGCGAAGATTTATTTGTTTTTAATTATTAATGGACTTTTGTGATTTTTAAAAATAAATACAGTCTTATAACAGATTAACAATTTAATTTGTTTATGGCCGGCGCCTAAATGGCCGGCGCCTAATTGAGCCGCGCCTAATCTGGTCGCGCCTAATTGTAATCGCGCCTAATTGTATCCGCGCCTAAATAGCACGGCGCCTAATTGGGTCCGCGCCTCATCGGGTCGCGCCTAATCGGTCGCGCCTAATTGTCCGGATCCCGAAGTCCCCATGCACACTATAGTGTGCATACCTATATCTCCGTGGATAAAAATCAGAAAATTATGAAACTCGCAAGAAATACTTTTTAGAAACACATTAATACCAAATTTGTAAAAAAATAATGTTTTTTTTCAGCCAAAAAAAGTCAGGTCTGAAAGGGTTAACCACAACTTGACTATATGGGCTGTATGTTTGGGGTCGTTGTCTTGTTGAAACCACCAAACCTTATGAAGACCTAATTTATTCACGCTGTCTTTTAAATTTTTCTGTAAAATTTTCAGGTAGTGTTCCTTGTTCATTTTCACGTCTATAAATTCTAAATTCCCGACACCACTGGCAGCCATGGACGCCCAAAGTATCACATTCCCACCTCCGTGTTTGACTGTAGCACAAATATTTTCTTTCTTCAGCTCTGTGTTGACTCTCCTCCACACAATTTGTCTTCCATCTGATCCAAATATGTTAAATTTGCTCTCATCAGAGAAAAGCACGTTATTCCAGAATTCTGGGTCTTCATTTATGTTTTTTTTTAGCGAATTTTAGCCGCTTCTTTCTATTAACCTCGGAAATAAATGGTTTCTTACGGGCTACACGACCATTAAAACCACTATTTCGCAGTGTTCTGCGAATTGTTTCTTCAGATATGGTCTTTCCGATTATTTCAGACACTTCTGTCTTTAAATTAGTAATCGATTTCTTTGGGTTTTTTTTAATTTCTCTCACTATATGCTGTTCGTTGTGAGGTGTAAGTATTTTATTTCTACCTCGGCCAACTTTATTTTGTAAAGTTCCTTCGTTTTTAAATTTATTTATCACATTTCTGATTGTTGAAAATGATCTGCCGACTATTTTTCCAACCTCGCGATAACTTTTACCTTCACAAACTAGTTTTAAAATAATTTTTCTTTCCGAAATGTCGGTTTCTCTGCGCATTTGATTCATTTTAAATAAATAACCACTTTAAAATGATGCAAAAGATGTACTAATGCAGAATTTCGCTGTGAATGTAATTGCAATAATAGATGCATATCTTATATTTTATAAAAAGTGCAAAGATGCGGTTATCTAATTACCTTTCCGGAAGTGTGCCTTCAATTTTGTGTAATGCAAATATGACATTTTTCATGTTTGAAGTAGTTTCTTATTTATGAAATATTTTTTTTTAGTTTAACTACATTTTATAGAATTTGAAATCATATTTGAATAATAATACGAAATAATATAAACCCAAAATAATATTTACAAAATATGCAGCGTTTTATCATAGAGTTTCGGGTGTGCCTTCAATTTTGTGAGCCACTGTATGTGTTGTGCATTTGTAGTACTATCACACACATAGGGGACCTACTTGTTTAACGCCGGCTCCGAACCGCGGGAAGTGTATACACTTCATCTCCAGAGAGGCTATTCTTGGCATATTACACCTCGGTGGTTTGCCATTGCCTTCCGAGGGGAGACGGTCAGAATCAAGTTTTTACTGAGCCCGGAGTCGAACCGGGCATTCAGCTTTAGCAGCAATGCACTTAACCGCTTAAGCTGATTACCGTCTCATTTAGAATAAACTTTAAACTTAGATTTAGAATAAACTAAATAATTATTTGAAGCAATATTTCAAATATTGAAATGAAAGACCTGAAAGTCTTATCAATCGATGGAAATTGCTGAGTTTTCATTTTTCTTAATTTCTTTTGCAATATAATAAATCTGATCTGATCAGAGACCGTCATAGCTGTGACAGTTAAGTGCGTCTACTGCTAATGCGTAACGCTCGGTTCGAATTCGGGCTAGGTAAGAATTTTATTCCGACCGTCTCTCCTCGGAAGGCAATGGCAAACCACCGAGGTAATCTGCCATGATAGGTCATCTCGAAATGAAGTGCACTTCCTGTGGTTTGGAGCCCACGTTAAACAAGATAGGTTCTCTATTATGTATACAGTTAAAGTTCCTTATTCGCGGGGGATACGTTCCATAACTATGCCGCGAATACAGAAACCGTGAATATGGAATGGTAATTTGTATGGGAATATAGGGGATACGTTCCAAGGTTAGAAAATAAAATAAAAATATATAAAAATAGACATGTGTTATTTAATCAAAGTTCATGAAACGAATGGCAAGTTGAACAATTCAACAAGTACGATAGCGACCAAGACAGCTTATATGAAATGATAGCACCTTGTCCGCAAAATTTTTACTTTTGTCCAAGAACGTTAGGTTTAGCCACAATAATGTTTTCTCTTTATAAATACTTGGACGCCTACTTGTTTGTTTTGATAGGTGAGTGGTGTTAATTTGTAATTGAATATCTTACGAATCACTTTTAGATTTGTTAATAATAAGCATTTCTTTAGAAAAAATGTATGATATCATTTCTCGTAAGTATGTTCCAACACAATTTTGCAATGCAAGTGCCTGAATTCTTTTAGATAAAATACACAGCAGATATAATTTTAAAAGTGCGAAATTGTAATTTTAATTATAAATCTTTGAAGTAGTACAAACATTGTATATTGTTGGTTTTTGATCCGCGAATAACGAAATTTTCAACCTCGAATACAAGAAGTGGTTGCATTTTTTAAATCCGCGAATACTGAAAACGCGAATAACGAAACCGTGAATAAGGAGCTTTAACTGTATAAAAACACTTCGAATGCATATAAAGAGATGGATCACGACGCTTCTGTACGCATAGCGACTGAGGAGGAAATCTGATGAAATCGGTGTTACAATTACAAGTAAAATCTTTAATTAATTCAAAATTCCGAATTTGATTACAAATCACAACTTGGATGCTATGCTTATATCAGAAACACATATGACTGCAAAAAGTTATATGAAAATTCCAAAATATTCTATATACTGCACCAATCATCCCGGAGGAAGAGCTCGAGGAGGAACAGCAGTCATTATCAAAAATAGCATCAAGCACCATGAAATAACCAATTACAGCGAACATAACCTACAGGCTACAGCAGTAGAAATAGCAGACCGGAATGGTAAACTTATCCTAGCAGCAGTATACTGTCCTCCTAATGTATCCATCAAAAGAGAAAACTTTGAATCTTTCTTTGAAACCCTGGGATACAGATTTATAGCTGGAGGAGATTTTAATGCTAAACACTCTCACTGGGGCTCCAGATTGATTACACCAAGAGGCAGACAACTATATCAAGCAATGATGAGAAAAAATTTGCATCAACTCTACTCAGGGCATCCAACCTACTGGCCAACGGATGTAAATAAAATACCCGACGTGATCGACTTTTGCATCACTAAAAGCATTGCACGCAATTACTTAAAAATAGAGGCTTGCCTGGATCTTTCGTCAGATCATTCTCCTCTACTAGTCACCTATGAAAGTCAAGTAACTGAAAATATTGCACCACCTAGTCTGTCAAGCAAAAATACTGATTGGGAGGCGTTCCGTAAAATTTTTTCAGAACAACTAAATACGAATATCCGATTAAAATCAGAACAAGATGTAGATGAAGCAGTAGAAAAATTAAATCATACAATACAACAAGCCGCGTGGTCCGCTACTCCATCAAAGCACAAAATCGATCAGCCAGGATATTGCCCCGACCATATCAAGAAGAAACTCGAAGAAAAAAGAAGATTAAGAAAACGCTGACAGACTACTCATGCTCCGATAGATAAAACAAGTCTAAATCGCTCTACTAGGCAATTGAAAACAATGTTATACGATAATAAAAATCAAGCTATTAAAAAGTTTTTGGAAAATCTCTCACCCACAGAATCGACAGACTACTCTTTGTGGAAAGTCACGAGGAAAATCAAACAACCCCAAAATATACGACCACCAATTAGAACACGGGATGGCAGCTGGGCCAGAAGTGATGAAGGAAAAGTCAATATTTTTGCGGAACATCTTGGCAATGTATTCACACCATTCCCAATGGAAATACTACCAGAGGAGGAAAAATTCATACATCAGTTCTTAGAAGCACCTTATCAAATGGACCTTCCCATTAAGCCCATAAAAGTAGCAGAGGTCAAATCGTGCATAATGAACAGCATCAACCCAAAGAAAGCACCGGGGTACGATCTAATAACAGGAAGAGTCCTGAAAGAGCTACCACCAGTGGGAACAAAAATGATAACAATCATATTTAATGCCGTCCTTAGATTGGGTTACTTCCCTTCACAATGGAAGGTGGCCCAAATAATAATGATCCAAAAACTTGGAAAGGATCCAACGGAAGCTGCCTCTTATCGACCGATCAGCCTCTTGCCTGTTCTATCCAAGGTATTTGAAAAAACTTTTGTGGCCAAGCTCAAACCAATCCTTGAAGAAAACAATTTAACACCCAACCATCAATTTGGATTTCGACAGAATCATTCCACCATAGAACAGGTACATAGAGTTGTTAGGAGGATTAGAGCAGATTTGGAACATAAGCGATACTGCTCGGCGGCCTTTTTGGACATCTCCCAGGCCTTTGATAAGGTGTGGCATGCAGGATTGGTCTACAAGATCAAGAACAGCTTACCTCATCCATACTGTCAACTACTGCGGTCTTACTTGACAAACAGACACTTCCTCGTAAAGTGTGGGGACGCATATTCCACCTTGGTTCCCATAGAATCTGGGGTACCACAAGGCAGTGTGCTTGGCCCATTCTTGTATATTCTATATACCTCTGATTTGCCAACTAGCACCAACACCGAAATAGCCACCTTTGCGGATGACACCGCAATAATGTCCTCACATCAGGACCAAAACGTGGCCTCTAGATTCCTACAAAAACACCTTGACGAAGTGGATAAATGGCTTAAGATGTGGCGAATCAAAGCCAACTGCACAAAATCAACCCATATAACGTTCACCTTGAGGAGGGGGACATGTCCGGTGGTCTCATTAAACAACATTCCGCTCCCGCAAAGTGAGGAAGTCAATAACCTCGGTCTTCATCTGGACAGACGGCTGACATGGACAAAGCACATTTGGAAGAAGCGGTTGCAATTGGGCCTTATCTACCGCAAGGTGTCTTGGTTGATGAGTAGAAATTCCAATCTCAGCATCGAAAACAAACTTCTAATTTATAAAGTCATCATCAAACCTGTGTGGACATATGGCATACAGTTGTGGGGTTCTGCTAGTGAATCAAATATTTGTAGATTACAGCGTTTCCAGTCTAAAAGATTGCGGGCGATTTGCAATGCACCTTGGTACATTCCAAACGAAGTCATACATCGTGACATGTGCATGGTCACGGTCAAGGAATAAATTGCATCCAGAAGCAAAAAATACCAACTCCGACTTAGCGCTCATCCAAACATCTTGGCTTCCGATCTTCTTATCGCCCCCAATCTTAGAAGATTAAAGAGGTTTGACCCTCTAGACCTGCCCCAGCGAATCTAGTGGCTTTATAGTCTTATTTGTGATCACAATGAAAACAATGTAAATGTTTTTAGCAGTCATTATGAGGCTTACCGATGGGTCAGCTTCATCTATGTCATTTTCTTAGCCAAATAATAATACTTATTGTTATTCATGTAACAGATTGTATTAAAATCTAGGATGTTAATAAAAAAAAAAAAAAAAAATTAACCTTCGTGAAACTGGACATAAGAATAGTAAATAACTAATTTTATTATTTCTGATAAATTTTGTCAATAGGGCGAGGAAGTTGAACTTCCTACCCCCATCCTTTCATTGCAACCCCTCCCATCCTGTTCTCAACGTCACCATAATATATAATGTTGTGTTGCCCACAGCGTGCTTAGATTATTCATATATTTTTTATTTGTTATATATTTTAGATCAGAAATAACGGCTGTTGTTAAGCTTACTTAATGCACATCCTGAAACATACGCTAACATGACGTCACGCCACGTTCCGGTATTGTTTCGTGTTGAGCCAATGAGCACCGTTGTTTGTGACGTTGCATCACGTGTTCCGCATAAACTAAGACCGCGATTGGTTTGGCAATTTTTTCGCTTTAAATTTCCGTCAAACGTATTCTAATAAATCAAACTATCAGAATGCTATCGACTGAGCGTCAGAGCGAAAAAAGTACCAGACCGAACGCGGCCTAAGCTTTATTATTTCAGCCAATGATATTTAAATGTTGGCGGTAGATTTCAAAATATTTTAATCTTGTTCGAAACGCCATCGACTTTGCTGTCGCTTCTCACTGTTAAATCATAGTGCCAACAGAAATATAAATTCCCCTATTAAATTTTAATTACTAATAATATTTAATTTTTGTAAATTTTTTATAGCAAAACACGACAGTATTATATCCTCTTTGCTTTAACAAAAATTGTTGTCTAAAAGTCGTTTTACACCATCGATAATAATTACTCATGCAGACGGCTTTAAGTTAAAAACGCAAAATTTATTTAAATAATGGCAAAGAACTAAAATTAAAAATTACCATTATTGAATGAAAACAATTAATCAGAAACCAACAGAGGGAATTTAAATGTCTCCAAAGACCTACTTTTTAAAATTTTGATACTAACGGAACTATGTACTACTCGGTGTCACGAAAATAATGTTAAAGGCATAAATTAGATTGGGTTAATTGGTTCATGAATTTTAATTATTTGTATATTGTTTTGTAGTACCTTCATGAGTGCAAGTAATTACGAAGCAGATAACAGATAATATTATAAGTTGATAAAATATACTGCATCCGTTCGATAAACTAATCTTATTGACAATACTGGATTATTACGGTATCCGATTAATAAAATAATTTGATTAACATTAATTTTAAAATTCATAAAAATATAACATGACATTCATTCAACAGCACTACGTACACTCATAAAATTTCTTCTAGGGAAATTTTAATATGTTTCATAATATTATAATGAACACCATTGCGCTGCATTTGATTGTAAAGGTAAATGTGTAATTACAATAATTAATTTTATGCAATCCTAGCGTGTTTATCAAGGATTTATTACTACTTCTGCAGTTCGTAATGATCTTCTTCAGTCCCACGTGTTGTTTATTAGTAAATTTGCTCCCATGGGATCATTTGATCCCAAGGGATCATAGTATGACCTCATAATTATTGACTCAACAAAAGTCTACATGCTATATTTTATCTTACGTTAGAATTATTTATCGCTTCCTTCAAAGGAATGCGTAATCACATTGCAATGAGATATTCTTTCGACGTATAGGCATTGTATGCCGCCAAAGCTTTATGTAATTATGCGCTCTTTCTTTTAATCATACAACCACTGTTATCATTTGTAATGGGATACATTAATAGACAATTTTATAAATTGCATAATTACAAAGTATTTTTGCATACACTGTTATCTTTTGCAATGCGTTTTTTAACAGCCACTTCAATTTATATACATACTTTAATTTGTACCTGTTTATTTCAATTTTTCTCTTCGGCAATTTTTTTTAATTTTTAGCATTTGCCTATATAAATTCTTCTTTTAGCGATGATAGTAATACACCATAATTCTAGGGTAATTTTTATTGAAAGCAACTATAAGTACCTTTAATTTAAAAGTTATACCTATGGTTATACTAAAATAATTCGCTGAAAAATATAAAATTTTGATTACAATGTCAATCAAACTATGTATGTATTTATATATGGGAAAATGCTGGTCCTAGAATACGCTTACCCGCACAGTCAAGTACCACTGTCCGTCTTCTTACTCGAACTTTTTCCGAAGGTGATTGATTGCATTGCCAGTTTTAATATACTTATAACCAACACGGAGGTGCGAAAAGCAAAATTGGGTCAAGCCTCGTATTATCTAATAAATTTGTTTCAACTTACTAAACCAATTTTAAGAACAATGCAGAAGATACTACAACAAGATCTACAACAAATTTATTACATAATTGAAATTTTTTAAAGCAATATCTCACGTATGAGGTACTTAGTACCACTTCTAAATATTTATCAGTGCAAAAGTTGACTTCTTAGTGAAGTGTTTATTAACAAAATTCAGTATTATAATATTATAACGTTAAATTTACTCTTTCGTTTTCCTAAGACATGTAAATATGAAAATTTATTTTATTTTATTGAATTAAATTTTATACTCAAATAAAATTCTACGATTATTATTCATTACTCGTTTAATTCTTTCAACTGCATTTCTATTTGTTTAATTGCTTCATGGTGATAAGTTTTACAAGTTTTGTTAAATTACGTAAATTAATATATAATTTTCATACGATGAAATAATTCGTTACGCAATTTTAAACGAGTATAACTAAATTAATCTAAATGAAACAAAATGTCAATGGATAGGATACAATGATGATAACAAATTTTTCTTAAAATTTTCAGTGGGTTTACAATATAATAATAATAATTTTTAACTACCTTCTTATATACTACATATTAATATGTACCTACTACGTGCTACTACACTGAATCCGCGTCAATTCATCGCGAACAATTTGTCGCAATTAATTGCACCTTCCACATTCCAGCGTCATAATATGTTCACAGAAGTATAAATGTTTATTAATAAACAATATAAAACATATAATTCTCATGTAACTGTTAATATTATTACTTTATAATTTTGCAATTTGAAATTATGCGCTATACCTCGAAGATAATCCAAAATTAGTCCATTGTATTTTTTTGGCGCACTTCAATTCCAGCTATAAACCGTTCTATTTTCAGCTTATTCTAACTTTCTTCTTTTTTGGTGCCCCTTTTCAAATTCACAAAAGCTAGGATGGACGATGTTGATTATGCAATAACATTTTATTTGAAAGAACGGCATCTTTTTCACGCGTATACGTTGATTACGATTCTTTTCATTGCAGAGAGCGCCGATAATTGGCCAGAGGCAGCAACGGATTACGGTACGCATCTCGTAAATTACTATGGGATCTTATTGAAAAATGTGATTCAATTTGAGTCGTTTCGAATCGAATTGTACTTTTCCGGAACGTATCCTCGTCGCAAATCGATACCCTAGTGTATAAGTTTAATGTTCCAATTCTTTTAGAGAATAATATTATATTATCTACACATTACTATTAGAATACCACATAGGCCACCGTCGGTTTGGCACTTTTTTCACTTTGAGGTTCCGTCGAACGCATTCTCAAACGCTGCAGTTCCGTCCAATTCTGAAGCTTAAAACACGCAAAATATTTAAATGAGTGCAGATAAAGCGTTTGAAAACGTGAAACCCTCCAAATCAAACTATCAAAACGCGTTTGACGAAGCTTCATAGCAAAAAAAGCACCATCAGACCGACCACGGGCATAGTTGTTATACCCGTGCTGTTTTTGTTTTATTACATATAGGTTGTGTTCGGTCTGGCACTTTTTTCGCTTTGAAGCTCCGTCAACACATTATGATAATTCGATTTAGGGTTTCTTCGCGCTTTCAAACGCTTTATCTGCTCTTATTTCATAACTTCGCGTGTTTTAAGCTTCCATAATGGACGGAATTATAGCGTTTGCAAGCGCGGAACAGCTCCAAATGAAACTATCTGAATATGTTCGACGGAGCTTCAAAGCATAAAAAGTGCCAGACCGAACACGGCCAGAATCATCTACTGTTAATAATACAATGGCATTTTGATTAAATTTATCATAAGTGACATTTCAATAATATTTCATTGTCAAATATATTATGTAATTACGGAAAATACAGTTTAAAATTATGTATATCAATCTTAAAGTAATTTCTTTGTTAACGATTAGTTACGTATATTCTTACAATCTAGGTTCCAATTTATAACTTTTTAGTGCCAATGAAAGCCGTTCTATTATTTGCCTGCTTGGTATTCCACATACAAGCTCAACGCGTTTTGGATACTGATCCAATCATAGATGGGTAATATTTTTGAAAACAATGAATTTTTAATATAACTAATATTGCCCATTTTAGACATAATGACTTGCCATACAATCTCTACAAAATATTGGAGAATAATCTAACCAACTTTCATTTTGAGGAAGATTTAAGAAATCATTCGCAATGGGGCAAGGATAAATGCAAAAGTTGTTTTACCGATTTGCCAAGATTAACTCAAGGAAAAGTGGGAGCTCAAGTAATGGAACATTTTTATAGCAAATTTCAAGATGATAATCAAATTCTAGAAGTTCTATTTTTAACTATAATCGTTTGTTGTAGTTTTGGGTGGCGTATGTGTCCTGTCAAATACAATATAAAGATGCTGTCGAAAAAACGATAGAGCAAATTGATGTTATAAAACGCTTAGTAAAGAGATATCCGGAAAACCTTCAATTTGCGACATCTACTGATGGTAAGCTCTTAACTCTCTGTTAAGAGCTCTTAAGCTCTTAACAAACTAATATGTTAAGTTTCTTTTACAGGATTTTAATTTTGCAGATATTTTAAACGCTTTCAAAAATAAGAAGATTGCAAGTTTAATCGGGGTTGAAGGTGGACATTCGATAGATTCAAGATTGGGTGTATTGAGAATGCTTTATGATCTTGGTACCCGCTATATGACATTAACACATTCTTGTAACACACCTTGGTAATAATTATTTAAGAGATTTTATGAAAAAACAAAATTAAAATGATAAAATTGCAGGGCCGATAATTCATACGTAGATGATTCAAAACCAGTTCATAATTTAACGGAATTTGGAAGGGTAATTTTAGTATATTAAAAGATCTTATCCCTACTGTAATTTGTGTTTAGATTGTGGTGAAAGAAATGAATCGATTGGGAATGATGGTAGATTTGTCCCATGTCTCTCATGCTGTTATGAACCAGGCAATTTATGTTAGCAGAGCTCCTGTAATTTTTTCTCATTCTTCGGCTTACGCGGTATTTCAACACAGTAGGAATGTACGAGATGATACACTTCGATTAGTGGTAAGTACAACAACATTCATGTAAATTTTACAAAATCGCTAAGCATTGATAAACTTAGAAACAAAATCGCGGAATTGTTATGGTCAACTTTTACCCTGGATTTATTAGCCCTACTCCCGGAACCGCATCTATTAGCACAGTTGCTGGTATGTTGTATTAACAATTTTTATCTTTTGTTGATTACTACCATATTTATCTATATTTTAAACCAAATTATTTACATAAATGGGTATATTAAATAATATCTTTTAGATCACATAAATCACATTGCCAATATAGCAGGACACGACTGTGTAGGTATTGGAGCAGATTACGATGGTGTCTCTAGGTAAGTTGCATTTTAACCTTCAAGTGGTCTCACTGTATCTGACAGATCGTGTATGTAAATCCGCCCTTAATTATTATCTTGTTCAAATCTCTTGCCTTTTAATATTGTGTTTATATTATATCTACTATGTTTGCCGAAATAAATAGGTATACCTTTGGTTAAGGATCATTCCAGCTCATATCAAATAAAAAATTGGCAAAATTGACTTTACTAACACCAAACTTAATCAAACTTGGTGTACCCCATCATGGTAAAAAATATAAAATATGAATTTAAGGATTTGTTCCAAAGGTTCTTTGTTTTGACCCTACAAAACGTGTGTAGACTTCTAGGAAAAAGACTGGAGCTCCCATCCACAGTGCTCTAAAATAAAAAATAAGGAATGTTCTATAAAGGCAAATGAACATTCTATACAAATATTGAACCACAATTTAAATTTGCAACCCTTAAATGGGTTAATTTTCTAATATTAACCCTATTTCGGGTCTTTTTAACTAAAAATAAATCAAGAATATGGATAAAAATCAGTTTTACGCCGATTTCGGAACTTCTTTCAACTTCACGCAAAAATGGTTAGGATACAAAACTATAACAAAATTAAATTCTCTGCAAAAAAGTTTGAATCCAAATATATCTGGAACAATTGCGGCGTGCGCGTGCAAAGTGGTATAATAATAAGTCCATTTCTAGGCAAACTTTGTATTTGACTTTTTTTGGTTGCTTTGTTATAAGCAACCTACTTTGCCCAAAAAAAAATTTGTCTAAAAATCGACTTATACCACTTTGCACGCGCACGCCGGAATTATCAGCGGCAGCCACAATAGCATAATCCACCACTCATAAAATCAGACGGAAACTGGGCTCGTACAGACAAAGAAACATCGATAACGTTCGCCAATCACTTAGTTAATTTGTTCCAACCCATACCCAGACAAGTTAGTGTCTGCTGCAGAACAGAAAGAGTTCCTCGAATTTTAAGATTCACCCTTTCAATTAGATTTGTCAATTGATAGTATTAACAAAAAGATGTAGTGGCGACAATTACTACTAACATCAACTCCAGAAAAGCTCAATGACCAAATCTTATTACGGATCTGATTTTGAAGCAATTGTCACCAAAAAGAGTAAAACTTTTGCTGACTTGTACAACGCTTGCTTGCGACTAAGTTCTTTTCCCAACCGTAAACTTGCTTCTTGTCTCCAGTAGAGGTCAATTATTATTCTTAGATCTTTTCCATTTAGACCAATTCTCTGTAGTACCTATGTCTATCATTTTATCATGTTTCACTCTATCAAATGCTTTCTGGTAATCGACAAATTACAGAAACACATCGCAGATTACGTCTCTACATCTCTGGATCAGGACCTGAACACTGAATAGGGCTTAGATATAATTGGCTTAAATAATCTAGGGAATAGATAATTTAGTGTACTTTATTTTCAGTAGCTTTATATCTTGCTCTAAAGTACACCCAAGCCAAGATATTCACGAATATTCGTAAATATGTCGGTCTTCACGTGGTTTTTCCATTATGTCGGAAAATCTGAGGTTGCTAGAGAGCGCAAAATGAGTATGCTTTTTTAGAAATCCTAATGAAGATAATAAAATTTAGCTTTCCCTGTTTTGTTATGTACTAACCCTTTCAGAACGTTGTCGACTTACCTTAGAAGTACATTCTTGAATTTCATGTTCATATTTTTTTTATTATAGAGACACAAATTAAAAAATTTATAATTGCAGTAGATAATTTCTGAGGGTATTTGAGGAGAACACCAAAAATTACCTAGCGATACCCACAAGAATTTGGAAGTTATGCTTCAGTTTATTAAAGCTACATTTGTCAGATACAGTAACTGAAAGGTTATTATTAGATCTTTGCTAATAACAAAAATTTAGTGCCCCAATAGGTTTAGAAGACGTTTCTAAATATCCAGATTTATTTAAATTTTTGCAAAACCAAAATTCTACTAAATGGACGGATGAAAATTTAAAGAAGTTGTCTTCACAGAACCTATTACGAGTCTTTAAAGAAATTGAAATGGTAAACAAGTACCTAAGGCTATATAAATACTCCATATTAAATAACAGTTTGATTATTTATTAGGTACGAGACTCATTAAGTAAAGAAGAACCTTATCAACACTGGATTCCAATAGATGATTTAAATGCAGTTGAGGACAAAGCGCTTTGGCAATGTCGGACATTATTAAATAATACAAGTGGACAAGATCTGAAAAGTAATGGAAAATCTAATGCTGATTTTAAAAATTTTGGTTCATATTTATACCCTTTTATAACTATGATCATCTTGAATGTGTTACAGTCGTTATTAATTAAGGAATCATAATTTTTTTCATTCTGTAAAATGTACAAAAGCACAATAGCTATTATTACATATTCATTTAATAAAAGTAATAAAACTACGTGTCATACGAATTCTTATATTATAGTTGGATTGAAATAAATTGGCAATAACTGTGCCATTAGTATACATAAATAGTATTAATTAAGCTTAAAATCACCAGTCAAATAAGTGCATTTAAAAATTCATCTTTTCTTTTATATGCAGAATGTCGTTTCTTAACCAGAAATTCGTCATGCAGGGAACAATTTATTTGATTCCAACTTTATATATCGATATTTTATTTTAGTTGTTTAACTTATAAATTAATAATGGCCCCGCTAAGTTAAAAAAGGCGCAGTAACTTTAAATACCCAAAGTATCCGTCAGAAAGTTAATAAATCCGTGCTATGTGGTAGTGGTATTCATGTTGGTAAACATGAATTTTGACAGTTCATATTTGGAAGTCGTGAAGTATAGATGTGGAAAATGTATTAGGCCGGAGTCTCACTGCACCACTTCCTACCAACAAATAAAATGTTAACTAATGGAAGTTGCTGATCTATAGTAGGAAGTTGTACAGTGAGACTACGGTCTTATGGAAAAATATCCGATAAACCAAGGTATTAATCGTAAAAACATTTTATGAAAACCAATCATTAATAGGGAACATGCATGAATACAAAAATTTAGTTAAAACAGTATTTTCCGATTAATCCTATATATTAAATATCAAATCAGCAAAAATAACTTCTATTTATTGTATTTTGTTATAAATAATCCATTTTAAAATTCAATGATAATTTAAAATAAATCATGTGACCTTAAACGCAACGCCATTGGTTTGACGTCACACGGCACAATAACAATAACCCCGATAAGCGCGGTCGTTTCCTTCAATTCAAATTGACGAATTTTTAAATTTTTTTTAAATTATTATCAAAACGAAAATAAATAAATTAAATAGCATTAATTAGTATATATATTTAGTTATTTTTGATCCAACTACGCTATAAAAAAAATGTATGCAGCTTCCCTATTATTATTGTGACGACTATAGAAAATTACATCGAATTTTAGGTAGAAATAATGTGCCCTCGAAAATCACTATTTATTGTTTAGTGAATGATTTTGAAGAAGGAGGCTCGGTAGCAGTTAAACACAAACCTGGGCCACATCTAAGGAGAAGATACAAAGGGAAGCAGGAATCTTACAAAAATCTGATTTAATCGGGTTTCCCTATGTTCGGATACTCGACTAGTCACCCTGTATAATAAACCGTTAAATTTAATATTGCTTTATTTAAAGTTTGCATTTGTTTTCAAGTTTAATTGATTTACTTATCTGAAAATAGAAACGCCCAATATTACGTCACAGAGACGCTGAGGTTAATGTTCTCTTTTTTCCTCAATTTTCAAGGTAATTTTAAAGCTTTTACGACTTGTAAAAATTTGTTAAAAATATAATGAAGCGGATATCCCATAAATATTTACATATTTCGCTAAAAGACATCAAAGTAAATTTTATGCAAACACCCAAAATTTTATATCCAGACCTCCATTTATCAAATAGGACGCTACATAAATTCATAATATTTACATTGATATCAGTCAAGGAGCTTTTAGTCAACGTAAATTAGGATTTTTACAAAAAATAATTAATAAAACTTTTATATTTGGTATATGGACTCTCAATTGGGTAACGAATAAATGTCCGAAAAGTTCCCATCGGCCCGGGATATAAAACAACTTTTGTTTTTTGAAGAGCCATCCCCAATAGAGACTCTTTCTTTTTGGGAGCTGGGTTTTCTTCCAAACCGTTAGTAGGACTAAAAAAGTATGGAAATGAAAATATTTGGTATTAAATTTTACGTTATAAAAAAGTGTTATATTGGCCATTCGAGTAATCCTCGCCCAATTCTTGCAAACAACGTTCCAAGTTGACGTACCGTCAAATATCTAAGCCTCGTTAGATGTAAATAAATTATATAGTTTTGAAATTTGATATACACACTCTGGAGTACTGTGGAATCGAATATCCGTGGAGTTCCCCTCTCTCGGAGGGTGATTCATCACAGAAATGGATGGACAATGGACATATTTAGAAAATATAGATCAATTGGTTACCAAGGTTTAATTAATGAAAGAATTACTAATATTATTTGGGAATCTGAAATTGTCCTTTGTAATAAAATTAACCGTGGACTTATCAGCAGAATTACTAATCATCATAAAAATACTGAACTAAATGATACACAAGCGATGTTTATCAACTCTTTTGCCAGAATTTTCCTGCCACTTATGTACCTACATAGGTGAAACTGGTAGAAAACTTTCGATCCGTATTAATTAACACAAAAGAGATCCTAAATCGAAAATTTACCACCATTTAAAATTTAACAAACATTTACTAGACGAAAACTCCACTAAACTATTACATCCACATAAAAAGGGATATAAATTGATACGTTTAGAAGCCTTGGAGATCTCTTTGCCGAAACGCGTAACAAATAAAGTAATATTTAATTTACGAGAAGAGTGCATCTAATTGTTATAATTAATTTTATTATAAAAAACTTGGATCATACCCGACTACCAAAGAAACTGTTCCAATTATAGGCCCAGAGGAAAAAGATCTGTTGGATGCCCCAGGAGAAGATTGCATGAACAGCTTGAGTGACGGAACGGACTAAACGTCTAAGTCTAAAACGTGCAGATGATGATGATGATGATGATAAAAAACTTCATAATTTCTCTCAATATTATGCAATTTATAATTTGTTACATCGAAATAATAACAAGTAAATGCGTTGACAAATGAAGAAGTGACATTGGGAGAAGAACCATTGTTATTCTCTTAGCATTTATAAACCCAATAACGTATTATTACCAAAATATTGTTATTGTATCTGTAGTAATCCCACGCAGGCGACAAAAAAATAATTATAATTTTTACTTTCCGAACCCCTAGGTAAGGAAAGTATTGTTATCAGACAAAATTTGACCCCCCAATTTTTTGACAGATGTTCACGTTTTGAGGTCCCCTGAATCCATTTTTATCATTTTTGGAAGGATGTCTGTATGTATGTATGTGTGTGTGTGTGTATGTACGTCTGTGAACACGATAGCGTCTAAACGAAGCAAGCAAATCATTCCAACTTCTGCATATAAGCTTTTTCCTGTCGTAGGACGAAGCCAGATGAAAATAAATTAAATCGTGTAACGGGAAAGGGGGGTTTACCTGGAGCTATTATGACATTATGCGTCATAACTTCGAAACGAAATTAAATATGTAAAAATAGTAATAACAAAAAATTACCGCTATGGAATTTCCTACATTTTTTGTCCTACAAGTTTTTCTCTAAAATATACAGGGCGTTTCAAAAATTTTTGTATTTGTAAAAAATTTTTGTATTCGTAAATAAAATAGTAAACCGCATTCTACTAACGAAAATAAGATGAAAAGTTTCTAATAACATGGGTCCAAAAATGCTTCGTTTGCAAGATATAGGCATTCAAAAGTTTTTTTTCTTCCTATTTTGGCAAAATATGAAGTTTTTCGTCGATTTACTGTTGAAATTATGAAACCATTTTATTTTTTGAATATTGGCGACAGATTATATGGTGGCAGCAAATCTCTTTGTTAAATCCTAAGGTTTACTTTTTTAAGTTATCTCTTTTGATCGCTCCCACTAAACAAGTTTACAGCTAGATTGTTTGAATTAGCACTGAATCTATTTTGATATATATTTCACTTTAAGTTTATGAGACCTAGCTTTTTTCATTTGTTCATGTTTCTATGTGAGTCGTTCATCAAGATGGATCCCAAAGTATTACAGTGTTATCTTCCGCTTTGATAATAATTTAAATTTATATTAAAGCCCCACGATTGGACGCCAATTAAATATGCAGTGTTATGTCGTAATTAGATATTAATTATTATATAGAAGCCCTTACGATGGGGGATGGGACAACTCGCCGCGGCCGACTCGCCGCGATCCAACTCGCCGCGGCCATTTCGCCGCCGCTGACTCGCCGCGAAGCCATCTCGCCGCGACCAACTCACCGCAAATGTTAAAAATTGGGATTTTGCTAAAATATGTTATTATATTTATTAAAATAAAAAATTAATAAAAATAAGCAACAAATTAGTGTCTGGACATATTGCATCATATTATGTATAGTTGTGTGCGATTCCTCTTAAATATTCAATAATATCTCTGTTGCTGTAATCCATAACTACCGCTAATATTCTTGCGTCCGCTTCTCTATATTTATTTAATTTTTGGGGTTGCGCGTGTCCCGCAATATTTATATAATTTTTAAGTTGGTAATGTTTGATATCATATTGTAGGAAACACCTGGTACAATACAAGATTTTCAACAGATGGCGGTACTAAATTGGAAAAAATTATTGCTCTGGCGCCAATTGCAGTAATAAAGCAAATAAAAGTCGAGAACAACAAATAATGACGATACAAGACGACCAGCCGAAGCGGCGGAGAGGAGAGGTCGATAAAAGAGGACTACGCAAAGATACAAATCTTTCCGAATCTACTACCCTGTACTTTTATTTCATTTTTAGACAAGCCTGACCTGCTTATGATTTTTCTTGCCAGATTTTTATTGAAGACAACCCTTGTCGTTTTCTTCTTCATGTAGAAATATATTTACTTGTAGATTAAATAGACCGATTTCACAACAATAACTTTTACAATAAATTATTATACACACTGTAATAATTTGCTGCGACCGCGACAAGATGTATCAAATGGGGATTGGCGGCGAGGTGGCCGCGGCGAGGTGGGTTCGCGGCGAGTTGGGTTGGCGGCGAGTTGGCCGCTGCGAGATGGTCGCGGCGAGTCGGCCGCGGCGAGTTGGACCGCGGCGAGATGGGCTCGCGGCGAGTCGGCGGCAGCGAGACGGCCGCGGCGAGTCGGCCGCGGCGAGTTGCACTAAACCCCTTACGATGGGTGCCAATAAATTATGCTATAATATGCTTCCCGTAACAATTAATTGAATTTAATATTTATTTCTGAATTTTATTTAAAATTTGCCTTACCTTGAATGTGTCTTAAAAATTGTAGGTTATGCAATGGTTTAATGTGAGTGAGTAAAATAATTCTGGATGCATCTTTGTTAGCGTAAATTATATTTTCTCCAGGATAGCGCGAAATGATTATTTTCTTTATAATTTATTTCTTTAAAAGTCGGCAATTCTGGTACAATCTAAGATAACAATGTAACGTGATCCTTCAGCAACTGAAAACGATGGTTTCGATTGATGTATAGTCATATTACATATTTTCAGTCGATGTTATGTTAGGTCAACAGTTGATTTGATGTGCTCTTTGTAATTAAAAATATAGTTTTCGTTGTAACACACTTGTGGTTTACTTATAATGCTTACGTACTTTCTTGCCAATAAATTCCTAGAAGGTGAAGTTTTGCTTGCGGGTATTCCCTTTGCTGATTTTAATTGCTTTTTGTAAATAACCTTATCGCTTGGAGTTTAATGTTACTTTAATTAATAAAAATGCAATCATATTAAATTTTTGTTTATTTAAAATTGTACATACCTATTCGTTTTTAAAATCCAAAATTGTGCATTAACAATTAATTGTACTAAGTAATTTTGATATATTACACTTTAATTTTAAATAGTTAATTTTAACTTTAAGAGTTCTGAGTGTTTGAATGGTGCTTAAATAACTAAATAAATTTTAAGTGTTTTGAAACATATTGAAATGTTATGTGTAATGTCATTTTGAGGATCCAAATATCATTGCAGTATTTTGCTACTTCGGCTTGACTTGAGGCAAGTGCCGCTTATTTAAGGTTAGTGGACAAGTATGTCTTGTCATAGTGTATATTATATCCGTCGATTTAGCTTTATTAGCTCAGATACGACATTTGTTTAACCAGTCTTGAATTCTATTCAGAAGATGATTGAAGTTTCTGAAGGAAGTGGTTGAAATACCTTTGCAAGGTGTAATGCATTTTCTTTATAGTTTCTTTCGCAAGATCCATCAGGTTTGCGTATTGGTCAACCGCAGTGCACATAATATGCTTTTACCTTTTATTTTTCAATGTGATCTCCTCGGGCATTAATACATTTATTACTTCTGCGAATTAATTTTTGTAATCCTTCAAAAAACTAATTTTTATATTTGCTTGTAAAATGCTCGTTTACTGCGACCTGGAGCGATTCATCATTGTCGAAATACCTTCCACGGAGCTCTTTTTTTCCAATTTGGAAATAGGTATTAATCACTTGGCGTCAAATCTGGACTGTAGGGTAGATGAACAAGTTCTTTGCAATCGCATGACATCATGGCATTACTTCAAATCAAAAATTTCTTTTATTTTTAAAACTTCCTTTATTTCAGCAGAAGGCACATTTTTAAATTTCTTTGGTGACGGACCACCCTTTAAATATCACTACATGAACTCGTGCTTTGATTCAGGATCATAAATACAGTGGTATTTTGATCAATACCACTGTCACTAATCATAAGTGACGTTGCAATCGTATTTCATTTCCAATATAGTCAATCAAAATAATATGTACAAAGAATAAATAATATCAATCTTAAATTAATTTCCTTGTTTAAGATTAAAACTATACTTTAATTGTATAAATCTATGTAAGCTCTTCCGATGTATGTAAGTTGTCATTTATAATTTCTTTTAGTGCCAATGAAAGTCTTTCTATTATTTGTTTGTTTGGTATTCCACACACAAGCTAAACACCTTTTGGATTATCATCCAATTATAGATGGGTAATATTTATGAAAACGATGAATTTTTAATATAATATACGCTTTTTCCCATTTAGGCATAATGATTTGGCATATAATCTCTACAAAATATTGCAGAATAATCTAACTCACTTTCATTTTGACGAAAATTTACGAAATCATTTGGAATGGGGTCACGGTAAATGCAAAACTTGTTATACCGATTTGCCCAGATTGGCACAAGGAAAAGTGGGAGCTCAAGTAATGAAGCTTTATAACAAATTTCAAGAAAACGAACACTCGTCAATAATTTAAATTTTAAATTAAATTATTTCTTTTAGTTTTGGGTTGCATATGTATCGTGTAATGCACAATATAAAGATGTCACTGAAAAAACGCTAGAGCAAATTGATGTTATAAAACGTCTAATAAAGGGTTATCAGGAAAGGCTTCAATTTGCTGCATCTACTGATGGTAAGCTGTTTTATTTGCCAAACTATGGTTAGTTTTAATAACGTTGTAATTTTGTATACCTAGATATTTTAAACGCTTTCAAAAATAAAAAAATTGCAAGTTTAATTGCTGTTGAAGGAGGACATTCAATAAGTTCAAAATTAGGTGTATTGAGAATGTTTTACGATCTTGGTGTTCGTTATATGACATTAACACATGTATGTAACACACCTTGGTAATATTTTATTATCCAATAGATTTGATGAAGATATAAAATAATATAAAATTATAGGGCTGATAATTCATATGTAGATGATTCAAAACCAGTTCATAATTTAACGGAATTTGGAAGGGTAATTTTAGTATATTAAAATATCTTATCCCTACCGTAATTTGTATTTAGATTGTGGTGGTAGAAATGAACAGATTAGGAATGATGGTAGATTTGTCCCATGTCTCTCATGCTGTTATGAACCAGGCAATATATGTTAGCAGAGCTCCTGTTATTTTTTCTCATGCTTCGGCTTACTCGATAATTGCACATAATAAAAATGTGCGGGATGATACACTTGAATTAGTGGTAAGTACAACAACATTCATGTAAATTCGACAAAATCGCTTAACATTGATAAACTTAGAAAATAAATCGTGGAATTGTTATGGTCAACTTTTTCCATCCATTTATCACAGATACTCCTCCAAATGCATCCATAAGCACAATTGCTGGTATGATTTATTAGCAATTTTTATATTTTAAATGATAATATCTTTTAAATAGATCACATAAATCACATTGCCGATACAGCGGGACACGACTGTGTAGGTATTGGAGCAAATTATGATGGTGTCCCTTAGTAAGTTTCATTTTAACGATTAAAATTTTGCTGATAATAAAAATTTAGTGCTCCAAGAGGTTTGGAAGACGTTTCTAAATATCCAAATTTATTTGAATTTTTGAAAAATCAAAATTCTACTAAATGGACGGATGAAAATTTAAAAAAGTTGTTTTCACACAACTTATTGCGAGTTTTTAAAGAAGTTGAAAGGGTAAACAAATGAGTGCGTATTATAAACACTATAATATTAATGACAAATTGATTATTGATTAGGTCCGAGACTTATTAAATAAAAAAGAACCCGATCAACGCTGGATTCCATTAAAAGATTTAAATGCAATTAATAATGAAGCGGTTTGGCAATGTAATACATTTAATAACACGAAGACCGATGATTTCAAAAGTTATGAAAAATCTTGTGTTTATTTGACAAGTATTGATTTATATTTATACCCTTTTATAACTATCGGTATCTTGAATGTGTTAACTATTTTGCTTACTTATTAATTAAGGAATTATAATGTAGGAAATTATAATTATTATTATTTATTTAATAATTTTGCAAGTAATGGAAAATTTATATGGTATGTATATTTACGTTTATAAATCAACGCCAATGTATCAATACTGAAAAGGGGCCTTAAGGGCCTGAAAACAAAAATCACATTTAATAAAGTATCTAGTAGAAGTAGGTAAAAAGGCCACTTGGCGTACCAGAAGGCTCTGCCTACTCGTCACGTTTGAACGATTTGAACCTGGTGGTAGTGGGCAAGGAAGCGGTAGTGGAGACGTTGGTGGCATAATTCCTGGACGCCATATCCACCTGGGTGAATAGCAGAGGACTCATCTTAGTCCTGGAAAAATCGGAAGCGGTACTTCCGAGCGGAAGAAGGAAAGTACCGAGGGAGGGTCAATCTCCGACTAAATTGAGTCCCCATCCCATCAAAGGATTTAGTCACTGTCCTCGGTGTAAGAATAGATAAACACCTCAACTTCGCCGAGCATATCCAGGACATGTCCGCCAAGGCAGCGGCAGTAAGGGTATCTGTTGCCCGCCTGCTGCCCAACATGGGAGGGCCGAAACCGGCCAAGAGGGGAACGCTCGGATTGGTTGCGCAGTCTATCATCCTGTATGCGGCTCCAGTTTAGCAAAGGGCCCTAAAAGTCGACAGAAACGCAGGAATGCTGCTGAGCGTTTAAAGACGTTCAAAGAAAATGGCACTGCGCGTTTCCTGCGCCTACAGGACGATCTCGCTAGATTTGGCCCTTGTAATGGCATCGATGCTCCCCATCGACCTCCTTGCAAAGGCAAGGAGTAGAACTTACGACGGAGAACAGGGCGCCAGACAAGAGATAGCCGAGCTATGGCAGGTGAGATGGGAATCGGCGAGCTGCGGCCAGTGAATCGACGATTCATACCCAATATCAAAATATAGGTCGCAAGACAGACCCCCGCTGGCTCTGAGGTACATGATGCCTCCTAATAATGTCGTCGATGCCATGCTAAATAGCGAGACAGAATGGTAGCGATTAAACACCTTTATAACCGCAATCGTGAAGGAAACGGAAGCAGCGGAAAGAGCAGAACAACAGGCCGCCGCTGCTCCATTGCACCACAGTGAAGAAGACGAAGAATGGATATTTCTAATGCATATAATATATTCGTCACGGTTAATTATCAATTTTATTTATATTTTAGTTTCAACAAAAATTGATAAGAGATAATTAAAAAAGTAATAAATAACTATTACAATAGTAAAAACAAGGTGAAATTTGGATAATCGCAGTTCTGAGGCTTGGTTATCTTTATGGTTAGCTAGTTATTTTTGGTCGCCATGATTGCAATGACAATCAGATATACACTAATTAAGTTTGCAGTTGTAAGTTATTATTTTATGTAATAATAAAGTTTAACGTAATCCTGGAGAATTTGAATTATGCGATCGGACACGAAGGCAGATCATAAGTCTTCTCTATATCTATATTGTGTATAGAATCCTAAAATCAAAAGAATTAAAAACGACAATAATAATAATATGAAGCTGTGTAAATGGTTAAGAATTTGGAACGTTCGCTTAGCCTAGAAGTTTGCAAAGTTTCTATTGACTTCAAATCATGCGTAAAGAAGCCTAATCAAAATTTGCATTCAAAAGGGGATTTTTCTGAAAACAAGTTGGTACGATATTTTAGCACGCATTTTTATAAATAAAAAATTCAGTCATAGGTAAGCAACATCGTTTTACAAATTTTTGTATTTTCTAACTTACATACCGAATTGTTTTAAATCACTTTTGGTATGATTCCTACCGTTAATGTATTTCTTTAATTTCTCGCTTATTAAATAATTAGTCTGTTTTTCATATAAAATTAATATATTGCCATGTTTTGCTACTGTAAAACTCAAGATTTTTATTTATATAGCGGGAAAAATTAATGGCACTTAATTTAACTATGCTCCGACTAGCTTGCATGAAAACTCGTTATTCCGGGTGTAAATTCGGTTCATCTATTTGATTAAAATACTCATATAAGTTACCCTTGATTAGTAACCTTTGAAGTGATAAAAAAAATAAACTTATTGTATCTTACACCTGCTTACTCTGATCTTCACTGCTGTATATGGTTAAATTAAATTAAACGTAATTATTTGTAAACAAAATATTGTAATTTATTAAACAAATATAATCATTTAAAAAACAAAAGACTGATTTTTATTAAATAGGAACAAATTGAATTTACAGAAAAATGATAAAAGAAAAGTTTATAAATCCCCCCGTATTTAAATTCACGCGCGAACTTTAATTTTCTACTGTTAGATGTTATTAAAATTTTGTAACGTTAGAAACTCGGTAACAGCTATGAAATATTAAGTTACCAAGCTACTAGTTTCACTTGCCTCTTTTGCGCTCGTGGATGTACTTTACGAAGCGGCGTAGCTCTGTATTTTTTATACCAAGTCTCGAGAGCTTGGGTCGCAACTGGTTGCGTTCGTGGATTCTTAAACTGTGCTTTTCCTTGCCTAGTAATTATTACCGGAGGGCGCCAGAATCGAGTAAGGACTTTAGCTACCTTAGTCGTCCTTATCGAGACAAAAATCAACTCAAAATAAAATAAAAATACTTGCTTTGAACACACACTTTTAATAGAAATTAATTTAAGATTAATCGTAAATAACATAGGCAGATTCTTGTTTATACACAGATTGATTGAATAATAAAAGTTAATAATGAAATACAAAATTGATAATTAATTATAACGGTTGAACATAAATACATATACAAAATATACACAGCGAATCTATCGATGTCGCAAAATTGATGTCTTGTTGCTTGGCGAGGTGAACCTTTGCACGTGACTGGTGTGTCTACGAATTTTATTGTTTTATAATTTGTTAGCGATAAAAAGGTCGCTCTACTACTACTAAAAAGCAGGAAAATACTAAATACATCTACTGAAGGTAGATTACAATCAAATAAGCAGGTTGACAAATTGTTAGTGTTGTATATTTAAATGTCGTGTTCGGATCCAGGTTGGCAACATCCTGGGTTGACGTATTGTGCGAACAATCGCAATAGACCCGTTGTATTTGTAGCATCAAATAAATGTTTAAGCAATTATAATTGTGTGTATTACTCATCGTATTACATTCATATAACAAATTGGCGACGAGGATAATTGTGAGTAGATTGAGGTAATAGAATCGGAATAGATTTGAATTCGATGGCTGTAGCAAGAAGTGGAGTCGTAGGAGCTATCGACAAATTTGACGTCAAAACGTGTTGGGTCTCATACAAAGAACGTGCGGAGTTTTATTTCGAAGCAAATGGAATTGCAGAGGAAAAAACAAAAAAAGCTGTGTTATTATCATCAATCGGAGCAGAAGCATACGATACTTTACGGTCCTTAGTAACACCAAAAACCCCGAAAGAAGAAGAGTATACGGCTGTAATCAAAAAATTGGACGAACATTTCAACCCAAAGCCAAATGAAATAATTCAAAGGTTTACGTTCAACCAGTGCAAACAAAAACCGGGTGAGTCGATTGCAAGTTTTGTGGCTGATTTAAAAAAATTAAGTGAACACTGTAGCTTCGCGGAACTCGATAATATGGTACGTGATCGACTCGTGTGCGGGGTACAAAACGAAGGTTTACAAAATAAACTGCTTTCAGAGAGTAATTTAACGTTCAAAAGAGCTTACGACATGGCAGTGGCAGCTGAGACGGCGCAGAGAAGTGTAAGCAACATTCGGAACGAAAAAATAGTGAACGAAGATGTAATGGCACTAGCAAGACCCACCAACAAGGTCAACAGAAACTGTTTTCGGTGTGGGGGCCAACATAACCCTAGCTGGTGCCGATTTAAGAACGTGGAATGCTATTTTTGCAAAATAAAAGGGCACATAGAAGCAGTATGTATGAAAAAGAAGAATGAAGATAGTAAAGGTATGAAAAGAAGTGAAATTCCAAGAAGCAAGCACTGCAATAACATTCAAGACCCAGAAGAGGATGAAGCGCAGTTACACACCCTTAATACGATTCAAATAGGAAACTCGGTTATCACTACATTACGGGTAAATAACAAGATTGTGACGATGCTTGTGGATTCGGGAGCATCATGTTCAATTCTTAGCGATGAAACATGGTCAAGAATAAAAGGAACATCAAAGCTAAAAGGTACCAGCACGATATTGCAAACATGGTCACAAGAGCGTTTGGAAGTTAGAGGAGCAGCGGTAGTTAAGGTTCAGACAGACAGATGCATCTGAAATTTACCTATTATCGTTGTAGGAGGAAATGGATACGATTTGATGGGACGCGATTGGTTCCGCAGTTTGGGTATATCACTGCAAGGAGTAAACATAATGGATAAACAAGTCGAGTGTAATATAAAGGGTAATCTAAATAAAATTATTGAAACATATCCAAGGGTTTTTAGTAATGAACTGGGAGCACATTCGGGCGCTAAAGTGCAGATACAGCTTAAGGAAGGCGCGCAACCTAAATTTCAAAAGTTTAGAAATGTACCTTTTGCTTTACGCTCAGCCGTAGAAGAAGAAATCGATAAGATGGTAAACCAAGGAATTTATAAACCAGTTGAATATTCGGAATGGGCTACGCCGTTGGTAGCTGTTCGAAAGAAAGATGGATCGTACAGATTATGCGGAGACTATAGAAGCACGGTAAACAGCACTATTAAAAAAAGTGCGTACCCATTACCTACATCAAATGAAATATTCGCGAAAGTGGGTAAAGACGCAACCATATTTTCTTGTTTAGATCTATCTCAAGCATATCAGCAGTTGGTGGTCGATAAAGACACATCTGAAATGTTAACAGTAAATACACACAAAGGTCTATTTAACGTAACTCGCTTACCGTTCGGAGTGTCGGCGGCGCCTGGAATTTTTCAAAGATTTATGGATACTTTGTTAGTGGGAATTGGAAGAGCGGCAGCATACATTGATGACATTATAGTTTCAGGAAAATCGCAAGAAGAACATGACAGGACGTTGCAAGCTGTACTATCAAAATTAAGCCAGGCTAATTTAACTGTAACCAAGAAGAAATGTTTGTTTGGAGTAGACGAAATCGAATTCTTGGGGTTTCGAATATCGAGTAGGGGAATTCAGCCCACCGGAAAAAGAGTAGAGGCTATCGTTCAAGCACCGGAACCTAAGAACAAACAAGAACTTCAATCGTTCCTAGGGATGATTAACTTTTACAACAGATTTTTACAAGACAAAGCATCTCACGCAGAAAAACTACACCGATTGCTGGATAAAAATATTGAATTTAGATGGACGAAAGAACATTCGACGGTGTTTAAAAAATTAAAAGAGTTGTTACAATCAGCAGAAGTTTTGGGACATTATGATGAAACAAAGCCTTTAGTACTATCGTGTGATGCATCGCCTTACGGCGTGGGAACGGTACTGGCCCACCGCAATACAGATGGAACAGAGAAACCCATTGCATTTGCCTCAAGAACATTGGGCTCCAGCGAACGAAATTATGCACAGGTAGATAAAGAAGCATTAGCTGTGATATACGGTGTGAAATATTTTCATCAATACCTGGCGGGACGAGATTTCATAATAATAACGGATCACAAACCGCTATTGGGGCTGTTAAACCCGGAACGACAGATGCCCGTTATTATTTCACCGAGAATGTTAAGATGAAATTTATTGCTGTCCAATTATTCATATAATGTGGAATACCGAGCAGGAAAATTGCATGGGAATGCAGACGGTTTGAGTCGATTACCAATACCAAGAAAGGATGATGAAAGAATACCTCCAGGAGATATATTACTTTTGGAAGCAATGAAAGAACCCCCAATCGCGGCTAAAGAAATCTAGAAATGGACAAATCAAGACAAAATTTTAGATCGAGTCCGACATTGGGTATTACACGGATGGCCCGAAGAAATACCCAGCGAAGAATACACGGCGTATTACAGAAAGAGAGACGCACTATCCGTACACAAAGGGTGCTTGCTATGGGGAAGTCGGGTGATTATTCCGACTCGAGCGCAGAAGGAAGTTTTAGAGTTGTTACATGCAAATCATCCGGGAATTGTAACAATGAAAGCGTCGGCACGAAGCTACGTTTGGTGGCCAAATTTGGATAATCATATTTCAGAAACAGTTGCACGATGTGAAAATTGCCAAACACATCGAAATAACCCGAAGAAAGCGCAAAGGCAATTTATCGAACCACCCACAAATCCATGGTCAAGTTACACTTAGATTTCGCAGGACCGTATTATGGTAAAGTGTTTTTGATTGTTGTGGATGCAATGTCCAAGTGGTTGGAGATCAAGCTGGTGACGTCACAGTCGTCTGCTGAAGTAATAAGGTGTTTACGTCAATTGTTTGCATCACATGGAATACCAGACACCATATTATCAGATAACGGAACTGCTTTTGTGTCGGCAGAGATTAAACAATTTTATTTGAGGAACGGAATTAATTCGTATACCGTTGCACCATACCACCCAAGCAGTAATGGGCAAGCTGAACGCATGGTACAATACGGTAAGGCCGAACTAGAAAAATTACAAGTGGGAGATTTTGATTTGAAACTGGCACGAGTATTATTCAAACAACATACGACCCCAAACCAAACGACTTCAAGGACACCGGCAGAATTGTTAATGGGTAGAAGACTGAGAACCGCGTTGGACAAGCTTCATCCAGACTCAATTAAAAAAGAAAGTATGGAACAAACAGCTGCGGTGAGAAGATTCGAAGTGGGAGAAGAAGTTTACATTCGAAACTATCTGTCGAGAGATAAATGGATTGCAGGAGAGGTTATCGACATTACGGGTCCAGTTTCTTATGTGATCAAGACGGTGACAGGAGAAGTTAGGCGACATGTGGATCAAGTGCGCAAGAAGACGTGCAGTGTAAACCCAGATGGTGAAGCCAACGAAGCAGGAAGTGATATTCTGTTGGGGTTAGATCCATCGGCAAGAGCTGTGGAAGAAGCGATGGTAGAACCTACAGAGGCCGTAGCTACTCCAGAAGTAAAGGAACAAGGTGAGGCACCAATCGTGGATTTGCCGATAAAAGTAGCGGAGCCACAAGCAGTAGAACTGCACAGAAGACCAAGTCGCAACCGCCGAGTGCCGGAACGTTACGCGGATTTCGTTCCTACTTAAGTCGGGAGGATTGTTGTATATTTAAATGTCGTGTTCGGATCCAGGTTGGCAACATCCTGGGTTGACGTATTGTGCGAACAATCGCAATAGACCCGTTGTATTTGTAGCATCAAATAAATGTTTAGCAATTATAATTGTGTGTATTACTCATCGTATTACATATAACAGTTAGCTACGTGCGTAGTGGTTCGGTTAAACAATTCATACAGTAAGTAGTTCTTAAATCTACTTACGGTTTCCTTTGAAATGATTACTTGGCTGCGCTGGATCAGATCTGATTGCACGCTCTCGATCCTGGTTAAAATCGTCAGGATTTTGATTGATAAATGTTGACCTAAAACGTAGTTAAGAACACACAATGTACGATATTGTAAAACCCAAGAAAAATGTAGCGATTTATTTGAATTATTAAAAAAAGCAATCAAATTCGTATTAATATCACCAGGTTTGCGTTTTGTTCTCCCAGCTGTATTTGAGATAGAATTTATTGTTGCACACATAAAATTTTGGAAAGCTCGGCAGATGGTCAACAGAGCGGAGGCCTTTGGTGATCCAAAATGGCGGGAAAATGTTCGTTGACGAGTTATAACGGGCAGATGAAATTGCGAGTTTTCGAACCTCTTCTTTATTGGAATTTTTACAATTCTCCGGATTTGTCCAAGAATATTAGGGTTGATCGAATAACAAAATAAATCACCTTGATATACTGGCTGCGGTGTTTGGCTATTTATTCCCGATTCAGAAAATGGAGTCGTATCGGCTTTCCACATGTGGCGAGTCAATAATTAAAGTTGTCGAACTTAAAATCGATTATTTATCAATACTGATATTATTGAATCTAAAAAATAACACTGCACTCGTAGTGATACTTAGTTCGTCATAAACTTGATACTTTGGTTCGATAAAAAACTGATCGAAAACCAATAAACTTTAATAATTGTGAGAGCTTGTAATTTCACGTCTTTGCTATACTAATGCAGTTTGGTGAGAGAGAGATTGCTAATGCAATTCGCGTCGATGCCTAGTCGAGTTAAAAGTTAGCGACCTACTATACCGATATCATATTAAAATCCTATTGATTATGGATGAAAAAGATATGCAAATCGTGGTAATCAATGGTTTGTTGTTAATATACGAGAAAGTGCTATTAATTCATAATAATATAATATAATAATAATTTGTAATAATACGTTAAAAAGAAAATAAGGATTTGTTTCGCTTAACAAAACTCGTTAAATAAATTATACATAAAAGTTCAGTGAAAAAATTTATAAACCCTGAAAATAAAGATATAATTTTCATTTTGAAATGAAACTAACAGAAACCTGTTACAATTTGTCGACACAAATTTTGCTTACCGAAGTCGATACAGTCGTGTCCCATCGATGTGTAGTGGAACAAGTCAGCGTGGATGTGATTACACGATTGCATCCAATTTTCATACCATGAAAACTCCAGACAGGATTGATGATAGACTTATTTTCTTCGTCTTATTGAATAAATGCTCAGGTAAGTCCATAAAATAATCTTCAATAATTTTCCAATCAGAAAGAAAAAACATTACCATCAAAAAAACGTAACCATAAAAATTTTTATCAGCGGTCTCCAAAATTTTCCAAATATCGTTCAAAATACTCATCGAAAACTTTCATAAATTCTTCTCTTCACATACTTCATGAATCATCAATAGACATCTGATAATTCTAAACTTAACAAGAAAATTATTACAACTCTTTCCAAAATTTCAACTTTCTTCACAATCACGTCCGTTCTGTACCGCGGATCGTTCCATTCTCCAAAATACGTCCTCACGTCTCGACGGACACACCGTGAGTCTCCACACGCTTCCTTATCCATTTCTCATCCCACCAAAATTGTCTGTAAGCCCGCGCACTAATTCTTTTTAAACGCAAACACTTTTCATTATTGTTCACCTACCCTTTTACAAATAAATTAATTTATTTAATTTCTTCCCAAATTTTTTTTAAATAAAACAAATAAACCTTCTTTTGCTTTCTTTTACATTCTTTCTCGAAATATTTGTGTATACAAAATTACGTTTGTTATATATCAGATTGAGTTGATGCAAGCAGTTCATCATTCGGAAGTACCAAGAAGATTCAGGTGTAATTATCTAACTGTCATAATGGTCCTTTATCTGAATATTTAGTAATGAGTATTTCACCACAAATTAAACCCAATTACATCAGACCCCCCCCCCCCATCTGATAAACAGAACATCGCAATATATAAATTTAATAATTAAAATTGACACCCCAATTTTTTTTACAGAATTTCATGATTTGAGATTCCCTGAATCTATTTTAATAATTTTTGGAGCGATGTACTATAGGTTTATCAACATGATAGCGTTTAAACGGAGCAACCATATCATTCCAAATTTTGAATTTAACCTTTCGTCTACCATGGTAGGAAGCCACAAGAAAATAAATAAAATCGCCCGATGGGTCGGGGGGGGGGGTTACTTGAAACTATAATAGCATAATGCATCATAACTTGGAAACGAAATGAAATACGTAAAAATATTAAGGGCTAAAAATTATCCCTATAAAATTTCCTACATTTATTGCAAATTTATTGTTGCATTAGTTTTGCCCTAAAAATTTATGGTTGAGATTGACCTGCGTAATTTTTCGTTAAATTCTTCTGACTTATTCTCTTAATAAAAAGAAGATGAACAGTTGCTAATAACTTAATAGTTAAATATTTCTCGAAATATTATATTCGATTTGAAAATAATTTATTAATGTATGTATGTATTCGTTACTTCAATTAACATAATAATCAATTTTATTTCTTTATTTAAGTTTTATCAGGAATTGATAAGAAATAACTTCAGTTATTACTAGGTGGTGTAATCATGATTACACTAGTAAATATAAGTTATTTTAAAATTGCTTTATTAAAGTAATAAATTAATTGAAACTTTTTCCAACACAAGTGTCAAAAGTAGTAAGTTTATTTTTCTTTTGTCAAGATAAATGAAATTTATTTTTTCGTCCTTATTTTTAATTTGTTTGAATACGTTTTGAAAATATGACAATATGACAAATTTTTTGTGTAATTCTGTCAAATAGTATCATTTATCGTAAATGAAATATTTGGAAAAATTACCGTTAGTTTTTAATAACAATGTGCTTAGGTCACTCAAATTTAGTTTTTAAATTAGTTCAAACTTGAATCATTCGATGGAAGACACAATTTAAATATTGCATTGATAAAATTAATTAAACAAAATTTACATAAAAGCCGCGAAAAATTACGCCGCGACCTTTTACTCCAAGCATTGCGCTTATAGTGCGAAGTTCCATAATTGAATGGTTGAATGATTGAATTGTCATGGATGATGATATATCTATTCCATTTCAGAACTAAATAATTTTAGTTCTAGAACAAAAGTCATTTCGTTGATTTCATTAATACTATAAGTTAACAGGCATATAAATTAAATGACGATTTGTAATTGAGGGCCTTAGAATATAAGGGGTATAAGTGCACTTTTTTTTAAATTTGAGATTAATACACAATATGAAACCTTAATGTTCATATTTGTTGGTGCAAAACAGATGCAAGTGATATATTGATAATAAGGCTATAATAATAAGGGTATAAGTACTTTTTTTAAGTTTTGGCACATTTATGATAAAGTTTTTTTTTCTACTTTTATATTATTAAAATTTATCATTTATTAAGGAAATAATAAACTTTAAATAAATATCTCAGCTTTTTCTGGGAATTTTTACCCTGCATTAGCAGTAGACGCACTTAACCTAGTAAAATAACACAAAATAAAAGACATTTTGTTTAACTTTGAATGCAAATATCTCACAATAATGTAAAATGCACTTATACCCCTTTTATTCTAAGGCCCTCAATTGATATTCATATAGGGGGTCATTCCATATCAAATCAACCATGTTTTGTAATTATTTTCATGACCCTCTTGGATTTGCTCAAACTTGGTGTAATTCGATATTATATCAATATTATACAGATATGTACACGTATTTTTTGTTTGCTTCTACAGAACTGTTCATGTTGTACAGCTCTCCAAAATAATTCAAATTTGCTCTTTGAATTATTCAATATTATCAAATCAACCAACGTATTTTCATGTCCCTCTTCGATTTTGCTCACATTTGGTATACTTTTAAGTTATGCCAAATAAATGAACTCATATTTTTTTGTTTGGCCCTAAAGTGGCCCGTTTACGTTGTCTCTCTCTCTCTCAGTATCCATCGCCCTGCGGAAGGACATAGTGGTATTATGATGACAGCGTCCTCAAAGAGTTGTTCCACGCTTCCCTATCATGCGCTGCATGTGTTGCTTCATGTAGGGTTTGTCCAGTTAAAGGTTTTATTTGGTCCACCCATCTTGTAGGGGACCTTCCTCTCGGCCTCTTTCCTTCGATTTTCCCCTGGATCATCAGCTTCTCCATTGCTTCAGATCTTCGAGCAATGTGGCCGAAATATCGCAAGTAGGACTGACTGATTTTAGTCGACAACCGTGTTTCGATCTTCAGCTCGTTTAGAATAGACACATTTGTGCGGTGTGCCTTCCACGGGATTCTCAGCATTCTTCTATATGTCCACATTTCGAAGGCCTCCACTCTTCTTCTATCGTCCTTCCTCATCGTCCATGTCTCGGCTGCATATGTGGCCACTGGGAATATTAGTGCAGTCAGAAGCCTCATCTTTGTTTTTTTAGTAACTGTCGTGTCCTTCCATATGTTGACGAGTTTTGTGGTTGCTGTTCTTGCCATGGCCAGTCGTCGTCTTATTTCTGGCGTACTCCCTTCAGAGTTAGAAATCAGAGAGCCCAGGTAGTTAAAGTTGTGTACTACTTCGAACCCCATGGATGTGTGTATATTGGGGGAATTATTATTGACGCGATCCACTATCATGACTTTTGTTTTATTGTGGTTGATCAGTAGGCCATATTGACTGCTTACCGTGACTAGTTTACTTATGATGATTTCCAGTTCTTCTTGGCTCGACGCAATTATTAATGTGTCATCTGCATATCTCAGATTGGAGATTTTTCTACCGCCTATGGTTATTCCGCCATTCCATCCGTGGAAGACCTTTCGCATAACATATTCAGAGTAGATATTATATAGTAGTGGCGATATAATACATCCTTGTCTTACGCCGGCACCTATTCCAAATTTTTGCGAATACGTCTTTTCTATCCGTATTCTTGTCGAGTATTTTTCATATAAACCTTTTATCAGATGTATCAGGTGTCGCGGCGTACACATCTCTTCAAGTATCCTCCACAGTTTAGTCCAATGCACAGAGTTGAAGGCCTTCTTGTAATCCACGAAGCACAGGACCATTGGGACACAGAACTCACGCGCTTTTTCAATTATTTGGCGTATGTTTAATATATGCTCTCTTGTTCCTCTTCCCGGTACAAATCCTGCCTGTTCGTCAGAGATTTGCGGCAAAAGGAAACTTTTCAATCGTTCATTGACTATATGGAGCATCACTTTACTTGCGTGGGGAATCAAAGCAATAAGCCTGTAGTTATTGCAGTCTGTTGGTGAGCCTTTTTTATGTATGGGGATGAATGTTGACTCGCACCATTCCTCCGGCCAATTTCCGGTTTGCCATATCATTTCACATAATGAGTGGATTGCTTGTATTCCACCTTCTCCCATCGCCTTAATGAGTTCTCCCGCAATTCCGTCCACTCCAACAGCCTTCCGATTTTTCAGCTTGCCTATCGCTCTCTCTACCTCTGATTTCAGGATGCGCGGTTCCATGTGCTCAATTCCATCCGGCCCGTTTGTATCTCTTCGTGGTACATCTCCAAATAGGCCGGCACAATACCCTCTCCATACTTCGACCATTTCGTTGGCGTTTGTACAGATGTTCCCATTTTGGTCTTTTATGATTTGCGTTCGGGGCTTAAATTCTCGCGACAGATATTTAATCTTCTTGTAGAGTTCCTGCTGTTCATGTCGATCCGCGTGAAGTTCTAGTTCCGCACAGATATCATTGATATGTTTATTTTTATCACGTCTGCATGACCGCTTTATTTCTCGGTTGAGATATTCCAGTGTGCGTATTGTTCCTGGTGATGTTTCTTTTTTTGGTTTTTTGATCTCTCCGTTCTTCTAATAAATGGATTGTTTCATCTGACATCCAATGTTTACGTTTTATTGAAGGTTTTGGTGGTGCGCATCTCTTTGCAATCTCAGTCATCCACTTTTTAATAGACATCCACATCTTTTCCGGGTTTTCCTGTCTCGTTGGTATCTCGGACCCTATGAGTGTTTCTTCAATTGTTTTAGTATCTGGGATGCTTATTCTTTGGTTTGTGTTAAGTGCGCTTGTATTATGTAGCTTAAGCCTGAAACTGACATGCAACATCCTGTGATCAGATCCGCATTCCGCGGAACGCTTCGTCTTGATATTATATATGGCAGTCCTCCATCGCTTTTTTATCAGTACGTAGTCAATTTGATTTTTGTGTTCACCGTTGGGAGATGTCCATGTGTGGAGGCGTCTAGAGTGGTGTTTAAAGCAGCTGTTTGTGATAACCAGGTTGTTATCTAAAGCGAATTGTATGAGCCTATTCCCTCTTTCATTTCGCATACCTAGACCGTATTTCCCCACAACGTTACGCAGATGGTTATCGTTAATCGTACTTCCAATTTTCGCGTTGAAGTCGCTCATGATTATCACAGGCTGTTTACATGGGATGGCCGCCATTGCAGTCTCCAGCTCCGCATACACTCCTTCTATTTCATCGTCTGAGACAGCTGTTGTAGGCATATATACTTGTAATATGTGGATTTTGTCAGGTATAGCATTTAATGTGATTATCATCAATCTGTCGCTAACGCATTTGTAACTTTCAACATGTTCTGCGATTTTGTTGTTTACCATAAAGGCGACCCCATTTCTACTATTCACTCCTCCAGAGATATACAGCGTATGGTCCAGTGTTTTAAAATGACCCTGTTGCTTCCAGTGTGTTTCGCTTATACCACATATTTGGACCTTTGCCCGAAGAAGCTCTCTCTCCACTATTTGCAGTTTGGCCCTAAAGTGGCCCGTTTACGTTGTACAGCCCTCCAAAATAAATCAAATATGGCTTATAGAGTTTTGATAAATTATTTCTACTGGTCGAACCGTATCACTTAGGAACACGTTTTTTTAATGAAATGAAGATATTGAATAGACCTTTTCAGTGAGTTTTACTATGTGAATAATTAAGGTCACAAAGTGGGGGCCCAGATCAAATTTTGACTTTGAGTGCCCCTCCTCCCAAAAAAGGAGTAATTTAAAATTCTCAAAAAATATATTATTATCTTGATTATATACGTTTGGCTATTTGGCTACCAAATTTTAGAGTGGGCACGCTTTTGGTTTATGAGTGACATCAAAATGAATGATCGTGGTCATAAATCGAAACTTGACCAAAAGTACAAGAAAACCTAAAGCGTGCCTAATCGAACATTTTGTATACAACTAGCCAAAAGTATAATAACGATAATATGTTTTTGAGAATTTTAAATAACCCCTTTTTGGCGGAGGGGCACTCAAAGTCAAAATTTAATCAGGGTCCCCATTTTGTGACCTTAATTATTAATATAAAAAACTCGCTGAAAAGGCCTATTCAATATCTTCATTTTATAAAAAAAGTCGTGTCTCTAAGTTGTGCAGTTCAGCAAGTAGAAATAATTTATCAAAGCTCTACAAAGCCAAATTTGAATTATTTTGGACGGCTGTACAATGTAAACGTGCCACTTTAAGGTCAAATAAAAATACGGATCCGTTTATTTGGCATAATTTAGAAATATACCAAATTTGAGGAAAATCTAAGAGGAACTTACAAAATACATCGGTATCCAAGTAGGCAAAGTATAATAAAGGAGATAAATCTTTTTTAAGAATTTTAAATTATCCCTTTTTGGGGGAGAAGCACTCCAAACTATTTAATATCTTCATTTCATAAAAAATAATCGTGTCTTTAAGTGGTACGGTTCGGTCAGTAGAAATAATTTATCGAAACTATACAAGCCAAATTGGACTTATTTTGAAGGGGTGTGCAATGTAAACGGTCAAATTTAGAGCCAAAAAAAAATACAGATTCGTTTATTTGGCATAACTTAGAAATATATCAAATTTGAGTAAAATCGAAGAGGGACATGAAATAATTGCAAAGCATTGGTTGATTTTATATGGAAAACAAAATTCAATATTGAATGTTGGACAAACCTAGGAAGTGCTAGCTTTAACATTTGGGAGCTAGCCGGAGCTATCCCTAAGGAATCGGGAGCTAGCTTTTTGAGCAAAAATATAAACGTGGGGGCTAGCCTTACTCCCCCCTCCCCCGGAAGAAAAATATTGATTTTTGAACAAACCTAGGGGGTGATAGCTTTAATATTTGGGAGCTTGCCGGTGCCAGCTCTAATGAATCGCGAGCTAGCTTTTTAAGAAAGAATATTAACGGAAAGGGGGGGACAAAGTAGCGGGCTCCCTTTATAGCTTTTATTACCTTTGGTGTCCATAGGCGATTCGGAGCGTCGCCTTCAAGATACTTACTGGCTTCTCTCTCTCAGGGGGTTGGGTTGCTACGATAAATTACTGAGAATAACGTACGATGAACGAAAACAAGAAATCAACTTTATACATATATTTTGCCTTACTTTGTACATTAATCTTTGCAATGTGATTAAAATTTGTAAAACCTTAAAATTAAGATGCATTCGTCTCTTTCATGCTTTCTTAAAATTAATGACAAATAACATAAATGCATACATTAAAATAATAAATTAATATGGTACCTTTCTTTGGGGGTTACGTACGCTCTAGAATTGGCGTTTCGTGAAGAGGCACTAATATTGTTAGACGTAGCGGGAACGATGGTTTGTACTGAATGCTGAACATAGAAGATGTCTTGAATGTTACTGCAACTCTTCAAAATTTCAACGAAGATGTAACCACGCGTGTTGTTCTAATGTTTTTAATTTTTGAATGTTCTAGAATTGATCACACTTTTTATTCGCGCAATTTTCGTAGGCTACTATTTAGTGCGCGTGAATTGTTGCATTTAATTGTTTATAATTTGGTTTTACTATTTTTGAGGACAGATTTGTCTGAACTTTGTCCATTGGAAAAGAACTTTTAGTAATGTTTCTTCGCGTGGTAGAATTTGCATACGCGCGACAAATTTTGTTCACAATTGAGCACATGTGGAGAACGATAACGATTATTGTCATTAAAATTTAGTATTTGTAGAAAATATGACGGAAATATGATGATTGGGTTATTACTAGTTCATTTTTATTAATTAAAATCACGATAATTATGGCGGTTTCTCCGATGTTAACAGATTTATGATTTTTATAAACACTTAGGATCAATGTAATTATTCTGCTGATAATATAGCATTTTTCACTTATAGATTCAGATATTTTTATTAACATATTATTATTTCTCGAGAATAGATGGATTTTTAAAACAATTATTTCACTTTAATCAGCTATTGTTAATTCAATGCGAGTGTCGTGATGGTTGTTGGAACACTGTCCTCCCCGCGCGCCTTAACATTACATTTCCTTGCATACTTACATGCAAGTTTGCCCTTGGCGGATATTAGCCAATCAGGAAAGATTCAAACGGCTTCATTAATTGTTTAATATGAAACGGAGAAAACGCGCCTGACAAAGATGGATATAATTATACGTTGACGTCTAATGACATCATTTTCAGTTTGAACGTTGAGAAAAATGCTAAATAAACCTTTTTTTTATACAAGGCGTAGTTGAAAAGTAAAACACTACTTTGTAAATACAAACTGATGAAAATAGTTATTTCTTTGTTTTGAAACTTGTTATTCCAATTATAAAATGTTGTTATTTAATAACGAGGATTAACGCATAGTATACACAGCGTGATATGTAATTTTAATTATTTTCGATGGATTGTAACGACCACCGTAACACTTTAATGAATTATATCAAAGTAAATTATTTATACTATACAAATGCTGAACCGTACACCTGAAACCTGATATTTTTAAATGTAGGTATTGAGTACGCCTTTTTGGGGAGTATTATTGCGTAAACAATTGAAGTCCAAAATGGGAGCGCTGACCACATTTTGACTTTCAGTGGGTCCTCCCCACCAGTCGTGTGAGGACCGCCCAGTCGGTATTGACTATGTAAAATGTACAAATTTCAGACTAGGAATTATTTTGCACATGCGTGTTGTTCTCGATTCAACTTCATCAATTAATTACGATTGAACAATCGACTACCAAAACTTTTGATTAGACTATCAAACCTGTACTTGAAGAAATGAGCTGAACACAAGTTTACAAAACAAAATTGTTATTGTGTCCACATCATGGTGTATAGCCTATGCACATAAGATAAACTTCAACTTTATTACTTAATTATGACTAAAACAATAATGGACTATCAAAGCTTTTTATTGGGCTACCATACTTTTACACATCATAATCGATCAAATGAGCTAAAAAGAAAAGTTAAAAAAAATCGATCGAAGAGGGGCTAACTTGACATTAAATTTTCATTAAAATACAATTATTTACCAAAACTTTTAATTGGACTACCAAACCTTACCAAACCTTACCAAACGATTATTAAACGTTTTGTATATAAAACAGTTAAAAAAATTATATAAATTGGCCTGAATTGATAGTAAACAATTATTGTTGCATCCACGTGCAAATGTGCATAAGCGAAATTTCATTAATTAATTACGACTAAACAATGGACTGCCAACATTTTGATTGGTCCAGCGAACCTCCAAACATCGTAGCCAGTTAAATGAGCTGAAAAGAAGTTAAAAAATCGATGGCAGGGTGACTAACTTGACATTCAATATTGATTGGTTAATTACAAAAAAACAATGGACTACGTAAACTTTTAATTGAACTGTCAAACCGTAACCTAACGACTACCAAACGTATGAGTATCTATTCATCTTTCAGTAAACGAAAAATTAATATTAATCTTTGAAATTGGGAGTAGCCTAATTATATACCCGCACATCTCAAACGCTGAAAATTTGTCACAATTTATTGAAATCGCGAAATCGTCCTTTATTTTAATCATTCTATATGCGTTGCGAGAATCTAAATTATTCTCATCTTCGATAGAAAAGAGGACACACATAAAATTTATCACTTAACACATAAAATAATAAAGGACAATCTGTATACAGACTGTATGAACTTGGAGAAAAAGACTTATTAAAATTAACTCCAAATATTGGGAAAATGATTTTTGATATTTTGGAACTGCGAAGCAAATAGAGGTATTATATACATAGTATGTCACAAATGTGAAACTTTTCTGGTAAGTTGTATAAAATATTTCACCGAAGAAAATTGGAAAACTGACACCAAATAATAATTTTGCACATACCGCCATCTACTTCTTAGTTACAGTATTATTGCATAATTATATATCTAGTATATTTACATAAAATTTTATATTTAGGTATACAATAAATATGGAGAAATCTTCAGTTGAAATTTATAGCAAAACCAATGATGTTTGGACCACTATCGAAGACATTGCTCTGAATAATAATCAACAACGTCCATTCTATATCTGTAACATTAACGATATTATTCATAAGTATCAAGTTTGGAAAGAAGTTATGCCGATAATTAAACCTTTTTATGGTAAAATCATTAAAAAATTTATTTAAACTGCACATCGTAAATATTATTATTATACGAACATAAATAATATTATAAATTATAATAATTTAAATATTATAAATTTAAAATTTTTATTATATTATCTTTTATGTAAATCATATTAATTTACAAAAAAACTTAATTGGCTGTTGAAACCGACTCATCTCATGACGTTAATCATAAAGTATGTATTGCGATGTACAACAATGACCACCGCGTCAATAGAAATGATCACGTCACAATTCAAAGTTTTGTTTAATTAAATAAAGGTAGCACATGACTTATTTGTTCGAAAGTAAAGGTTTCATCTGATACCAAAAATTTGGCTTAACGTCATAAATTTATATAAAGAAAAGGTCACGGAACGAGATGACAAAATAAATTCAAATGTAACGTTTTAATTCTGTTAATATAAAAGTTTGTTAAAATTATAAATTAATTTAAGTAATTATAAGAAATGTAATTTGAAATCAAAATAATTGTTCAAAACATTAGTTACAAAAATGTGTTAAAACGTAAAACTTTTAAAATAGCAAAATTTTTACACGTGTCGGAGGGCTGCGTAATTCAATGTATCACGAATGGAAAAAACATTTTCTTCAAAAGTTACTGGAAGATCACAGGCGATGCAGGTAATTCAATTTAATCTGAAACATAAAAATTTTATTAAAAATTTTATAAGTCACATTGGGCTTAAACCGAACCTGTAAATTATAACTTCAAATATTGATTTTACATCGACCAATGGAACAAAATCACGATTGCCTGGAAAATACAGGTAGCGATGAAAAAACAATTGGTTGTAATAATTAGGTTGTTGATTCAGAATAAAAAAGTTTAATGGTGCGTGAATTTGTGTGCTCCGCTAAAAATTGGATAATACAAGAAAATGTTACAAAGAAATTTAATAAAAAGATTAGTAATCGATAAAATATTGTACTTACGTATTTGGAAAGTAAAATTTTGTGCAAGATTGCGAAGAATCACGATTATTTTTAAAGAAAACTTTGGTCACAACACGAGGAGACGCCACCACGAAAAAGTTGGATCCAGAAATATTTCACACCCTGAAGGTCATCCATCGAATGCAAGTGAACAATTTAATGGTACATGAACCGAGTAAATAGAAATACCCTAGATTAAAGGTACCGTCCCATTAAAAATTATTTAAAACTTAAAAATTAGTGAAAAGTTTACGATTAATTTAACACGTGCATTAAAACGTCCTGAGTTTATTAAAATAAGATATTTGTCATTTAGCATAAGAACTTTATTACATTTAAATCATTTACACTTAAAATTATAATAAATTACGATTTGCCATATAAAACGGAGCATAATTTTTGTATGATCATTCCAAGGACCATATTATCCCATTTCAGCATTACGACTTGGTCAAGGAAGGAACCCAGCGTGAGAGAAAGTAGGTCAGTGCTCACCGAAATAGTCAAGCCGAGGCATAAATTAATTTTATTAGCTTTTATCAATAAAATTTCTGCATACATTTCTATTGACGAGGTACATTTACGTACACTCGTACAAGGTAATAATATTAAAACGTGCAACCCTAGTAAAGCTCCGAAATCATACAGCACTTTTTGGCTAGCCCAACGGGAGGCTACGTCAACACATAACACTTTTTGACAGCACAACGTGTGGCATATATAAAGCATATCCGTTCATTACACTTTTTGTCGTCACAACGTGTGGCAGTATTAGGAGTCAAAGCTCATAACAGTATGTATCTTAACCTAAAGTTAACATTTAAACAATGTAACATACATAATATTATATAGTAGGTACATACTACATAATGTACCTATAATTATCAAGCCTCTTATATCAGAAATAAATAGTGTCGAGATTGGTAAACTTTCCTGTTCTCCAAATTTTTATAAAATTTTCTCCATTCAGTTCTGTTTATGATTTCTTTTTCACTGCTTCCCAGTTTCAGTTTAATTTCTTGCAGTATATTTCATATTTTCAGTCCATATCTTTTTGGGCGTCCACAACTTTGCCTTTCTTTTATGGTTGACTTCGTAAACCATCCTTGCCAGTTTACTTTTATGAAGTCTTGACAGACCAAACGATCTCAATTTATTGGGTTTGTTGGGCGTAGGTGTGAACAAATTTGATTTCCAATTCCTTGCTCATAAAATCGTTGCGAATTTTGTCCAGACTAGTAAAATATCCTTCTCGGAATTTCGTTTCCATAGCGTGTGGTAAATTCTTGAGATTGTTTGTATGATCCATGATATTATAACAATTTAACACTCAGTTCAAGTTATTTGTAAATTAAATTTTTTGGAATAAATTATACTACGTTCATAATAATATTGTAATTACCACCCAAATTATTTCAAAATAAATTCTTCAACTATACTTTATAAATACTATTTCAGCCGTTAAATGTAATAACGATCCAGTAGTACTAAAAGTTTTGGCAGCTCTTGGAGCAGGATTCGATTGCGCATCAAAATCTGAAATTAAACAAATATTATCGCTGGGTGTAAATCCAGAACGAATTGTTTTTGCTAATCCGACAAAACATAAAGATCACATCACTTACGCTTCAAATGCTCAAGTCAACATGATGACTTTTGATTCTGAAATGGAGCTCTATAAAATGAAAGAGGTACATAAAAGTCCAAAGTGAGTATTCCGTACGTCAACATAATAATCTTAGCATAAGTATACACTTCGGTTGAATACTAAATCAATATTGAAAAAACCTCATTTTTAGAGCAATAATTCGCATTCGACATGACGATGAGAACGCCAAAACAATTCTTGGATTAAAATTTGGTTGCAATCCTCGTACAGAAGCATTGCAGTTATTACAAAAAGCTAAAGAAATTGGAATTGATGTAATTGGAGTAAGTTTCCATATCGGCTCTGGTTGTCAAAATTTTTCGGTATTTGACAGTGCTATATTTGATGCCCATTATGTTTTTGATATCGCAAAAAGTCTTGGTTTTAACTTCAAGTTACTCGATATTGGTGGCGGATATCCTGGTAAATTAGACGATTCCATTAAGCAGGTAAAAATTTTGTTGTTTTCGACATCAATAAATTAAGTTATATTCATAGATTTATTTTAGTTTGGTAAAGTAATAAATTCAGCTTTAGAAAAATATTTTTCTGGTGAATCAATTAAAATAATATCTGAGCCGGGAACCTATTTTGTGGAATCGGCGTTTACTTTGGCCTGCAATATTCATTCTATTCGAGAGACTATCGATGAAGATTTGTTAACAAAGAAAAAATTTAAGTCTTATATGTATTACATTGATGACGGTGTTTACGGTAGTTTTAGTACTGTAATATCATGGGATGCTGTGTTTATTCCCATACCATTGAAGGTAAAGATTGATGTGTGTGCTTATCAATTCTTTTAATAATAATTTTTTTATATATTTAGAAATCAAGTAATACTGCTGAAAAATATACTAGTAGTGTGTGGGGGTCGACTAGTGATTCCATTGATAAAATAATAGATAATATTTTGTTACCTAAACTGGAATATCAAGATTGGCTTGTTTTTTTTAATATGGGTGCTTACACATTAAGTATATTAACGCCCTTCAACAGTTTTGATCATCCAGAAGTTTTCCATATCATCAGCAACGAAAATCGGTATTTATATAAAATGGATTTTCTAAATTAGCAGAATTTGATCTCTATTAAAATGTTATATAACTTCAAGATACAATATAAGCCCAAATATCTTGCTTGTTTGAATGAAGCCTGTCGATTTTGCTCATTATTTCTTATATGTTAGTATTTGAGGAGCCCCTCATCATTTTTGCAAAATTTTTGTGTTCATTCTCCAGTTATGAATTTTTGAAACATTTAGCTAGTAAAATTTCAGATGCCCATAAGTAAGCGAGTGCTGTTGTGCATTTTTTAAGTTAAACTAAAAATACAGATATGTTTAAAAAAATACACAATTTTCTTTTCATCTTTTTACAAAAATTCTGTAAGAAATTTGAACCAATTCTACGAATTTTAAGCACTGTTTGATTGTCGATATTTGAATCATTCAATTATCTGTTTTCAACAATATTCCAAAATAATAATAATAACTTTAATAACGTACTGAATCGTCGGTGTACTCGTATTAGTAAATAGGTAAACTTATGCAAATATGTATAATAACGGTATTTATTCCATACAGTGAGCTCGTAAAGTTTTGAACAAATTTGATAAAATATTTTAGGGCGATTCTCTCAGAAAATCTTTGGACACCTCAATCTTATTTTCTTAAGTGACACTATTTCTGCCATTCGCCTGGCATATTTTCTTTTTGGGCTATGACGTCATCGTAAATTTGTTTTATATTTATATTGCCACTCTTTAACAGCTCACTGTATGTGACAAATCAAAGAAACACCGACATGAGATATTATTATAGTTTTTAGTATATATTGCGGTGGTCCAAAATGGGATCGATTCAATTAAAAGACACAATCGTATTTTAGGTAGTTTAAAAACCTATGAGTTTGTTTGTTTAACTGTACCAGGGTTTAGAAATGCCTAAAAATGTTAAAATGCTGTTTGTTCAGATCTACTACGAAACTCAAGTGAAGTCTCTTCAATGGATGCTGTTTCTATAAATAAAATGTAAGAGATAAATTATAAAATAGCGATAAATATTTTTCATCTTTAGAGTAAAACAAATTAGGTAATTTTAAAGATCTGTTGAGTTAGGTAAACACGTAATAAACGGTGTGATAAATGGAGTGAGTAAATGAAGTGAAAAAGGACGGGTTTATTTTCCGACGAATTCGAAAATAAGTGAAACGCGCCTGCCCATGAGAATTTTGGAAAGAAAATTTTTCTTGAAGGACAAGAACTCGCGGTGTGTCCGTCGACACGTGGGGACGTATTGTGAAGATTGGCGTGCGGTCTGTCGTGAAGCGATGACGTAGAATTTTATTTTGGTAAACCAAGTTATTCAAGTTTGAGTACGCCAAAGTTTGATAAATAGAAAGTCCGCTCATAAAATTTAAAGAAGAATAGTTGTTAGAGTTCAGTTAAAAGAAGTTTATGAAAAGTCGCGTCAATCTAGACTTTGGAAAATTTTTGGTACCACTGGTTCTTTTTGTAATTTGTTGGTTATGGTATATGGTCGAGAAAAATTTAAGTTAAATAAGCTGTAATACTTACCCAAGATTCAACTGGCGTTTATTCCATCAGGAAGAATTTATGGTGTATGATTGTCCTTATTTGTCACTACAACCAAACGAATTAAAGAAGCATTTACTTCCAAGCCGGCGACAGCGGGAGCGCAAACAGCTGAGTTCTTCGACGTCGGAAACACTCGGTAAGAACTTTTCGAGTTTTTGTTTCTTTTATCACACGACATAATACGATTGAACTTTATAAGAGTGCGATAATTTTCGGAGGGGGAATTTTAGTTTTAAGAATTATTTGTACACTTGATTTGTTTTCTTTATTTGATTTTTATGGTTTGTCTCAATTTAAAATGTGTTAATAAATGAACAGGTACTGATTGAGTAGATTTTATTTGAGTACATTTTATCTCATAAAATACAGCATAGCTATAAGACAGATCCAGGTACAGATTAAAAATTTTGAATCATTCAATTGAGCTACGAATTAGTAACCAGACGAGGTGTCTTTTATTATAATCGAACCATCTACACGCCCACTATTAGAGTCTCATTGCCGAGTAGCCGGGAGTAGAAAAAAAGAGAGCTGTTAATTTTTTTTCCTCGCTATATAAAATAAAATTTTTGTCTTATCACGGCAATATATATTATTTCTGGATTTAGTTATTTTATTTATTTATATTAACGGATTAACCTTTTTACATAGTGCTGTGTTCTAAAATGCTCTATAGAGGCATAAAATTCAAAAATGAATAATATATTCAAAAAGAACACAAAATTCTAAGTAGGAATCAATCTTTAAAACTTTAGATAACGAACATTAAAAAACTTTCTCAATTTTCATCTTTATGACTTTATTTGAATCTCTCGGAATAAAAAGGACATGTGGAAAATTGCTGAGAATAATTGAATTGATGACTGCCACATCAAAATGTTACTAAAAGATTTAATTAGCTGAAAATTAATTGATATTGTATTGTTATTTTGGATATCACAATAACCTAAAAATGTAAAACTTTGATACCAAATTGTTTCTTGAATAACATGTTTTGTCCAAATCTGTTCATATCAAAAATTATGTAATCTCTTCATCCATGTAACTCAACTAATTTCGTGACATAAATCGTCAAAATTGTGAATAAGGGTGAAAATCGCATAAATTTGAAAATGACCCAAAATGATCGCAAGTGAGTCAAAAGCATTCCGAATTAAACCATAAAACAGCATATACCAATGGAATCGTATGGGAAACATCTCTTTATGACACAATTTCAATGTGGACCCAAAACCTGAAACAGAATAATTATTTTAAGAAAATTCAAAATTCAAAATACAACAATTTGATTTACTTTTGAGCTGCAGGCATACCAATTTGTCGATTTTCGAGACATAAATCAGTTGATCCCGAAAGTTGAAACCATGTAGACGTGGTTTCATTGCATCCAGGATTTTATAAAAATTTTGGAAGGTCAGAATATCAAGATGGCTGACAACAAGTAGCAATTCTGCAAAATTGCAATTTTTGCAATCAACTCACAATTCACTGCAATCAAGAGTATTTATCGATTCATTCAACTTACCGGAAGTAACTTTCATGGTACCATCTAAATTCGTAAACAACAACTTTGATGAACACAAATTTTGGGAACAAAAGTAACAAAAGTATCTAACAAAAGCAAACCTATTATTTACAAACAATTAACGCGCTATTGGACAGCGAAAGACTTAATTAATGAAAATTAATTAAGCAATTAGGAAGAAAAGAAGAGATCTTTTCGACTTGTGTATTTTCATGAAACTTAGATACTTTATTTGTAAATCATTCTTTGATAGTAGATCTTTGATCTGCAATTATTTGTATAACCATTTGTTTATTTGCGCTTTGCGATTTTATATGAATACTAGCTGGCAGACCCAGAATAGATCCGAGTAGGCCATAGTTGTTCGGCCTTCATCTGTCATCCGTCATCCGTCATCCGTCATCCGTCATCCGTCATCCGTCATCTGTCATCCGTCATCTGTCATCTGTCATACATACATACATACATTTATTCAACCGCTTATACAGACCCGAAACGCCATACAGAACCGACGTTATGAGGCCAAAAACGACGTTACGAGACCCGGCTTCGGGTCTGGTAACGTTTACAATGTTTTTTGGGTTCCCTATACCTTTAGGTGTCATTTGGCAAGATTTAAGGTGGGTCTGGTAACGATAGTTGAACGTATAATTACATACATATTTAGTTCACCGTTTCTCTCGGCAGGGAGCGCGCCATTAGTAGCGTATATAATATATACAACGTTGCTGATCCCGATACATGTACTCGACGTTGTCAATCCCTAAATTTTGCAACATCGCTTCAGTAACTTAATATTATTAAGGCTATTTATAAAGTTAATTAGCTGACAAGTTTTGTTAAATAGAAGGTATTTTTTTGCATGTTTGATTTAAAACTTTAATTTAAATTAAAATTTTATAATCATTTAAGTTGTATGCAGTACTATTTCCTGAAGTATGAAGCCTATCAAATTCTTTTTAGTACCCAAACAGAAGAATTTTGCAACAAATTTAAGTAGGAGCTAGTGAGGACTAGTGTTATTAGGTAACTATTTCTTAAAATAGTTACCTAATATTTGAATTCAAAATTTTCTTGAGTCGGGTTACAATTTTATTGTAACTTCGGGTAGTAATTTTAAATATTCTTGTCCGGTATCCGATATGCCAAACTGTTTATGCCACCGATTTATATTAATTAAATTTATTGTGAATTTATTTAGTGGTAGGTAGACATTTTATAACAAATTCGAAAATATTTAAGCTTTCATAATCATTATATACTGCCAATTTTTAAAATTGACTGAATATTTATTAAAATTAAGATTGAATAAAATGAACTTTTAAAATTTTCTTTTAGCTCCGAGCCTCATACGTTCGGTCCCGCTAATTTAATTCAATATTAATATTCAATTAGATTACCAGATGATAAAAAAGATTTAATTCGGTAAAAAGTAACACCATTACAGCTCCATTTCCCCGGCACCCCCACCACAAAACATTCAAATCGGACTTGGTGGAATCGTTTGTACTTCGTTTGTATCGGTTTGTACCGCAAAAATTTTCGTTTGTATCATAAAGACAAAAAAGTTACAGCACTTTCAAAGTGGGGGTGCCAAAGAAATGCCAGCACCCCCACCTCAAAATATTGAAATCGGACTTGGTGGAATCGTTTGTACTTCGTTTGTATCGGTTTGTACCGCAAAAATTTTCGTTTGTAGCAAAAAGACTAAGATGAAAAGCTGAAAACAAGTTAAGCAGAGAAGTTCGAGACCAACGCGCATACGCCGCTTTTACAGAGGTGGCTTTAGTACACAATAAAAAACTTTTCTCCCCCCTCTATTAAGGAAAATAATGATGGATATTAATATTATTAGTATAATAAATAATAATGTACAATCTATATTGAAGAAAAGTTTTTACGAAGTTATGAGTATTTCAAATTTTAGAGAACTCCGAGCAAGTTACGCTTGGTTACATTTCATTCGGCAGAAAAGATGAACAAGAGTTATTTGAAGTAAATAATTTTATTATGTTAATATAAAAGAAAACAAACTAAATAATTAATAAAATGTACAATTATTAATATATTAAGTTAGTAGTATAAATCAAAAATTGACAATTAGTTGCTACTATTGATTGTCTCAGTATTTTGGACCGATCTTGTAGGTCGTCATAACGTTCCCATTTTCCAGAACTGTTACGCCAACAGTACCAGACGTAGTGATCAACTGCATTCACATTCTTTAATGTTGGAGATAGAAAACTAATAGCACCTTGAAAATGGTAAACCGTATCGTTGAACACAATTTGAAGGGAAATTTCTTTTAAAGGAATATTTTTTAATTCAATTGGTGAATTTGATGTAGATGGCCCACATATTTCAAACAATACTTGTTGACCAAAATCTACCTTTTTCGTACTGGGATTTGCACATTTTGTACTGACTGAGGTTACCATTATTTTCATTAAACTTGAAATTTAATGCATCTTGAAGGTTTAGTACACTACTATCTGGAAAATTTACCACTGTCGAAGGATATCGCGTTTCAATTTTATGCTTACATTTAACACACGTTAACCCTCTATAACTGATGGATTATCTTTGAATAATGCATTACATAAGTAATACGCGGTACTTGCAACATCCACTTCGACGTGATTATTTGGTAGGTCTTTCTTATTGGTAATAATACCGATTAAAATAGAAGCCCGCTTCCTATATCGTCCCCCTTATGCCAAAACCACGAATGTGCAAAAATTGCCATTTTGACCTAAGTGCATTTTCTTTCTAAGATAGAAAATTTTGTTTTTAAATTATTGTTAGATTTCGATATACAATATATTCGAATAAAAATGAAAAAAATTGTCTGAATTACAATTAAAATTGATTAATTTCATTTACTTCATAATTTAGTTCAAATACACTTGACTGAAAACTAGAAAATGCACATTCGTGGTTTCGGCATAAGGGGGACGATATGTTTGTGCGTTGTGCATTATGAAAATTTCAAATAAAATTAGTGATGTTCTGTTTTTAACCAATAGCCAATGAAATTACAGAACGTTTTCTGCATAAGGGATTACCAACCTTATATTTTAAAAAGAAGAAAATGTTGAAGAATACGGTCATCCGAGTTCCACCTTGTTAATTTAATAAATCGATGTTTTCCAATTTGGGTTTTTAATTTATATTGTAGATTTAATTTATATTGTATATCTCTGCTTGGACTTATGTAGGCTTTTTAATGTTGGTTATCAGATTATCCGATTACCGAAAACGTTGCATAAAATCCCTTTTAATCGGTATTATTACCAATAAGAAAGACAATATTAGTTTTCTACCTCCAACATTAAAGAATGTGAATGCAATTGGTCACTACCTCTGTTACTGTTGGCGTAACAGTTCTGGAAAATGGGAACGTTATGACGACCTACAAGATCGGTCCAAAATACTGAGACAATCAATAGTAGCAACTAATTGTCAATTTTTGATTTATACTACTAACTTAATATATTAATAATTGTACATTTTATTAATTATTTAGTTTGTTTTCTTTTATATTAACATAATAAAATTATTTACTTCAAATAACTCTTGTTCATCTTTTCTGCCGAATGAAATGTAACCAAGCGTAACTTGCTCGGAGTTCTCTAAAATTTGAAATACTCATAACTTCGTAAAAACTTTTCTTCAATATAGATTGTACATTATTATTTATTATAATAATAATATTAATATCCATCATTATGGTCCCGATACAAACGAAGTACAAACGATTCCACCAAGTCCGATTTGAATATTTTGTGGTGGGGGCGCCGGGGAAATGGAGCTCACCATTACTATTGGAAAAAACTGGAAAATTGTTTTTCAAGAATAAACATTGGAAGCTCTACTATACGCAAACATTGACACTAATAAGGAGTGTTCATTTTACTAATTAATATTTTACTAAATTATTCTGAATTAATTTTTACAATATTTACTTCAAGTTAAGAATACAAGTTGTGTGACATGTTTCATCTATAAAATTCTATGTAAGTTCACGTACGGCAGTAATTTCGAATTTTTATACGGATGCGTCCCATAAGCTTTCGCACAAGTTTTGCGCGGTTCTGCGGTCACTTTCCGACTTGCTCCATTCCAAATTTTTTAAATTTTTTCAGAATTTCAGCTTCCCGGGCTTCTTTTTTACATATCTTTTAATTAAAGCGCAGTATCTCTCAATAGGACGGAGTTCAGCAGAATCTGGAGGATTTCTTTACTTACAAAAACGACATTATTCGAACACAAAAGTTCAAGTGTAACATCAGCATAATGAACGGTGGCCAGATCTGGCCAAAACAACGGAGAGATATTGTGTTTACTATACAAAGGCTAAAATATGTTTTTGTAAGCATTCTTGCCTATAATTTTCACCGCAAATTATCCCAGTTTAAAAAAAATGTTCCACTTTCATTCGACAAGAACAAATCGCTTATCACACAAGAACTCTTTTACCAAATTTTTCTCTCTGAATTATCTTCACTTCGTTAGCCACATCTTCTCCTACAACAGCGTTATAATATTGTAGTCCTGGTGTCCATTTTTACGTAAGTTTCGTCATCCATTAAAATGCACTGATTCTTTTTTTTTCGCAATAAAAGAGTCTACAACTTTTCGGACAATTTTTTTAACTTTACCGTTGTTTCGCAGACTTTTTAGGCTTTTTTTCGTTATTTTACAAGTCTTAATATTAAGTCTTTTTTAATATTTTGCACCGTACTGACATTTAACTGCCACCTTTTTGTACAGAAAAGAACTTTTTGGATTTTAACAGCTTCAAAACGTTTTCTTCAGCTATACCGGGGATGAGCAACCTTTTTTTTACAACGGGCCAGCTACAAATTAAAAAATGTTGTGTGGGCCGCATGTAAGGAACTTATGATCATACAAATATTGAATGATGAACTAAAATGATCTCTTTATTAACAAACCTATAAACCTAAATCTTAAAAGTCAAAATGTAAAATCTTGGAAGGGCCACACGAGAGAGTGTGGCGGGCCGCGTGTTGCTCATCCCTGAGCTACACCATTTATAGACCCTTATCCATGAAGAGATTTAAGTAATTCATCAAGTGTATTATACTCCCCAAGTTTTTTAATAATTCGGAAAACCGCTAGCTTTAAGCATTTAACAATATTTTCTTAGGAATAATTTTTCTGAACACTATTGCAAGATAACCTTCCGGGTGTCAATTTAAATGCGCTCTATGGCGTTACATATTTGACAAAACTAATAACTAAAGGTGATGTGTGATAAAAAAACATTTCTTTTATAAATAATGCCTATTAGATCAAATATGGGCTGACAATTGTATTTATTACAGGTAATTCAAGTTGTCCACTTATGTTAGTAAAATGAACACTCCTTATTACCTACTCAAAAATTATATTTGGGGTGGTCATCGTACCTAATTCACAATATGGTTGATTAAATTTCCGCCATGCTTGAGTAATTCATTGTTTTACGTTGAAAGATTTGTGATGTAAAGGTATTAAGAGTTTAACTAATCATTGAAAAAATATGTAGATATGTTAGTCGAAAACTAATGATTTCCAATGAATTCTAGGGATTTTCAAATTAATTCCAGAGGCTTCCAAGATATTTACCCCTCGATTAATTCTATTAAAATACAATATGCTTTCTTGTTAAGTTTTTGATCTTATAAATTTAAAAAATGGTAACGTTGACTAATTATTATAAGCTTACAACACATCACATGCAATGTAGTCTTGAGGAGCTTACCATTGCATTTTTTCCTTATCCAATATTTTTAGATGCCTGCGTTACGTGACATTTTAATATTTTATTGTTTTTCATATAAATAATTTATGATAATCGTTTTGAACGATTGGGCAAGAGTTTCAGTTTTGTGGTCCACGCGCTATAAAAAATGTAATATTACCTTATTAAAAAAATTTAGAAACAATAAATAATAATAACACAGGAAACTTAAAAACCTAATTTTATTTATTAGACAATTTGAACAGAATTCTAAACAGGTGCATATTTATATAAAAAAATTTTGATCTTGTAAATTTAAAAAATTGTAACCTTGACTAATTATTATAAGCTTAAATCGCATCACATTCAATGCAATCTTGGTATAAAAGCAGTAGAAAGACTGATAAGAATTAACGGAAGGAAGTTATCAGTTCCTTAGAATTGACAACGTTGCTGGGATTAGAAACGTCGGTTTATTATAAAAAATTATATATACCGGGCTTGACAAAGATGTGCCAATGTATCGGGATTGTTAACGATTATTGAGTTTGGCAAGTTTTTATTTTTAAGATTTTGTTTCCCCTCAAGAGTTGCGCATGGTGTTATATTTGATCACTTCAGAATTTAATAACATATACGTTCTTAAAATAATAACTTGTGGTGGGTTTGAGGTTGTCTGTGCAATGTATCGGGCCTGGTAGCGACGGATGAACCAATATACATACATACATACATACATACATAATCTTCACGTAAAGTTACATCTTCATGTAAAGTTAAATCTTCCGCAAAGAGGTGGATCTTCCACGTTCTGCGACCTATATAAAGTGCTCCGGTCTTATTCGCGGCATTCAGATTAATTTGTTAGTGGTTTTTTGTCAGTGGTTGGCATTTTTCGAATTAAAGCCGCCATCCCCGCCATCTGTTGACAGTATTTTCAGATTAATTTGTTAGTGGTTTTTTGTTAGTGGTTTGAATTTTTCGAATTAAAGCCGCCATCTGTTGGCAGTATTTTGAATCACTGACTGTACGTCAGATTAATTATTTGACAAATTAAATTTTTTGTCAAACTTGTGATTTGATTTTCGAAAAAAGCGAATAACTTTTTTCCCCGAGCGAATTTCTTCTCCATTTTATAAAAAAAAGTTGCGCCTGGAGCTACAAAATAACTGTGCAAAATTTGGTTGAGATCGGTCCAAGGGTCTAGGAACGTATAGTGAACAAACACGCACGCAAACACGCAAACAGATCTTCTCTTTTATATATTTAGATAAACATTTCTTTCCAAGCTATTGAAATTTTTTTTATTTCACTTCATAAGAGCAATTTCTAAATATGCAGAAAGAACAAATTAAGTCATTTTCAACGTTTACCTCTAATTAAATCACAAGGAACCGACTTCTGAGAATGTCATTGACTGAGCTGGTAAAAAGGGGCATAAGTGCTAAACATCCCTTAACTACAAATTTTATTTAAGGACGTTTAAACATAGCAATAGGTAGTCAAAGAAACAATAATATTTGTACATAAATATTTTAAAATATAAAAGTTGATCAGGTCCATTTCCCCAGCCCCGCCCATCGCGAATTTTGAATCAATTTTGGTGTCAATCGTTTGTGTGTCGTTTGTGTTCGTTTGTGTTTTCATTATTTTCGTTTGTGTTAGCACCGTTCGCGAAATATCTTCAAATTAACGTGGGCGGGGCTGGGGAAACGGCAGCCCCGCCCATCGCGAATTTCGGGTCGAATTTGGTGTCAATCGTTTGTGTTTCGTTTGTGTTCGTTTGTGTGCTCATTATTTTCGTTTGTGTTATCACCGTTCGCGAAATATCTTCAATTTAAGTGGGCGGGGCTGGGGAAATGCCAGCCCCGCCCATCGCGAATTTCGGGTCTAATTTGGTGTCAATCGTTTGTGTTTCGTTTGTGTTCGTTTGTGTGCTCATTATTTTCGTTTGTGTTAGCACCGTTCGCGAAATATATTCAAAAACATATCCTAGGTTTATTTCCCCGGCCCCGCCCATTTTGAATTTTTGCTCGAATTTGGTGTCAATCGTTTATTCATCGTTTGTGTACGTTTGTGTTTCTATTCCCGTCGTCTCAATATCGATTTTCAACTAGCTGGGAGAAAATGAATTTTTGTCAAGCTCCGAGCAACAACCGCCACATTTCGAAATTATAGCAATTACGTTATTTAAGAAAATTGGTGTTATTTTAGTTGTAAATTTATCAATATGGATAGGTTTCAACTTAAAACAATAAAAACCATTTTTATTTATTTTACTATAACCACAGCAGTGACTTGATGAGATTGGTGAAGTTAAGTTGTAAATAAAAGAGAAAGAAGAGGATTGAACCACCAAAAAAATGGACTGTACATTACAGAGAAGTAAAGTTCCGAATGGAATAAAGTTTGATTATTATTAATTATATTGTAAATGAAAAAAATACCAACCGCAAAAATTTAATTAGTGCAGATTACCTATCTGATATTATTTACATTATATGGCGACTAAAAATAACAAGATAACAACAATTTTTCACACCAGAAAGATAGCTGTATAGAAGCCTAGGTGGAACTCGCTTTAGCGGCAGGTCCACCTAGTTCGACATCATTGTTATTTTCTAGAAATTTCAAATTTAAAAATCCTTTAATCCGAAATTTTTTTTGATTGGTAAAAATTTCCTGCGTCTTTTATTATATAAGAGTAAATACCTTTCTTTACAAATAAATATAAAATCGTAATAAGTCGTAAAATAAAGAACTAGTCCGAATTTATAATGCCACGCAAAACAACAATCGATGTCGAAGCTCTATTGGAAGTACTACAGAAATATAAATCTGATTTAAAAGATCCTCATACGAAAAAAATTGTCCCAGTAACTAATCCAGTATGGAATAACATACAAAGAAGTTTGAAATTCGCCGTAACTCTGAAATATATCCACAGTATAGTGCTCTTCAACAGATTTAACGTAATGGACAAGTTAGGATTACAAGTAAATACCGAAGCATTTGAAATAGGAAATAATGCCCACCGCGATGATAATGATGAAACAAGTGAAAATGAAGAAGAAATGATTGAATTTAAAATTACGTTATCTGCGGAGGAATGGAAAAAAATGACCACTGAGCCGGTATTATATAACAGGAAGGATCGACCAAATTCTCAGAGATCTTACGTAGTACTAACGCCATTCCTATGGACCGATATTGTAAACGAGCACTTCTTCGAGCTTACTAGAAAATGTTGTTGTTTGATTTTTAAAAGAAATAATATTCATCCTAATGGAGATAGCTACCTACAGTTTGAAGCACAATGTAAAATATGTCGCAGTGCGTTGATCGGTATAATCGCAAATCCTCCATCACCTGATTCTCGCGTAGTTGTAGATTGTACGTATAGTGGTGATTATCGAATATGTAGTGGAGGAAAGAAACGAAGAATATTCAATGAAAAACGTTCGGAATATGAAAAGAAAATGTTGGATGAAAAGATGTCCCCTGCGTTTTTACAACGGAAAGAAGCTAGTAAATTTATGATTTGTGGAGAATCTGAACCGAGTCATTTGCCCTCTCTAAATGCGTTAAGAATTTTAAAACATAAGGCTCGCAAAGAAAATTTGATTAATTCTGATCCTCTTTTAGCTATCGCGGAATTGAAAGGAAGCTATCCGTTTAATAATATAATCAGGGATGTGGGGTATGATAAGTTTTTTATTCATTATTGGACGGTTTCAGAATTGAATGCTTACCGCACCTATGCTAAACACGTAAAATATCCGCGTATTTCAATTGACGCAACTGGAGGTGTAGTGCAACATGTGACCTTACACACTGGAAGAAAAACAGGTCCCATTTTTTTGTATGAAATCACTGTTATGGATAATGAACATAGCAACAGTCAATTTTCAGTAGGACATATGCTCTCTGAACGACATACTAATATTGCTATAAGAGGATGGCTCAGCGAATGGTTCAATAACGATATGCCTTTACCAAAAATTGTAGTCGTCGACCAGTCGAAGGCATTAATGATGGCCGTGGTGAATACGTTTACTCAATACAGTACTTTGCATAAGTACTTGTCAGTGTGTTCGGGTTTATTAAGAAAGGAACTGGGAAGTACTGAAATTCCTGATTGTATGGTTAGGCTAGATTTTAACCATACGATGAGTTTAATAAGTAGCTGGAATGAATTCAAAGTTGCTCCGCCAAGATTTAAAAATTTCTATATGAGATCGATTGGATTGGTTATATCGAGTATGAATTACGATGAAGTAAAACATTTATTGCGGTGCATTTTCGTGGTAGCTCTTAGTGAAAGCGAAGGATCCAATTCAAATGGTGACGTCACATCTTGCGAAATTGCGAAAAGTTATTTAAAGCAGAAAATTTCTTCGCATATCGATATCGATTTTGAGAGTTTCAAAATAAACTTTAATGAAGACGATACTAAGGAAATATTAGCCGAAAATACAATCGAAGATATTACTCCGCCTGCAAATGTTTTTGACGAAATACAATTAAGTTACAATACTTGCTTTGAGGAAGCTAAACGTGTCGAAAATGTTGGGGAACGTGATAATTTGCAATATTCACCCGGTATTGCCAAAAAGATTCTTGAATTTACCAAATTATTACCACTATGGTCTTCGGTGATGGTACCAATCTTTAATTATGGAAATATCACAGAAACATCCGCGTCATCTGAAAGTATGTTCAATGATTTAAAACATCGAGTATTTAAACATAAGCCATTGCCAGTCAGAATAGACGAATTTATTCAAGTTCATTTGGAAAGCATTACAGGCTGCATGAATATTGTTTCTTCTAAATTTCAGAAAGGTTTAAATGAAGTAGAGGAAGAAAGTATGGAAGAAAATCGTGACAATGAAAAGGAGAAAAATAATGATGGAATACCTGAAACTTCCGAAGAGAACTGGGGTGGAGAAGTTGTCAACCGTAAGGAAAAGAAAAGAAAACCAAACTATTTAGACGCTGACCCAACAATATCATTATACAACGACAGTAGTCGAAGTAAGAGTTCCGTCATCGGTTTATTAAAAAATGGTACTTCTTTAGGTCTCAAAGGTGTAACTATCAAAAATCGAAATTATACTTTCACAAATACTTGCACTTTTGATACGATAACACAAATTTTATTTTCGAGTTATGCCGACAGTGACCTATACTCCAATTTTATAAATATTAATTCTGAAGAATATCTGTATTTCAAATTGATCCAGAACGCGATACGAGATGGAATTACAACACAGTGTTATCGAAAAAGGGCGGAAATTCTTTTGGAAATATTCGAAAAAGAACGATCACAGTTACTTGGAGAAGGTATAACTATCGATTCTAACTGTACTGCGAATTATTTACTCAAAAAGTTATTTATGAAGTATCCTTGTTTTACAGAAATTAAAAAATGTACATCTTGCGATTGGGAAAATAAGCGACCTGGGGAAACTATAGTAGCCAATTTAGGTATAGAAAATTTTGAATTATTGCAACAAATCATGAATAATTATTTTGAAGATCCAGTAAAATGCGGCTCTTGTGGTGTTTCTTCTATTCCTAGAAGTTTTACGATTGGTCCTCATTTATTCATAGAACCTGTAAACAATTCGGCACCGTACGATTCCCAATTTTCAATACCGCTTTCAAATGTTCCTTTGTCTTTAAATATTTTAGAAAAACATTTTAAGTTGAAAGGAATTATTAGTTTTCTTCCACCGAAAAGCAAATCCCCGTCAGCAATAGGACATTATGTAGCTTATTGTTGGAGAGCTCATCTAAATTCTTGGGAAAAATTTGACGATCTACAAACGGAACGAAACAGGAGCATACGTTCTTCTACCGTTGTGAACTGTGAATATCTTATATATACATTGTAATAATTATTTATTTGCTAATAAACTATTAATTTATTAATATATTATTTCTGTTTGTACAACAAAAATTCATTTTTATTATGAATAATGCAATGTTATCAAAAAAGTATCGTATAAAGATGGCGGGATATTACGTACTTGACATCTTGGCTAATATTTTTAAGGACGGTCCTGATCCATTTTTATACCATTTTTTAAATACTAGTATTATCAATCTATGATGTACTTGTTTATCCTTACATCAAAACATGGTTTTTATTGTTTTAAGTTAAAACCTATCCATATTGATAAATTTACAACTAAAATAACACCAATTTTCTTAAATAACGTAATTGCTATAATTTCGAAATGTGGCGGTTGTTGCTCGGAGCTTGACAAAAATTCATTTTCTCCCAGCTAGTTGAAAATCGATATTGAGACGACGGGAATAGAAACACAAACGTACACAAACGATGAGTAAACGATTGACACCAAATTCGAGCAAAAATTCAAAATGGGCGGGGCCGGGGAAATAAACCTAGGATATGTTTTTGAATATATTTCGCGAACGGTGCTAACACAAACGAAAATAATGAGCACACAAACGAACACAAACGAAACACAAACGATTGACACCAAATTAGACCCGAAATTCGCGATGGGCGGGGCTGGCATTTCCCCAGCCCCGCCCACTTAAATTGAAGATATTTCGCGAACGGTGATAACACAAACGAAAATAATGAGCACACAAACGAACACAAACAAAACACAAACGTTTGACACCAAATTCGACCCGGAATTCGCGATGGGCGGGGCTGGCATTTCCCCAGCCCCGCCCACTTAAATTGAAGATATTTCGCGAACGGTGATAACACAAACGAAAATAATGAGCACACAAACGAACACAAACGAAACACAAACGATTGACACCAAATTCGACTCGAAATTCGCGATGGGCGGGGCTGCCGTTTCCCCAGCCCCGCCCACGTTAATTTGAAGATATTTCGCGAACAGTGCTAACACAAACGAAAATAATGAAAACACAAACGAACACAAACGACACACAAACGATTGACACCAAAATTGATTCAAAATTCGCGATGGGCGGGGCTGGGGAAATGGACCTAAGTTGATCTATCATTTTAAATCAAACTCAATAACTACAATCCAGGATGTTAATTGCCCACATAAGGTTCGCTTTGAATTTTCGGTAGGATTTAAAAAATATATCGAACTCGTCATTTTGAATTAGTTTATTTAGAAAGCGGCACATTCTTGTCATTTGGGCTATTAAGTCCGTATTTCGTCGTATGGGAGTCGATTAAAAAAATACTCTTTAGTCTGGTCCGATACGTTGGAACACATATTTGGAAGAATTGCAGAAGGAATTCACAATTCATTCCACCATTCAATAAACAATCTTCTATTATATTGTCCAAATGATTTGTAAATAGGTACAAATCTAATAATTCTTAATAGAGGGGATGTCCCTACTTTTTATGTGTCACCCCATCGCAACTCTGTCATTGACATCACAGTAGCGTCATTAGGTATTACAAACTATATTCATGACTGGCGAGTGTCTGACCAACTGACAATGTCAGATCATAGATGGATTTGCTTTAAATTAAAAGCAAAAACAGTGGATGCTAGGCAGTACCGAAATCCGAGGAATGTTGACAGGGCAGTCTTTTCAGATCACCTGTCTAGGTCCATGGAAAATGGTATATTGCAGGCAGCATCCACAAAGGAATATCTAACAACTACTGAGGAGATTGAAATGTACGCCAATGAGCTGCAAAATTCCCTCATTAAAGCCTATGAGCTGTCTTGCCCGCTTCGAACGGCCGGAATACGGGGTCGAGCAACACCTTGGTGGTGCGCGGAACTTGACCGGCTGAAGAGATCGGTAGGGAGGCTCTATAATAAGGCGCAGAACTCTAAAAGCTGCACTGACTGGGCAGCATTTAAGGTGCACCGGTCGGAATATAAGAGTCTAATACGCCAAAAGCAACGTGAGTCATGGAGAGCCTTCTGCAGCGGCATCGGAACAACTACTGCCGCAGCAAGGCTACATAAGATCATAGCAAAAGATCCATATCAGTAGTCAGGCAGTCTACGCCGAGAGGACGGTTCCTATACGGAAACACTCTCGCAGACTGCAGAAATACTGCTACAGACACACTTTCCTGACAGCATAACAGTTTCGGACTTTGTCTGGGCGGATACTGAAACTCAGACACCGACTGAAATGAATTGGGAAATTGCAAAAGAGGTTGTGGATGACACAAAAACGGCATGGGCCGTTAAATCCTTTAGCCCCTTTAAATCGCCTGGGCCTGACGGGGTGTTCCCGGCCCTGCTCCAGTGGGGTTTGGGAGACATTCTCGATCACCTGGTGCGAGTGTTTAGAGCATGCATCGCGCATGGCTACACACCAAGGGGGTGGCGTGGAGTTAAAGTCATCTTCATACCCAAACCAGGCAGGAGCGATTACTCACTGGCCAAATCTTTTAGACCAATTAGTTTGTCCTCGTTTTTCCTTAAAGCGCTGGAGAAACTATGTGATAGGAAGATACGTGATATGAGTCTGAGTCTCAGACTATTACACGCGCATCAACATGCATACGTTCCGGGGAGATCTACTGAGACTGCGCTCCATATGGTAGTGGAGCGCGTCGAGAGATCGCTGAACCATAAAGAGTCCACCCTAGGAGCGTTTATTGATATCGAAGGAGCGTTTGACAAAACTACCTTCGACAGTATAAGTGAAGCATTGCACCGACACGGAGTCCCCGCTACCATTGTAAGATGGATAAGTTTTGCACTAAGGTGGAGGGCCGTGGAGGTGGGTGTCGGAGACATAAACATCAAGGGCATTGTAACTAAGGGCTGTCCCCAAGGAGGGGTACTCTCTCCACTACTGTGGGTCATGGTGGCGGATAGCCTTCTGCAACGCCTGAATGAAAAAGGTTTTTATACCATAGGATATGCAGATGACTTCACCATCCTGCTTAACGGGAAATTTGAGAACATAATTTGCCAGCGCATGCAAAAAGCTCTCAAAATAATACAAGATTGGTGTATAGAGCACTCCCTCTCGGTTAATCCGATGAAGACGGAGTTAGTACTATTTACCAAGAAAAGAAAGCTAATGAGCATGGTAATGCCAAGCTTAATGGGAACTCCTCTGAAACTGGCTGACAATGTCAAGTATCTAGGCATAACACTTGACAGGAAGCTAAATTGGGGGAAACATCTACAAATTAAATTAAGGAAGGCGGGAATGGCATTCTGGCAGTATCGAAGGGCAATGGGACGATCATGGGGACTTTCCCCTAAGATCACCCTCTGGCTCTACACAGCCGTTGTTCGACCTATGCTTTCCTACGGTGCACTTGTCTGGTGGCCTAGAACCAAGCAAGTAACAACGGCGTCCTCCTTGCACCGGATTCAGAGAATAATCTGTCTGGCTGTAACTGGAGTGATGCGAACCGCCCCCACTGCGGCGCTTGAGGCCCTTCTCTGCCTCCCACCACTTGATCTTCATGTGCAGGAGATGGCGGTCAAGGCTGCCCTTAGGCTTCGTAGCTGGCGGCTATGGAATGATAGGAATGGAGCTGTGGGACATATGCGGATATTGAGGGAATACTCGGCGAGTGTTCCCCTTCTGCATATAGAGTCTGACAGAATTCCCCCTAAATACGTATTCAACAGGAAATTCAAAATCCTGCTAAATCCACCAGCAACTGACGAGAATGACATTTGTTTATTCTCTGACGGTTCCAAAAATAATGTTGGATCAGGGGCAGGAATCTTTTCTGCTGAACTTAATCTGAACATGAGCATATCACTGGGCAAGTACACGTCGGTTTTCCAAGCGGAACTCATCGGTATATTGCACTGTGCAAAAACAGTCTGGGACAAAGGTATCCATGACAAAAACATTCAGATATTTACAGACAGCAGGGCAGTCCTTCTGGCACTTATGAGCCACAAGATCACCTCTGGCCTGGTGCTTGAATGCATCCGGGCCCTGAATCAGATATCAAATCAGAATGTCCTTTCTCTTCACTGGGTTAAGGGACACCAAGGCAATGAAGGTAACGAGAAGGCAGATGGTCTGGCTAAAGCCGGTTCAAATTGTCATCCCTGCGGCCCTGAACCGATGATTGTGCCAACCGTCAAAACCCTAGATACCCTTCTAAAACATCATACCCTAGAACTGCATTCCAGCAGGTGGGCCAATGAAACTGAATGTAGACAAGCAAGGGCAGCGATAAAAGCACCCTCCAGTAAACATTCAAAATACTACTTGAAGCTGTCCAGAGTCAATCTACGGATAATTGCAGGGATATTAACTGGACACTGCAAACTGAACAAACACCTTAACACGCTGGGGATCGTAGATGAGCCAACGTGCCGGGGCTGTAATGAATCAGACGAAACAGCGGAGCATGTGCTCTGTCACTGCCCAGCTCTAGCGTCAAAAAGAGGTACCATGTTGGGGGACTTCTGGCCTGACATGGCCAGAATTAGAGGCATCTCGCCTGCCAGAATCCTGGAGTTCATCCTTCAGCTGGGATGGCTCGAGGAATGATGGGACGGGGGCCACTAAAATGGAGGTAGTACAATGGGCCCGGTCTAGTGGCCTAAGTGCGCGTGGGGTCTTCGACCCTACCCTCCTACCTAAAATCCAGAATCCAGAATCATTGATAAATAATTAAAACAATATGGGACCACAATGAGAGTCTTGCGAGACCCCCGAAGAAACCATTTATATCCGTCGAGTATGTATTCTGAATGCGTACTTTCTGGATTTTTCTCCTACGCTTGGACCAAAACCAATCGAAGCAATTTTGGACAGAAGAACCGAATAGAAAACACGATCAAAAGCCTTAGCCAAGTCAGTATAAATAGCGTCAACTTGCTCGTGTTTTTCAAAATTTACAATAATATACATATTATGTAACAAACGATAACAGATTTGTAATCGTTGACCGACCGGGAAAGAATTCGTGCTGATTACACTAGTCAACAAATCTAAACTTTTTTTTTATAACATTAGTAAATTTAACTATTTTTATATCAACAATGCCTATTGTTCAAGAAAATGCCGTTAAAAAGTTTGTAGCACCCTTAGATTTTTTGTTATTCGACTTTCATGAATTTACAAAATCGTTAGCTATAGCATGGAGATCATTTAAAAAATATATAATTACAACTGCATTAATGAAAATTAATTTTTATTCTGCAAAAAACATACTCTGAAAGGTTGACAAAATATAAAAAATCATGAAAGAAAAAATTAAGATAAAAAAATTATTTTTTTCTTTTATGAACGCTATCATCTTCCCTCTGCAGGAACTAGCAAAAGTCTCCCATCATTGTTGAATCCCACCTTCCTTGGTAACGATGTTCCATTATACTTATGTCTTGGTGAAACCTTTCTCTTTGCTCGTCACTTACTGCACCCAAATTTTCAGGGAAGCAATTTAGATGGGAATGTAGAAAATGAACTTTAAGCGACATACGGCATCCTAACTCCTTATAGTTATGTAACAGTTCTTCTATCATGTTTTCGTAGTGCACATGTTTTTGTTGCCTAAAAACTGATCTACAACTACTTTGAAAGATGTCCAAGCAGCCAATTCTTTAGTGTTCAATTTTAAATTGAAGTTTTCATCGCGTATTAGCTTGCGTATTTGAGGTCCAACAAATATTCCTTCTTTAAGCTTTCCATCACTTAACTTCGGAAACTTATCCTTCAAGAAAAAGAAACTATTATTATTTTTGTCCAAAGCCTTCACGAACTGTTTCATTAAACCTAGTTTTATATGTCATGGTGGCAGTAATACCAGTTTTGGATCTACCAATGGAACATATTTAATATATTTACGATAAAATGTTTACTGTTGTGGATTAGTTGTGCCGAAACCAATTTGTCCAGCATTTTAGAAATTGTCGATTGAATGGAAATAACCAACAACATTTTGTAACTCAAAATTTACGACAAAATTCGAAATTTTAAAGACCGATTTTTCAAAAAATTATAATTCGTGAATGGATGAAGAAAAACGTTTCCAAGAATCCTAGAAGTTCATCCTAATAGTTATTAACTTATAAAGAAAACTAGGCAAAATCGATAGGCATTATGCAAATGGGCTGAATATTTGCAACGAATACCCCACATTTAAATTTTGTACACATGGTGTACTACTTACATTTTCCTCTTGAACCTTGTTTGTTGCAAAATTACAACGTTTTCTAAATTTTCATTTGAACAACTACTACTTACTAGTTGGTTTTATAATTGCCGAATGAAATATTATGAAAGACGCAATAAAATATTAGTAGTAATTGTTGTTGGAGTTAGTATTATCGTTTTTTATTATATTTTTAAAAGATATATTTAAGAAAGTGCAATTAAATTTAAAAAATATTTATCCTAGCATTATCGGGGGTTAATCCACAAGAGGTTCACTTTTTATCGGATAAAATTGTTTTTGGACGAAAATATGGATAGCCATGGAAATAACTCGAGAATTAAGGGGATTTTAAAAATTGCGAAAGCGTAGCTTGAGCAATTTTTGTAGATCCCTTAATTCGAGAGTTATTACCTTATGGCTATCCATATTTGAGTCAATCAAAAACAATTTTATCCAAATAAAAAGTGAACCTCGCGTAGATTATAGGGAGATTATTTCATTCCTTATAAAAAAAACAAACACTGTTCGAAATTTTACAATTTTTAATAAGTGGAAAATGCTATTAGAATTTAATTATTACAATCTTTACCATAAATCATATTTTGCACGTGAAATGTGCAATTGTTATAGTTAATAGTATTACTAGTTGACTCTTCAGCATGATTGACCAATTTTAAATTTTGATTAGAATTTTCAGAATTACGAGATGTACTTTCATGGCATCTTAAATTAGAAACTAAATCTGTATGGTGACTTTCGTCCAGCTGCAGGTAGGGATCAATTGATTTTGTATTGGCATGGCCGGTAATTTTGATCAATTCTTCACTAGAAATTCCTGCTTTTGCTAAATTTGACACTGCACTAGACCTGTTTGAATGATTAGTTATTTTATTGTTTTTAACATCTAATCCAATTTTTGTTGCTGAATGTTGCATCCACTTCGAAATTTGATTTTCTCCTAGAGGCATATTTTTAAACCATCCACTAGAATACTCGTTATTCCATGAGGGATTAGGTGTTAAAAAGAATCGATCAGTTTTAATTTTTTCTGTACGCTTACTAATTAATTTTTTAAATAACCGAATCGGGCAAATTGTAGGGTCATCTAAATTTCGAGTAAGCCACTTACTGTCACTTAATTTCTTCTCACCTCCTTGGCATGTTTTTGAGAATATATAGTATTATATTCCAAACGATCTGTTAAAGTCCCGTCGGATTTTTTTTCAAACTTGAAATAAAAAGTCTTACATTTTGATGCCTCTCCACCTCTCCAAGCTAGTTCGTATGCTGCTATATGATAGAATCGTTTTTGAAGCCCATCGGGAGTGTCCTCATTCCATAGGTACATAATTTTTTTTATATCTGTGTTTGTAAGGGCAACTGAGCTTTGTCTTCGTTTTTCTGGAATGGCTTGCAAACGTTTTCGATTAGCGTTTTTAGCATCTCTTGCCTTTTTAAACTCCAGATCTTTAAATGGGTCGAAATTTTTGCCAAACTCCGAGAAATATTTTTCTTGTATCATTTTTGCCGTTATATTCCATATAGTTTTAACAACTCCTTCTTTGTAGTCTTCTCCATTGATTTTTTTCATGTTGTATGCCCAGTCCGTTAATATATTGCCAATCTCAGTCAAAGTTGTAAACTGCTGAAGGGTATACTTTCTTTCGGCACAGAAAATTTCAAATTGTTTCCAAATGGAAGCTTTCGTTTTCCTTGTGTTTTTTGGAACACATTCTTCAATAGCATCGTTAATTTCGATATCGGAATAATTATTAAAACGCAGAACATTGTTAGAACACATTTTTCTCTATTACAATATTGTTTAAATAAATAATTACCATGGTAATATTTGCAATTATGACTTATGACAGTTGTTACCAAAGGCTACTACACACAAAAAGCTACATCGAGTTTAATCGAATTTAATCGCATGTTGAGAGAGAGTTTAATCACTTGCAAAACTTCAAAATGACATGTGATTGGTCGAAACAAAACACATTTGTGAATTCGATTGGTTGTTGAAATAGGAATGGAATAATCAACAGTAATATCCCAAGTGCGTAAAAATAGCCGATTAAATTTTGACGTTTTTAAACAAAGTTTTTGCTAAGCAATATGTCGAGTAAATTTGCCACGTAATAAAATCACGAGTGCGTAGCACGAAGGATTTTGGGTGGAAAATTTACGAGAAATATTTCTTCAGAGCAAAACTTTGTTTCAAAAAACGTCAAAATTTATTCAGGCTATTTTTAAGCACGTGGGATATTCGGCATGATTATTTCTTGAATAAATGTATCTTATTGGAACGATTGAATTATTTATTATAATTTACATTGCTGCAATTAATGAAAAAATTACAATTTTTTGGCCGTAATATTCCACATTGTTTTTACGAGTATTACACCTTCTTTGCAGTTTTCTCCATTTACTTTCCTCATGTTATAACCCCAATCAGCTAAAATTTCGGCAAGTTCTTCTGCGGTGGTTTCTTCAAGTAATTGGTATTTTCTTAACTCACAAAACTCTTTAAATTGATACCATACCGATGCCTTGGTCTTTTTGGTATTTGTGGGAACACTTTTATTTATTGCAGATTCAATATGTTGCAGAGAATTATCTGCAAAACGTGACATTGTGCATTTAATTTTGTGATTTTTTTGTTTGTTTGTCTAAGCACGTTAATAATGTTCGAAAAAATTTTAGGAAGTGATTATTTTTTTTGACATAAATTTACCCGCTGAATATTTTCCATAGCAACGTAAATATCTACTATAATAAAATGGTTGCTTAGATGTTTCGCGTTCTGATTGGCGTATATTATAATGAAGGAAATAATCAGTATAAATACTTTTGATATTGAATAAGTTATAATGGTTTTTGCATTTTTTCCTTATTCTGTTCTCTCTAAAAGAATCTTCTGAAAACTGTTACGAGAAAAGCTCTGAATTGTAAATTTCGCAGTTTAAATTTCTAGATGAATATTTTTGTAATTGGCCTTTTCCAGATTTGGTATTGTCACGTATTGGGGTTAGTTTACCCTTATTCGTGTTATTGGGGTTGTAGCTCAGACAATTGAAAAACTTGCATTCTATTTAATTGTGATGTACCTATATTGAATTAATTTAATCAGTTACAAGTACAAATGTTTATACTGTTGTGATCACCTCCTCTTTTGTCGCATTTACGGACAGAGGACGTGCGACAACAAATCGATGAGCACCTACCTTCTATTGGCTCTTTTGGCTCTCAGGGTGCCCTATTAAGCTTTACGAACTTGATCGGAGGAAACACAAAAAAGACACAATTCAACAATAACAATATTTAATAAACACATATTATGAATAAATTAACAAACATTTTCTTAAAATAAAAACAAACGAACTCAAAATAGAAATGTTAACTTAAATACCTGCGAGGTAATGCTTAGCTATGCACTTGGTTCTGCGCACTTTCGTGATCTTTGGCTCGTGGCTTCCAGCTTCTCCTAGAAAATTCTGTTCTTCGGATAAATCTTCGGAATTCCTGTGATCGGATTCCGTTTTTCGTTGCCGTTCCAAAACACTCGAGGTCGAGTGGAATGACTCTATGCAGTCCAATAGCCCCCAACTGTGGAGTACTAATTGGGTTGGTAGTTCTTAGCACTTGAATTCAAAATTTATTTTCACGGAGCAAATTATTTTGCGACCTTTCGATCGCTCGCAAATTTTCGAACTCTCTTTTATCTTGGTTGTTTTTTGTTGTTTAATAGCCCCTACACACGATCCGATTTCTAGGTCCAACTTGAGACCCGACCAGATTGCAGATTGCCTCCACACGATCCGACCGCGTTGGAGTTTGCCTCTACACGATCCAATCTCGTCGGCCTGACACCAGCTGCGCCTGATATTATTCCGAACTTAAAATTTATTCTTGTATTAAATATAATGATTAAATAATCCGTGGTGTTTGGGAGAAAACTGATACGTGCAAAAGTAATGTTTTTCAGTATAGCTGTTCAATATAGTAAAGTTCAATATCGTTCAATAAATAGTAAAATATCAATAAAAGATCAATTTATTTTTATTTATTCATTTATTAATTATATACTTAGAATGTAATAATAATAATAATGTTTAATAATCCAGTAATTAATAGAATGTAATAATAATAATAATAATCATTACTATAAATGCATAAGGACCGGTGGGGAGAAAAATTAAATTTGCGGGCGACTGTGCAGTTAATCTAACCGGCTGAAATAAAATTTCTTCAGCTACACACTAAAGAACAGGCTTATTTTAGGCTATAGAAAAAATAACTTGCGAGAAATTTTGAAAAATAACCAAAATATCGACTTTTGAAAAGTAGGGGAAAGTCGCATATTGTATGCGGTCGAACACGGTCTCACCCACATAGCTCGTTAGCGGTCCCTTCAAATCGAGTGAAATTTTTTCGCTCCGATTTCAATTTTTCTTTGAAATTCGGATAGATGGGGGTGTGATGAGTGGATATTAGTAATAAATAAAATCAAAAAAATGGAAAATAACCCGTGTATTGCCGAAATAGTGAAAAAATTAAATTTTGTTTTGCCTTCTAATTTTGGGGTGTGCATTCGATAAGGAGGGTAATCCATCGTCAAAACCTACCCTTACGGGGCGCCCCTCCGCTCCGCTCCGGGTTGCATCCCTCCAGGGCGGTTTTGACTCTGGTTACTAGGCTAAACATACGAGAAGGCGCCACATATCAAGAAAACCGGGATAAATAAAAACCGGGAGCTTAGAGACCCTTGAAATAGCATTAAAAAGTATAGTTGCGGTATGGGGCAGTAAACTATTACGTTTCACCCCCTAAAAATCGCCTAAAAACAAAAAATAATCGATGTTGCATGTACGACGGTCGAGGTGCATCTGCCGCTGCGAAATATTCTAAGTGTAAGAGTATATCGGAGCGCACGGACTGACCACAGAATGGCTGATGCCCCCCTGAATCTCGTTAATCCATCACAAATATCATGAAAATTAGCTAAGTTCAAATTCGATTATTTCAAAATTTTGATAATAAATTCTCGGTTCATATTTTGAGAATTTGTTATATTGACTGTGTTCTTTAGTGTGTAGCAGAAGAAATTTAGTTTCGAGTGGTTAGATTAACTGCACAGTAACCAATTTGCGATTTCTGGACACCTGGCTATCTGTTGCTCAAATGGAATACATGTGTTTATAATCGCTTTGGCGATAAAGAAACACATGGGTAAAATGTGAACATTATTTCTTGAACCACAATATATCGAAAAATAACAATTCACCAGATTTACGGTGGTATAGAGATCATAACAAACAGTTACGCATTTTTTTAATTTTGTATTATGTTCATCAATCAAATATATAACAAGTGCTTTCTATAGAAAACTATAAAAATGCTATATTTTGACATGAAATAATTTTCAATTTGTTATCGAGTTATTATAAAAATATTTTATATGAACTGAAAGTGAAAATATTTAAATATTATTCGAGAATCCCTTTTAGGCGTTTTATATCTTTTCGTGAGAACTACAAAAATTATCACCTAATTACTTTTTGAAATCCTAAATTTTTTTAAATGATTATTTAAAACATAGATTTTGGTCAGATTTTTCATTATTTTCGCCACTTTTCATTATAATTATAATTATGCATTATAATTTTAATATTTCGTGTGATATTTTAAAGGTATTTAATAAAAAAAATAATATGTTTTTATAAAGTAGATAACAAGTCGGCTGAGTTGGTGGGTCTCAACCTTCCTACATGAACCGACAAGGAATGGCATAAAAAACAGTTTTTATCAAGTTTAGCTCGCCTTATCTGCGATCCGACAACGCTCCACACGGTCCGATCTCGCCAAATTCCAACGCGGTCGGATGGCTACATCGGTGACTACATTTCCTACAAGGAAATGTTTCGAAATTTGTAGGACGACAGGCCTCCACACGGTCCAACTTGAGACCCGACCGACGAGATTGGATTTTAGTACCAACCAGATCGGATCGTGTGTAGACCCTATTACCAAGGTGATTCCTTCTTCCTTTTGTTTTGATGGTTCTTGCCATCCATATTAATTTTTATTTATTTGAAACCCTGTTTCCTTGCCTTTGCTAGCACTCGCATTTAAATTAACAATAACGAAACTTAATTTACTAACAATGCCTAATCCTAACAAATACAATTATAAAATGCATGGCAACAAACAATAATTGTGTCCCTTTAAATGTATTGCTATTAATATAAGCAAATTTACACTCGTTCGCGGTAGACACAACAATACATAAAAATTAAGGACATAATTATTTATAGCAAAGTTCTTAATACCCTAATATATTATCATTGAAATCAGGAAAGCTTGGAGCGGTGTTAAACAAATCGGACTGGACATCTTGTGGCGTTGCTCGTTCAATGCACTATTAACTTAATGACTTCCATCTAACTGATTTTTATTGATTCATTTCTTATGATCGACTAACTCTTTTCTTTGACTGCCACCTTTTTTATAACTTCGCATTTCCTGTGTTTCCTACCCTCTCCAAGTTCCTAGTTCAATAATCTATAATATTGCATATTGGTCTGTTCGCACATTGTTAAAATAACATCCGCTTCCAGCTAGACATTATTTGTCACATTGTAAGCGTTTTTCGTGTACTCGTGTATATAATCGAAATGTCAGCATTTACAAGTTCAATGATTTGATTTATTCAATTTAATAATTTTTTGTTCAATTATTTGTAAGCGTGACAGTATCACTTGAAACTTGAAACATAGAATACTATTTGAACTGTACTGTTTTGATTTCAATATTCAGTTAACTTTTATAATAGTAAAATTTATGAAAAATATCGAACTTACTTCTTCCCAATTGCGGCACCATTGCTATCAGCCTGTCATTCCATTTCTGGATGAAGGCCTCCCTACCTATTTCTACTTATCTATGTCTTCTACAACCATCTAAACAATCCTTACCATCATCTTCGGGTCATCCCTCCATCTTGGTTTTAGACAACCGGTACTGCTCTTTCCGATTCCCACTCCATTATTCTTATTGTCGACCTATTGTTCGGTGTATCTTCTTCTTATATATAAAAATGCTTGTATGTGTGTGTGTGGGTATGTATGTTCCGCATAGACGCCTAAACCCCGTAACTGTGGGCGTTGAAACTTTCACGAGATCTGGCGACATTCAAGAGTAAGTTTTTCGTCGTCTTTGAATTTAGTAATTCGTCACCATAAGACGGTCATCAGCAGTTAAACGCTTCAGATCACAGTCGTTGTCATAGTTACGATGCGATTTTGACGCTAAAAGATTAATTCAATGACATTGACATATTATAGTCAGTAGCGGCTCGACAAATAGGGGGCACAACTTTGACTAACCTTAAAAATGACATTGACATATTATAGTCAGTAGCGTTGCACAATAAAGATTCAATGACATTGACATATTATAGTCAGTAGCGGCTCGACAAATAGGGGGCACAACTTTGACTAACCTTAAAAATGACATTGACATATTATAGTCAGTAGCGTTGCACAATAAAGATTCAATGACATTGACATATTATAGTCAGTAGCGGCTCGACAAATAGGGGGCACAACTTTGACTAACCTTAAAAATGACATTGACATATTATAGTCAGTAGCGTTGCACAATATTTTTAAAATTATCAAAAATCATTTTGCATATACAGGGTAAAACATAAATAGTGCGCGTTTTAGCAAGACCCTTTTCATAACCTAGAGAGTGACCCTGATAGTGTTGAATAGCCCCCATGGGCCCCCCGATAGTGTCAAAGTGACGGCATTAACTACATAACCTAAAAATCATTTTGCACATACAGATTTAACTTTACATGAAGATGTAATGTATGTATTGCTGTGTGTTAAAATGAATAAGAAAGGCTCCCGATGCTAAAATGAATCATATATTCGAAATAAGCACAAAATTCTAAGTCGAAAGACACTTTAAAAATTTACTCTACGAGAAATTTTTATTTTTCAAAATTTCAATTTTCTAAATTTATTTGAGTCTCTCAGGATGAATGAAACATGACAAAGATTGCTAAATCTAAATAAACTGATGATTGTCACATCAGAAATGAAACAAAAAACTTAATTAGCTCAAAATTTGTAAAAATGTATTAATTAGGATAACCTAGAAAAATTTAAGAATTTGTAAACCAATTTACTCTACAAATAACATTCTCTGTAAAAATGTAAGCATATCAAAAATTATGTAATTGTTTCATGCATTTAATGTGTATATTTTCGACGGATAAATCAACAATTTAGTTAATAAGGGTCATATTTGTGTAACGCCCCTGTAAACAACCAAGAAAGACGAAAATGAGTCAATCAACAATCCACAAAATTGATAAAAATGGAATGTACCAATCAAACTGCTCGGGAAGATGTTCCAAACGAAATCGAGGTTGATACAGAAGAAAAATCTACAATAAAAATAATTTATTAGAGTAAAATAAATTCGAAAATACATGGATTTGACTCACAAATTTCAAACAAGAATACCAATTGTATCGATTTTCGATCAAAAATCAGTTCACCTCTAGTAACTCCGCTGTGTGCACGCATTTTTCGATGCTCTCCGAGAAATATTATTTACCAGAATTTGGAGGTTAATCAAATTCATTTGACTTCGGAGAGGTTAGAAAGTTCGTTTATTCAACGTCGATTCTAAAAATAGATGTCAAGGACATAAACAAATGCAATGGAGATGTTGTAATTTACAAAAATTTATTCATATAAAAATTTTCTGGATAACAAGAAAATCATTGCAAATTAATGGAACAACTTACCTCAATATTTTTGGAGATTTTCAATAGGAAGGATGCAAATACGAGCACAAAATTCAGCACTAGTCAAAGTAAAGTACCGTTTCAAATGACATCCAACAAAGTCATGACAGGTGGAGTGAAGTTCAATCGTTGCAAGTAAAGATTAAAGCAGGGCGCACACAGCGAATAAATGATATCCTTTTTAAACAAATAAAAACTGCGATATATTCAGGAGCCAGGTACAGTGAATTTATGATTTCTATAATTTGTTAAAATTTTGCCTTCAGCGTGTTAATAATAGGATTTGGGGAAAAGACTTCTAACAGAGTGTATTCTTTGATACCCTAAGTGATAAGTTAAATATAATCAAAAGTTTTACAATTTTCGTCAAAAATATTTTAAGCTTTAAAATAAGCAACAAATTTAAATTTATAAACATTTAAGCCCGCTAATGTAAAGCGAAAGTCTTGATTGGCTTAAAAATCAAGCAACTTGGGACGAAGAGAGGAAACCTCTTTGTTTCGAACAATTATTTGTATTAATTTTTCTTTTTATACTATAATAAAATTTGTATGGGAGTTGATGAAAGTTTTTTATTTCTTTTTTATTCAAAAAAGGAAAGCAAAAGTTAAATATCCTGAGAGAGCCAATTAACATCTTTTACATCGCCTCTAAAAATTAATTTCGAACCACAAGGGACCCACTCCCTGAACGACTCAACCCGCGAGCTTAGTAAGAAGGGGCAGTAATGTGTGTACCTTCCTGTGCCCAGCACTTATAGGCAGGAGGACATAGCATCTTTTGGCGCCCAACGTGGGGCAAAATTAAAGAGGGTGTACAGGCAAAATTAAGGGTACAAAAATTTTTGTGAAAAATTAATATTTTTGAAATTTTATGCATCAAAGTATAGCACATTTTGGCATCCTAACATTGAAATCACGATAGGGGTAGTTTTGATAAAAATTTAAGGGTAAAAACTTAAAAATTATTTTTGTTTGTGAAAATAAAACAACATTTTGATTATTATAATAATTAATTCTTTATTGACAGGTTTTGTGTTTAAACATTTTCTATTTACAATTTCTTTGATTCTTATTTGCAATAATAACATTTTATAAACAATTAATCATGTCGAACGCACAACAAAATCTTCAACAAAGCCATTTTGACATGCAAGCACTGATGGATCAATTTCAAAAATTAAACAACAAAATAGAAACTGGAAATCAAAAATTAAGAAAAACAATAGATAATGGATTCAAAAAACTACATAATCAGATAGACTCCTTAAGAAATAAAATCTCCTCAACTGAGACAAAAATAGATCCAAAAATTGAAATCCCAATTCCAACACAAATCGAGGAAATGGAAGAAGTTCAACACAAATTCAATATCCATACCAGGAAGAGCTTCAGAAGGAAAAATTTCAAGACCAAGAGGGTCAAATCAAAACAAAAATACAAAACTCCAAGAAAATTCAAAGTTCGTGGTGTTAATAAAAAACGAAACAAAAGAAAACACAAAAACTTCAAAATTTATAAACACATTCACAAGGTCAAAAGAAAAACATTTAAAAGTGTAAAGGTGCCAAAAACAATAACAAATGAAAAGAAACAGACTCTTGTCAAATACAAAAATTTCAAAGTGCATAAACTTTTACTGCATAAACAAATATTTAAAAAGTGCAAATCAAAAACATTGATGAGACTCGGGAAATTAATAAAGTTACGGTTCAAAACGATCAAATTAAAACAATTACGCGAGGAAAAAACTCGACTTAAAAACAAAACATTTAAAAAACCAAAAATTCATAAAGAAAATAAAATTATCAGATGGATAGTAAAATTTAATAATGGAGGAGTAAGCAACATAAAAATCATGGATTGGATGATGAAAATGTCCTTCTATAAGCATATCCGCTTCAAAATATAATCAGTTTAATTAATCAATATTAAATGATGGAAACTTTGTAAAGTCGACGAAAAAGCAATTGAACCTGGTAAGAGAAAAGGAAAAATGAAAGCTCAAAGAAACCTTTTGAAAATTATTATTATATAAAAATTATTAACACTTGAAAATAATGAAATCTGAAGAATATTATGAAAAATTTAATTGTCTGGAAAAACACAAGAAGCGTGTGAAAATTGGAAAGTTTATATTGAACAAATTTAAAAATAAAAGAAGATTAATTAATAAAGAAAAGACAAAATATAATTGGAAGACAACAGAGTCAAAGGTGCTGCTCTGAAATGAAAAATTTAATGCAAATGAACTTGAAAATGGACATAATTTGATTTGAAAAGATGGAGGTTGATTACGACAATGAATATTTGCAAATATTGAATTTGAATGAATTTGTAAAGATTGAATGAATTGATTTGAAAATTAAGTGGGAAAATAATCAACTGTTGTCCATGAAATAGTATGAAAAATTAGGCACCTTGATTAAAGTAATTAAAATTGATTAGAAATGGGGGAAAAGTAAAAATTTAAAAATTTTATTGTTAAAGAGTCAACCGAAATAAAATAATAATCAAAAATTTAGACAAAACAAGTTCACAAAACATGAAGTTAAAAGTTAAAGGCACACAGTTGAAAGGAAAATAATCCAATAATATAAGTCACAGTAAGGAGCAATTAATCCAAAATTATAATTAAATAGGCACAAAATAAAGAACGCTTAGGAAAAGGTCACAATTTAAAAATTCAGAAAACAATCAAAATTCAAGTGTTAAAAGGGAAATCATTAGTAAAAATTTGAAAAGTTTAATAGAAATTAATCAACAAATAGTCATTTGTAAATTTGAAAGGTGACATTTGAAATAATTTCAAAAACATTTAAGAAAAATTTATCATTACAAAATTCAAACATTTAATTTACAACATTTCATTTATTTAATAACAATTACGTTTTATTTAATTTAATTAGCTACAGGAAGCACATTATAAATAATATAATCTCAAGTTTGAGAACAATTTAAAAATTTAAATAAGTCATTGAGGGATATCACAAGAGTGAAAAGCCATTCGCACAAACAAAAAGACAAGTAAAACTTGAAATGGAGGAGATTAACGCATACAATCTTGAAAAATACATTTAGACAAATGGAATCAAAATCAATCAGTCACAAATATCAAAAATCAGAGAGGTACTTAAAAAAAAGAAAATTTTATAACATTTGAACACAAAAATTTTTGAAATTGAATCTTCAATCTAAAATTAAATTTATCTTTTGATGCAATTTGAAATGGATTATGCTGTGTGTTAAAATGAATAAGAAAGGCTCCCGATGCTAAAATGAATCATATATTCGAAATAAGCACAAAATTCTAAGTCGAAAGACACTTTAAAAATTTACTCTACGAGAAATTTTTATTTTTCAAAATTTCAATTTTCTAAATTTATTTGAGTCTCTCAGGATGAATGAAACATGACAAAGATTGCTAAATCTAAATAAACTGATGATTGTCACATCAGAAATGAAACAAAAAACTTAATTAGCTCAAAATTTGTAAAAATGTATTAATTAGGATAACCTAGAAAAATTTAAGAATTTGTAAACCAATTTACTCTACAAATAACATTCTCTGTAAAAATGTAAGCATATCAAAAATTATGTAATTGTTTCATGCATTTAATGTGTATATTTTCGACGGATAAATCAACAATTTAGTTAATAAGGGTCATATTTGTGTAACGCCCCTGTAAACAACCAAGAAAGACGAAAATGAGTCAATCAACAATCCACAAAATTGATAAAAATGGAATGTACCAATCAAACTGCTCGGGAAGATGTTCCAAACGAAATCGAGGTTGATACAGAAGAAAAATCTACAATAAAAATAATTTATTAGAGTAAAATAAATTCGAAAATACATGGATTTGACTCACAAATTTCAAACAAGAATACCAATTGTATCGATTTTCGATCAAAAATCAGTTCACCTCTAGTAACTCCGCTGTGTGCACGCATTTTTCGATGCTCTCCGAGAAATATTATTTACCAGAATTTGGAGGTTAATCAAATTCATTTGACTTCGGAGAGGTTAGAAAGTTCGTTTATTCAACGTCGATTCTAAAAATAGATGTCAAGGACATAAACAAATGCAATGGAGATGTTGTAATTTACAAAAATTTATTCATATAAAAATTTTCTGGATAACAAGAAAATCATTGCAAATTAATGGAACAACTTACCTCAATATTTTTGGAGATTTTCAATAGGAAGGATGCAAATACGAGCACAAAATTCAGCACTAGTCAAAGTAAAGTACCGTTTCAAATGACATCCAACAAAGTCATGACAGGTGGAGTGAAGTTCAATCGTTGCAAGTAAAGATTAAAGCAGGGCGCACACAGCGAATAAATGATATCCTTTTTAAACAAATAAAAACTGCGATATATTCAGGAGCCAGGTACAGTGAATTTATGATTTCTATAATTTGTTAAAATTTTGCCTTCAGCGTGTTAATAATAGGATTTGGGGAAAAGACTTCTAACAGAGTGTATTCTTTGATACCCTAAGTGATAAGTTAAATATAATCAAAAGTTTTACAATTTTCGTCAAAAATATTTTAAGCTTTAAAATAAGCAACAAATTTAAATTTATAAACATTTAAGCCCGCTAATGTAAAGCGAAAGTCTTGATTGGCTTAAAAATCAAGCAACTTGGGACGAAGAGAGGAAACCTCTTTGTTTCGAACAATTATTTGTATTAATTTTTCTTTTTATACTATAATAAAATTTGTATGGGAGTTGATGAAAGTTTTTTATTTCTTTTTTATTCAAAAAAGGAAAGCAAAAGTTAAATATCCTGAGAGAGCCAATTAACATCTTTTACATCGCCTCTAAAAATTAATTTCGAACCACAAGGGACCCACTCCCTGAACGACTCAACCCGCGAGCTTAGTAAGAAGGGGCAGTAATGTGTGTACCTTCCTGTGCCCAGCACTTATAGGCAGGAGGACATAGCAGTATGTATGTATGTATGTATGACAGATGACAGATGACGGATGACAGATGACGGATGACAGCTGACAGATGACAGATGACGGATGACGGATGACAGCTGACAGATGACAGATGAGATGACGGATGACAGATGAGATGACAGATGACAGATGAAGGCCGTACAACTTTGGCCTTCACGGATCTATTATTGTCCGCCCTGTGAGGCCGAAGGCCGAACAACTTTGGCCTTCACGGATCTATTATGGTCCGGTCTGTGAGGCCGAAGGCCGAACAACTATAGCCTTCACGGATCTATTATGGTCCGGTCTGTGAAGCCGAAGGCCGAACAACTGTGGCCTTCACGGATCTATTATGGTCCGGTCTGTGAGGCCGAAGGCCGAACAACTATGGCCTTCACGGATCTATTATGGTTTCACTCTGTGAGGCCGAAGGCCGAACAACTATGGCCTTCACCGATCTATTATGGTCTTCCCCCTGTGAGGAAGACTTTATATAGGTCGCAGAACTCGCCGGAATTGTGCAAGAAGACGCAAATCCACCTCTTCGTGGAAGATCCACCTCTTTGCGGAAGATTTAACTTTACCTGAAGATTAATTTGTTTTTAATTGGTTTTCTAAAGAAAAACTCGCCGGAATTGTGCAAGAAGACGCAGACCCACCTCTTCGTGGAAGATCCACCTCTTTGCGGAAGATTTAACTTTACCTGAAGATTAATTGAAAAGTGAAAATTGTGTAAAAACTTTGGACGTATGTAGCGCTCTTATTTACGCCAGAAATGGACGGGCAAACCGTTTTTGGGATTAGTTCCATCAAGACAAAAATTGAATTTAACATTGGAAGCATTTAATTACGACAAAAACTACGATTACATGAATCACGAGGATGTAGCAATAGGTGTTATGAACAAACTTTGCTTGCATTGTCGTGTTTCGAAGTTCGCTAAGGAATCACCAGGAATGTGTTGTTCGAACGGCAAAGTTGTTTTGCCACCGCTGATTGATCCACCTGAGCCGCTTCTAAGTTATCTTATTGGCACCACTGCAATTTCAAAACACTTCCTGCTAAACATTCGCAAGTACAACTCATGCTTTCAAATGACTTCATTCGGAGCAACAAACATTTTCTCCAACGTCGGTTACATGTCCACAGTCATTTTAAAGTTGAAATAATAAAAAAATTGTTCATAATGTGTTGGTTCTGTTTACTATACGTATGTCTAGCGCCGCAGGCGCTAGTAATATTATATTAATCGATTATTCGTATACATTAGTCGAAAAGTGGGTTATAATGGTTTTTACTCCCAAGAATGTGTTTTGTACTTTTCCACTCATTTTTGTCATCCAGGTTAAAAACATACTTTACAGCCCAGGCACATATAAACCTTTTTGTCTAAGCGAAAGAAGAATCCATAAACTTTTTGGAGTTCTAAATCAAAGAACTTATAACCATTATATACCTTATTTAAATGAATTAATGCTTCTTAAATATTATTATAAAGGGCAACTAAATATTTGGTCAGTATTTTTATCATTACATGGTCAGTATTTTTTTAAATACATGGTCAGTATATAATAATATTTTGGTCAGTATTAATATGGTGAGAGGGTAAGATAACTAAATATTTGGTCAGTATTTTTTTTAAATAAATGGTCAGTATAAATATTACAAGTATTTATTTTTTAAAATTATAAAAATTATAACATCGATTATTTTTTGTTTTTAGGCGATTTTTTGGGGGTGAAACGTAATAGTTTACTGCCCCATACCGCAACTATACTTTTTAATGCTATTTCGAGGGTCTCTCACATCCCGGTTTCATTTATCCCGATTTTCTTGATGGGTGGCGCTTCTCGTATGTTTAGCCTAGTAACCAGAGTCAAAACCGCCCTGGAGGGGTGCAACGCGGAGCGGAGCGGAGCGGCGCCCCGTAAGGGTAGGTTTTGACGATGGATTACCCTCCTTATCGAATGCACACCCCAAAATTCGAAGGAAAATTTTTTTTAATTTTTTCACTTTTTCGGCAATGCACGGGTTATTTTCCATTTTTTTGTTTATATTTATTACTAATATCCACTAATCACACCCCCATCTATCCGAATTTCAAAGAAAAATTCAAATCGGAGCGAAAAAATTTTACGCATTTTCAAGCGACCACGGGCGACTGATGGCACATCGACCGGGGTCTACCGCATACTCGATGCTACTTTCCCGTACTTTTCAATCAAATTGATTTTTCTCGAAATTTTTATTATATCCTCGCTTGTGAAAATTATGTCATTATACTATATAAACTTTCCTCTTTGCAATAGGAAATTTTCAATTTTTTTGGGGTGACCAATGTTAGGTAATCCGACCCGAAGTCTATAATATTTTACGGTTGATAACTAATCATCATTCCGTATAACTATATATGCATATTATTTAAATCACGACAGTTTTTATACTGATCAATGCAATACTGACCATTTCAATAAAAATACTGACCATTTAATGATAAAAATACTGACCAAATAAATACCATATACTGATCAATGCAATACTGACCATTTAATGATAAAAATACTGACCAAATAAATACTAGCCATTATAAAGTAGGGATATACCTAAGAAACAGTTTTCTCGTATTTTAATTTTAAGTAATTCACAACTCTGTAACCTTTTCAATTTATATTGTTTGGATAGATAGTGTGATCACATTTAAAATATTGTTAAAATATTTTTAAATTAAAGCGGGTTCGAAACATTAATATAATTTATTTAAATAACTGGCAACGAATATATATACATGCGCCTTAAATCTAATATTTAAAATTAATTCTTACATGTCACTAGGTACATCGTTATCAACTAGGGGGGTGAAATCTTCTCACATTTTTGTAACTACATTTTTATAACATGTTTACACTTTCAACTTCAACTACCGACTGTCGTTACATTTCTCCTTCATGTCAAACTTAATTTTGGTTTTACTAAGTTTGGGGTTTTGGGGTGTGTAGCTCAAATGGGGATCACTAAAAGTGGGATCGGCGTAACAAATAATAAATCAAAGTTCATAACAATTATTTATATTAAAGTCAAAATAACATATTTACAAATACTGTTACACTAACCTGATTATTATCAATACGAGGGTAGTGGTAGCCGTACAGCCTGGCGTGCGAGAGGTCATTTTTGGTAATCCTTTTTAGCAACTATTAACTTTTAACAATGATTAACTTTTAACTTGAACCAACATTTTAATTAACATCACACGCGAAGTGGCTTACTTAGCCACACGCGTATTACCGACGTAACTCCGACGTGACTACCATTTTTGCTTTCTGTTGCCATATTTAATAACTCGCATCCCACCTGGTTGCCCTCCACCTACAATCCAGAATCCAGAATCCCACCTGGTTCTCTGTACTGACTTGAACCCTTATTCTGCTAGCATTGCAGTTCTCACGGCGTTACATAGAAGTAACGTTCATGGGGTTCCAACTACCTTCTTATCTTTTGCAATAATGCATTTCACACACCTCTACCGGACATATGGCATCGTAATATTATCCATCACGTCCTGTTGAACTTTCCATAATTATAATATCACATTTGCGACGTTGTCACGTCTTGTCATATTTAAACTGAATACTGATTTTTGAATTATGAATTTTCAAAGTGTGACATAACCCCCCTTGCAAGGAAAGGCTGTCCCAAGCCGTTGAATGACGCCTGCCTTTGAGAGTGTGTGAGAACGCCCAATTGCAAACATTAATAACATGAATCAAAAAAAAAATTTTCTTAAAAATAACAAAAACACATGAAAACAATTGAACAGTATGCGACAGAATAAACCAAGCATATAACATATGTATCTAGCATATAATCAAAATAGTAAAAATTAACAAAAAAAAATTTAACTCTGTCACATAAGTTTGTAAATACCTCGAATTTCCTATAATATTTGTATGTCAATATGAAATTGACTCGACGCACACATTGAAAATCTAAATCAGTCCTTATTTTGCTTTTTGATGGTTTAACTATGTTTACGACTTATAATAGTAGGGTCGGCTTATAACCCTATCGTGCTTTTACACTTTTGTATTGTAGTTACTTCAACTACCACTGCGGTAATTACCCGCCTTAATTTGACCACTTATGGTAGAGAAGACTTTTTTAAGCAACTTGATGCCGTCCTTAATCACTTTTGTCTTAATTTGTATCTTTTGTATTGTAACAACAAGTCGTTTTATATATATATTTTTTTTTCTTTAACCATTTGTATGTATAGGTTATTCATGATTTTCAATGTGTTTTCTTTTTAAATTAAAATTACTCGAACTACTGTGTGACCATACTTATTGGAAATTCGAGTATACCCAGAAAAAAATATATTAGCATAAAAAAAAAATTTCCTAATTCTAAAAATAATTTTTAACTTAAAATCAAATTTACATAATTAAAATATTATTAACAACGTTGTGTTATATAAATTTCTATAAACATTTCTTTAAACGTGCCTATGCCTAATTAATGTTGTTATTGTAATAGTGCCCCCTTTTAAATTAAATCATTTCTTTCAAATTTACTTTAGTTAGTTATAGTGCCTTATAGTGCCCCATTCAATATATTTTTTAATAATCCTTATTACTTGGCATTTCATTTATTTATTTTTATATTCACTTCATAATAATCTTTTAACCCATTATTTAAAATTTATAATGTTTTGAAGTCTCATATAATGAAGTGGATTTTGATTTTGGTAGCTAGCTTTTGATTACTGACTTCGTTATATGAGCTCTTCGCCGCATTTGAATGAGACGTCTCTTTATGGGTATATATTTTAATATCTTTTATGCCTTACTTTTGTGCCCTTTACAATATTTTTTTCTATTAATCATTTACTTTTGGCACTTTACATTACACTTTATCATTATTTAAAAATCATTCTTTTATTAATCTTTTAATGCAACATTTTGGTTAAAACAAGTTTTGGTCACTCATCCAAAAGTAAGTGGAAGCTGTTAATTATTTTACTTGCGCAATGTGAAATCGACACAAACTTTTTAGATGAATGCTCGCTACTTTAAATTTTTAACACTTTTGGAGGCCCCCCTGAGTTGCAATTATTCACCATTTATTCTATATTATTTCTTTTATCATTACATATTTTAATTATTTCTCATTATCATTTTCATATACATACATATTAAATTTTAGGCACTTTTAATTAATTGCTCTGCTTTTTCACAACACTATTTATTTTTTAAATCTTCTTCTCCAAGGCACTATATTTACTCTATCCTGCGTTTGGTAACTGCACCTGACTGTTTTTAATACGGGAACCTTCTTCCATCATTTTTATTGGCACTTGCAACTAAGCGAACTTTTCATCCTGACCGTTTTAATTTTAATTAACTGAGATCGATGTAAATACACTACTAAAACGAAGTTTTCACTGATACGTTCCAATACATGGATAATGTTTAAATTACATAGAGTTTTAACGCGCACACTGCTTGAGTTGATATTAACACGACTTCACGGCTGGTTGATGACGTTTCCCCGGCCGAATTTTGCTGGTAACCTAAGTATACCATTATTCCAGAAAACATTATGGTCCAAATTAAGAATGTTTTCGGCGACATTGACCAACTAGAGTTGACTTAGATTTAACCATTCCATAATTTTTTCCAATGCTTTTCCTTCGTACCATGGGAAGGAAGTCGCCAGCAGTTTGTGTAATATTCATCCTTGATTTTACGTAGCTAATGGTATCCTGAAGTGGATAATTATTTTGTATTTTGTGGAGCTGCAGTTGCAGATTGGTAGTTGGTAGTTGCATGAGACATTATTCGTCGGGGTAGCTAGTCCCTGGTCTGCCGTCTGTAGGTCCTATTCCAACGTAACCAAAACTCGAAGCAACGTTGTGGTCCCAAAAAATTCCATTTTCAGAACGAATTTCCAAGCCACTCCCGCTGAAACTTGGACGGCTGGTTGTGCCTGAACTGTCATCTTAGAAAATCTGAAATTATAATTAACCTGCGCACCCTAACTACGCCACGCCTCAGTGAAGTGAAGTGAAGAAAAAAAATTTTAAGTTAATTAATTAAGTTGAAAAAAAAAATTTCTTCCAAATAATAAAAAATTTAAAAATAAAAAATAATGATCTCAGTAATAAAACGTTGCATGTCCTAAAACTTTAGAACGTTAATCAAAACTAAACAAATAACTCAACCGATTGTTGAATTATGTAAATCGTATTTAATATTGTCAGGTAACACAACCTAAAACATTAATTCATTAAGCATTTTTAATCAATTCATTTAATAAAAAATAAAAAACATTAAATCAATTAAACCATGGTAAATCTTAAAAATAACTGCGTGGAACACATTTAGAGCAAACAGGCACACATGCCCTTCGTAGATCTAGATATCATCGGTCCATGAAACAAAAAGGATTGAATCTCATCAAATCAATCTCAACCTATCGAGGCTGATGACTGCATTTCCAGACATGACCCGGTTAAATTTATTCTCTTTGATTTACCACCGAAACTAATTTTTTTCGTTAGTAAATTTATTTACTTTCATGAACGTTTATGTTTGTTAAATTCGTCGTTTAAATTATTAAAATGTTTTATTATAATATTTTTATTCCTTATTGAATAATTATTTTATTAATCCATCAAATCAATATTTAATTTTATTGTTATTATTATTACAACATTATTATTTATTTACTTTATTTATACTTATTTATCATATATTTATATTTATTTATTATTATATTTATAGATAATAACTACACAGGTTTAATTTTAATATAATTTATTTTACTAGTTACGTAGTATTTTAATAAAGACACGGTATTAATGGTTTGCAATTTAATTCGATTCTGGTGTTTAATTCTTATGTTTAATTTTTGTGATTAATTTGCAAAGATAATTGTATCAATACCTGTAATATTTGAAATAATTTGATAATTTAGGTAATCAATAAGATAAAATAGATCAACTTTATATAAGTTTATTTTTAAACTTGTTTAATAAGATAAATACCGAGTTTATTTTTTAAACTTCAATGAAACATGTTATGCCCTAATGACCCAATCACCATTTAATGATGTTGTCTGATTTATCAGTTATCTTTGGAAAATCAGCAAAACTTGAGATTTAAGTATTTTGAATGACATCATATTTACAAATTCAAAATATAGAGGTTGATTCTGATTTATCAATTATCTTTGGAAAATCAGCAAAACTTGAGTAAAAATTGGAAAACATAAGTGCTTACTTAAAATTTTCCACAAGAAAATGTCGTGTTAAAAAAAAAGCGATACAGTAGTTGGCTAAGCTCCTGCATCGTTTAACACTACTGGGTAAAATAAACGTCATATTTGTTTGGCTAGTATACAAAAGTTCGAATAATTCACCGTCACATTTTCCCGAAAAGTAGTTATGTTTTGGTACAGGTTAACGCCATGCTCCAGGGCGATTGATTACTAGTTTTTTGTAGATAATTAAAATTGACAAACGATAGTTATTGACGATAGTGAATCATTATTTCATTCAAATATTTCGTTCAATGTTCATTAAGATACAAAAAATAATAATATAATAGGATAATCGGACATTACTGCATAACAAGATAATTTAACGTAAGACAACAAAATTGATCATATTTTACGGCATTTACCAAATTGGACCATTTTTAATTTTAAGAACAAACTTTTGCTACCTTTTTAAAATTCAATTTCCTATCTTTTGTTTTCAAGCGAACTTTCAAATCAATTCTTTTTATTTGGGTGGTTACGATTTATTTAATGATTCATATTATTTTATTAGCTATTTTGCGACAATTGGTTTTAATCATATTTTTATTTTGTATTCTCCTATTTCTCTATTTCATTAATAACTTCCACATCATCTTCACCTTTGAGCTCGTTTGGCCCTATTAATAATTCATAATACGCCCTCAACCTTTATTTAGTCATTTTGGGCCCCCCATAATACTTCTACAATTCATCTTAATAATTCTTCTTTATTTCATAATTCTTAATATTATTTGGAATACCTCCTTTATCAATAAACCCCTTGTCTTTTAAATTAGCCAATTAATTCTTATTCAATCTCAATTCATTTTTTCCACCCAAATTCTAAAAATTTAAATTCCCTTTTAATTAAGTAAAACATTTATTGTTCGCATTTTTAATTTTGACAACGATAAAATTCTGAAACAAAGGTTTCGTGGAGTCATAACCAATATTTTTTTTATTACTACAATAATAAAATTCAAGTTCGTTTATTAAAAAACTGACAATTGCTCAAATTATAAATAAAATTACAAATTACAATAAAAAACAAACCCTAGTGTAGTTATTAGATACCTTTTTACGTCATTGCCTCAGGACGATTGGTTATTTGTCACTAATTACAATTTTACGTAAAAATAGAAACCCTCTTAAAATTTATTATTACTATTATATATCTCTTTTCCCAAATTTAAACTTTGATATTATAAAAGTTATGAACACTTGTTATTTCAGTTTTTAAATTATTTCCCTATACCATTATTGTAATCGATACTTTGTCGATTTAAATCCTTATAATTATAATGTACGATTTTATCGTTACATTTTTTACGGCATCTTTAATTATTTATTCGCCATATATTGGCTTAAATTTAAGAATAATTTAATTATTAACGGGTAATTATTGTCCCAATTCGAATAACTATTCTCTTTTGATTGATATGAAGTAATTACTATTGACTTTTTATTTTTTAAACGACATTTTACGACATTATAATATACGCAAAAAAGAATATCCTATCATGAAAATTTAATTTTCAATGTATTTCTAACTTCCACCTTTGATTTTATGTTCATTAAAATTTTCTATCCATCGCAAATTTGTTCTTCGTGGTGTTGGCATTTATTTATAATTACTTTACAAGGTATTTTGCTGAAAATGTTCTTTCATTGTAATGAGGTTTGTAATGAAATAAATTTTGTGTTTACTAACAACACCTATTTAAAATATTATAACGGAATTATTGTTAACTCATATTGTTTTAATTTAATGCAGTTTATTAAAATTTAAAATTGTAAAAATAAATATTGATCGTCTTATGTCCTTAAATATTTCTAAAATATTTTAAAATTAACCGTTTTACCATTCCTAACATTCAAAAACCCAAATATTAATTTATAAAATGCTAATAAAAAGAATTTTTATATTAAGGTTTGACTCATTCTAAAACACCCAAGATTAATAATCTTTCTACATGAATCGAAAAATTGCATTTTTATTAATTTTAATTTATTTCCACCAAGTATCTTGGTGCGGTAACTAAATATAGCACTGCATTCCTTAACAGATAATGCATTTGTAACGTACTGATAAGCATTATAAATTATAAACCTCAATGTAATGTTTTTTCTCTGTAAAAGAAATTTTAAAACAATTTCGATTTATTATTTTGAGAATTTACCCAACATTAATAATTGAATTCATTTGGGAATTATTTTTAAATTTTACCTTGTAAGAATAACTTTATATGATCTTTATCAATGCCCTATAACAAACTTTTTTGGTTTATTATTTTGTGATAATAACCATTCAAATAACTGTCCAATTAACCAAAATTAGGCTGTAATTTTTTCTAACTCAACTATAATTTAAGCATTTTAATAAAATTTTATTATTAATTTATAATAAGTTACATACGTATGAACTTGTAGGAAAGGAAAAATTTGTAATCTAAGACAACATATCCTGTCTTGGTATAATTGACCTCACTAAAATGTATCATGTATTTTTTTTTTTTAAATTTTTAAATTTTTTATGTGATCTTGTTTTTGTGATTTTCTAAGTTTTGAATTTTTTAGTTGCCTGTTGAAGAATGAAATAAATTTTAAAATTCAAAATTACAAGAACGAAGATTAAAGCTTTTCCCATATAAAATTTGTCTATGAATATAGGTAAGTATTATAATATCTTGTTTTTGATATTAAAATGCCAATGTGTTGTTTTAACTTACAGTTAAAACTACTTCATGCCGTGATAAGTATGTATGTTTATTTGTGTACAATAATAAACTTAGAAATGTTTTATTTAATTGATACAACTTACCTACCAACAACTCACACTTATATACAAAAGTTCTACATCATTTAACTTTGAAGATATGCTGAAAAATAATAAATTCGCGTTTCAGGAAATTGGGCCACCCAAAAAACTTTTTAGCGCCTTTTTATTTTCATTTCAATAAATACGAGTAATATGAAGGTTTGTATCTTTAAAAACGTATTTTTATATTTGAAATGTATTTAAAATCTCCTCTTCGTAACCTTCGAAAGAATCGCTGAAGGAAACCTTAATATTTCACCTGCTTGGAGTAATAGTCCCAAGCAGTAATTTCGACGTGTAACACTAGATATGAATGCGATACAAAGGCCGTAGTTTGTCCATGAGAAGGGATAAGCTTCCAAATAAAACACAGTTGACATTACGAAGTTTAAAGAAATCTATATAAATAAATGACACAGTAGGGAAGGATGGGTAACACTGAAATGCTTTTTTTACTATAGTCCTAAACTATGGTATTATTATACCCTAGGGTATTATTTAGGGTATTATTTTCCCTGGTCAATGTGGTGATGAGTGAAATACTCTCAAATCTAGACTTTATTTTTACCACGGAAATTAAGTTCTTCAACGGAATTAAGGTTTTATCGTTCCCGAACCCAATTATTAACAATCATCCACATTTTATCTTTTCCGCAGTCCAACACAGATTCAATCGAACCAGCTGGTTCAGCCCAGAGCCAACACCCGGAGGCCAATCGGCCTCCAAAATTCCCGCAATCAGCTTCAGCATCCGATGAAGGAGATATGGGGTTCAACCCCGGTGCTCCGTCCAAGTCAAGAACAGATAATAGAAAATAGAATTTAATAGAATAGAAAATAGAAATACCCATGCGTGTGTGATAGTGAGACTTTAATTTTTGAGATCAATAAAGTATTTTTAATATTTAGTATTTACCAAAAAATGTATTAGATAAAATATTGTATTTAGGGTGCTAAATTTAAGATTTGGGCTAATATTAGTTATATCAAATAAAATTAATGAAATGCTCCTCTTTTACCACAGATCTTATACTTGATTCGTTGGGAATTGGTTCGATTGCTGCTCATTTTTTCATTAGAAAATGTTACAAATGATAAAACTACTTTTTGGGTGTAAAGGAATGCAATCAAACGAATATCTACCGTTAGCCAACGTTTCGATTAATTTATTTAATCATCTTCAGGGCTGGAATTACAGAAGTGTAAAATTAACAAATAATTATGTACAAGTTAAAACGTCTACTACATACCAAACAATAGGTGATGTTACAAAGTTAGTTTTATTTGGTAGATTTCAAGGCATCCTACTAAATGGAAACTTTACCTGCACCAAACAGAACTTTGAAAAAATAATAATAAGAATATAACGTTTTACTGTTGCCCATTTTAAATGTCTCACTGTTACCCAAATCGCCAAAATTTTTACAAGTACATTTTTTTGCTAATTTAAAGATGTGAATGCACTTATGTTAAGCCAAATCTACTAATTATTCACTAAACCCATCAAAACTTAAAGAATATTGGTTAATTTATGCACAATCATCTCAAGAAATCACGGCCAAAAATTACTTTTACTTCTCGAAAACCAGTAGCACCTCATAACTATTAAAACCGCCACCATAGATACATTAAAATTAGATAGACCGGTATCTTTCAAAGTTAAATATATTATACTAAAGTGCCATTTGTGTGAGAGGATTCTAATGGAAAATATTTTAAGTGTCTCACTGTTACCCATGCTCCTCTACACTAGGAGTAAAAAGAGGCAAGGTTATTTAATGCTAAACAATACAGCATTCAACTATAAAAAGTTTAATCAGAAGTACAAAACAGTGACGCAACCGAAAGATCTGCTCACAGCAGCAAATAAAAGATAAATCAAATAGCAGTAACACCAAATAAAATAAGGCAAATAAGTTACTCTTAATTTGATATACGCAGTCCGAATCATCATATTGTTGTAAGGACACTTGTGGTGTTCAAAATATAAAATGTTAATTATTAAAATTCCTTCCTTCGGACTTTCTGTTCAGCAAAAGTGGTAATGACATCATCAAAGTTCAAATTTCGGGCCATAGAATTTTCGATGGATAGAATAGCCAAGTTGCTTAACCTGTCTTGTCCCATAGAATTTCTTAAATAAGTTTTTATCAATTTCAGTTTTGAAAATGATCGCTCGGCACTAGCCGTAGTCACAGGAATGGTGAGAAATAATAGAAATGCAGTGCACACTTCAGGAAAGCTTGAAGATATAAAATGATTTTTTATTATTAATAAGTCAGCAAGTTCTCTTATAGAAGATGATGTTTCTATTTCGTGTCTAAAAGAGGATCGAAAACTGAGAATTTCCTTGGAAAACGAGATGGATATATCTTCTTTATATAGATGGACAAATGCTAAAGCCTTTTCCAATAAATCAGTATCGTTCAAATTTCGCAAAGTGGCAGGTTGCAAGACACTGAAATTGGAAACAATTTCATTCATTCCAAGGAAACGCGATCTCAGTTGATTAATGATTATGTCTAATACACGATAGAATACGTTCACTTTAAACAAGCTTTCAGGATCTTGGAGACGTTCATCCTCACAAATTTCATCAAAATGACGTTTCACTTTTCTCTGACGAGTTTTAGGAAATTCAGGGTTTATAGACCATTTCACTGCAATACTATGTGCTTCCGTTTTTAAATCTTCAAATTCATGTCGATACTTTTCAAGTTGTTCTAGACAGACTTGCAAACGCTTTGAGGCATTTGAAAGATCGATGGCTTTAGACTGAAGTGCTTTAGAAGCCGCGTTGGAGTTGGAATTCTCCTCTGACCGGGGGCCCCTTCCGGCTAGGGGCCCGTGGCATTTTGCCGACTTGCCACCCTGTAGTTACGCCACTGACTGTTTCTTATACCATAACCGTAACTGATTATTTTTACCTCTCAAAACTCAGCAGCACCTTCTAACTATCAAAACTGCCACCTCAGAGAGTACCTACATTAAAATAATAATGGAATAGAACGGTACCTTCGAAGGTTAAATATAATATCATATTAAAGTTTCATTTGTAATGAGTGGATTAGAATAGAAAATAATTCAAATGTCTTACTGTTACCCGCGTCTCACTGTGCTCCCCTACTTTCTACAATAGTTCTAACGATTTAGGAATTATATAATTATTGCGAAATATGGTTGGAGTCAGTTGGAGTAAAACACAAGCTCTTGAAGGTAAAATTGCACTTTTAACCAGTTTCATTCTAAAGTGAAGTAAAGTGAAGTTCCTTTTGATTTGTTAACTTCTATTTGAATTTGTAACAATTACGGAATACTAGGTCTGATTATCTGCAACCCTGAAAACAAGAATTTTCACACGCTCTGTCACCAGCGTTTGAGTTACATAGTTTTTGTAACGACTCTTTTCAAAACCCTAAAAAGGACTTTCATATAGTCTGAAGCTATGAGATCCCATTAAGAGATAAGATGGATATGTGTCGGCCGTTGCCGATGATTTATTTAACAATTCGATTTTATTTATAAATTACAAATTTTACAATATTTATACTTAGTTCTTGAATTTGTGCACACACTTCCTTGTTTTCTTCGATTATATAGCACGCAGGCTTTCTTGTTCTTCTTCGATTATACAGCACGCAGGCTTTCTCGTTTTTCTTGATTTTTCTTCTTCACATCTCTGCACACACGTGTTTTATTTCATGGGGGATGGGGGTATTCATTTATTTTTTATTTTTTATGTTGCATGTTTGCACCATAAATTGTTACCAACTTAATTGTTAGATCAATCCTAAAGGCGCGTTAACAGATATATTGTAAATAATTCGAATATACCTACAAATAATTTAACATCGTTAGCAGAAATATTAGAATATAATAAGAAATACAACAGTCTAAAAATTTCTTGGCCGTCTTCTGTGCTTTCGGAAGGCACGTAAAGCCGTCGGTCTAACTGTGTTAATGATTTGCCATAGTTAAAAAAACAGGGTGCAGGCACATCGAAAGGCAAGCCTAGCAAGCTACCTCAGCTGTAAAATCCAAAAATGCTCACAGAACTAATTGCAAAAATTAGTAAGGAGCAGGTCCTGGACCTATATTAAGAGGGAGACTTCTTAATAAAAGTGGAAGAAAAGAAGCAGGAATATTATTATGTAGAGTAAAAAATTTAATATTTTTCGGTTAGAGTTGATCAGCAGGGTTGGGTGGTGATAAAAGTTCAGTGAAGAGAAAATTCTACAGGGTACAAATCCTACACTATCGAATTTTTAAAGATGCAAATCCTACTCAAAAGATTAATTATAAACTATGTAAGTACCTACTCGCGTCAACACTTCAAATGTTACTCTTTTATTTACGGGGTATTAAAATTTTGTATTTTTATTGACTTCTGATGACATTATCTTAATTTGAATACAATGTAATTTAATTGTAGTAGGATCAATAAAACACTTAATAATATGTTTGCTTTCATATTATATTCAATGAAAATTTATTTTGTAGCTACTTTGACGTCATCACGATGACATTTTTAAAAATGGGCGACTTTGATAAGACGTGGGCCAAAATTGATAACATCTAAACCCCAATTCAGATTTTGGATTTAAACACTTCACTGATGTTTGACAATAATCAAATTTACCTACTCGTAATACAGAAAAATTTGCAGAAATTATAAAAATTTGTGATTCCTCAGCAAGACTCCCTAAAAGTTTCGAAGCCTGTTAAATAATGCATTTATTTAAAATGGATGTTTATGAAAAAGTACTGTTTATTGTTATTTTTTAGCAAAAGCTAAAAAACATTCTTTTATTCTTTTCTTCTTGACCTTTTCAAGCCAGCCTGGCGGAGTAGCACAAATTTAGTCACCTGGAATTTAAAAATTCCCTATAGATATTCGGAAATCTGATGGTTTATATAATAGAAATCACCAAAAATATTTGCAGAATATTAAGAAGCAAAAAAACGGATGTAGATTTTTCAGGTGCTTCTAACTTTTAACGTTCAACTTGCTAAACAACTTATTGTTCACAATTACTAAACATAAATTACTAAACAACTTCAAATTATAATTTATAATTATAATTATAATTATAATTTACAGTTTAAGTCCCGCAATTGCATAAAATAATGTACGTACTATATACTGCTATTATTGAGTAAATATATGACTATTTGTGTCTTTAACAAAGATTATTATTTGACTTGCAAGTTGTATTTCTATTATTTATAATCACTTAGTTATTGCTTTCATATGAAATAAATTTTGAGGGTTGGATCTGATGATGCTAGTTTAGCGAAACCGGTAATCCAATTAATATATTTTTTTACTGCTAGCTTAAAAAGCCTACCATTATTAACTGATTTTTTATCTTGAATTTTATTACCGTAGTCAATAATAAAATATTAAAAGATAGTAATATCGATATTATTAATAATAATAATTAAAGTTATCGCCCTTTTGTTGCTGTTTTGAAGTAAATCAAGCCTCGGAATTTGACTTATTTAATGCAAGAAAATTACTTATACTATTAACTTTTTAATTCAAGTACAAAGCATAATAGTAGTTATTAGATAGATATTACTTATTGAAGTAGCAAATCATAGTACAATACCAAATTAAAAACAAAACGTCACGCATCAGATTAAATTATTCACTTATAAAAGTATCATTCATAAAATAAAAAAAAAAATTAAATTTTAAATTAAAACTACTAAATTTATTATCAATAATAAAAAAGAATTTCTAAATAAGAACATTTAAAGTCCTAGTAGTGAAAAAAATGGTATTTACAAGCAGAGATATTTTTTGTTTTTGCCTGCGATAACCTTGAGTGAGGCCGAAGACCGAACAACCACGGTCTACACGTATGCCTGCGATACCCTTGAGTGAGGCCGAACAGCCACATCCGACACGGTCTAGATGGCTAAAGGCGGTCGGTAGGCCGCCTCTGCCAGCTAGTAGTCTATAGAATCGAGAAAAGCTATTTCGTGCTACATGTATTTTTTCCACAAATCATGATTAAGTTTCCAACAATTTTGAAAGTGATTTTAACAGCTTATTTTTTAGATTTTGAAAAGAGCTTAGTCAAATTTTTACAAAAACAATAATATACTTACTTCAAAACCCAATCTATAAACACCAAGAAAAAGTCGTTAAAATAGTGATCCAGGAAAAAGCATGACCAGAGAAAGTAAAGATGATAAGGATAAACAGTTTTTATTAATTTATTTTTCCATGTAATAAAAATTTATTTTAACTAGGTACTTTTTTGAGTATGATCTAACAGGATGTCCCTGTGACCGTGGAGAACCTTTGAGGTGGTGATAAAGGACACTTTTCTAAGACAAATTTTCAAATAAAATTTTTGCCCAAGTCCAATCCCTTGGGGGGTACCTCCCTTTAAAGCAATTTTTTGAATTTCTGATTTCAAACGGCCATAGCTCCGATATTATTGATTTTTTAAGGTTAATGGATTAGAACTTTTTTAAAGATCATTCGCTTGTCTACAAATTAGGTTATAACCCCTTATCGTCTAGAATCAACGGATTTCGAGTTATAAATTAAATTAAGGGAAAAAATGTTTAAAAAATTCAGGTTTTTTTTTTAAATTTTCTTGCGAACCCCGTATCTCTTAAACGAAACGTCTAAGAGAAAAACTAATGGCCCAAACCGGATAGGGAATTTAACGGGCTACAACTTTCGTTAAATAAATTTTTTTCGGAAACCAACCGTTTTCACAGAAACTCTGAAAATAATGAACAAGGTGTAGGTAAAAAAAATAAATTCACAAAATTAATTTAATAAATGCTCAAAATGGCCTCCCTCATTTTCAGCACACAGGCGTGCTCTTTTCAAAAGGTGTTGCACGGTATTATTTAATACGTTTTAACAATGTTTTAACATTAAAACAAATGCTATAAATCAAATTGAGATTTTTAGTAATTATGTGAATTTATATTTTTTACCTACACCTTGTTCATTATTTTCAGAGTTTCTGTGAAAACGGTTGGTTTCCCAAAAAAATTTATTTGACGAAAGTTGTAGCCCGTTAAATTCCCTATCCGGTTTAGGCCATTAGTTTTTCTCTTAGACGTTTCGTTTAAGAGATACGGGGTTCGCAAGAAAATTTAAAAAAAAACCTGAATTTTTTAAACATTTTTTCCCTTAATTTAATTTATAACTCGAAATCCGTTGATTCTAGACGATAAGGGGTTATAACCTAATTTGTAGACAAGCGAATGATCTTTAAAAAAGTTCTAATCCATTAACCTTAAAAAATCAATAATATCGGAGCTATGGCCGTTTGAAATCAGAAATTCAAAAAATTGCTTTAAAGGGAGGTACCCCCCAAGGGATTGGACTTGGGCAAAAATTTTATTTGAAAATTTGTCTTAGAAAAGTGTCCTTTATCACCACCTCAAAGTTTCTCCACGGTCACGGGGACACCCTGTATATAACGGTAATAATGATTTTCCAATTAGTAATCTGTTACAATAAGTAAATTATAGTGTATTTCAAATTAATTGGAATTAAAAAAAGTCTAGCATCAAATTACGTTGTTATAAAAACATACAAACTATGCAAGGAAAAACAATATAAGAGATAAGATTATCGCGCCAACGAAAGCCTGCATTTCATACTCCACGTGGAGTAGTGTAGTTCTAATTGGTTAATATTTATAATAAGGACTTATTATTGGATAATATTTCTATTACGAAAATTCTCTTTGCGACTCCACGTGGACGCGTGTACCAGGTGTACAGTAAGTTTGTATGTTTTTATAACAACGTAATTTGATGCTAGACTTTTTTTAATTCCAATTAATTTGAAATACACTTATACTATTACATAAAACATTATCAGTTGATTATAATATTATTTGTCAAAATTCAAAAAGCTAATATTCGAAAAAAAAGTAGTTATCAATAATTTCAAGACAGTTTTTTAGTACTTACTATTTACGATATTGCTTTTAATCTTTTTGTGAAAACCCATATCGACCCATATACACATATTATACAATATTATACGTAAATAGTAAAAATAGAATACATTATTTACATAAAAATTATAACCATAAAAAAAGGAATAATTAATAATTTGAAAAATTTCTAATTTATATTCCATATTTATCATAATGGTTTTAATTTATTTAAATACGATTTTGAAAACTCATAATTCCTGAATATTTACGGAATTATATTTAACTAATTAACGCAAAGTGAAGGTTAAACAAAATTATGTAATGGATTTGATAATAAATAAATAGTAGTCAATAAGTAGTAAGTTTTTTTTATTCATGTTTTTGGTTTGTTAACATTTTATTTTTATTGAATACGATCAAATTATTTTCAAAATCAGATGCTTATATTTTTTATCAATTAAAAATGATCAATTATTATTATCTAATGCCAACAACCAATGTTGAAAACAAACATGAAAAGAATTATATCGCCCACAATAGTGTCGTAAGTCAAAAATTGTAAATTCTGAGTTAGGTCCCTAAAATGTCTATAAAATAATGCTGCATCTTAAGAAGTACTACCATAGATAAATTTCAGGAAGTAGATAACATAACACGACAATAATTATTCACTCGTCTATGATTAGTAGTTTCTATTTTATTTTTAAGTTACAAGCCCATAAATCTTGAAAAATAGCAATTTTCATTTTACTGGGTGTACAATATGTACATAACGAAATTGATCTAAATGTTTTTTTATACTATACAAACGATTCTCGTTCGATCAATACCAATTTTATTCAAAAATTTCATTTAGGTAATGTTAAAAAAACATTTTTATTGTTAGAAATGAAAATCTGTTTTAATTGTTATCCGCAACACTTAACTTCTACGTGATACTTGCTCGGAGCGATGTTAGAAAAATGTACAATATCACAATCTTCGAAACGCTTTTACCTTTTCACCTTTGGGGCACCGACGATTATTATGGTAGCTCATTGGAGCTCAAACGTTTCTATATCGATTGGTATTTATTTTATTAAAAAAAACGCATCTTTAAAAAGGCGTTTCTGCAGCCGCCCCCCCCCCCCCAAATTGTTCTAAAAAATTGAATTTTTATTGAACGCCTTTGGGTTGCACACAATGTTCATGGGAGCTCATTGGAGCTCATACGATTCTCTGTCGATTGATACCAATTTTATACACAAATTCGCGATGGGGGGACTGCAGCTCAAACGTTTGACACAAATTTCATTAAAAAATTCGCGATTGGGGAGGGGGGCGAAATGTACCTCGAAATTTGTCGCATTTAGAAAAATCTAACCACATTGGTTACTTGGCAAAGGACATCCTAAGGATCGTATTTACGTAAAAAACACTACTATATTTTTTGTCGGTATCCCATATGCTAAAAGGTTCCTCCACCTCTGTGTCATTCATAAAAAAAATTACTAGCAGGCTCCCAGCAAAATGTAATTTGAATGAAAATTAATTGTATTCAATACCTACCCCCATTCCAATAACTACCAACCTAATAATATGAATATATGAGAGTAAATATACTAAAACTGATCAAGAATCCGCGGACGGCCTTTTTGCTAATATTTAGTTACTACATGTATCTTTAAAAGAGGTTTACCTCCTACCTAAACCTTAATATATCAAAAACGTTATATTTATAAACATTGACCTACTAAAAATATTTTAATAAATCTGTTGATTAGTACAGTAAGTTGTCCAAATAAGGAAAATGAGAAACTTTTCCAGAAGGACAATAGCCAAAATAAAAAATGTTTACGACTATAGAGAAAAGAATAAAATTACTTCCCTCACAACTCTGCCGTTTTCAAAAATAGTCAATTTCTAACACACAAAATAACGAATTCACAATATCAATGTCGCACAACTCTGCACAATTAAAAAGGATACTGGAGTGAAGCAACAAAATACATTTTGAGAAGCATTGAAGTAAGGGTGCAGGTTACCCTTGACTTATTTGAGCTGTTCTAAATATAAAACGTTAGGCATATCTGGGTTAAAATATATCCCTAAATTTTTGAAGCAGGTTAGTAATTGGCGTACTCATGAACGAGTTACCACAGCGTATTAAATTGTACACTCAAGATAACTTTTTATATATTTATCACAAATAATAATACTATCACTCCACTCAGAATGAAATAAGTAATATTTTATAATTAGACATAATTTTTTATTTCTAATAATAACCGAGTTATTTGTTGTAATACATTAAATTTTGTAATGAAATATCTGGAATTTCCAGTTTACAGTCCATTGCTTGCAAAATAAAAGCAAAATGAAGAAAATAGCTTCCTTAATAAAAGAAAATTGCTGTTGAGGGGTTGGGGTCTTGGTTTCCCCTAGTTCTCGCCCTCCTAGCCCTTTTCTTATTGGGTTGATTTTGGGAGGGGGGAGTGACATTGAGTTTATTAAAGGCCTCCTTCGTCTCTATTTGGTTCATCTCTATTTTGAGTCTTAGGGCCCCTTGCCCTTCACGGAGCTCGACTTGCCCCTTGATAAGGGAGTCAAGTTACTCGTTGATAGAGGAAGGGGCTTGGATGTTGCATGCCAGAAGCTCTAATCTGTCTTGGAGCTGTTTTAACTGTTGCGACAACTCCGACTCAGCCTCGTTTCGCACCTGGTCATGGGCGAGTCTCGCGTAGAGCCTGTCGCCGACCTCGCGAACGGCTTTGAGCGTACGCGGGTTGCTCGCCAGGGCCACCTTCCACTCGTCCAGCAGCGTTGCTGGATCGAGTTCTTCTACGGTGTACTCTTCCATTTATATTTTTTAAATTTTTGTCGCGACTAGTTGGTCAAATAGATACAAATAATAAAAAGGAATTTTGCTCACCTGTAAATTTACAGAGGCACTTCCAATTTCACTATTGAAACCAGTCCGAACTATCCAAATCTAGTTTTTAAATTTTCACTGTTAATTAATTTACACTATTTTTCTTGAAATATAGGGTTTTTTCGTCTTAAACTGCTCTACAGATCTCCGGTAGTAGTAATTAGGTAGTAAATAATTTTTTCCTTTCTATTTAAGTCCAAAATTTCCAATACAAAATCAAAATTTTGTGAATGTTAACTGCCAAAAATGTATTTGATATACTACTGACCGACTCTTATTAATTTAATTTGATGTATAAAATTTGACAACTCTTACGTTTTTGTCCTTTAATAACGACCGATGATGAGAATACATTAGAATCTCGAAACGCGTCTCGTCATTTAATAAAGAATTTGGAGAAAAAGACTAATTTCAATTTTAATTTAAGAATATTTAGGTCGCATTTAGTTCTACTCCAAAAAAAATTTTCAATTGGACGTATTTTATGCGATATTTTACTCCTCTAATTCCCCGGCATTTGTTGGTTTTCTAAAGGTGTGGGAACCCTGCTTTTGGGATTCTGGCACTGAAATCAAGATACACTGGAATTCAAATAAGTCGATGTTATAGGATAGTTTATTATTTTTTTACTAAACGGACTTCATCAGTTGATAGTATGGGCAAATTTAGATAAATTACAGTGCTTAACTCAAAATAACCAAAAGTGGACTTAACCACTTTTTGCACTGACCACTTCAATTATAATTATGAATACGGGTCTGACTATTATTGGTTTTTGTGATGATGAAATTTTCCCAAATTTTCAAAATAAAAATATCGTAATTTCAGAATTGAAATTTTGGTCAGCAATATGTTATATTATGCGATCTACTAATTGCGTAGAACTTGAATTGTCGTATAGTTTCGGTTAAGATTATAAATAATAATTACAGAAACTATCAGGAAATAAAAAATAATATATAGTATTATATTAACTCATATCAAAATTTTTGCAAAATTTATTGGCCATTACAATTTATTGAACGATTTATCGTTGAAACTTAAAGAAAATAACAATTTGTTTATTACTAATATACATTCCCCGGATTTCGATTCGGAAAAGATTTGAAAACCTTTTTGTATAACGTCATACCATAGTTCTCTTATAGTTTTTTACTGGATATTTCTAATAATATTAGCTCTTCCTTTAAATAAATATCAGGACATGGATGGATGGATTGGATGGATTTCGGGGGAGGGGCAAGTATTAACTTGCACGCACTTAGGCCACTCTACCGGGCCCATTGTACTGCCTCCATTTTCTTGCTCACCCCCAGCCTGACCCACAATGTCGACACTGCTAAGTATGACCGCAGCCGTTAGGCGGTCTCTCGGCCTCACCACCGACCAGAACTCCCCAACAATGGCCGGCACTACGAACCGGGGACGTCCGCTCGATGACCGAGCTCTGAGAAGTCCCGCGATTCGCACCCCACCAATGCTAGGTGCAGTCGATGGGTGGCCCCTGGACCAGGCCACCCAGCCCGAAGCCTCAACAAAGTCAATCATTGCGTAGTCGATGGGGAGTAGGGGTGATTTTTATTACCCTGTTTGACATATTAGATCAGGTCAAATCAGGGGGACCGCCGGCTTAACGTGCCCTCCGAAGCACGGAGACGGTCATTGAAGGAAAGATAGTCCGAAAGAAATTTGACTCCTACTGGACTCGAACCAATGCCTTTAGCATCAGTAGTCGATTGCTCTAACTACTCGGCCAATGACCGTCTCTCGGTCATTAATCAATATCAGGACATAAAATATTATCATTGCTGTTTTGTTCTCTTTGGATAAGTTGGATTTTAAATCTAGTATTGAAAATATTGTTGTAATATGATTAGTAGGAACTATCTACATACATACATAATAAATAGACGCGGTTTTCTACAAAGCATAGCATCATAAAACCAATGTACCTACATAATATCTGTAATAATATAGGTTCAGATCGCATTCTTATCAATATTTTCAAACAAAACTGCAGTCCCAAAACATTTTAACCTTTCTTAGCTCTTAGCATTTTTTAAGAAAATTAAAAAAACTTTCAAAATTTATTTAAACATTTTCTACCATTTTTTGAGCATCAAAATCCGAGTGCTCTGTAGATTGGACATATTTATAAATATAATTAATGTTAATTTTCGATAATTTACCAGTAAATAAATATATCAAATTCAAATTTATTATAATTTAAAAAACTAAATATATTTTATTATCAAGTTGCATATATATAGTATTTACTCGAGGTAGGTAATACATAATATATGTATAATTACATTAAGTTTGTCATTATCAATACAACTTGTAACGTACGACAATTTAAAATCTAAAAGTTCTGAATTCATTCATTTAGTTGAAAATACTGAACAAGATATCATTATTATGGTAAAACCAATTGAAATTTATAGTGAAACCTTAAATGAATGGGAGTGTATCCAAGAAATTGTTGAAAATAATAATCAAGAACAACCTTTTTATATCTGCAATATCAACGATATAATAGAAAAATATAAAAAATGGATTAAACTTATGCCAAAAATTAAACCATATTATGGTAAATTATTATTAAAATAAGTGTAAGAGCTGTTTTACATTACACTAAATTTTTCAGGACTGAAATTTTTAGTCCTAAAAATGCAATGCGCGCGCCGAATTAGGATGATAGAAAACTTGTTGTAATACTTTCCTGTTTGCAACTACAACCTGACAATTTTAACTTTTTCAGCGACTGAATATGCGCCGCGCGCATTAGGTAAATTGTCAAATAATGTCGATTGGTTTGTAAGTGTTTAAAAGTGATTTAAAATAATTAAATAAAAATGCAAATTAGCAAAAGAAAAAAATTATGTGCTGCATAATTATTACAACGTTACTTGCAAAAACAAAAAATCAAACTTTAAAAAAAAAGCGATTATGGACTAAACTTCCAATGATTTGTTCGCGTTTGTTATTTTTTTTGTAAAATTATAAGAAGCTTGTACTCTTATAAAATAAAATCTCGGGTGTGAGGGTTGGGATAATAAAACAACTGTTAACAATACCTACTTATATAGTAGGTATATGAAAAGATGCATTGCCAACCTTTTGCCGTTACCAAGAATTTTGAATTTTGAATTTTAAATTATGAAACTAATTTTACATCATGCGCGCGCCGAATCAGGACGCTAACAACAATTAATTAGAACATGTTCTAAATTCTTGCTGTCAGCGTCCTAATTCGGCGCGCGCATTGCATTTTTAGGACTAAAAATTTCAGTCCTGAAAAATTTAGTGTAATGTAAAACAGCTCTAAGGTAAGCTTTTTAATAAAACTCTTTTTAGCTGTGAAATGTAACAACCATCCTGTCTTACTGGAAACATTGGGAGCTCTTGGAGCGGGATTTGATTGTGCATCAAAAGCCGAAATTAAACAAGTATGTTCGATTGGTGTAAATTCCGATAGAATAATTTTTGCCAATCCTACCAAAATAGCTGCACACATCACTTATGCAAATAAAGTTAAAGTGAATATGATGACGTTCGACAATGAACTGGAATTGCATAAAATGAAGGCTTTGCATTCAAACCCTGAGTAAGTAAATCAATCCGACTTTAATGAAGTCTTACTTTAAATAATAATTGCAAATTTCTACCAACTAACTATAAAAAAATTTAAAATTCTTCTAAGTGCCCGAATTGATATAAGTTTACTCTTAAAGTATAACCTTTTTGAAATAATATATTTATTTCTTGCCCACTGACTATTTAATAACAACAAATAATATTCAAAAGGCAATGTATAGTATACACGTTTTTCAAGTAAAATTTCTTGTTGAGAAACATTTCTAGCTGTAATTAAGGAAAAAGATGCAAAAATTAAGCGCAATTACATTAAGTTCAGTCAATATTTTTAATTAATATTCTAAAGAAAATACAAAAAATAATTAATAATGAGTTATTCTTAATGCATTCAAAATTTCTATTTTTCATGCTTATAATTAAATTTTGAGTTGTTGTTAACGAAATTTTAGCCCACGCAAGTTTGATGGCGTATTTTAAGCTTCCAACATCAGCGTACTGCTTTGAATTTTGATATACCTCACGAGGAAGAATTCCCCAAAGATTCTCGATTAGATTAAGATCCGGAGAGCGTGCTGGCCAATTCATAAGTGTTATATTTTTCTGCCTAAACCATTCTTTTGTTGTTCTCGATACGTGAATGGATGCGTTATCTTGCTGAAATATGTAATTTTCTTTATGCATTTCTTCCCCAAAGTTAATTAACACATTTTCCAGTAAGTTCCAGTAAGTAAACATATTTTCTATATTTAAAGGGTGCGCCATCTTTTACTTCGGTATGTAAACATTGAATAACTTTGCGACGCATTTTTAAGGACGATTTGCAATTGTTTCCGTATAAGGTGCAATTAACACAAAGAATATTGCCCACTGACCATTCACGTCACTTGGAATACGGCCAAACAGTCGCTCGAATGGCTGACACTGACCCTGATATTTGGAAGCAAATTTTTGATGACCGATTAGGGTCATTTCATACTGTCTGGCGGCGTTAATAAGCAAAATTGTCGCATTTGGGGTGCCGAAAATCCACACGTGATCCATGAACAACCATTGCATGACCAAAAAGTGACTGTTTGGGCTGGCGTTAGCGCCAAAACCATCATTGGGCCTTATTTCTTCAACATCAACGGACGTTTGATGTCGAAAAATGGCGATATTGACTGGCCACCGAGATCTCCAGATTTAACGCCTCCAGACTTCTTTTTGTGGGGATATTTGAAGAGCAAAGTGTACGCCAATAAGCCTCATACCCTGGACGACCTCAAAGCCAACATCCGTGCCGTAATGCTTGTTATACCGACCGAAATGCTTGAAAAAGTGATGGAAAATGCCGCAAAAAGAGCCCATTTTGCCGTGACCAATGGGGGCGGTCACTTAATTGATGTTGTATTCGGAAATTGATCCAAATAAATTGTAAAGGTCCAAATTAAATGATAACAACTCAATTTTAAGTTTTTTGGTTTTTTTTTCAAAGTTATTCAATATTCTCATACCGAAGTAAAAAATGGCGCACACTTATATTTTTCGCTTGTCATTCGTGTATCTATACAACAAATTGGGGTCTTCCCAGAGAAGGAAAACGCAGCCCAAATCATTACCGTATCATCTCCGAAGTTCCTACTCATTGAAATGCCTTGCGGTTTAAATTATGTCAATAGAACTTGAAACCATCCGGCCCATTTAAATTAAATTTTTTTTTCCAGAAAAAGTAACGTTTTGCCATTCCATGTTCCATGTCATTTGATCCTGAGCAAATTGCAATCTTGCCTCGAGGTGCTTCTTAGTTAAAGGAGGACTTTTTAACATTTTTCTCCATTTAAATTGCCTACTCTTTACAATAATATGTTGAACACGTCTAGCACTTACAGGAAGTTCCAGGTTTCTCTTAATTTGAGTTGCAGTTACTGATTCTTTTACAGCAGCTCGTAAAATGGATACACGTTGCCGGTCAGTTAATTTCTTGTTTCCTTGTTTGGAGCTGTTTTTCCGTAGGAATCACCCAGTTTAAGAAAGTTATTGACTACACATAGCGATCTACAATTTTTTTTGCAATAACGCGATGCGATAAACCAATTTCAATTAAAAAAAGAATTCTTCCTTTTTCTTCCGAAGTTAAATACTTTCATTTTAGCATTATAATAATTAAGGGCAAAATTATACTTCAAAATAGTAATAATGACTCAATTTTGTTCACTTTATTAATTAAACTTTGAATTGTTATTATAATCTTGCTTGAATGAACTTATAGCAATTTCGCAGTATTTATATCAATTTTTACGGTAATACCCGATTTAAAGTACTATAGTTAGGGAAAGTATTGATCTTCGCCATAATCTTGATAGTTTGATAGTTCCCCATTACTAGTTGAAATAATGAATCAGTTAGAGTGCAATAGACCTAATTTTCAGTTGAAATATTAAGTGAACTTAAAGCAATTTCGACCAGTGTATTACTTCTTAATTGAAAGGATGTAACACATCAACGGAATAAGTCTGCTCAACATCGATTTTGTCGAGTGAGAACTGTGAATTCGGTGGTAAATTGCACATGTATATCAACAAGCGATTTCAGGCTTTCCATGAAATAGATTGATTTTCTAAAAAGTTTATTAAATTTGCTATCAGGTGGAATAGGGATGTTTATGGTTTTTGTATAACGTTTCAAAATTTGAAAAATATACAAAAAAAATAAAACTTCGAACTTTTTTAACATTTCTTTACTTTACTCAGTAAAGGCCCACTTGTTCAGTATTAGGATATCTTTTAACCCAAATTAATTTCCATTAATACAAGTCTTGAAATAATAATTTCTATACAAAATAAACCAGGTTGAAAGATAACCCTAGACTGAACAACTGGATTTTACTCCACAACTCTAACGCCGTTGATTTTAGACAATAAAGGGTTGTAATGTAATTCCTAGATAATTTCATGCTCTTTAGAAAATCGCTAAGTTTTTAATACTAAAATATTCAATTGCTTCGGTACCATGACCATTTGAAGGTAGAAAATAAAAAAATTATTCGGACGCGATGATATACTATAATTATATACCCTGTATGCATTGAAAAACAATAATTAGGCACCTATTAGTACTTATTAAAATAATTAGCAGTTTTACAATCTGCGGTATTACTACTATGTTACTACAATCATTAGCTTTCAACGTTCGTCCTTATGGTGCTTATTAACATTTGATAATTTATGTTAAACTGGTATAAAACTAACCATTTAATGAAATTGTTGCCAAATGAATTCAAATGTAGTAAACAATCATTTAAATTATAACTACAAAATTAAACAAACCTTAAAATGCTGCAATAAAAATAAAATTGACCTTGACAACTCAATAGTTATTTACGTATAAATAACAGAAAATGATACTTTTTTTGATGAATTGTTTCTGTGCAAATCGAAATAAAAAAAGAAAATCTGTACTAAAGAATTAAAGGAATATTACAAAATAAATGATTATATTAAATATATTAAATAAATTGTTAATTACAAAGTGAACCTAAAATTTACATGCATTGTAAAGTGTGAAATTCCGCTGAGGTGTATTAAATTACAAAGATTACGTAGTTTGTACCAGAATAGCTGATTTTCGCTTTAATTAATCTCAACGTAATTCTACACTTGATGGTGTTCTGGAGAAAAAAATATTTCGGTCTGCATGATTTCACGTTAAATGATTTCCACTGAACTGATATTTATATAAGTCGATTCTGATCACAAATTTTAAATTTTAATGGGTTTAAACTTTAAATTGCACTCAACTAACCAATGAAAATCTGATGCAGTTTTATTGTAACGGCGGGGATAAAATAAAATGTAAGATCTTCATTGCTTAGTTTGAACTACTCAAATATTAAAGATTTAAAGGAATGATCAGACCCGACTTATTAATTTGGGCTGAGAATTTTTTATTCGAATATTCATTTCATAAATATTCGAACAATTGGAATATTTCAATATTCGAATATTCAAATACAGTAGAAACCATCTATAACGATAACTCGAGGGACCAACATATTTACTCGTTATAACCGATTTTCGCTATAAACGGTTATGGACAATAAATGTTTATAGATATGTATTATGAAATAAAATTATTAAATAAGAAAGTTAAATACATACAACCAACGTTTAACAAGATTTAGTGGAAAAAAATCTGTAATTTTGGTTGGTTTGCGGTAATGGAGTATTTTAATTTTATCAATTGCACTTTCTAAATATTATGCCAAATTATAAGGTCCATGTCACTGGCCCCCCCCAAATCGATTTTTAGTAAAATTTTTGTGTCAATCGTTAGTGCTTCGTTAGTGCCTGTTTGTGCTTCCATTCCCGACGTTTGTGCCTCAACGGTCGCGAAGTTATTCGCGAAATTTGTTGGGAGGGGCTGTTGACACGATGGCCCCCCCCAAATCGATTTTTAATAAAATTTTTGTGTCAATCGTTAGTGCTTCGTTAGTGCCTGTTTGTGCTTCCATTCCCGACGTTTGTGCCTCAACGGTCGCGAAGTTATTCGCGAAATTTGTTGGGAGGGGCTGTTGACACGATGGCCCCCCCCAAATCGATTTTTAATAAAATTTTTCTGTCAATCGTTAGTGCTTCGTTAGTGCCTGTTTGTGCTTCCATTCCCGACGTTTGTGCCTCAACGGTCGCGAAGTTATTCGCGAAATCTTGTGGGAGGGGCTGCTGACATGCAGCCCCCCCCAAATCAATTTTTAATAAAAAATTTGCGTCAATCGTTAGTGCTTCGTTAGTGCCTGTTTGTGCTTCCATTCCCGACGTTTGTGCTTCAACGGTCGCGAAGTTATTCGCGAAATATTTGATTTCCGTGAACTCCGAGCAATTTGGCAAAGTAGGCGGCAGGAAGCTAATAGCTCCCCGGAGGTAATACGTATTTTCGCCAAGTTGAATTGTCTGAGGAATTTGTTGTAGCGGAATATTAAAATCTAGTGACGAATTGGTTTTTAAATTGCCGCATATTTCCAGAAATATGTGGGAACTAAAAAGGATTTTTTTTTCGGTAAATTGTTGACAGTGATTACATTGACTATTATTATTAACATTTTCTTTAAATCGCAAGTCTAATGCTTTCTGAAGCATTCCAATATGTTCTGTAGGAAAATTTATCGTTAAAGTGGAGTATGGAACTACCGCCTCCTTATTGCAATTAGGACATTTCGTATGCTCTGTCATCGAGGGCTGATTATGGAACAATTCTTTAAATAAATAGTAAGATGTGGATGCAGCGTTTAGTTCAACGTGATTATTCGGAAAATATTTCTTGTTGGCTTCTCCAAAAACTTTATCTAAAATTAAAGCACGCTTCTTGTAAGTTTGCGCGTTTACTCCATCTCGCATAACATGTGCAACCAGCTCGTACAATGTAAGTGACGGTTTTTGAGAATTTACAAATTTTGCATATTTTTCGCTTTCAGCATAAGAGCAGCACATGATATGTATTATGCTGTCGAAGCCGCATGTGTTGATTACTGTAAAATACGTTTTGCCAATCAGAATGGGTTTTAAACCTAACACATTTCCATTTCTGAGTAATCCGATTACTGAGGACTTCGTCTTGCTTTCATCGTTGTATATCAAAACAGTGGGATCTTTATCCAAATAATTGGCTTTCTTTCTTTTTGCTCCCTTTTCTTTTTTTGTGTTTTGGTCACCAAGACCACCCCAATTTTCAAACGCGGTTTCAGTTCCCAGTTCAAAATTATTCGGATCATCATCTTCTTCTTCGACTACAACGTCATTTATTTTTCTTTTCGAGACTGCTAAAATAAAATCATAATTGTTAACCTTAGAACCTTGCGATTTATCTAAATATTTAAGTACAGTCGACTCTCGATAAATTGAAACTCAAGGGACCAGAGAAGGACCAGAGAAAAATTTCAAATTACCATTAATTATTACAAAATTATCGAGAGATTCAAATTAACGAGTGTTCAAATTATCGAGCGTCGAGTGTATTTGGAAAAATTAGAATTAAAGATTGTTATTATTAAATAATAAATAACTAAGAGAATGAACGGTTAATCTATGTACTATATCGAATAGGTAAATTGAACACTACCACAGTTAATTTTTTTTAAAACTATATGAGTAGTGTTCAATTTACCTATTCGATTATTATTATTTTAATATTACCTTCTGTTGTATTACCTTCTGTTTTATCATCTTCTATTGTATTGTATTTGGATCTGGTAAGAATCGTGGATCCAATAATATTTTTTATGTGAATATCCAAAAAATCATCAATTCTTATTGGCAGCGTTTTATGCTGAAAAATACGATTTTTTAATTGATTAAACAGACTTTCGGATGTCGAACTGGTTTCGGTAAGATTTCCATATTCAAAAATGGGGATCATAACGGCGGACCAACACGGGAGCAGTTTACAAAACTTTAACAATTTCTTAGCAATTTCAGGGTTGTACTGCATATTATCATGATCTCCTTTGTTAGATGTAGTTTTTGATTCCATTAAACACGAGTCATAAATAGCTTCAATTTCTTCGAAAATATCCGACATTACTTCAGCTTCAGTATCACTATTTTCCATTTCTTGAATTATATTCAATTCCATTTCTTCAATTATACCACCATTTTCATCGTTCTTTTGACATGCCCATACTTCATTTGTAGTTTCGTGAGTTGCTATTCTTCCTTTTAAATATCTTTTCGCCGTTTCACAACTTGTAGGACCTTCATCATCATTATTTCCATCTTCCTCGTGTAAAGCCACCGTGAATATATTATACAACAATTTCTTAATATCTTGAAAATTCGTGCTAACGACCAGCAAACCAAATGACCGTAAATAAAAATTTTTGATGCGTTTTGTGGCGGACTTAATTTCTGGCCAACCACTAAACAAATGCATCACGTGGTTGAAGTCGTTTCGAAGCATACACAAAGGTACTTCAACATTTGGTTTCTTTTTTATTAAATCGGAGCAAACACTTATGTATTTCGACAGCTTGGAATATTGCGTAAAAGTTTTTGTTGTCGCCATCATCAAAGCCAGCGATTGGTCGGTTACCACAATTTTTGGCGGTACAACAGCGTTCTTCAGCCATTCAGAAAGCCAACAAGCTATCGACATATTATCGTGTTTTTCAGATAACATATGTGCGACGGGAAATTGGCTTTGGTTCATGTGATCCATAACTCCAATTTCATACAAGAATATGGCGGACGTTGTTCTTCCGGTAATTAGGTTTACCTTTTGGACCACACCACCTGTTGCATCGATAGTTATCGTAGGAATTTTGTTTTGTTTTGTGTATATTCTATACATATCAATTTCAGTTGGCGACCAATAATGAACAAATAAACGATCGTTTCCCATATCGCGAATGCATTCATTGAAAGGCGACATTCCTTTCATCTTGGATAAAGCTAAAATAGGATCGCCACTCAATCGATTCTTAGCTAAATATTTGTATTTCAAACATCGCAAGGCATTTGCGGTCGGTAAATTACTAGGTTGGGCATCACCGTAATTTGTATGCTTTTGTACCATTTCATTCAAAATATAAGAAGGTGCCTTATTCTCATCGACCAATTTCTTCTCCAAATCGTTACGTTCGTTTTTCGAAATGATTCTCTTCCTTCGTTCACTACAATTTCTGAAATCTCCAGCGTATATGCAGTCCATCACCACAAGGGATTCCAATTTTGGAGCATTTTCCATGGTACATTCTAATAGGCTATGACAAGACTTGCATTGACCTCTTATTCGAAGAAAATTAACACCATCTGGATGAATTTTGCAACCTTTATATGCTATACAACATGACAATTTCGTTTCCTTGTAGAATTCAGTATGAATTACATCTGTCCAATAGTTGGGTTTCAATATTTCATAATTCCTAGCTTTACAATCCCTATCTGATCGTTTATAAGAGTTATCGGGTAAATAAATATTCGACCACTGCTCCGACGACAAAGATATTTTGAATATCAAACTTTCCTCATTTTCGTTTGCTTCCTCATCCAAAGTATCTGAAATTTTCTCACACGCAGGCTGTAAATTTAATTTTCCCATAATATTATGCCGGTTCGTAATTACATGGCTATATATGTATTTTGCAGTAGCAGTAGTATTACCAAATTCTTCCGAAATTTCTTTCCAACAAGCGTGCGATGGACCCCAAACCTTTTTATCGATGGGATCAAATATTCTTTCTTTCTTTGCAGCGATAATAACATGGAGCTGCTCGAAATTAACTGTAGATGTTCTTGGCATTCTGTTTCTTCTCTTATAGACTTGCGGGCTAAAATAGCTTTAATAACTTTAATGAACTTTTTTGGATACTGATTAATTTACTTACACTTATATAGAAAAAATCTATTATTTTTAGGTTGGTACTGCAATGTCCTTTTATTTTTTGAGTCCTTATTATTTGTCCTAAAATATTTTTTTCCTTGTTCGGCATGCCCTTGTGCATGCCCTTGGCATGCCCAAAAGGACGGTTATATTTATTATTTGTTAAATTTTGCACATTTGAAATCTATGCATTCACGCGCAACTTGCTCGGAGTTCACGGAAATCAAATATTTCGCGAATAACTTTGCGGCCGTTGAGGCACAAACGTCGGGAATGAAAGCACAAACAGGCACTAACGAAGCACTAACGATTGACGCAAATATTTTATTAAAAATTGATTTGGGGGGGGCTGCATGTCAGCAGCCCCTCCCAACAAATTTCGCGAATAACTTCGCGACCGTTGAGGCACAAACGTCGGGAATGGAAGCACAAACAGGCACTAACGAAGCACTAACGATTGACACAAAAATTTTATTAAAAATCGATTTGGGGGGGGCCATCGTGTCAACAGCCCCTCCCAACAAATTTCGCGAATAACTTCGCGACCGTTGAGGCACAAACGTCGGGAATGGAAGCACAAACAGGCACTAACGAAGCACTAACGATTGACACAAAAATTTTACTAAAAATCGATTTGGGGGGGGCCAGTGACATGGACCTCAAATTATATTAAAAGAAGTAGTAGAGTGGAAACCATCTGGTGAGAGAAGAAGAGGAAGACCAAGAATTAGATGGTGGGATGGAGTGGAGGAAGATTTGAAAAGGATGGGAATACAGAATTGGAGGATGAAGTGCGGTAATAGGGTCGAATGGAGGAAGATCGTTAGCGAGGCGAAAACACACAGACACCTGTAAGAATGGAAAGCGATGAGGAGTAATCCACCTCAAAATAAGGATTGCGAAAACTTCGTCAGAAGTGATTATATTCCGTCAGGAATGATACCGGGATTCATTCATTCATATTAAAAAAGCAAAAAAGAACACTTTTTGATTCACCACATATTTTACCGCAATTGATGCTATTTTAAAATTGTTGCCAAAGTAACTCGCCAAATGTCTTTCTTTGCATATTAGGTACAGCTTGCTTTTTACCACTTTCAAACTCTTTTATTATTGATATTTTATCTTTGATAGAAAATGATTTTCTTGTTATAGAGGACGACATAATGGCACAGAATATTTCAGAAAGTGTTCTCTGCTTGAAAAGTTGCTAACGGCTGAGAGAAAAATATGCAGACGTGACAATTAGCACGCAAAATACATTTATAATAAAATTTTTGATTTTTTGGAAAAAAATTTGATTTTTTAACTAAAATTTTTAATTAGAATATTAAATAATATCAATTTTACTACATACCAATTATCTTACAGAGCAATAATCCGTATACGTTACGATGATGTCAATGCAGGAATAATTCTTGGATTAAAGTTTGGTTGCGATTTCAAACACGAAGCTCTTCATTTACTAAAGGTAGCTAAGAAAATCGGAGTAAATGTAATTGGAGTTTGCTTTCATGTTGGTTCTACTTGCAAAAACCCTAAAGTGTTTCATGGTGCAATAGCTGCTGCTCGTCTTATTTTTGATTTAGCCAATGAAGTTGGTTTCACGTTTAAGATGCTTGATATAGGAGGTGGATTTCCTGGCAAAATGGATAATGCCCTCGAAAAGGTAACTTCTAAATATAACACATTTTTGAAAAATCTACACATTTATGTTTTTAGTTTGCAGTTGTCATCAATTCGGCTGTAAAAAAATATTTTTCCAATGAATCTATTGAAATAGTTTCGGAACCAGGCACATACTTTGCCGAATCTGCGTTTACATTGGCATGCAATATACACTCGATAAAAGAAAATACAAGTCAAGATTCAAAGACAAAAATATTAAATAGAACGTACATGTATTATCTTAATGATGGTATTTTTACTAGTTTTAACGACGTTATTACAGGAAAAGCCATTAAAATTCCCATTCCACTTAAGGTAATTTAATTTTTTTACTATAGGTATATCATCAGGCAAATCGCAAGAAATTTTTTAATATTGGCATTTGATTATTTGGAATATTACAAATTAATTAAATTAGGTACTACAAAATATCATGAATTTAAAGAAAATTTACTCCAAACAGACTGTTTGTATTAATTTTCATATTTATACTTTTACTCGTAGTTCAAGCAATAATGACTAAAAATTGACTTGAGCTTGCAAAGCTGAAATTTGGCAGACAATTGTCTAATATTGGAGTGTCCTAATGCATTCCCCAAACGTTTTCAAAAATCCCATTCTGACTTGAGGGTTTTAGCCCTCCTGATACGGTTTTCCGCTTATAGCTGACTAATTTTCACTTTTACCAAATTATTATCAGATCAAAAATAAATACCGTAAAATTTTCTTTATCTTCAAATTTTCAGACCCATAATATTCCTGAAATAACTTGCCTAAAATACGGCCCACCTTTAAAATGGTGCAATATTGATTCGTTGCATAGAGAGAAATGTTTAAAAATAAATTTAAAAAAATTAGAAATAAAGTTTAAAATTGAAGAGCAAAATAGATTAGCCCCAAGTTGTAGTATTGTTCAGGCAAAAGAGTCGAAAAGTACATAGGAATATCTTAATGAACTCCCAAAAGTCGCCTAAAATCTCATGCCATCAGCGTTTCATCCAATTTAGGTTTTTAGCCCCCTTAATGCAATTTTTCGCCTGTAATTCGCTTATTTTCATTTTTATAAAAAGTTACATTACATACTATTCCTGAAATAACCTATGCTGCGATATGGGAAAATAATGACCAAAATCGAATTTTAACATTTATTTCGGAAACTATCCATGTTATCAAACTATATTGGTCACAAGAAACGATATATTAAAATTCTTAGAGGTTTTTATCACGGCGTCATAGTTTTTTGGCCGCTATCTTTGAAAATGGCGACTAAAATCTTATTTTGTACATTTATCCCGAAAACTATTCATGTTATCAAAAAATTATTCGAACAAACAATATTTTACGTAATATTATCTACATATTTTGTTATTAACATTTGTTTGTCAGAGTTCTCGTTTATGAAATTCGGGCAGATATTTGCTGATAGATATTAATATATTATGGCTCATTTTTTAATATAGTAAAAAATTTAATTTATTGACTAATGATAAGTTTTATCAAGAAAACGTTAGAACTAAATATGTAGATAATATTATCTAAAACATTTTTGCTAGAAATAGTTTTTGATAACGTGAATATTTTTCGATTAAAAATATAATTTTAATAGCCATTCTCTAAGATGGCGGCCAAGAATTATGACGCCAGTACGAGAACCTCTGAGAATTATAATATAGAAGTCCCTAAATTCAAATTCAGCTTTATATAAATTTTTTCTAGGTTTCATAACAATTTTACTTGTTGTTGACTTATTTTTCAACTTCATTTATGGATTAATGGAAAGTTTTATAAAAAAAATGCTAATAACAAAAAATGTAGATAATAATATTATACAAAATATTTATTGTAATCGTAATATTATAGTCGAGGATTATGTCATTATAATCTACAAATAAGTATGCAGGTACGTTTTAACAAAACAATACCACAACGAACATCAACGGTCAGGGCTGTACTCAGAATCAGTGATCAACGAAAAAATGGAAAATTAGAAGAACAAAATCAAATTAACTTTGCCATGTGACATGTTTTGGCATTATTTACGATTCTACCAGTAAAACTTGCCTCCTCAGATATGAAGGCAACACATGGACATTCGACGTTTGAAGTTGTATTCATTTTCAGAGTTCTTTGGAACAATGGTTAGTAAAATTTATAATATTTTCAAATACCCATACATACCTCAAGAGGCAAGTTTTACGGGTATAATCGTAAATAATGCCAAAACATGTGTAGCGGTCCAAGAATTAGTTCACGATAAATAGAAGTTCCGCGCAACGTAAACTAATCGCATCGGCAGTGCAGTTGTTAAAGCGCTCATATTCACAGCTAATACGCCTGGGTTCGAGTGCAAGTTAAGAAACACATTTTTTAGCATACCGTCTTGCTGAACATGTCGTAGGATAAGATTAATTTGATCTATATGTTTCTTATGTTCCATTTTTCATTTATCACTGATTCTGAATACGGCCCTGACTGTTGATGTTCGTTATGATGGTATTGTTTTGTTGAAATATATCTACTTATTAGTAGATTACAATGACCTTGTCTATAATGTTACCAAACTATAATGTTAGCATTATTGTAATTAAGGTGAACTATTTATTTTTTTAATGTTTGTTGATAATATGGATTTCTGAAAGAAACGTTAAAAATTAAATTTTGGTCCCAATTTACAAATAGAAGCGAAGGTTATTTCAGGAATATGCCATAGAAAAATTTGAAAAACAGATATCGTAGAGAATTTTATGCTCTTCAATTTGATCTAATGATAATTTTTCATGAAAGTGAAAATAAGCGAGCCGTGGTCGAAAAATCGCATTGGGGAAGCTATAACCCTCAATTGGGAGAGACGCCGGCATGAGATTTTAGGTGACTTTTGGGAGGTTCATTGAGACACACCTAAAAACCTTTCTGGCAAAGTTCAGCTTGCCTAGATTTCTTGTAAACTCAAGCCAATTTTTCGGCTTCATTATTGCTTGAACTACTATCATAACATGGCAAATTTGGAAAAAAATCTATTTTGCTCTTCAATTTTAAACCTTTGTTCTAATTTAGTTCATATATTTTTAACCGCATTTGCCTTCCTTAAAACATTTCCCTCCGTTCAAAAAATCAATTGCAACATTTTAAAGGTGTTTTCGGCAAGTTATTTCAGGAATAGTATGCTATTGTATATAAAAATTTTGAAAACATATATCTTAGGGGCCGTTCATGTATTACGTAAGACGTTTAGGGGGAGGGGGTAGCTGACATCTTATATTTTCTTACTCGGGGGAGGGGGGTCAAGACAATTTCTTACGTAAGATTTTATTTTTTTAATTAAATTTCAAAATTTAAAAATTATTTAATCTAATTTAGGTGATGTTGGTATTAATGTTAATTTGAAACACAATACTATTAATTATTTACGTTAGAAATGAATAAAGTAACTAAAAAGTTTGATTACATATAAAATGGTCTTCCATTATTAAAAGCAATGCTTTTTTAAGTGTAACACTAGAATATCGCAAAAAAATATTATTTTGCACTTAGTCTTACTCTCATAGTGCGATATACTCTATATATTATAAAAAAATATGAAAGAAAAATTTTTATTATAAAAAAAGTCAGGGCAAAACCGAGCGTTTTTGAAATTTTCTAAAATGTGCTCTATTTAACAGTGCTGGCGCTCAGCAACAAACTATTAGACTTTATGGTGCGTTCAGGGAAAATATTTAACGTAATTTAATTTAACGTATTTTAATTTAAGAAAGTTAAATGTACGTAACCACCTATAGGCGTTCATGCTACATTTAAGGCGCCGTAATTTAATTTAACGTAAGGAAATATTGGTCAACTTCTTAAATGATTGTATCTGCGCATGAGCGTGATAGCGTGATATTCAAAAATAAAAAATATAACCTATCTATCCTAAGAAGTTGAATTAAAATTATAAATTGATATTTTGTGAAGTAGTTAACTTGTTTGGTATTTGCAATGAATGATACAGTATTGATCGAAACGATAAGGCAATTCGAAATTTTGTTTAATTCAAGTTGTTGTGAACAGCTGATGTTAGGCGGCCATGACACTTTTTGCAACAAGTAGTGTTTACGCATGCTTTATTCTTCCGTTATAGAATTCTTAAATGACTACCATGAACCGGGCCAATTTCTTAGCGCAAAATTAAATAGAATTAAATAGAAATAAATTAAATTACGTCAAGCATGAATGCACCATTAAAGGCTCGCCACATAGCCTGTGCTGTGCTATGCCAATGTCAAACATTGAAGTAGAAACATAGGGTTTCAATAGTGACGTTCACATAGTTATGAGTTGCTATGCTATACACAGAGCATAGCATAGCACAGCACAAGCACTGGCGAGCCCTTTAGAGAAAAATAATTTACATAGATAGAAGTTGTAGTAAATTTTATTCTCTGTAAGATTTATACAAGTCATTTTCGTCCTAAAGTCAACTGGTAAGGAAATATTGCGCGGAAACATTTTGTATTCGCCACTTTTTTTTAATTGGCGACACTTCCGGGCGCTCGCCGAAGTCACCAACCCAGAGCTTTTATTAGGACCACAAACCTTAAATATTCAAAAATCAGAACCCCCTGACCATTTTTAGGAAACTCTTCATTTCATGATTTCGAGGATGTTAAAATATTTTAAGTGTTTTTAATTTTTTTTATATGATAAGTTATATGATAACAATATAGCTGAAATAGAAATTTGTTTAAAAATATTTTGCCGATAAACATAATTTTCACTCCTTCATAAAAAATTTCAAATGCAGACGAAGAATTCGGTAAGAAGCTCAGGGTTCCGAGAGGACGTTTTTTAGTGTGTTAAAGTACGAACAATTACCTAACGAAATCCGTCGAAAAATCGCAGAAGACCGATTTTGGATTTTTTATTCGCAATTTTCTTACACTATAAAGTAAATTGTTTGAATAACTTTTTTTTAATATAAAATAAACATAATATATCATCATTAATTTCACTTTTAATGTTTAATATCTGGCTTCTCATTGGGTAATAATTTATCTTACGTAAGATTAGTGTGAGGGGGGGGGAGGGGTTATACATTTTCTTATTTTTTCTTACTAGGGGAGGGGGGAGTCTAAAAGTAGGAAAAAACGTCTTACGTAATACATGAACGGCCCCTTATAGAGAAATTTATGGTCTTTAATTTTGATCTGATGATAATTTTTATGATGATAATTAATATTACCTTACTAGTTAAATACCACCTTTCTTTTTTTTTAGAAAACGCTTAACAACAGTGAAAAATATATTAGCTCAATTTGGGGACCAACTTTAGATCCATGTGACAAAATAATAGATGAAATATTACTGCCAAAATTGGAATTTAACGATTGGGTTGTTTTTCTAAATATGGGTTCTTATACTTTAACATTTGCTTCGTCGTTTAGTGGTTTTGAACATCCTGACGTATATCACATAATTAATAAGGAAAATTGGTAATGAACTTCATTAATAGATTAATACTACTTACATATTATATTTAGTACTACTATATTGAATGTAGCTAAAACTAGATACTAGAACTAAATTGCTGCCATTAATTATTACTTACTTATAAATTGGTAAAATTATTTTTTAAATAGATTACTAATGTAAGTTCATCATTGCGGTTTCATGCTTTTATTTTAAACATAGAGGAACATTTCCTGTAATGGCATGGAATGAAATTTTTTAAATGTGGGGTCTGCTACTCAACACAGTAAATCCTATCTAATTTTATATTATGAAAATTTATATTATCTTTAGGTGAAAATATCCCATGTTATGTTTTAAACATGATGTATATTCCCAGGTATAAACGATTTTTACTATGTTGTGAAGTACGATCTTAGAACTGGGTTTGCAGAACTTATAAGTTTTCATTTTTATGATTGATCGTAAGTTTACTGAGAACCACAAACAAATTTTTTTATAAATATTAATATTTTGACTACATACATACATGGATGATAGATGTGTTTATGTTTTAAAGGTAAAATTGACTTATATTATTTTCTTTTTAGTGAACTTTTGAAGAAAAAATTATTATTTTCTAAGAAGGAAAATTTATAGAAACAAACGATTGGGACAAATGGTATCATTTGCATCTTGAATTCGGGAGATTCACTGTTTTATTTATATATTTATAAAAATACCTCATCAGAAAATTTGATGTAACCATACAACCTCAATTTTAACATTTAAGCAAAATTATATTCATTTATTTGCTAATCTTAACAAATACAATATTAATAAATAAATCAAATAATTAATAAATATTATATGAACAATAAATAAACTAAAATTAATTAATAAACAAAATAATGTAGTTTTAAATAAAAATATATTTTCTTCCGATAATGGTATAAGTGCTGATGTTACGCCTATGCTCGTTTCAAAGTTCAATACGCACGCCCGCAATCTTGGATAAGTTCAGGATATTGTCACATTGGGGCGTGTGTGTCAGCACATGTTCTTTTTGTCAAGTGCTTTGAATAGTACGTAATGGTTATTTTCCAGTGCATCAAATTGACGAAAATTAACATCGATTGACTAGCACCTTTATTGGCTTTTCACCAATTGTTACAACAAATTACCAAAATTCCGCCTAAAAGTTATTGCCGACCCAGAGGGTGGCTACCAAGGGTAAGCACCTCCATTTTTTATTACATTGTCATTAATTGCTCTCGTGTTTTCAAGTGTTTTTTTATTCACTTGTTATGCCACAATCTAATATTGACACTTATATTTATTTATTTTAAATTTAATAGTCGATAAAATATAATGAATGATGTTGATTTGGATCACTGCTGAACCGCGTTAACATGTCACGATATTACAATGACGAGGAAATTTTGTTGCACAATTTTTTCCTAAATTAGTTCGTCATTTTTATTTATTTATTAATTAGGTTAAATGTCACTAACATTTTATGTTCAAATTTATAAATTTTATAATTATCAATTCATATTTTAATTTTCATATATTTGCATTATTCCTACGACAATAATAATTACAACATACATATTGAAAGATATCCGGGTTTTCCTCAACGAAATTCTTTAAAATTTAAAGGTAACCTGCCAACTAATATAAACCTTTTTTTTTGTTATGTAGGTTTTAAAATCAATTAACCTTTCGAAATATTCCTATCTTTATTAAACAAATTATATTAATATAAATTACACATAATGTTTATTTACGTAACTGCCATTCCTGAGTTTAAATGTGAAATAAATATAAAAGAAAAACAGTTGTTGTGTGAACTAGACAATGCAAGTTTTATAAAATAAATGAACAAAATTTATTATTTTACATGCTCCTGATTGATCACAGTCGCTAGGGCTGTCAAAAGCTGTTAAGATAACAGTGCAATTAAAACAATTGACTTTATGAGCAATAGGAGCTTCTAATTTTTGCCTGAACAGTTTTCTTAGTATGGATTAGTAATCTCCAATTTATTATAGACCGGATTAAGTCATATTTATTTGGCATATAATCCCAGTACCATAAAATATTAGCACATATTTCAGTAATTTCAACAATAAAAGTAATAGGAAAACCCCAAACAGACGCTGACGTAAAACTACATAAATTGAAATATAGCAACTCAGAGTTGGAAAAACAGTGAACGTTTAAAAAGGATACGCTGTTGTTTAGTAATAGCAAAATGCTTAAATTTCTCTTCTTCCTCTTATCAACTAGATTATATTAGAGTGACGTCATTGCCCCCTTAAAGTTGGACAAACTGCAAAACACTTGACTCCAAACAAAATGTTACGTATGGCGATTCTATTCAAAGTGGATTATTTAATTTTTAAGTAATTCTAATAGCGTTATCTATTTATATAAAAACATAGAAAAGTAAAAACACTTAATCACATATTTAATTTTTTTAATTACCTATGTTCTCATACAAGAAACTACCGCTGTTAAAATTACTTAAAAATTGTAATTAAATGAAATAATCCACTTTGAACATAACTACCATATAAATTCCCATAAGCTACATTTTGTTTTTGAGTCAGTGTTTCGCAGGTTGTCTAACTTTTAAGGCGCATGCTAGGATGGCCTTCGATGTGCCTGTAGATATAAAATAATTAACACCGGGGTTGGGGGGGATTTACGTGCCCTCCCAAGCACGGAGACGGTCAAGAAATTTTAGACTACCCGAAGTCGAACTGGGGAATCTTGCATCAGCAGTTAACCTCTAACATGTCATGATCGACCGAGGATGTCATCTTCCTCGAAACCCAATTCGTAGTTTATTAAAATTTACACATTCAAAGTCAGTTTTTCAAACCCCTGATGAAGGGAGTAAAGTAAAAGCACAACGCTCCATTTTAAAGCAAGCATCTGTAACATTCTGACCATGACCGGCGTCGTTAAATTTGTCATCTAAAGCAATCGTTCTTCATTTAGTTTTAATATTTCGAGAGACTGCTATCAATATTGGTTAAACAACTATTTTGAACTACAGTAGAACCCGATTATCTCAGTTATCCGATTTTCCGCGTTAACTTGCGATTTAGAACCTTGCCAATTACGTAATATTATCTTATGTACCGTCTTTGTCTTGCGGTTTTAGATTTGCCGAATGATGTAATTAGTCGAACTTCCATAATATAAATTAATGCATTTGCATTTTTTTTAGTTTCCACATTTGTGCAAAAATTCTGAGTAATCCGAATTTTCGATTATCCAAGGTACCTCTTCTTCACATTAGCTTGGATAATCCGAAGAATACAGAACTATATGTATATTGTTTTGAGTTACCTTAGTTTACTATTATTGACAGTGAGAATAGTCTTCATTGAAAACACAGTCAAAGAAACGTCACTCCTCTTCATGCATTTTCTATTCTACCTAATAGAAATTCTATCAAAAGTTCCATTGTTTAGTTTACATTCTTGCATAGATAATCAAGGATCTCAAAATCTTAAGTCTTTGTCAACAATATTATTCTTGTACTACGTTTGCTGTTGGTGACGACGACAAAGATTAGTAGTCGTGAGTTTTATTCGGTTTTATTTTAAGAAAATAACACTCGTCTATTTGGTGGTCAAGTAGAAAATATAATGGACGTTGCGGTGTAGTATTAGTGGGGTCTTCATTCATTTCAACGACCTCTAAAACGTGCCAAACTCTGGATTTAGCAATCGTGTACTGTATCTGGCAATCCGAAACGTCTTTCATAATATCCCATTAAAAAGTTTAGAATTTCTTCAATAGAGCTAGAATAAAACTAGGATTCGCTTCACAAGAACGAATAGTAATACCTGTGGTAATACGTATAAAGTTCAATTTAAAAAAAATCATGATATATTTATATAGTAATGAATTATGTATCACTTCAAGGCTATATATTTTTATTTTATTTCCGAAAACGCGTAATGGTGCAAATATTTTTGGCGCTAGTAAAATTCCACGAGATCGCTTCCATTGATAAAGTTGGAGGAGCGCCATTTAACTGCGTTGGTAACGCTAATTTTAAATTTTTCTACTGAAAAGGGCAAAAGTTGTTTCTTTTGTTCTCGGGGACCACGGAAATATTTTATCAGAATTTTCTTTTTGATATTTACTGTTTGACATCAAATGTAATTTTTTATGAAAATTTGGTTTAGGTACTTCCTCAAAAAAAACTTTATTTTACCTAACATTTGTTATTTTATTTGTCCCCCCCCCCTCTCTTGATTTTATTATTTTATTACTCTCAATTCTGTAGTCAAGTAGTTAGGGAAATCTACAGGTATTTTAGTGACACTTATAGAAAAGTGTCTGATTGTGGTTAATCTATAAAATATAATATGTACTCAACTCAAATTTTAGCCAATCCAGCAGTAGTTAGTTTTAATTCGCTACTAATTTTCTTTTTGTAACATAAAATTACCTGTGGCTCCAGAACATTTACTTTGGGGCACCCAATACGAGAATTCCTTTATTTTTTGAGAAATGGAAGCAGACGCAAAATATAATACAGATATTGCACCAATAATAAAAAATCTGTTCTTTTTTATATTAAATTGGTTTACTCTTATAAATTTAATACAAAGTAGTAATTATGTTTATTCACTTTTGAGGGTTGCGTATGAACTTTTCTAATCTTCTAAAATTAAACTCCAGAATTTCTTCATTATTTTACTTTTATTCATAGATTCACCTTTTAACAAAAGTTTGTTCTACTTATCTGATAAAACTCTCTCTCCAGTCGTTTAGCTTCTTGACAGAAGCATCGTGATCCATCTGTTCTATGCATGCGTTCAATGTGTTTTCGGCATACATAGAGGACCTACTTGTTTCACGTGGGCTCCGAATCACGGGAAGTGTAGTGCACGTCATTTTGAGATAAATTCTCATGACAGATTACCTCGGTGGTTTGCCATTGCCTTCCGAGCAGAGACGGTCAGAATCAAGTTCTTACCCTGCCCGGATCGCAGTAGACGCATTTAACTGCCAAAGCTATGACCGCCTCTATGAAAACTCTCTAGACCAAGTAAATTTTTACAAAACTTAAAAGCCCTTCATCACAAAATCAGCGACGTCACCCATATAATTTATAATATATAACAAAAATAAAATGTTTAACAAACCAAGACCAATATTATTAATAAATATTTTTTTGTCATTCATATTATGTAACATATCGCACTCCATTAATACTTTTACCAAAGAGGATGTATGTATAGAGGGACAGCTCTTATGGAACTACTTGTACCTGTCAAAAATATTTTGTGTATTTTCAGTTCGACAGATGGCTTTTTCACGCCATCTGGTGGACAGGGATATCTACTAGTTATTGTTATGATTAAATTTACAATAGCTGATAATCGCATAAAAATAACTTAGAGATAACCCTGTCCACCAGGAGGCGTAGAAAGCTATCTATTGAACTGAAAAAGGCGCGTAAAATATGTATTTCAATTCTTAACATATAGCTGCCCTCCATACTTCATACATCCTCTTTGACTGTTTGAGAACAGTATTTAATTAAAAAATGGCAGCTTGAAGAACCAAAATGTCTGTGTTTTCTTTCTGGTTTTATTCTCTGGTCACATTAATTTGGAAACCACTTCGGCCTCAAAACTTCAGAGAAAAGTCGCAAAAGCGTCAAATAAAGATGATTACCGTATTAATATCAAATATTTGTAGAAATAGCGATACGTAATTGTGATACTATTTAGTGTGTTTTGATCATCAATTTGTAGTCCGGTCAATTTAGACATAAAAATAGTGGTCAAATAACAAAAATTCCCACAGAGCCAAATATTGGTGGAGAGCTGGGGTTTACCATTACAAATAAAGTTTTAAAAATAATAAAAATAAATTTTCAAAAGGAAAAAAATAATGAAGACCATTTTTGTAGAGAATTATAAGATCTACAACTTTGATTTGAAGTTTTTTTTTTATAAAACTTACCGTTTTCGAGAAAAATCCAAAAAACCTCAAATTTTGACCTTTGACCCCGAATAACTTTTGTAGCACACATAGGATCGATGGGGATTTTTAAAACTTTATTTCTAATGGTAAACCCCAGCTCTCCACCAATATTTGGCTCTATGGGAATTTTTGTTATTTTAAATGTCTATATTGACCGGACTATTGATGGGTATTATTCCTATGATACAGACTACCAGATTTATGGATACTGCGGAACCCTTCATGTAAATCATTATTTAATATCGGAATCCGAACCAGCGCAAACCGCTGTAAAATCGAGATAAAATTACACTGTTATTTTTGTATTTTTTAGGTGATACAAAACTTCCAATTCAGATTTAATTTGAGTAGAATATATTGATTAATTTTTACATGAAATTTTATTTTAAAAATTCACGACGAACACAAAATCTTCCAATGAATTACTTTTTATTATTTAAATTTTGTTATTTGAAATGCTGGGTAGCAACAAATTTTTATACAAGTATTATAGATCTGTGATTATCTGATAATATTTGGCAATTTTTTAAATACTATTATCAATATCTAACAAATGACGCTCGCAAGTCCTTCACTTTTCATACACCCAAGAATACGAATAATAATTATGTACCAGCGGTTCTTAAACTGTTATCCCCGGACCTCCCTTTCAGTACAAATATTTTTGGGGCTCCCATTCTTTTAGCTATAATATTACACAATAAATTAATCTAATGAAAATTTAAAAACGTGGAAATAAACAGTTAATGAAACAGTTAAAACGACAATATTAAATATTTTTTTTGCTACAAGTAATTTGAATTGACGCCATTGTTTTTGCGGTCACCTTTGCCGATACCAGTTTAAGAAACGCTGATATAATACGATAATTATAATAAAATATACTATACATAATAGGTTTTTTTATTTTGTGAACATTAATTTTAATCGTGATTTTAATTGTGTTAATGCTAATTATTTCATCGAGTATTGATATCGGAACTGTTGACACGTTTTATCTTTTGTAAACCGAGACTTTGCTTGGATCCAGATATGAACGTGATAAACGTCATACATCATTATTTTTTAAATTTATTAATTTGTAATTACGATTAATTTTGTGAATCACTTCATATAATATATTGAATTATATTAGATTAAACCAGCTCAAGCATGTTAATAATAATCAGCGTGGTATTTTCATTTCCAGTCCGGACTAAAGATTTAAAAAATGTCACTGATTAAATTTAATGTTGTATATTAGAACAGAATATTTACAATATCAATAGAACTCTGATATAACGAACCTGTAAATTAGTTTGTCTTAACCGAATTGAAAAAAATGTATGTAAAAGTACTATATGGGACTTCAAAACTCGCAACTTTTTACAATACTATACGCTAGTTGCGTAGCTCCCAAAAGCGTACGATGCGCCGTCTCGTGGATAAATTTTGTCAAAACTGGGATGGCCGAATGTTCATGTTTATATGGTAATATTAGCAAAAATATTAATTATTTTTATTAATTTAAAATATTTTATTATGTAATAATTATTATAAACTGTACTAGTCGATCCTTTAAGTTTATGTTGGTACATAACCAAGATGAATTTTACTATACCTATAAAATAAAATAAACAATGTTTTGTTATCAAAATTTACAAGTTGCAACTAGCGTATAAACCCAAGTGTTTAGTTGAAATAATTCGCTTTTCACATTATGAATTCAGTCCAGTTACTATTCAATGTGGTTATCAAAATATAAACATTATTGACTTTTTTCGTGGTAAATCGTTATCAAAAGGCAAGTAAATATAATTACAATACAAATTAATCTTGTAAGGTCATCCAGGAAAGTGATAAAATGTTAAATCAGGATTCTTATTCTCTGATTTATTGCATCCAACTACACAACAATACCTTTTTGCACTCATATTTAAATCAACTTTTCTATGTGAATCTACTACTTATGTCAATTTTTAAATCACTTGAGCTACGCAACTAGCGTATACGCTAGTTGCGTAGCTCAAGTGGCGCTGCCCTGGTGGCCAAATTTAGCGTAACTGGGATGGTGAGCGCAAACGGTTTTAAATACAAGTAATAGTTTAATTACGAATTAAACATTAAGAATTAGAATTAAAAAGTAAATTTGAATTTAAATAATATTCTATATGCCCTATATATAACTTAATAGCATTATGGTATTGGTAGTGCTGACGGTTTTAGGGTACCTACAATGTGATTTAAAAATTCACATAAGTAGTAGATTCACATAGAAAATTGTAATCCTCCGCTAATCAAAATTTCATCTGATGAATTTTAAAATTATTGTATATTATTTTTATTGTGGAAGAATTGGAATAAAATATTTGAAATAAAACCATTCAATTTTTGGAATTAATTCTATTAAAAAGTTTTCGTTTCTTTCTACTTTTACATGTATGGTATCTATGCTAGAATACACAAAAAAATGACATTTCTTCATGTTAAGTATATACATACATAGATACTTGGATTTGAGTATAGTACTTGTCACTTGTTTTTAATGCTATGTTGTCATCGCTATCAAAAAATAAATACGGAACATTACACGTTTTTGCATTTCGATCCACAATTGGCATATCTTTGCAAGAAAATGGGCATTTTATCTCCAAAAGAGCGTTTTCGCTGATAATGATCCCATCAGGACTTGCTGCCAAGAACGGTTGTTGCAAGTTAATCACGAGTCCAACCATATCAACTTTTAAACTAGCTAGTAGCAACTTGTAAATTTTGATAACAAAACATTGTTTATTTTCTTTTATATAGTAAAATTCATCTTGGTTATGTATCAACATAAACTTAAAGGATCAACTACAGTTTATAATAATTATTACATAATAAAATATTTTAAATTAATAAAAATAATTAATATTTTTGCTAATATTACCATATAAACATGAACATTTGGCCATCCCAGTTTTAACAAAATTTATCCACGAGACCGCGCTTCGTACGCTTTTGGGAGCTACGCAACTAGCGTATATACTTGGTCGAGGCTTTCCAAAAAATGTAAAATTGAAATAATTGAGGGTGGTGTAAATTTTGGTTAAATGAGGGGGGTCCGACGATTGTGACCAGCTGTGACTAGGAGGGGGTTGAAAAGTCGGAAAATTTTGTATGGACGACCCCTTACCCCCGTATTCACTAACTTAAAAAGTTATCTTTCGAACGTTAAGAACAATAAAGTTCGGTTTACACCTCAAATTAAAAATAGAATAAATTATTTCTACAAGCCGTAATTGAGGCGTCTACTTGCAATACCGGCTGCATTCCATTTAAAGAAAATTTACAGAATGGTCTATTATTGTTATTGTATCTCTTATATAATATAGCAAAGTAGAATTTTTTCAACAATCTGTATATTTAAAAGCTTATTTGAATGGGATCTACATGTTTTTGAAAGGATCTGAGTTTAACACAAGAAAGATCAGATATTATACTATAGTTTTTCACTGTTAGATAAATATTCAGGATGGATGTGGCTGGTATTGAAAGTAGACGCCTCAATTATACGTGTAAACCAAACTTGATGGTATTTAACGTTTGAAAAAATAACGATTTGAGTTAGAGAATAATAGGGTTGGTAATCCTTTTGAAACTTAATATCACAGCTTAGGACTTTGGTACTTAGCTGTTTCAATGGGATTTGCATATTTTATGGTAACCGCATTCCCACATGCTCTTAAGTTGGTAACTAAATTTACTTTTAAATATAGAATTCAAATTTCATTCTCGAGTTAGGTTATGTTATAATTATTATGGTATCTGTCACTGAATTGAATTTGCCTATAGCGGCATTGAAGGTGATTATATTTTTACCAATTTGTTAAGAGAATACAAAATAAAGCGTGTTTTATGTTTTTGCATTTATGTTTTATATATATATTTTTTTTTATTATATTTTTATATTACATAAAACACGCTCTATTTCAGATACAAGGACAGACCACGTTATAAGCGAAAATGGGGAAAACTTTCGATGCGAAGAAATCGAAACAAAACCGTTTAGAAAAGGGAAATAAAAGTGACACACCGACAAAAGCAAACAATTTCAAATCAAAATATAAACAAAAATCGAATTCAAAAGAAGACGAAACTAAACCAAAAAAAGTGTTTGATAAAAAACAGTGGCGACTCAAAAAATACAATAAACAATATCAAGTGCAGCAATGGCAAGACAGAAAAAAGAAAGCTGTTCTTCGTGAATACTACAAGAATGTTAAAGACGAATCCGAATTTGACGTTCAAAAAATTTACAAACAAGCTGAGGAGAACGAAAGGCCTTCTGAAGAAAATCAAGAAGAAACCGAAAACGAAAATAATTTAAATCGTGATATCTCCGAAGAACAAGCTGCTAGTACTTCCAATGAAGCTGCTAGTACTTCCAACGACTCGCCTCCAACGGGAAGCAGTAGATCAAAAAGTAATAAGAAAAATGCTTATAAGAAGGCGCAAAATGAATTTGAGAGACTTAAACGTGAAAAGCAACTACAAAAGGAAGAAGCGGCACGAATTAAAGCCGAAAAAATTGAGGCAAAAAAGCAGTACAAAGCGAAAAAGTTAGAAAAATATAAATTACTTAATAAGAGAACAAAAAAAGGTCAACCGATTATGAAATACAGGATGGAAATGCTATTGGAACAAATTCAAAAATCTGTGAAATAATTTTTAGATTTTCTTGAGTTATTTATATAAATAATTGTTGATGTTCTATTTAAGTTTTTTTAAATTTATTTCGATTTTGAATAAATAAATTTGGTTTAACACAAAAAGTGTTGTAAAAATTTTGAAGTTTAATTAATTTCGCAATATGTATTTAATTATGTGACGTTAATAATTGAAATACAAGCAGGAAATGATACTCTATATAATTTAGAAATTGCTTTCAAGTGGTGAGTTTCACAAGTTGATCACATGCCAACAATACCTGATAATCAAGCACTCGTGCAATTGTACTCTTTTACACACCCTTGTAAAATATATACTATTAAATTTTGGTAATGATAATAATATGTACTACCACTGATAGTGAGAGCAAAGTTTGATATTAAATCTATCTGGCTATTATTTGAGGTTATCATATTCTTGGAATCATTGCCCTCTTAAGTTAAAGTATTGATTTGCGTATTCTATTTTCCAATTATTACTATATTTTTCTAATTAAAAAATAATCGTTACATTATTATACTAATAAAATATTTACTTCATATCATATTATAATGTATAATTTAATCATTTTTGATAAATTAAAAGTCGGTTATACAAAATTATAAAAATTAAATTCTATTACTTTGATGCTAGTATAAAATTAATATTATCTGCGTACATTTGAATATAGCATATACGTGATTTCAAATTTGCCATTTAATTAAAACCTTATAATTTTAATATAAATAATGTTGTAATGATTGATTTATCTTAATTTTGCAACATTTTTATTATACTAATTTTAAGTAATAAATCATACCAAGTCCTACATTTTTTGATTTTGTCAATTTAAAAACAATCCAATTATGTTCCCTCTGTTCAACAAAAATGAACGGGAGGGGGGATATACGAGTACAATTTATGGCGAAAATTTAAAAATTAATTAAATAGGCACTTTATTGATCAAGTCAGTACCTACTTATATTATGAATGTTGAAAATTTTTATTCCTATGGTACGCGTAAGTTCGGTACTGCGCAGAATTGGATACAATTAAGAATGAAAACAAGTATCGTGTCATACGCCCCTAACAGGGCTAATTAAATCCCCAAATGTATTTTAGTTTCATTGCTTAAATTACGTTGTATTATTTAAAAAAGAAATAGTTTTCAAATATCATTTTCCCATAGAGTTTTTTAATACATTATTAAATAAAATTCAGTCTTTTTCAAAAATCAATGGCTGGGTTTTTAATTTTTACTTAAAGACGATCAATTAGAGAATTTAGTTGGAATTGTTTCGCACCTTTCACATAATGAAGTTCGGTCCACATGCTACAAATTTGAAATCTAAAACAATTCTTCAAATATTGCAATCGATAATTTCACGTGGAAACCGAACTCGACCTTTTTTGCGTGGAAAGATTCTTTCGTAAAAGGAGGAGTTACACAAGAGATAAAAAAAATTATTTTACTAGTCGATTACTATTAGTTGGTATTTTAAAAACTAGCAAGTAATCTCTAGTATCTTATCCATATTTCAAAAAGAATAAGGATATAAGTCGTATATTATTTCATTAATAATGTTCTCGAGTAACTGCGTCAAGTACACCGCGACCTTTCATACGAAACACTGCAAAACAACCATACCAAATATGAAAAGATTATGTAAATATTATGACCCCCACCTGCAAACAGAAACCGTCTCGGTCCGAGACCGGTATCCAAGGACGGTTTTTCCCTCCTTTTGATTAGTGAAGGTCATGGCTTTGAAATTATGATGAAAGGCATATACGCAGTTATCTTTTTTTGAAAATCTGACAATGCTCAATTTCGAAAAAGTTCGAAACATCGCACATTGTTATATTGCTGTTACCTCAGGTCTGTAATCGGGGGCGCGACGACCCTTTGGAAAATTTTGAACATATTTTCTAATGAAATCTGTATTTTGGTTTTTAAGGAAGCATATAAAACAGAAATTTTAACTAATGAAGTAAACGAAATTTTGCATTTTCTTAAGCTTATTATACTAATGAATTACTCACATATAGGAATATAGGAAATATTTCCGTATTATTGTTTAAATAATATAATCGTGATTATTCTTGATTTTTTAAATAATCCTTGAAAAGTGTTTACTAAAAAATCACATAATTTATTATTTTTATTATTGATTTATCCCCCTTTTCCGCGTATAGGTAGTAAAAAATCTGATTGTTTTATGCACAAATCACGGGTGCTTTTACATACCCAATGTTAATCTAGCTGTGTGATGAAGTAACATTCGTTTCAAATAACATTCAACATAAGCTAATTAAAAAATGAGGAGCTGCATATTATAATTAATAATTAAATTACGCTTTAATATTATACATTATTTTTTCCTACGTTTTATTTTAGCAAATGTTAAAATTCGTTCATTAAAATTACGCTTCTCCGTTTCGGCTGATTAAATATCCATAATTGCTATATTTACCCAAATAGAATTTTATACTTCGGAGGGATTTACTAATAGTTGAGCAATGTAGCATTTATGCATGCATTGAGTTTGTTCCACATGACCCTCATTAGATCTCATAAACCTATTTTTGCAGTTTTAGCTTCAGCTCTAGGTACGTTTCTGCTGTAAATAATTTTTGTGTTTTTATAAACAGAAATAACGTTAAAACTTATTTTTATAAATTTAAGGCCTCTAAACGTCGAATGCACTAAAAGTGCGCGTGTACCAAAGCCACCACTCCATAATATGTATGCATGATGAAAAACATCCATTTCTATCCAAAATCCTATACTTTATGTACATGTTTCGTTTGATATTTTGGTTTTGAGTGAGATCGCCACTGTTTACTAAAGATAGGCATAAAAACACGTTCTTCCATCAGAAGGAGAAAAATACGTGATGGTGTCTGTAAGTGATGTCTGAAATTAATACAAAGGTACCAAATTATACTTTATAAACGGAAAACTATATTAACATGCATCATATGCGGTGTTGCATGTTAAAATATTGGCTTTTATGAAAGCTTAACCCCGTCTGCTTTCTTAATTTACATTAAATGAAAACAAACTTGTTACTGTTTGATACATAATTTTCACGTTATTACAGATCTAAATATAAACTTAGATTATTAGATTTGATTGTATATTGTTTAATGAAACACTTAAAACAAGTATACTCCCAAAAAATATACTATATATAGAATAATAATTACAAAATTGAAAGTCATTGATGTAAACCAACACCTGATATATTATCAAAACTCGTCACAAGATAATAAATCAATTATCATGTCCATCATTATATTTCCGTATCCAGTACTGGCTTTACACTTAAGAACCTCGTGTACATCTTATGAACAACATTTCACACAAAGAACAACATTTTTGTATCAGAAAAAAATATTGTAGTGAAGTAAACCCCCCAAAAAAGCCAAAATAACATTGAATAATCTTAACAACAATAACAAAATTTAATACGACGTGACATCACCATTTGCTTGAATTACTGCCCGAATTCTTTTAGGTATAGAATTTACGAGAGTCTGACACTCATCTGCTGTTTAGTTTTCAAACTTTCAGGAGTTCTTGGATTATTTAATGCCATAGGGTTTCGATAGCTTTTAAGTCAGGACTGCTTGAAAGCCAATCTATAACTGTCAGTTTTGGGTGGTTTTGACCGTATGGCATGAAGTCTTGTTGGAAAATAAATTGGCTCCTCTAGATACAATTCTTCAATACTGGAGAGGAAGTTATTTTTCGAGTATTTCTTGATACTTAAGTGCGTTAATAGTTCCATTTATGAACTGCATACTTCCTACACCTTTAGCGGACATGCAGCCCCAAATCATTACTCCCGTAGCACATTTAACAGTTCGTTATAAACAGTCCTTATGGAACGCTTCATTTTTAGTTCTTATCACTCTTTTTCGATTATCTCCAACACATATGTTAAATTTGGACTGGTCGCTAAAAAATAACCGAATTCAATTGCTCCTGTGTCCATTGCATCCGTTCCTTACACCAAGCCAAGCGTTTTTTGCGTTCGGCCAGCAATGGCTTTTCTTTAGCCTAAAATATTGTATTGCGAATATGTTATACCAAATTTGAAATTGTAATGTTTATATCGTACTTCATAAAAAAAAGTTAATAAAAACTTATGGATCCAGTTTCTGCAAGTTTCTCTGGAAAGTGTTAAATTTGTCGTCTCGTTCCACTCAAGATGTTATTTCCCTTACAGTGCCTCCTGTTCTATTTACAGTTTTTAAGTAACTTTCTTTGACGATTCATAACTAAACACACGTCCCGGGCTTTTTAACCTCGGTGTTACAGTTTTACACTAAGATTTTATTATGGAATTGTGAATAATTGCAAATCTCGAACAATTTGTCTCATTTTCTTCCCCTGACCAAACACGTCAATTATTAAATCCCGTGCTTTTTTTTGAGTTGCCGCTCCTTGAACCATTTTGAAGTAAATTGTTAAGGCGGATGCACAATTGCCCGATAACGGTAACGATAAAGAAGTTAAATGTACGTGCTCTTATGGACCTACGCACAACAGCGTGTTACATTTTACGTTACAACACGTACATTTAACTTCTTTATCGTTATCGGGCAATTGTGCATCCGCCTTTACACAAAGTTGGCAAATTTATTAAGACAAGTATAGCCTCGATTGTTTAAATACTAAACCAGCGCCAACCGCGGTTTTATTTACTTATGATAACGGTAACTACATTATATAATCTGAATTATATTTGATTTTGGCCGAACATTAAGTTGTCGCATTTAGTTAAATGAAATAATGTTTTGCCAACAAGTTTACTTTTTCAAGATAAAGTAACCTGCATAATAATGATTCTAAAATCTTAAAGGAAATCATTTTATTAAATATATATTTTGCTAGTACTGAAAAATTATTTCGACAGAAATTCTGAAGTGGGCGAACATAAATAAGTAGTTTATAGGGCTCGTATATAGCAGTGATAGTTAGTACTAATACTTTTTCATTTATCTGACACGTCGTTTTGATTATAAATTTAATCTCTATCGTGCACGATTTATACGCATGTAATGTAATCTTAAGTGGAGATCGCTAGGAAATTTTGAATGCAACAAATACATATGTTACACTCAATACCCGATTTCGGGCAATGCCCGAAAAAAATGCGCAAAACTAGTTTTGAGCATCGAAGATTTCCCAAACCCGAAATTTTACTTTTAAACGGCTATTGAGCGTTACAAAATAAGCAGAACTAGTTTTGCGCATTTTGAATTGTACAAAACTAGTTTTGTAGGTTTCTGAATGACCAGCACTAGTTCTGCTATAAATAACATAAACATATTAAAGGGGGTGAAACGTAATAGTTTACTGCCCCTTACCGCAACTATACTTTTTAATGCTATTTCAAGGGTCTCTAAGCTCCCGGTTTTTTAGATCCCGGTTTTCTTGATCGTAGGCGCTTCTCGTATGTTTAGCCTAGTAACCAGAGTCAAAACCGCCCTGGAGGGGTGCAACGCGGAGCGGCGCCCCGTAAGGGTAGGTTTTGACGATGGATTACCCTCCTTATCGAATGCACACCCCAAAAATCGACCCGTGTATAAAATAAAATTTTTTTTTCTTCGATTTTTGGGGTGTGCATTCGATAAGGAGGGTAATCCATCGTCAAAACCTACCCTTACGGGGCGCCGCTCCGCGTTGCACCCCTCCAGGGCGGTTTTGACTCTGGTTACTAGGCTAAACATACGAGAAGCGCCTACTACGATCAAGAAAACCGGGAGCTTAGAGACCCTTGAAATAGCATTAAAAAGTATAGTTGCGGTAAGGGGCAGTAAACTATTACGTTTCACCCCCTTTAATATGTTTATGTTATTTATAGCAGAACTAGTGCTGGTCATTCAGAAACCTACAAAACTAGTTTTGTACAATTCAAAATGCGCAAAACTAGTTCTGCTTATTTTGTAACGCTCAATAGCCGTTTAAAAGTAAAATTTCGGGTTTGGGAAATCTTCGTTGCTCAAAACTAGTTTTGCGCATTTTTTTCGGGCATTGCCCGAAATCGGGTAATGAGTGTAACACATACATCCGTACCAGAAACGGAAGTTACACGAGGCTCTTAAGGGATTGATGTCTGTAGCCGCGAAATTAGAACAAAAATAACTAAAACCGTAAGAAGATGTAATAATTTTTTCTAAATACAATATTTTTTAATATTTGAATAAACGCAAAAATTACTTGAAAAGCACGATAAAACGAAATTTACGGCCGAAAAATTGTTTTAATGTGTTTTTTTCCATCATATTTTAAGTTAACTCAAACATTGAAAAACAGTGTATTTAGAAATTATTAATTCATCTTCCTATAGATTAATAATTTTTAATCTTTGAATAATTTTACCTAATTTTGAATTTTTAAGTGGTTTTTTAGAATTTCACGCCTTAAACCACGGTAAGTCACGACGAACAATATCTGATAAAAATATTCAAAATTATACTGGAATTTGGAAAATCAGGATTCCACATTTGAATTTATGTGTCTGATAAAAGTATTTTGCATATTTGGGATACATTCCATTGTAATTACAATCATCAGGTTTTTTTTTACTCTCTCCTATTATTCTACCCTATAATGCTTCAGCTTTCCGAATGTCTATAGAGAATTTTTAAATTCGCGGTGTAGTTTATCGCCAGCAATTGGGTTGGAAATATCATCAGTGGAAAAATTCGTTCAAATTGCAAGCGATATTTTGAGTGATACTGAATCTCCTATCAATTTCATATCAGGGGCTGTCCATTAATGAGGTCACACAATTTAGGACCAAACTAAACCTCCCCTCCCCCCTTGTCACACTTGGTCACAGAATGTGACCCCCCCTAAATGACGTTTCAAATTTTTATCCCACCCTCCCCTGACGAGTCCCATACTACATAATATTCTGCAAAAAAAATACTGCGGAAAATTCATAAAAATTTATGTTCAAATATTTTTATTGTTAATAAGTATGGACGTGACGTCACAACGAAGCATAACCCTCATGTCACACGAAGTAACATTGCAAATGAATTTTTTCAAATTCTTGCTTCAAAAAACTGATTTACTGTATTATTTCCGGGGTCGTGTCTAAACCCCCCCCCCCGTTATCGAAAGAATTTGCAATAATAAATCGGTAATTGGCTAATTGTACGTCCTTACGATATTCAATGAGTTTTCCATTTAAAGGCCGTGTGACACTTGTATAAATTTGCGTGTAGATTTACGTGTAGATTTCTACACCGTGTAAAACACGTAAATTTGCGTGTAGATTTTGTTGCAAATCTGCTAGCAAATAGTGTGTTTGCCACTTGTGTAAAAATTTACACGTAAATTTACAATTTGCACACGCGCATTCTGGTCAATTGAAAATTCGAACGGTAAGTTGCTATAAGAAGTTTGTATGTCTGGTCGCCTTGTTTTGTTTAATACCACGTTTAATACTAAAAGAAACGTGATAATGGATTCAAATTGGCAATTAACCCATTAATACCCAAGGGTCGAAAATAAAACTAATTTTATGTTTTTACTGCATTTTATTACTTATCATGTAAGTAATAAGAAAAAATTGAGAAAAAACTCAATAAGAAATTTATAAAGTTAATAGTACATTATATATCAAGGTTGTGAAGGCCGTCATTATTGCCCTAGCGCCAAGATTATATTATAACGCGCGGAGGCAATAATGGTCTTCACAACCGTGGTTTATATACTATTTTTTCCACTACTAGATTTATTACCATTTTTTAAATTCTTTTTAATAAAAAAATTTTCAAATTTAAAATATTTATTTCAAATGACAGTTTTGTTTTGTTGATTTGACAGTTGTTGACAAATTTTAAATCACGTATGTCAAATCATTTCATTGGTTCATTTTTTTAACTTAAGTGTATAATGAATCTGTCAAATCATTTCATTGGTTCATTTGTATAATGAAAATATTATTTACCGCATGTCTAAAATGCGTCACTTCACATGAGACTTGGATAAGTTATAATGGTAGCCTATATGACTAGTAGTGGAAATAAAAATTATACATTTGTAGTATTTTTACAAAATAATGTTGCATAAAAATATTTATTATTGTAAAGCACGGATTTGTCAACCCGAATTTCAAAATTACCTAGAGATTCTGAAAGCTGACGGTTTATATAATATAATAAAAAAAAAATTTGCCGTAAATTCGGAAGTTTTTGCCAATTCAAACTTTTACCAACTGACAAAAGCACAACACAAGAAAAAATAGACCACACCTTCGAATATTCTTCTGCGCAATTTTACACGCACAACTTGCGAAAAAATATAGAAATATTTCTATAAAATATTTACAAGCAAATTTACACAAGTGTCACACGGCCTTTAACCTTGACAACAGGACGTTTTTAATCCCCCCCCCCATCCCATCGTCAGGCTGTAGTTATTTCCCTATGTTCTTGTGGAAAGCCTAGATATAATAATAATTATTGTAACGATGCAGAACGGTGTAGAACAGAAACGTCCTTTTTCCTGCGCTAAATGGAAGGGGCGGTCATAATTTCTACTCATGGTTAAGGATTACCATAATCCAATATATAAATTCTACCTATAGCAATAATGCGTCGTGTGGTCGACGGCTCAAAATTTTAATCTTTGAATTGCTATGTTTATAAGTAGTATAGGTAAGAGTCCGGATAGATTACTACGTTGCTTCTATATTGTTATAAATGTTTATCGCAATTTTTTCGCAAATCGTAAAAATGATTTGGATTATTGTCTGGTATTAGCTTGACGTATCCAATTAAATACAATTTTTAATCAGGTTAAATATCTAATTATCAGGTTTTTTGTTGACTTGGAATTTATTTTTTTCACTTCATTGCTTATTAAAAATTCATTAAAATTGAAAGCGACAATAAAAATTCAAGGAAGAAAACTAAAATGTTAGGAAAAATAACGCCGATTATTTTTATCATATTAATGATAAATATATGTATAGTGTATTTCAAATTAATTGGAATTAAAAAAAGTCTAGCATCAAAATACGTTGTTATAAAAACATACAAACTATGCAAGGAAAAACAATATAAGAGATAAGATTATCGCGCCAACGAAAGCCCGCATTTCATACTCCACGTGGAGTAGTGTAGTTCTAATTGGTTAATATTTATAATAAGGACTTATTATTGGATAATATTTCTATTACGAAAATTCTCTTTGCGACTCCACGTGGACGCGTGTACCAGGTGTACAGTAAGTTTGTATGTTTTTATAACAACGTAATTTGATGCTAGACTTTTTTTAATTCCAATTAATTTGAAATACACTATACCTATAGTTATTCATGTCTCAAGTTCAAGAATTAGGAAAATATACTGCAGACAAGTGCACAAAATAAATCAAGAGATAAAACAAATTAACGGTTTTTCATAATAACACGCTATCGTAACAATTTTAATATATCGACGCCATGGCTCGAATAAATACGGATTTTGTCGATTAAAAACTGCGAATTTGGTGGTAAATTGCACAGATATTGAAAAATTAATTTCGCATTTTTAACATGTTCAACTCCAACCGTCGATAATTTCGAATTCTTTAACACTAAAAATCAACAGTTTCGGTGATATTTATATCCATTTTTAAAGCTTATCTCCACCTTTCACCTAACAATTTTATATTGGTCACCACTGGGACACCCTGTATTTCCAGAAAAGCTTCGTTTTGTCAAACCAGGAAAAAGCAATAATTTGGTATAACAGAGTATTTTAGAGAGATAAAGTAGTTAGGCCTGCTTTATCGCTTTGTTTATAAACATCGCCATCGTATCGGAAAAATAATGTTAGTAATGATCTTATTAAAAAAATATTAATAAATTCTGATTTTTGGAAATTGTTTTACGTATTAAATTTCCAAGTCCTGCAACTCAAAAACGAAACATTTCTGGAAAATTATACTTAGGTACATAATATTGTATTCATAATAAAAAATTTTCATAGATTTGGTTAATAGAATACGTTGCTGAAATTTCTCGGAATAGTGTACGACCCTAATTTACATGACTAACATCCGCATCGAAATATATGAAATTATCTATTCAAATATCTATAACTATTTTTTTTTTATAGAAAATCGTCAAGCGTAGTTTTTTGAATATAGAAAAGTAAATGAAATAACGAAGATTATCAAACGAATACAACCTAAAAAAATAGTTGATTAGTATTTATCTTACAGTTAAATTTTAATTAATTGAAACTATATTTTCCAATTAAATTATAACATGCTTTATTAAATTCTTCGTGATATATTTCAGTACATAAATTAGACTTTCGTTCATAAGCTGAAAGAAACTTATCACTTTCCAGATGCAATTTATTCCTGACGGGAACCTTCATAAATTCACCAACTTGCCTCATAAAGGCTACTCGTCTGTACAAACTTTTACGCTTTCATAATGTTGGCAGTCCAGACTCCTTTTACTCCTGAGCATTCCAAAGCATTACGATAAGATTTAAAAATGCGCAATTGCTTAAACAGTCGCGAACCCCAGGTTAAGAACCGCTGCCCTACGACACCGATTCGGGAAACGCTACTTTATTGCTATTTTGAATTTTAGATTTACTTATTCGTAATTCTAAACAATTCGAATTATCATTATTAAATGCCGAACAATTCTAACCCGACATTGTTCTCAGTTGGATTCCAATTATCGGTGTAGTGCCCTGACTGCAGTAGTTATTTCAATTAGTACATTGTTGAAATATTACAGGCAAAATAGTGCCTAAAATCTAAGCCAAACTGGAAAAAATTGCAATTTCGTATCGCTCACGCCCATCAGAATAAAAAAATATATTAAGTTTGGATGTAACCAAAAATCTTGGATATGAATAAATTAAAAATATTCGCAAAGTTATAAAATCGAAATTTTAAAAATATTGTCAATAAATTTATTGTTAGATAACCACATCTTCAAGGTTTTTGATATAAATGATTAACTTTGCCTATTCGACTCTTATCGGTATCACTACCATTGAAGAGCCAACGGTTAAATCAGGGTGTGACGTCAAATGGATATTTTTAAAGTTTTGTTATATAATTTTTAGTAGATGCGGTTTTCATTTTCTTTTTTCGCTTAAATTTGAATATGTTTTTTTATATTTTAACATAAATTAAAATTTTTAATAAATACGGATATTTTGCACTTTTATTATCAAATCTATTTATAGGTAAAACCGATACTATAATAAATTAAACCTTGTCTAATTGTATGTGGAGTGTACCTGCCTACACTTATGTTGTTTATTTTTAGTTTAGTCTACAATAATCTTAAAATTGCACTGAGTGATTGTTAAAAATATATTTTGAACGCACCATTTTCAATAAGTGTCATATGATTTGATGAGTACTCCAGCTTCAAAAATAGATTTTGACCGATTGTTTGCGTATAAATTTTATGGGATAACGATATAACTGCTCGTGATTGGATAGCGTCGACAAAATTATTATTTGATTAAACAAAAAAACATTTCGTTTTAATAATGAAGAATTTCTTTCCTTATTTTTAGTAAAAGCTTTCAATAATTGAAGGGCCTAGTGGAAAAAGTAGTTAAGTCACTTTTTTTTTTCAATTTGTTGATTTTTATACTAATTTGTAGAGAATAACTAGAGAAATTTGTAGTTAATGTGCTCAACTACAAATTGAAAAAAAGTGACTTAACTACTTTTTCCACTAGGCCCTTCAATTATTATTGTGTTGTTTGGTAAACAAACTTATTAGAAACTGTTGCTTCTTTTGAGTCAATAAGGTTATAACTTGTAAATTCTATCCATTTTCTGCTAAGAATCCTATTTTATGTCCTGTCGAGTGAAATTCAAACAATGGACTGGAAATGAAAATAATTTGGGTCGAGCAAATACAATATTATTTATAGGTTATAGGTGAAAAACCGTTATATCGTGCATTTTATTAAAGAAAATATTACGTTTTTAGATACAGCAGTACATTTGTTATTTGAAAGTTACAAAGAAACATCATTCATTATCTATGTTGACTATTTAACTTATAATGAACTTTTAATAATGGTCGAAAGTATATACTATTATCTAAAATATGCGTATTTGTGTTATTTTTTTAATAATAGTCAATTTCGCTCATTTATTTGCCTATACGAATCACTTAATCTCTTGTAACCGATATTCAGCAGATTGAAACGTTGAATAGTTAATTATTTAATGTGTCCATTGTCTGTACTGTTTAAATTAAATTTGTTTGAGATTTAAATTAAATCGTTAAATAAGAATTAAGGGATTGCGAAGGTATTATAGAAACTATTAAAGAAAGGAATTTAAAGTATTTTTCTTTCTTTTCACCCAAGTTGAATTGAGGAAACCCCCTCCACAGATGTATGCACGATTTTTTTTCGGCTTCACAAAAATGCATTTTATTTTGTCCTATTGGGACTTGCTTTGTGGATCATAATATTTTGTAAAATATGATTCGTTGGGGAAGAAATCTCTTTCTATCTTAACATTCTTTCTTTGTTTTTCTATATATCAATGTTTTTTTAGGTCATGGCTTTTTGGTTTACTCCAACTGCCGACTGAAAAATTTGAAACTATTCAAATAAAAATAATAAAAAACATTTTTGTTCAATTTTATAAGAAACGGCACTGTTCCATTTTATCGTGCTAAATTTCCTGTTTAATCTATTTGTAAACCATTTTTATTTTTTCTTATCTTGGTATCGTACCATCATAAGGATGATTCAATAATCTGTTGAATTAGGTCGATCGGAGGACATTTTCAATACCACCTATTGATAAATTAATTAATTGATATAATAAATTCAATGATTTGATAAGAAGTAGTCAAAATACTATTATCACTACTCGACACGATTTCTGTCATTATTGCCACACTCGAACAAAACGGAAATTGTTTCTTTGATAAGTTTGGAGAAAAGTGGGGATCTTGGTATAAAGTCTGTTGGTTTTGAAAAGGTTATCAATTCCTTCCCAGTCTTTTTCGACGTTTTATCAATAGTGTAAGCGTTGGAGCCTCCGAAGGCCCACGCCACCTAACCCAGCCGGTTTACTGTATTTTTCAGTTCTAAATACCATCGTGAATTTTTTAATTTTTGCACTCGTGAAAATTAAATTGAAATTACAGCCGGTTGGTGGGTTGTTAATTCCGTACTACTTTTTTCATGTGTGATAACTCCATAAGAAGACTTTCGATTACATTATTTGAGGTATGATTAATTTTACAATTTTTTTCTATTATACTTACTAGGTTTTATTTGAATTATTCGTCAATAATCATGAAATCGACGTGCCACGCTCAAAAAATTTTTAATTAATTTTAACAGTCGTATGCAATTAAAAATTATTATTTACTGTTGTTGAATGATAAATCAAATTAATTTGTACTTAAACTTATCAATTTAAATGACATAATAATGAACGTAAATATTTCTTGTGAAATTTAGACTTGACTTTTTTCAGTCATGTAAATAATTGAACTTTTAACTAAAGACGTCCTGTTACTTGAAATCATTATATTTATAACATGTAGGAGATAAATGCGATAATTTCAAAATGGTACTCTAAAAATCGGTTAGGATAACCCCACTTACATCTGAGTGGAACTCATGGTGGAATCAGCGGGTTAGCTTAGGCTACTTTTCAAGTTTGAGACTTTAGATTCTGATAATAAAAAATGTCGTCATTATAAAATCGCTTTTTGTCAAGTCAACGATAACATTAAAAATTCTCAAGCGTTGTATAATAATTTGTACATTTCAAAATTTACATTATTCAAAGAAATAAGATTTAAAAAAATATTGTACCATCATAAAATTTTAGGCATGTAGATAAAGCTTCTCCTTTTATTTAAAACTAGCTGGCACAGTCGGCCTACCGGCCGCCTTTAGCCATCTAGACCGTGTTGGATGTAGTTGTTCGGCCTTCGGCCTCACTCCCAAGGTTTTAAAGTAGCCTATGTTTTTCGTAGCGTTGTAAATAACTTCTACACCAAATTTGGTTAAGATTGGTCAAATAGAAACGTAAAGCACGTGCACGCGTATTTGCATTGTCGATCGGTTGACAGCTTGACAGCATTCATTATTGTTTTTTAAGTTGATTTTGAGTAGCCTGCCTTCCTTTAAGGAATCTCGATAATCCATTCATGCGCGTCCCATAGGGACGCGCATGAATGGATTATCGAGATTCCTTAAAGGAAGGCAGGCTACTCAAAATCAATTTACCTTTTCTTTGAGAATTTTTGCACTATTTCAATACAAAAACATGCGCAGGAACCTACATAATAACTGTGCCAAATTTGGTTCCGATCGGTCAAACGGTTTAGGAGTCTATAGGAACATACACACATACATCCACTTTTATATATATAGATAGATTCTGTTGTTTCAATCAAAAAGTTATAATAAGCCAATCATTTGTATTTACAAATGAGGGGGGGGGGGGTGAATTAAAAATTCAAATAAAAAAACACATTACTATCAAAATTTTGGAATTTATTGCCTTTTTAATTTAAAAGGTGAAATCCCCTTATGATATGTACATATGTGGAGTTCATTTTACTCTGATCATATTCATATTACCTATATATTCAAAATAGTATAATAATGGCAGGTTATCTATAGACATCTTGGAAGAAACAAATAAATATAAAATTAATTAAATAGATATTTTATATACTTTCATAATATATCACCAATAGGAATGTATAGCTTGATGTATTTTTCTTGGATTTCCGATTGTTCCTAAATTATTTGTGCCATGGTTCGGATTCCACGTTAAGCTTTACATTAAAACTATCAATTTTGTATACAAATCATGATTATAATAAATTACAGTCCTCTCCTATATGAAAATTGTAATGATGGTAACCTAAAAAAAAGTAATTTTTTATATATTATTATAATTTAAAATGCAAACTATAAATTTATTTATGATTTGATTTTACAAACTTAATAATAATTTTAGGGTTGTGCTGAGCGCCGAATCGCACCTGCCGCTCGTGTTACTTACTTACCATACAGCTACTGCTTATATTTGGACGGAGAACCACCTTGGAGCTGCTAAATCTCCTAAATTTTGAGCGCACACCAACGTACTTTTCACACACACCCTGCACTATCCTGAGCAAGAGCTGCCTCGTAAGTTACCACTACAATCTCTTCGTTTTCAGTTTTGCTAATTGCTTTTTCTTTTACAGTTTGCTTTTCACATAAGTTGATAACTTGCAACTATATTTAACAATTTATTATATTTTACATTAAACAAGAAAAAAGATAAACATGAAGATTACTACAGTGGACGATGAACGTGTTCATGTTTTGGATTCAAACACTGACGTGTGGTCTGTTATTCGCAATATTGCAGAATCTGGGACCCAAGAAGATGCTTTCTACGTATGCGACATCGGAGATATAGTTAACAAGCATAAAACATGGAAAGAGCTTTTACCAAGAGTCGAACCCCATTACGCCGTTAAATGCAATGACAGTCTCACTGTTCTGGAAATTTTGGCTGCGTTGGGCACGGGTTTCGATTGCGCTTCCAAAGGCGAAATCGATCAAGTTTTATCTCTTGGTGTTAATGCAAACCGCATCATTTTCGCTAATCCAGCCAAACCCATGAGTCATTTACATCATGCTGCAAGAGTCGGAGTTAATACCATGACATTCGATAACGAAGTGGAATTACACAAAGTTAAAAGCACCAATCCGAATGCAAAGTAAGTTTTGGTTTGTTCATACGAAATGCTTTTATTCTTACACTTGCTTTCTTTTTAGAATGGTAATTCGTATAAGATGTGAAGCTGAAGTTGCAATGTGCCCACTTGGTATGAAGTTTGGATGCGATCCTGAGACCGAGGCTCCACATTTATTACATATTGCACGCGAATTGGGTATGGAAGTTGTTGGGGTTAGTTTCCATGTCGGTTCCGGTTGTAAAGATCCACCTGTATTTCGCAAAGCCATCAAAATTTGCCGCGAAATATTCGATTATGCTGAAAACCTCGGTTTCCAATTCCATCTTTTAGATATCGGGGGCGGTTATCCTGGCGATCATGATACATCAATTGCAGAGGTAGAAGAAAACGTTGTTGTTAAAAAAACGTTGTCTTATTTAACAATTTTTTCAGATTGCAGATATTGTAAATTTGGCTTTGCAAGATTATTTCCCGGATCCATCTGTTCACATAATTGCCGAACCAGGTCGTTACTACGTTAGCTCTGCTTACACCTTGGCATGTAATGTCCATTCCATCAGAAATGTTACCATTAGAGATCCCGATAATAACATTGAAAACACCCACTACATGTACTACATCAACGATGGTGTTTATGGTAGTTTCAACTGTATATTGTACGATCATCGGCAAGTTATTGGAATTCCATTAAAAGATTTTCAACATTCCAAACTACATTTGAGCAGTGTTTGGGGTCCAACTTGTGACGGGTTGGATCAAGTAGTCGAAAATACCCTGCTACCACAGATGAACGTAGGTGACTGGATGATCTTTGAAGATATGGGAGCGTACACTCTTCCAGTTGCAAGCACATTCAACGGTTTTCCAATTCCCAAGGTTCATGTCGTCGCACACGAAAGCATATGGTAATTAACTTGACAAATAATATCCAAATTTTGTATTAACATTTCAATTTTTTTTTCATAAAGGATGTTGCTAAAAGATCTTTTGCCACTATCCGAAAATCACTTCGTCATGGGCAGTCCACCACGTCCTTTGAAGAATGCTGTATACGAAGATGGATGGACATTACCCGAATTTCCAATCACCATCACAATGCCACTTTGCAGCGACAATGCACTCATGCGTGAACATGTACTCGATTATGCCGACAGAATTCCACTTACTAATTGACATAATATCTTTTGTTCTTATTTTCAAACAAATTTTTTTCACATTTTATTATTTTGAGACCAATAGTTAGAAAAAAAAATCTTTTGTATCTTTATATGAAAATTTTTCTCAAGTTTTTTGATAACAACTTTTTTAAAATTTAATCCTAAAAATTGTATTTATTCTTTTATATAATTTTGTACGATTGTTTCACGTCAAATATAATATTTTGTTAAGTATGACAAGCAAAAACTTGCTATAAATTTGTTGTGCAATTTTTAACCTGAATTGCGGGGTTAAATTTATAGAAAGTTACACTTGTGAAAGTAAAGGGGCAGCTTACGCTATTGCAAACCAATAATAAGCTTAAAATGTAACCTAGTAGGTTTCTTCTAACCAAATGAAAATTACTAGATTACTGTCTTATTCGTCTGTATCATAGAATAACTAAATTAATATGTGTTTTTGGTTAAGCTTACTTGAATTAATAAATTATAGAACATACCTTATTTTTTTATTTTTAAACCATTTAACAGAAAATTTTGAAAAACCAGGAGATTATTCTCTTCTGATTTTTCGAAATGACCTATTGATCATTCTTTTTGGGAAAAGGGCAGTTTCTCATATTTCCTACACTTTCATCTTCTTGAATTAATTATAGATGCATTTTTGTGCTTTTCATCTTGACCATTGCATAATATGTGCCAATTTTTTACATATTTTGCAGGCTTATAATAATCGCTTAGGACATGCAGCTAACTTGGCACAGATAATTTCGTTTTTAGGAGCTACTGGGATTTGAACCCGAGACCCTTAGGAAGCAAAACGTTGTATTTAAGACAAAAAAAACATTTTGTTCTATCATGTTTTTAAGTAAAACAAAATGCCTCTTAATGCGACAAAACGTTTTGTCTTATAAGGTTTTGTTTGCTTGATCAGTCTGCATGCAGTCTTAGATCCAAAGTCCCCAACCAAACTACGTGTACTGTACATTTTTATATTAGAACAACTAATTAAATTCATTTCTTGGCAAGATTTCAAAAAAAGCGCGATAGATAATTTTTTAAAAAAATTCCGAGACGAACTTGTTGACAAGATTTTTCTTATGAGTATGTATATTTTATGTGAAATAAAACATTTGAAAACAATGCTTGATGATGTTGAAAAAAACAACTACCTGCTAGATTTACTTGGAAACGACCAGATTAAAGTTCAAGTTACAAAAGCAGTTCTTTTCCAGGCAAGGAAGGTTTTTAGTTTGCAAAAAATCCGGGCAAGCTGAATTTTGGCAGAGATGTAGATTGGAGTGTTCTAATGAACCCCCCATAAAATCCCACGCCGGCGTACCCCACAATCAACGCGATTTTTTGCCGATAACTCGCTTATTTATGCTTGTATGGAAAATTATGATCAGACCATATATAATTAAAGAGCATAAAATTCTCTATAAAATAGATTTTTTCCATGGCACACTAATACTTAATTATTGACCGAAAACGCGACCCACCTTTAAAATGCCACAAAATTGATTCGTTGCAGGGAGAGAAATGTTTTCGGGCACAGGAAATGCTTTTAATAATAAATTAATTGAAATTGTGGCCAAGGTTGGAAAATGAAGAGAAAAATAATTTTTTCAAAATTTGCCCAAGTTATAGTATCTTCCAAGTAACGAAACCGAAATTTTGGTTTGAGCTTACAGAAGGTCCGGGCAAGCTGAAATTTGGCAAAGATGTATATCGAAGTGTTCTAATAAACCCCCAAAATGTCTCATAAAAATCCCAAGCCGGCGTTCCCTCAAATGAAAATTTTAGCCCCCTAAGTGCGGTGTTTCGCCTATAGCTCACGTATTTTTACTTTTACGAAAAATTACCATTAAGCCGCAAGTTGAAGAACATAAAATTCTCTATAACTTGTGGCGCTGCAGTAGGTAGTACTACAATACCTACTGTAATAGGCAAATTAAACTTTGTTTAATGGTAATTTTTCGTAAAAGTAAAAATACGTGAGCTATAGGCCAAACACCGCACTTAGGGGGTAAAATCCTCATTTGAGGGAACGCCGGCTTGGGATTTTTATGAGACATTTTAGGGGTTTATTAGAACACTTCAGTATACATTTTTGCCAAATTGCAGCTTGCCCGGACCATCTGTAAGTTCAAACCAAAATTTCGGTTTCGTTACTTGGAAGATACTATAACTTGGACAAATTTTGAAAAAAATTATTTTTCTCTTCATTTTCCAACCTTGGCCACAATTTCAATTAATTTATTATTAAAAGCATTTCCCGTGCCCGAAAACACATCTCTCCCTGCAACGAATCAATATTGTGCCATTTTAAGGATGGGTCGTGTTTTCGGTCAATAATTTAAGTATTATTAGTGTGCCATGTAAAAATATGAAAAAAAAGCTGTTTTATAGAGAATTTTATGCTCTTCAATTATGGTCTGATCATAATTTTTCATAGAAGAATAAATAAGCGAGTTATCGGCAAAAAATCGCGTCGGGGGAGCTAAAACCCCCGATTGTGGGGGACGCCGGCGTGAGATATTATGGAACTAAGGGGGGTTCATTAGAACACTCCAATGTACATCTCTGCCAAAATTCAGCTTGCCCGGATTTTTTGCAAGCTTGAGCCAATTTTTCGGCTTCGTTGCCTGGACTACAATTATTCTAAAATTATCGAGTTATTAAAAACAAAAGAGGTCAACTTTCACACATCAATTGAAACAGGATGGAAGCTTTAGAGTGGTTATTAAAGGGTTCCATGTAACCAATGACAAGAATGACTTAAAAGTAGAAATTGAAGAATATGGTCACAAAATGAAAAATATTGGTCATTTTGTCATCAAAACACATCTACCAATTTTTACTTTCCGAACCCCTAGGTAAGGAGAGTATTGTTATCAGGCAAAATTTGACCCCCCAATTTTTTGACAGATGTTCACGTTTTGAGGTCCCCTGAATCCATTTTTATCATTTTTGGAAGGATGTCTGTATGTATAGGTGTATACTATGTGTGTGTGTATGTACGTCTGTGAACACGATAGCGTCTAAACGAAGCAAGCAAATCATTCCAAATTTTGCATATAAGCTTTTTCCTGTCGTAGGACGAAGCCAGATGAAAATAAATTAAATCGTGTAACGGGAAAGGGGGGTTTACCTGGAGCTATTATGACATTATGCGTCATAACTTCGAAACGAAATTAAATATGTAAAAATATTAATAACAAAAAATTAGCGCTATGGAATTTCCTACATTTTTTGTTCTACAAGTTTTTCTGTAAAATATACAGGGCGTTTCAAAAAATTTTGTATTTGTAAAAAATTTTTGTATTTGTAAATAAAACAGTAAACCGCATTCTACTAACGAAAATAAGATGAAAAGTTTCTAATAACATGGGTCCAAAAATGCTTCGTTTGCAAGATATAGGCATTCAAAAGTATTTTTCTTCCTATTTTGGCAAAATAAAAATTTTTCATCGATTTACTGTTGAAATTATGTAACCATTTTATTAAAAAATGTAAATTAAAAATTAATCAAAAGTTTGCTGACGTACTGTACTAATAAAAAGAAGAAGAAAACTTATCAATACAATATGGTAATATCCCCGTAAATGCTTCGTTTGTAAGATATGGGTAATTAAAAGTAATTTCTTTTCCTATGCTTTTTGCGGGTCGCAAAGGCTTTAAATTTGATTTGAGAATTGCAAATATTACCGAACAATATCCGCAGCGAGTGTGACATAATAGGTCGCTTCGAATATCGACGTATTATTCACAAATAAGTAAACCGAATAAACTTTAAATTAAATCTAAACGTTAAATGCAATATTAAATTTATTCGTGTATTACAAATTATTGCCACTACCACGATACACTTACAACGGTATGCTTATTATTTTTCTCAAACACGTCTACTATCGCGCATTACGTCACGTGCGAATTAAATTACGAACGATCGTGTACGAACCTGGTACGAACTGTACTCGTGAACTCAAATTATCTGTCGAATTCAAATTATTTGAAATTATTCGAATTTGTGAAAATTGAAAATTCTATTATTAAATTCGAAAATGCCGGGTTGTGCAGTTGCGAAATGTGGTAATAATAATAAAACGACAAAAGGGACGAAAATCAAATACTTCCGATTTCCACAAATTGAAGACATTTCTAAAAACTGGATTGTTGCATGTCATCGTGAGGATAAAATAAACCTAAAAAGTGGTATGTTGTTTTATGAAACAAAAATTTTCGAGAACCGTTGAAAAACAACCCCAAAATCGACTTTTTAAAAGTAGGGAAAATGAACAACGAATATGCCGCGGCTCCACGCGGGGAAATGCATCATACGTTCCCTTCGAATCGAGTGAAATTTTTTCGCTTCGATTTGAATTTTTCTTTGAAATTCGGATAGGTGGGGGTGTGATTAGTAGATATTAATAATAAATATTATCAAAAAAATGGAAAATAACCGGTGTATTTGCGCAAAAGCGCAAGATGGTTCGCATCACAATTCCAATTCGCACGTGACGTCACACAACCTGCGTATGAGCATACCGTTGTAAGTGTATCGTGGCCACTACCTATTACGTCACAAATAGTTGTCTCGGTTGCGGTCGGTTAGATTCGTACGTTTCAAAGTTAATTTTACGGTGGTAATAATTAATGAATATCTCCATAAATACTTGCAATTAAAATTTAAAAAAATCAAAGCTAACACCCAATTAAAATTATATTTTTATTTTAAATTGGATGTTTGAAAACATAATTTAATTTTAATACGTTGCCCGGTTTTGTTTTTTGCGAATGTCAATTATTGTTGTTTTTGCCGCTGCTAAGTTACCTTCATTGACTGCTAATAATTTTTGCCGTTGTTACACATTCTTTCGAATTTTAACTTGAAAAAAAGTGATAGAAGTGTGAAAATTGCTACAAAAGTCATTGTACGTAAATATATATAAAGACTATTTTGTTAATAAGTTAGTGAAGTGAAAATTCAAAACCAAATTTGCGAACTTTATCAAGTAGGCATTAACAAACTTTTTTCTCCGGTAAGCATATAAACAAACTTCTTTACTTTTAAAACTGTAAGCTTGAAAATTTAATAGGTGGTTCCAGCATCATAGTGGAAATTCGCGATTATCAATTATTGTCAATTTTTGTCGCTGCTTAGTATACTTTCCAGAAAACTAAGGTAAACTTACCTGTCCTTTCCAGTATTAAATTGAAACTAAGTGATAAAAGTGTAAAAATTGATAAGTAAAATTTATTTTTGGCAAATTTTTTTGTTGGATTAATTCCCGGATTATCCAACAATTCGTTAATAAGTTAGCGAAGTAACAATTCAAATCCAAATTTGTATTTTTTTTTGTTGATAATAGTTTAAATTTTGCAAGATTACATGGCAGTATGTGTGTATGTACGTCTGTGAACACGATAGCGTCTAAACGAAGCAAGCAAATCATTCCAAATTTTGCATATAAGCTTTTTCCTGTTGTAGGACGAAGCCAGATGAAAATAAATTAAATCGTGTAACGGCAAAGGGGGGTTTACCTGGAGCTATTATGACATTATGCGTCATAACTTCGAAACGAAATTAAATATGTAAAAATATTAATAACAAAAAATTAGCGCTATGGAATTTTCTACATTTTTTGTCCTACAAGTTTTTCTCTAAAATATACAGGGCGTTTCAAAAAATTTTGTATTTGTAAAAAATTTTTGTATTTGTAAATAAAATAGTAAACCGCATTCTACTAACGAAAATAAGATGAAAAGTTTCTAATAACATGGGTCCAAAAATGCTTCGTTTGCAAGATATAGGCATTAAAAAGTTTTTTTCTTCCTATTTTGGCAAAATATGAAATTTTTCATCGATTTACTGTTGAAATTATGTAACCATTTTATTTAAAAATATAATATAAAAATTTGCGTCTGTTCGGAAAGTTATGCGATGGCCACATCAGATTTTTTTTATTGATATTGCACCTGACTCAACCAATAAACAAATTTATAGCATCGAGTATCTTCAGAGCCAAAAAATAATAGTAGAATTTTCACACAAAAAAATGCGAGCGTCAAAGATATAAACCACACGAAATCATATTGCACACACGTCAGCCAAGATGTGTCAAATGTGGAAGTAAGCATTGGACCAAAGATTACTCCAACGATAAAACTACAGAACCTACCTGCGTTCTATGTATGTAACGGAAAGCAGGGCGGAGGTAAATGTGCCACCAGTAATGTTATTCTACCTGCTACGAATTTAGGATATTAAAAGTACACAGGTATTTGTGCCACCGGAGAAAACGGCATCTACCTGATGCATCTCCTACATGTAACATCGATTATTTTTTGATTTTACACGATTTTTTGGGGGTGAAACGTAATAGTTTACTGCCCCATAGCGCAACTATACTTTTTAATGCTATTTCGAGGGTCTCTCACATCCCGGTTGCATTTATCCCGGTTTCCTTGATCTGTCGCGCCTCTCGTATGTTTAGCGCCCGCCGCGTAGCGGCTCGGAGCACGAAAAACCGCCCGGAGATGCGGAGCATCGGAGGGTAGGTTTTTTGATGCTCGCAGTTCTGGCCAAGCCAAAATTTATTATTTTGCCGAGTTGGTCTATGTATTTCCAGGTAGAAAATTTGGACCCGGATTAAATATCTGACCATTTGCCGAGCTGGCCTACAGCCTTATCGAATGCACACCCCAAAATTCGAAGGCAAAAAAAATTTAATTTTTTCACTGTTAGTGGCACAAATACCTGTGTTTCTTTAAAGAACCCTTTTGGTCGGTGGCACATTTACCGGTACCCTTTTCTGGTCAGGTACATTTGGTGGCACATTTACCTCCGCCCGGAAAGCATACGGTACATAAAGAGATACAAAAACTAAAATTCTGCCCATTGGGACCGAAGCAAATTACGCCCCAGAATCACACTCCAGGAATTAGAACTGCACAACCAGTTAGACTAGCTTTTTAAATCGTCGGCTTACTGCCAAAACAAGATAACTCCATTTTTGGACAAAATGAGTTATATACATGATTGCATTCAAATAAGAGCAAACTACATTTTGACAAAACCTGATAACTGTAAGTCATATATTAAAGGGTTTATGGTGAATCAAACTTTAAAATCAGTTTTACTCAAAACTATCATTTTGAAGTTATCTTGTTTTAGCAGTAAGCCGACGAAATATTAAGTTTTGTTTTATAAGCGGTGATTCAATAAGTAGACCAGTGCAGAAGCCTTTGAAAATGATAAAAAGTGAACAAAAATAGCAGTAGGATGAAACCCATTGGAAAAGGAAGAGAATATAACAAAAATGAAAGGAAAAATAATTTACGGGCGATCTGAGGTCGGGAAGTGGAAGGGGGTGAGTTTTAAGGGTAGAAAACTGTTTTTCTCGATTTCCGGCAAAACCACAAGTTCTATGGAAAAAAGTTAAATATCAAAGTTGTAGGTAATAAAAAGATCTACAACTTTTGTATTTACACTTTTTTCACATAACCTCAAAATTTATGTGAAAAATTCAAATAACCAAGTTTTTGGTTTTTAATTTTTATCTTTTACAAAAAAAAAATTTTTTTTCACGAAATTTGGTGAAAACTTACCTTTTTATGTCCCAAACACACTGTAATTTTTTTGATTTAAAATATTTATTTTTTCACCTTATTTTGACTAAATATCGAAAAAGCACCCTAATTTTCAATCGAAAATTCTCGCGTCAAAATATCTGCTTTTTTAAAAAACTCGGTGGGCTTTTTGTTCGTTGAAATCTCTACTTTTCGATGGTGTAAAAAAAATATACATTACTATGGTAAATATTCTCAAAAAATGCAAAGAAACGAAAACAACTCGAATCAGAAATTTTTTTTTTCTTAAATCATGTACAATTTTGAGCTATTTATTAAAATTTATACTTTAATTACTCGAAAAACGTAAGATTCCGTGTTAACATTGATAAACAAAAAATTGCAAGTCGAAATAAACAACATCGTTCATGAAAATACACGTGCAGGCTGAGTTACTTTAAGAGAATTGTGACAAAGCTTAAAATTTTCGGATTCGAGTTTTTTTCGTTTCTTTGCATTTTTGAGAATATTTACCATAGTAATGTATTTTTTTTTTTACACCATCGAAAAGTAGAGATTTCAACGAACAAAAAGCCCACCGAGTTTTTTAAAAAAGCAGATATTTTGACGCGAGAATTTTCGATTGAAAATTAGGGTGCTTTTTCGATATTAAGTCAAAATAAGGTGAAAAAATAAATATTTTAAATCAAAAAAATTACAGTGTGTTTGGGACATAAAAAGTTAAGTTTTCACCAAATTTCGTGAAAAAAAATTTTTTTTTGTAAAAGATAAAAATTAAAAACCAAAAACTTGGTTATTTGAATTTTTCACATAAATTTTGAGGTTATTAGCCCATGTCCCGGGTGATTTTTTGCCACTGTTGGTTCCAATAATTGCCGGAGTGATGAAACTTCTAGAGATGGTGTTTTCCGATGTGAAAACAGGTAATTCATGTTTTGCATACAAAATTTTGATCGGGAACGGTCGCCATATTGAAAAAACGTTGAAAAAATCGCTTATTTTGGAGTTATCCGGAAATAGCTCTAAAACTTTTCATTTTTCGAACTTGGACGTTAAGTACGAAAATGTTGGTGCTGAAATTCTGCACAATTTCGTTTTTTATTCATCTTTCTACGACTAATAGAACCGAAGATAGAATTTTTTGAAAAATGGTCAATTTTTTCACTTTTCGAACAACTGCTATCTCTTTGCTCTTTGCGCTCAAATTACTGTATGATCGCGGCTCGTAGGCAAGAAATGCTTTTAATAACATCGATGGACAATTAATGTATCTACAAAATGCTTTTTTATACAACCTCGTACGACCAAAACTTGCCGAGATATGATTATTTGTTGTTGTACACTTTACGGCATCCGTCGTGAACAGATACCGAATTTTTTTCTTTTAAAAATGACAATTTTCGACTTGATTCGCGAAATGTTTCGATTCCTCTCTGTTTGACACTCACGACGTTTTCTGTCAGAAGATTTTCGCAAATAAAACATTTTTCCGCTACTTCTTCAGCCATTTCGCCTACTGACACTGACTGCCGTGAAAAGTACGTTAGACTGGAACGCGTGTTACTCAGGTAGAGCATGTATCGTATAATGACATGCAATGTTGCCAGATCATAAAAAGGGGCCCGAAAATTACACAGTTGCCGCCAAATATTGGAATTGAAGCTACCTGGGCGACCCTCACAGTACGCGGTGCCCAGCGGTGCCACGCCGCAGAGGGAACATTCTACCATTTCTCGAGTAATATCTCCTCGAAAAATCTGAAATTGTGGCAAATGTATCTCAATATTATATAGATTGAGTTCCATACTTTACATTTCCAAAAAAAAAAATTGTTATGTTCTTTTTTTAACACTTTCGTACGTGTTAAAATTGTGCAGTAAAAATCATCGGAAAATATACTTCTGTTGCACGGCTGTAGCTCATCAGTTAAGTACGGAAATTAAATGACACAGGGACCATTTTATCGGAAATTTTCTAAGCTTCAACTTTGCTTCAGAGCATTTTTGACGTAAACCTCATAGAAACAGTGCTATATCGAAAAAAACGAAAAAATATCCGGTTTTTTAACAATTTGGCCAAAAAGTGGCATTTATTCAATGACAATATGTAAAATCCGATTACATCTGGCTCGTTTTAAACTTCGGGGTCGTTTAGACAGTTGTTTAAAGTAGTAAAAAAGTATAGAACATAATTTTTCCAACGACATTATTACACTTTATTTTACAGATGACTCCGTTTTTTGTTAAATGTATTAAAGAAATTAACGAATTTGTAAAGGCTATAAATCGACAATATTCAGACGTAGACGGTACTACAATTTTTTTTTACTTTTGTACATTTAGTATTATGCAAATATTCAATTTGCCATTTAAATAATCACCCGAATGTAAATAATTGAATATATACATACGGATAAACCATCGTATTTAGCTAATGTATTAGGTACATTTCGGAAATATACGGCTAAGCAAAGAAACGTGACAGGGCGCAAAATGTAGCAAATTTAAATACCTTTCGATTATCTAAGAATGATTTGTGCCGTAGAAGTAGCCGTTGTCCACTTTTTACCAGAGGAAATGAAAATTTTTCATAAAATTTTGCGTCAAAATTTGTTTCAATCGGCCGTATCTCAGCAAGTTTTGGTCGTACGAGGTTGTATAAAAAAGCATTTTGTAGATACATTAATTGTCCATCGATGTTATTGAAAGCATTTTTTGCCTACGAGCCGCGATCATACAGTAATTTGCGCGTAAAGAGCAAAGAGATCGCAGTTGTTCGAAAAGTGAAAAAATTGACCATTTTTCAAAAAATTCTATCTTCGGTTCTATTAGTCGTAGAAAGATGAATAAAAAACGAAATTGTGCAGAATTTCAGCACCAACATTTTCGTACTTGACGTCCAAGTTCGAAAAATGAAAAGTTTTAGAGCTATTTCCGGATAACTCCAAAATAAGCGATTTTTTCAACGTTTTTTCAATATGGCGACCGTTCCCGATCAAAATTTTGTATGCAAAACATGAATTACCTGTTTTCACATCGGAAAACACCATCTCTGAAAGTTTCATCACTCCGGCAATTATTGGAACCAAAAATCACCCGGGACATGGGCTATATATGAAAAACGTGTAAATACAAAAGTTGTAGATCTTTTTATTACCTACAACTTTGCCATTTAACTTTTTTCCATAGGACTTGTGGTTTTGCCGGAAATCGAGAAAAACAGTTTTCTACCCTTAAAACTCACCCCCTTCCACTTCCCGACCTCAGATCGCCCGTAAATTATTTTTCCTTTCATTTTTGTTATATTCTCTTCCTTTTCCAATGGGTTTCATCCTACTGCTATTTTTTTCGGTTTCAAAAATTATCGGCACTGGTCTAAAGAGGTGTCATTTGAATTTGTTAAAGAAACGCATTAATAATAATTGGAAAAATTTTATTTTAATATCAAGAACAACCATTTCGATTAGTCGTGAAACACAACATCATTCAAATGTCTTCAACGGCTCTGTTGGCATGACATCATTCTTTTGGCAAAATTTTCCATAATAGTAGAGTGCTCAGACACAAATAAGTCGCTTAGAAACGGAGTTAGTGGGCTTTTTGAGGTAAAAAGTAACAACCTATCCAAAAATGTTCCTCATGCTCCATACATTCGAAATCTACAAGTCCTCAAAAAGTCGTCCAATGGAAAACGGCACAATTTGAAAATTTTGATTTAGCCCCATGGCGTACCTCAAATTAATATAGTATGTGTGAATTTTTTCAATGGATTCTCTGTGGCCCTTCTACTTGAAAAAATTAGTTAAAATTTTGCAAATGCATGCACGGTTTGTCACCTTATTCCGCGCATCGGGCGCACCCTTAGATTTTGCGTTTATGATCTATTAAACTTATATTTTAAATTTCGAATCGATCCGTTGAAAATTACTCTTTGGGAAAACATTTTTAGGTCGGGTTGTAAATATAAAAGATTGAAACATTCGCTCAACTAATAAATTTACGTTTTGCAAATGCACAATAATCTTAAGAATTGTATAGTTAGGAAAGTATCATCAAATATTTTAATACACGTACAATAAACCATACGGTAGATGAGGAAGTGTTAATAATGTTGACGTAGCATTAATCCATAATTCACCTCATCGGCAATAAATTCTCTATTCTATAACGTTGCAAACTAAACGTCAATATAGGCAAATGCATTACTATAAATTTTAGGTAGGATCGAGAGACACTTTTATACGATCCATAATCACGAGCCAGTTGTCAATACAAGGACACACACGTGCATGTTTGAAACTCGTGAGAATCAATGCCTTTTGTCTTGCTATCTCGACCATGTGCAGATAAGCGGCCAAATGTGCTCGGGTTTAACATGGCAAGGATAGCGATTTCGAAATTACAGACTTCGATAAAAACAAGTAAAAAGTGCAAAAGTTAGACCTTTCTCGTCCAACCAGACGAGCAAAAAATTGTTTTGCTCGCACGTGTCGTACCAAACTTCTCGATACACTTTACATGGAGAAAGAAGAAAGTGTGCCCTCACACTCTAGGCATTTATCCAATTAAATCACGTCTCCCTTCTTTCTAAATTTATAGGACCCAATTACAAGGATCCAAATCAATCAGTAAGTGGGAAAAATCCTAAATCAGAGTAGGGAGAATGCATAAATTGAGCTGCAAATTGCATATTCGAGGAGATTCACTTGGAATCTGATACTACCTTTTTCGTATCTTAGCGCTTCCAAAAGCGGAATTAACTATCGAGGTCTCACATTTATTAGAGGTCTTTAAATAAATACAAGTCATTGGTGCTAAAAATTAGTGTGTGTCAACTGCAGGTACTGTTGAACAATTAATATCGTCAATTGTTAATAAACAATTAATATTTTATCGAACCAGTATATCGTCAATTGTTAATAAACAATTAATATTTTATCGAACATTAATACCGTCAATTGTTGTTAAACGATTAATATCGTCAATTGTTAATAAACAATTAATATTTTATCGGGCCAGAATATCGTCAATTGTTAATAAACAATTAATATTTTATCGAACCAGAATATCGTCAATTGTTTTTAAACAATTAATATTTTATCGAACCAGTATATCGTCAATTGTTGCCAATATTTAATAAGTGATCGAACAATTAACATCGTCTATGGTTACTAAACATTGAATCAATTATCGGACTTTTTATACCATCTGCTTATCACGTTAATCACGTCGAGTTATTGCTTGCCGCTCATAAGGCAAGTACGTAACATTGCTTTTATCGAATGGTACAAAACAGGTGTTGCACTTCCAACCCATGTGTGCATTCCAATCGTTTTTTTTATCGGACACCACATTAACATTTCTTACTTAGACAGTGCCGGCTTGAATTATTTGTCACTTCGCGAATAACTAACATAGTGAATTATTTCGTACGGAGACCCCTATTTTATCGTGAAATACAGTGCGTGAACCACCCTGTTATTTCACCACCTTCCGATTTGAAGAGTTTTTGGGAAGCTGGTTATTACGCTGCCCTTCTGGTATGGTTTGAGACATCACATTCAGCTTCATTCTACGTTCTGAAGACGAAATCTCACTCCTGAAGGACCCGTCATCGACTTTACCTAGAGGTCGAACATCAACCACCCAAATTAAGTAAGAAACCTTTTTATATTTTTAAGATTGTGATGTTAATTGGTCCTATTGACCATTAGTTGTGTTTATGAACGTTCAGTTCAACCCTGGAAGACGATATCGCAACCATTTTGTATACCTTTTATTTAACTTAATATTATTATCTATTATTAACGTAACTTTTAACACGCCATTCGAGCGTTCAGAGTGTAACCAAACCATTTAACGTAACGCTTCAAGTTTAGTATTGTAGCTAAAGTTTGTTTGTCCCGTTGTTGGGAATTTTGATGATCAATTGCATTGATTAAGTTCCATGATCAATTTTATGAATCATAGTTTTGAATATTATCAAGTTACGCTTAAGTAACTATTTATTTTGGTGGAGTGCTGTATTCAATACGCCCCCCTTTCATGCAAATTAACCTTTTGTATTTTTGTAAGAGTAATTGTTTTACGAATATTAGTTTCGCAACGGAAACCGCACGGAAAGGTTCCGTCAACTGTAAATATTTATTTTTATACAAGACATGTAAATTGGATAGTATCTTGTGTAAACTTTGTCAACTCCCCCCTGATATTATTTTATTTAATACATTTTTATTATTTCCCAACTTTGTGTGTTATTATTATTGTTGTGTTAATGTTTATTTAGCTACTTTCACCAACGGAAAGTTCGCCTCCTGTAAAGGTAAGGTCATTGAGCGAGGTTTTTCCGGAGTGAGAGTTCGCTGTAAGATCATCAAGTTGTCGCGTACCAGCTTGGAAGGTGTGATAACCAGTCCCCTTCAAAGAGATTCATTTCTTCGTATGCGTGGCGCCCATTTAAACTCCCGCGTGTATATTAACCCCACCGATTTTGACTTAACTCCCCCCCCGTGTAAATTATTCACACCGATTTTGACAATTTTTAGAATCGCGATCGAGGATTGCCCGGTCGTCGATAGGAAATACACGCTTTGCGACGTGCCGTCACACGACCCTTTCGTTCCATTCACCAACCCACCCCTTCGCGACTTTGAGCTAGCCAACCTTTTATTACCTGTTGGAAAGGTGTCGTGGATGCAGAACGTGGTGTAACAGGATAATAATTTGGCGCGGCCAACGTGGGGCTATCGATAAAGCCCTTTTGGCATGTTATGGTATCGAATTTTTTTTGTTTGTAAATCAAGTAAATTCCAAATTAATTTTTGTAGGTTAAAAAAATAATTTGCACCCAACTTAGTAGCTATCGATAAAGCCCTTTTGGCACATTACGTCAAATTTTGTAAATCACGAAGTTTTGAATTAAGATTTCAATTTTAAAAGTAGTACCGACGCGCATGAATGGACTAACGAGATTCCATAACGCCCCCCTATTTAAATTTAAAAGTGAAAATTATCGCGATTTTAAGATCAAATATTGTATTTCCGTTTACCATTAGTTGTTCAGAGAACAAAGTAGAGTCGTGTTCCGCGAATCCTTTTTTTGTATTTAATTAAATTTATTCATTTCGATTAATAATGGCATTCAGGATTGTACCGGACAAGTTGCGAAAGGACGAGGTCCAATACGAATTAAAAATTAGAGGTTTACCTTTTCACGGTTCATTAAGAGAATTACGCGATGAATTAGTATCAGCCCTTATGAAAGAGGAACAGGGTGAAAAATACATTTTATTATGGTATCCGTTTTCCTTTGCGGAAGATTTAGCAGCTTTAAAAGAAGGCGTGTTAATTATTAAAAAGTTACTTGGTCGCTTAGAAGTTTCGCGTGATCAGAAACCCAATCTAGAAATGAACATAGAGACGAAACTAACGCATTATTTTAATCGATTATTTAAATCAAAACCCGTATTAATAAAAGATAAAGACTCCAAACTTAGGATTTTAGATCAATTGGAGGAATTTAGGTCAACTTATGGCTTACTATTAGCAGACTCCCGGACGGAGAGAGATTTTAGGTCCAATACCGTGGAGGAAATTACAAAAGAACCCCCTGTTGATCGCGGTACCGTCGAAGCGGCGAATTCGAATAGAAATTTCGAAATATCAACCCCGATCGTGAAGTTTCACTTACGAATTTCAGGTCAGGTCGAAAACGTCTCTATACTGACAAAAGAAAATATGTCAGTAAGAGAAATTGAAAATTTATCCCGGGACGAGTCCGAAAATTTTAGCGGACCGCGTAATGACGAGCAAAGTAATGGTGAATTCGGGTGTAAGAGCCGTATTCATAATAAGACAAATAATAACACCCTTTTGTGTTGGAATTGTGGTGGCACAGGACATTTAGCGTTGCGTTGTACCGTTCCGCAGAAACGTATATATTGCTATCGTTGTGGGAGAAAAGATGAGACCACAAAAACTTGTCCCCATTGTAAGAATAGAATCCCTGTATGGCGTTGTGCCCCGATAATTAAGAGAAACTAGAGCCCGATTTTTAATGTTAAGATTTTTTATTGGTTGTGTGAATGTATGGATGTATTTTGTTTTTTTGGTGCGTGTGTGTCGTTGCGAATGTATTTAGTCCTTAGTCATTATTGTTAAATTTTTTTTCTCGTTGTATTAGAAAATGTCATCATAACATTTTACCTTGCTTTTTGTACTTTTAAGGAAATGTCGCCATAACATTTCGCTTTGTTTTTATTGCGTGTTTGTTAGGTTGAATCGAGGAGGTCAGGTCTGGTGCGGACCACCGCTGACTGTAGACCGAAACAACCTACATTTTTTTTATCGGTTCATAATGCCGTTTTGGCGTGTACAACCCTTATTGTCCCGTGCATGACGTAAAACTGCGAACACCCTTACCGCCCTAGCGTGGCGACGATATCGCAACCCTTAAATTTTGTTGAAAACTCTTACTTGTCACTCAACTTAGTTTAAAGTTTTTTTCGTTTCACCATTTTTTTTTTGTGTGAATCCTTACCGTCTATATCGGACGTTGAAAGTCTACCCTGTATTTCGCAACCCTTTCTGTAGAACGAAAACCACCCTAACGCACAATCCCTTAGCAATGCAACCCTCCCTCACATCGAAAATTTTAGTAACAAATTTTTATTAGCCTTCAGCATTTAACGATGAAAGATTTTGATCTGCGTCTTCTACGCACCTTTACGCATTATCACTGCATACCGTTTATAGCGAACCTTGTTTTTTCCATCTTTAGCAAATAGCGATAGAAAGTTTTTTTGTTGTGCCTAGCACACATGTTCACATCTAGATCAAGTATATTTAAGTACGCATGTTATTTACGCACTCGTTTCCATACGTATTTTATGCTAGTAACACCGTACACTCATTACGTATTTTTTTTGTTTGCATGTGTCCCGAACAAGACACAAAGCGTTTCGTACGCATTCTTACGCTTGACTACGGGTCACGCACTCACGCATTTACGCACTTCATTAGGTTACGCATTTATTTTTTTTAAATATTTTGAATTTTGTATGGACATTTAACGTAAAGTTTTTCTAAAATTTTTTTTTGAATTTAGTTTCAAGGTTCAATCTTCGAAGTTAGTTTTGTGGGTGTAGTTTTGAGATTTTATGCACACATTTAGTGGAATAGTAAAAGTTTTTTTGAATTTCATTTGCAGACGTATTTCCGAATTTTGAGTTTGATCTAGAGCAGTTTGAGTTATTGTTAACTTCAAGTTTTTTAAAGTAAACATTTTGAATTTCATGTTACCATTTGAATTAAAGTTTTTTGAATTTAACGTCAAGTTTTTTTAATTAAAGTAGACATTTTAAATTTAATAGTGATACTTAAATTAAATTTTTTTTTTAGTTTAACGTCAAGTTTTTTCGTGAATTAAGATAAACATTTTGAATCTAATATCGGCCTTTGGAGCCAAGTTTTTTTCAGTTTAACGAAAAGTTTTTTCGAATTGAGGGGAATTTTTTTTGAAATTAATGGAATGTTGTTTTGAATTTAATCAAAAGTTTTTCAAACTTGATTAATAGTTTTTCAAATTAGATTGAAAGTTTTCAAATTCAGTTGAAAGTTTTTTTTGAATTTAAGTTAAAGTTTTTTAAAGTTTTTTTGAAGTTTGACGTCAGTTAAAGTTTATTTTTGAGTTTTTTTTGAATTTAAAGTTTAACGTAAAGTTTTCTTTGGTGAATCAAATCAATCAAGGAGTTTTGAATCCCAGTCCATTGAGACATTTTTCTTTAAGTTAGTGGTAGGGTAACATCTAGTTATCATTTCGGGTTGAGGTCAGTGCGTCACTGTCGCTTCATACACACTGACCATGTCTTTTTGTCAATCGCACGACGTTAACTTGCCCCCACCATCCCTCACCGTTCTTTCCTGGTATCGAGTACCGTTTAAAATAGATTTTTTTTAGCTTTTTCGTTTTCGTTTTTGAGATTAGAAATTAAGATCAGGGCTGAGAATGCAATTGCATTAGACATTGCCTCATGCCGTGTTGTATTGTTTGGACTTGTGTCCAATTTCGGACAAATCATTTGTCGCAACACACCCTTTAGGGGAAGTTTTTTGTAACATACCCTTTAGAAAATTTTACCGAATTTTATTTTTTGTAGTAAGGTTGTTATAGTTAATAGTTGTTTAGAGTGACCCACTTCTCATCGAGCTATCGAATTATCATGCTGGACATAGTTCCACTGCTAGATAAACATTTTTTTTTGGACGTTGATCCACAGTTGGATAACGATCCAAACCCCAGGGTTATAAAGTAATTTCGTGGGCTTAGTCCATTCCCCGGTGAATTATCGTCCCATTCATTTTTTTTGGCGGATGAAAATCTGCCCCAAAGGAACCTTCTTAGTAAGGGAATTTCGTACAGAAGTAAGGGGTTATAACTCGAAACAACACTCTGGGAAATTTACCTTTTGTTAGGGAATAATAGATTGACTACAACTATGCTACACGGTCATAACACCTGCCGGTCTAAGGAAGAACAAACCCATTAGGGGTGAACTTGTAAATTTGATCTGTTCATCCCAGAGGCGTATATTTTGACGCCTCCCAACTTTTACCACGTTTTCGGGTCCAACCCAAGCTAGAGTTCAGCGTTTCTGTTTGTGATTGTGGGTCTCACGGCAAGCGAACGATCCCGTGACTTCGCGAACCGCCCTCTCTTGCAACGGTCACAACGGCTTCAGATTTGTTTAAGACTTGGGACGTGGAATTTTTTTTCTGTGTAACTTTTTTTTTTCTCTCGCGCTTTTAGTATGTAAGGAGTAGTTTAGATTTCGGTTTAGGTAGCATTAAGTTCAGTTTAGATTTCGGTTTAGTTAATTTTAGGTATCGGTTTAGTTAGCGTTAAGTTTGGGTACTTTTAAGATAGCTTTAAGTCATTGAGGTTAAGGGAGATATTTGTTATGTCCCTATCGTACGACAGAAAACTACGTGCCCCCAAAGTATAAACGGGTCATTTTTCTTTTTGCTTCATTGTTTATCTCGCAAGTCATTTTTGTAATCTCGAGTTTGTTTTTTTTGAATTTTCCGGCATGTCATTTTGTAATCTCGAATTTTTTTTGAATTTTCAGTCAACCATTTCAGAAATTATTGTTTATGGATTTAGAGGGTACGCTTAGCGAACCATTGGCCTAATCACCCAGTCAATCGCTCAGTTGAATCAAGTAGAGACTAGGATTACATTGAATTGATTACCCAATGTTATCATTAGTCATGCGTTAATTTCATAGTTACGTTTTGACCTTTTGGAGAAAAATTATTTCTCACATTCGTCAGTTTTATACAGTAGAGTCACTTCATATATTTTTGAGCAAACATTTAGGTGCAACCCGGACGGTTGTCACCATTTCGAATTTCAGTCAGTTTTCGTATATCTTTTTTTGTTGTTAAATTTTTTTTTCGTGTATAACGATCACTTTAGTCCCGTTTAAATTAATCAACCCCCCCCGCCTACCGAATTAGATAGAGCCGGCTTTGTAAATATGATCCAGCCGTCGTTCAACTTCTAACTCCCCCCTTATGTTACATGTTATGATCTTTTGTGGCCTTGTACCCTAGTGGATACGTTCCACTGGTACAACGTCCCCGTCTTGCACTAACACTACCTGTGTAAGACAACATTTAGAGTGAAGTTTTCTCCGGTGCCGATCACCGCAGGACTTCTCAATAAATGACGATGTTTTTTTTTGCACATCAAAACTCACCACTAGCGTTGGTAGAGTCAACCTTAGTTGTGCTAGCTTCATTTTTTTTTGTGAGGCGATAGATTGTGTAGGTCCACGGTTAGGCCCCACGATTTTTTTTTGTATTCAAGGAAAGCTCCCGTTTACGTCAGTGTGGTTCAAGGACGTTCCCTTCGACTACACTGATGGAAGCAAACCATCCCGACCCGTACCGTCAACTATGCCCCACGAATATTTTTTTTATTCAGTGGAAACCCGATTCATGGCTAGGCCCCATGTTTCTTTTCTTTTTTTGTATACATCAAGGTACAACACGGACGGATCGAGGACAAGTTCCCTCGACTGCCCTTGTAGTTTATTACCCCATCCCGATCTGGATTGTCGATTATGCCCCACATTTTTTTTTTTCGTGTACATCCGTGATCAAGCCGGACGAATCGAGGATTTGTTCCCTCGACTGTCCCTCATAGGTTGTCACCCCATCTCAAATTTTTTTTTCTCGCCCCCCCATCATTACCTCTTCTCTCTCTTCCGATCATCTCGTCCGGATCGAAGTCATGAGGAAGGTTAGTGATCTCTCAAACGGCTTTGTAAATTTGATCAAGCTAAGCGCAAGTTTTTTTCTCTGTTTCACCAACGATAACTGATAAAACAGACAGTCCCCATCTACTGAAGTGCATCAAACGGCTTTTGTAAATATGATCCAGCCAAGCACACGTCTTTTTTTACTCTGCTTTTTCAACGTATTGAAAAAGACAGACAGTCCCCATCGACTGAACCATTTTAGAGAAGGCTTTGTAAATATGAGTACGCCAAGGAAGTGTTACCTTAGCTCAGGTCTACCTTGATCTAGAGTCCGGTGTCTTCACAGACATTTGTGGGTCCCACGGCCAGCGAATGATCGCGTGATTTCGCGAACCGCCCTCTCATGTAGGAGTCACTACGACTCACGGGTTGATTAAGCCTAATGTTAAGTGAACCTTCTCTCTCTTTCCCGGCATATACGTATAGTCTAGTCACTAGTTGAGTAGATATTGCAGCACTATCAGTGTTGATGGTTTATCGCAGGACAGTTTTTGTTTCGGTTGAGGTTGCGCGCGTCCCAGTTGAAGAGTAGTTAGGGATAACAACTCTTGACGTAAGGGGAGTGTCACCTTATTCCGCGCATCGGGCGCACCCTTAGATTTTGCGTTTATGATCTATTAAACTTATATTTTAAATTTCGAATCGATCCGTTGAAAATTACTCTTTGGGAAAACATTTTTAGGTCGGGTTGTAAATATAAAAGATTGAAACATTCGCTCAACTAATAAATTTACGTTTTGCAAATGCACAATAATCTTAAGAATTGTATAGTTAGGAAAGTATCATCAAATATTTTAATACACGTACAATAAACCATACGGTAGATGAGGAAGTGTTAATAATGTTGACGTAGCATTAATCCATAATTCACCTCATCGGCAATAAATTCTCTATTCTATAACGTTGCAAACTAAACGTCAATATAGGCAAATGCATTACTATAAATTTTAGGTAGGATCGAGAGACACTTTTATACGATCCATAATCACGAGCCAGTTGTCAATACAAGGACACACACGTGCATGTTTGAAACTCGTGAGAATCAATGCCTTTTGTCTTGCTATCTCGACCATGTGCAGATAAGCGGCCAAATGTGCTCGGGTTTAACATGGCAAGGATAGCGATTTCGAAATTACAGACTTCGATAAAAACAAGTAAAAAGTGCAAAAGTTAGACCTTTCTCGTCCAACCAGACGAGCAAAAAATTGTTTTGCTCGCACGTGTCGTACCAAACTTCTCGATACACTTTACATGGAGAAAGAAGAAAGTGTGCCCTCACACTCTAGGCATTTATCCAATTAAATCACGTCTCCCTTCTTTCTAAATTTATAGGACCCAATTACAAGGATCCAAATCAATCAGTAAGTGGGAAAAATCCTAAATCAGAGTAGGGAGAATGCATAAATTGAGCTGCAAATTGCATATTCGAGGAGATTCACTTGGAATCTGATACTACCTTTTTCGTATCTTAGCGCTTCCAAAAGCGGAATTAACTATCGAGGTCTCACATTTATTAGAGGTCTTTAAATAAATACAAGTCATTGGTGCTAAAAATTAGTGTGTGTCAACTGCAGGTACTGTTGAACAATTAATATCGTCAATTGTTAATAAACAATTAATATTTTATCGAACCAGTATATCGTCAATTGTTAATAAACAATTAATATTTTATCGAACATTAATACCGTCAATTGTTGTTAAACGATTAATATCGTCAATTGTTAATAAACAATTAATATTTTATCGGGCCAGAATATCGTCAATTGTTAATAAACAATTAATATTTTATCGAACCAGAATATCGTCAATTGTTTTTAAACAATTAATATTTTATCGAACCAGTATATCGTCAATTGTTGCCAATATTTAATAAGTGATCGAACAATTAACATCGTCTATGGTTACTAAACATTGAATCAATTATCGGACTTTTTATACCATCTGCTTATCACGTTAATCACGTCGAGTTATTGCTTGCCGCTCATAAGGCAAGTACGTAACATTGCTTTTATCGAATGGTACAAAACAGGTGTTGCACTTCCAACCCATGTGTGCATTCCAATCGTTTTTTTTATCGGACACCACATTAACATTTCTTACTTAGACAGTGCCGGCTTGAATTATTTGTCACTTCGCGAATAACTAACATAGTGAATTATTTCGTACGGAGACCCCTATTTTATCGTGAAATACAGTGCGTGAACCACCCTGTTATTTCACCACCTTCCGATTTGAAGAGTTTTTGGGAAGCTGGTTATTACGCTGCCCTTCTGGTATGGTTTGAGACATCACATTCAGCTTCATTCTACGTTCTGAAGACGAAATCTCACTCCTGAAGGACCCGTCATCGACTTTACCTAGAGGTCGAACATCAACCACCCAAATTAAGTAAGAAACCTTTTTATATTTTTAAGATTGTGATGTTAATTGGTCCTATTGACCATTAGTTGTGTTTATGAACGTTCAGTTCAACCCTGGAAGACGATATCGCAACCATTTTGTATACCTTTTATTTAACTTAATATTATTATCTATTATTAACGTAACTTTTAACACGCCATTCGAGCGTTCAGAGTGTAACCAAACCATTTAACGTAACGCTTCAAGTTTAGTATTGTAGCTAAAGTTTGTTTGTCCCGTTGTTGGGAATTTTGATGATCAATTGCATTGATTAAGTTCCATGATCAATTTTATGAATCATAGTTTTGAATATTATCAAGTTACGCTTAAGTAACTATTTATTTTGGTGGAGTGCTGTATTCAATACGCCCCCCTTTCATGCAAATTAACCTTTTGTATTTTTGTAAGAGTAATTGTTTTACGAATATTAGTTTCGCAACGGAAACCGCACGGAAAGGTTCCGTCAACTGTAAATATTTATTTTTATACAAGACATGTAAATTGGATAGTATCTTGTGTAAACTTTGTCAACTCCCCCCTGATATTATTTTATTTAATACATTTTTATTATTTCCCAACTTTGTGTGTTATTATTATTGTTGTGTTAATGTTTATTTAGCTACTTTCACCAACGGAAAGTTCGCCTCCTGTAAAGGTAAGGTCATTGAGCGAGGTTTTTCCGGAGTGAGAGTTCGCTGTAAGATCATCAAGTTGTCGCGTACCAGCTTGGAAGGTGTGATAACCAGTCCCCTTCAAAGAGATTCATTTCTTCGTATGCGTGGCGCCCATTTAAACTCCCGCGTGTATATTAACCCCACCGATTTTGACTTAACTCCCCCCCCGTGTAAATTATTCACACCGATTTTGACAATTTTTAGAATCGCGATCGAGGATTGCCCGGTCGTCGATAGGAAATACACGCTTTGCGACGTGCCGTCACACGACCCTTTCGTTCCATTCACCAACCCACCCCTTCGCGACTTTGAGCTAGCCAACCTTTTATTACCTGTTGGAAAGGTGTCGTGGATGCAGAACGTGGTGTAACAGGTTATGGAAGAAATAATTTTCGAACTCAATTTACTCGAAATAAAAACCACAATATTTTAATTATTTTCATGTATTTTGCCGTTTACACACGCTACTGTCGAAACCGTGTATTTCTCAAAAAAAAATTATTGAAAATAATTTATAGACCGATTCTTCCAGCTTATCACAATGTAATTTTCATATTATTTCGACTCTTAATAAGGTCAAAAACAATTTAATTCAACCGAGATGTAAAAATCTCAAAATACATACTGGTATCTGTACGGTGGCATTATCGCTACCTTTTACCTACCCCGCTTCCCTGCTCGACAACACATTTTTACAAAGACTTGAACATTATTTAAAAATCTCATTTTTTTATTGTTAATAAATGAATTAAATAAATAATTTTTGCGGAAATAACTTTCAATCAAATTATATGTGCCTGTTTCCAAATTTTGAAAATAAAATATGAAAAAAATGAAAATTTATATAAATCGATTTTCAGCAAAAATTTGCCAAAAAAATAATAAATAGTTTGTAGTATCTGAAAGTGCCCACGTAAATTTTATAGAAAAATAAAAATAAAAGTTAGAATAATAAAATTTTAGTATGACATTTAGCATTAACCAAATAATATCTTACATTTTTTACGTAAGTTTTCACAACTTATTTTGCATGTTATTCGATCTTAAAGTCTTAGGTAAGAACTTGAAAAGCAAAAAGAAATAAATAGTAAACTTTACATACGATAATACATAATAATAATTCCTCAAGTTCTGACCTAAGAATGTAAGACTGAATAACATTAAAACTAAGGTGTGAAAACTTATGAAAAAAATGTAAGATATAATTTGTTTAATGCTAAATGTCATACTAAAATTTTATTAATCTAACTTTTGCCCATTCAAAATTATTTAAAAAAATACACCGAAAAATGCTACTTTTAGAAGTCTTATAAATATTCGCAACTTTCAAGTGCCTAAAAGATTTTTATTTTTCTATAAAATTGCATAAAATTTGCGTGGTGTATAAAACAAAGTATACTCTTTCAGATGCTACAAACTATTTATTATTTTTTTGGCAAATTTTTGCTGAAAATCAATTTATATAAATTTTCATTATTTTCATATTTTATTTAGAAAATTTGGAAACAGGCACATTATAATTTGATTGAAAGTTATTTACGCAAAAATTACTTATTTAATTCATTTATTAACAATAAAAAAATGAGATTTTAAATAAAATTGCAAAAATGTGGTCGAGCAGGGAAGCGGGGTAGGTGAAAGGTAGCGATAATTCCACCGTGCAGATCTAGCATGTATTAAGAGATTTTTACATCTCGGTTGAATTAAATTGTTTTTGACCTTATTAACAGTCGAAAAAATATAAAAATTACATTGTGATAAGCTGGAAGAATCGGTCTATAAATTATTCTCAATAAATTTTTTTGAGAAATACACGGTTTCGGCACAATAGCGTAGTGTAAACGGCAAAATACATGAAAATAATTAAAATATTGTGGTTTTCATTTCGAGTAAATTGAGTTCGAAAATTATTTCTTCCATAACCGTGCATGCATTTGCAAAATTTTAACTAAATTTTTCAAGTAGAAGGGCCACAGAGAATCCATTGAAAAAATTCACACATACTATATTTGAGGTATCGAAGTTTGTCGCCATGGGGCTAAATCAAAATTTTCAAATTGTGCCTCTTTCCATTGGACGACTTTTTGACGACTTGTAGATTTCGAATGTGTGGAGCATGAGGAACATTTTTGGATAGGTTGTTACTTTTTACCTCAAAATGCCCACAAAAGTGAAAATAAAAGCGAGTTTGCACTCTACTATTACGTTTTCGCATAAATGAGACTCAATGTTTGCAATTTCATGTCGAATATTGTTCTTGAGATCTGGAATCGTTTGAGGTTTGTTGACATAGACTTTTCCCTTCAAGTAGCCCCAAAGAAAGAAATCTAATATGCGGTCTCCAGATGCCTGGCTTCCTCCTCGAACCCGTCTATCGGCTTCGCTGCGTCCAGCTTATGTAACGCCCAGCCCTCCACTTCCTGTGGCCGTATTTCTTCGGCGTTTACCAGGCAGAAGGTGATGTACATACCTATGGTGTGTTCTTGATCGTCGCAACATCCATTATGAGGAGACTGGTTTCCAGACCGTGCATCTCGACATTGTAGATCAGTTTCTCTATACGGCTGGGCGACTTTTTCTGATCATTAAAGACCGAGTGGGTAGTCACTCTATTTCTAGAGATTTCTACCTTTGTGTCGTCGAATCTAATTTTTATGGTCGTGTCCAGAGTATGTCTGCACCTTGTCGTCTCTTTGAGTTGCCGCTTGCATCCTATTAGCCCCTCTATAAGCCCCGCTGTGATCGAGGCCTTTATTCTGGCTCTCTCTTAAAAATTCTTAAATCTCAAGGGATTTAAAGTGAATTTAAATCCCAAGGGATTTGAGTAAAAATAAACGCATTGTTTCCATGACGACAGCATGCAACTTGATTGTTAAGAAACGTCAAACTGACCATTTATTTTGAGAGGGTTATGTTGAAATTAAAGGTAAAAGTAATTTAAAACAGTGTGTTCCTGAAGTTAGTGTGCATACATAAATCAAGAAAATTGTTTAAGTTTTGATTGATTTGGTAAATAATTAGTTGATTTGGCTTAAGGTAAAGTGTAGTCACATTTTTAATTTAACAGAGAGGTTAGAGTATTTTTTATTTTTGAAAATTTTGGCGATATGGGTAACAGTGAGACAATTTTAAATAGGTAACAGTAAGACGTTCTATTTCTTATCACTATTTTTTAAAGTTCTGTTTAGTCTAAAAAAATTTCAATTTACCAGAATGGCTAAAAATGTACTAAGTAAGTAAAACTAATTTTGGAAAATTTTCTAACGAAAAATTGAGTAGCTCAGTAGCTATAATTATCAAAGGACAAAGTATAAGATTTTTGGCAAAGGGGACTAGTTAATTAATTTTGATTCAATAGATATTCGCTTAAATCTAATCTATATTTTTTTGATAAATAGATAATAAAAAACATTTATCAATTAGAAATCTCAAAAATTAAAAAAAAAACACTTGAAATCTAAAAATATAAGTCCACCAAAATCCGGTCCTATTCCGGTCATATTCCCGAATATGAACATGATGTATGAAATATTTTGCCAGGTTTTAGTTAGTGAAATACGACTATTTTTTATAAACACAGTTTTGAATTTTGATATTTTTCAAAATTGAATTTCTAAAAATATTTTTAAAAACTAAAATTAGAAACATTTTGTTTCGCAAACGAAAAATCAAAAATATTTTATTTACAAAATTGCATATTAACAATACCGCATTGTATTTATAAGTCCCCTTTTTCTGAGCATTTTGGTTTTTACATCTCAGGTCGGGATGGCACGTTTCGGCGCAGCCGTTTCGGCGCAGCCGGTTCGGCGCGACCGTTTTGCCGCAGCCGGTTCGGCGCAAGCGGGTTCGGCGCAAGCGGGTTCGGCGCGAGCCGGTTCGGCGCGGGGCGGTTCGACGCAATGCCGGTTCGGAGCGGAGACGGTTCGGCGCGAGCCTTATTTTATTTGTAGCATTTATATTCTATATTGACGTGTTCTTTTATGACCAGCGATCAACTATTTATTTTTTTGAATTTCGTGAATTCAAATTTTTCTTTAAACTTTATTTTCTTTTGCAAAACACTTTAATAAAACACTATCTTTCCAATTCAAACTAAATTTTCCCTTTTTATTTTTAACAATTTCAATAACTACAAAATTTACAATGGACTCGCTCAAAACGTCCTATCTAGTCGACTGCTCGGCGTAGACTGACCCCTCCTTCTTCCAACTCAAAAGTTCCTCGTCTGCGCACAAAGACATTTATCCAAATCCAAATTCCCCCTTCTTCTAATTAATTTTGGTTTACAATAATTTTTGTTACATTTTGAATTTTTCAAACACGTTAATTTTAATTTTTTATTTTTGAAAATTACCAAATTTCCGCTAACCATTGAAATACAGTTCAACATATTGAATATTGCTATCCCAATCTTTCGGGATTTACAAATCCGTTTGAAGGGGAGGATTACATTTTTACAAACATCTCTTCCATTTTCTTACGGGACCTCGCCATTATTTTCATCCTTACGCCTTTTGCGCGTTTCAATTTCTATTCGTATATAGCACAAGCACCCGGCTCAACGCCTCGGAGTTAAAAGATTAACTTGAATTTTCATCAGGCAGACATTAGGAACCACCACGTTATCAATAGCAATTTTTTTATTAAGCGGTCCGGGTTGGCGTGCCGGCCCCTAATCTGATAATCCGAAAATGTTCTTGGATTGGTATTTCTGATAAAAAATTTACCTATATAAATGATGCACCACACTTTGTCAGTATCAAAATTTTTATAAAACTGTAGTGACTCAAAATATCATTTTGATCTCTTCGCTAATCCAAAAATGTTAAATATTGTAAGTAAACGCCAGAAGGAAAAGTTCTCGAATAATGGATTCATATATATCTTTGATCGTATGAGCGCTTCCGGATCGAAAATATTTTGGCGATGTGAAAGGAAAGACTCTTGCAAAGGTCGAATTCACACTGAAAATGGTATTGTAGTCAAAATGGTTAACAATCATTCTCATGACAGTTCGGCAGCTAAAGTTGAGGTTGATGTAGCTGTATCTGCAATGAAGCGAAGAATTGAAGAAGATGTTCCGGAAAGAACTTCGCAAATTATTGATGCTTGCCTCGGCGAATTATCCGAAGGCGCTTTAGCCGCTATGCCAAACCACGCTGCATTACGAAAAGTAATCCGAAGGACGAGAAATGTTGTGCAAGCTGTTCCCCCCGCGCCTGAAAATGTACAAGATTTAATAATTCCTGAAAAATATAAAATTTACGATATCCAGCCCGGTATTCAAGAAAACTTTTTACTGGCTGATAGTGGTCAAGTTGCCGGAAGAATTCTTATTTTTGGTCGTGAACGAAACCTTCGCATTTTGAGCGAATGTGACCATTGGTTTATAGATGGGACCTTTAAAATTACGCCACCGTTATTTTCGCAGGTGTATGTAATCTTGGCGGAGAAATATGGAGGAGTTCATCCATTGTTATACGCGCTTCTTCCTAACAAACAAGCTGCAACATACACAACAATGCTAGATATGTTGAAAAATTTGGAACCAAATTTGAATCCAGTACATATTTCATGTGATTTTGAATTGGCTGCGATTTCTGCGTTTAGAAACGCATTTCCTACAGCGGAAATGCAGGGATGCTTTTTTCATTTGACTAAAAATATGAAAAAACAACTCACAAATTTCAATGTAATTGGAAACTACAATACAGACTCTAATTTTGCTTTGTATGCTAGAATGGTGGTAATCTTGCATTTGTACCAACTGCAGATTTAGACATGCAATAGACAGGTTAGCTGGAGTGTTGCCTATCGAACTACAACCACTGTTGCAATGGTTTGAAGATTTTTATGTTGGCCGAATGAATCGTCGAGGAAATGGTAGAAGGCCTGCAGTTTTCAGCCCAGAATTATGGTCTTTATATAATCGCGTTTTGAACGACATGGATAGAACAAATAACCATGCTGAGGCGGCCCATCGACGCCTCCAATTGGAAATGGGAATGGATCATCCAATTTTGTGGAAATTTATAGACGGATTGAAAAAAATTCAGAAAGGTCGTGATATGTTTTATGAACACCTACTAGCAGGTCACGAGCCACCAAAAAAATTAAAGAAATATCGTGATGCTGATAAACGTATCAAAACCATTGTGAGTGATTATGCGAATCGGGATATAATCGACTATCTGCGAGGATTGTCTTATAATTACGAGATGAGTGCATAGGAAAACAATCATTGCAGCATTACAGCTATAACAACCTCTTCTTTTGTACATTAATAAATTTATTATCCACATTTATTATCCACAAAAAATTTTTTGATTAGTTAAATAAACAATTAATTAACCATGATCAGATAGAAGTCAAATAATAAAAAAAAAACTACTTCCATAACGATTCTTTTCTTGCGCCGAACCGGCATCGCGCCGAACCGCCCCGCGCCGAACCGGACTCGCGCCGAACCGCCCCGCACCAAACCGGGTTTGCGCCGAACCGGCCTCGCGCCGAACCGGCCTCGCGCCGAACCGGCCTCGCGCCGAACCGGCCTCGCGCCGAACCGGCCCGCGCCGAACCGCCCAATACCGGTGTACTCTGATAAACACGATCATTGTCAATAATATTATTTAAAAAAATAATCACAATGCGAATTTTTTTTCACTAACTTAAATGTTGATTATAAGTAATGTCACTCGTGCAATAGGAAAAAAACCTATCAATCAACACTTCTGTTACTGCTAAGTAGGTAACACTTAAATTATCGACGAAAAATATTCGAATTTTTATGATCATTATCTTAACGCACTTATTACACTTATTATGCTTGATAGAACTTTTAAACTACTCATTGTTCTATGAATGAATATATTTGTAAACCAATCAGACTGCTGGATTTGGACTAGCTACACAAAAAATATTTTTTATAATTTTAAATTATCCGTGGAAATTTTTACATTAGTAATTAAATAATCGCCAAAATATAAAATTTGTCAAACACTGATATTCACCGTTGCCTTATTATTAAACGGGCAAGTGGAGCGACTTGATAAACATTTTGTAAACATTTATAAGAATCGAAGTTTATACCAATATAGGCCAAATTCATTTTGACCAAACCAAAAATATTTTAGATTGCTTTGGACTATGGGGAACACAACCTACCATATGAATTATTAGAATGTGCACCCGGAAAAAAAAGGTTTGGTTTCATCCCATCCCACGATGGGGATGTGACTTTGCGAATTTGCGACTAGTAATACAGATACTATAGGTATCAGATAATACAGATAATTTTAAATTTAATTATTCCTCAGCTGAAAAACTGGCACAGTTAGTAAATTTATTTGAATGAAACAATAACATAATATGGGGAAAAACAATATATGCAATCAGTGCCGTAGCAAGGGTGAGGCGACTGAGGCGTTTGCCTCAGGCGCCATCGTAATGGGGGCGCTAAACCTTGACAAAACCCAACAAATAGTTTAAAATTTTCAAAAAAATAAGTATCTTTGGAGGGGGGGCGCATATATTCAAATTTGACTGAATTCGAAAATTTGACCACGATTTTATTTGCAACATCGCCTAAAATTCCTTGTCGCCCTTTCCCCAAGTGGAGATTTTAATCCTCTACAGTAGTTTTTCGTCTTAACTCGCTTACTTTCATTTTTAGTGAAAATTATCATCAAATCATAATTGAAGAGTACAAAATTCTCTATAAAAAATATTAACAAAATTTGCCTACATTATACTAATAAGTATTTCTGAAATAAAAAGAAAATCCAGTGAAAAGAATTGGAAAAGGTTTTGAATAATTCTTATTCTGAATAAAAATTTCGGACATTTGAACTTCACCATCGATGGTGAACAAACAAAACAAGCCTTGTTTTGTAGAGAATTTTCTCCTGTTCAATTTTGCTCCAATGATAAAAGATGGGATTTTAGGAAAGTTGATTCCAACCCGCGTTCTTCTTCATTTCCCTTTAACTGACTGAGTAACCGGTAAAAATATCACGTTATCATCGCGATAGTTATTCAAATATATTTAAATTGAAAAGAAAAATACCCACCGATAAAAATAATCTCCATATTCAGGGAGGGGGTATTGCGTTACGTTACCATGGAAACGGTGATTCTGACATAGGTATTAGGTACTATGCGTATTTTATAAATATAAGACCTTCAGAAGTTCCCAACGATGAAAATGACATTACACGACCGGGGGTCTGGGGGGTATGGAATACCCCCCAGGTACACTTGCCATTATACATAGTTTACACGGAGCTTAGTAGCTAATACTTAGTACTTGTCACTTGTCACTAACACCTGCCTGTAAACTAGCTGAATAGTGCTTAGTATTAGTGAAAATGCCGGTGCGAGTGATTAGCAGCAGATCCTATTTACTAAGTGACAAGTGGACTCCCCCACCTAATTTAACTAAGCACTTGTCGCTTGCGGAGTCGTGTGAACAGTCATGACAAGCGTTTAATGACAAGTTGGAACGGCAAGTGAAAAGTCGTAGATTGATTTTTGAATAATTAAAATATTTCCTAAGTTTCTTTTGGCGTTATGGCAGCGGAAAGGTGTAATTCCAAAATAACCATAAAATTCATTCAAGAATTTAAAGGATATGAATGTTTATGGAACCAAAAATCGTTTGTCTTTTAATAACTCTCTTTCACGTTCTTATATTATCGTTGTTAAAATAATGTTGGAATAGTGTTTAAACACATGTTTTTTCAAAATAAAACGGCTGCGTTGTTCCATCTCGAACAGATATCTTGCCACTAATACCTGTTTTATAAAACAACGTGTAAACATTACTTGTCACTTGTCACTAAGTAGTGACAAGTACTAAGTACTTAGTTACTAAGCTCGTGTAAACTAGGCATAATTCAGAACCATCAAAATTTATTATTTTTCGTTGAATCTTTTGCAGTTCAGGAGGGAGGGGGCAGCAGGTAATATTTTTCATCACTATCCCGCCACTGTTCTTCTTAATACCGAGGGACAAAAGTGAAAGTTTTTCTTTCGCAATAAATTAAGTGTACTAGGACCCAGTTGTTCAGTTTCGGGTTATTTTTTAACCTGGGTTATTTTCCATAGAAATCATTGTTTCAAGAATTGTTTCCATGGAAAATAATTCAGGTTAAAAGATAACCTATTTAATACTGAACAACTGGGCCTTAGTGAGGCTTAGCCTCAGGCGCCATCGCAATGGGGGGAAATTTGAAAATTTTCAAATTGATAAGAATTATTTGGGGCACTGTTTTTATATATCTTATATATCTTGACATATATTCAAACTTGCCTCAGGCGCCAGAAGAGCTTGCTACGGCGCTGTATGGAATACGAAAATGGAATACGATATTTTTTACCCAGGATTCCTAAATGCTCGTTTTGTAACAATGCGCATTAAATAATAACAATAAATATTTTTTTCCACTACTAGTCATATAGGCTACCATTATAACTTATCCAAGTCACATGTGAAGTGACGCATTTTAGACATGCGGTAAATAATATTTTCATTATACAAATGAACCAATGAAATGATTTGACAGATTCATTATACACTTAAGTTAAAAAAATGAACCAATGAAATGATTTGACATACGTGATTTAAAATTTGTCAACAACTGTCAAATCAACAAAACAAAACTGTCATTTGAAATAAATATTTTAAATTTGAAAATTTTTTTATTAAAAAGAATTTAAAAAATGGTAATAAATCTAGTAGTGGAAAAAATAGTATATAAACCACGGTTGTGAAGACCATTATTGCCTCTGCGCGTTATATTCCTCGGTGCAAAGCACCGCGGAATATAATCTTGGCGCTAGGGCAATAATGACGGCCTTCACAACCTTGATATATAATGTACTATTTTCACCGTAATTCGTCTTTTTATAATTATTACTCACCATTTTTTTTCCAAGTCGCGCTTTCGAAACCGTATCCAGATATTTATAAATTAAATGTAGAAATACAAATTTTTTATTATACGAGTAGTTTAAGAGTTGATCAAAATTTCTTCATAAGACTTGCATTTGCCCCATATTACATTAGAATTATTAATTTTGTATATTTAGGTAAACAAAGCTGTATTTTAAAATTAAAATGGTAAATCTCATTTATGGTTAAATCACAAAGCTATAGCAAAGCTAAACCTTAGCAACCTGCAGTAACTACAGTCAAACATCTAAATATATAAAAGAGCTTGTCTGTTTGTTTGTTTGTTCGCTATACGTTCCTAGACCCTTGGACCGATCACAACCAAATTTTGCACAGTTATTTTGTAGGTCCCGGCGCAACTATTCGTGCATAAATGGAGAAAAAATTCGCGCGGGGAAAAAAGTTATTCGCTGTTTTCGATAAATCAAATCACAAGTCTTGCAAACAAAAAATTTAATTTGTCAAAAATCGAAATATTCTGACATACTGTCAGTGATTCAAAATACTGTCAACAGATGGCGGGATGGCGGCTTTAATTCGAAAAATGATAACCACTAACAAATTAATATATTTTAGAATTTAGTAATTTCAACGCTCAAAATATAATACAAATAATTACAAAGAACAGAATGCCGCGAATAAGATCGGAGCACTTTAGGTCGCAGAACTCGCCGGAATTGTGCAAGAAGACTAAGAAATGTTACGTTGAATACTCATCGAACTGCTTTCCCTGAAAGTCCGAAATTGTGCAAAGTTTGATTTGAGTTTCTTGAAATTGAACCGGCACTCCACGGTAAATTTTCAAAAATGAAGAACTTTTAACGATCAAATTGTTGTGACATCTTAAAATGTCGGCTCCAACGAATTCTATCCGTTAACGGCGAAATATTTGAGATGGGGGTTCGGGGGCGACGGAGAGAGAGCAAAAACCATCTCTTCCGACTTCCCAAAAACGAAGAATTTTAAAATTGCGTTTTTTTGAAAATCTGCAGCAATCTTTCGAAACTTGGAAATTTTAGCATCGCAATACGCGAGGCATCAAATTGTAAGAATTAATTCATAACGCGACGATGTAATTGGTTCAATATTTGACGTGGTAAAAGGGCGAAATGATTTCTGCAATTTGGAAAATAAAAATTTATTTTTGCCTTTAATACGTCGAGGAGACAAATATAAATCGAAAATGTCGAATGAAATTTTCTCGAAAAAAATTTGCTTTGCAACGAAAATACACATTTTGCATATTTTAAATTTTGCCCGAAATCGCCTCCGATTTTGATTTTCAATTTTGACGACTGCACTAATTTGCAAATGCTGCCGTTATTTGTCGTTTTTCGTCAACCGTCGTCATGTGCTAAATTAAAGACCGTTAATAACCGTATCCGAAGCTCCGATTTATTTTTCTAAATTATCCGTCGTTTCTTTGTGAGAGACCCATTTAAGTGAAAATTGTGTAAAAACTTTGGACGTATGTAGCGCTCATACATGGTGACGGATCTATTATGGTCCGCCCTGTGAGGCCGAAGGCCGAACAGCTATGGCCTTCGCGGATCTATTATGGTCCTCCCCCTGTGAGGCCGATGGCCGAACAACTATGGCCTTCTCGGATCTATTCTGGGTCCATAGGGCTAAGGGCGGCGAATGCCGCCCATACCAGCTAGTTTCATATAAAAATAATGATTCTATGACAGGTGACCACATGACAAGTGAACGCACGACAACTGAACGCACGACATCCGAACACATGACAACTGACCCCATTGACAAGCGACCCCACTGACAACTGAACACACGGACAACTGAACACAATCTTAATTTTTAAATTTAAATATTTGTTATTTATTTTTATAATCATGAAATAGTAACTTTGAGGTTTACGATTTTATAATTATTATTTTATAAATACTGGCCAAATCCTAATCCGAAACTACAAAACTGAACCCACGGACAACTGAACACAATCGTAATGGATCTAGCTTTTTGGGGTAATTATTATTACTTTTGAGTCCATTCTCACTTTTTCCGTTCAACTTGGAAAAAAGTTCGAGGGAGCGGTAGATCCACCTCTTTGCGGCAAATTTAACTTTACGCGGAGATTTCTTTTTTTTAATTACTTTTCTAAAGATATATCAAAAACTACCACTAACCTAACGGCAGATCCACCTCTTCGCGGCAGATCCACCTCTTTGCGGCATATCCACCTCTTTGCAGCAGATTTAACTTTACGCGGAGATTTATTTGTTTTTAATTTGTTTTCTAAAGAAATATCAAAAACTAACACTAACCTAACGGCAGATCCTCCTCTTCGCGGCAGATCCACCTCTTTTCACGTACCGCTTAAATTCGCCAAATAAAACGGAAAGTGTTCAATAAAATTTTTCGAAAAACCAACTCGTTTCGCTTAAAATTGCGCACAAATATTTATATGCAAATGTGGTTCCGATTTCAAATCGAAATTTTTCAAAATTTGCGTTTTTGCAATTTGCCACCTTAATTGACGCCTCACGAAAAAAAGTATACATTTCGAAAAATTAAAAATTGTTTCATAGTCGTCGCGCCACAACGATTGTAAGGTCGAAATTTAGAAAATTTTTCAAACGGCCATAGCGTCCTTATTTACGAAGGGATTTTTAATTTTCCACCGGCATCGGAAGTAGACCCCGGGCCTAAACAATTTTACTTCTATAGCTTTTTTTCGTATCTCGCACCGCAAAGCCTTTGGTAGCAAAGCCTCAAAGTTGAAATTTTTTGAAAAAATCTGAAATTCGCATCTCTTTGTTGTGAAATCGATGGCGAAAATGAACGAAAGTTGAATGATCTCGTTGCAAAATTGTCGAGGAACAATGCAAAGTCGGTTTCGAACCTAATTAGCTAAAATGGACCATCTTTGTGGGGTGTTGAGTAGACATAAAAGTAAAAGTTTTTCTTCGAATACTTCGACGACTAATTTTTTTTTTTCAAAATATGAATATTTAACTTCGGATTAGGATTTGGCAGGTATTTGTAAAGATAACCGATGTAAAAATTTTAAAAAAAAATTGTTTTTCCTTTGTGGAAAAATTTTGCAAAACAAAAACTGTACAAAATCACAAACTCGACGGCTAAAAAGTAATGCGGGATACGATGTAAAATTTTCAAAAATTATAGCAATACTTTGTGGTGAGTATGAAGCATCCCCATTATAAATTTAACACTGATCTAACCATTCTTTCGGCACATTATGTGGGGAAGTTTAAAAAAATATTTGTAAATTTTGGAAAATTGAAATTTGTTTCACGTACCTACCGCTTAAGTTCGCCAAACAAAACTGAAAGTGTTTAATAAATTTTTGAGTTATTTTAATAAACATTTTTTTAATTATATTTTATTATTTTATTTTTATTATTCATTACAAAATAATGCATAGTAAATAATATTATGCTAAAAGTGGTAGCAAAATATCCCCGGTAGCGAAATGTCCTAGTAGCGAAATATCCTGGTAGCGAAATGTCCCGGTAGCGTAATGTCCGGGAACGAAATTTCCGGGCACGAAATGTCTCGTGGCGAACTGTCCGGTCACAATTAAAAATACACAATAAAGTAATACTCTAAACAAACTCATTAATAAACCATATTCTTGGTTATAACCAAATATACTGTCATGTTCCGCTTATAAGAGATAGGGGGTATGACGTAATTGGGTCAATTTATTAAAACACTCATCATTTAATTAATTCAATAAGACCATAACAGGTAATTAATAGATTGTATATGAATCTTCTTTGATCGAAGGATTGTTTGACTGCTTTTGCCTCACATATCTGGAAGATGCAAACGTTGTTAAATCTAAAAATGTAAGAAAAATTGAGAAGGACAAAATATTGGTGGTTGTTTGATTAATGTAATATGAGAAACAAATTAAATTTATTTAGTTTATTTGTTAAGTAAGAATTTTCAATTAAATTTACTAAGAAGTGACAATTCGTGATATTAGTTCATGCGCGAGTTGAAGAGGACAATTTTTAGTGGGGGTTTGAAAATGATAAAGGAGCAGTAGGGATTCCCAAGCCAGCGGTCGAAAAGTTAAGACGCGCTGATCGTGTAATAATTTGGAACTTAGTTTTTGTATTGGGATTCTGAAGTGAGCCGTCGAAGTGTGAAGACGGGTCGTTGGAACTTTGGAAAATTAGTTTTGGATTCTGAGTTATGATTTTTGAGTCAGTCGTCAGCAAGAAAGGACGTTTTTTTTTTGATGATAGAAGATAATTAAAAGTGATTAGTTTTGGATTTGGATATTATTTTTGAAATTTATGAAAAGTTTTGGAACCACTGACGCTAATTTTCATGGTTATGTTTTATGGATCTGTAAATGGGAATTGATTGGAGAAAAATTGTTCAAATTGCTTACCTGTCATTGATGATACGATTCGGAGGAAGATAATTATCCACTGGTCGTTCCTACCTGTTTTGTTTGGTCCAAGATTAGAAGCTGATTTCAACTGTTATCATCACGCTTGGATGCTCCACATCATATCGGCCGCATTGGTAAACTCCGGAAAAACATTACACTTCGGTAAGAGTTTATGTGACGCACTAATTATTTTGATAAATAGACAAATCGTTTTGAATTCGGGCGCGTATAATAATTTGGGGGATTTTATTGTGAATGCTTGATTTTGTAAAATTTAATTTGTTTAGGTTTAACAAAACTAATATTTTGTCTGCAAAATTTCTATTGTGTAAAATAAATTACATTATATTTGGTTCTGATAACGTTAGCGTTTAATTTAATTTATTCACAGCAGTAGTAGATCGAAGAATAAACAGATACAATTTTCCATTTCATTGAGTTATCTTTATAAGAAAGATCACTAATTTAAGGTGACGTATATGAGTGTTTTGATTGATCTAGATGGACACAATTTTCGACCCATAAATAACGAGTTTTCAGGCAAGCTAGTCGGAGCATAATTAAATTAAGTGCCATTAATATTCTCCCGCTATATAAATCAAATTTTGAGTTTTACAGTAGCAATACGTGGCAATACATTTAAAAAAAATTTAAATTGCATTTTAATTTTATTGCAGATTTGCCATTCGGCGTAAGTATAATAATTTATCGTAATTATTTTCATATTTCTCAACTGTTAAGGCCACCTGTTCATCTAGAAGTACATATTTTCTTTTCTTTTTTTCCGGTTGGCCCATTTGTGCTTTTACTAAAGTAAGCCTATGACATGATATATCCTTCTGAAGACCCTCGAATAACTTCCAAATACTTGGATGACTACAATGAAATAATGAATTTAATCCATTATGAAATCCTTCACAGCAATTCGTAGTTCTTGGCGATTTAAGTATAGCAGCATCATAATGATTCCAAATTTTAATTGGAAATTGTGGCTCCCTTCCTATTGCACCTTCAATGTAGGTTGAAAAAAAGTAGGTAAGAACTGCATTATACCTATCATCATCTGGGAATGTTGTAGCTAGTGCATCAAACAAAGATCTTACCTCACCTATCGGTACAAACGCCAAGGCTGCTAGAGATTTCAATTTGGCTTCAATGTCTGACTCAAAATTAGCTTTAAGGCCAACAGAGGTAATTTTCCTGATCAAACTCTGACACAAGTGAAAATAGCAACCTTTAACCTCTGCATTTGGGAAAGCTGCACGAACTGCACTAATACAGGCCTGCTCAAAATCTACCAAAACTTTTTGTGGTGCTAAGTTGGGCAATAGTTGTTTTAAAATTTGACACATGTTGCTATATGTTTGCATATTTTTTCTTTTTAGAAGAAAATACATGCATGGAGGGTAGGAATTACCTACTTTTGCTTGCACGTGTAAAGTTGGTAAAACATTGTCGGTGCCTTATCAAATGTTCCATCACCATACATTTCATCCTTATCCAATTCTAGTAATAAATCTGCATGTCCAAGTGCCAGTATTCTGTTTTGATCATCAGTTCCCGAATCGTGAAGAATTAAATGAATATACTTCACTGGAATTTCAAAATCGGAAGTAGTTGGTACAGGAATGTGCGCATCTTCTCTATGTCGTAATAAAGTTCTATTAAGTGATGATTGTTTTGGAATGTGCTGAAGGACATCATTGCTAATATTTATTAGTGCATTTCCTAGAATATTTTTAGAAGTTGCACCAAGAGATTTCATATCTTCTTTCATTTTGCTCACAAGAATGTTAGCCTTTGCCTTTTGTGGAACAGAATCATGGGTGTGTGTTTTTGGTTCTGCAATCACATTATCTCTATTCGTTTTCATAAAAGCGGTACAATGACTAGTCCGGGCGTGATACTGCCTGCATCTCCTTGTCACCACATCAGTATCTTTGTTTTCTCGGTGTTTAATATACTCAAATCCTTTGTATACTAAGATTAAATTTCCTCGTTGAGTTTATCAACCAAACCTCAACAACATCTGGAGATTTTCTTTTCTTTTCATATCACCATTATATTTATCGCTTACCGTCGTCGATTTTATAAAAAGTTTTGTACAGGTTTGGTGCATATGCAACTTTTGATTGTTTTAAACCTGTGGAAATCTTATCAACACCTACCAGAACATATTTGAAAGATAAGGTATATATTTTACCGCTAATTCTTTTACCTTGGTTGATTATAATATTATATTTTGTGCAAATATTTTGGGCCTCTTGTCTTTTGTTTTGATTGGAAAGGTTAACCAAGAATGTATGCAGAACAAATTACTGATAAAGGTATTTTATTTCATGTACGCCATACATAATACGTACAAATAAGTAAGCGTCTTAAAAACTTTGTTACTTACAATTGAGTGTTCGATAAGCAATTATCAAAATATTTCGGAAAGCGTAATTTTAATATTGTGCAAGATTGTTGCAACTATTGGTAAATTTATTAAGGCTGACCAGAGACGAGTCGATACTGTTTTGTCATTCGTGGTAATTGTCCCATTATTTTTAGTTATTGTAATTGGGGTCTGCATTTTCGTAGTTTCATTGGTGGTTTCTGGTTTTACGGTGAACAGGGTGGTAATTTAAACTACCGGCGCTCATTCTACTATCTAATTTGCTTTGCTCTTCGCAGCATCTTTTTAGAGCCCCCTATAGGGTTACCATGATAACCTATAGCCAGAAGTAGCGGCTCATTTAATTTGTCTTTTGCCCTCTGGAACTAGCCAAATGGACATCTATCGGTTTATATGGTCGCTCTGAGTTTGGACCATATTATACCTGAAACTGAATTACATTAGATGAATGAAATTTAATTATGGCTGATTAGCATGAATTGGTATGATTTTGAAGTAGATTAAATCGAATTGTTTTGAATTATCCACTGAAGATCAATTGTCGCGGTTTTGTTTAGAAAAACAATTGTTTGGTAACGTATATGTTATGCATATACGCTTTATTACAAAGTTATTAACAAAAATAAGATTGTCCCGAGACAACCAGGGGCAGGCGTCACGAGTCGCCCTATTTGACGGTACACAAGAGATTAATAATTTTTCATCGGATACGAATGAATAAAATACAATATTGATTTATAAAATATTTCTTTAAAAAAAACGTATAATTAAATAAGAATGGGAAAGTTGCAAGGAAATTCCGTGGAACTCTTGAGGAACTCTAGGGAACTCTGGAGTAATTCGGTGGAACTCAATTCCAAGAGGAAACTCTTTGTACAAATTTCGTCAGCGGTTACTCCCTTGGTGATACCTCACAGGGAATCAGAAACAAATGTAATGTTAACTGAAAATTACTTCAATGGCACAATTAAACTAATTTTCAAAATTGGACATTTTACATTTAAAAAAAAAGCTGAAAAAAACTTAATGTTTGTACGTCAAACAAGGGCTAGTGTTTGCACGTCCAACACAAACGAACATTTCGGAATGCTTTGATAAGAAAGAGACAGAATTGTTTTATACATGACGTTTAGTTTTGTATAACAACATAATGTTGGTCGTCAAAACACACAATGCACACTGATCAAACAAAACAAAACATTTTGTTCGTTCGTGTTTGAAAGTGTTGCATTTTGAATAGTTATTGCTTGTGTAATATTGCTTAAAATATTGTATGCTCTCGTTATATATATTATTATATGCTATTTCTTGATCAGTATGTGTTGGATCATATTTAATATATTATGTCAAAAACAGTTTTTAACACAATCAAACAAAAATGTTTTGTCTTACAATGTTTTTGTTTGATCAGTCTGCGTTAATGTTCTGTTTTGTTGCACAACAAAATGTTCGTCGTCAATGCACACTGATCAAACAAAACAAACAAATTTGTTCGTTCGTGTTTGACAGTGTTGCATTATGTTAGCATGTTTTGTTTGATCAGTGTGTGTTGGATCATATCTAATACATGTAAAAAACAAGTTTCAACACAATCAAACAAAACAAAACGTTTTTGTTTGATCCAATCAAATTTGATTTTGTTTGATTTGAACCAATCAAACAAAAACGTTTTGTCGCACAACGTTTTTGCTGATCAAACAAAAACGTTGTGCGACAAAACGTTTTTTGTGATTGGTTCAAATCAAACAAAATCAAATTTGATTGGTTCAAATCAAACAAAATCAAATTTGGTTGGATCAAACAAAAACGTTTTGTCGCACAACGTTTTTGCTGATCAAACAAAAACGTTGTGCGACAAAACGTTTTTTGTGATTGGTTCAAATCAAACAAAATCAAATTTGATTGGTTCAAATCAAACAAAATCAAATTTGGTTGGATCAAACAAAAACGTTTTGTCGCACAACGTTTTTGCTTGATCAGTCTGCAGGCAGCCTATAGTCCATCTGGTTTTGAATTGCAGTAGAGGTCGCCTTGAACGGCAAGTCAGATTTACACTGGGAAACGTCAAATAATTAAAGTGTATGAGTGACAAAAACCAAATGTCACTTATTTGATACTTGAAATAATCGAGTTAAAAGTATTTTTTTATCAAATAGCAATTTATCTTCTACAAATTATTTAAATTTGCCAGAAACTTTTAGAAAAAAATATTCGTGAGTCATCAATCGCAAATAAAATTTTGGCAGTGTAAACCTGTAAAAATTTTAACCAATCACGTTCCGAGTTCACAATTTTAGTACAATCTAGTTCTGCATTCTTAAAACGGATGGACTATAGGGTTAAACATTGGTTTTAAAATCTCGCAAACCGCCAAGTTATTGTTAGAATTGTATTTAAGGCGCTAAAATCATCAGGGTTGTAGTGATATAATAAATGTCGTTGCTATGAAAATATGTATGTGTATGTCATGTCATGTAATGTAGTTGAAATAGTTTCTTGTTAAATAAAAGTATTAATCACCAAAGATAAAAAGTGTTTCGATATAAATATCAAAAGTTATAACGTTATAACTGGTTATAACAATTGGTAACACTGATAAAATACGTTTGTCAAACTGTTTTAGACAAGAAGTTTTGAGGTTACGTCTATTTATACATAATTATACCGAAATCGAAGTTGCAGAAAACTCATCAAATAGTCTTACCAGCTCTAATTTAATAAATATAACACACAATGGAGATTTCTGATAAGAATTTACATACCATGGTTCATTATTTACAAGAAACCTTAAGTCCCGACGTAAATATTCGTAAGCCGGGTATGTAGCCAAAAAAATGCGCTTTTAAAATAATTAAAATTGTTTTATCCAAATTTTTAGCCGAAAATTTCCTAGAAGGAGTTGAAGTTAATGAAAATTATCCTGTGTTGTTATTACATTTAGTGCATAAAAATGAAGTTGATTTACAAATACGTATCGCAGGCTCTATAGCTTTCAAAAATTATATTAAACGTAATTGGAATGTTGTAAGTATTGTAAATTTTAAGTTGATATTAAATTTATATTTTATATTATCACTCCTTACCCAAATGGACATTTTATAGGAAGATGATCAAACGGATAGAATTCATCAGTCCGATAGAAATTCCATCAAGACGCTAATAGTTACATTGATGTTGACTTCTCCAGACAAAATTCAAAAACAATTAAGCGATGCAATTAGTATTATTGGCAAGACCGATTTTCCACTGAAGTGGCCGGAATTAATTACGCAGATGGTTGAAAAATTTGAAACAGGAGATTTTAATATAATAAATGGCGTATTACAAACTGCTCATTCTTTGTTTAAAAAATACAGATACGAATTTAAGTCGAATGAATTGTGGTCGGAAATTAAATATGTTTTAGAAAAGTTGGCACAACCTCTAACTGATTTGCTAGTTGCTACAATGAAATTAACCGAAACTTATGCAGCAGATGTAAATGCATTAAAAGTTATTTACAGTTCTTTGGTTCTCGTTTCCAAAGTGTTTTATTCTTTAAATTTTCAAGACTTGCCTGAATTTTTTGAAGATAATATGGCAACGTGGATGAACAACTTTCACGTTTTGCTTATATCTGACGTTAAATGTTTAGCAACGGGGGTAAGTTAATAATTTTCTGGGTTTACTTTTTGTGCTTATTATTTCTTTTAGGCTGACGATGATGCTGGACTTATGGAACAGTTAAAATCTCAAGTGTGTGATAATGTTGCTTTATATGCTCAGAAGTACGATGAAGAGTTTCGACCGTATCTTCCTCAATTTGTAACAGATATTTGGAGTTTATTGGTTTCAACTGGAATGGAACCTAAATATGATTTGGTAAATTTGAATAATTTCAAACGCTTTCTGATTTATAAAGTCTAATTTTTTAGTTAGTTTCAAATGCTCTTCAGTTCCTTTCATCTGTAGGAGAGAGGGCTTATTATCGTAACTTGTTTGAGACTGGCAATGTTTTAAATGATATTTGTGAGAAAGTTATCATTCCTAACATACAATTTAGACGTAAGTTTAATCGATTTGCTTATTTTCTTGGTTATAAGTTTAGTTTTTAGATTCCGATCAGGAATTATTTGAAGATAACCCAGAAGAGTTCATTCGTCGTGATATCGAAGGATCTGATATAGATACTCGTAGGAGGGCTGCTTGTGATCTTGTTAATACCCTAAGTCAAAACTTTGAACAAACCATCATGAATATTTTTGGGAGATACATTCAGGTTTGATAATTTATGAAATTATTTATAAAATAAAGTATTTCAAATACTTAAAAATTACCAAAGGAAGTATTTCAAATATTTCTAAACTTAAACTTCATAATATTTACACATTCCCGCAGTTTACTTGGTAAATTATTATAGCATACTGCTCCATTGAAGAAAACTTAATTTTGTGCTTCACTGGTGTGAATATGTTGTAACACAATCTTTTTTTGTATTCCTTGTTTCGTATATATGATGTTCATCAAATGTTTCGATACTTCCATCAAAATATTTTGGCATTGTTGGCAATTTCACTTTCAGGATGAACACCAGTACTTGCAACTCTGCTAAATTATTTATATTTAAATAATTTCTTTATTTAGCTTCGCTTTGCTCTCCCAATCTCTCACTTTCATTCTGGTCAAGTTCTCCTGTACCTCTCTATTCCATCTGTTCATTGGTCTTCCACTCTTTCTTATACCTCCAAATTCCAATTTCCATACCATTCTTGGGGCTCTTCTATCACTCATTCTCACTAGATGGTCCATCCATTTAATTCTCTGGGTCTTTACAAAGCTCACAAAATTTGGTTTGTTGTACAATTCCTTTAACTCATTGTTAGTTCTTCTCATCCATTGACCCTCAACCTGTTTTCCACTGAAAAATCTTTCTCCTGTATCTCCTCTTTCCTCAGTGTCCAAGTCTCGCAACCATATGTCAGTGTTGGTCTTATTATCTATATACAGGGTATCCCAGTGACCGTGGAGAACCTTTGAGGTGGTGATAAAGGACACTTTTCTAAGACAAATTTTCAAATAAAATTTTTGCCCAAGTCCAAACCCTTGGGGGGTACAGGTACCCTTTAAAGCAATTTTTTGAATTTCTGATTTCAAACGGCCATAGCTCCGATATTATAGATTTTTTAAGGTTAATGGATTAGAACTTTTTTAAAGATCATTTGCTTGTCTACAAATTAGGTTATAACCCCTTATCGTCTAGAATCAACGGATTTCGAGTTTTAAATTAAATGAAGGGAAAAATTGTTTAAAAAATTCAGGTTTTTTGTTTTTATTTTTCTTGCGAACCCCGTATCTCTTAAACGAAACGTCTAAGAGAAAAACTAACGGCCCAAACCGGATAGGGAATTTAACGGGCTACAACTTTCGTCAAATAAATTTTTTTGGGCAACCAACCGTTTTCACAGAAACTCTGAAAATAATGAACAAGGTGTAGGTAAAAAATATAAATTCACATAATTACTAAAAATCTCAATTTGATTTATAGCATTTGTTTTAATGTTAAAACATTGTTATAAGTGTTATAACGTATTAAATAATACCGTGTAACACCTTTTGAAAAGAGCACGCCTGTGTGCTGAAAATGAGGGAGGCCATTTTGAGCATTTATTAAATTAATTTTGTGAATTTATTTTTTTTACCTACACCTTGTTCATTATTTTCAGAGTTTCTGTGAAAACGGTTGGTTGCCCAAAAAAATTTATTTGACGAAAGTTGTAGCCCGTTAAATTCCCTATCCGGTTTGGGCCGTTAGTTTTTCTCTTAGACGTTTCGTTTAAGAGATACGGGGTTCGCAAGAAAATTAAAAAAAAAAAACCTGCATTTTTTAAACATTTTTTCCCTTAATTTAATTTATAACTCGAAATCCGTTGATTCTAGACGATAAGGGGTTATAACCTAATTTGTAGACAAGCGAATAATCTTTAAAAAAGTTCTAATCCATTAACCTTCAAAATCAAATAATATCGGAGCTATGGCCGTTTGAAATCAGAAATTCAAAAAAATTGCTTTAAAGGGAGGTACCCCCAAGGGTTTGTACTTGGGCAAAAATTTTATTTGAAAATTTGTCTTAGAAAAGTGTCCTTGATCACCACCTCAAAGGTTCTCCACGGTCACGGGGACACCCTGTATATAAAAATGGATGTATGTATGTTCCCTATAGACTCCTAAACCGTTTGACCAATCGGAACAAACTTTGGCACAGTTATTATGTAGGTCCCTGCTCATGCTTTTGTATTGAAATAGTGCAAAAATTCGCAAAGGAAAGGAAAGTTAATTTTGAGTAGCCGCCTTCCTTTAAGGAATCTCGATAATCCATTCATGCGCGTCCCTATGGGACGCGCATGAATGGATTATCGAGATTCCTTAAAGGAAGGCGGCTACTCAAAATCAACTTAAAACAATAATGAATGCTGTCAAACTGTCAACCAATCGACAATGCAAATACGCGTGCACGTGCTTTACGTTTCTATTTGACCAATCTTAACCAAATTTGGTGTAGAAGTTATTTACAACGCTACGAAAAACATAGACTACTTTAGTACCTTGGAGTGAGGCCGAACAACCACGGTCTACGCGTATGCCTGCAATACCCTTGAGTGAGGCCGAAGGCCGAACAACCACATCCGACACGGTCTAGTTGTCTAGTAGTCTTATATACTCTCAACTTTATTAATCGGGAGAAAATTTTAACACTCAACAATGTTGTCTTTATTTCAATCTTGTTTCCTGGTTTCTTTGCTATGACCGTTTCCAAATACATGAAAGACTGTACTTCATCAAATGTTACTTGTTTATCTTCACTCATTTTAATGGTCGGTGTTTTATTAGTTTCATATGGTTTTACTTCCCATATCATATACTTGGTCTTATGCTCATTAACCTCTAGGCCCACTGTACTTGCTGGTCTTGACAATCTTCCTATAGTCTCTTGTAATTTGTTTTTTGTCGTTGTCAGTATTATTAGATCATCTGCAAAGGCCCCGTATTGGTGCTTCAGTTGGTAGATTGTTCAACTTCTATTTATTCTTGCTTCACTTATTAGTCTTTTTAGCGCTATATTAAATAGAAGTGATGACAATGGGTCTCCTTGCCTTAATCCCATTTCTACCCCAAAACCCGGCCATATACATTCATCAACTTTTACTTTATTTTGTGTTCCGTTCAGTGTCATTTTTACTAGGCTAATGAACTTCGTTGTTATCTCTAGATCATACAATGCCCTGCAGAGTTCTTTTCTTATAGTGCTATGGTAGGCCTGTCTGAAATCCAAAGCAGTGCATGTGGATTCAACCCATATTGTTGCTTGAATTTCTGAGTACAAAAATTTGGTCCACTATAGATCTATCATTCCTAAAATCATCTTGGTATTTGCCTATTATCTCTTCTGTATAGGTTCTCAATCTATTTTTTATACATGTGGCCATGATTTTCCATACTCCACACATAGTTTCCACACTCTGTTTTCTCTTCCTTCTGATGTATAGGGCAAATAAGCGCCACTCTTCACGTCTGTGGCATTTCTTCTCTTATCCAAATTTTCTGAATCGATACTAAGTACTATCATTTTCTGTAATTTACTTCCACAGCATTTAATCATTTCTGCATGCCTTCCATCCTTCTGCGCTTCTATTATTTTTCATGTTTCTTATTATTTTCAAGATTTCATCTTTCATTGGTACTTCTATACCACTAGTGACTACTTCTTATCATTTTGTTCTATGTTGCTCTTTTCACCATTTTTTTCTTGTTTGTTCAATATTTCTTGGAAGTATTCTGCTCACCTTTCAATCACACCCTCTGGTTGTTTTCCGCATCCCCGTCGTATAATCTTTTTGACTTCCTGGTAGAAATTTCTTAATTCTTTGTTCTTGAATTTTTCTTCAATATCATCTAGTTTGCTCTTGATACCTTGGCCTATCCTCCTCTATTCTTCTTTTTAGCATTAGTTCTCTTATATTTTCTCGCTTTTCGTTTTTCTTTGAAATTTGTCTTGGTTACTTTATTTATGCCATCTTGTATTGTTATCAATTTTTCATTGGCATCATTTTGTATTTCTGTCATCTCCAGTACTTTCTCCAATTCCTCTCTACATTTCTCCTGTTCTTGCTTATCATTGAGTTGTATTCTTTTATTTCGAATTTTCAAATTTTCTTTTTTACCTTCCTTGTTTCTCATTGCTCTATTTTGCAATACTGCAACCTGTTTACATCATATCAATTTCATTGATATTTTATTACGAATAAAGTCCATGTTCTGTTTGAAACTCAATTTTTGATTCAAAATTACTTCCAGATACTTAAACTTATCAACCATTTCAATTTTCTGTCCTTCAATCACTAACATCGTGCTTTCATCCCTACATTCAACTTCAATTTGTTTGCATTCAACCGTCTGCCTAACTAACTAAATTCTCCATTCATCCTGTTCATATGTTGAATGTTCTTTCCTGTCAAAAACGCCAGTGTAGCATCATCAAACAAAAGGAAATTTGCATCTTGAAATACCATATTCGTATTATTAATGAACATTTCAAATAAACCACGTTCTTGCCATACTTTACCTTTTGATGTATATTGGTTAAATAACTTGCTAATCATTTCAGTGGTACTCTTTGTATTCCAAAATTTGTTCCTAATTTTGCAATTAATGCTCCACACTCTAGCTACTGTACTGCTTTTTCACAACTAATTTCCGAACTGAACACACCACTCTTTCCAACACTGCACTAATTGCATTCGCCGTATTAATCGATCTAGTTCCTCTGCTTTTATCGTATTTCCTACCTTCTTTATGGTAGGATGGTTAAAACTTTTAGATTATTTGAAACTATCCCTGTTTCCACCGAACTGTATATTATGATGTTCATAAGTGGATTTCTGATTTTATCCCATGTGAGAAGTAATAATCCTGGATCAATACCATCGGGACTTGATTTGGGATTCATACTCTTTACAATGTCATGCAGTTGATTCATATTCATTAATTGAAAATCTTTGATTCTTGATGATAGCTGCTATTCTACTCGCGGTATCATCATTACACAGTTTTCGGTGCTATCTAGGAAATATTTGTTAAACTCCTTATTGCAATATCTAATTTATCATCCATTTGTTTTATTTACATTTTTAATGATTTCCACTTTTTTTATCGGACAATCATCAATTACTTTGGAATGGTATTCTTTATAATTCTAACTACTCCATTTTGATTGAGTTTATTTTCTTCCCAATTGTCATTGTTATGGCATAATCTGTATTTCTTGAAACTTAGGTCTTGTATTTTTATCGCTTGGAGTACACTACCATTAAACCAATGCTTGCTCTTATTGTATATTCTTATTTCCTTCATCGGTATGTGCGTATTTGATGTTTCTTGTCAATTCTTGCAAAACTTTCCGACCTTATGATTAATCTCTCCTGTATTAATTTAAGATCCTGAATATCTATCCTAAATTTATCCATCGACTAGATTACGGTTAATATCTTTAAGTAAATTTATTTCAGTTTTCATATTACCAAAATTTATAAATATGCTCTTGGGAACTTTTTTTTAAATAATTTCTTGCTCTTTTTTGTTTTGTTTTTGTACCAGTTTTTATTTATTTATTTATGAGTAATTGAAATACTTTTGTAAATCTAAAAGTTTGGTCGAACTGGAAATATACTTAATAACGAATTAATTAACTTAAATTACTGTAAAATAATTAAATGGTTTCGACCGCAATAGACGGATTTTCGTCTATAAAACTTCTAATTTTCCAAGTTTTTAATATTTGCATAATTTAAAAAATAAAAATTGCGTTTACGTCTAAACTCTTATTGAAACGTAAGAACACCTCCCCCCAAATCACGAATTTTTTAATGAAATTACTGTCCACAGCCCCCTCACCATCGCGATTTTTTTTTTATTTATTCTATTCTGGATTAACTCATTTTAACAATAACTGTCAAACGGCTGACTTTACGAGCAAATGATAAGGGAACAAAATTCTAGAAAATATTACCTAACCTATTAAAATCTACATTATACTTCAACCAATACTTCTTGAGATACGAGTATTAACAACTGAAGCGAAAAGAGTGGCGTTGATAATAAGTTTTACTGTGCTGCTAAAAAATTAAATTGGAAGTTAAAATAATTTTTTTCAATATGTAGAAATTATATTATGGTGTTCTAATAAGCCATTAAGTTCTTCAGATTTTTGATATCATATTTATGTTGTTTCCATCAATTTCAAGTAGAATTGACGCATTGGCAAAAATCATGATTTTGAGAGAACAAATTTAAATGACTCTCACGCCTAAACTACTTATGGTAGATGTGTTCTTGTGGACTGTTGTTTAAATTATTTTATGCACTACAGAAAACTGCTTTCGATATTTTCACTATCTCGCTTACTTTAGATTTAGATTTTTTCATGAAATTCTTTGGTTTTTAATTTTTAAACTAAGTTTTCGGGTATTTGGAGACCAAAAATATTAAATTTCTATTTCTCTATATTATTTTGCACTGAACTACTGAGTTTGGTCCATTTGCAACATTCGTAGAGACAAATATTCGTGAATTTAAAATTTTTGCTACTTTTGTTTGAAATTATATCTCATATGCATCGTTAAAACGATTTTGACTATGGGCAAATGTTGAAAAATTCTACCTATAGAGAATTTTGTGCTCTTCAATTTGGTGATAAATTTCTCTAAAAATTAAATTAAGTGAATTATAGGCGAAAATCCGAGCCATGGGTGTAAAATCCCCAATTGGGAAAAAAGCCGCAGGGATTATAGAGGTTTATTCTAACAATCAAACACACATGTCCGCCAAATTTCAGCGAACTCACAAATGTTTACAAGCTCTGACCGTTTTTTCTACTTCCTTGCTGGCTGTATTAATCAATAAAAATTATTAAAAACAACAAATCGCGCTTTTGTCACTTTTTTATACATTGTTATAAGTTTCTATACATTCCCTTCACTTTTTTGAAAATTCATTCACTCACTTAGGGGTCATCCATTAATAATTACGTAAGGGTTTTTTTTGGGGGGGGGGGGGTATTATATATCTTACGGACCCTTACGTGGGGGGGTCCGACGTATTCCTTAAGTAAGTTTCTTAAAATATTTTTTTAAATTAAATTTAAAAATCAAATATAATTTTTTCTTTTTATGTTGGTAATTATATCCAGGTATAATGGAAATACCATATATTGAAATATATAGTACTTAAAAATCATTAAACATAGTGGCATAATAGTGTGAATTTTAGAAAATGGCATCAAACTTTGGCGACCTTTATGAACGGTTTTTCATCTATGTAAATAAAAATTTAATTTAAATTTTTGTATTTATGATTATCTATATTATAATATACTATTATTCATATTTTATAAATATAAGGGGTGGAGAGGGGGTCAAAATTAATTTTCTTTTAAATAATCCTTACGTAAGATGTGGGGCGGGGGTGCCACAATCTTACGTACCCTTACGTGGCGGGGTGAGGGGGTCCAAAATTACAAAAATCATCCTTACGTAATTGATGGACGGCCCCTTAGATCTTTGTGACTACCCTGATTTAAAGTAGTTGAGCTTACTGACAAACTGAGGTGTAAACTAATATTAAAATTGTTTTCAGGTAATGTTAACTAAATATGCAGAAAATCCTGCCCAAAATTGGCATAGTAAAGATGCAGCACTGTATTTGGTCACGTCTTTGGTGAGCAGAGGTTCTACTCAAAAACATGGTGTCACACAAACGAGTCAGCTAGTCTCGCTTCCACAATTCTGTGAACAAAACGTTTTACCAGAATTAGCAAGACCTAACAGTATGGTTTAACTTTGTTGTGTAACACACCAAACTTACGAAATTTGTTTCAGTTGATGAATTGCCTATTTTAAAAGCCGATGCCATCAAATATATCATGACTTTTCGGTCAGTACTTCCAAGCAATATAGTTGTGAGTACTTTGCCGCAATTGTTAAGACATATTAAGAGCGAAAGTTGTGTGGTACACACTTATGCTGCATGTGCCATCGAAAAAATTTTGGTTATGCGTGATAAAAACCGTAATAATATGCTAATGTAAGTAAGAATAATTATATTCTGTTATTGGAAATTTATTTGTGATAAATTTTAGAGTAAGTGGTGATGATTTGGCACCTATATCTCGAGAATTATTGGGCAGTTTATTTGCAACTCTTGAAAAACCTGTTTCTGAAGAAAATGAGTATGTCATGAAAGGTACTTTTTCTCTACATTTTTAATTATTTATTTTACAAATGATATATTTTAGCCATAATGAGGGTATTATCTACTTTACAAGATAAAATAATTGTATTTATGGCGGATGCTTTGCCTAAACTGACAGAAAAGCTTCATCAAGTAGCTAAAAATCCATCAAAACCGCTCTTTAATCATTACTTATTTGAAACGTTTTCTATATGTATAAGATATGTCTGTCAAAAAGATCCTAATGCAACTGCATCATTTGAAAATATTTTATTTCCTATATTCCAAGGCATATTGCAACAAGACATCCAAGGTGGGTTTTGAAAAATTATTTAACTTGATGCAGTTAATACAAATTTGTGCATGTTCCAGAATTTATTCCATATGTATTCCAACTGTTATCGTTATTAATGGAATCAACACCTCCAGGAAATATTGCTGAGCCGTACATACAATTATTACAACATTTGTTGGCGCCATCATTATGGGAACGACATGCTAATATTAGTCCTCTTGTAAGACTTCTTCGAGCTTACCTTACACTTTCTGCACCAATAGTTATTGCACAAGATAAACTTGTAAGTTAAAAATAGTTCTAAAGTTTTACATTTTTTAAAATCACATTTTTATAGCCTGGTTTGCTAGGAGTATTCCAAAAGCTTATAGCCTCTAAAGCCAACGATCATGAAGGATTTAATCTAATGCAAAGTATTCTTCAAAATGTACCACTGTAAGTATTAATTTAATTTACTTTTTTCTTTTCAAACTGCAACTTGTCCTCAAAAAAGAAATTTTCAAGAAAACTCGCAAAAGTACTTCTAGACTTGCTTAGTTTCTTTCCAAAAGTTTTTAAATCTTCCTTTTCATTAGGTGAAAGAATAAACAGTCTTTAGTCTGAAATGAAAACTTTTGTAGTTTAATTTCTAAACAAATGGATTTGTTGCGTTTTGAAAAACAGACTTATGTAAAATATCCATTTTTTTTTCAGAGAAACGCTTCATGCATATAACCCAAAAATATTTGTATTGTTATTTCAACGTTTGCAGTCGAGTAAAACAACAAAATTTGTAATTGGTGTTATCGTATTCTTTTGCATGTTTGCTATTAAGTTTTCTCCTAAAATGCTTATAAGCACAATCGATGGAATCCAACAGCAGTACGTATTTTAAGCATTTTTCTCGTTACAAATTAATAAAATAACTTAATTGTAGAATGTTTGGAATGGTACTAGAAAAATTATTTTTAACCGAACTACAAAAAGTATCTGGAGGTGTCGACAGGAAAATAGTTGCTTGTGGTGTAGTTAAATTATTATGTGACTGTCCAGAAATGTACGTGGAAAATTACCAGAAATATTGGTCACCCTTATTAGCTGTATGTATTTATCTAGTTTTTGTGGTACCGAAGTAATTTTGATCATTTCAGGCTTTAATAAATTTCTTTGAGGGAAAAGTTGATGACAGTTTCTTTCCTGATGATGAATTAACTGAATTTGATGAAACGCCAGCTTTCCAAACTACAAATGCAAAATTGAATTTCGCTAATAATAATAAAGTGGATCCTCTCTCAGCCGTAACGGAACCAAGACAGTTTCTTGTTTCAAGTTTAGCTGAATTGGGAAGATCTCAACCTGGTCGTTTGCCGACTTTTGTGAATAGCATGGATCAACAATCAGTAACTCATCTTCAGTCATACTTAAGTAAATTTGGAGTTCAGTTAGTTTGAAGGATAAAATAAAAAATCTGGAAAATTTACAACCGAATGACAAGTTGAAACTGAAATTGGCATGAATGAAATTTATTATGGGTTTCATTGATATTTTTTTATGTTACAACGTTTAATTTTAAATAATAAAACCTTTAAATTATACGATTTTCTTATTTGTAAGAAAGTGTGGTATTATGAGCAAGCAATTTGGTGATTGAGTGGTAATGGTAATTTTTCGTAAAAGTAAAAATACGTGAGCTATAGGCGAAACACCGCACTTAGGGGGCTAAAATCCTCATTTGAGGGAACGCCGCGCAGGCTTGGGATTTTTATGAGACATTTTGGGGGTTTATTAGAACACTTCAATATACATCTTTGCCAAATTTCAGGACCTTCTGTAAGCTCAAATAAAAATTTCGGTTTCGTTACTTGGATGATACTATAACTTGGGCAAATTTTGAAAAAATTTATTTTTCCCTTCATTTTCCAACCTTGGCCACAATTTCAATTAATTTATTATTAAAAGCATTTCCCGTGCCCGAAAACATTTCTCTCCCTGCAACGAATCAATATTGTGCCATTTTAAGGGTGGGTCGTGTTTTCGGTCAATAATTTAAGTATTAGTGTGCCATGGAAAAATATGAAAAAAACTATTTTATAGAGAATTTTATAATCTTCAATTATGGTCTGATCATAATTTTTCATACAAGCATAAATAAGCGAGTTATCGGCAAAAAATCGCATTGGGGGAGCTAAAACCCCCGATTGTGGGGGACTTTTGGGGGGTTCATTAGAACACTCCAATGTACATCTCTGCCAAAATTCAGCTTGCCCGGATTTTTTGCAAACTAAAAACCTTCCTTGCCTGGACTAAAATTAATGGTAAGTTTTATCAAAAACGCGCTAAGATAATTTTGTGTAAAATAGTTTTATTCGTCAGTATGGATAGTTTCCGAGATAAATGTTGAAAATATAGAATTTTGGCCGCCATTTTTCCAGAGGGTGTCCAAAAAAACTAGGGTGATATGAGAATTTTTGTAGATAATAATATTATGTAAAACATTTTGTGATGACATGAATAGTTTCCAAAATAAGTGTTAAAATGCGATTTTGACCGCTAATTTCCAATATAGCAGCGAAAGTTATTTCATGGATACTTATAGAAAATTTTGGAGAAAAATATAGGTATTTTGTAGAGAATTTTATACTCTTCCATTTCGTTTAATGATAATTTTTCGTACAAGTGAAAACCCGTGTTAAGGGGGGGGGGCTAAAACCTTCGATTGGGGGAAACACGAGCATGGTATTTTTCGGGGTCATTCTAATACACGTATCTGTCTTGCCCGGATTTTTTGTAAGGCCGAGCCAATTTTTCGGATTAATTGTCTAAACTTTGATTTTTGCAAATTTTGAAAAAATCGATTTTACTCTTCAAATTAATTTCAACCCTTATTCCAATTTATAAACGCATTTCGCTTTTTTGAAGACCTTTCTCTCCGTGCATCGAGTCAATATTGCATCATTGGAAGGGAGGGTTGTGTTTTCGGTAAGTTATTTCAGGAATAAAAATTTTTAAAAATACATTTTGTAGAAAATTGTATGCTCTTCAATTTTGGTCTAACGATAATTTTTCATAAATGTGAAATTAAGCGAGCTATATGCAAAGAATCGTGTTGAGTGACTAAAATCCCCAATAGAGGGAGAAGCCGGCACGGGATTTTGATGAAGTACATTTTAATGTAAAAAGCGAATAATTAGTTAAAATCTATCCCTAAAATATCGATGCATTGATTTACCGAAGGACCAGGAAATCATTTATCAAGGCGGGACCCATCCCCTAAGAACACTGGCCATAGGTGCGGGCGGCTATACGGTCTCAAAGGGCGCTTGCCGCTTATGTCGGCGTATCAGTTATATTAAGTCAATGCATACGATAGAAATAATTTTACACTGCATGTGTTTTTCGCATGTATTTTGCACGTGTGCGGAAATGGGTAGTTAAGTTATATCTGCACCGCCAAAAGAACCTTGCCCATAAAGTATAGCAAGGGAGCGAAAAGTGTAGTTTATAATTTAACGGCTCATTTGCATCATATGTGTGGGAACAGTTTAAATAAACCCTCATTTCGAGGAAACTTAAAAATAAGATGCCGCCGAAGTCACACGGTTTTCGTTCGAAAGACCACACATGTAAAAAAGGAAGAAAGTTTTGGAAAATGAGGAGATTAGCAGGTCACATCCCCCTCGACTGTTAGGCAGATTAAGAACCAAAGTCATTGGTTCTACGCCCGGCACGAGGGTGGACTAATTAATATCCAAAGTGGGAAATTGTTCATAAAAATCCCGACTTTGTGAAAATTCATCAGTGTTGCCCGAGCAGTTACTCGATCAAAAGTTTTGGTTGCTATCGCGAGAATATCTTGAGTGTTGTTCAAACCGCGTTACTCGAGAAAAAGTATAAAGTTGCTTAATTAAAAATATAAAGTTGCTTAAATTGAAAAAGTATAAAGTTGCTTAACTTTAAAAGTATAAAGTTGCTTAATTAAAAGTACAAAGTTGCTTAATTAAAAGTATTCAGTGTTAATTTTGAGTCATTACTCGCGATTAAAAAGGTTGAGTGTTATTTTATTGTTAGTAAAATTAAAAGAGAAGTTGCTCAGTTTCCAAAGTTCTACCTGGATTCTACATTGGTGACTTAGAACGTTAAGGCGCAACAAACAAGGTATCGTACCCATATTAAACTGTTCCCAGTAATCTGTTATCTTGTACCTATTTATTTGTATAATTTACCAAAATTTATTCACTGTATAAAGGTATTAATAGATTTCATGTTATAAAGAGTTCAATCTTTTATTGCTTGAAAATACGCAAGTGTTTATTGTCGCTAAATCCTTTACCTACGTTTCCGGACGACCAAAGCTACTAAATTTTCTTCTTCAAGTACCGTCTCCGCTACGAAGGTTGGCAATCATCATGACTATTTGAACTCTGGACACTGCCGCTCGAAACAACTGGGTAGAGGAGCAGCCAAACCACTCTCTGAGATACATAGTATGAATGTATCGGAGGAGTCGAGTAGTAGAGTAGTGATTGATCAGTCGTAGCGTTAGGAGTGAATCCTTACTGTATTACGATATCTAATGTAAATGTATAAAATGTACAAAGTGAAATTAAATAAAATATTAAATACTTATTAATTCAATGGAGTTCTTAATGAATACAAAGTGACCCAAAGAGAACGAACTTATTACAGTAGCCACGATATTCTACGTCTGCCTATATTTCTCTTGCCTACGATCTTGCCCTGTATAATGTTTCGAAGCATATCATATCTATCCCCTCGCATTATATGGCCTAAATATTGCAATTTACGCGTTTTAATGTTTAATGTCACTTCTTTTTCTTTTCCCATTCTGTGTAGCACTTCTACATTTGTCACTCGATCCATCCACGATATCTTCAAGATTCTCCTGTACGTCCACATCTCTTTATTTTTTCCACCTTAAGTGTCCATGCTTCCAGTCCATAGAGGAGAACTGAAAAGACTGTAACGACCCGCACTTTTGGCTAACTAAATTAATCGCGTTTTTAGCTAATTAATTTAAATACCGATCTACAGAATACGGTTTATGTATTTTTCATGACCGACATAGATAATTGTAATTGAGATAATTAAATAGAGTTAATTTAAGAATACTCTATTTAATTTAATGAATAAAAATAACTATGTAAGATTTTAATTTTTAAATATCGATGCATGGATTTATAAGCAGGAAACGATTTGTCAATACGTTAAGGGGCTCAAAGAGGAGCCGATTGCTACAGATGCACTGCCGGCTACGATAGTCAAAGGGAGCGCCCTACAGCGTATTTCATGGAAAGATTAGTTTAAGTCCATGCATATCAATAGATTTAACTTCACATTGCACTTATTTTGCATGTGAGCGGAAATGAGTTGTAAAGTTAATAGCTACACCGCCCTAAAACTGCAGTGTTAATTTCACGGCTCATTTGCTCAATGTATGGGAATATTTTGTATAAACCCTCACTTCGAGGAAAAGTTAAAATTAAGATACAGCTGTAAAAGTCACACGGGTCGAAAGCCCACCCAGGCAAAAGGAAATAAGTTTTGAAAACGAATAGATTTGGTCACGTCCCCCTGGTTCTAAGCGGGATGAAGAATCAACGAGATTGGTTCTTTGACTAGGATAAGGGCGTAAAGATAGATTATCCAAGTGGGAAATTGTTGATAAAAATTACAACTTAGAAAAAATTCACTAGTTGTCGTCGGGAAAGGACCCGAAATAAATAAGTTCAATTGCTACGCGAACCGGGGTTCGATTAAAATTAAAAGTATAAAGTGTTATTTTGAGTTTGACATAAATTAAAAGTCGAAGTTGTTTGAATAAATTTTGATTCAATATTTAACTTAAAAGTTAAAGTTGTTTAATAACAAAGTAGAGAGTCAATAAATAAATTTAAAATCGAAGTTGTTAACCTAAAGTTGAATTAAATATTAAATGTTAATTTTGAGAACGGATAGTACGAATTTAAAAGATTGAGTGTTTTATTGCAATTGTCAGTAAGGCGAAAAAGAGAAAGTTTGTTTAGTTTCCCAGACTACTTTTCCTGGATTATATTGTGGACTTAGTAAACGGATTAGCAAGTAAAAAGGTATTGTGCATTAAATTGTTCTCAGTAATTTGTATATTTTGTAATTATTGTATAATTTGCCAACTTTGTTTTGTGTACAAAGACTTCAATATATTTGGTTGTTATAAATAGTCAGTTTATTATTGCTTGAAAATACGCAAGTGCTCGCATCGAGAAATTCCTTTACCTACGCTTCTAACAGGAGCCAAGCTACTAAAGAAGAAGAAGTAAAACGGGAGTTCCATCGAGTAATCTCTCCCTAAATTATCAACCAACAATTACAAGGTAATATAAATTAAAAGATTTTCGTGGTGGCAGCGATAGAAATTAATTTAATATAAATAAAATTATTAAACCGCATATCTCGGTTTTCCACATTGTTGTCAGAGGTGGGATTAAAATAAAATCATTAAAACCGCGTAGTCCGGTTTTCCACAAGACATAGCATCTCAACATTCGTATTTTTAACTCCAGGCTTAGGTCTCTGTTGGTAAATAATTGTCTCATTGTCACAAAAGTGCTTCTCGCCTTTCCGATCCGGGTTCTGATTTCTTCGGTGTAGTTATTCTCTTCGTTTACAGTGGTGCCTAGGTAATGATATTTTTGAACTCTTTCCACCGTTTTATCTTTTATTAAAAGTTGTTCAGATGGTCTTCTAGACTTTGTTATAACCATGTACTTAGTTTTTTGAATATTTAAAGTTAGTCCATATTCTTCACTTGTTTCCACTATTTGGTCTACTAACTGCTGCAGTCCTTCCATATTTTCTGCGAAAAGCACCGTGTCGTCCGCGTACCTGATGTTATTTATTGGAATCCCGTTTACCCGAATGCCTGCTGTTGTGGACCCAAGAGCTTTTTTCATTATTTCTTCGGAGTAGACATTAAAAAGGGTTGGAGATAGGATGCACCCTTGCCGTACTCCCCTCCTTATTTCTATTTCTTCGGATGTCTCTGTTTCAATTCGGATGGTAGCTTTCTGATTGTAGTAGAGGGTCTCAATAATTCGTATATCCCTGTGGTTTAACTTTTTTTTTTCTTCGAGGATTTCCATGAGGTGATCGTGACGTACCCGATCGAAAGCCTTGTTGTAATCTATAAAACATACATACTATACGTCTTGGTTTACATCTAGAGATCTTTGTATCAGGACATTGTATGCAAATAATGCCTCTCTCGTTCCCATACCATTTCTAAAACCAAACTGTGTTTCGCTGATCTCTTCTTCAAGCTTGGGGTATATTCGATTGTGAATAGTTTTTAAGAAGGTCTTAAGAGTGTGACTCATTAGACTTACTGTACGATAATCACTACATTGTTTGGCTCTTGCCTTTTTTGGAACGTAGATATCATAGTTATGAACGTAGATATCAGCCACTCCTCTGGTATAGTACCCGTCTCGTATATCGTGTTGAACAGTTCTGTCAATAAGTGTACGTGATCTTCGTTTACCAGCTTCAACAGCTCGGCTGGCAATCGATCGGGTCCTGGGGACTTTCTATTTCTCAACAATTTGATCGCATGCATGGTTTCTTCTACGCTTATGTCTGGTCCCTTTCTATCTTCGTATGTGGCAGCGTCATATGTTTTGTCGTTTCTTTGCCTTGAATCCTCAAACAATTCCTCAATGTATGTCTTCCATGTCTTTATCTTATCCTTTATGTCGTTAACAATCACACCGTTTTTGTCAAGTATCATGTTAACATGGTTTCGTTTGTAGGTGTTTGTCAGCTCTTTTATTTTTTTGTGAACATTGAATACATCATGTTTTGATTGGAGGTATTCTATTTGATTACATTTTTCAGCGTACCATCTTTCCTTAGCGTGTCGGATGTTTCTACGTATCTCTTTTTGAATCTCTTTGTATTTCCTCTTGTCACCCTTGTGCAATCTTCTATCCTCCATAAGCCGCATTATATCGTCCGTCATCCATCCCCTCCTCTTCTCTGTTCTTCTTGTTTTTAGAAATTTCTGACTAGGTTCCAGAATTGCCAATTTAACGTTCCTCCACTTTTCGTCTATGTTTATGTTATTCCTGTTTTTGTCCTTGTTCTCATTCTCATCCTTAATCATTTTGTTCATAATATTGTTGTTAATTTCCCTTTTCAATGCTTCCTTATTTTTGGTAAGATTTAAATAGGGAGTTCTGTCGAGCGATCTCTCCCAAAGTTACCGAGCCGGTAAGATAGCAGGCTAAGGTGATTAAAATTAAATGAAGCTCGTGGTGGCAGCGAAAGAATCTACTTCACCCCAACTTCCGATTTTCTACATTGGTGGCTTAGCGGTGGAATTACTTTAACTTATTTTATTAAACCGCCACTACGGTTTTCTACATTGGTAGAAGCGGTGGAATTTATTTTACTTCTCCCTAAGCACGGTTTTCTACACTTTCGAGACTTTTGGAGGATTCATTAGAACACCCAAATATACATAACATGTCTGCCAAATTTCAGCTTGCCCGAATGTTTGCAACATTTTTGTCCAGATTAAAGTATTCGGCGAAAAAAAACAAAAAATTTTAATCTTAAATAGTTTTGATATCGTACACCGTTTTTGAGTTTATTACAGAAAATCTAAACTGGATTGAGTGATACTCGAGCTCTCGTGGTTATTAATGATGTAATTTATTGTATTCGTGTAAAAAATACAACGTATATTTATACATTTGTCCCGATCTTTCAAATTCTTAATCTGGTCACCTCAATTATAAACCTAATTTGAGCAATTTAATTTTAAATTGACCGCGCAAAGTAGACGTTTACGTGTTGTTTACTGAGAACTGTCAAAAATGACATTCAGTAGTAACGAACTGTGATTAGCGTTTTGGTTTGAAATACGTGTACAGAAGATAAAAATTTTAAACATTTTATTATAAGCGCAAAAATGTTGAAGGCTGTAATTTTAATTGGTGGACCTCAAAAAGGTAGCTTATTATTTTCGTATTTTTTGTTGTTGTATAATAATTTTCGATGTTTGTAGGCACTCGATTTCGGCCTTTATCACTCGACATCCCAAAACCTTTATTTCATGTAGCCGGAATGCCATTAATTCAACATCACATCGAAGCCTGCATTGCATTGAAAGATTTAAAAGAAATATTATTGATAGGTTATTATCCGGTCGCTCAAATTCAACAGTTTATTACAGACATGCAACATCAATATAACATTAACATAAGGTTATTCAATTGTTTAAAACACAAATTAATGTTAGTCATGTTAACAATATTATTTACGTTTCAGATATTTACAAGAATTTACTGCATTAGGAACTGCGGGTGGTTTATATCATTTTCGTGATGAAATTGGTGTGAATAATCCCAGTGCATTTTTTTTGTTGAATGGGGACGTTTGTTCCGATTTTCCTTTACAAGAGCTATACGATTTTCATAAAAGTAAAGGACCTCAAGCTTTGGTAAATCAAGTTTTTCATTCTCTATTAAGTTTTTTAAATCATTCAAGTCTAAATTGACTCAATTTAAAATTTGTTGTTGTAATTTAGAGTAGTATTAATTTTTTTGGTATATTTAAGGTTACAATAATGGGAACAGAGGCTACTCGTCAACAATCTCTAAATTATGGCTGTGTAGCTACAGAAAAAACGACGCAGAAAGTTACACATTATGTTGAAAAACCTAATTCGTATGTTTCTACCTTGATAAATTGTGGGATATACGTTTTCTCGTTAGAAATTTTTAATACGATTGGTGAGGTTGTTAATGCCAGGCAACAGGATGTGATAAAATATGGAAATGGATCGAAAGATACTGGTCACATTCAATTAGAGAAAGAAATTTTAACACTTTTAGCAGGAAATGGTAAAATGTTTGCGTTGCAGGTACTTTAGTTTATTATTTTCACATAATATTATAAGCACAATATCTATCGCTCAAAAACGTATGGTACCCAAACACCCAACTTTTGAACTTTGCCCATGGAATGCAAATGTCGTACGATAGTTGAATGGTCACAATTCATCATATTCCCAATTCCCGAATTTGATTGACGTGGATCATCACGAATTGAAGCTTTTAATCGGTCTTCATCAAAGCCGGATGGTCTCCCTGAATGTGGGAAATCATTCATATCAAAATGCCCCTTTTTGAAATGAGAAAACCATTTTCGTGTAGTACTTTCTACGATGGCGTTCTCTCCGTAAACGGCACAAATGGTTCTACCGGCCGCCGATGCCTTAACTCCTCGGTTAAACTAAAACAAAAGGACATGTCGGAAATGTTCAGTTTTTTGTACTTGACACTCCATTTTCTTTAGCCAACAATTACCCCTAACTTTCTACAAATTAAAAAATTCAACAAGTATTCAATAAAACAATACTATGGCATTAAAAAATGACATTGATATTTCTCAAACAAATTTGTTTCCAAAGCACTCTTACCTTGGAAACCAAAAACGCTACGAATTTATGCATCAACCTGATTTTTGACGCCCTTTTAAAATTACTTGATAAAACTGCTCATTCTAACACTCCTTGCAAAAATTTAGAACTTGAAATGCTTACAATTATTTTGTTAGTTTATAAACTTGTATAAAATTTATCTGGGGTATAAAAAAATGTATACTCTTGCAGGCAATATAAAGGTTTAAGTTTGGTTTTTTACAAATTTCTACTAAAAATGAATTTCTGTAAATTTTCATTTTCTTATATACTGCTGGTCCAATAAAAGCGCATTTTTGCCTCAAACTACAACATTTTGAATGAAAGTTATTTTCACAAAAATTATTTATACCGGGTGACCGGCCGAAAACTGAACATAGGGAAATAACATGGGAAATTGATTTTTTCTAAATTCCTGCTTCCCATTATAACTGATATGAATAAAAAAATACCAAATTAAAGAGATTTTTTTTCCGCGCCTAAAGATACCAAACACTTAATATTTTGTTTTTTAATTATTGTTAAAAAGTCGATAGTAAAATTAAGAAATAGCGCTTCTTAAAAAAATATTAGCGGGCTGGGTCGTTCCATTACGTCTAATGTGCCGCATTGCTATTGTTTTTAAACTTTTTAAATTTGTTTTTTTTTTTAAATAATAAGAACGCAATTTGAATATTATTTTATTATAACAAGTTGACCAATATTAAAAGTTAAAAGTAGTTTTATTTAGTCAACAAAACCCAAGAATAAGAAAAATATCAATTGGATTATTAAATACTGAACGAAAGTAACCAAATAATAATAATATTATAACAAGTATTCGAATAACCCTCCATTCTGCACTAAACAGTAACCCAATCTATTATAAAATGATTCTCTTACATTTGCTAGCTGTCTAGCAGTAATTTGATTGCATTCTGCAAAGATAGCGTTCCTCAAAGAATCAATATTTGGGTGACGAGTTTTATAAATTTTGCTTTTAATATGACCCCACAAAAAGAAGTCACACGGTGCCAGATCAGGAGATCAGAAAATAATGATAAGACAACTTCAATTAATAATTTTGGTTAATACCTTTATTTAAATTTATCCAAGTATTACCAGTGTCTTCAAATTTCTTAATTATAAAAAATCAATTTCCCATGTTATTTCCCTATGTTCAGTTTTCGGCCGGTCACCCGGTATGTATGTACCTATGTTCCCTATAAACTCCTAAACCGTTTGACCGATTGGAACCAAATTTGGCACTTATTATGTAGGTCCCTGCGCATGTTTTTGTATTGAAATAGTGCAAAAATTCGCAAAGGAAAGTTGATTTTGAGTAGCCTGCCTTCCTTTAAGGAATCTCTATAATCCATTCATGCGCGTCCCATAGGGACGCGCATGAATGGATTATCGAGATTCCTTAAAGGAAGGCAGGCTACTCAAAATCAACTTAAACCAGATCATAAGGCTTCTTGTTATACTTTGTATAGAAGCCTAAAAACAATAATGAATGCTGTCAAGCTGTCAATCGATCGACAATGCAAATACGCGTTCACGTGCTTTACGTTTCTATTTGACCAATCTTAACCAAATTTGGTGTAGAAGTTATTTACAACGCTACGAAAAACATAGGCTACTTTAGTACCTTGGAGTGAGGCCGAAGGCCGAACAACCACATCCGACACGGTCTATACCTTTTACAGTATTATTTGGAGAAAATGAAAACAAATTTGGTGCAAATGAAAACAGATTTTGAGCAAATGAAAACAGATTTTGTCCAAATGAAAACAGATTTTGAGCAAATGAAAACAAATTTGGTGCAAATGAAAACAGATTTTGTGCAAATGAAAACAGATTTTGAGCAAATGAAAACAGATTTGGTGCAAGTGAAAACAGATTTGGAGCATATGAAAACAGATTCGAAACAAGTGTAAACAAATTTGGAACATTTGAACTACATTTGGAACAAAATGAGAACAGATTTGAAAACATGAAAACTGATTTGGAGTAAATGAAAACAAATTTTCTACAAACTAATATTATGAACTTAAATATTTATTTTTATGAAAGATTAAAATTTGTTTCATCAATCCAAATTAATGTACGGCCATTTGCTCTGCTGTGTAAAATTTTGTCGTCATAATCTTTTCGCTTTCTCTTGTTTTCACCGTTGTTCATATTTCCAATATGCGGTCTGAAAGCTTTAACTGAAAATAATTTTCCATCAAACCAATTTTTTACATATATTGTTTTCAATGTTAATGTGCTATCTTCCTCAATCTACCTTACCAATGCCTATTCTATTATAGGAGTCTTTTTTGTAAGATGCATAACCGCCTTTGTGTTTAGGAAGCTCTTGTCCTTTTTTTAACCATTTGTATGCGTGCTTATGTTCACATTTAAAGCTTTTGCTGTTGGTCTTCAATCTCTGTCTTCCTGATGTGCTTTAAAAATCCTGATTCTATCATTAAGCGAAATTGTATTATATTTTTTGTAATTTGATTGACGAAATTTTACTTACATAATAAAAAATTAAGCTGTTCAGTAGATAATCCAAATTCGTTTTCATTTAAACCAAATCGGTTTTCATGTTTTCAAATCTGTTCTCATTTTGTTCCAAATGTAGTTCAAATGTTCCAAATTTGTTTTCATCTGTTTCAAATCTGTTTTCATATGCTCCAAATCTGTTTTCACTTGCACCAAATCTGTTTTCATTTGCTCAAAATCTGTTTTCATTTGCACAAAATCTGTTTTCATTTGCACCAAATTTGTTTTCATTTGCTCAAAATCTGTTTTCATTTGGACAAAATCTGTTTTCATTTGCTCAAAATCTGTTTTCATTTGCACCAAATTTGTTTTCATTTTCTCCAAATAATACTGTAAAAGGTATAGTTTATTTATAAAAAATCTGATGTGACAACACTTTAGTTTCCCATTTAGTAGATTGCACTTCATTTTATACTGAATATTAATTAAAAAGATGTCAATTAAAAAAAAATTATAACTCGATAAAATATACAAATTATATTGAGATATCAAAGTTACGAAATTTAATTTGTAATTTAACATGGTAACTCTTAATTTTTTTAAAAGCGCTTATTTTATGTTTTCATTTTAACAATAAAATAACATGTTTGCATTGAAAAATGTTTAAAATTGTCATTTTCCAAAAAAATTAGAAATTTGCAGGATGCAGTGCCCTCTATATGCAATCAAATTTTAACTGTGGTCGTAATGACGTCAGAATTAATTTTGTATAAGTAATTAAAAAAAGTCGTTTGATATTAATTACTTACATAAGATCGTCACCCTAATTCTAAAACCTCGTAAGTCTAGTAAATCAAATTTTACAGGAGGCTGAAAAAAGTGAATTTTAAGAAATATATTATTACTTAGTATTGACTTGATTTTTCACACTTAATAGTTTTATAGATGTCACAATAAGTATAAGTTTGTTATTACGAGGTTTTAGAACGATGTATTTTGGATTTCTCTATATCATACAACTAAAATCTCAAAATCGCATAAATTTGGATTTACGAGGTTTTAGAATTAGGGTGACGATATGTTTATATAAATAAATTAGGAGACTCGTACGCTCCATCGCCGCAAGCAAACGCCAATGCTGGACAGATCTGATAGGCCTGCTGGAAGAAGACCCGTGGGGACTCGCTTACAAGATAGTGCGAGGGAAACTCAAGGCTCCCAGCAAAACCACCGGACTAAATCCAGACAGAGTCCGAGAGGTGGCGGCGGCACTGTTCCCCACCCATCCGAGAACAATAGAACAAAGAAGACCCCCATCAAAGGAGAGGTCAATGTTCACCCAAGAGGAACTAGTCGAGGCTGCATCAAAAATGGCGCCCGACAAGGCACCCGGACCGGACTGCATACCCGGCCGGGTCGTTAAGGAAGCGGTTACCTTAGCAGGACGGACATTCCTGGACACCTACAATAAATGCCTGGAAACCGGAATTTTCCCCAAACATTGGAAGTTAGCGAAGCTCGTCCTAATCAGAAAAGGAACAAAGCCCCCGGAGGACCCCACTTCGTACCGGCCCATCTGTCTGCTCGATAACGCGGGCAAGCTATTAGAAAGGCTCATTCTAAATCGCCTCGAGAAAAACATCGAAAACAGCGGCGGTCTATCCGACAACCAATACGGATTCAGGAGGGGAAGATCAACCGTGGACGCCCTAAAGAGGATCATGGAGATCGCGGTGGAGGCAAAGACGGGAACTTGGCGCACCAGAAGGCTCTGTCTACTCGTTACCCTCGACGTTCGGAATGCATTCAACAACGCGGGGTGGGGACATATTCAACCTAGTGGTCAGTTACCTAGAGGAGAGACGCCTGATAATAGGCGACGGAGAACAGGACGAAATCGAGGTCACCAGCGGAGTCCCTCAGGGCTCGGTGCTTGGACCGACGCTATGGAATCTAATGTACGACGGGGTGCTACGTCTGCAGCTCCCACAAGGTTGCACCACTGTGGGCTTCGCGGACGATCTCAACGTGGTAATCGTGGGCAAGGACGTGGCGGAGATCGAGAGATCCGCGATGCAGGCCCTGGAAAAAATTTCCGCCTGGGTACGCGAAAGAGGACTCACCCTAGTCCCCGAAAAGTCGGAGGGAGTACTACTAAGCGGAAGAAGGAAAGTGCCCGCGGTTTTCATTCGACTAAACGGAGTTCCAATCCCATGCAAGGATTCGGTAACCGTCCTCGGCGTAAAGATAGACAAGAATCTAAACTTCGCAGAGCACATCAGGGAAGCGGCAGCAAAGGCAGGAGCGGTCACGACGTCGCTTGCCCGCCTATTGCCCAACATGGGTGGCCCAAAACAGGACAAAAGAAGAACCCTCGGACTGGTGACGCAATCAATCATATTATATGCGGCACCGATATGGCACGAAGCACTCCGAGTAAACAGGAACGCACAGAGATTGCTAAGCGTCCAGCGAAGAATGGCGCTACGAGTTTCCTGCGCCTATAGGACGGTCTCGCTCGACGCGGCCCTCGTCTTGGCGTCGATGCCCCCAATCGACCTTCTCGCCTTGGCAAGAGGCAGAACATACGAGGGAGCAGAGGATGCCGGGAAGGAGATGGCCGAGATTTGGCAGGCTAGATGGGAGATGGCAACTTGCGGCTTGTGGACCCGACGACTAATCCCCAACATCAAAAGATGGATCAAAAGACGGCACGGACAAGTAAGCTTCCACCTCACACAAATGCTGTCAGGGCACAGCTGCTTTGCCCACTACCTACACAGATTCGGAAAGTTGGCAAGCCCCCGTTGCAGGTATTGCGAGGAAATCGACACCGCGGAACACTCCCTTTTCCACTGTTGGAGATGGGAACGCGAGAGGACAATGGTCTCCCTAGCACTGGGGTACACGATGACTCCCGAGGACCTAATCGAAGCAATGCTTGTCGACGAGACACAGTGGCAGCTGATAACTACCCTCGTCACCACCATATTAAGATGTAAGGAGGCAGCCGGGAGAGCCGAGCAACAGGCAGCCGCCGCCGCTACTCTAACGGAGGACACACAAACGGAGGACGACACACAAATGGAGGACTAACGATTCGACGCGAAACCCGGACAGGTAGAAGAGAGGCGTGCGGAAGAGCACACGCCACACGCGAGTTCCATCGCATTGCCCCCTACCCGGCCGACAAACTAGGATATCAAAGGAGAAGAACGTGTTCCGATTCTAGGACACATCATCCCGGAAGCAATGCCTGACGGCGGACACCCGGGAGGACAGGTAAGGAAGAAGGTAAGTAAGAAAAAAAAAAAAAAAAAAGTAAATTAGTTAAAATATTAAATTATAGTAATGAAACAATACAAATCACTTTGATAGATCAAAATTATCCAAGGCAAACCATATTCTTTAATAGCGCTTATTTTATTTTTGCATTTTAACAATAATTTAAGAGGAAAATATCAAGTGCGGGGTACATAAGATGCGGGAGAGCATTGTCGCTTCCCGGTCGAACATATGAGATTAAAAATCATATCAATCGAACGAGATTATTTTTCCGCATCTTATAATACCTCACACTTGATATTTTGCTCTTAAATTATTGTTAAAATGCAAAAATAAAATAAGCGCTATTAAAAGAATATGGTTTGCCTTGGATAATTTTGATCTGTCAAAGTTATTTTGTTTCATTACTATAATTTAATATTTTAACTAATTTACTATACATATTGCGGTGTACCAAAACCACGTCAATAGAAATGATCACGTTTTGAGTCAAAGTTTTTAATTTATTAACAAAGGTAGCACGAGACTTATTTGTTCAAACGAAAGGGTTTTATCCGACACCAAAGAATTGTTTTAACGTCATAAATTTAATGAAGATAAGGTCACGGAATGAGAAAACAAGGTAAATTCAAATGCAACGTTTTAATTCAGTTTTTAAAATAAAGGTTTGTTAAAATTGTAAATTAATTTAAGTAGTGATATAAAAATGTAATTTGAAATCAAAAACAATTTGTTAAAAGTATTAGTTATAAAAATGTGTTGAAACGTAGAACTTTTAAAATAACAAATTTTTACGTGTCAAAGTGCGCCGTAAACTCAATGTATCACGAATGCGAAAAACATTTTCTTCAAAGGTTTACTGGAAGACCACAGGAGATGTTAATACTTCAAAATAAATCTGAAACATAAAAATTTCATTAAAATTTTACAAATCATTTGAGCTAAGTACGAACCTGGAAATTTTACGTCAAAATAAATCGATTTTATTTTCGATAAATGGAAAATCAGAAGTGCCTTGAAAATACAGGTAACTATGGTAAAAACAATGGATTGTTAATAGGAGGTTGATTGCTTAATAAAAGTAAATGGTGGCAAAATTTTTGTGTGTCCAGCTAAAAGTTAAAAATATAATAAAATTTGATTAAGAAAGTGATTAAAAAGTTAGTGATTGAGAGAATATTATACTTACGTATTTCAAAAAGTGAAAATCTGTGCAAAATTGAAAAGATTCACTATTATATTGAACAAAAACTTTGGTCACGATACAACCATAAAACTACCACGAGGGAATTCAATCCAGATAGATCCCACACCCTTCAAGGCCATCGAACGAATACCACCGTATAATTTCATGGTATATGAACCGAAGAAACAGAATTACACCAGATAAAGGTACCGTCCCATCCAAAATTATTAAAAACGTAAAAATTTGTGCAAATTAACGATTAACTTCACACGTGCGGGAAAACGTTAGATTTATCATAGAATTAAGATCTTTGTTATTAGAGATAAGAATTTTATTGACTTTAATTATTTACATTTTGATATTAATTTATAATAAAATACGATTTGTTGTATCAACGGAGCATAAATTTGCGTATGATCATTCCAAAAGCCCCAATATTACATTTCAGATTTGAGATTTGGCTAAGGAAGGAACCCAGCTTGGGAAAAGGTAGGTCTGTGCTATCCGAACTAGTCAAGCCGAGGCATCAATTTATATTATTTGTATTTGTCAAGAATAATTTGCTTATATTTCTATTGACGAGGTACTTTTACGTACACTCGTACAAGGTTTTAAGAATTCAGAGTGCAAGCCTAATAAAGCTCCGGGGCTGCACAGTACTTTTTGGCTAGCCCAACGTGAGGCTACGTCAGTACACAGCAATATAAACATATTATGTAATTAATTTTTTTTAATTACTTATAATTAATTTTTTAATTACTTATAAAAAATTAATTCTGACGTCATTACGACCATAGTTAAAATTTGATTGCATATAGATGGCACGGCATCCCGCAAATTTCTAATTTTTTTTGGAAAATGAGTTACCATGTTAAATTACAAATTAAATTCAAAACTTTGATATCTCAAAATAATTTGTGTATTTTATCGAGTTAAAATTATTTTTGAGGCAACATCTTTTTTATTAGTATTCAATATAAAATGAAGTGGAATCTACTAAATGGAAAGTATTTTTTTTATTTAAAATTAAAAAACCTACAAAATGAAAGATTTACAAATTATTAAACTTCTTGCTGTTGATAATGGCTCCTTTTTTTCCCTTTTAAATTTTTTTATAATGTTTGAAGCTGTAATATGAAGGATATGAAGATACTTTAATTTTAATGTGTATCGATAAATAAATAACCAAATCTATATAATAAATATTGAATATTATGTATAATACTATTTAATTTTAACTTGACATTAACAATAAGTGTTGAACAAAATAATTAAGAAAAAATTCATGAACATACATATAAACATTTCTAATGGTTTACTACGACAGGTTTAAACTATCACACAGTTTAGTTCCAATAAAGGTAAAGTTCTTTTCATCCAGTTTTCAAATACATTTACATTTATTTCTTCATGATAATCGCCAGTTTTCTTGGATTCAAAAGCTAAAAGTCCATTTTCTACAAATCCTTCTTCGTTTCCAATATGCAGAATAATCAATCGTTTACCTTTGCTGCTGGGATTTTTCAATCCTGTCTACAACATATTTGTAATGTAATTCTTATTAACAAATTAATTAAGCTATTGCTGAAAGTCCCTGAAGGCTTCACTTGCACTGGTTACAGTTTTATCCATCCATACTTTAGCTTTCGTATGACCTGCATTAACCCACGTTTCGTCCAAGTAATAAATTTTATGACCCTCCAATCTAAATCTTATGCTATCTAAATATCTTGTTCGCCATATAGCTATTTCTGGATTCTCTGATAACATATGTTTTCTTGTTCTACTCTTCCAATTGCATCCCATTGCTTCTAATGTTTTCCACAAAGTTGTTCGTTTTATTGGAGGAAGTTCTTCATTGCTTTGCACTTCCTAATAAAATTAATCTTTGACCCACGCTTTGACCATGAAATAATAAACTAGAGCACATTACAAGTTCTTACAACTAAAATTTTATCAAGTGGGAATTTCACTTGCAAGAAAATATCGGTGAACAATTCTTCGCAATATTGACTTGTTGGGATTACATTAAATTGGTTTGAGAAGTTGTATTTATTTAAAATAAAATGTTAAGCTTATATAAAGAAAAGCTGTTACCAATCAAAGATAATCTCTTTAATCCGGTTGATCAGGTTCACTACATTACCCCCTTCCTAGTGAGATGGTTGCACAAGAATCGAACGGTATAATTTAATGTGAACTAATTCTAGGACCGCTACATCACCCTCCCTCTAGCAACCATGTCGGTTGTGAGTAGTAGCCGTGGCTGATAACTGCAACCCTGTCGGTTGTTAGCAGTAGCCGTCTGTGGCTGTTGTTGTGGCTTAGTTAGCCGTTGTGAGAGAAGGAAGGAGTTAAGCGTGAATTTCCTAGAAATTAGATTTTTAGAACAGGAGTGCTCAATGTTCTGTCGGGGTCACCAATTGATTCTTGTTCCAGTAATTGTTTCAATTTCTGTTCGTCAGATCTTGAAAGGCGGTTTATCAATTCGTGCTTTTAGGTATTCGTATTTATCTTTCTCCGGTGGGTTCATAATAATATCGATTACTTCGGAAGCGAATTCGTCTGTCAAGTTGCTTGCTGCGTGGAAATATTTGGTTTCGTCGTTTGTAATCCCTACTAACTGGAATTGCATTTCCAGTTGTCGAAACCATACTGCAGGCTCTTTTTTCCAAAATGGAGGAACTTTGATGTGATCAATTTGGCGCGGTATTTGTTGGCTACTGTTCGTGTCGGTCTCATTTGGATTAGTCATGTTAAAAACGTGCGGGGTCATCATTGTTGGGATTACATTAAATTGGTTTGAGAAGTTGTATTTATTTAAAATAAAATGTTAAGCTTATATATAAAGAAAAGCTGTTACCAATCAAAGATAATCTCTTTAATCCGGTTGATCAGGTTCACTACAGACTGTTGTCTCTCGTCTAACTCTTGTCAAAAAAACTTTTACGTTTTCTAGTTTTAGTCGGTGACGCTAAAATTCCTGTAGCTTCTTTCTCTGCAACGATACTCCAAACGAATCTCTCTGAAATACCCAAATCTTTAGCAGCTGCTTTTACATTTACTGATATCAGCTTTTGTGAGCGATGTATCAATGCACCTTGGTGGTTTTTAAAAAAACCTCCACTTTCACAGAATTCTTGATTACTAGGACCGGGGTTGTTTTCATGATCCATATTACTAAAATACTGGTATGAATTACTACAACAAATTTAAGGTTAGAATTCAAGAGGTTTCTAAAAAAACAAAGTCACTTACTTAACGGGGTACAACACTGTAAAATTTTAGAAAATTAAAAAAAATTATTTTTACTTATATCGAAAGAAAATTATATGTTTTAAGAATGTTCTCTCAAAATTTCAAAAAGAAATTTGTCAATTTGGCCGAGTTGTAACGTTGTCTTTTACGGCATGATGCTAACTGAACATTTAGCACATTTTAGAAGCTCGCTTTCTTTTTAATTGTACAGACCCTCGATTCTATAATATATTATTATGGTTTTTAAAATAAGAAATGCATCCACGACGACAGTTTATTATTTATTGTTGTTTACCCTAACAATTTAGGGTAAACTAGTAACCACTGCATGAAACTAATAAACCCGTCATTTAGATGTAAACATTTGGAGCTATAACCCCCCCAACAGGGGGAGGACCATAATAGATCCGTGAAGGCCATAGTTGTTCGGCCTTCGGCCTCACAGGGCGGACCATAATAGATCCGTGAAGGCCATAGTTGTTCGGCCTTCTGCCTCACAGGGCGGACCATTATTTTATTTATATGCCTTCAGCTGTCTTGACTGCTAGTCCGTGATTGCCAGTGATTGTTCGGCCTTCGGTCTCACAGGGGGAGGACCATAATAGATCCGTGAAGGCCATAGTTGTTCGGCCTTTTTGTGAAAAATTTTTAAAATTTTTTCGACGTTTTTTGCCGACCCACGAAAAGGGGGGGCGGGGGGGAATTTTTTTAGTTTTGTCAAAAAACTATTTTCCCTAAAAACCGGTTGGAGGCGGCGGGGGCGGTTGCCACCTCCGCCCCCCCATCCATAGCCACCACTCCCAGGGTCCTACCCCTCTCGGTTCCGGAGTTATGGTGTTTGAAGGGAAGTTAACTGCCCTTGCGATGGTCGAAATTTGTGTGACGAATTTGCGTTAACAATTTTGTGTGACGAACGATTTTTTTCAGTTAACTGCCCGTGCAATACCCGTGCGATAAGAAGCATAGCTTCAAAAATTTACCGACATCTAAGTAATCATAAATTTACTTCGTATATTTTTTCAAAAATATAGTACAAAAATGTAGTCGCATAGTTCGCATTGTATTGATCACATCGTTCTTCGCATCACATTGTTTAAATTTTGTTTTAATTTCTTGTTTTTTTCTTAATTATCATGGATAGAAAAGGTAAAAGACATGTAGTCAGAACAAAAACAAGTAGGGCTGACAGAAAACGACGTAGGCTAAATCCGCTAAATCAATATGATTTAGAAAATTCGAATATCAGCACTTCTTGGAGAAAGCTAAGGAGGGGTGATTTGAACGACACAACAATGATAGATTCGAATATTAGTTACAGAATTTTGAATTTCGTTACCGTTTTCACAGGAATAAGCCAATTTATCAATTGTAAAGTGTGTGGAAGTGAAGTGAAATTTGTTGAGAAAAGTAAACGAGGTCTTGGATTTAAAATAGTGATACAGTGCCAATCATATGTATGTGCACCAAAAGAAATTTCTTCCTGTCCAACAATAAAAAATTCATACGAAATTAATCGTAGATTTATTTTTGCTATGAGATTATTGGGAATCTCATTAGTTGGAGCAGAAAAGTTTTGTGCTTTCATGGACTTGCCACGTCCGATTTTTCAATCGTTTTACGACCGCATTGTACAACAAATTCACAGTGTCTCTGAAAGTATTAAAAGTGCATCAATAAGAAAAGCTGGCAAAGAAGAAAAAAAATTAACTGGTGAAAATAGCAATGGATTAACTGTTTCCGGGGATGGTTCTTGGCGCAAACGAGGTTTTAGCTCCCTTCACGGTGTAGAGCAAGTGTCATCGGCTACTATTCTAAAAAAGTTTTAGATATATGCGTTAAATCGGCGTACTGCAAGGCATGTTCAGTATGGGAAAATAAAAATAATACAGAAGAATATGAAGTTTGGAAAGAGAAGCATGTTGAAAAGTGCACTGCAAGTCACACCGGCTCCGCAGGCAAAATGGAATCTGATGCTATAGTCGAAATGTTTCAAAGGGCTCCACAATTACACGAATCGGAATACGTTAATTATATAGGGGACGGTGATTCTAAAGCATACAATAAAATTGTAGAAATGATTTCGTAAGATGTGAAAAAAAAAGGAATGCGTAAATCATGTACAAAAACGTATGGGAACCAGATTGCGTAATTGCAAAAGAGGAAAAAAAGGTCTCGGTGGAAAAGGAAAATTGACGGGTAAGCTAATTGGAGAATTGACTACGTATTATGGCCTCGCAATACGTCGTCATAATGATTCATTAGAGGATATGAAGAAGGCTGTCTGGGCAACATTTTTTCATAAAATATCTACAGATGAAGTTCCACAACATGAAAATTGCCCTGACGGCGAAGATTCTTCGTGCTCGTGGCAGCAAGCAAAAGCCAAAGAAACATTAGCTACATATAACAAATTGTAATTGAAGCAATAAGACCCATCTACGAGGACCTCAGTAGAAATTATCTTCTTGAGCGATGTTTAGGTGCTCACAATCAAAATAATAACGAAAGTTTCAACGCAGTTATTTGGAAATTCGCACCTAAAACATCATTTAGTGGCACTAATACGGTTGAAATTGCTGCAAATATTGCCACTATTCTTTTTAACGAGGGTCATACAGGATTGCTGCATGTATTAGAAGAATTAGGAGTTCGTATTGGCGAAACTTTATATCAATATTGTACCACAATTGATACAAATCGTGTAGACAAGGCTGAACGCAGATCACGAGCAAGCACACATGAGGGTCGTTTACATGCTCTACGAGGGTCTAAAAGCGATGATGACGATTCTTCTGCTTCTGAGGAATTATTATATGGTCCAGGGATAGCTGATTAGGGGTGAGTTAATTATTTTTAATTTTTATTAACGATTAACCTGCAATCAAAACTTTGAACGCGAATATCTCGCAACGACAAATTTTAACCTGGTTGAAAGAAAATAAAAAAAACTGTACATCCAATTAATATGGCTAACAAGTAATTTTGTTCACAAAATACGTCTTTATCGTCTGACGGGAGGTTTTTGACGTCAATACATTTATAAAATCGGTAACGTGTTTAAAAATTTAATAAAAATGTGTAACGAAAATTGTGTGTGTGTACGAAAAGTGTAAAAATGATAAATTTCGAATTGTCATTATTCAGCAAAAGCTTGGAACGAAAATGGGTATCCTGCGACGACGTATTCACGTTAAATCATACGGTCATGTCCCCGAACATAGCCTACTTTAATTTTTTTAATTGGTGGTTCCTCTTAGCTTGTATCCGCAATAAAAGTGCTTAGAAAAACTCGATTTTGAAAAAAAATTTTTCGAGGTTTGCCATTTTGTTATTTTTTTAGATATCAAATTTCACCGCCGTCAGACTATAGTCATAGGTATATACTTTGTAAATATTTTTGATATTTTTATTTCAGACTAACCATATGGCCGAATCGCTATCAACGAAGCAGTCACCTTTTTTTTTGGAGTTCTATCTTCCGGGTCCTAAACACCAGTTATATAAGCTACAATGAGCCTAAAAATTTGTATTCTATTGTAACATATAATCATTAAATGTCTTGAAAATTTGAAAAAGATTCGTTGTGTACTTTTCCTATAAAAAATTCCCTACAATACCACTACTTTTCGAGCTGTTACAGTGTTGAACCCCCTGAACACTTGAAAAAATCGAATGAAAAATATTCTTTTATCAAATCACAAGTTTTCTTTTTTAAATTTTATAAATTTACTAGCGCCTGCGGCGCTAGACATACGTATAGTAAACAGAACCAACACATTATGAACAATTTTTTTATTATTTCAACTTTAAAATGACTGTGGGCATGTAACCGACGTTGGAGAAAATGTTTGTTGCTCCGAATGAAGTCATTTGAAAGCATGAGTTGTACTTGCGAATGTTTAGCAGGAAGTGTTTTGAAATTGCAGTGGTGCCAATAAGATAACTTAGAAGCGGCTCAGGTGGATCAATCAGCGGTGGCAAAACAACTTTGCCGTTCGAACAACACATTCCTGGTGATTCCTTAGCGAACTTCGAAACACGACAATGCAAGCAAAGTTTGTTCATAACACCTATTGCTACATCCTCGTGATTCATGTAATCGTAGTTTTTGTCGTAATTAAATGCTTCCAATGTTAAATTCAATTTTTGTCTTGATGGAACTAATTCCAAAAACGGTTTGCCCGTCCATTTCTGGCGTAAATAAGAGCGCTACATACGTCCAAAGTTTTTACACAATTTTCACTTTTCAATTAATCTTCAGGTAAAGTTAAATCTTCCGCAAAGAGGTGGATCTTCCACGAAGAGGTGGGTCTGCGTCTTCTTGCACAATTCCGGCGAGTTTTTCTTTAGAAAACCAATTAAAAACAAATTAATCTTCAGGTAAAGTTAAATCTTCCGCAAAGAGGTGGATCTTCCACGAAGAGGTGGATTTGCGTCTTCTTGCACAATTCCGGCGAGTTCTGCGACCCATATAAAGTCTTCCTCACAGGGGGAAGACCATAATAGATCGGTGAAGGCCATAGTTGTTCGGCCTTCGGCCTCACAGGGTGAAACCATAATAGATCCGTGAAGGCCATAGTTGTTCGGCCTTCGGCCTCACAGACCGGACCATAATAGATCCGTGAAGGCCACAGTTGTTCGGCCTTCGACCTCACAGACCGGACCATAATAGATCCGTGAAGGCCATAGTTGTTCGGCCTTCGGCCTCACAGACCGGACCATAATAGATCCGTGAAGGCCAAAGTTGTTCGGCCTTCGGCCTCACAGGGCGGACAATAATAGATCCGTGAAGGCCAAAGTTGTTCGGCCTTCATCTGTCATCCGTCATCTGTCATCTCATCTGTCATCCGTCATCTCATCTGTCAGCTGTCTTCCGTCATCTGTCATCTCATCTGTCATCCGTCATCTCATCTGTCAGCTGTCATCCGTCATCTGTCACCCGTCATCTGTCATCTCATCTGTCAGCTGTCATCTGTCATACATACATACATACAGACACACATACATACATACATACATACATAATCTTCACGTAAAGTTACATCTTCATGTAAAGTTAAATCTGTATGTGCAAAATGATTTTTAGGTTATGTAGTTAATGCCGTCACTTTGACACTATCGGGGGGCCCATGGGGGCTATTCAACACTATCAGGGTCACTCTCTAGGTTATGAAAAGGGGGCCCGTCTTGCTAAAACGCGCACTATTTATGTTTTACCCTGTATATGCAAAATGATTTTTGATAATTTTAAAAATATTGTGCAACGCTACTGACTATAATATGTCAATGTCATTTTTAAGGTTAGTCAAAGTTGTGCCCCCTATTTGTCGAGCCGCTACTGACTATAATATGTCAAAGTCATTGAATCTTTATTGTGCAACGCTACTGACTATAATATGTCAATGTCATTTTTAAGGTTAGTCAAAGTTGTGCCCCCTATTTGTCGAGCCGCTACTGACTATAATATGTCAAAGTCATTGAATTAATCTTTTAGCGTCAAAATCGCATCGTAACTATGACAACTACTGTGACCTGAAGCGTTTAACTGCTGATGACCGTCTTATGGTGACGAATTACTAAATTCAAAGACGACGAAAAGTTTACTCTTGAATGTCGCCAGATCTCGTGAAAGTTTCAACGCCCACAGTTACGGGATTTAGACGTCTATGCGGAACATACATACATACCCACACACACACATACAAGCATTTTTATATATAAGATAAAATTTTATAACGAGAAAATATTCGTAAGCTGTCAATTGGACCCCCTTCTGCAATAGGGAACCAACCAACAAAACACCATTCTGAGTAATCGGCGTTTAAAGGTTTCAGTATATTTTCTAATTATTTATGCATCAAATAAAAGAAATCTAATACTATTTTAGATTTCTTTTATTTGATGCATAAATAATTAGAAAATATACTGAAACCTTTAAACGCCGATTACTCAGAATGGTGTTTTGTTGGTTGGTCCCTATTGCAGAAGGGGGTCCAATTACAAACGCAACTTCGACACTGTAAACGGGTATAAATTTTAACCAATCAGGTTCCAAGGTCACAGTTTTAGTACAATCTAGTTCTGCATTCTTAAAACAGATGGACTATAGTAGCTGTCGTTGCTGTTGTGGTTTAGAACAGAAGTACACTACATAAATAAATGAACATAATATTTATCTTAATATCCTCTTTTTGCTGGCTATCAACTTGGCCTTCCCCACCCACAGATCGCTGTTAGAATTTTAGATCACAGCCGTGTCTCCGCCACGATCAGAAACCAAACTGCAGTTTTCTGCTCCCTTACCTGCTGCTAGCGCTGTAGGTTTGAGGCACTACTGCTGGTCTATACGTATTTCTATTTCTTTGGTCTACCATATAAATACATTTCTCAGATTTGCGGGCAGAATTACCTAACAACTGCCATCCCAAATCAATTGAATTTTTTTTCTATAGCAAAGAGGAAGGTTAATATAGTATACTGTAAAAATTTTATATATGAAAGTATAGTCAAAATTTTGAGAAAAACCAATTTGAAGGTACGTAAATTTAGCGAAGAAAACGTTCGAATAGGCCACGCCCCCCAGGCAGACACGATGAAATGCATCGACGTTCCCTTCGAATCGAGTGAAATTTTTTCGCTCCGATTTGAATTTTTCTTTGAAATTCGGATAGGTGGGGGTGTGATTAGTAGATATTAGTAATAAATATTAGCAAAAAAAATGGAAAATTACCCGTGTATTGCCGAAAAAGTGAAAAAATTAAATTTTTTATTATCGATTTTTGAGGTGTGCAATCGATTAGGAGGTCATTCCATTGTCAAAACCGCTCTGGAGGGTGCAACGCGGAGCGGAGCGGCGCCCCGGAACTGTTTACTGGGCTAAACATCATACGAGAAGCGCCTTCGATCAAGGAAACCGGGAGCTTAGAGACCCTGGAAATAGCATTAAAAAGTATAGTTGCGGTATGGGGCAGTAAACTTTTACGTTTCACCCCCAAAAAATCTCGTAAAAACAAAAAATAATCAATGTAAGTGGTGCATCTGCCGGAGCGAAATTTTCTAAGTGTTAGGGTCATTCATTCCACACGTACCGTCAACAAAATGAGCGACGCGCGGAATCTCGTTCGGTTTTTACATGTAAATTTGCTAACTTCAAAATCGATTTATTCAAAATTTTGATAATACTTTCATACATAATATTTTAACAGTATACTATAGAAACCTTCCTCTTTGCAATAGGAAATTTTCAATTTATTTGGAGTGGCAGTTGATAAGACACTCTCACCAGATTTGCTTCTGTTGCTGCTTTCAATGTTGTTCAGTAGATCACCTGCTTTACTGTTAAAAATAATTTTTTTTTAAATTTTCATAGGTGAACAATTGGTGGTCTCAATTAAAAACAGCGGGATCTGCAATTTACGCTAACAGGCATTATTTGGAATTATATCGCGACAAACATCCCGAACGTTTATCCCAACCTTGCACTTCTGCAACAGGTGATGAACCAAAAGTAACGTGCACAATCATACCAGATGTTTGTATTCATCCAACTGCTGAAATACATCCTACAGCTACAGTATGTATAAAAAAAAATTCAAAATAAAGAAAAAGGATTGTTTTCATTTTAGATTGGACCAAATGTAAGTATAGGACCAGGAGTTATCGTGGGACCTGGTGTTCGTATTCGAGAAAGCATTATTTTAGCCGATGCCATAATAGAAGATCACAGCATCGTTTTACATACCATTGTTGGACATAATTCAAAAGTTGGTAAATGGACACGAGTCGAAGGCACCCCTTCTGATCCAGACCCAAATAAACCGTTTGCAAAAATGGAAAATCCACCTTTATTTAATCATGACGGACGACTTAACCCATCGATTACAATCCTAGGTAAAATAACACAGGCAATTTATTGACAAGGTTACATTTTAAAATTGTTTTAGGTTGTTTTGTTACCGTACCATCGGAAACTATTTTATTAAATTCTGTGGTTTTGCCGCATAAAGAATTAGCCAGAAGTTTTAAAAATGAAATTATTTTATAAGTTTTTTGTTATTTATGAACGCGCAAATATATTATATTTTATCTTGTTTTAACAATTTAATGGTAAATATAAAAATGTAGTGTAAAGTGAAAGACTATGTTATAGATTTGTTAACTTTTTGACTTATTATATTAAACACCTTAAGTTTATTTATACATGGTTTGTTTTAAATTATGATTTAATTCAAAAATGTCAATTTTTTAACCTGCAATAGAACTTACAGGTAGTTGAATCGTACATCAAAGTTTGTTCAAACTGCTGTAAATTCCACATGTTGTGTGGTGGATGAGAAACGTGGGACAGATTGAGTGGTTTGAAGCGTTTAATCTTCTCGTGTGGTTACTTTCGTCCAACAATTGCACTGATAAATTATTGGGATGTTGACCCAGTCACCTTTCATGTATATTTTTCACTAGTTTTAACGATTTTGCCTTTTACAGTACTAACTTTCAAATCATTATGAATACTATATTTGGAACATACCAATGGGCTCCTGAAATTACCCCCAGTAGCTTTGACTGTAATCTATAGTATTTCTATGTTAAAGTGCTTGCTGTACTTCAAGACCAAATCGCCCTCAAGATGGTTTCATACAGGGTGCGGCAGGGAAACTTGCTGATTTGAAAGGTCAATAATAGAAAAAGTATTTCACATATCGGTTTAATTCTTTTTTTATCGTATTGTACACATCCTGAATTTTTGTCTCAAGTGGTTTTAAACATGACATCGGACATTTTTGGACAAAAGAACACACTGTTACTGTAAATGCAGTTCGCTACAGAGAAATGATTTTTTTTTTATTTGACTACTACTTAAAAATTTACAATCTGTTTTTACAACATTTAGTAAATATCGTGACACAGTTAGAGAAATTAACATATGAGGGTGAATCCAGTGATACACCCTCGTAAAATCATAATGCTACGTGGCAACAAATAACATATTATATAAAGTAGAATGTTACTCTTTTACAAATCTTGTTTTAAGGTCACAAGGTTTAAACCTCTTTAATCTACGCGTTTCACTGAGTTCACTTTGGTTGAGTTTCTCTGCCAGAGGGTTTGGGTGATCAGCAAGCCTTTCAAAATATGCTTGGCTATATTTTGAAATTTCTTCCCTAATTGTGGGCATCTCTAGGTCACGCTGGATTACCTGATTTGGGACATACCAGGGAGCATCGACAATCAGTCGCAAAACCTTGGATTGGAAGCGTTGCAGAATTTCTATGTTGGAGCTAGACGCAGATCCCCAAAGCTGGATTCCGTACGTCCACACCGGTTTCAAAACCATTTTGTAGATCAGCAGCTTGTTTTCAGTTGTAAGTTCTGATTTTCTCCCTACCAGCCAATACATTTTACGGAGTTTATGTCCCAATTGTTTCCTTTTGTTAAAAATGTGCTTCTGCCACGTCAATCGTCTATCCAGGTGGAGTCCCAAGCTCCCAAGTATCTAACTTCATCTGCCTGAGGGAGTTGGTTATTATTTAGAAATACTGGTGGACACGTATCTCTTTTAAGCGTGAAGGTTACCTGCACTGACTTAGTTTCATTTACTCTGATTTTCCATTTTTCCAGCCAAATTTGTATTTTATCGAGACTATTTTGTAGCATTTCAGTTGCGATTTTCGGATGTTTATGAATGGCTATCTCAGCTGTATCGTCCGCGAAAGTGGCGGTAGTGGTAGGCTTTGATGTAGGCAAATCCGCCGTGTGGGGACCGAAATCCTACTTACACCTCCTCGGGGAGGTCCCTGGTAACTTGCGGAGGACCCTCAGAGATCGGGCGCGAACCCCGGTGGATGGGGGAAATCCGCAAGGCTGACGTGAGAGGTAACAACAAGGTGACGAACACCAGTCTCCCCCAACGCCAAGCTGAGGGAAGTCGACCCGACAGCGGTGTAGACCGGGTCAAGACTCTGCACACCAGGTTGCAGAGTGACGAGCCTCGCGGGCCACTACCTAGTGGCTCCCAACACGCATCAGACCAAAGTGATTCGGGTGATGCCGGGGGGTCAATGCGATCAGCCCGGGCCACATACTCCGTTGGTGCCCAGCGGGAGCCAGCTAATCCGGTGATGACGGGAGGCCGTAGAAAAACGACCAAGCCGCAGACCATCGCAGACGACAGCGGAAGTAATGCCGAGAAGGTAAATCCCGCTGTCGTCGGGGAGGGGGTTTTAGTCGGTAAGAATCCGACACTACCACCCCAGATCATCGGGGTGGTGTCTTTTGAAGATTTCCCCCTTCCCTGCATAAAAAAAAAAAAAAAATCCGCCATGTATAGAGTATATAAAACTGGCCCAATTACACTACCTTGCGGCACTCCCGATTTTATGGGTGCTAATGGCGTATATTCATCTTGAAATTTTACCAGGAAATATCTGTCAGACAGGTATGATTTTAGAATCCTGTAGTAGTTATGTGGTAAATATTCTTCTTCACCTTATATAACAATCCCTCATGCCAGACTTTGTCAAAAGCCTGGGAGACATCAAGGAAAGCCGCAGTGTAATAGCAACTGTTTTCCAATGCGTGGTTTATCTTGGTGACAATTCTGTGGACCTGTTCTACGGTACCATGCCCTTGTCTGAAACCAAACTGGTGGTTGGGGACTAAATTCTGTTCTGCTAAGATTGGTCTGAGTCTCTTCAGTAGCATTTTCTCAAACAGCTTAGAAAGGACCGGTAGCAGGCTAATCGGTCTGTACGACTTGACATCTTCAACTGATTTTCCAGGTTTTAGAACAGGAATCATTAGGGCGACTTTCCATTGCATTGGGAAGTATTCCAGTCTTAAGATGGCGTTAAATAATTGGGTTACATATTTATATCCTTTATCTGAAAGCTCTTTTATCACTTTTCCGGTTATCAGATCGTACCCTGGGGCTTTTTTTGGATTCAAGTCATTTTTAATGGCAAACTCGACCTCTGACATTTTAAATCGCTTAATTGGCAGGTCCAGTTGATCAGGCGAGTCTAGAAATTTTCTTACCTCTTCTTCCTGCTGTAGGCATTTTGATTTGTATGGTGTAAAAACATTTGTTAAGTGTCTCGCAAACAGAATAGCTTTTTCACTATCACTCCTGGCCCATTGTCCATTTTCCATTGCAAGTGGTGAATGAGTAACTTGGGGCTGCTTCAATTTTTTTGTTGCCTTCCAAAGAGAGTAATCCGTAGCTTCCGTTGCCGTTAAGTTCTGCAGGTAGTTTTGTATATTTTTGTTTCTATAATTGCTAAATAATTGTTTAAGTTCTTTCACAGCTTTATTTAGTTTATTTTTATCATGCGGGGCTCTTGTTTGTTGCCATATTTTCCTCAATTTACGTTTTTCTGAGATCTTTTCTTTTATATTAATCGGACAATCGTCGATCTCCTTAGCTTCTTTATGCAAGGGTATTGAGTTCCATGCTGCATTTTGTATTGTTCGAGTTAGGTGTTCGGTTGCGTCATCGATATCATTGTTTGTTTTCAAAGGAATTTCTAGCGTTAGATTTTCGTCCAGAAAACATCTAAACTTTTCCCAGTTTGTGTTTTTACTGATCAGGTATAGAGGTTTCTCTTTGATTTTTATTTTGGTGCTTAATGTTACTATTGCCGGGGAGTGGTCTGATGACAAATCCAAACAAGATTCAGCTTGGAAGCGGTTTGTTGGTATGCCCTTCGCTACACAGAAGTCGAGAAGGTCCGGGAGTTTCCTTCTGTCTGTGGGCCAGTATGTTGGTTTTCCTGTTGAAATGTAATTGAGATTATTTGCTTCCATAGCCTTAAGTAGCTCTCTGCCCTTTGTTGTAAGGTTGTAACATTTGAAAAATATGCTCTCTACAAGCAAGTGTACGTTGTGCCACAGATACGCATGGCACAGAACATAGAGGAATTTCAAGCGATAATCTCCAACCTTCCACAGGAGACGCTACTTTAAGAAGAAGAAAACCTGTCTTTATCGACTTTTCGTTCAAAATGTCTTCCAGTGGTTTTTAATATCCTGAACGTATGGGACGAAAATAGGTGGGGGTTCTAAATGTGCTTGGGTTCATCCCAATCCTTCTCATCACTTTCAGCGTCTACCGAATCCGTGAACACTTGGAATCTGCTATTATTGGAGTTCATTTTTTCTGCTTTTTTGCGCCATACTCTGTAATTCTTTTTTGTCTAACTTTTCTAATTATTTTCTCCGGAGAAACGCGTTTGCGTCTCCTCGGATTTGATTGCCGCCAGTGAAGTCTAGATTCTGTCTCTGGTAAGTTTTCCACCTAGTTACTAGGGGGTATGTGTTGCTCGTTACCAGAATGATTTTATTGTTGCTTACCCTGATCGTTGATCGATGGGTCTTTAGGTTGTTCGCATATATTTATAACCGTTTTCTCAATATTTTCTTTTTCTTCGCTTCATTTTGGTTCAAATTGAATATTAAAAATTAGCAGTGGTCCCATCTTTCCTGGGGCCGAGTGCATGATCATTGCATGATTTTAGAATGAAAAAACTGAATTTGACACTTTTATTCAGCATGAAAAAAAATGTACCAGTTAACCTGTACAATATGACATACATTGTATTTGATGTTTAAAAAATAAAATGTGAAGTTACGAAGCAATCTAAAGAGTGTGAAATTGTATGTGTTCATAAAATGTGAAGCATTTTAATTTTGATTGGAAATTGAAAATAATTGTATTGTATTTGTAAATGCAACACCCTGTATGAATATTGTTTTCAAAAATATTTGAGGTTAAAAATACTAGAATTTCTCCCTTCTTGAAATGTAATGTTTGCCTAGTATTTAAACCAATGTCACTCTTACGTTATCTCTCAGTTCCTAAATTTTATCTGGGTTGCCACTTGAAACCCATACTTAGTGAGCGTTTTTATAGTACATGCGTTGAGAAAATGATTCGAGCCGCAATAGTACAATTAAATGTAGGCCTAGATAAAACAGAAAATTTGGAAAATGCATTGTGCCACATTCGGGAGGCCGCAAAGAAGGGCGCTAAATTGGTAGCACTGCCAGAATGTTTCAACTCTCCATATGGAACAAAATTTTTCGATGAGTATGCGGAGGTTGTTTGCAAAGGTCCCACCAGCGATATGCTATCGAAAGCAGCTAAAGAAAACTGCATATATTTAGTTGGAGGAACCTTTCCAGAACGAGATGATTGTAAAATTTACAATACTTGCACGGTATGGGATCCCAAAGGTGAACTGGTTGCTAAATATAGAAAAATGCATCTGTTCGACATCGATATACCTGGAAAAATTACATTTAAAGAATCTGAAATTTTAAAACCTGGAAATGAATTGGCAATTTTTTGTATGGACGGTATTAAAATAGGTCTCGGAATCTGTTACGATATGCGGTTTGAAGAATTGGCCAAACTGTATAAATTAGAGGGATGCGATATATTAATTTATCCGGGCGCATTCAATATGACGACCGGACCATTACATTGGGAACTCTTGCAAAGAGGTAGAGCTGTAGATAATCAAGTTTTCTTTCTAGGTGTTAGTCCCGCTAGAGGAACTCAAGGTTACATTGCATGGGGTCACTCTCAAATTACTTCGCCCTGGGGTGAAGTTGTAGCAAGAGCTGGCCCCAAACAAGAAATTGTTTGTTATGATATCGATCTCAAACAATGCACTGAAGTGAGACAACAAATACCTGTCTTTATTCATCGTAGAACGGACATTTATAATACCATAAAATTAAAAAAATGAGTTTATGGTTGCTTTTGGAAATCCGAGAAATTTATTTTTATTAGTTTTGTTATAATCTAAATAATATATACAAATATAATATAAAAAACGATTGTAAAAATTACAGAATTATTTTGTTATAGATTGATTTAAATAAAATTAAATTATTTAGTTTTGCAAATCACTGTTTTAATAAAACTTAGATGGAAGAAATTGCCAATTTATTGCCTTCAATTTTTTCTTCTTAACCATACCAAGAATGGTAAAGTATTGTAATCGTGCAGAAAAATAAAGTTGAAGTTTTGATGAATTTAACATCTTATAAACCGAAAAGTATTATTTTCAGAAAATTTCTCAAATTAAATTTGTGTGCGCTCTAACTCAAAAATTAATAATTTAAAAACCAAATTTCATGTTTAGTACCTTTATAGTGAGATTGAGATGACGATAGAAGGTTGAAATCGGTTCAAGGAAACTAAAGGTTCATTCTGAATATTATTTTATAAATTCTGTCCAAAAAGTTTGGATTTCGATGATTTTATACGTCTCGAGGTCCTAGCTGAAAATTACCCTAAATCATTTTTAAACATTTTTTAATTTAAATCATTTTGAAATGTATAAAGATTAAAGCGTTTGAATGGCCAAATCACATTTTTTATTTATAGTTCAAAGTTTGAAGATGTGGTCATTGACATACAGTTTCTTGCTACATTGCAGCATTTATTAATTTATGATAACGATTGTATGTTAGTGTATTTCAAATTAATTGGAATTAAAAAAAGTCTAGCATCAAATTACGTTGTTATAAAAACATACAAACTTACTGTACACCTGGTACACGCGTCCACGTGGAGTCGCAAAGAGAATTTTCGTAATAGAAATATTATCCAATAATAAGTCCTTATTATAAATATTAACCAATTAGAACTACACTACTCCACGTGGAGTATGAAATGCGGGCTTTCGTTGGCGCGATAATCTTATCTCTTATATTGTTTTTCCTTGCATAGTTTGTATGTTTTTATAACAACGTAATTTGATGCTAGACTTTTTTTAATTCCAATTAATTTGAAATACACTAAATAAATTATTGTAATTTGACAAGTATACTACATAATTTTATGAAAGGTCATGTATATGAGCGTCCTTATGAGAAGGACGTCTGACACCTGGCTTAATCAGACACGGCTCAAAAGGGTGCAAAGTAAACTCTAGTCCAGGTTGCTTTATTTCACCGTGGCGGGGGGGGGGGGAGGGGGAAATCCGTACGTTGGTACGTTTACCATTTAAGAGCGCGCTGCAGAAAGAGAGAGAGGGAAGCAGTAGATATGATGTTGAAAGAAGCCTCTATCTTTTTGTAGAAATTTAAAAAATTATTTGCACCATATCTAAGGGAACCCTTGAACCCTTTGTGCATTAAGTTGATTTTATATAGTTTAAAACTCCACTAAGGGCACTTTTTGATTTACAAGTTTTGTACAAGTTTTATATAATTGATGATGAAATCGCTTCAAAATCAGGTTTTGTCCTTATAATGATCTGCAGAAGGCAATAACGAAGTTTCATTAAGATCGGTTGTCATAAAAATTCAAAATTGTCCTTTTTCATAAATTAAATTAACCTATTTACTTTTAATTTAAAGCGCTCAAATTTGGTTATTGCCTTCAATAGTCTTTTCTTATTAATATAAAAAAAGTATTACATTGATACGACGCACAGTGGGGCAAGAGAGCTAAAACGTGCTATTAAATCAAATACCATTTGAATGGATTTCTAAGTTGGATATATATTTTCAGGGTTGTTATTTATTATTATTATTATTATTTATTAGCATTACATTCGATAAAGAATATAGCTGTCCTTGCGGACTTACATAATCCATTTGTTGAGGTGGATTAATCCTCATAAATACAATAAATTGTTTACAGGTCCTGATGTGTACATGCCTCACTCACTACTCTTCTCCATTCCGTTCTATTCATCACTGTCTGTTTCCATCCTCTTATTCCCATCTTTCCCAAGTCCTCTTCTACTCCATCGCACCATCTCAGTTTTGGTCTTCCTCTGTGCCGTTCACCATTGGGTTTCCACTCCATTATTTTTCTTATTACCTCATCGTTACTGGCTCTCATTACATGCCCCCACCATCTTATTCTTTGCGCCTTGATAAACTTTACAACGTCCTCACCATTCATTGCGTCAAGAATTTCGGCATTTGTTCTGATGCGGCATACTCCATTATCTCGTTTATAACCCAATATTGTTCTTAATATTTTTCTCTCGCACACACGGAATTCCTCTTCTTCTCTTTTGGTCATACATATAACCTCGGCTGCGTATGTAAGTACAGGTCTTATCAATGACTTATATATCGTTATTTTTGAAGCCCTTGAAATTTTTTTGTCTGTCAATATATGTTTATTCGCATAATACGCTCTATTGCCAGCCTGTATTTTTGATGTTACTTCAGTTCTCCTTACATTCTTGTAGTTGATTGGCACGCCAAGGTAACTGAAGTCCTCTACGTGCCCAAATGTTGCATCATCAATTGCTAGGTCAGGTGTATAATCGTTCTTTTCCCTAGTACATTTCATGTATTTAGTCTTTGCGTAGTTTATGCTTAGCCCCATTTTAGTTGCTTCACTTTTTATTTTTCTTAAAGTATTTATTAGTCCTTCTTTAGTTCTTGAAATGATAACGACGTCGTCCGCATAGGCTATCACTTGTATTTCTTTGCTTATCAATGTTCCTGTACATCCACTGCTTCTAATTATTTTTTCCAGTGCGATGTTAAACAGGGTCGCCGACAAGGCGTCACCCTGTCTCACTCCTCTGTTCACATCAAAGCTGTTTGTTTCACCTACATTCGTTCTTACGGTGACTCTCGATTTCTTCATTGTCATTGAAATTAGTCTTATCAGTTTAGGTGGAATTTTATATTCTTTCATGACACTCACTAGATTGTATCTACCTACGCTGTCGAACGCCTGCTTGAAGTCCACGAACAGCATATGCAAATCCATTCCATATTCGTGAGCTTTCTCTTGTATTTGCTTTATTATATGTAATGCATCTACCGTTGATCTTCCTCTTCTGAACCCAAACTGATATTTTCCTACTATCTCACGGGTATATTCTATAAGTCTATTGTGTATAATTGTTGATAGGATCTTATAAGCAACATTCAAAAGCGTTATGCTTTTATGATACGACGCACAGTGGGGCAAGAGAGCTAAAACGTGCTATTAAATCAAATACCATTTGAATGGATTTCTAAGTTGGATATATATTTTCAGGGTTGTTAGTAGTATTTAAAAAAATCGATAGATACAATTTTATCATATTCCTTAACCGAAAAACAGCTTATTTGGTTTAGCAACAAAATTTTTTTTAGATCGCCCTGTATGAACTGCTTCCAAAAATAAACAAAATTGCATCTAGTGAAGCGATTATATCTAGTATTATATCTAAATAAAATTTTTTCTTTGGTGTTTTTAAAATTCAATTTATTAAAAATAATATAAAAATAAAAAGTATTATTAGGTAATTTTTTATTAATTAACGCTTACCGAAAACAAAATTAATCTACAAAATCTCCGAATATGTTATCATCATAATCCTCATCATCTTCACTGTTATCATAATCATTATCCCGATTACGAATGACCATGACCGTTGGAGATTACAATAATCCTAGTGCTTCTTTTGGAATGTGTTGGATTTATCTCTTTTCTAGTTTTTGTTTGCTAGTGATTACGGGATCGGGACTCAATAAAAAAAAGTGAAAAATAATAGTATTAGTATTTTCCCGACTGCATTTTCTGGAGTAATGAGTAATTATCCTTCAAATTTTTTTGGACCACCCTGTATGAATTGCTTCCGAAAATGAACAAAATTGTATCTATAGCGAAGAGATTTGTAAAATTTGGTACAATGTGAAACAAAATCTGTCCCCACTATCTCTAATGAGAAGGTAGCTCGGAACAGATAATGTCCACGCAGAAAATAAATTCTACTTTTATTTGCGTGGGGCCCTGATGTTAGGTATAAACCAGCTCGTTAATAGCGGCGGCAAGGCCGTGGGTCGTGTCAAATGAACGCCCCGGAGAAAATCAAGGAAACAGCTTTGCTAACACACCAAAATAAAATCAACAATAAGATGTTCGATGTCGGAAGGCGATGAGATAAGCGATGACGGATGTAAAGTGCATTAGCCGACCAAAACCAGTACAGTGGCAACAACATTGCCACCAAGAATCACTCCCCAAAATTAATCAACGGAACGTTCGAGTGGTCATTAAAAAATCCCACAAACGGTGGAACCACAATCGAAAATCAAACGGAAGCGACCCGGATGAAATGCAACACCCTGTACATTGGTCGCACATCGCTGCCTTCATAAAAAAAAACATAAAACCAAAAATAAACAAAAAAAATATCGAACATAAAATTTCAAATACAAGATTCGAAACTATGCCGACCACTTTGGAATTTCCTTGCCTATGCAATACCCCCGCACTGCACGATGATACCTAGTTAATTATAATGGGTTTAAATTTTATTAACGAAAACATTATAATTCATAAATAATGATTCGACAAAATATAGCATTTTATATCTATATCCACGCGTGCGAGTGCCAAAGAGATAAGATTTCCTTAATCAATTTTATGCAGAAACACAAAATCTGCATACAAATCATAAACTTGGCAAAACTTTCCAATCAAAAAATAGAAGGCAAAAGAAACACCCAAAATGTTAAAACACAAAAACATTATGTAGCCAAGGGCAAATTCAAACGAGAAAATTAGAAATAATGTATTGAAACTTGAACAAAATCTGTTTCAATAGATAGTGATAACAAACTCCAGGTGGTCGAAGCAAAAATTGGCCGAGTTGATTAACGTATGTATCTGCGAAGTAATTAGCAACAAATTTGGTGACTTACCAGTTTGAACGGATTCAAATCTTTCAAAGAAAGTATGGACAATGGGGTCCGACAAAAAAATGTACGATACGGGAAACATCCACCATCCATCAACAACGAATTTAAAATTTCCTACTGGGTTTGGAAGACAAACAATATTCCAAATCATTCGTATTGCTGGACTGTAATTCTCCCAAAATTGCAACCATATCTTGCAAAGTTCGGAATCCAACCCCACGATCACTTCACAGCACATACAAAAGTCGACCTCCTCGTTCGAGAGTTCACCCATGACTGTCTTTTGCGCCGATGGAACCTCTTAATCTCTTATCTCCCTTTCCAGTCCCTCTTCCCAGTTCGACCGCTAGATGGAGCGAGAAGTGCCAATAAATAATTATTGGGAACGAATTTAATGGTCAAAAAATGCGTAACAAATGTTTAAACGCGACTGTTTTCTAATACTCCATACCCATTAGGGAAAAAAATCAAAGCTCAATATATGCTTTAAAACATAACCAAAAAGCCCAAAAACTAATTAAACTTCAGATTTCCACAATACCGTTCCGTAGCGTACTTTTATAAATTGCATGCTCTTTAATACAAGTTTAGAATTACTAAAATGTCACAATATACTTCAATCTCAAAGTTTCAAACTAAATATTTCAATTCTTAAAAATGCTTCCGGTAGAGAAAAATCGCGATAATCCGGGTCACGGAGGGCCAACCGAAAATTTAGTAGTGTTCTAGTGTGCGTGGGTTAGTGGTGTATTCATACATTATGGACAGGAATCTCTAAATTGCATTTAATTTTTTTATTTTAATATCACGTCTTGGCTCTCTTGCCCCACTGTGCGACGTTTAGTTTTTTAAATTTCTACAAAAGATTAGAGGCTTCTTTCAACATCATTCCTTCTCTCTCTTTCCGCAGCGCGCTCTTAAAGCATACAGTTACTTCAAGGATAAAGGCTCAATTACACGAGGACAGTGACTTGTACAAGTTACTAACAGAGCCGTAGCAACGGTGAGGCGACTGAGGCTTTTGCCTCGGGCGCCATCGCAATGGGGGCGCTAAACCTTGACAAAACCCAATAAATTTAATAATAGTTTAAAAATTTTCAAAAAGATGCGAATCTTTTTTTGGGGGGCGCATATATTCAAATTTGACTGAATTCCAAAATTTGACAACGATTTTATTTGCAACATCGCCAAATGGGGATTTTAAACCTCTACAGTAGTTTTTCGTCTATAACTCGCTTACCTTCATTTTTAGTGAAAATTATCATCAAATCAAAATTGAAGAGTACAAAATTCTCTATAAAACAGATTAACATCAAAAACAGATGAACTACATCATACTAATCATAAGTATTTATGAAATAAAAAGAAAATCCAGAGAAAACAATTGAAAAAAGGTTTGAATAATACTTATTCTGAATAAAAATTTCGTACATATAAACTTCACCATCGACGGTGAACAAAACAAGCAAGGTTTCAGGATTTACTTCAGATCTGAAGTAAATTCTGAAACCTCGTTTTGTAGGGAATTTTCTCCTCTTCAATTTTGGTGCAATGACTAGGGGAAGACAGGGAATTTTAGGAAAGTTGATTCCAACCCCCGCGTTCTTCTACATTTCCCTTTAACTGACTGGGTAACCGGCAAAAATATTACATTATCATCGAGACAATTATTCAAATATATTTAAATTGAAAAGAAAAATTCCTACTGAAAAAAATAATCTTCATATTCGGGGTGGGGGGTATTGCGTTACGTTACCATGGAAACGGCGATTCTGCCATACTATGCGCATTTTATATAAGATCTTCAGAAGTTCCCAACGATAAAATTCGATATCACAACACCGGGGGGTATGGAATACCCCCAAGGTACACTTGCCATTATTCAGAACCATCAAAATTATAATTTTTCGTTGAATCTTTTGCAATTTTCGTTTGTAATTCGGGAGGGGGGACAGCAGGTGATATTTTTCATAACTATCCCAGTACCGTTTTTCTTAGCAAGGTTCATATTCAAGGTTCACGCCGTAGCAAGGCTGATCGCAATGGGGGCGCTAAACCTCGACAAAACCCAATAAATAATAGTTTAAAATTATTAAAATGATAAGAATCTTTTGGGGGGAGGGCGCATATATTCAAATTTTCCTCCGGTGCCAGAAGAACTTGCTACGGCGCTGGTTACTAAAACCCAGTACTATAGTCCATCTGGTTTTGGATTGCAGTAGAGGTCGCCTTGAACAGCAAGTCAGATTTGCACAGTGTTGACAACTTGGGGGTTTTCCCCCCATATTTAGGGTTTTTTTAAGTGGAACGGGGGTTTTTTGGGGGTGTAATATGTCTGGGGGTATTTTTAGGGGTTTTTCAAATTACTTTTATTTTTTAATTTTTATGTGATTACATGGAGACAGTAACTTGCATAAGTTACTAAAAAAAAAATTTTTTTAGGGGCTTTTGGTTGTACTTTTAGGGGGTAAATGTTATTCAGAGTTGGTAGCACTGGATTTGCACAGGGAAACGTCAAATAATTAAAGTGTATGAGCGACAAAACACAAATGTCACTTATTTGATACTTGAAAAAATCGAGTTAAAAGTAGTTTTGGGTCGAGTAACCCATTGGTGACCACTCCAAATAAATTGAAAATTTCCTATTGCAAAGAGGAAGGTTTATATAGTATACTGATATAAAATTCACATGCAAAAGTATTATCAAAATTTTGAGTAAATCGAATTTGAAATTTGCTAATTTTCATGTAAAAACTTAACGAGATTCCGCGCGTCGCTCATTTTGTTGACAGTCCGTGCAGTTTAAATCACCCTACCACTTAGAATATTTCGCACCGGCAGATGCAGCTCGACTCTCGTACATGTAACATCGGTTATTTATTGTTTTTACGCGATTTTTTGGGGGTTTCAGATCCCGGTTTCCTTCATCCCGGTGTTCTTGATGGGTGGTGCCTTCTCGTATGTTTAGCTCTGCCGCGGAGCGGCGCACGCGATTGAAAAACCGCCCGGAGCCCCGGAGGGGCGTAGGGTAGGTTTTTTGATGCGCACAGTTCTGGCCGGGCCGGAGCCACCCTAAAAAGTAATTTGCAATATCAAAACCGGCCGCGAGGCAAGGCCTAGGTTTTCCTTATAGTTTTTTAATGTTTATTTAGAGACCTTATTCTTAAAATATTTGTGGTTCTGAAAAGAATCGTTTTTTTATTCAGTTTGGCGACCGTGCTAGCGATGTTATAAGCACGGCAGTAGACTGGCTCCGCATCGAGCGACCGTAACATAATATATTTATAACCTCGGCTATGGGCGTGGCTTAAACATGCATTTTACATGCAAAATTATGCTATTTTAAAATTGATTTTTCTCGAAATTTTATGTATACTTTTGCAAGTGAAATTTTTACAGTATACCTACTCTATAAACCTTTCTCTTTACTATAGGAAATTTTCAATTTTTTTGGGGTGGTCACCGTTAGTTTTTTTATCAAATAGCAATTTATCTTGTACAAATTTGTTAAATTTGCCAGAAACTTTTAGAAAAAAATATTCGTCAGTCATCAATCGCAAATAAAATTTCGGCAGTGTAAACGTGTAGAAATTTTATCCAATCACGCTCGAAGGTCACAGTTTTAGTACAATTTAGTTAGTGTTAATTACACATTATACACATTATAAGAGTCAAAAGTTCCGGCTGCCGTAACTTTCTGCTTTGAATAATTAAATTGAAATTTAAAAGAGGCACCGAAAACAGCTTATGCAGATTTTTGTTAATTGGAGACCTTGTTCATTTGCTTCTTCGGAAAATATCGCAACTGGCTAGTTTGAATCCACAGTCTAGTCCCTAGATTCTGAATTCTTCATGGTTCATGGCTACCTTGATTGAAAAATATTCCAAAATTCCCCCACTTATAAATTTGAGCTAACAAATTGTTGGCTGCGAGTGCGGTCACTTACTTGTTTCCTGAACGTAGGCGTTAATTTTCTCGCCTACACCATTTATGGTTCAAGTGACTTCGGATTGTCCGAAATTCAGCGGCATGACTTCCATTGTGAGAACGAAGCATTCGCATTAAAAAATACTATTGTCAGTTGCTGTTCAGTTTTTGGGCGGGCGGTGCCCCATCGCACTCTCTGTACCAGCCGTCACTGGGGAGAGGTCATATTTGATTCGGTCAGCCATAAGGATATACGATAGAAGAAAGAGAAGTAAATCACAACATAGGAAAGGAAGCAAGATGATCACGGTGATTCTGTTAGGTGGCCACCTTTTTGCACTTAAAAATTATATAGGCGCGGGAAATTTAAAAGCTTGGTATATCTCGATTTTTGTTATATTTTGTAATGCTCTCTTTTATTTCAATTGATTTCAGAATATTAATTTGTAGATATTATGTTGTCTAATTTGACATTTTTAATCAAAAATCAAAATTAGTTGCTTGAGTCGATTGTTTAAAAACGTTGACAAATTTAATTCGTATTCATGCCATTACCTTTTATTGAATCTTTAGTATTAACAGTTACAATTTTACTCGCAGTTTACGCGTTAGCCGATATAATGCAAAGCCCAGAAGAAGCAAGCTGCTCTTGTTGTAGCAATCAAAAAAGAATGAGTGAAATATCAAAGAAACGCTTTTACCAACTCAACGGCGTGTCGTTTACCGGGTACCATTCTGCCTTTCACCACTAACTTTTAATTATCTACCTTAAAATTTGTCATAGTGATCATCGCGTAGGTAAAAAATAAGTATTTTGTTAAGAGATGTCAAAATTTTTTGTAATAAATCAAAAACTTTAATATATTTATGGCTTTATCCGCACTTGATTCATTGGTTCTCACAGTAGGAATATGTTGCAGTGTTCATTTATTGGTAACCTTGTTGGAATCTCTAGACGATCACGAGAAGTACGATTGTAGTGATCTAATGAAAAACTATGCAAGAAATAAATTCTTTTCCTACAATATCGCTAACAATCGAAATTTTCAACCCTATTACCACTGAATCTGAATTTGTAAGAATTTATAAGGTAAATGAATTTGATTTTATAATTTTAAAAAGTTCCCGCCTAGTTTATAGCATGCGCAATATGAGACATCTCGCGTAAGAAAGCTCAAGTTAAATTCAAAAAACCATAACGGTTGACAGTTTAACTGACAAATATTGCGTATGTAAATATTATTCGTTAAACACACGTTTAACAAAGATTAAATATTGTAATTTTGATATTAATTTGTGGCCGACGTATTAATTCGATTGTACTTAATATAATAAAGTGATGGATTCATTCACAGAGGTATATTTTAAAGTGTTTGGTGTTTGTGTTATTTAACGGTCGAATATTTAAATTTAGGGTATATTGGAACGGGCTAGAGAACGACAAAAGAAGTTGTTGGAGTATAATACGGAAGAGAAGCACACCCCGTTACGTGAAACGAACGAAAATCCACCCGATAGCAGTATATCAAAACACGAATCTCCTACCGAGGTTTCATTGAAACCGAGCAATTCTGAAGGTAATTTAAATTCAAAACTTGTTAAACAAAATTCCCTTACCCGAATATCATCCGAAATTACCGGATCGCCAAACAAACAATCAAATGTACTCAATATTCAAAAGGATAATTTCAATATGGAAATAAAACTTTCTTCTGTAGACAATGTAAGGGTTCAAGTTGAGTTTCAAGAGACTGACGAATTTGGAACCGAAGAAAAAGAAAATTATGAGATGTGTTTAGAGAAAGATGATGACGAGGACAATGGCAACGTTCCACCTTTACGTGAGCATTCCAAGAAACGACTCCAAAGGTTAGGTGCGCTGTATGCCGGTGGAGATGATGCTAACATATCGTCACCAATACATCGCACAGAAGCCACTTTTGCAATGGATAGCCCGAATAAGTCTTCTAAAACTAGGAATATTGGTGACTCGAACAGAGATTTGTCAAAAGGAAATCATAAAGGATTAGGAGGCTTGGCTACTCTTGCCAAAACGATTAATCTATGGGAAGATGACCTTTCTAAGGTAGGTCGTAAAATAAGAATATTTTTCATATATTGTTTTTGAAATAATTTTTATAAACAGCTTATAATTTCAATTCTCGATTACCACAACACCTGTTCTTAGTTTTGCAATTACTGGTTTTTATTTGTTGATAAAAAATGTATCATTTTTAAATTTAGTCATATTTCTGTTATAATATGATGATAAAACAAACAATATTTAATCTTTAATGTGAACATACATAGGACAGGATGTGACAATAAAAATACTGATTAGAATAATAATTTAGTTTACTAATGTGATGATTTTATATAAGTCGGCATAATCAATTTAATAGTATATTATAGGCCAAGGTTGTGAAGGCCGTCATTATTGCCTTAGTAGCCCATGTCCCGGGTGATTTTTGGTTCCAATAATTGCCGGAGTGATGAAACTTTCAGAGATGGTGTTTTCCGATGTGAAAACAGGTAATTCATGTTTTGCATACAAAATTTTGATCGGGAACGGTCGCCATATTGAAAAAACGTTGAAAAAATCGCTTATTTTGGAGTTATCCGGAAATAGCTCTAAAACTTTTCATTTTTCGAACTTGGACGTTAAATACGAAAATGTCGGTGCTGAAATTCTGCACAATTTCGTTTTTTATTCATCTTTCTACGACTAATAGAACCGAAGATAGAATTTTTTGAAAAATGATCAATTTTTTCACTTTTCGAACAACTGCGATCTCTTTGCTCTTTACGCGCAAATTACTGTATGATCGCGGCTCGTAGGCAAAAAATGCTTTCAATAACATCGATGGACAATTAATGTATCTACAAAATGCTTTTTTATACAACCTCGTACGACCAAAACTTGCTGAGATACGGCCGATTGGAACAAATTTTGACGCAAAATTTTATGAAAAATTTTCATTTCCTCTGGTAAAAAGTGCACAACGGCTACTTCTACGGCACAAATCATTCTTAGATAATCGAAAGGTATTTAAATTTGCTACATTTTGCGCCCTGTCACGTTTCTTTGCTTAGCCGTATATTTCCGAAATGTACCTACATTAGCTAAATACGATGGTTTATCCGTATGTATATATTCAATTATTTACATTCGGGTGATTATTTAAATGGCAAATTGAATATTTGCATAATACTAAATGTACAAAAGTAAAAAAAAATTGTAGTACCGTCTACGTTTGAATATTGTCGATTTATAGCCTTTACAAATTCGTTAATTTCTTTAATACATTTAACAAAAACGGAGTCATCTGTAAAATAAAGTGTAATAATGTCGTTGGAAAAATTATGTTCTATACTTTTTTACTACTTTAAACAACTGTCTAAACGACCCCGAAGTTTAAAACGAGCCAGATGTAATCGGATTTTACATATTGTCATTGAATAAATGCCACTTTTTGGCCAAATTGTTAAAAAACCGGATATTTTTTCGTTTTTTTCGATATAGCTCTGTTTCTATGAGGTTTACGTCAAAAATGCTCTGAAGCAAAGTTGAAGCTTAGAAAATTTCCGATAAAATGGTCCCTGTGTCATTTAATTTCCGTACTTAACTGATGAGCTACAGCCGTGCAACAGAAGTATATTTTCCGATGATTTTTACTGCACAATTTTAACACGTACGAAAGTGTTAAAAGAGAACATAACAATTTTTTTTTTGGAAATGTAAAGTATGGAACTCAATCTATATAATATTGAGATACATTTGCCACAATTTCAGATTTTTCGAGGTGATATTACTCGAGAAATGGTAGAATGTTCCCTCTGCGGCGTGGCACCGCTGGGCACCGCGTACTGTGAGGGTCGCCCAGGTAGCTTCAAAAATTGACCATTTTTCAAAAAATTCTATCTTCGGTTCTATTAGTCGTAGAAAGATGAATAAAAAACGAAATTGTGCAGAATTTCAGCACCAACATTTTCGTACTTAACGTCCAAGTTCGAAAAATGAAAAGTTTTAGAGCTATTTCCGGATAACTCCAAAATAAACGATTTTTTCAACGTTTTTTCAATATGGCGACCGTTCCCGATCAAAATTTTGTATGCAAAACATGAATTACCTGTTTTCACATCGGAAAACACCATCTTTGGAAGTTTCATCACTCCGGCAATTATTGGAACCAACAGTGGCAAAAAATCACCCGGGACATGGGCTATAGCGCCAAGATTATATTTCGAGGTGCAAAGCACCGAGGAATATAAGGCACGCAGGCAATGGTCTTTACAGCCGTGGTTTATATACGATTTTTTCCACCACTAGATTTATTACCATTTTTTAAAATTCTTTTTAATAAGAAAATTTTCAAATTTAAAATATTTATTTCAAATGACAGTTTTGTTTTGTTGATTTGACAGTTGAAAAATTTAGGTTTTGTAATAATAGTATATTATAGGCCAAGGTTGTGAAGGCCGTCATTATTGCCCTAGCGCCAAGATTATATTCCGAGGAATATAAGGCGCGGAGGCAATAATGGTCTTCACAACCGTGGTTTATATACGATTTTTTCCACTACTAGATTTATTACCATTTTTACTTCCCTATAAGGAAGTATTGTAATCATGAAAAAATTCGATGTCGATATTTTAACGGAAATATCCGTTTTGAGCATTTCTGAATCCGTTTTGACTACTTTCGCAATGATGTCTGTATGTATGTATGTATGTATGTCTGTATGGATGTATGTAACGCAAAATGTCTGTAAGTTCTGTATCTCTGGAACGAATTGTTATATAGTAACCAAATTTCATATTTAACACTTTAATCGGTATACAAAGGCACCATTTGATTTTGGAGGAAATCCTTAAACCGGAAGTAGCACTTCACTTGAAGGACGAAATGGTTTTTCTTAAATATCTCAGGAACGAATTGTTATCTAGTAACCAAATTTCATATTTAACACTTTAATCGGTATACTAAAGCACCATGTGATTTTGGAGGAAATCCCTAAACCGGAAATGGCACTTTACTTGAAGGACAAAATAGTTTTTCTTCAATATCTCAGGAACGAATTGTTATCTAGTAACCAAATTTCATATTTAACACTTTAATAAGTATACTAAAGCACCATGTGATTTTGGAGGAAATCACTAAACCGGAAGTAGCACTTTACTTGAAGAACGAAATGGTTTTTCTTCAATATCTCAGGAACGAATTGTTATATAGTAACCAAATTTCATATTTAACACTTTAATCGGTATACGACAGCACCATTTGATTTTGGAGCAAATCCCTAAACCGGAAGTAGCACTTCACTTGAAGGACGAAAAGGTTTTCCTTAAATATCTCAGGAACGAATTGTTATCTAGTAACCAAATTTCATATTTAACACTTTAATCAGTATACTAAAGCACCATGTGATTTTGGAGGAAATCACTAAACCGGAAGTAGCACTTTACTTGAAGGACGAAATGGTTTTTCTTCAAAATCTCAGGAACAAATTGTTATATAGTAACCAAATTTTTGGATTTTGGAGGAAATCCCTAAACCGGAAATGGCACTTTACTTGAAGAACGAAATAGTTTTTATTCAATAGTTTTTAATAATTTAATTAAATAATAAAATAAAATTTAAATAATATTTCTGCGAATCTTTAGATGAACGATGAAGGAATGATTCCTTATAGGGAAGTCATGTGCTGGCCACATCAGATTTTTTAAAATTCTTTTTAACAAAAAAATTTTCAAATTTAAAATATTTATTTCAAATGACAGTTTTGTTTTGTTGATTTGACAGTTGACAAATTTAGGTTTTGTAATAATAGTATATTATAGGCCAAGGTTGTGAAGGCCGTCATTATTGCCCTAGCGCCAAGATTATATTCCGAGGAATATAAGGCGCGGAGGCAATAATGGTCTTCACAACCGTGGTTTATATACGATTTTTTCCACTACTAGATTTATTACCATTTTTTAAAATTCTTTTTAACAAAAAAATTTTCAAATTTAAAATATTTATTTCAAATGACAGTTTTGTTTTGTTGATTTAATAATCTATATTAAAAATCTATAAATAAAAATAATTTTGAAATAAAATAAATCGCGGTTCGTCAAATTAACAATGGATGGCGCTGTCACATTTAATTCGATTATAATGAATTTTTAAAATTAAATTAATGTATTAAAAAAGCGTTTTAAATAGTTTAAATACAATTGCAGGGTGGCCACTTGCCATAAATTCATAAAAAATCATAAATTTTGAAAATTGCCATAAAAATCATAAATTTTACGACTTTGCATAAAATATCATAAATTTTAGTTAAAATTAAATAATTTAAAATACTATTTAAATTATTTTTAGTAACCGAACCCATGCTCATCCCATGATCAAATTTGGTAAAAATTATATCTTATATATAAAAATTTATGTGATTGTTATTGACAAATTTTTTGCATTTCTTTCTTCATTTTTTACCCACAAATCTGTGGGGTTCTGAAAATATTTCCTTCATTTTTTACCCACAAATTTGTGGGTTTCTGAAAATATTTTCTTCATTTTTTACCCACAAATTTGTGGCTAAACCGGTGAAAGGGTTAAGTATTCATAATTATTTTATTTAGGGCCGCGATTATAAAGGACAAATATTTGTCCTAAAAGTTGTAAGATTCCTCAAAAATTGCTTTACTACAACACGGTTTTGCTATAAATATAAATTTTTAAACAACAAAACACGTGTTTGCAGGGCCGGGCCGGCCTGAAAATATTGAATTTTTTTTTAAATAAAATGTTTTTATTTTTTTAAGTTTAAGAATTTTTAATAGGGAAAATTATATTTTTATTATTTATAAAATGATCTATTTTTGATGTCCCAATTTATACCCAGGCAATTTTTAATTGATTCGATTGGCAAATTAAGGATTGCTCCCCCCTAAAAAAAGTTGGTTGAGCACGTCCCTGACTATTACTACAATAGTCAGGGTAATTCACGAATCTGGTTTCTTTTTAGCTTGAAATATGCACACATTTTTTTGTAAATTGTCTGGATGGGGCGAGGTATAAAGGGAGTTCCCCCTTCGGGGTGCGGCCATAAATTTGCCATAAATTTTTGTATCGAGTGCCATAAATTTGCCATAAATTTTTGCTTTGAGTGCCATAAATTCATAAATAAATGTTACTTATTGCTAGTGGCCGGCCTGCAATTAATTAGCATTTCTTGGTTATTCTAAATCATTTAATAACAACATTTTTCTTTAAAATAGTCGCCAAGTTATCAAAAAGTGTCATTTTGTTCATTATTAACCAGTGGTTAATAATGGAAAAATTGTTCACCACTAGTCGAAAACGTGTCACTTCTTGAGCAACTAACCTAAGTAAAAATGATAGCCTATATGACTAGTAGTGGAAAAAATGTATTAAATCATTTCATTGGTTAATTTTTTTACTTTAATTGTATAATGAATCTGTCAAATCATTTCATTGGTTCATTTGTATAATGAAAATATTATTTACCGAATGTCTAAAATGCGTCACTTTACATGTGACTTGGATAAGTTATAATGGTAGCCTATATCAGGGGTGGGCAACCTTTTGTATAACAGGGGCCAGAATAATATTTACGTTTCGTCCGCGGGCCTTAGTATAGTTAATGGACACATTTTTGTTACTTGTATTTTTTTCTGAAAATATAAAAACAATAATATTTATAACAAAGTTAATTAAGAACTATATTTATTTCTCTTATCATTTATAACAAATTACAAAGAAAAAAATTCGCAAAGGAAAGGAAAGTTGATTTTGAGTAGCCTGCCTTACTTTAAGGAAGGCAGGCTACTCAAAATCAACTTAAAAAACAATAATGAATGCTGTCAAGCTGTCAACCGATCGACAATGCAAATACGCGTGCACGTGCTTTACGTTTCTATTTGACCAATCTTAACCAAATTTGGTGTAGAAGTTACGATATTTACAACGCTACGAAAAACGGGACACGGACAACTCGGCTCTGGACAACTCGGCACCGTACAACTCGGCACCAGACAACTCGGCATCAGACAACTCGGCACCGGGTAAACTCGGCACCGGACCAACTCGGCACCGTACATCTCGGCACCGTACATCTCGGCACTGGACAACTCGGCACCGTACATCTCGGCACCGGACAACTCGGCACCGGGAAAACTCGGCACCGGGCCAACTCGGCACCGAGACTAGGGTTCCGTCACATTTTTTGAAAACCTACCACCTTTCATCAGAAATCGTTATTGTTAGCGCAAAAAAGTTTAAATTAAAATACTAGTACCTATTAAGTTGAGTTTCTTTATTTAAAAAAATTACATATTTATTAATCCATAACATAATTGTGAGATAAACCGCGCAAATACTCCCACATATTTGCTTGCTCATAGTTGGAAACTTTGTTACATATGCCACATATTTTTAATCATTTGGAAAAGTTTACAGTAAGTCGCTTGTAACTTGTTTGGAAGAAGACAAAAGAGGATTGGAAAAACAAATCCGTGACCGTCACCACGACGAGCAAGCAAAACAAATATTTGACTAAACAACGGTGGAGTTAGCAAAAATGTACCATCCATAAAAACTTCGCGCATTTGTTCACTCCAGCTTTTATGGTATTCTCGGCCAAATATCAAAATTCGTTGATTATCGCCAAATCCTGAATCTTCTAATAGAAAATCTTCAAACTCTCCGGGATTGGTTTCGTATTGGGTGAAATCAATTGGCATAACTATATCTTGCCGTGTTTGTGGATTAGGCGTTCTATTGTCTTGACGACTTCGGTTGATCAGTTTTCTCATCGTATCTGTTGAAGGAAATTGTCCCAGAGCACCATCCGAAATATTTTGAGAAACCGCAGCTCTAATTTCTTGGGGTCTTTCCATTGTGTCGTTTGCTCTTCTCTTCACAGCTGTAATAACTTTTGCAATTTCGACTTGAACGGCATTTCCAGTATTACTACACGTATGTGGAATACGTAAGGAATTAAACGACCCATCAGATTTATTTGTCCATATACGCCCATTGCAATAAGTCCTGTTTCCAGAGTCATTTTTCCCATTATCTTTTTTATGACAACGCCAAAAGCAACATTAACATAGATATAACCGTCGTGATTGTATCGTTCCACTGCTCTTTGAAATAAAATTTGGGCATTATTCATTATGTTTCTTCAATATTTTTTTCTATGCTATTCTTTCTGGTGTGTTTTGCTTATATAGTAAATATTAATCTAAATCTTCTTAATCTCTTAATCGGATAAAAGGGATAAAAGGGATAAAAGATAAAAGGAACCACAAAAACGAAAACGTTACGAGGAAGCAGATGAGCGTATACTTAACAAAGTTTCCAACTATGAGCAAGCAAATATGTGGGAGTATTTGCGCGGTTTATCTCACAATTATGTTATGGATTAATAAATATGTAATTTTTTTAAATAAAGAAACTCAACTTAATAGGTACTAGTATTTTAATTTAAACTTTTTTGCGCTAACAATAACGATTTCTGATGAAAGGTGGTAGGTTTTCAAAAAATGTGACGGAACCCTAGTCTCGGTGCCGAGTTGGCCCGGTGCCGAGTTTTCCCGGTGCCGAGTTGTCCGGTGCCGAGATGTACGGTGCCGAGTTGTCCAGTGCCGAGATGTACGGTGCCGAGATGTACGGTGCCGAGTTGGTCCGGTGCCGAGTTTACCCGGTGCCGAGTTGTCTGATGCCGAGTTGTCTGGTGCCGAGTTGTACGGTGCCGAGTTGTCCAGAGCCGAGTTGTCCCGTACCGACGAAAAACATAGGCTACTTTAGAACCTTGTAGTGAGGCCCAAGGCCGAACAACCACATCCGACACGGTCCAGATGGCTAAAGGCGGCCGGTAGGCCGACTGTGCCACCTAGTTATCTTAATAATACGCGAAAACTTAATTCGCGTTAAAGGGAATTTTGCTTCGCGTATAAAAAATTCAGGTATCAAAATCTAATTCGCGTTATTCTGAATTCGCGAGCATTGAGGATCTAGTGTACTTTTCAATTTACTTTTTACAATACTTTTTAATTTAATTTAAATAAGACGAATTATATCGAAAATTAAACTGTAGATCTCTCCTTTTTCCGTATGTTAGGTACCTACTAATCTAATCCTTTTCTTTAAAATTTTTGTTTTTGAAAATATTTATTTATTATTTCTTCTAAAGATCTCGCGGGCCGGATTAGAACTTTACGCGGACCGGAGTTGGCCCGCGGGCCGGAGGTTGCCCACCGTTGGCCTATATGACTAGTAGTGAAAAAAATATTTAAATTATTAGCTTGTGAATAATCAAATTAAAATTTATAAATTAATAAGCTAATTAGTCAACAAAAATCAATTTTTTTCGTAAGCTTTCAGCAAAAGCTTATTGCTTTCTTCACATGTTTTTAATTTGTAACTCATGGAAACTTTAATTTTTATTGTTTAGATATTATCTAATTTGTTGATTTCTAAATTTTAATTTAACATAATACTGCAGTCCTAAGGAAGAGAGTCCTATCTACATGTGGCCCATCCTTTGCTACTTTATAAAAGTCTTCTCTGTAGCTAGATATTTTCATAAAACATCTAAATTAGTTTGTCCTAGATCCTAGACAAGTTAAATACATGAAATATCTCAAAACTATAAAAATGCAGATAAGACTCTTCATTAGGACGGCAGAATAGTACTGAGAGAAGGGGTATAAAAATAAGCTCCTGTGGCAATCTTAATGATACAAATATGTGCCATACATTGTTGCATTCGCCTTAAAAAGTAGATTATAAATTACGATGGTACCAGCCCCTCGGAGGTGGCAGAACTACCTAAAGTCCTTTTGCCTGCCTCATAATAATATCACTGTAACTCCTTTATTTTTTAACCGATTGGAATTACACACATACCATTTAATAGCTAATTTAATTCTTAATAAATTCATTTCTATTCCTTTTTTACGTAAAGTGCTCAGTTTTTGAGTAAAATTATAAACCGTGAAAAAAGAGGAAATTTTAAAATTAATGCTAAATACCTTTGCTTGTAAAACTTTTTTTTATAAAGTGCATGGTTTCTTGGGAAAACGATAAAACATCACGTCATACATAAGTATAATGATAATGAAAATCGTAATACAAAGCTTCCATATTTTTTTAATTAGGGGCCGTTCATGTATTACGTAAGACGTTTTTTCCTACTTTTAGACTCCCCCCCTCCTCCTAATAAGAAAAAATAAGAAAGTTTATAACCCCCCCCCCCCCCACTAATATTACGTAAGATTAATTATTACCCAATGAGAAGCCAGATCGAATCGGGTCAAAAGAATGTTCGGTATTTTCGGTAATTTGCTTTAATATACAACCAATATAACAATTTGTAACCTATGGTTTAACTCTGTAAAAAAACCCTATTTTTAATCAACTTCAAAGGCTGTTTTAGACTAGTAAATGTTAATCTTTCGCAATGTTTTTTTCAATTCTACTATATAAACCTTCAGCATTCCGAAATTCTATGGGGAATTTGTCAAATCTGGGACCGTTTTACGTTAAAGCAACGCCGTAGCAAGGGTGAGGCGACTGAGGACCATCGCAATAGGGGCGCTAAACCTTAACAAAACCGAATAAATAATAGTTTAAATTTTCAAAAAAATAAGAATCTTTTTTTGGGGGGAGGCATATATTCAAATTTGACTGAATTATAAAATTCCCTGCCGGCCTTTTCTCCAAGTGGGGATTTTAATCCACTACAGTAGTTTTTCGCCTACAACTCGCTTACCTTCATTTTTAGAGAAAATTATTATTAAATCAATATTGAAGAGTACAAACTTCTCTATAAAACAGATTAAGAAAATTTGCCTACATCATACTAAGACCGCGTTCGATTTGGAGCTATTTTCGCTTCGTGGCGCCAACAAACACTTTTTGCCCGTTCGGTTTGGGACTTTTACTCGCCATGAAACGCTATAGCTCCGCCCATTTCAGAAGCTTTCAACGCTTTCTTGAAATAGGTCGGGCAGCAATAGCGCGGCGCTGCGGTGGTAAAATTTAAAATTAATTTTTGAATTTGAATTTTTGAATTTAAATTTTTGTAATAATAAATTATTTGTTTTTACGCACCAGTCGTTTTTCGATCACAACTTTTGTATTAAACACTAATAAAGTTCAAAATACAAATCAAAGTTCGCACAATCTCGAATCAAACACGCTCAACACGCTATAACAAATAAGTTAGGTTAAAATACAACCTCAAGTTTAAATTTTAAACACCATAGCGCTAACCCCCGTTCGGTTTGGAACGCCTTCAAAGCTCGGATTTTCCAAACCGAACGCAAATTTTGCACGCTTTTAGCGTCAAGGCGTGAAGGCGAAAATAGTTCCAAACCGAACGCGGTCTAAGTATTTATAAAATGAAAAGAAAATCCAGAGAAAACAATTGAAAAAGCTTTTGAATAATTTATAATTATTTCGTACATTTAAACTTGACCATCGATGGTGAACAAAACAAAACCAGGTTTCAGGATTTACTTCAGATCTGAAGTAAATCCTGAAACTGGTAAAACTATCACGTTATCATCGCGACAGTTATATATTTAAATTGAAAAGAAACAAGGTGGATCTCGCTTTTTGCGGCAGATCCTAGGCTTCTATACAGCTACCTTTCTGGTGTACAAAGAAGTTCTTAGTTAGTTATTTTTGTTAGACATGTAATTTAATATATCAGATTAAATTTTTGCGATCAACGGATCAACAGATAAACGGATTATAGGATAAAAGGATAATCGGATAAAATTTATCTACTATATAATGGGAAACCGGCATAGAGAAGATATAGAAGGATCCAGATAATCTGCACTAATTAAATTTTTTGTGGTTGGTAATTATCATTATGTTCCCTATAGACTCCTAGACCGTTTGACCGATCGGAATCAAATTTGGCACAGTTATTATGTAGGTCCCTGCGCATGTTTTAGTATTGAAATAGTGCAAAAATTCGCAAAGGAAAGGAAAGTTGATTTTGAGTAGCCTGCCTTCCTTTAAGGAATCATGGATTATCGAGATTCCTTAAAGGAAGGCAGGCTACTCAAAATCAACTTAAACATCAATAATGAATGCTGTCAAGCTGTCAACCGATCGACAATGCAAATACGCGTGCACGTGCTTTACGTTTCTATTTGACCAATCTTAACCAAATTTGGTGTAGAAGTTATTTACAACGCTACGAAGAACATAGGCTAGTTTAGAACCTTGGAGTGAGGCCGAAGGCCGAACAACCACGGTCTACACGTATGGTTGCGATTTCCCCGACGCCGAAGGCCGAACAACCACATCCTACACGGCCTAGATGGCTAAAGGCGGCCGACAGGCCGACTGTGCCAGCTAGTATTTAATAAGAATCAAACTTTTTCATTCCATTCGAAACTTTACTTCTCTGTAATGTACCACTGCTAATATGGTAAAAAATAAATAAAAAATTATTTTTTCACATCAAAGTAAAACCAGAAAGTCCATTTTAAATTTAAAACAAATTTTAATTTTATTATACATACGATGTGTTTACAATGACAATTTCGAGGGTTCTGATGGTTAGATTTGAATTATGCGGACAGACGGATGGACAGACACGGAGCCAGATCATAAGGCTTCTTGCTATACTTTGTATAGAAGCCTAATAGCGCACTGGGTACCCAGTTCTTAGACCTCTATACACACTGAGTATTTCTAACACGATTTGAAACGCTCTGTATGATTTTGAATTATGCGGACGGACGGACAGACACGGAGCCATATCATAAGGCCCCCCAGGTACACTTTCCTTTATTTAGAACCATCAAAATTCATTGTTTTTCGTTGAATCTTGCAATTTTCGTTTGTAATCCGGGTGGGGGGGGGCAGCAGGTGATATTTTTCATAACTATCTCAGTACCGTTCTTCTTAATACCAAGGGATGTAAAAGTGAAAGTTTTTCTTTCGCAATAAATTAAGTGTACCTGGAGGGTATCCCATACCCCCCAAACCCCCCGGTACCGGCAGCCTAAATGAGTTCCTGAATCCTGATAAGCATCCATTTGTTTACATTACTCTAAGCGAGCTCTAAGGATTTGACTCAGGCGCCATCGCAATGGGGGCGCTAAACCTCGACAAAACTCATTAAATGATAGTTTAAAATTTTCAAAATGTTAGAAATCTTTTGGGAGGGTGGCGCATATATTCAAATTTGCCATTAACACTAAATTTGATTCAATAATTTTCAAATTTTGAAATTCAATTAAAAAAAAATCTTTCGTAAGAAATTGTCTTGACCCCTCTTCCCCCGAATAAGAAAAAATAAGATGTAAGCTACCGCCCCCTCCCCCTAAACGTCTTACGTAATACATGAACGGCCCCTTATGTATATAAAAGAATCATATGAGATCGCAATTTTATTTCAAAAAACTTATTTCCTTTACTATTTTATTGAAAAAAATTATACATAGTTTCTTTAAAAAATGCATTTGATAATAGATTTTGTATCAGATTCCTTATTCAATATTGATGCTTGACCGGAATTACGAAAATGCAGAGAAAAGGCATTGGAAAAAAGTTTGGGTGCGAGAAAACTGTCAAAAGACATTTTCGATTATATGAACAACTGTAATTTCTATTAGTTCACATAACCGAGTACCAAGTGTACTTCACTTGTACATTCACTTATCAATCAAGTCCGGATTTATAATATGACATAACATTGCAAAAACTTTGATTAACAATATTTATTTTAATTACCATTGTTTTTATTAAAATTCACCAATAAAAGAAACATACGTATTTCCAAATTTTCATAAGTGAAATTTTGTATCCTATGAAATAACATATTCCTCTCTGAAAATAGACGTGCTACACCAACTTTGATGGAGATCCTACTAAATTTTCAAAAACAAATTCCCTAACTTCTACGATTTACGAGGGATTAATCACAACAGAAGTTTGGTGTACGTACAAATGTTTTGGATTCTTCGGGTGTCCTGGCATTCTTTGGTACGAGGGCGGTTTGATAAGTCAGTGACTTTTTGAATAAAGGATATTTTTTTCGGCAAGAAACGTTTCATTTCTCAACATAGTCGCCTTTTAGCTCTGTACACTTAGTCCAGCGTTTTTCCAATTTTTTTTATCCCTTCCAAATAATACGATTTCTCGAGGCCCCCAAAATAGGCGCTTGTTTCAGTGATGACCTCTTCATTAGACACAAATCTCTTACCGCCGAGCCAGTTTTTCAGGTTTAGGAACAGAAAATAGTCGCAGGGGGCTAAATCTGGAGAATATGCTGGATGAGGAAGCAATTCGTAGCCCAATTCATGAAATTTTGCCATGGCGATGACACACGTGTGCACCCGTGCGTTGTCTTGGTGAAAGAGCACTTTTTTGTTCGCCAAATGCGGTCGTTTTTGCTTCAAATCAATGTCTAATCTGTCCAACAGCTCTGAATAATATTTGCCGGTGATCGTTTTACCCTTTTCAAGGTAATCAACGTGTGCATACCAAAAAACTGTCGTCATGACCTTGTTGTCCGACAGACCCACCTTGGCCTTCTTTGGTGCACGTTCACCCGGAGCAGTCCACTGCTTTGACTGTTCCTTGGTCTCTGGTGTGTTGTGATGGATCCATGTTTCGTCCACGGTTACGAAACGGCCCAAAAACTCATTCGGATTGCGGTTGAACATCGCCAAACACTCAATTGAAGTGGTCACACGATTGCTCTTATGGTCGAGTGTGAGCAATCGCGGCACCCATCGCGCGGATAGCTTTTTCCTAAACACTTCGTTTGTTTTTGCAATGGTCAAGTATTCGACTGTAATAAAAGTCGTTTCTATCAACCAGAACGCTTTGGAAATACTTTATGTATTATTTAATTTGTTTAAATTTTAATATTTGCTAATATAAAAATCTTTTCTAAAATAGATCATTTAGGCTACTTTATTTTTGATAACTTGATATTTTGTTTTCAAGTGTACCCAAACCAAGATATTCATGAATATTTAAAAAAAAAGTCTTATCTTCTCGAAGTTTTTCGTATAGCGGCTAAATCCGGGGTCGTTAAAAGGATAATCGTTAATCAAAGTTTACTTTAGTTTGCTCCCATTTTTTTATGCAATAGCCTTTTTAGAACGCGTTATCAACTATCCTATAGGTTCGGTAAAAAATTTCAATTCACGTTATTTATAATTTAATAAATTAAAAATAAAGGAAATTGACAATAAACGCAAATTTGGCGCAAAAACATTTAAAAACAGGCAAATTAAAATGATTAATTTTCATATTGTTAACTTTACACACAATAAAGTACCGAAAATGGCACTTTACAGTAACCTAATTTAAATTTCAATATAAATTAAAACAATAAACCATATCAATTGTTTTCTTTCACTTGCTAGGTTGATAATTCATTATATTTCGTAAAATTACGATGCATTTCATTCATGTTCTTGAGATTGCAGATGAAATACTATATGCACCGCGTCCTTAAAGTGCCTTTTCGTTATTCCAGTGTGGTTATTCCGTCCAAAGTAAAAAAGGCGCGAGTACATTTTTTCAAAATTGAGTTTTTAGTATTCAATTTTAAATAAAATTAATATAAAAATTACGCCAACCCCCAAAAATCATGGTTTTTCAGAGTAAGAAAGCCGTAACTTCCGTAACATGCCAGTTACGGCGTTCTTACTTCGTAATAGTCAGTTACGGCTTTTTTAATTTGTATTGGCATTGGAATTTTGAACTTACATATTTTTACTATACTGGAAATTCAAAACTAAATTGACTACTTAAGAAGTCTGCAGCATAACCACAGGACTACCTGGAATACTACTTTTTTCTTATTAAGAATATTCTCCTGTGTTATTTTGAATAATTCATCTTTTATGGCATTTATTTTATTAATAATGTAGCGTTTTTAATCTAGTACTGGACTACTGCTTAATAAAAGCAATTTTTTTTCTGCTACATAAGTCTCACTGTGCTTTTGCTTTTCAGCCAACTTCTTACTTGATATTTTTTCTCCGTGTAAATAATTTCTTGTTTATTTATTACTTTTTTCATATACTTTAAATAGAAAATTGTTTCCAATAAAATTATAAATTAAACTTACAAATTTTAAAAATTAATAGGCACCTAAAGCTACCGATTCAAACAATACAACATCTAAAAAAAAGTCATGGAAACCTCCTGCTCCAAAACCTCCAGTTTCAAGCAGTGCACCAGTTGTTAAACCGTCACCCAAAAAAGCTCCCGCGCCAAAACCACCCGTCGCTACTAGCACTCACTCTCCAGTCAAAACTTCACATGATGAACCTCAACAATTATCTTTAGATCCGGCTTTGATCAAAACTTTGGTTAGTAAAACTAAATTTAAAAAATTAAGCTTTCGTAGGTGTTTGTATTATTTATTGTAGAGCATGTTATTTGAGTTAATCTTTTTCTTACATTTTGTTTTATACTTAGGAATCTCAAGGTTTTAGTCGTACAATTTCAAATAGTCGCCTTGTCTTCAATTACAATTCGGATTCGGCAATCAAAAAAGCCGAAATTTGTAATAGCACAAGGAAACCAGCAAATAATTGTATCACTGAAGAATCTGTAAATGAACTAGAAGAAGAAGAAGTTTCAAGTTCCAGTAATAAATTAAAAGAAATAAATTCCAGTAAGTGCAATTCGCCATTAAAAAGTAACGTTAAAGCCACTTCTATAGCAAATAGGGCTGCACTTTTCGAAAAATCTGCCAGCCCTATAAAAAATAACATTACAAAAGATCCAGCTCTACTATCAGTATCTGAACGAAAGGCGTTATTTGAAAAAAATAAGGGAAGTGCTCCGGTGCCCAAGGCTCCAATTTCTATGGCTGCACCTGCTGTAAAAACAAAACAAACCATAACAAATAATTTAAAACCCAATTCTCCAATGAAACAACAAAAGTCGTGCAATGTTAATAAAATTTCCAACAATGAACTTTCTGCTGTGCCTAAACAAACAAATACGGTGACCGATTCTGCTTATAAAGTATCCGCAGGTCAGCCCGGTGGTATAGCCACTAAAATGGCTGCTTTGTTTCAAAATAACAGTACAATAAGTCAACAACAAATTGAAAATGATATTCGAGAACAAAGGCAAAAAGAAATGGACATATTACTTAACCGTTTTAATCATAATAAGGTTTGTAACAAAATAATTTGTAAAATAACATATAACTACCACAACAACTCTTAGGTATTAAATGAAATAGAAGAAGATGTAGAATCAGACTTGGATGACAATCATCCCGCCGAGGGAACTGTTACAATTGTTAAAGAGGTATTCAAAAACAACGTCAATATATCACAACCTCCACCTCTCCCAGAAAAGTGCTCAAAAAAGCGCAGGAGTTCTGGAAAGAAAAACAGTTAGGGCTTGATTTGTTACATGTTCAAGCACCATTTACTAATTTACTTTTTCAGAGAAAGAAGCTAGTCCTAAAGTTCAAGCAGTATTGGAAGATGTAAAACGTATTAAAGTTTCTTCAAAACCAGGACGATTATATCCATGTTTGTCTGATATTGAGGCAACAACAGAACCTGAAACAGATCTTAACACAGCATCGCCCACTCCCGAAAATTCAAGGTGGGATACAGTTATAGACTGGATTCTTTTTCTTCTATGTATAGCTTAATCTATTTTTCTCACATTTCTCATATTCCATCTCTGTTTAAACTTTAATTGTTGAGCAATCAATTTGCCTCATATTACTAAAATCCATACCTATGTATATCGTTTTTTTTTTGATGAAAATGGATTTAGCAGTTTTTGTTTGATTGCTCCATAATTGAACTGAATAACTTCATTTTTATAATAATCATTTATTCTTGGTGTACCATGGTGTGATTGCTAGTTTAAGAAAGTATTTTTGTACATTTCCGAATAAATTATTTCAACCTACAATTTCACACTCATTTTCATTGTTTACCATCATTTTATTTTCTATTTTTTTTATTATTTTATAATTTTTATTTAAAAATTAGCATGGAAGGTAACGAGTCAGATTCAGAAGTCGTTGACACTAGTTTTGGTCGTGATATTCTTGAAACGGTCTGTAAAAATCAAACTCCACTCAAAAGGAGTTTGTATAGCTTAGATAGTGAGGAATCTGACATTTTGGATGGCTGCGATCAGTACTTGGATGAAGCCTTGGCATTTAATTCGGATAGCATAGGGGGACCTACACCACCTAAACATGGCAGATCGTTATCGCCGGTATGTTTGATTTTTAAATTTTGTTTAATTGTAGTGAATATAAATTGTGCTTAGGAAAATAATGGAATGATACATTCAAATTCTTTTCAATACAAACAGTTTTCACCTCTTAAGGCAAGTTCGAAAGGGGAATTGACTCCAAAACAAGATTTTAGAACGCCATTAAAAAATTCTCCTCGAAAATCTGAAGAACATACCGCAGTTATAGTTGAAGGCGATAACGTTTTGCCCTTGACTCATACAGTTAGTTTTTATAGGAAACAGCAAACTCAGGTGAGTGTTTTATTGAATTATTTTTTATAAATTAAAAAAGCTCCCAGGAGAAATTTAGCATTGGAGTGCCCTTTTATTATTTTTTTATTAATCTATTAAAGTTTTAAAAAAGAACCTAAATGTATGTCAAGTCAGAATCACCTTATCCATAATTTCACGTGTATGTATTTAATTCACATAGAATTCACCCCATATTATAGAGAAAATATAATTTATTTGCGTTTCCATCTGTATATGTACATTTTACATACCACTTGTAAATACTTTTTAAGAAATTGGATGAGTTGAGAGTGTGATTATAATTTCACAAAACTTCAGTACAATCAAATGTCATTTTAGAGATGATTTAGGTTAAATATTTTGAAGTATTTCATTTCCAATGCTATAATGATAATTGCATTTTATGAAATGTGACTGCTTATTTTGGAATTTGTCTGAAGGAAGTGGTGCATTTTCGCGTGATTTTGGAAAAAGATATTATGTGGAATCAGAAACTAAATAATTGTGCCAATTGATGCTCCAGTGAAAAGTTACTAACTAAAATATATTTTATCATCTACTCAAGATACCCAAGTATTCTATCCAGCTCAAAAATTTTTTAGTTTGTGTATTAAAAATTAGCATAATCGGGCCAAGTTTGAACTGGATTGGTTGCATCATTATTGAGCATGATTATTGAGTACTCCACGTTTTTCCATTTTCTGACGATTATAATTATGTAGTATATTGTCAATTTAGATGCTGCTTTTACAAAAGTTATACATATTCACGAGACTAATAATAATAATAGTCAAAAATTTGTCTATTAGGGGTCGTCCATAAATTACGTCACGCTTCTAGGGGGGGGGGGGTTCCGACCCATGTGACGATGGGGCGGGGGGGGGGGGTTCAAAAATTGTGGCGTCACAAAATATATAGATTCAACTATGGATTTGCTACAACTTTTGTCTGCAAAATTTTCCTCTAAATTCAGTATTTAGAATAATTTTCCAGGAACACAGAAAATTTTAATCAATTGTTAAATCTAATTTTCACAAATTTTAAAATTTAAATATTTTTCTGAATTCAACTATGGATCTGCTACAAGTTTTATTTGCAAGATATTCCTCTAAATTCAGTATTTCGAATAATTTTCCAGGAACACAGAAAATTTTAATCAATTGTCTAACGTAATTTTCACAAATTTTGAAATTTAAACATTTTTCTGAATTCAACTATGGATTTGCTACAACTTTTGTCTGCAAAATTTTCCTCTAAATTTAGTATTTCAAATAATTTTCCAGAAACACAGAAAATATTAATCAATTATTGTTCAACCTCATTTTCAAAAATTTTAAAATTTAAAGATTTTTCTGAATTTTCAACTATGGATTTGCTACAACTTTTGTCTGCAAAATTTTCGTCTAAATTCAGTATTTCGAATAATTTTCCAGGAACACAGAAAATTTTAATCAATTGTTAAACCTAATTTTCACAAATTTTAAAATTTAAATATTTTTCTGAATTCAACTATGGATTTGCTACAACTTTTGTCTGCAAAATTTTCCTCTAAATTCAGTATTTCGAATAATTTTCCAGGAACACAAAATATTAATCAATTGTTCAACCTCATTTTCACAAATTTTAAAATTTAAAGATTTTTCTGAATTCAACTATGGATTTGCTACAACTTTTGTCTGCAAAATTTTCCTCTAAATTCAGTATTTTGAATAATTTTCCAGGAACACAGAAAATTTTAATCAATTGTTAAACCTAATTTTCACAAATTTTAAAATTTAAAGATTTTTCTGAATTCAACTATGGATCTGCTACAAGTTTTATCTGCAAGATATTCCTCTAAATTCAGTATTTCGAATAATTTTCCAGGAACACAGAAAATTTTAATCAATTGTCTAACCTAATTTTCACAAATTTTGAAATTTAAACATTTTTCTGAATTCAACTATGGATTTGCTACAACTTTTGTCTGCAAAATTTTCCTCTAAATTTAGTATTTCAAATAATTTTCCAGAAACACAGAAAATATTAATCAATTATTGTTCAACCTCATTTTCAAAAATTTTAAAATTTAAAGATTTTTCTGAATTTTCAACTATGGATTTGCTACAACTTTTGTCTGCAAAATTTTCCTCTAAATTCAGTATTTCGAATAATTTTCCAGGAACACAGAAAATTTTAATCAATTGTTAAACCTAATTTTCACAAATTTTAAAATTTAAATATTTTTCTGAATTCAACTATGGATTTGCTACAACTTTTGTCTGCAAAATTTTCCTCTAAATTCAGTATTTCGAATAATTTTCCAGGAACACAGAAAATTTTAATCAATTGTCTAACCTAATTTTCACAAATTTTGAAATTTAAACATTTTTCTGAATTCAACTATGGATTTGCTACAACTTTTGTCTGCAAAATTTTCCTCTAAATTTAGTATTTCAAATAATTTTCCAGAAACACAGAAAATATTAATCAATTATTGTTCAACCTCATTTTCAAAAATTTTAAAATTTAAAGATTTTTCTGAATTTTCAACTATGGATTTGCTACAACTTTTGTCTGCAAAATTTTCCTCTAAATTCAGTATTTCGAATAATTTTCCAGGAACACAGAAAATTTTAATCAATTGTTAAACCTAATTTTCACAAATTTTAAAATTTAAATATTTTTCTGAATTCAACTATGGATTTGCTACAACTTTTGTCTGCAAAATTTTCCTCTAAATTCAGTATTTCGAATAATTTTCCAGGAACACAGAAAATTTTAATCAATTGTCTAACCTAATTTTCACAAATTTTGAAATTTAAACATTTTTCTGAATTCAACTATGGATTTGCTACAACTTTTGTATGCAAAATTTTCCTCTAAATTCAGTATTTCGAATAGTTTTCCAGGAACACAGTAAAATTTTAATCAATTGCTCAACCTAATTTTCACAAATTTTAAAATTTCAACATTTTTCTGAATTCAACTATGGATTTGCTACAACTTTTGTATCGTCCCCCCTATGCCAAAACCACCAATGTGCATTTTCTAGTTTTCAGTCAAGTGTATTTGAACTAAATTATGAAGTAATGAAATTATTAATCAATTTTAATTCAGTCAATTTTTTTATTGTTATTCGAATATATTGTAATCGAAATCTAACGATAATTTAAAAAAAGAATTTTCATTCTTAGAAAGAAAGTGCACTTTCTTTCAAATGTCAAAATGGCAATTTTTGCACATTCGTGGTTTTGGCATAAGGGGGACGGTATGGGGTCGTCCATAAATTACTTCACGCTCCTAGGGGGGGGGCTTCCGACCCTTGTGACGATGGGGGGCGGCGGGGTTTCAAAAATTGTGATGTCACAAAATATATAGATTAAATATATTTTATTATAAATATTTAAAAAATTCTATTTTTTAAGTGGCTATGCCACTGAAGCCAGTGGTGAAGCTAGGGGGGGGGCGGAGCGCCCTTCATAGATGTTTCCTCTAGAAACAAAATTAAAAAAAAAAGTTTCCCAAAAAAAAAAATTTGAAAAATTGGGGGTTCAAGAATAATATGTGACGTAATACTTGGAGGGGGTATAGGTTTGTGTGTGGGGGGGAGGGGGTTTAAAATTGCGTGACGTAATTTATGGACGACCCCTTAATTTTACTGAATTTTGTGAAATAAAAAATTGTTAACTAAATACGCATTATTGATAGGAAAATCCACATCAAATTTTTCAACATTTTCAAATTACCTTTTTAGCAATCGCAAACTCCAGTCCGTCAAATAATCAGAAATCCTGTGATCGAAGAAAATCCGGAACACGAAAAAAATTTAAAAAAACGCAAACTTTACATTAAAAATAAAATCGCCGACTTGGAGAAAGAGGTGCGTGAGTCACACTTTTATTTCAATTTATCAAATTTTTTCCATATTCTTACTTTTTAGATTGAAATACAAACGCAAACTATAAAACAAACTAGTCAAGGTTTAAATTGGTGTTATTCCACCTTCGAATTTACCAGGTCAACAGAACAAGTTGAATTAGAAAGAGTATTATTGCTTGCAAGTAAGGAAATATTAGAAATACAAATGTTTTAAATATTTGTAATATTAATTTTTGAATAGCTCATCGTCGGTCGGCTGCTCAACATGAAATTGAGCGATTGAATGTGTTGGAAACATATCCCACCGACAACATGAATGAATCGTTCGCGGAAGAAGGAAATTTAATCATTTCAAATATTGTTTTGCCTCTAAAGACAAAGTATGTGAAAGCACTGAACGCAACCGGTGGTAAAGGACATCATGTTGTTTGCTTGGTGAAGTGTGGTCAACAGGTTCATGCCACCTCTTTAGTTTCAATCATTGCAACAAGCGACGGAAATCCTGATTTAGAACTCAGTATTCCTGGTACGATCGTTTTAAGCAATGTTCCAAGTAATTTCACAGTTCAATTTGAAGTTTACTGTTTAATAGCCGAAGAAGAGGTTCTTCCTCATGAAGTAAAGTACCATATTAAGAAAAAGGTATGTTTCCAGGTACTTAAAGGATGTTAGATATAATATAATATTTCTTTAGGCTACACCTAAAAAAGCAAAAACAGACTTACGGTCAGTAAGACCTCCAATGGAATCTCCAGGAGGTCCTCAAGTTGTGCGATCATCGACTTTTGCTTCAGTGGGATTTGTGGTATTTGATATTCAAACGATGAAGCACAAAAATTGGACTTTAAATAATGTGAGTAAACAAAACACTTTCAGTTTCATAAATTTAATTATACTTTGTTTGAAGGCACCTTCCAAGAGTCCTTTGGAAGGCAAAACGGAAATGCGTGTTAAATATGAATTATTAACATGCACACTCGAACATCGTGGATTTCTAAATATTTTAGATTACCTTTCTGACAAGGCCATATGGCATCGTCGGTGGTATGTGTTAAAAGGTCACATATTGTATAGTTGGAAATATCCTCAAGATGAAAAAGAACGCGTAAGTTTTATTGTAGCCGTTTGTACCTTTACAAACTTTTATGTATTTTTAGGATCCCATAGATTTCATAGATTTGAAATATGCTCAAACGAAACAAGTTGGTCCTGCACCACGTCATATTTCATCCAGGCTTTATACAACTATGATTGAACTCATGAGACCATCAAAGCCTAATGATAAAAGTAGTACATTAATCATGCCCGATGGTGATGTCACAGTTGTGAAGTATATTTGATTACATCTTGTTATTTATTACAAACTTATGGAATATTTTTTCAGATATGTATTTGCAGCAGATTCACAGCAAGAGAGAATTGAATGGAATTCAAATTTTAATAAAGTACTTACTGCCGTTAAATTAAGCGAAGCTTCCAAGTAGTCTTATTTATTTATTCTTAAATTATAATTTTAAACTAACACAGTAATCATTAATTATTGCAATTGTGTGAGTGTGGCCATAAATTTAATATAAAATTTATGAAATATATCATAAAATGTTATGTAATTGTATTTTTATAACGAACTTGATTTTAAATAGATTATATTTTTAATTAACACTTTTAATGTAAAATTGTGAGACAAATGCAAATATATTATTGTAATAAATTGCTTATTAACATTAACAACTGAAATTTACTATTTCAAGTTTATATAATATAAAAATTTTTTTATTTGTTTATATTAGTATTATTAATTTACATGTAACCTTATTATGTCGATATTACATATTTAATAAAATATCATTAATTGTGTTCAATTACAGAATAAAAATTTTCAACCCCTAATTATACAACTCTAATGAACCCCATTAATATGCAAGCTCAATTCATGGATGTCCAACTTGACCAAATAATACCAGTAATGTTGGAAATCGGAACAGATGTGCATTATCATTTTTTGTTGTTACGTTAAATTGTTAACTCTCAATTTTTGGATAAAATGGAACATGATGTTCAATAACCCACCTAAATCTAACACAATATTTAAGGTGGACAATGTTCATGTCTAATATATGAATTGTATCTCTCGTAAGGGCTTTTTTCTAAAGGGCATGGATATAATTTGCCCCTTAAGGGGGTTACCTACTGTGACCGATAAATTTTTTCGATTTTTTTTTATTACATATTTTTATAGTTTGGGGTCTTGCAAATGTGTCCAAAAAATATTAAAGTAAAATTCATCAAATTACCCGAATTATAACGGATTTTCTGTAAAGTGCACATTACACGGGGCGTTCGGCTGCATGCAATTTCTGCGTAGAGACGAGTTCATAGTATTGCGCTTTGCGTATACTGTTCTGCACAGAAATTGCTGCAGCCGAAGGCTCCGTGTAATGTGCACTTAATGGAGTTAATTATTAAAACTTTTTACATCATGATTACATTGTAAAACGGAATTACTTTTTGTATTTTGTACTTTATACAAAATATACAAAAATAAATTTAACAAATATAAGTTGTAGCTGTTTGTAATTGTCTTTAGGAGTCCAAAAAAATTGTTAGAAAATGCTTAAAATTCGACGTTTTAGTCCACCCTTAAAATCGAATTGATTGTGAAAAAGGAGCTTAAAAGTTTTTACTTACAAATTGAAGCCCCCCAGGAACATCTGTGGTTGTTAACTAATTTACTGCTATGTTTTTTATGGGTACAGTTACTATACAAGGTTTTCAACGGACACATTTCTTACACAAACAAATAATGTTAGGTACAAAATCTCTAAAATTGTTTGTTTTAGGCTTCTATACAAAGTATAACAAGAAGCCTTATGATCTGGCCCCGTGTCTGTCTGTCCGCATAATTCAAAATCATACAGAGCGTTTCAAATCATGTTGGAAATACTCAGTGTGTATAATAGAGGTCTAAGAACTGGGTACCCAGTGCGCTATTAGGCTTTTTTTAATCTATTTTGAATAATTTATTATGCTAATTTTTATTTTAAAAGTTTTCAAAATAAACTACTTTCAGTAAACCTGACAAAATAATATGAGTTACAAAAATATGTTGGTTCTTTAATAAAGAAAAAAGTTTTGATAGGAAATTTCAGTGACTTTTGAGCTCCTAAAAAATACACGTCTTTTTGTAAATAAAGATGGAATAAAAACCGAGGTATTCGTACATGTACGAGTATTATGTAAAAATCGGCGAGAAGGCCAAAATTTACGCATATAAGAGAGACGGCGAGCGCATCATACTGTCTAATCTGCCACAAACTGACACAAAAGAAGAAATAAGTGCCGAATTTCACTTCTTCGAAGCCGAAGAATGTATTCTGTATGGCCCTAGTATACGCGATTAAGGGTAAGTTACGAATATCAACCACTATCTACCTCACTACAGGACGAAAAAGTTTAAAACGATTTATCTCAAAACTACATTTCTCAGGTCGGGCGCACGTGTTCCAAACAAACTACTTGGCGGATTAACTTGATTTTTTTAGGCACTTAGAATATATTTCAGGCTCCAGTTAGAACCTAAAATATCCAAAATATATTTAAAATTACCTTTTTGCAGGCCGTGAAAAGTAAATATTTTGTTGTAAAAATCGAAGTTTTATTTTAAATCCTCGCCATTTTGTCATTTTTTGTTTAAATTAAATTAAAATTTCAATTTTCATATAGAACAAGAATTTAAAAAATTCATTTATTTCAGATAACTGGATCGGTCGGACTCGATGCGCCCGATTGGCGCGTCATTTCGAAACATGAGTTACGCGTCGATCTGTACCTTGTACAATTTTCAATAAAAAACTTAACAAAAATTTTAGGTGTTAGTTTAAATGTGAATAAATAAGTATCCTAAATTTTAGCTCAATAGCTGTAACAGTTTTCTCAAATTTAATTCCTAAAAATCAGCTTGAAAACGACTGTTCACAGTAGGTAACCCCCTTAATTTATTGTTACAGGCAAATGAAAATTATGTTCTACAAACTCTTACCATAATATACAATTTGTGTGAGTTAGTTCTTGATATTATCAAGTAATTCGCCTTTGTAATTTTAAAGCTCAAATTTATGAAAGGGAAAATTATTTATAGGTATCATATTTTCTCTCGCACCCAATTTTTAGTTTTAGAGAATTATAAATTTTGATAGTTGGCATTTTTATCTTTAATAATTTTCCAACAAGAAGATAATTTTCATTCAGCGGTTGTTATCGAACCACGTATTGCTTGTAACGTTCGCAAAAATTTAGTTTTAAAATAATTACTGTAGATAATTAAATAAAAAACAATAACGGGCATTGCGAACGTTTTACCACTAAAGTTCACAGCAGTGCCTAGGTGTGATCGCTGGTTGAGTTACTGTGCGGAAATTGTGGGTTCGAATTGTGAACTTCACGAAATTACTTAGCCTAGCCCTCTGGTGAACATCAACACTCTGTGGATGAATAAGAGCAAACTACAAGATACCGGTTAACACGGCCTTGTCTTCGTAGAGTTGGATTGTAAAGTAAGGAAGAGAGGTTGAATGAAGAAGCCTTGGGCCTCCACGGCCTATTAAGCTAAATTGTATTTTAATACTAAAAGAATATGACACATCTTGTATATCGTATTTTACAAATAAAATTTAAAGTTGATGAGACGACCAGAATGTGGTGAGCGATAAGGACTTTCTGACAGAGTTCGCCTAATGGTAGATAGCTTTTTGTAGTTGAAAATTATGAAATTGGAATTTATCGAATAACTAATAAGTTTTGTGAAAAATTTTGTATATAAAGGCCGTGTTCGGTGTAGCACCTTTTTCGCTTTGAAACTCCATCAACGTATTCTGATAGTTCGATTTGGGGGGTTTTTACACATTTTCAAACGCTTTATCTGTTCTCATTTCAGAACTTCGCGTTATTTAAGCTTCTGAAATGGACGGAACTATAGCGTTCGCAAGCGCGGAACAGCTCCAAATCGACTCTGGAGCTTAAAAGCGCCAGACCGAACACGGTCATAATAATACGGATTCACATACATTACCTGGCCTAGTAATTTTGGAAAAATCATTCCGATCTGGGACGCGAATTGCAAAAATTTGAAAATCATATTTTATTACCGTCTGGTCCGTTATCAGTGGACGTTTGGAAAGTTTTTACCACCAATAACAATAGCTAAGTTGCTCTTTAGTCATTTGGAAAGAGCCTAATTTATATCAGCGGCCGTTTGGTTCAGTATCACCTCCAAGGTCACACTTCCGATGGGATTCCTGGACGAGGAAGATAATTACGCATACCCAAGTTCAACTTAGTCTGGATACCAACGCAGTTGCTGAGGCATTGCGAACTTGAGCCAATTTATGTTTTTGTCAATGTTAAGCACTGGAACAGCTGACGGTTTTTTTGGTAACTAGTCTGTATATTTGAATACCTTTGATTTTATGACCTTTAGATAGGATTAAAATTTGGATTGACATCTGGCGAAGCAGAGCTCTATGGAAGAGCAGGATTTTATTGCCAAAGTAAAGGGGTAAGTCCGTATTTGAATTGCGAATTGGTTGTTGAGATTGCTGTTGGCTATGACCGCAGCTCTGTTTAATTTTTGTGCAAGCGTTTTTGTCTTTGCTTGTCAGTAGATTTGCTGAGTTAGGAACGAATCAGTGATTGCAGTCCAGAAGCTGGCCTTAAGCCAACATTTGATCGGTAATCGGTTCTCAATTCAAAACCTGCGTTTGCGACTTTTAAGACGATTATTTTGTTATAATTTTTGTACGTGTTGCAAATCTATCACTAACCTATTGGTGGAAATTAAATTACCACTCTTACTCTATCTGGAGTTTTATTTCGGCCTGGCGCCCAACAAATTTTTTCTTTTCATCTGTTGTTACAGACAATAAATGACTGGAGAATCGAACATCGAACCTACGAATATTCCAGCTCTCGGTCTGTGGTTCGAAAGCAACGAAGCTTAGCCGCCTGACAGGATTGTGCAGATATAAGCTCGAAAATTGCCATATGCTGTGAAATACACGTAATTTTCTTCTAAAAAGTGTAACTGGGTAGAATACGCGCAAGAGTTGGGATCAAGTAATGTTCCTTGTCATTTTTTGGGATCATCTTCGGTTTTTCAAATTTGGGAGCCGCGTTAGTTTGGTTGATCATTAATCAATTTTTATTTTATTAAATAAAATTGTTGCAGTGGCAAAGGCATTGGTGAAAATCACGATTTCATTGAAATTGGCTCTCTTAAACTACTTATCTTAGATGTGTGTTCTTGTGGTATTTTTTAGATAATTTTATACTCTACAAAAAAATGCCTTTTGATTTTTTGCTATCTCACTTAGTTTTTACGGCATAAGCGATAATCGATAAATATGTGTCAATTTTTCCTCAAATTCTATAGACAGAGTTTTGTGGAGTCCTGTATCTCGAAAACTGTAGGAGTTAGAACCATTTTTTTAAGTTTTACCAAGTTTTACATATTGGTTTTACAATATATAAGAGGTGAGGGGTATGACGTAATTGGGTCAATTTATTAAAACACTCATGATTTAATTAATTCAATATAAGACCACAACAGGCAATTACTAAATTGTATCTGAATCTCCTTTGATCGAAAGATTGTTTAACTGCTTTTGCCTCAGATATCTGGAAGATGCAAACGTTGATGAATCTAAAAAACATAATAACATATTGTAAGGGATAAAATATTGGTGGTTGTTTTGGTTAAATGAAAATATGAGAAAGAAATTAAATTTATTTTTTTATTTGTTAAATTAGGATTTACGTTAAAATAAATAAAGTGACAATTCGTGATATTCGTGAATGCGCGAGTTGGAGAAAACTTTAATGGGGTTTTAAAATGATAAGGGAGCAGTAAGGGACTCTCAAGCCAGCCGTCGGAGAGTTAAGACGCTGTTCGTGTTATAATTTGGAATTTAGTTTTTGTATTGGATTCTCAAATCAGCCGTCGGAGAGTGAAGACGGGTTGTTGGACTTTGGAAATAAGTTTTTGGATTCTGAGTTATATTTTTTGAGTCAGTTGTCATCAAGAAAAGACGTATTTTTTTGATGAGAGAAAAGATAGTTAAAAGTTTTTTTTTTGGATTTGGATATAATTTTTGAGATTGTATGGAATAGTAAACATAAGTTCTATCAAAAGTGGATATTGCGTTTGATCAAGAAATTTAGAAAAAGTTTTGGAACCACTGACATTAATTTTTCATGGTTATGTTTTATGGTTCTGTAAATGGGAAAATATTGGAGGAAAATTGTTTAAATTACTTACCTGTGATTGGTTATACGATTTGGAGGAAGAAAACTATCCAATGGTCATTCCTACCTGTCTTTTTTGGTTCAAGATTCGAAGCTGATTTCAATTGTAATTTTCACCCGTGGATACTACCACATCATATCGGCCGCATCGGTAAACTCCGGAAAAACATTTACAGTTCGGTAAGAGTTATGTGTTGCACTAATTTTAATTAATGGACAAATCGTTTAAAATTCGGGCGCGTATAATAAATTTGGGGAATTATTGCAATTACTTGATTTTGTTAAATTTAATTTGTTTAGGTTTAAGAAAACTAATATTTTGTCTTAAATTTTTATTGTGTAAAATAAATTGCATTATGTTTAGTTCTAATAACGTTTGCGTTTGATTTAATTTATTCATAGCAGTAGTAGATCGAAGAATAAGCAGATACAAGTTACAATTCGATTGAGTTATCTTTATAAGAAAGATCACTAGTTTAAGGTGACGTACATGAGTGTTTTAATTAATCTGGATGGATCCAAGTTACGACCCATATTATGGAGTTTTTCATGCACAGCTAGTCGGAGCATAGTTAAATTAAATGCCATTTTATTCCCCGCTATATAAGTTAAATTTTGATTTATACAGTAGCAAAACATGGCAGTATATTGCTAAAACCTCTTTTGGATGTGTAGGAAATAGCTATTTAATGGGTTTGTTATTCTTCCCTTTTTATTCTCCTGTTCCGGTCCAATCCTGATGTAAAAAAGTTGGGAGCTGTTTTTAGATGCCAAACTAAGCGGTTTAAGTGAAACAGTCGCTTTTCCAAGTTATTTTCATACAATCTCATTTCGCGACCTGACGAATGGACCTATATTTTGTTATATTATGTTAATAAAAACATCATGATTTGACATTAAAAATGCCGTTCAAAAAGTTTTGTAAAAAATTCAAGTGCACGTAATTTTATCATACCTCGGACCCATAAAAATACTAACAGATGGGAAATAAATGAAACTATTATTTTTTGAACTATAATAGTAAAATTTTATTGTCACACAAAATTTTTGTATAAAAACCAAACATAAACATTGCATTGTTCATTACAGGAGACATATCTAACCAAATTAAAATTAATATGTCTGATTGTGCAACACTTTTTTGACTTGTTAAATGTAACATTTATTTTGTTACCTTGACAGTATTATAAAAATCTGTTCTACGCTGTTCAAAAAGTGGCATCTGTTTCCTCATATCAGCACATTGGGAAGCATCAATGTCATAGCAGATCATTTCTTCTTTGTGTCCAGCCTGTACTAAAACCTCGCCCCACGGTGAAGTAATTTGAGAATGCCCCCATGCAATGTAACCTTCAGTTCCTGAGGAAGGACTAATAGTAACGCAAAATACTTGATTATCTAAGGCTCGGCTTCTTTGCACAAGTTCCCAATGTAATGGTCCTTGGGCCATGTGGAAAGCGGCTGGAAAGATTAACATTTCACATTCATTCATTCTATACAGTTTAGCCCATTCTTCAAAATGCATATCAAAACAAATTCCAACTCCGATTTTAACACCGTTGACGGAAAACGTTACTTGTTCTTTACCCCGGGACAAAACACTCGATTCTTGAAAGGTAATTTTTCCAGGACAATCTACATCAAAAAAATGCATTTTTCTGTATTTTGTAATCATTTTTCCTTCCGGATTCCAAACAGTACAAGTATTGTACATTTTATCACCATCTTTTTCTGGAAAAGTTCCCCCGACCAAGTATATTGAATTTTCTTTAGCTGCTTTTGACAACATATCTGTAGTTGGGCCACCCGAAATGTTTTCCGCATAGTGATCAAAAAATTCTGTTCCATACGGCGAATTAAAACATTATTAAGCCTATAACAGATAGATTACTATATTTTATATTATAGACGAAATTAGCTCCGTGGCTTTGCTCAGTTGGACAGGTAAACTTCCGGAATTCTTGCTCTCATCTCAGGTGTGGTACTTATTTAGAAATTTGCTTATATGTTTTTAAATTCGTAAGAAAAAAATCAATATTTCGAATATACATATATTGTTTCATAAATATCGTAATCAAATATACATTAGTTCACATAAATACACAAAATAAAGACACTTAAGGTCTACGAAATTAATTGTTAAGGTTGTTAGTATGTAAATTAGGAAATTTTAATAAGTTTATGCAAATGTGGATTTTAATGATTAATAATTAAATTTTACTGAAGCAACACATTACTTGCATGAACTTACGGAATATTTCCAGTAAAACTCAGTATTTGAGCTAATATATGGTACAAGAAAGAAAATTGACAAATTTGTTACAGAAAATTCAAGAATAGATACAATGATTTTGGTTAGACCAAATTTCTACCTTGAGATGCGACGTAATCCACAAATTAGTTGGTTGGAGTACTTTAAAGATGTGGTTGTCCCAAGATTTGCTTCGCCGTTAGAAAGAATTCAACGCTGTGACCTTCTTGTTGATTGTAGTAACACGTCGCCGATTAACTTGTTTTATTTAATTAAAAAACTTCACTTCGTGTTTTTAATCGCGTGTTGCACAAAATTTAGGATTCACTCGCGTTATTTCTATTTGGTATTGTTGGAAATAGAATTCTCAAATGTTTATAGATTATTTCTTGTATGATTTTAATTCGAAGGAATGTTTATTTTATTCTGGGTATTTGATTACTTTTCTCGCTTAGATTGAACTATGATTATATTGATCATCGATGGCAATTTTGATTCGATTCACTTTCGTAGTACGTTTTTTAAGTTAACTTATTGTACTCGATCGTTACACCGAAGAAAATGTATTTGTTGGTTCGCCGATTTGATATTAATCTTATTTGATGATTATTTCGGTAGGATCTCCGTTACTTGTGTCGACATTTTTTATTTAAAATTGTTCGAAATTTAGTTAAACGAATGTTTACGTTTTTATGGTCACTAGTTTAGTTGGTTGATCGATGAAAATTTCTTAATACGACCGTAATAAATTATTTGATGATGGTTTTATTCCGGATCGGAAAGTAAAAAATATTACACTTTGGTAGATAATAGATAAGTTTTAGGTAGAAGTTATTTGGCTCGTTGATTTCGGGAGACTGACTTCATTTTTCCATCCCTCCTTTCAAATTTCTTTCCCTTGATGAGGTCATTTGGGTAGGAATTAATTTGTTATCTCTATATGAGTTCTATTTACAAAAATGCATATTAAACAGTTCCTTTGTTTCTTAGCGCGGTACTCGTTTGAATACGACATTATTACAAAGTAACTCGCTACAAATTAACTTAGTTTCAATAGAACCTAGTCATATGAGGATTTTATCACCTCGAAAGTATAATTTTGTTGATAATAATTTTCTCGCGGTGAGCGGACTGCGTATTTCATTTCAGCACAGGTGCGCTGTGCTACTATGTACATTTGTTCTTCAATGTAATAATTTGTAGTTATCTTTTAATAAAGAATGTAGATTGGCATAATATTCAAATATTAACATTTATAGTCGGATCCCGTTGACTCGAATTTATTTTTATTAACAAATCCTATGTTTATATTGAAAATATGGCATTTCTGATTATTATTTAATATTATTGAACTAGATAATTTATGATAGCTTAAAATATACGGCATCGCCGTAACAACATTCTGGTAATGCTAAAATTGAGCGCCGGATTCTTTTGCCTTGCGGATATGGATCAATGCATTTTCCAAATTTTCAGTTTTATCGGACTCTACTTTTAACTGCAAAAGAGCAATTCGAATTTGTTTACTCATTTTGTTTATTCGAGTTCAATCTGCGGAGTAGTAATGGTGTTGCGACGAAATGTCACTTATTACTAAGTTGAAAACACATTATTTTGCTTAAATAAGAACATTTCAAAGTTCAAGTCCAAAGAGTTATCTCGCATAATTCGGCAGGGTCAAATAAATACAATATTGGTCAATAACTAATTAATTGAAAAAACAGTTTTTTTTAAATTTGATTGGATTACGTTTCTGCACAGAGCCGTAGCAAGGGTGAGGCGACTGAGGCTTTTGCCTCAAGCGCCATCGCAATGGGGGCGCTAAACCTTGACAAAACCCAATAAATAATAATAGTTTAAAATTTTCAGAAAGATAAGAATCGTTTGGGCGGGCGCATATATCAAATCCAAATTAAAGAGTACAAAATTCTCTATAAAACAGATTAACAAAATTAGCCTGTGTTATGTGAAACCAAGTTCACACACATAAAATATTCCCAGAACTTCATCTGAAACCAAGGAAAGGAAACTCGCTTGAACTTTCCATAGTTTAATAAAATAAGATCTGTTAACTAACATAAGCATTTTTTTACTAAATATAAGCTGTAGTAATTGTATTGTAAATTAGTATTATTCTGTATGCTAAAATCGCTGCAAGTACTCAAATAAATTGTTAAAGACTCAAATTGATTTTTTTAAAATTCTTTTTGGGTAAACTACTTAACTGGCGCAGTCGGCAGGATTGTCAGAAAGGCATTAGATAAAATTTCTAAAGCTTCTTCGTTTCAACGATTAACTGACGGAACAGAGTCATAAGTTAGTGTATAAGTGAAAATAAATAATTAAACAAGGTGGAACTCGCTTTAGCGGCAGTTCCTAGGCTTCTATACAGCTACCTTTCTGGTGTGAAAAGTTGTTGTTGCTAGTTATTTTTGGTCGACATAATATTTATAATGTAACATTAGATAATCCGATAATCTGCACCAATTACATTTTTTGCGGTTGGTAATTATCATTTACTATATAAGTAATAACAATCAAACTTTTCCATTCCATTCGAAACTTTACTTCTCTGTAATGTGCGGTCCATTTTTTGAGGTGGACCAATCCTCTCTTTCTCTTTTATTTACAACTTAACTTCACTAATCACATCAAGCCACTGCTATGGTTAAAATAAATAAAAACTTGTTTTTTTCACATCAAAGTAAAACTAGTAAATCATATCCTTGGGACAATACCTTATCTTCACTTTATTCTGGCCGTTAATCCCTGCGGCAGTTAGACCAGTAAGCCACGTATCAAAGAATAATTGGGCGGTGTTATGCAGAAAGCTACCAAGCCACGTCTGCATAAATCCGAGATAATTAACAATTAGTACAGTATTAAATTAAAAAAATAAGGAGGTAACTTCCTGAAGAAATTAATAAGTTATCCTGTGGCTTGGATGTTTTCAGCAGAATGTATAATGAACCTTACTGGCTCCGTACCTTCAATAATTGAAAAAAAAAAAATGTGGCTTGGTAGCTTTCTGCATAACACCGCCCAATTGGATCAACGGACAATCGTATCATGGTATAATCGTATCAACGGATCATCGTATCAAGGTATAATCGTATCAACGAATCATCGTATCAAGGTATAATCGTATCAACGGATCATCGTATCAACGTATCATCAGATCAATTTGCTTATATAGGACATCGCCCTATGAGTATAGTAGATGTAACAGTTTGGCTAATTTTTCGCGCGTTAAGTAAAAGTAAATTACGGTATTAACAATGGCATTAATCGAAAACAAATCTGCTTTCAAAACTGTAAAGAATGTGCAATTTGGTATTTTTAGTCCGGAAGATATTCGTAGCATGTCTGTCATCCCAGAAGGTATAAATCATGTAGAAATTATGGAAGGAAGTCTTCCAAAAGTGGGCGGCTTGATGGATCCGAGGATGGGAGCGTTTGACAGCACTTTACCATGTCAAACATGCGAAGGCGATCGGGACACTTGCCCCGGTCACTTTGGTCACATCGAATTGGCCAAACATATCTTTCACGTTGGCATGATTAACAATGTCATGAAAGTTTTACGCTGCGTCTGCTTTAATTGCAGTAAATTGTTAGTGAACACAAAGAAACAAAACCACTATGAACACGCTCAGAAGATAACTACAGACGATTCCAAGAAACGCTTAGAACTAGTGTACGGTATGTGCAAAGAACAAACAATATGTCACGATGATATGTCAAATCATCAACCTGTAATTAGAAAATCGGGTCTCGATTTGACGGCCGAATGGAAGGAATCCGACGGAAAGGTTCCACAAGAAAAAAAGTATTTGTTGGCGGAAGAAGTGCTGCATATCTTTAGACAAATTAGCGACGCAGATTGCAGCGCCCTGGGAATGGATCCGAAATACTCACGACCCGAGTGGATGATCGTGACGGTTTTACCGGTTGTTCCTCCTTCCGCGAGACCCGCAGCTTTCATGGGCGATTCGCCGAAGAAACGTCAAGACGATTTGACAAATAAATTGGCCCTAATCATAAATATACTTTGTATAGAAGCCTAAAAGTAGCGCACTGGCTACCCAGTTCTTAGACCTCTATACACACAGAGTATTTCCAACACGATTTGAAACGCTCTGTATGATTTTGAATTATGCGGACGGACGGACGGACGGACACGGAGCTAGATCATAAGGCTTCTTGTTATACTTTGTATAGAAGCCTAAAAGTAGCGCACTGGCTACCCAGTTCTTAGACCTCTATACACACAGAGTATTTCCAACACGATTTGAAACGCTCTGTATGATTTTGAATTATGCGGACAGACAGACGGACAGACAGACAGACAGACAGGCAGACGGACAGGCAGACACGGAGCTAGATCATAAGGCTTCTTGTTATACTTTGTATAGAAGCCTAAAACGTATCAACAGATCAACGTATCAACGGATCAACGTATCAACGTATCAACGTATCATCGTATCAACGTATCAACGTTATTAAATCTATCTATCTATCTTCTATATATATAAAAGAGCTTGTCTGTTTGTTTGTTTGTTTGTTCGCTATACGTTCCTACACCCTTTGACCGATCTCAACCAAATTTTGCACAGTTATTCTGTAGGTCCAGGCGCAACTATTCGTGCATAAATGGAGAAGAAATTCCCGCGGGGAGCAAAGTTATTCGCGTTTTTCTATTTTTTATTGATACGCTGTATACTTTACCCTTAGGTTAAGTACCCAGTTACCTGGGTACTTAACCCAGTTAACAAACCCTTACTTACTTACAGGGCCGGGCTGGCCTGAACGTTCCTACACCCTTGGACCGATCTCAACCAAATTATGCACAGTTATTCTGTAGGTCCAGGCGCAACTATTCGTGCATAAATGGAGAAAAAATTCGAGCGGGGAAAAATGTTATTCGCTTTTTTCGATAAATCAAATCACAAGTCTTGCAAACAAAAAATTTAATTTGTCAAAAATCGAAATATTCTGACATACTGTCAGTGATTCAAAACACTGTCAACAGACATACTGTCAGTGATTCAAAACACTGCCAACAGATGGCGGGATGGCTGCTTTAATTCGAAAAATGAAAACCACTAACAAATTAATATATTAGAATTTCAACGCTCAAAATAATACAAATAATTACAAAATCCGTTGACGGCGAAATATTTAAGATGGGGGTTCGGGGGCGACGGAGAGAGAGCAAAAACCATCTCTTCCGACTTCCCAAAAACGAAGAATTTTAAAATTGCGTTTTTTTGAAAATCTGCAGCAATCTTTCGAAACTTGAAAATAATAGTGAACAACTATGGCCTTCACGGATCTATTATGGTCCGCCCTGTGAGGCCGAAGGCCGAACAACTATGGCCTGCACGGATCTATTATGGTCCGCCCTGTGAGGCCAAAGGCCGAACAACTATGGCCTTCACGGATCTATTATGGTCCGCCCTGTGAGGCCGAAGGCCGAACAACTATGGCCTTCCCGGATCTATTATGGTCCGCCCTTTGAGGCCGAATGCCAAACAACTATGGCCTTCACGGATCTATTATGGTCCGCCCTGTGAGACCGACGGCCGAACAACTATGGCCTTCACGGATCTATTATGGTCCGCCCTGTGAGGCCGATGGCCGAACAACTATGGCCTTCACGGATCGATTATGGTCCGCCCTGTGAGGCCGAATGCCGAACAACTATGGCCTTCACGGATCTATTAGGGTCCGCCCTGTGAGGCCGACGGCCAAACAACTATGGCCTTCACGGATCTATTATGGTCCGCCCTGTGAGGCCGAAGGCCGAACAACTATGGCCTTCACGGATCTATTATGGTCCGCACTGTGAGGCCGATGGCCGAGCAACTATGGCCTTCACGGATCTATTATGGTCCGCCCTGTGAGGCCGAAGGCCGAACAACTATGGCCTTCGCGGATCTATTATGGTCCGCCCTGTGAGGCCGAAGGCCGAACAGCGATGGCCTTCATTGATCTATTATGGTACGCCCTGTGAGGCCGAAGGCCGAACAACCATGGCCTTCACGGATCTATTGTGGTCCGCCCTGTGAGGCCGAAGGCCAAACAACTATGGCCTTCACGGATCGATTATGGTCTGCCCTGTGAGGCCGACGGCCAAACAACTATGGCCTTCACGGATCTATTGTGGTCCGCCCTGTGAGACCGACGGCCGAACAACTATGGCCTTCACGGATCTATTATGGTCCGCCCTGTGAGGCCGAAGGCCGAACAACTATGGCCTTCACGGATCTATTATGGTCCGCCCTATGAGGCCGATGGCCGAACAACTATGGCCTTCACGGATCTATTATGGTCCGCCCTGTGAGGCCGAAGGCCGAACAACTATGGCCTTCGCGGATCTATTATGGTCCGCCCTGTGAGGCCGAAGGCCGAACAACGATGGCCTTCATTGATCTATTATGGTCCGCCCTGTGAGGCCTAAGGCCGAACAACCATGGCCTTCACGGATCTATTATGGTCCGCCCTGTGAGGCCGAAGGCCAAACAACTATGGCCTTCACGGATCTATTATGGTGCGCCCTGTGAGACCGACGGCCGAACAACTATGGCCTTCACGGATCTATTATGGTCCGCCCTGTGAGGCCGAAGGCCGAACAACTATGGCCTGCACGGATCTATTATGGTCCGCCCTGTGAGGCCAAAGGCCGAACAACTATGGCCTTCACGGATCTATTATGGTCCGCCCTGTGAGGCCGAAGGCCGAACAACCATGGCCTTCACGGATCTATTATGGTCCGCCCTGTGAGGCCGAATGCCGAACAACTATGGCCTTCATGGATCTATTATGGTCCGCCCTGTGAGGCCGAAGGCCAAGCAACTATGGCCTTCACGGATCTATTATGGTCCGCCATGTGAGGCCGAAGGCCGAACAACTATGCCCTTCACGGATCTATTATGGTCCGCCCTGTGAGGCCGAAGGCCGAACAACTATGGCCTTCACGGATTTATTATTGTCCTCCCCCTGTGAGGCCGAAGGCCGAACAACCACGGCCTTCACGGATCTATTATGGTCCGCCCTGTGGGGCCGAATGCCGAACAAGTATGGCCTTCACGGATATATTATGGTCCGCCCTGTGAGGCCGACGGCCGAACAACTATGGCCTTCACGGATCTATTATGGTACGCCCTGTGAGGCCGAAGGCCGAACAACTATGGCCTTCACGGATCTATTATGGTCCGCCCTGTGAGGCCGAAGGCCGAACAACTATGCCCTTCACGGATCTATTATGGTCCGCCCTGTGAGGCCGATGGCCGAACAACTATGGCCTTCACAGATCTATTATGGTCCGCCCTGTGAGGCTGAAGGCCGAACAACTATGGCCTTCGCGGATCTATTATGGCCCCCCCCCCTGTGAGGCCGAAGGCCGAACAACTATGGCCTTCTCGGATCTATTCTGGGTCTAGATGGCTAAGGGCGGCGAATGCCGCCCGTGCCAGCTAGTTTCCTATATAGGTGAAAAATTATGTAAATAAAATATAACTTATATTTGGTCTGCATTGAAAAAAAATTGTTATTTTTGGTCGCCATATTATTATAATGTAATATCAGATAATCTGCACTAATTAAATTTTTGCGGTCACAATCACAATTTCGAAGGTTCTGATTAGATTTGAATTATGCGGACAGACCAGACAGACGCGGAGCCAGATCATAAGGGTTCTTGCTATACTTTGTATAGAAGCCTAACAAGTAGTTTATATAGGGAGACCTCTTTGAAAATATCTTTAACTTAGTAAATTTCTTTCGAACATTTGCGTATTTATAAATTGCATTAGCAAATCGAAACAACGGATTAACAGATTAACGCAATACTATATAGACGAAGTATTTACAATATAACAACGTATCAGTTGATCAACGTTATGATTGGCTCTGAAACATGCGGACGGACACGAAGCCAGACCATAAGGCTTCTTTCTATACCTTGTATAGAAGCCTAAATAAGGCTTCTTGTTATACTTTGTATAGAAGCCTAAAAGTAGCGCACTGGCTACCCAGTTCTTAGACCTCTATACACACAGAGTATTTCCAACACGATTTGAAACGCTCTGTATGATTTTGAATTATGCGGACAGACAGACGGACGGACAGACGGACGGACAGACGGACACGGAGCTAGATCATAAGGCTTCTTGTTATACTTTGTATAGAAGCCTAAAATTAAAATAAACGGGAACGCCGTTCAGCGAATAAAAATCAAATATAACTTAAAGTGCATAAAAGAAAAACCTACCAAACCAAGGAGGAAGAAAAAAAAATTAAGAAGAAAATTCAATCAACCACGAGGAAAACTACCGGTGATGAAGAGATTTACAACGCTCTTGGTATTCATTGCGTAAGTTTTTGCTCAAAATTATTTAAAATCCCCCATGTCCGAATCCGAGATCACAAACCTATTATCACAATTATCCATAACTAACGAAGTAGTAGAAGAACAACGTCAAGTTTTAAATCAACATCTCCAAATTCATACTAATACAATGGCAAAATTAGAGAAATTCCACATCGACGCAGTACCTAAATATGATGGAAATGCAGCAACCTTGTCAATTTTTACAAACGCATGTGAGCATTTATTATCCACGTGTAGTACTCAGGTACCATCAGATGTAAACGCACAACTTATTCAAATAATACTTAGCAAGTTAGAAGGTCGTGCATTAACCTTAATTGCCTCTAGACAAAATGCTACTACTTGGGGTAATATTAAAGATTTATTAATACAACATTTCGGGGATCAAAGAGATGAAAATTGTCTAATACTCAGGGATTTGATGAGTCTAAAACCATTTAAAAATGAATCAACATATCAATTTGGTATGCGATGTCAAGATGTACGTTGTTTATTATTAACCAGGTTACAATTAAAGGAAACCGACCAAAACGTTAAGGTTATTAAAACCAAATTGTACGATGATTTAGCATTACAAACCTTTTTGCAAGGGTTAAACGGACAACTAGGCTTAGTAGTAAGGCTTAAAAACCCAGGAACGTTAGAAGAAGCTTTAGGACATTTGATTTCCGAGGAAAATTTTATGTACGCCCAGTCAAAAACCAACCTATTTAACAACGGTCAACGTCATTACAATCCAATTGAAATTAAACAACCGGCAAATACACACAAACCGGTAATGAATCAAATGATGTTCAAAAATAATTATTCAGGTCAAAAATTTTCAAATCAACATAAACCTAATTTTCAAAATTTCCACAAACCGCAATTTATTAAACCAGCCACTTTTAATAGAAATTTTACGCCACCTCAACAAAACTTCCGTACGTTTCAACAATTTAATAATCAAGCAACAAACTCATCAGGTCAACGTTACTCTCGACCTACTTATAATCAACCTTCGAGTCAGCGAGTTAACACTTATCAGCAAGGTTCCAACTTCCGAGGACAGTTTCAACGACCCTCAGTAGGAGAACCAATGGATACATCGTCAGCACATACGAGAAGATCAAATCAACCTACACGCAATTGGACCTCAGAAGAATTATTCCACCAAAATATTGAAGAAAATTATAATAATTTTGATGAAAGTCAAATTCATAATAATAAAAATTACGATTATTTCGAATCATATGACCAAAATCAAGATTATGAAAACTATGAATTTCAGGAAAATGAAATCAATCAAGTTCCTGATGATGAATTTGAAAATCCAGAGGTCGATAATCAAAATTTTCGCGAAGTTTCCATCAGAAACGATCAAACTTAAACAATGTGACAAAAATTAACATTAATTTAATGGAACAGTCAAAATTAGCTTACAAAGAAATACCAAAATTAAATTTTAAACTAATGATTGACACAGGATCGACAAGATCATTACTAAATCAATGTCAAGCATTCAAATATTTTTCTTCTGAAATATTTTATGAACCGTTTCAAATTCAGACGGCTCATCAAATTAGTAAACACGATTTGGTAACACTTGTTAATTTAAAAACTCTTTTTGGAACAAATTTCAAACATAAATTTTATATTTTTGATTTTAATAAAAAATATGATGGACTAATAGGGTTAGATTTACTCAAAATAATAGATGCAAAAATTGATTTTGAAAACAAAATTTTAATAACGAAGTATGGAAATATTCCCCTTCAGTTTGAAAATAACCAACAAGGACAACAGGAAGAAGTTTATCAAGTTACGATTGAACCACGTACAGAAAAGGTAGTTAAAGTTCCTGTTAACTTGAAGAATCAAGACGGAATAATTAGGTATCGAAAACTTAAAAATGGAATTGAAATTCCCGAAACATTGGTAAAATGTGTAAATAACTTTGCAATTACGACAATTACAAATTCTTCAGATAAAATTCAACAAATCAGCTTTACAACACCAATACGAGGGTTGCTGTTTAACTTTCTGGCCTAATAATGAAAATGCGAATATTTATCATCAAAAATGATTTTATTGTTTTTCAAAGTATTCTCCAGCAAGATTTATACACTTTTGCATGCGCTCAAACTAATTGTCGAAGCACTTTTTCCACTCCGATTGAGACACCTCCAAAACATGGTTTTTGAACGCTTCAACAGCATCTTCTGGCGACGAAAATCGTTGACCACGCATTTTTCTCTTGATGTTCGGGAATAAAAAGAAGTCATTGGGTGCCAAGTCAGGGCTGTACGGCGGATGACCCATCAATTCGACGTTTTGGGCGGTCAAAAAGGCGCTGGTTTGAGCTGATGTGTGAGAGCTCGCATTGTCATGGTGCACAATGATCCGTCTTCTCTTGTTCGTTTTTCGAATTTCTCCGAAGACTTCAGGCAAACAAATTGTGGTGTACCACTCAGAATTGACCGTCCTACGTTGCTCAAGCGGAACAGTCGCCACATGACCAGTTTTACCAAAGAAACAGGCTACCATTTGCTTCGAAGTGCTTCTTGCACGAACAACTTTCGTTGGATTTGGCTCGTCTTCGAAGACCCACACGGTCGATTGCTGTTTTGTTTCTGGCTCATAAGCATAGATCCATGATTCGTCACCTGTGACGATCTTATAAACGTCTTTTGAAACACCGCGATTGTATTTTTTTTAAATTTTCTTTGCACCAATCCACACGACACTTTTTTTGAGCCACTGTCAAATTATGCGGAATCCAACAAGAACAAGCCTTTTTTACGGCCAGGTGTCCATGCAATATCGAATGTATGCTGGTGGAAGAAATGCCCAAGGATGCCTCTATCTCACGGTATGTCACATGACGATCTTGCTTTATCAGTTCACGGACGGCATCAATGTTCTCTGGCACAACGACTGTTTTTGGACGACCTTCACGACCTTCATCTTCGAGCGAGCGTCGGCCACGATTGAATTCATTAAACCAGTTTTTCACAGTGCTATAGGATGGTGCTTCATCGCCATACAAAGATTTAAGTTCATCGATGCACTCTTGTCGTGATAATCCACGTCGAAAGTTGTGAAAAATGATTGCACGAAAATGTTCACGAGTTAATTCCATTTTTTTGCCAAATTGATTTTTTCAAGTCACTATAAACAACAGAAATGATGGCCGTACGTCAAAACGTTCTGAGTACGTTTATGCTACAACATGTCAAACTTTACAATGCAAATGTCAAATTGCACCTAGCAACGCTTAGTGTTCCCTAGGCCAGAAAGTTAAACAGCAACCCTCGTAAACGTCGAACCAATAATCAAAGAACAAATAGAAATAAATAATATTGAACAAATGGAAATTGATTACACCCAAAATTATGAAGAATTATTAAAAGAAAATTTGAAAAATATTAAATTGGACCATATGAACTCGGAAGAAAAACGTTTAATTAAACAACTATGTTTTGAATATAAAGATATTTTTCATCATGAAGATATTCCTTTAAGTTTCACCAATCAAATTAAACATCAAATTCATTTAACGGACGAAGTACCCATTTATTCAAAAGCTTATCGACAATCTCCTAGCCAATCGCAGGAAATCGATAGACATGTCAAAGACATGTTGAGACAAGACATAATTCAAGAATCCCATTCGCCATTTAGTTCACCGGTACATTTAGTACAAAAGAAACCGGATGCTAACGGAAAGATAAAGTGGAGAATGGTAATTGATTATAGGAAATTAAATGATAAAACAATTGGTGATAAGTATCCTCTCCCGAATATTAATGATATTCTAGATAAATTGGGACGTAGTCAATATTTCACCACACTCGATCTAGCATCTGGTTACCACCAGGTAGAAATGGATCCACAGGACACAGCTAAGACAGCTTTCAGTACTCAGCGAGGACATTATGAATTCAAAAGGATGGCGTTTGGATTAAAAAACGCACCGTCATCATTCCAACGTGTCATCATCATGAGAGGTATCCAAAATGAAAAATGCATGGTCTATCTAGATGACATCATCATATTTTCAACGTCGTTACAGCAACACCTTGAAAGGTTAAAAAATGTTTTTGATAGATTACGACAATCTAATTTCAAGGTTCAACTTGAAAAGTGCTCGTTCTTACAAAAAGAAGTTGCATACCTAGGACATGTGATTACACAAAATGGAGTCAAGGCAAATCCTGACAAAATTAAGGCCGTAAAAAATTTCCCAATACCTAGAACTCAAAAGAAAATTAAAAGTTTTTTAGGACTATTAGGATATTATAGAAAATTTATCAAAGACTTCGCAAAACTAACAAAACCTTTGACAAAATGTTTGAAGAAGGGAGCAAAAGTTGAACATAATCAAGAATTTATTGATTCATTTGAAAACAGCAAACAAATTTTAATGAACGATCCAATACTTCAGTATCCAGATTATGATAAAGAATTTATATTAACCACTGATGCAAGTAACGTGGCACTCGGGGCCGTGGTTTCACAAGGAAATGTGGGAAATGATCGACCAATCGCATACGCCTCGCGAACATTAAGCGAAACAGAACAGAAATATTCAACCATCGAAAAGGAGCTCTTAGCCATCGTTTGGGCGACCAAGTATTTTAGGCCATACCTATATGGTAGAACCTTCTCAATTTACACCGACCACCGACCCTTGGTCTGGTTAATGAATTTAAAGAAACCAAATTCGAAGTTGGCAAGATGGAAACTACGATTGGAAGAGTACGATTAAAAAATCATTTATAAAAAGGGTAAATTGAACACTAACGCCGACGCATTATCACGAGTTCAAATCAATGCGATTGAAGAAAGTGAAGAGGATAGTGACAACGTATCTATGATTGTAAATATACCTGACCTTCTCACAGAGCTCGAAGCATCAGAAGCACCTTCACCTACACCTGATAATATCCGGTCAATAATGCTAGAGGCAGCAAGCAAAAATCAGGTCAACCCAACTGATCTAACAGAAAATGTAATCGAAGACGACAATGAAACAATTCACTCTAGACTAAGCGACGAACCAAGTGAAGCTACACCAATTTTAAAGGAAGTAATAGATGACAAAAGGCAACAATTTATAATCAAAACTATTCACCAAGGCGAACTTACAGTAAAAATCAACAAATTGGACAACAAAATTATTAAATATGTAAATATTTCGAAATTAAACAATGAACGCGAAATTTTAAATTTACTACAAGAACACACCATCACTGGACAACGGTATTATTTATGGTTTGACAAAGAAGACACCTATAAACGTTTTTGCAAAGTTTATACAAAATATTTCACCAATAACGGACCAAAATTGATCAGATGTACGGAACGATTACAAATAATTTTAGATAAAAATGAACAAACCGAAGTGATCAAATTACATCATCAAGGCAAGACAAATCATCGCGGAATCGCTCAGACAACAACAGCGATAAAACGAAATTATTATTGGGGTACTATGAGCCAAGATATACAAAATTTCATCAACCAATGTGAGCTCTGTAAAAAGACTAAATACGAAAGACACCCAACCCAAATATCTATTATGGTTACAGAGACACCACAAAGACCATTCCAAAAGATTCATATTGACACGTTTTCTATTGAAGGACAAAATTTTTTGACTATTATCGACGCATTCTCGAAATTGGGACAAGCGATTCACATAGTCAGTAAAAATGCAACAGAGGTAGCTGACGCGTTGATAAAATATTTCACATTTTATGGGGTACCAGAATCCATTGTCACTGATAATGGTACGGAATTAAAAAACGACACGGTCCAGGAATTGTTGAAGTTACATCAAATTCAGGTTCATTTCATCACGCCACGAAACCCACTATCAACGGCATGATCGAGAGAATGCATTCAACAATAATCGAACATTTACGAATTTTGAGAACACAGAATAAGAAAACGAACATCAAAATTTTAATGGGATATGCTCTTATTGCATATAACAATTCAATTCATGTATCCACAGGCTACAGCCCCCTCGAATTGACCTTAGGTCATACAAATTCTCGAGATCCATTCGACATATTTTTGGATACCAGATTTTACAAAGAATACGTAAATGACCACATGGATAAACTAAATTTAATCTACGAAACCGTAAAAGAAAAAATGCACACAACAAAAAAAAACATAGCAAGAACCCGAAACCCAACGGAGTCACACCCATTCAAAATTAAGCAGACAGTTTATGTAAAAAGAACCAGTAACATAAGAGGAAAAACGAAAGAAAAGTTTGAAGGACCTTATGTGATACAAAGAATTTTTGATGACAACACCGTAGAAATTAAAAAAAATAATCAAGTGCAAAAGGTTAATCTGAGATTATTAAGAAGACCTGTTGTTACAGATGCTGCACAGGAAGATGTACCGCAACCATCGACATCAAGGAATTAAAGGAAAATCCCGGAATTATACCAATTCAATTGGGAACAGCTAGTAATAAGAATAGTTTTTGGACCTTAATTAAGATAATAGAACTAGAAAAAATTAGAATAGAATATGATAACCTAGTAGATAATTTTAAAACATTGACTTCAGCTTATTCTAAGCATGAGAACGGAAAAGATTACAAGCGAGAAATGGAAAACTTCCATAAACTTTTGGAACACATTATAAAACAAACTAAAGAAAAATTCGATACATTGGATCCAACGCCACTGAAAAGACATCGAAGAGGCCTGATTAACGGACTAGGCTCTATTATTAAATCGATAACCGGAAATTTAGACAGTGAAGATGCAAGAAAATATAACGAAGCGATAAAAAACTTATCAGATAACCAAAAAGGATTAAAATTATTAATGAAGGAACAAATAAAATTAACCACTACCGCAATCGAAAATTTTGAGAAACGAGTTGGTCAACTGACAAGTAACCAAATGTTTTTACAAGAACGAATTTACCAAATTGAATACATCGTCAACGCTACCAACGTTTATAAAACTAAAATCGAAAACAAATTAATGATCACCTCAATTTACCTACAACTCATAACAGCAGTCAATGCTATAAAAGACGTTTTGGAAGAATTGGAAGAAGTAATAACCTTTGGCGTAATGAAAATAATGCATCCATCAATTTTAACACCAGGCGAATTAATTAAAGAATTAATAGAAATATCAGCCACCTTCACAAATACAAAATTTCCACTACCTTTGAAGAATGAAAATTACCCAGAATTTCAAAAATTGACCCACATAAAGATATTCATTCAAAATTCTAAAATACATTTAATCTTAGAAATTCCAACTGTCGAACTTATCGAATATAATTATTTCCATTTATACTCATGTCCAATCCTAAAAAATTCCAGTTATTCAATAATAATTCCTCATGCAAAATTCCTCTTAATTAATGAGCAAAGCTATGCATTAAATAACCAAGAGTGCACCGAGATAGAAGTAAATGAATACATGTGCGAATTTGAGACCAATCAAATTAAAGAAGACTCACCTTGTGAAGTTCACCTAACACAATTTACTCAAAATTACAAAAATTGTCAATACGAATATTTGGATATCAAAGACACTAAGATTCAAGCTATATCAAAAACCCAATGGCTTGTTATTACCAAAGGGGAAGAAATTGTACGACAAGAATGCGACTCTAAAACTAAATCAATCTCACTAAATGGAACATATTGTAGTGAGCTTTGACTCCTAATACTGCCACACGTTGGGCTAGCCAAAATATGCTCTGAATAACCCTCGCTAATGTGGTTACACGTTTTATTATTGATGTTTATACGAGTGTACAGAAATGTACCCCGTCAATGCAATTGTATGTGAAATTTAGTAAATACAAATAAATGGAAATAATATGCCTCGGCTTAGCTGGTTCGTAGTGCATGTGTCTTACCTTGTACAGGGTGAGTTCGTTCCTTGACCAATACTGTAAATAAATTTATGGCGCGGAACAGGTCAAAATAAATATCCTTCGTTACAAAAAAATAATAATGTTTTTATTTAGCACACAAATGTAATTAAAGGTTTTACTATATTAAAAAGTTCTATTATTAAATCTAATTATCAAAATTCTGAACGTTAAATAAAGAAAAACACGTGTCGTATGGAGTCCGAAAATTTCACTTACTTATTTTAAAATTGTACTTTAATGTGCACGTTACCTTAATAAATTCAGGAATCTTTTTCTTTACTTGAACTGGAGATGGTACAATTGCGCACCAAAATACACTCGATGGGTTTATTACCATGAAAAAGTTTACACTTGCAGTTTATTGACCTCGTTTTGTGTCGATTTTTAATTCTTCAGAAATATTATCAATCCTTTACGTTTTTCAACTTATTTTTAGTTTTACGTAGGTAAGTAATTAATTTCTTGATTTTTACACTCGTATTTTACACTTTCACCAATTATTTTCACTATCAAATTATTTTTTATTAGGACGATTAAAATTCGCCACCATTTACGTGTGAAATCTCACAAGGACCTCTTCGATTGTTTTTAATTTTTTTATCTCGAAATTCATAGCCATCTCGATGTTTGAGTAGACGCATTTTATTGGTTGATCGGAAAAATCAATATTATTGAAATTTTCAGGTTACAGGTCTGTATTAAGCACAAATGTGACTCGTTGGAATTTTATAGTAAAATTTTTATATTTTCAGATTGGATTGACTTCTTCCTAAGTGCTTCGTGGTTGAATAAATAAAGATGCTGGACATGAAATTTCCATTCACAGTTCATTAACTTGTGACACGTCGAACTCACGTAATGATTTTAAGAACTTATCTTAAATTTAACGCTAACATAAATTTTTACATTCATCAATTAATTAACAAAATTCTAACTTTTGAAATACCTTTCTTATTACTAAACAATCTTTCATTTACTATAAATAAACATTTCTCAACAAAGACAATTATTAAAAGTTACAATTTAAATTTATTTTATTCAAACCTGCTTTATGTCCTTTTTTACAAATCATTTGACTTTGAACTAAATTTCTTGGTATCGGACGAAGTTTTTCTGATTACTTTGATAAGTCACATGCTTTATTAATAACAAAATTTTCCCGAATCTTAAATAACGTACTTCCATTGACGTGGTATCTCGATATCGCAATATGTACATTATTTCAATGTTAGGCAAATGTAACATGAAAATCAACTCAAAATTTATCCAAAGTTATGAAACAAAGCAAATTACAAATGTCATTGAGGTCCCAAATTTATCAATGGAATACAACAGAAAAACAGAAGAAATTCAGCTTCGACCAATTCAATTGGAAACAATTAATTTGGATGAATTGAAATTAGCAGATATCAAGTTACACCAAATCAAAGAAAAAATTGACGAAACAAAGACAAGTGCAATTTATTTTCACCGAACAAGTGGATGGACAATTATAATATATTTATTAATAATAAGTTTTATATTGTGTTATGTTCTAGCCAAATTTAGTTACAAATGGAAAAAGGTTCAGCTTTCGGCTCAGGAAAAGGGTTCACCAATCAGCTCAATCGATCAGGTCGGCTTACAAAATTAACGAACCGTAATTTTGATCTTCGGCAGGGAGGTGTTATGTGAAACCAAGTTCACACACATAAAATATTCCCAGGACTTCATCTGAAACCAAGGAAACTCGCTTGAACTTTCCATAGTTTAATAAAATAATAAGATCTGTTAACTAACATAAGCATTTTTTTACTAAATATAAGCTGTAGTAATTGTATTGTAAATTAGAATTATTCTGTATGCTAAAATCGCTGCAAGTACTCAAATAAATTGTTAAAGACTCAAATTGATTTTTTTAAAATTCTTTTTGGGTAAACTACTTAACTCCTGCATCATACTAAGTATTTATGAAATAAAACGAAAATCCAGAGAAAACTATTGAAAAATGTTTTGAATAATTCTTATTCTGAATAAAAATTTCGTACATTTAAACTTCACCATCGGTGGTGAACAAAACAAAACAAGGTTTCAGGATTTACTTCAGATCTGAAGTAAATTCTGAAATCTTGTTTTGTAGGGAATTTTCTCATCTTCAATTTTGGTGCAATGACTATAGCGAAGACGGGATTTTAGGAAAGTTGATTCCAACCCCCGCGTTTTTCTACATTTCCCTTTAACTGACTGGGTAACCGGCTAAAATATCACATTATCATCGAGACAATTATTCAAATACAGTCGAGTCGTGAAATAGTGAACACAAAAATTTTAACATTGAGTGTATATGGGACTCCTATATAACAAACAGCGGTAACCCCGATACAGCGAACTGCGTACTAAATCGTGCAGTTTGAATGACATCATTTATAGGGACTTCCCCCAAAGATTGAGAATTTACGAATATTATACAGGGAACGAAATTCAGATCGATTCTGAAGTTTCTTATACTTTTAATGATAAACTTATTTCAATAAATCATGCATTGACATCTTTAAATGATGTTATTCAGTGGAGTGAAGAAAATGCAGAAGAAGTTGAAATATTAAGTATTAAATTAAATAAAAAACAAGTACAATCAAAAATAACGTCATTTTTCATACCCGTATTGTAATTTTGTAATAATTATGTTTAATCTGGGTGGATCTGCTGGGTGGATTGAGTAGCTCAGTGGTCGACGTTGCCGGTCCCAAGCCCGGATAAAGGAGGAGGGTTCGTAGGCGAGGTTAGCAACCTGCCAATGATAAAAAATAATATTGCTCAAAGAACCAGCAAACAAGCCTCGGATGATAATGGACGGTTTTTAAGGTTGACGACTAATGCACGAAAATGGAAAGTGATTATGTGGAAGAAAGATATACTACGCGTTGCATGTTGGAATGTAACTTCATTCGCAAGAAGAGACCAAGAAATTGTAATGGAGATGGAACACCATAAGATAGATATATGTGCCCTATCCGAAACCAAGAAAAAGGGATGTGGAATGGACAAATATGACAAATACATATTGATATATAGCGGTAGAAAAAAAGAAAATCGTGCCTCTTCGGGAGTCGGGCTTCTGATTCATGAAAAGTTCGAGCAGAACATCACTGATATTTCCTACATCAACCACAGAATTCTTAAAGTTACCCTACAATTTGGGAAATCTAGCATACAAGTAATATCAGTTTATGCCCCAGATATTAATAAATCGAAAGAGGAAATTGATGGCTTTTATAACGACCTCCAATGTATGATAGACACGACTGATAGGAGCGATAAAATGTTGATAATGGGAGATATGAACGCTAGAGTGGGTAACGAGGTAATACCAGGAGTTAAACAACGATTTAATGAAGAAGTGACTAACGAAAGTGGTGAGGAACTTATCGAATTCTGCACATACAACTCCATGCGCATAAATAACACATTCTTCCCCCACAAGGTACAACATAAATACACATGGGAAAATTCAAGAGATCAATTGATTATATAATAACGAACGAAATGGTGCATCCTACGCAAGTATTGGATGTGAGAGTATTGACATCAGCTGACGTTGGTTCTGACCACCACCTAGTACTATGCAAATTAAGAATGACAATTCAACTGATCAAGAAACCAACCTCAAATATAGTCGAAAAACTAAATGTAGAACTATTAAAAGAAGAAAGTACACAATGGCTATACCAGCGGAGACTTGCCAACGCGATCAAAGAAAACGCCATTACCGACGAAGACGGGGTCAATTCCAGCTGGAAAAAGATAAGAGACAACATACTGGATGCTGCAAAACAAGCGATTGCAATTAGAAAGGTGGCATCACACTCAAAGTGTAATACTAAACCATGGTTCACTGAGGAAATCAAACTTCTGGCTAAAGAAAAACGAATAGCCTACCTCCAATACCGAAGTAACAAAACAGCACTTGAACACCAAAAGTATGTTGAAACCAGAAATAGAGTAAATACACAAATAAGAAGTCTGAAACGAGATTACTGGATGGCCTTCACAAAGGGAATGGAAAGTGACATGTACGGTGCTCAGAGGAAAATCTGGGGAATGCTTAGAAAGCAGAAGCGGAATACAAATGAATATCGACAGGTCAGCAATATAAGCGAAAAACGATGGATACAATATCTGAGTACCTTGTTTGAAAGTCAAAACGAGAATGAAACTGTACTGCAATACATAGAAGATGACAATGAGATAATTCAAATCGCTCATGAAGAAGTTGCTGATGCCATAAAGAAGCTAAAAAATCGAAAATCCCCTGGCGCCGATAACATTACAAATGAACTGTTGAAATATGCGGATGTAGCGTTGGTGATGGAACTGACAAAATTGTTCCGAGAAATACTTAATAGTTCGACTATCCCAGAGGAATGGAGAACAAGCGTTACAGTGCCTATATTTAAGAAAGGAGAGAAAAACTATCCCTCTAATTATAGAACGATAACTCTGCTAAACAGTATCGCGAAATTATTCACTGGAAATAACTCAAACAACAAATATGAGTGAAGAACAACAGGGCTTTCGTAAGAATAGATCGACTATCGATGCTCTTTTTATAATCCGTCAAATTATCGAAAAATCACTTGAATACAATAAACCGACGTACATGTGTTTTATTGATTTAACAAAGGCTTTTGACCGTATTTTACTAAATGACGTGCTGCGGCTGTGCAAAGAAAAAGGCATCTCAAACCAAATAATTAAAATAATAAAAGACCTAAACACCCGAAACACAACGAAACTAAGAATAAATGGCAAACTAACGGAAGATATCAATATCCGAACTGGAATTCGTCAAGGCGATAGACTAAGTCCAGTATTATTCAACATCGTTATGGATAACATAATAGAGAAAACTAGATTGACAAGGAATAGAGGATATCAACTTAGTACGGGTGAAGTGAAAATCATATGCTACGCGGATGACGCGGTTATAGTATCAGAAAACGAAGATGACCTACAACGATTACTATACGCCTTTAATATAGAAGCAGCGAAATATAACATGACAATATCGGAAAAGAAAACAAAAAGCTTAGTAATATCAAGAGAACCAAAGAGATGTAAACTTGTCGTCGACGGATATAATATTTAAGAGCCAATAAAGAACGTAAAAAGCTAACGAGACAAGATGAAGAATATGTAGAAAAAGAAAAGAGAGCCAATAAGGAACGTAATAAGCTAACGAGACAAGATGAGAAGTATGTAGAAAAAGAAAAAAGAGCCAATAAACTATTAGAAAAACTATTTCGTCCTTCAAGTAAAGTGCCACATCCGGTTTAGGGATTTCCTCCAAAATCAAATGGTTCTTTCGTATATTGATTAAAGTGTTAAATATGAAATTTGGTTACTACATATATAACAATTTGTTCCTGAGATATTGAAGAAAAACCATTTCGTCCTTCAAGTAAAGTGCTACTTCCGGTTTAGGGATTTCCTCCAAAATCACATGGTGCTTTAGTATACTGATTAAAGTGTTAAATATGAAATTTGGTTACTAGATAACAATTCGTTCCTGAGATATTTAAGAAAAACCATTTCGTCCTTCAAGTGAAGTGCTACTTCCGGTTTAAGGATTTTCTACAAAATCAAATGGTGCCTTTGTATACCGATTAAAGTGTTAAATATGAAATTTTGTTACTATATAACAATTCGTTCCAGAGATACAGAACTTACAGACATTTTGCGTTACATACATCCATACAGACATACAGACATACATACAGACATCATTGCGAAAGTAGTCAAAACGGATTCAGAAATGCTCAAAACGGATATTTCCGTTAAAATATCTACATCGAATTTTTTCATGATTACAATACTTCCTTATAGGGAAGTAATAAGATATTTTTAACTCTTTGATAGCGGTATACGTATTATAATCAAATTATTTGTATGTATATAATTATTATACTATTATGTTGATTATTTATATTGCCAATAATAAACATGATAAGTAGAGGGGATATGTAGATTCAGTAACGTTTCAGACGATATTAAGAAATATTAATAAGCGAAGTAAAACCTACTATTAAAAATTTCAATCCACCGCGGTTTTTAATGAAATGAAAGCATTACGGAATAAAAATTTCTTTATTTACAGCACTTTATTTAAAATATCCTTTATTCAAGAGCGTTCATCACGGTATGGACCCACCACAACATTCGATGCCCCTGATCTACAAAGCTAATTAACCCAAATTTTATACAATTGGTTGGGTTGCAGGATATCATTCGGATGCATAAAAGTCGTGTTGAAATGCTCGATCATATGTGACCATAGCTCAGGAATTTCTTATTTCAATTCTCTTGAACTTTGCAAAAAAGGAAAACAGGAATTTCTTAATTCTCCTTGGGTAGGTACCTCCTGAGCCAAATAAGCAAACTTTAATCTCATCGGAGCAAATTACATTTTTCTCATACTTTTGCCCTTTTTTCAAAGCTGACGGCTTTGCTCTTAAATTCAGTTCTTTTAATATGAACTTCACTGTTTCAACATTTATTTGTGTTCCAGGCAGTGGCGTGTCGTGACTTTTATAAGATGGGAAGCTGAAAGTCAGTAAATGCGCCGCAGGCGAAAATTTTGAAATTTTCAAGGTCAAGCCGCCTAAATAAGAATTACTAATTTCAATTCAATTATATTGCTTTCGACAAATAGGTTTAGTGGCACAAGTTTTCGATTTTCTGATGTGATGTCGTAACTTTGGATTTATATCCAGTACTTCAATGCGGACATTTTAAGGTAATTCCCCAGAAAATTCCGCTGTTTGTCACGTGTAGGAATTTTTAGATTTAGATCTCAAAAGAATATTATTAAAGAAAAACTTTTCATTTTAACCGAATAAATTTGATGCGAATTACCCGCTGCCTATATAATGTTAAATTGGGGTTGATTAGAATTGAATTAATAAATATTTTTATATATGGTTGGAAAGTAGACATTTTATACTAAATAACAGTGTTAAAATCATCTCAGTAACTATAATGGTTTTCAATCCCGAGCGCGATAAAAAGTAGCTTAAACTTATTTGAAATTTTTTTTTTTTTAGTTTTTGGCTTATAACTTTTGTCAGTCCAAACGGCCGATGTCGTAACTTCGTATTTATATCCAATACTTCAATGCGGACATTTTAAGGTATCACTCAATTATTAGTTCTACGCCAAGCTTGAGTTACTCCTAAACTAAGCGTCTTTTATGCTAGTATCCGCTCCTCTAATATAAGCTCATATAAGCACAGCTTACGGAATACCCTTCTAATTTTTGTCATACGACAGAAATTGCCCAATATTTGAAAATTTTTGTATTTACAATGTCTCAAGTATCCTTGCATAAAAATTATACAAATTAACGGCAAACCTTATCTCTAACTACAAATTAAAATTAAACTTTTACAAAATACAATTATTTATTCAGTACACGCTACATTATTATGAATATCCCTGCCTTGATATAAGCAAAGATATAAGCTACGTTCCAACAGCTTCCATAGTATGCGATGTTGCGATGATTCACTTCTATATCGTTTGCAGCCGCCTATCGCGTATAAAAGAATGCCTACGAGTAACTTTTTTTTTTAAATATCTACATATTTCAGTAAATTTCAAATTTTTATTCAAATAAAGAAAGGAATTTAAATTGATAAAAAATTTAAAAATCGTAAATTATAAATTATATAAATAAGTAATTTTTGTTTTTAATTTTCCAAGGCAAATAAGGGAAGCGCTGCTTCCCTAGCTTCCATAGAAAACACACCCCTGGGTTTAAGTAAAACGGTCGCTTTTCCAAGTTATTTTCATACAATCTCATTTCGCGACCTGACGAATGGACCTATATTTTGTTATATTATGTTAATAAAAACATGATGATTTGACATTAAAAATGCCGTTCAAAAAGTTTTGTAAAAAATTCAAGTGCACGTAATTTTATCATACCTCGGACCCATAAAAATACTAACAGATGGGAAATAAATGAAACTATTATTTTTTGAAGTATAATAGTAAAATTTTATTGTCACACAAAATTTTTGTATAAAAACCAAACATAAGCATTGCATTGTTCATTACAGGAGACATATCTAATCAAATTAAAATTAATATGTCTGATTGTGCAACACTTTTTGACTTGTCAAATGTAACATTTATTTTGTTACCTTGACAGTATTATAAAAATCTGTTCTACGCTGTTCAAAAAGTGGCATCTGTTTCCTCATATCAGCACATTGGGAAGCATCAATGTCATAGCAGATCATTTCTTCTTTGTGTCCAGCCTGTACTAAAACCTCGCCCCACGGTGAAGTAATTTGAGAATGCCCCCATGCAATGTAACCTTCAGTTCCTGAGGAAGGACTAATAGTAACGCAAAATACTTGATTATCTAAGGCTCGGCTTCTTTGCACAAGTTCCCAATGTAATGGTCCAAGGGTCATGTGGAAAGCGGCTGGAAAGATTAACATTTCACATTCATTCATTCTATGCAGTTTAGCCCATTCTTCAAAATGCATATCAAAACAAATTCCAACTCCGATTTTAACACCGTTGACAGAAAACGTTACTTGTTCTTTACCCCGGGACAAAACACTCGATTCATGAAAGGTAATTTTTCCAGGACAATCTACATCAAATAAATGCATTTTTCTGTATTTTGTAATCAGTTTTCCTTCCGGATTCCAAACAGTGCAAGTATTGTACATTTCATCACCATCTCTTTCTGGAAAAGTTCCCCCGACCAAGTATATTGAATTTTCTTTAGCTGCTTGTGACAACATATCGGTAGTTGGGCCACGCGAAATGTGTTCCGCATAGTGATCAAAAAATTCTGTTCCATACGGCGAATTAAAACATTCTGGCAATGCTACCAATTGAGCGCCGGATTTTTTTGCCTTGCGGATATGGATCAATGCATTTTCCAAATTTTCAGTTTTATCGGACCCTACTTTTAACTGCAAAAGAGCAATTCGAATTTGTTTACTCATTTTGTTTATTCGAGTTCAATCTGCGGAGTAGTAATGGTGTTGCGACGAAATGTCACTTATTACTAAGTTTGTTTGTTTTTTTTTATTAACATCCTAGATTTTAATACAATCTGTTACATGAATAACAATAAGTATTATTATTTGGCTAAGGAAATGACATAGATGAAGCTGACCCATCGGTAAGCCTCATAATGACTGCTAAAAACATTTACATTGTTTTCATTGTGATCACAAATAAGACTTTAAAGTCACTAGGTTCGCTGGGGCAGGTCTAGAGGGTCAAACCTCTTTAATCTTCTAAAATTGGGGGCGATAAGAAGATCGGAAGCCAAGATGTTTGGATGAGCGCTAAGTCGGAGTTGGTATTTTTTGCTTCTGGATGCAATTTCTTCCTTGACCGTGACCATGCACATGTCACGATCTATGACTTCGTTTGGAATGTACCAAGGTGCATTGCAAATCGCCCGCAATATTTTAGACTGGAAACGCTGTAATCTACCAATATTTGATTCACTAGCAGAACCCCACAACTGTATGCCATATGTCCACGCAGGTTTGATGATGACTTTATAAATTAGAAGTTTGTTTTCGATGCTGAGATTGGAATTTCTACTCATTAACCAAGACACCTTGCGGTAGATAAGGCCCAATTGCAACCGCTTCTTCCAAATGTGCTTTGTCCATGTCAGCCGTCTGTCCAGATGAAGACCGAGGTATTTGACTTCCTCACTTTGCGGGAGCGGAATGTTGTTTAATGAGACCACCGGACATGTCCCCCTCCTCAAGGTGAACGTTATATGGGTTGATTTTGTGCAGTTGGCTTTGATTCGCCACATCTTAAGCCACTCATCCACTTCGTCAAGGTGTTTTTGCAGGAATCTAGAGGCCACGTTTGGGTCCTGATGTGAGGACATTATTGCGGTGTCATCCGCAAAGGTGGCTATTTCGGTGTTGGTGCTAGTTGGCAGATCAGAGGTATATAGAATATACAAGAATGGGCCAAGCACACTGCCTTGTGGCACCCCAGATTCTATGGGAACCAAGGTGGAATATGCGTCCCCACACTTTACTAGGAAGTGTCTGTTTGTCAAGTAAGACCGCAGTAGTTGACAATATGGATGAGGTAAGCTGTTCTTGATCTTGTGGACCAATCCTGCATGCCACACCTTATCAAAGGCCTGGGAGATGTCCAAAAAGGCCGCCGAGCAGTATCGCTTATGTTCCAAATCTGCTCTAATCCTCCTAACAACTCTATGTACCTGTTCTATGGTGGAATGATTCTGTCGAAATCCAAATTGATGGTTGGGTGTTAAATGGTTTTCTTCAAGGAGTGGTTTGAGCTTGGCCACAAAAGTTTTTTCAAACACCTTGGATAGAACAGGCAAGAGACTGATCGGTCGAGAAGAGGCAGCTTCCGTTGGATCCTTTCCAGGTTTCTGTATCATTATTATTTGGGCTACCTTCCATTGTGAAGGGAAGTAACCCAATCTAAGGACGGCATTAAATATGATTGTTATCATTTTTGTTCCTACTGGTGGTAGCTCTTTCAGGACTCTTCCTGTTATTAGATCATACCCGGTGCTTTCTTTGGGTTGATGCTGTACATTATGCACGATTTGACCTCTGCTACTTTTATGGGTTTAATGGGAAGGTCCATTTGATAAGGTGCTTCTAAGAACTGATGTATGAATTTTTCCTCCTCTGGTAGTATTTCCATTGGGAATGGTGTGAATACATTGCCAAGATGTTCCGCAAAAATATTGACTTTTCCTTCATCACTTCTGGCCCAGCGGCCATCTCGTGTTCTAATTGGTGGTCGTATATTTTGGGGTTGTTTGATTTTCCTCGTAACTTTCCACAAAGAGTAGTCTGTCGATTCTGTGGGTGAGAGATTTTCCAAAAACTTTTTAATAGCTTGATTTTTATTATCGTATAACATTGTTTTCAATTGCCTAGTAGAACGATTTAGACTTGTTTTATCTATTGGGGCATCAGTAGTCTGCAAATACTTGATTATCTAAGGCTCGACTTCTTTGCACAAGTTCCCAATGTAAAGGTCCTTGGGCCATGTGGAATGCGGCTGGAAAGATTAACATTTCACATTCATTCATTCTATACAGCTTAGCCCATTCTTCAAAATGCATATCAAAACAAATTCCAACTCCGATTTTAACACCGTTGACAGAAAACGTTACTTGTTCTTTACCCCGGGACAAAACACTCGATTCTTGAAAGGAAATTTTTCCAGGCCAATCTACATCAAATAAATGCATTTTTCTGTATTTTGTAATCATTTTTCCTTCCGGATTCCAAACAGTGCAAGTATTGTACATTTTATCACCATCTCTTTCTGGAAAAGTTCCCCCGACCAAGTATATTGAATTTTCTTTAGCTGCTTTTGACAACATATCGGTAGTTGGGCCACCTGAAATGTTTTCCGCATAGTGATCAAAAAATTCTATTCCATACGGCGAATTAAAACATTCTGGCAATGCTACCAATTGAGCGCCGGATTCTTTTGCCTTGCGGATATGGATCAATGCATTTTCCAAATTTTCAGTTTTATCGGACTCTACTTTTAACTGCAAAAGAGCAATTCGAATTTGTTTACTCATTTTGTTTATTCGAGTTCAATCTGCGGAGTAGTAATGGTGTTGCGACGAAATGTCACTTATTACTAAGTTGAAAACACATTATTTTGCTTAAATAAGAACATTTCAAAGTTCAAGTCCATAGAGTTATCTCGCATAATTCGGGAGGGTCAAATAAATACAATATTGGTCATTAACTAATTAATTAGGCAGTACAATGGGCCCGGTAGAGTGGCCTAAGTGCGTGCAAGTTAATACTTGCCCCTCCCCCGAAATCCAGAATCCAGAACTAATTAATTGAAAAAACAGTTTTTTTTAATTTGATTGGATTACGTTTCTGCACAGAGCCGTAGCAAGGGTGAGGCGACTAAGGCTTTTGCCTCAGGCGCCATCGCAATGGGGGCGCTAAATCATGACAAAAGCCAATAAATAATAGTTTAAAATTTTCAAAAAGATAAGAATCTTTTGGGCGGGCGCATATATTCAAATTTTACTGAATTCTAAAATTTGACCACGATTTTATTTGCAACATCGCCTAAAATTCCCTTTTAGACTTTTCTCCAAATGGGGATTTTAATCCTCTACAGTAGTTTTTCGTCTATAACTCGCTTAAATACTTTCATTTTTAGTGAAAATTATCATCAAATCCAAATTAAAGAGTACAAAATTCTTTATAAAACAGATTAACAAAATTTGCCTACATCATACTAAGTATTTATGAAATAAAAAGAAAATCTAGAGCAAATTATTGAAAATTTTTTTGAATAATTCTTATTCTGAATAAAAATTTCGTACATTTAAACTTCACCATCGGTGGTGAACAAAACAAAACAGGGTTTCAGGATTTACTTCAGATTTGAAGTAAATTCTGAAATCTCGTTTTGTAGGGAATTTTCTCCTCTTCAATTTTGGTGCAATGACTAAGCGAAAACGGGATTTTAGGAAAGTTGATTCCAACCCCCGCGTTTTTCTACATTTCCCTTTAACTGACTGGGTAACCGGCTAAAATATCACATTATCATCGAGACAATTATTCAAATACAGTCGAGTCGCGAAATAGTGAACAAGGAGATGGGAACGCTGCGAATGATAGCGGGAGTAATGCTGTGGGATAGAGTGAGAAGCGAAATAACCCGAGAAAGGTGTAACATCCAAAACGTTGTCAGATGAATCAGTGCGAGAAGACGGTTTTGAAGAGACCATGTAGAGAGAATGAATGATGAGAGAATCGCAAAAATAGTGATGACACAAAGGCCTAACACCAGGAGATCCCCGGAAGGCCCCCAAAAATATAGAAGGGCAGCTGAACGTCGAAATCCCAGGAAGGCAATATTATGACTAATTAACAGGGATGAGCCCCAACAACAAATAGACGGTTTTCAACCAAAATCTAATCAGCTCTTTAGACAACTGCTGCAAACTAGTATATAAAATTTCAATCAATCAAATCATCACGCGTTTGTCTGTAATTGTTGACGATAGAAACATCACACACACATCCCGACATAGTAATTTCAAAATTGATGGTCTTAAAAAATTCGTATGGACTCATATCATAGACCATGGGAAAAATGCTAACTAAAATTGTTTTTTAACTCGACAACAATTCTTTACTACCTAAATGGGAAAGTAAAAATTGAAAGATAAATCGCATTAATTAAGCCATAACAATCAAAAGTATAAAAAAAACTTGATGCTTCATAAATACGTTAACAAATACAAATGTAGAAAATTAATAACCACAAAGACCATCCTTTCTTAGAGACATTGTTGCAAATCGTAAAGGTAACGAGTTGGCTTACTTCCTACATTCAATTGGAATAATGGTGGCTTATATTTCTTCGATTTAGGCATGAAGATCCTTCAAATTTCTTGGTAAATGTTGTGAAATTCTTAATTTTAATGGAGATCAGAGATTTTTGATAAGCGGAAGGTCTGAGTTCTGCGATGGCCAGTTTATAATATTAATATTGACATCCTTTATATCATAATGACATCCAATATTGACGCCTCCAGATTATTTTCTTTGGGGGTATGTTAAATCCATAGATTATGCTAGCAAACCAACAATTCTAGAAGCATTTGAAGTCAATATTCAGCAAGCCATTTATGAAATAAGGCCAGAAATATTGGAAAAAGTGGTCAAAAATTGGACTGATCGGATGCGCTTCGTAACGATTAGTCGTGGTTGTCACATGTCGGAAATCATTTTCAAATCATAAATGGCTTTAAATTTACTTTCATAAAAAAATAATTTAAAAAACGTTTTCTCCATGTTTTAATGTTTCAATTTGAAGTTGTCATGCAGCTATAAAAAACACCCTACTCTGTACTCTGTTCTCATCACCCGTAAGTACCATATTGGCGAGATATAAACTAAGAGAGATTAGTTCAATTACAGAAACTTGCAAATACTTGAAATGATATTCAACATTGGATTACTGAAGCTTGAGATGAGGTACCACAAATTGAACCCCTCAAAAGTCCCCTAAAATTCCATGTCGGTTTCTCTTCCAATTGGGAATTTTAGTCATCATCAGTTTATTTCAAGTTTATAATGATATTCTTTGTTAATAATAATAATAATAAATGCACCAGCTAATGATGACTAAAATAATAAATTAATCTGGTTGTAATAATTTAATTAAACAGAAAAGATATTAAAACAAAGATACCATGTATAAAAAAGTTTCATTTATTGAGACAAAAAATAAGATATTTTTAACTCTTTGATAGCGGTATATTATAATCAAATTATTTGTATGTAGTATATAATTATTATACTATTATGTTGATTATTTATATTGCCAATAATAAACATGATAAGTAGAGGGGATATGTAGATTCAGTAACGCTTCAGACGATATTAAGAAATATTAATAAGCGAAGTAAAATCTACTATTAAAAATTTCAATCCACCGCGGTTTTTAATGAAATGAAAGCATTACGGAATAAAAATTTCTTTATTTACAGCACTTTATTTAAAATATCCTTTATTCAACAGTGTTCAGCACGGTATGGACCCATCACAACATTCGATGCCCCTGATCTACAAAGCTAATTAACCTAAATTTTATGCAATTGGTTGGGTTGCAGGATATCATTCGGATGCAGAAAAGTCGTGTTGAAATGCTCGATCATATATGACCATAGCTCAGGAATTTCTTATTTCAATTCTCTTGAGCTTTGCAAAAAAGGAAAACAGGAATTTCTTAATTCTCCTTAGTTACCTCTTGAGCCAAATAAGCAAACTTTAATCTCATCGGAGAAAATTACATTTTTCCAATCATCTACACTCAAAATCTCATACTTTTGCCCTTTTTGCAAAGCTGATGGCTTTGCTCTTAAATTCAGTTCTTTTAATATGAACTTCACTGTTTCAACATTTACTTGTGTTCCAGGTATGGTTCTCCTACCTCAGTACGAATATCGTGACTGCAGCAAGGAAAATAAAATCTAAAACAATTTGTTTCATTTGACTGATTTATTTGGAGCCGATAAATCCTTTTAGTGTGTCTCTTAAAAATACCATTAAAATACGCTATTATGATAATTTTTGTGTAAAATATTTTATAGCGAGTGCATTTTTATGACCGCGACTGCATATAAGCGCTCGTGCGTTACTTAGCAACAATAGATTTTTGTTTACAATCATGGTTTACCTATTAAAAATGACGTCTTATTGAATATTACTTTTTCACAAAAGCAATAATTGTGTAATTAATAAATTTGTTCACTTCAAAAAGAACAACCATGGAAAATTATATATATTTACATTTTACAATAAATTACCTACTGCTATTTGTATTTCTCGATTTTTGTTATTTTTTTTCTGGGAAAAGTAGTTTGCATTTCTATTAATTAAAATTTCTAATATTACTATAATCAAATGTAATAAGTTTACTTATAAAAACAATAACCGAAGAATACCCCTTCTACTAGTTTAATTTTATAAGAACCGCCACTGGCGCCGCTTATTCACATGTGGCGCTCATATCGCCATAAAATTACGCGCACAATTTCATTTTAAAGTGTGCCGGTGTCAAAACTTGAGTATTAATTTTTATCACATGAATTTTGACCGGTATTACATTTTTATTGATTTTATAAATTAGTCTCTGTATATTACCTGTAATACAACCAAGTACGTGCGTTTTTAGATTTCATACAAATTTTTTAGTTTATTGTTGTAACTCTATTAGTGCCATTTGAAAACAAAATTTGGAAATATGTCGATAGATGCAATTGAAGGAAACGAATACGAACAAATTGTTCAAAATGGGCCTAAGAAGGTAATTTTTAGTAATTCATTATATCCATCTTTTGCACATGATTCATTTAAGCGTCTTTATCTTATCTCATAGGATATTTGTATGAGTCATATTTTTGACTGCACACTTTGTATAAAGAAAAATTTTTGTCTGCCAGAGAAATGAAGGAATTTATATTTCAGAGGGTTGCAATTATTATCTGAAATCTTGAATTTATTTAGACTTTTGGAATTCGAGTTATCACCTATACCATAGGTGAAGCTCGTGAAATTGTAATTTTAAAATTTATAGCAGGTTCATTAAGTTAAGAATTTTTATCAATGCATTTAAAGAAGATTTATACATTTCAAATTATTCAAGGTTCATTACTTGTGAATCTTGGGCAGCTGTTAACTAATAATGTAGCTGTATATCAGACATATGGTCAATGACGCGACGATTCAAAAGTCACTCACCCAATAATTACCAGTTTTAAAATATTTGGATGTCGATTACCAAATAATATGTAAAAGCTAAGCTGCCTTGATCTCAACTTAAGTGTAGGTGGTTCTTGTTTTTGATTCAGAATAATATTATAATCCGACGAGACGTAGATAAATCAATAATCCCCAGATATATTTTTTGTTTATAATGCAGCATACAGTCTTTTATATTAACATTATCGATAATATTTGCAAGTTTAATCATTTAAAACCCTGACTCGACATTTGAAATTAGTCACCCCTCACTTGCCGATTTCAAGTTTATTATTTGCATAGAAAGTAAAATTAGCATTCCCTAACTTATTGGAAGCTACTTTTTTTGATTATTGAAAATGTTAAACCTTTACCTTTTCATAAAAATTGTTTAATTTAATCAATTAAGGTAATATATTTTAATAAATTTAAAAAACAGATCAACATTTGTATGCATTTAGCGCTTTAAAAGTGTTACACCATATTTACTTTCTCAATCCTGCCAAGTGCAGTGATATAGGAAAATCGATGTTTGTATAATAATACATATTTTCAAAAGATGTGTGATCTAAACATTTTATTTTTGGAATACCGGTTGTTCGGCTGCCACCCCGTTTGTTGTAAACCGTCGAGATTTAATATTGAATGGCTAGACTTAACTGATCTATATGGAAGTACAATTATTTTTATCGAATTAATGATGATGATACACCAAATAATAAATAGCATTGAAAAACCCAATATTATCTGCGAAATTTCATGAATTTCCTCATATTATGATATAGGCAGACATATTTTTTCCATACATCACCGAATGATGCAACTTTTATTACAGTAAATCCAGGATATTTTTTTTTAATGGATTAATGTTCCTGATGTGATATAAAGATAGGGCTAGACTTATGGCTGAGTTTGGAAGGTGGGATTATCCTGGTCTGCTAATAAGTAACCGGATCCAGGGATTACCTTCGCTTTTATAGTTCAATGTTCCAACCTTTTAAAATTTGAATCTGAAGTATTTCGATGGCTTTATCTTGACTGGCCTTGTATAACATCACCGTCGTTGGTGATAATTCCTGCTCCCGTAACATACATTCGTATTAAACCAATTAATGGTTTTTGAACCTAAATTATGTATAAGACTTTTTGCCTTGATGAGTTCTACTTATGTACTGGTACCACCTTTTTTGAACACTGTATAAAGATAGATCATGGAAATATATTTTTTTATTAAAATAAAAACTTCAACAGTTGTAATTTTTTGCAGAAGATTTCGGACATTGAAATTTATTCTGACTACTTAAGCATGCAGAGATAAAAAGTTAATTTACTATAATTTCCAGCATGAATTCTCATTGAACAACTGTCGTACCTAGTATATTCGTAATTACTTTTATAGGTATTTGTTATTACAAATCCGTTTAAAATAGACCACCTGTTAATATAAATTATAATGTCAGATAATGGTAGAATGCAAAATTAGCATTCGTTAGTACCGATAATAAGCAAATAATACATAATATTTAAAAAAAAACTAACAATAAATAGGTACTATAGCATATTGCACATATGTACATAATGTCCATTAAAACGGAATTTATTAATGTTAAAAGAAATGCAATAAAATTGCAGCGGTGGTTTGGCGCGACCGTTGCAAGTCACAGAGCATAAAATTCAATTTCAACATTTCAGATTTAGAGAGTGATATTTTATGGCGGCAATAATTTTTTTCTATATAGATTTATAATTAAATTAAAGGTACATCGATTAAAAAGATTTTTTTTTTCTAATTTGCAATAATTCCATGATAGTATAATATTTAATATTTTATCAAGTATGTATTAACATAATTTGATAAAAATTATGTTTCGGGAATATTATCAATACTATGAGTAATGTTGATGAATTGCTCAGAAAAGCAATTTTTAAACTAAATGATAATAAAAATTAGTAAAATTCTTTCTTTTAATTTGTAAAATTTTACAAACTTAACAAATTTGGTTCAACGACCGAAATGATTGGTGTGATAAAATAATAACATTGTAAATTACGTTGGTGCAGGAAATTATTCATGAATGAATTTTGACAATACAGTCGACAAACCATTGTTAATTTTATAATAATCATTGTAATAGTCGCATATCGATTGGGTAGAGATATTTGTTCAGAAAATCTAATCTAATTTCGTGCAAGTATTTTTAAATTGAAGTAATTTGAGTGGTATTCAGTCAATATTTAGGTTAATGTTTAGACAAAAAATATAAAATTTTTTGTTCTTTGATTATAAAGCATTACTATGTAGTTCAATTATATATTCTGAATAACGTACTAAATTCGTATTATTTATTTTTTTTTTAATTAAGTAATTAATTATTAAAGAAAAGTGTCTATTAATTTATTTATTGTAACAACAGTTATAATTTAGTAGCTAATTTATTATCATAGTAAATGCATTAATTATTATACCTCTATAAATAAATATACTAGTACCTACTTACTTCTTGTTTCTATAACCGTTTAATTCATTTAAATATGACTAGTTTAAGTATATATTTTTTATTGTTTTTATATATCTTTGAAATTATTTATACGTTGATTTAAAAAAGTAAAATGCATTTCATTTATTATTAATTGCATAAATTTTTCTGCGCGATCTAATTATTCATTAAGCACGTAAATTGTACAAATTAAAATGTGTATCAAAAATAAATAATTATAATTATCCAAATAAATATAAAAAATTTAAATTTTAAATGCAACTTTTACTTAGAACAATTAGAAAATATGTTTCGTTTTCTTCTTCTTTTCTCTTTTAATTACATACGTTCGTTGTAGGAGTACGTAATTGATAGAATTTAATTAAAATTACGATTTATACAAAACATAGAAATTGAATTTCTAATTCAATGAATTAGTAAAAAGATTACTATACTTAATTTTTTTAAATTATTAATTACGTAAGTAGAATACGAGGGAGCTCAATTAGTCGGGTAAAAATGAAACAAGGATTATTTTTGGGAATATTCTATATTATTTTCAACATAGTCTCCTTTTGACTGGATTCACTTATTCCAACGTTGTTCAAGTTTTTTAATACTGTCGCTATAGTATGATTTATCAAAACCTTCAAAATATGCGTTAGTTTCAACAATTCCAAGGTTTCAACAAATACTTCATCACTTGTTTGAAATCTTCTTCCACCAAGTCATTTTTTCAGATTTGAAAACAGGAAATTATCACAAGGTGCCAAATATGGGGAATATGGTGGATGAGGAAGCAATTCGTGGCGTAATTCTACAAGTTTTGCTGGTGCAATTTTCGACCAATGAGCTGGTGCATTATCATGATGAAAAAACACTTTTTTCTTTTGTAAATATGGTCGTTTCTGCTTGATTACCTCATTAAGTTGATTCAGTAATGATGCATAATATAGTCCTGTTACTGTTTTACCTTTTTCTAAATAATCTTTAAATATTATGCCACGTGCATCCCAAACACAGTTTCCATAACCTTTCCAGCTGATGGCACTGTTTTTGCCTTCTTTGGAGCACTTCCACCGGCTTCTACCCATTGTTTAGACTTCTTTTTAACAAATCGACGCATAAATTCGCTTGGATTAGCTTGAAACAGTTGTAAACCATGCATTGAAGTTGTCACACGTTTGCATTTTTGATCATCAGTTAACAAACGCGGCACCCATCTTGCCGATAGCTTTCTCGTGTCCAAATGATCGTGCAAAATTGAAACCGTTGCACCAGTTGATATGCTCATAGCTTTAGGAATCTCACATACGTTTAATCTGCGATCATCCAAACCCACGGAACGAATTTTTTCGATGTTTTCTTCAGTAGTGACTTCACGTGATCTACCTGGACGTTCAGCATCATTTTTACCCAGCTTATTGTACCCCCCCCTCTCGTAGTATACTAAATGAACCTATTCAATTTATTAAAAATTTACTGATACAAACTGCGTGGATCGGCGTGGATAAAAGCACAATTTGTTAATAACAGTTTGTTTAGTGGCTTTCCTTATCTGGATTAAATTAGCAACGTTTACAAGTTTAAAAAAGATTGTTTCGACTATTATAGCCCAGCAGTATAATGAATTTATTTTATCGTTAAGTCAACAGATGATATTTTCCTGATTCTAATTAACTTTTTTCATAGTATCACTCTGAACAACATTTTGAGAAATATTACCTACCCCTAAAAAGGTGGCCATCTATAAGATCAGTAATCTAACCTTTGGTTGTTTATAGTTTTAAAAAAAAACAGAAGCATCACTATAAAGGTAAAATTCATCTGCCTAATTGAAATACTATCTGGTAAATTTAATTACCCGGTTCATATCCGGACGGAGCAAGAATTTTTTTCAAATCTGAATCACAGAGGTAATTTACCAAAATAACTCTAAGTAAAACCTTCATTAGAGAAAAGAGGAAATTTACTTACTTTGAGAAGTGAATTTTTCCAGTTAAATTTACAAAATTATTTTTTGTTCTATTATCCATCCCACCTCGTCAGTTTAAAATCACCGAATAAATTTAATTTTCTTGGGAAGGAAATTTTACTACAGAAATTCACAAAGCAGAAAGATTTATTTTGGGTACTAATTCTTGATTAAATTTTTTTTATGTAAATTTGAATATTTAAATTAATTTAACTTGCGGCTTAAGTCTTTATTTTCTGTATAATATTATGCTATGTTGAAATCCACATAGTTGAAAAAGTACACGCGTTTCATTGTTTTGTCTTCTACTGTAGCAATTTTACCGTTATGTCTTCATCGCCTTTGAAAACCAAGACATTTGTTTTTTCCGGTTTTTTCGTCGATACTTCTGGATATTTTTTTAAATGATCTTTAGCTTAATGATCTTTAATTTAAGCTTATATTATATTTTAGTATTGATGAGGTCTATAAATTGTCTTATAGACAATTTGGTTATCAAAAATTCATCGGATGGAAAAACTATTTTTAATGCGCCTTAAATCGTAATTCCATCTGAGTTCTCAATTATTCAATACTTTATAGAGAAAATTCAATTCTAAATATTAATATCTTTTTATAAAAAGTTTCAATATACCAAAATATTTTAAGATATTATACTTATCATCACAGTTTGAACTATGATATGAATTATACGATTTGTATCATAAATATTTCACAAATCTTTCTCGTATTTTGTTAATTATATCTTCTATCAAAGTATTAATTTATCCTTACAAGCAGTAGAACGTAGAACGGTACTCTAGCATTGATCGAAAGTGCAGTTTACGTTATTCCGGTTTTTGTACAAGAAGTTGTCAGCAAATATTTTTTAATTTAATTAAAAAATTTTAATAAAGTTAATTTAAGTAACTATACGATTTATATTTTTACAAAATCACATACAAAATCATAATCAGAAATGATAAATCATATAAAACCTCGTTGATAGCTCGCATATCGAAAGCTGCACTTAATAACATATTATTATATTATTGTACAGTATCATTAAAATTCTATGTTCGATAAATTCATTAGATACCGAATTATGAAACCCAATATTTGATTAACTTTTTTTATTAAGTAAATAATCATTAAAATACCCGAATAAATTAATTTTGAGACCATATGAAAATTTACTCAAAATTTACTGATTTTCTAATGACAATTTCGTTCATAATAATTCAACCAATAGGATGTTACAATCTCATCAATTTGAACCAATCATAATCTACTTCCTTTGACAATACAGACCACGGTGGTGTATTGTCGCAGCAATACGACCACCGTGGTCTGTATTGTCAAATTTCCATAGTAACGATGGAAACTACGTGAACGCATACTATAAATTATTTGTTGTCAGAAAAAATTGAAATTTTATTTACGAAATTGTCAAACGAATTCCACACGATACTATAAAATTGTCGGTTAATTTTTAAACCATGGAATCTTCGTGTTTGTCGCCATTTCAAATCACCATTCGTGCTAAAGCACTCATGGTGATTTTAAGGGCGACAAACACTCAGTTCCAGTTTCAAAAATTATTGCCGACAATTTGATAGTCTCTTGTGGTATTATATATGACAATTTTTTTTTTCGGTTATAAACATTTTTTGACGTCTGTCATTGATTATTGACAGTGCCGTCCAAATTTAATAATTATAAGGTGATTAATAGTGTAATAATTTACTTAGGGCGGCACTGTTCATGATTTTTTAGGTCAATAATCAATGACGGACGTCAAAAAATGTTTATAACCATTTTATAACCGAAAAAAAAATGACGACACCGCTTTCGAGCCAGAAGCTTTAGGAATAATTTTGACAGATTTAATTTGTAATTTATTGGCTATTATTTTTCCAATGCACATCATATTTCTTTAAAGAACGTTCAATTTATTTCTTCTTTTTTTTTTTAACAACAATTAAAGAGGAAATAACAAGTGCTGGGTATTTTCAGATGCAGAAAAAAATCTTTTTGGATTAATACAATTTTCATTATTATCAGTTCCAATGGGAAACAGAAATAAAAAAAACTGATTAATCATGTTAATTTCCTATGTTCGGGTATGTTAACTAATTAAGGTTTGTTTTCATGGATACAATTTTATCTGTAGAAATAAATCTGTGATTAAGTTAACTTGGGATGGTGCAACTGGACCTTAATACATTATTTTGTAAAGAATTAATAACGTAAGAGTTAAAACGGCGATCATGACCTGGTGGTTATTTTGTTAACCACAGAATACAGCTGCTAACGTAGGGTTTCCCGGTTCGACTTCAGGTTTGAGCGTAAAAATTTATTAACCGTCTCCGTGCTTGGTAGGGCACGTAAAGCCGTTGGTCTCCTTGTGTTAATGATTTTCCTTCATCACAATAAAAAACAGGTTACAGGCACGTTGCGGGCCAGCTTAGCAAGCTACCTAAGATGTAAAAACCAATGGGGTACCGACAAAAAAATTTCGTTGTGCTTTTTTTACGTAAATGCGATCCTTAGGATGTCCTTTTGTCATGTAATGTAATTAGATTTTTCTAAGTGTGACTGATTTCGATATAATTAAATAATGAAATTGAAATAAATTTAAATTATTTATTCAATCTGTGACGACATTTCCAAATTAGTTAGGAAATTTTCCGTGCCATTCATGCCAAGCCATGCCTTTGCACGGAAAATGTACTAACTAATTTGGGGATGCCCACGGAACTAATCAAAAAAAAAATTGATAAAACACAGGTTCACATCTAACTTAGGAAGAAGAAGAAGAATTAATAACAATTGTCCTATATAAGACTCTTGTGAAAATTCAAAAAAAATTCCTTTTTTATATTTAAACGTTTTGCAATCACTTTTTAATATTTATTTGGTATTTTTATATTATATACAGTCATAAATTACAGATTTATCACAGCGTAAACCACCGTTGTTGATTATTTGGTGTTCTTTCGGTTTCTAATCAATATCTATTCATTGCGTATTATATTTACAGCCATACATCGCAGATTTATCACAACCTAAACCACTTTTGTTAATCATTTGGTGTTCTTTCGGTTTCCAATTTTCCTTAAAAAATATAATTCAACCTATTTTATATAGAGCATGCATGTTGTGTTCAGATACACATCAACGTTTCGCTTTTATATTTTAAGATAGTTCATTATTGCAGATTAGTAGGTACTAGTTCAAAATTTAATTTTCACAATAAATAACGAGGCGGTGATCTTTCTGATTTAGTTCCAGTTAGTTAACTAAAGTATATTAATTAAATCACTTTTAATAATACCCGTATTATTTTAAAAGTATCTGGAACGTTTGTTAATTTAATTACAATTTGTGCTAATAATTCTCTGTTTATTTATAATTTACATTTTGAAACTTTTAGTACGATATTAAAAATTTATAAATCGTAATACTGGTAATACTTTTTAAGTGTGAAAAAATACTTCATATAAATTACAAATTGGAGGTATTTCGACGCATTTATCAACTTTATGTTTGGTCTAATTTGATAAAAAATTATCAAAATTGACTTTCCGGTTTTATGAACATGATTTATAAAATTTCAAACTATAAAAAAATGTAAGCTAACCCATTATCACTAATACCCGTACGACTTGACTGATAATGGGGTATTCTTTGTATTGTAATCGAAAAATTGATTTAGATTGTATAATCGAAATGAACTAATATTTATAATGTTTTTTATGATGTAATTTTCGACGATTTTCTGATTATCTTGAGTACCTACCTACATTAAGTATTTTAATAAGAAAAGAGACTTGAGAGTTAGTCTTCTGTTATAAGTCATAGGTTTTTATACACTAACTAAACTAAAAGTCTTTAAATACAGTATTTATCTAGAATCTAGATACTTGCTTTAGTTGCTAAGTGTTGTACAAAAAACATTGTGGCAATTTAGATTGGAGTAATACAATTATTTAATAATGTAAATAAGAGATAAGATGCACTTAAAAAATTTGAGTACCTACTTATCATGTTGTTGTTTTTGGACGGTTTAACTTCTTAATGTCGTCAAATAATGGTCCTTAAAGTTAATTTTTAAGCAAGTCACTTAGGTATTTCTTGAAAATTTTAAGATAATATCTTTAACGTGCTAAAACAAGATAATTTACATTTCTGCGGGGAGTGCGACCGAAAATGGGAATCATTGTTTTTTTAGACTACTTAGCGATTTTTATAATTTGATTATAAAAAGACTGCCTATAAGTTCCTCGAAACTTATAAGAGACAGATTACAACATTATATAACCATAATACGAGGACTTTACAAGTATACGAATATAAAAAGTACATAAACTTCTCAGGATTAAAAGGAAAATAATGGGTGTATTTTTATTTTTCTAAGTCATATAAGAAACACTGAGGCAAAGAATATTAATTAAAATTAAAGAGGATCTCCATCATAATTTTATACTCTTTTAAGTATTTTTATATCATTGAATCAATTTGCCTTCTTAGTTTAAAATATAAACTCCAAGAATTAAGTAAAAAACAAAGTTAATTTTTGTTTTACAGGTCGCCATGTCAACCAGCATGGATGCAGAAGCCATACGGGAAGCATATGATGATGTAAGAGCAGATAATTCGGAAACCCAATGGTAAATTTTTTATTATATTCAGAAAATCTACTTTCTTACTGTCAGATAACTCGTACACCAAACAAGTATACAATATAATATGTATACTTGCAAAATTATGTCTTCCCCGTATTTTTGAAATGATAAATAATAGACGGTCTACTTTTCACACTCATTTTGAAGCTATGCTACTTATCGCACGGGTTTGCACGGGCAGTTAACTGAAAAAAATCGTTCGTCACACAAATTGCTAACGCAAATTCGTCACACAAATTTCGACCATCGCTTTCAAATTTCGAACTTCCCTTCAAACACCATAACTCCGGAGCCGAGAGGGCTAGGACCCTGGGAATGGTGACTATGGATGGGGGGGCGGAGGTGGCAACCTCCCCCGACCCCCCGCCTCAAACCGGTTTTTAGGGAAAATAGTTTTTTGACAAAACTAAAAAAATTAAAAAATTTCCCCTCCTACCCCCCCCTTTTATAGCATAGCTTCTGTGGACGGTCCGACGACTGCTCTCATTTTTTTTGCGTTAGTAAATGAGCTACTTTAAGCCACTAGTGCGTTAGACTAAATGTGGAAAACATCAGAGAAATGTCAATTCAAATAAGAATCATCGATTTTGAAAGAGTTCTGTACGTTAGAAGGTAAAATTTTGTATGTAACACAGGTGAAAATGCATTTTCACATTGGCGTTTTGTAATACTCGTATTGCCTTTTTTACACTAGTTAGATAAATAATATTAAATACCACACGTATATAATTACACTATCAACTCTTGTTATTTTCTATATGTAATGATCCTAGAAATAGTAACAAACATAGAAGTTCCCCCCAGCATAATACCAATTAAAAAATGAAACGATTTATTTTGTACAATAAAGAAAACTTGTAGTATGGACAATAATACAAATGAAAAAAAAAGATTTATTTTGTGTTTTCTGAGAAACTACTAAATGAACAAGTATTTTATTAATAAAACTTGGTCGCTTGTTTTGATGATTTATACGTCCTAAAATTTGGTATCACCTTTTTTCAACATCCTGTTTAAAACTTTGGTGTATGAGTTAATACATGAAGAGAGATGGATTGTAAAATTTAAATAAAACTAATCTGGTAATCTATACATAATCATTTAATAATTTAGGGCAGTATTCAAATTTGATGGTCAAAAAATCATTTGTGTTGCAAAAGGAAGCGACTTTGAAAAGTTTAAAGAAAATTTTGGAGAAAATGAACGAGCATTTGGGTATATACGTTTACAAACCGGGGATGAAATGTCAAAGAGACAAAAATTTCTATTTCTCACATGGGTAGGACCATCGGTAAATGTAATTCAACGAGCCAAAATGTCAACCGACAAATCAATGATCAAAGATGTTATCAAGGTTTGTATTTTAATTCAATTTTAAAAATTATTGCCATTAATAAGGAAATTTTTTTTAGAATTTTGCAGCAGAACTTCAAATAGAAACTTTAACAGATTTTGAGTTGAACCATTTTATGGATACCTTAAATAAAGCTGGTGGTGCTAACTATGGAACTGGTGTTCGAGATCTCTAATATTGCATATAAAGCACTTGTATTTTTTATTTATACAAATGCTTAAAATGTTGTACATTGACTACAAGCTTGATACTAAGAATTCGTGTAAATTTAATATAGACACTTGTGTGAGCTATTAAATATAATTATAATAGCATATTTTTTTATAATTATTATACCCCTTCTATGTGCAATATATATTATTAATAAATTTTTAAACAAATATACGTGTACAACATTTTTTAATGTAGGCTCATATTTCTTTGACAACTTAAGTCAAAAATTGCCGTTTCTGGGTTATTGTAGTAAAACAATTCTATTTGTTCCCCTCTTTCTAATGGTATAAAGAACTTATATCAAATCACAAAAATAAGAGTGCGAGAGTGAAAATATTATAAACTTTTTTCGAAATTTATCCTTTTCAACCGGTAAAAATAACTTAATTTGGTTCTACTGTAAACTTGTGTTTTTTGACTTAAGTTCTTTATACCAAACATCACAGATTTATTAAATCTTTTTTAAATTAAAGCTTAAAACTTGCAATGAAAGCGGTAGGAAAATCAATTTGTTATTTAAAAATATTCATTTTCACTATAAAACGTTTTATTTTCAAGTTACAATATTATAAAATTATAAGTTTGCTTACGTAGTGCAAAATATTGTTTTTAATTAAGTAGAAAATGAAATGTTAATTCTTTCGAGGCTTCTTAGCAATTGCTTCGCATGTAGATTCAACCTCTGGTGCAATGGCATTAAGAAGAGGTTGTTTACAATAACTTCCAAATAAGGTACATAAAAGTGCAACGCCATAACCTGTAGCTCTCTCACCCTGAAACAATATTAATTAATTTATTATTGTAATTTTACAAGAATAGCCTTACGTTATGTACAGGAGATGCCATATCAATGTGTACCCAAACTCCAGGATAATCAAAACCCAAATGAGCACAAATGAACAGTCCAGCACAACTTGATTGAGCATTGTTACGATCAGAAACTGAATTTTTCATATCGGCGATTGCAGAAGCAAACTCAGGGAAGTGTAATTCTGGGCAATAAGGAATTGGAAACAGTAAATCACCTGAATTTTGACCAGCTTCAAAACAGAAATTTTCCCAATCTGCATTATTTGTTAAAATAGCTCCGTGATATTTTCCTGTAGCAATTCCTTGAGCACCGGTTAAAGTAGCCATATCAAGAATTACGTTAGCTTTCAAATCACGATGTGCATAAACTACACCATCAGATAGAACCAAACGACCTTCGGCATCTGTATTGTTGATCTCAACGGTACGTCCCGAATACAGAGTATGAATATCGTCGGGTCTGGTAGCCAAAGGACCAACAGAGTTTTCTGCCAAACAAAACACTGCATGCAAATTTTGAGTAAAATTTGCTTTAACAGCAGCATAAAATGCACCCAGTATAGCTGCTGCTCCTCCGCAATCTCTCTTCATTCCTGGCATTGAAGTCTAAAATATTTTAAATGCATTAATTTTTCAATAGTTTCTTAAAAATGTAAATTTACCTTTCCCTTAATACTAAGGCCACCGGTATCATAAACAATACCTTTTCCTACCCATGCGATAGTTGTAGTAGCTCCAGATGGAGTATAACTCAAAACTGCTAAAGCAGGTGGAACGGCGGCAGCTTTTCCAACACCATAAATACCTCCAAATCCTTTTTCTTCAAGTTCTTTGCCCCGAATAATTGTGGGAACAATATTTAAACTTGAACCGATAGTTACGATTTCCTGCAGTGACAATAATAAACCATATTAGTCCCTTTTTTTAAAAATTAATTTTTTTTACTGTTTTGTATTTCTATTGCATCGTAAAATATTTTTAATTTTGAAATAAGCGAGTTTTTTTATATTATAATGTGAAATTATTTAATAAATTTTGCGCCAATTCCTTCTTTTTTTAAACGAAAAGCTAAAGAAAAGTTCTAATAAAGGCACATTTTTTTAAATTCAAGTATCATCTAATGTAATTTTATGAAGATTTGTCTCCAAGTTGTAGTGTTTTGACCCCTCGAGCACGTCCGTGAGTATATAAATTATTTTGATTTTTATTGTTTAATTCATTAAACTGGTTAACTTTTAAAATTTATTTTAATAGAATAGTATAAGTAATAATAATTATGATCAATAAAATTCAAATAGCAGTTGATTACAAAAGTACACTGAAAAGCACTTTCCGTTTCATAATTATTATCAATAGTATTTAAAATCCCACATTTATAAATTAATAAGAACAGCTAAATGGTATATATTGCTCCAATCCCTATAAATTTCAAGATACAGCACTCCATAAAACCCAATTTTTTTGTATAAAAACAGGTAGCATTTAGTTTTAAATGTATTTTTGTACATACAATGTACATCTCCGCATGAAACAACTTCCTAGCCCTAACAAATTGATCACACTAAAAAATTGATCACTTTTTAAGAACTTTCTCGGGATCTCTCTAGCCCTGAAAGTTTTAGATATATGCCCGGTAGAAAAAAAAACCTTTTCAAGGTGAAAATTGTGTAAATTACGCCGAATTACGTTCCCTAGAACTTTCGTTTATCACTTTTATTCCTGGGATTCCCAGGAAAGCAATTATTTCCAAAAAACTACATTTTACAATCTTCAACCGAAACTGAAAGTAAATTAAGATTTATTGGAAAATCATATCTCCAAAGCTATTCAGGTTAAAACATTTTAATTTATTTTAGGCTTATGTGGAATTTTATTCTCTACACTTGAAGTTACGTAAAATTTGCACTAAAATTGAGCTATTGGCAAAAATGTAAAAAGTGGTATAAGAGAATCCTGAATGTCCTAAAGTATGTTACTAAAAACGGACGTAAAAATTTTAAAAAAATGTGCTAGTCTTACTAGTAGTTTAAGCTCGAAAGAATAAACAAAAATTTTGATGAAAATTATGTAGAATTAAGTTCTCTTATAGGGATATGAGATTAAGATCGCAGCGCCGCTGGGAAAAATGTGAACTAAGTTAAAACACATTCGTGTGACAGCGGTGCTTGTGTTCTGTTGTATTTTACGAGTTTTTCATTCCTTTTTCCAAGTGAACTTGTTATTTTGTTTAAGACAAATTACGGTTAGTGTTGTTTAGTAGTTCATCTTCCTGCAATTAAATAATATATACGGTTAGGTGAGTTTTAGATCGCTTATTTTCGACGTGGGGTTTTATGTTTAATTTTTAAAATTTGCAGATATGTCAGAATCTTACGAATTAAGATTAAGTCTTCTTGACTATCTCAAATATTTAGAGGGGTGTGAAACATCTAGATGTGTTTATGAAGGCGAAGCAGTTTTAAACGCAGGGCACGTTGTTCTATGTGGTAAAACATTAATAGAAGCGAAGCAGAACAAAATAAATATTGTAGCATTGTGCATCCAATCTTCTGCAATAAATGCTGATCCCCATAAAATTAATGGAGTTTTCAGCCGTGGGGAATAAATGAAAACTTAACTCCGGATTTTCTTTGCCCAAGATGAACATTGAGGCACTGAACAATATTGATTAGCGCTCATATCGAAGTATATTATTAGAAAATCTTGTTAATCGTCGAAAACTTTTAAAATCACCACTACAATATACGCAAAATAAACGATACTACTCATTTAACTTAGTTCGCCAAAATTTCCGCTAGGTGCCGTGTTGCTTGTCACTAGTTCCTTTTTCTGCCCATTTCTAAAAAATTAAATTAAAAAATTTAATGTCAAGTTGAGATTTTCAGAAAGCCATATCTCCAAAACTATTGAGGTTACATACGATACAACCTTAAATTTTTTTTAGTTTTACTTGGAATTTTATTTTACTAACCGATTTGATTCATTTTTATTACAAGTGTAGGCCATGACCATGACTTCAATAGATGTAAGTGGCAGGGCACAATTTGCATATAGTCAATTTCGAAAAATTTTATTGAAAAAAATAATTTGTGTTTTGTGTTCATAATACTTCGTCCAACACAATTTCAGCAAAAAGCTGGTGGCTTGGCTGTGAAGTGATAAGAACAATGAGAGCTGATTCGAATCTCCTAATTGATTTTTTTTATAGCAAACTTATGCAATTTTATGCATTTAACAAACAAATTTGACAACACTGCACGAATCAACGCCGGTCCATGTATTCGTGGCGCCCTATGTTAGCTATATCTATATTACCTATCTAAATTGAGAAAGGTTAAGTGCGTTGCTGCTAATGCTGAATACCCTAGTTCAACTCCAGGCTCACTAGAACTTTATTCTGACCGTCTCCCCTCGGAAGGCAATGGCAAACCACCGAGGTGTATCTGCTTGGTACAGTGTCTCTGGAGATGAAGTGTATACACTTTCCGCGGTTCAGAGTCTGCGTTTAGCAGTAGGTCCCCTATGTGTGTGATAATACTTCAAACGCACAACACATACATAGGAGAGAGGTCGCCTACGCCTAGAATCAGGCACGGCACTTGAAAAAAAAAGTTGATAATTACAAAACTTATATAAATATAAATTTTTTCTTAACTCCCATCTCCTTAACCCGCCAAGTAATACTCTGCGTCTTTCTCTGCAAAATAACTGTTTACGAAGGTGATGGGATCTTAATTTGAAGAAAATCTGTCCTCCGAGCGCAACTTTTAGCTTTTAGCTAGTGATGGTGAAGCCATAGGCGAAGACATCAAGTACGCTTACTTTCATCACCATTTTATTAAGAAAATTGAAGAATAAAAATTAATTTTCCCTGGCATCCTATGCCTCCAAGTATACATAAAGCATTTATTTATGAGGCAGGTATGATCGAAGCAGTTTCAGAATTTATTGGCTTGCTTTCTGAAAAATCTTTGGAAGCAGACAAAAAATTTTTTTGAGCAGAACAAATTCTAGAAAATCCAATAACAAAGACAACTTTTAGTTGAAGAAGAAATGGGAAAAAGAGAAAGAATTCTGAAGATTCAGATGAATATTTTGATTCAACTAATGAACATTGTCTTGATTAGGATGACGACAAATTAGATGTAAGTAATTATGATGCTGAAATTATCCAATATTAAATATATTTTTTTATTAAATAAATTTACGAATATTTGCATGAAAATTGTTTAAATCTAAAATAAATAAAAATAATATATTCAAAAATATAAACTAAATGAAAGATATGGAATGATAGAAGGAATGGGGGATTCGTTTTACCACTTATAAGTAGTATTCCTAAATTAATTTCATTTTTATTTCTTAATTTCCGTAACGCCCTAAAAAACATTTCCGACGTTCTAGTACTAAATATAGCCCCTATCTTATACGTACTACGTAAAACAAAATTTATTTTTAAATATCAATTTTTAACGGTTTTGTGTATTTTTACACAAATGTATTAAATAGTAAATAGTCCAGGCAAGGAAGGTTTTTAGTTTGCCAAAAATCCGGGCAAGCTGTATTTTGGCAGAGATGTACATTGGAGTGTTCTAATAAACCCCCCAAAAGTCACATAAAATCCCATGCCGGCGTCCCCCACAATCCGGGGTTTTAGCTCCCCCAACGCGATATTTTGCCGATCGATAACTCGCTTATTTATGCTTGTATGAAAAATTATGATCAGACCATAATTGAAGAGCATTAAATTGTCTATAAAATAGTTTTTTTTCATATTTTTCCATGGCACACTAATATTTCAATTATTGACCGAAAACACGGCCCACCCTTAAAATGGCACAATCTTGATTCCTTGCAGAGAGAGAAATGTTTTCAGTCACGGGAAATGCTTTTAATAATAAATTAATTGAAATTGTGGCCAAGGTTGGAAAATGAAGAGAAAAATAGATTTTTTCAAAATTTGTCCAAGTTATAGTATCTTCCAAGTAACGAAACCGAAATTTTGATTAAAGCATACAGAAGGTCCGGGCAAGCTGAAATTTGGCAAATATGTACTATATTGAAGTGTTCTAATAAACCCCCAAAATGTCTCATAAAAATCCCAAGCCGGCATTCCCTCAAATGAGGATTTTAGCCCCCTAAGTGCGGTGTTTCGCCTATAGGCTATAGGGGAAAAATATTAATTGTACGCACCCTCGTGGCTGTAATATCAACTAAATATTTGACGTCACGATGATGATAAAATAAAACTTTTATTATTTTCATATGGGTTTTATACGGTAGTGATTATTGTTTATCCTGGTGAAACAATATTAATATGTAAGTATAACAAATTTTTTAATGTGTTTTCATATTGTACGTAACCATATTCAAATTACTTTTGTTAGGTTTTAGCATCATCGTGACGTCATGCTTGTTGTTGCATACAGCGCTCCATCGGTGATATTTTTCCCCTATGGCTCACGTATTTTTACTTTTACGAAAAATTACCATTAAGCAAAGTTGAAGAACATAAAATTCTCTATAACTTGTGGCGCTGCAGTAGGTAGTACTACAATACATACTGTAATAGCCAAATTAAACTTTGTTTAATGGTAATTTTTCGTAAAAGTAAAAATACGTGAGCTATAGGCGAAAACCGCACCTAGGGGGCTAAAATTCTCATATAGGGGAACGCCGGCTTGGGATTTTTATGAAACATTTTGGGGGTTTATTAGAACACTTCAATATACATCTTTGCCAAATTTCAGCTTGCCCGGATCTTCTGTAAGCTCAACCCAAAATTTCGGTTTCGTTATTTGGAAGATACTATAACTTGGGCAAATTTTGAAAAAATCTATTTTCCTCTTCATTTTCCAACCTTGCCGACCTAGATCTAGACCGTGTCGGATGTGGTTGTTCGGCCTTCGGCCTCACTCAAGGGTATCACAGGCATACGTGTAGACCGTGGTTTTTCGACCTTCGGCCTCGCTCCAAGGTACTAAAGTAGCCTATGTTTTTCGTAGCATTGTAAATAACTTCTACACCAAATTTGGTTAAGATTGGTCAAATAGAAACGTAAAGCACGTGCACGCGTATTTGCATTGTCGATCGGTTGACAGTTTGACAGCATTCATTATTGTTTTTTAAGTTGATTTTGAGTAGCCTGCCTTCCTTTAAGGAATCTCGATAATCCATTCATGCGCGTCCCTATGGGACGCGCATGAATGGATTATCGAGATTCCTTAAAGGAAGGCAGGCTACTCAAAATCAACTTTCCTTTCCTTTGCGAATTTTTGCACTATTTCAATACAAAAACATGCGCAGGAACCTACATAATAACTGTGCCAAATTTGGTTCCGATCGGTCAAACGGTTTAGGAGTCTATAGGGAACATACATACACACATACATCCATTTTTATATATATAGATTATATTATTCATATTTCATAAATATTAGGGGTGGAGAGGTGGGTCAAAATTAATTTTCTTTTAAATAATCCTTACGTAAGATGTGGGGGGGGGGTTCCACAATCTTACGTACCCTTACGTGGGGGGGGAGGGGGTCCTTACATGTAATTAGGCAAGCATAAAAAATAATTTGAATTGTATTCTATTTGCTTTTATATTAATATTCAGGAACTAATAATAATTTATACAAATTTACAATGCCATATAAATTGAATATCTGCAAGGTATTGCAAAATAAAAAAATAATTTGAATTAAAAAGGGGAACGACAACAACGTTTTAAACATTGAAAAGCATCTTAACACAACAATAACATGCAAATTACCTGCAAAAAGTGGTCCACATTCATTTCATTACATGGTGTATCGACTATACGTGCAGTTAAACGTATTCCGGTAGCTGCATATTCAATCGCCTTCAATTCCTCTACAGTTACTTCAGAGGCTTCGGCGTTATTATCTTCATTATCTACAAATAAAATAAGTAGTTGCTTTGCCCATAAATAAAAAAAGCTACACTTACTATTTGCTGATGGAACAACAATAAATTCCACTGAAACATTCACATTTTCGTTACTACCAGTTGATGTTTTCTTACTATAAAGTGGAAAAGCTCTAGCGATGGCGCAACCGCTTGCAAAGACATCTGCTCGTTCACAAACAATCTTAATAATAAAAGCGGTTTTCAAAGTCCCTCCTCAATATAAAATTTCAGTGTACTTACCACAATACTTTCGTTGACTCCGACACTGCAATTTTGAACTAACCGAGTAATTGCATGAGATCGAGATGGAGTGTTATGACGACTGCACTTTGTAGGCAATGCAGCAACTGTGGCTAAATTTAAGTACAAAGAACAAGTATCAGTTGGTGATGGGTGCAAGCTATAAATAGACGATTTGAACACCTAAAAAATGATTTCTTTAGTTTACAAAATTGACCGGAAAAAGTGTAATCGTTACATCTTCATCTACTCTAGGTTCCAATTTACACTTGATATCCTGATATTTTAAACGTAATAAGTGAATCAAACGTCCAATAATAAGTACCGGAGTGTCTTGCGGATCAGTCTTTGTTAAAAAATTATTAAACGTGATCTTCACCATTGCAATGAATGTAGATTGATATTACTGTAAAATAATTTGTACACGTAATTAGCGTTTATAGTACAAAAATCACTTATCATATAAATTAATAAATCAACGATAACATTAGTAAATAGTAAAAGCGATAACTTACTGGATAAAAAAATCTCATCAATTTTGTCGTTAGGCAAATACTTGAGATAAACTTTTGAAATCCGTATATTAAAATTCTTTCAACGTTGCATTATTCTCACCAAAATATTGCTTACAGGAAAGCTATTTATGAACACAAAAACAATGCGGACGTATTCGACAACGTCAAAAATGAACACAAAAATGAAACGACAGCTGCTGCCAACTGATTGGTAGGTGGAATGTCTCGCCGTGCTCGCCGTCGAGTCGAATAAAAAACAAGAGAACAAATTATTTGTGTTCAAATAAAACAAAGACAAAATTTGTTAGCAACATTTTATAGACATACAAGGTCAAAGAAAGTCGGCGATCCCTAAAAAGTTCGAGACTGATACGACTGTTGAAAGGAACTACTATTTTGACCTTTGCCATCTTCTCAAAAAGGTTTCGACATTTCCATTGTCTGCAAAACAAATTGTGGGTTTATCGTTGTTTAATGTTTATTGAAAAAGGATGTTTATTCTAAAATCTGAGAGTCAGCACAACGGTACTACGTGCTAGGGCGAGCTGGGGGCGGGCGAACTGACATCAAAATTTTGATGCAAAAAAATTTTCAAGTCCTGCAAGCAGTGGCGGTTTGTATTTGAGACCGCAGTTTGGTGCGTATTACCAAATAATAATTTAAAAGTCAGATAAATTAGGCTTCTAAATGGAATTCAGGAAGTGGTTACACGCATGGACTTAGAAGATTCCATATCCATAAGTCCATGGTCAAACCTGATCCATTTATGTATGTATATAGAATAAAACAGTTTCAAATTAAATAAACAATAGGCCAGTAAAACTTAAATTTCTCGAAACCCGCCTATTGCAGAATAGGTAAGTCGACAAAAAGGGTTATTGCGTAAAAAAAATAGGAGCAAGCTGGAATAAATTTTATTTGCTTTATTAGGACCTCTAAAAAGTCATACTAATTTTGCACCCTCTAGCGATCCCGGATTTCGCCGCCCTAGAGGAAAAACCACGCTAAGAATTGCAGTTTTACGAATATTCGTGAATATCTCGGTTTGAGTGCACTTTAGAGAAAAATATAACGTTATTGAAAGTAAAGTACACTAAATTGTCTAGAGAAAAGATCTTATAAGTTTTTCTTGTTAATCGATCGGTTACGGAGTTACCGCCATCAAAACTCATAGTATATTGTTGTGTCCTTGTCCCCCTTATTGCTCTGGGTAACAAAGAACAACAAACTTTCTGCACCTACCTTAGCAAGCTCTTAATCTCAGGTTGTTTTTTTTTATCTTCCGTATTTCACGTCAGCAACTCAATAAGTATCAGCACAAAAGAAACACAATTTGGGTTCAGCTAACATATTTATTAAACAATAACACATAAATAAAAATGGAACAAATAACAATCAACACAACTCCTCAAACAAATCAAATGCAAACTTAAAATTATACATCAAACTATGCTAACCTTGTTATCTTTCTTGATGAGACGTGGCTGTCGTTGCACAACACTATTCACTTTTAATCGCCTTTCCTTGGTAGGCTCCTGGCCTGTCACAATTCCAGTCCAAATGCTGCTCTTTATGTGCTGTCTCCTTGGAAGACACACCCGTAACGATACTTTTGTATGGGATGTAATGGTCGCTCTGTAACAAAACGGGATTTTGGGTCATAAAAAATTAATTTTAATATTTTAAATTGAGATAGGTATAGTATTTATAAATTATTTGCGATAATAACTGATGATTGTTAATCAACCATATTTATCACCAGCGGAAGAGATAAGTTTTATAACGTGAACGAGTATTGATAATGTATTTTATCAATATTCGTCTGCATGCGAACTTCCTGCGTCTGAATTGACTTTTATACTGTTCTTTGTTTGGGTGAACTGTTTAATTTCAGACAACAGTGAAGTATCGCTAATATGACTGGATATTTTCAATGCAGTCGACGCGATTCCATTGATGAAATAATCAAGATTTGATTGCATTAAAGCAATCAGTAGACATTTGCTTCTCGTTAAAAAAGCGATGTATGATGTATCTGTCTATAGGTGAAATTTGTCAGTGATGCAATTCTCACGCTATGGAAAGTGAAAGGTATAAATATGGTTGAATAAATTAGTCGAGAGTCAGAAGTCGGTGGTGCGCCCGTAGAGTGAGAAGTCGGGGGTGCGCCCGGAGAGTCAGAAGTCGGGGGTGCGCCCGTTGAGCTGCGGCCGGGGGCCATGGGCTCTCGGGATTAACCCTTAGCTTCACAACGAGTCACCCGGGTGACTATTTCATATTCATAGCAATATTTTTACATATCAAACTTACCGTAAGTGTCTACACGTTTAGGACATCTTATATTTATGTATTATAAAGCGTTGTGCGTAGATATACTATATTTTTTATTAAAAGAAAAAAAATTATTGATCGATAAAAATTTTTATACTTACTCTGCACAACGTAGTCACCCGGGTAACTTAATAGTGGAATAGTGTTTTATAATTCCCCTTTTGGGTGGGGATTACCTAACCCTGGTCACTCCAAATAAATTGAAAATTTCCTATTGCAAAGAGGAAGGTTTATATAGTATACTGACATAATTTTCACAAGCGAAGATATAATCAAAATTTTGAGTAAATCGATTTTGAAGTTTGCAAATTTACATGTTAAATTAACGAGATTCCCGCGCGTCGCTCATTAACACTAGAGTATTTTTGCCTTCATCCCGGTTTGCTTGATGGGTGGCGCCTTCTCGTATGTTTAGCTCTGCCGCGGAGCGGCGTACGCGAATGAAAAACCGCCCGGAGGCCCGTAGGGTAGGTTTTTTGTTGCGCCCAATTCTGGCCGTGCCAGCTTATATTTATTACTAATATCCACTAATCACACCCCCAATCTATCCGAATTTCAAAGAAAAATTCAAATCGGAAACCGGGATGAAGGCAAAAATACTCAGTGTTAATGAGCGACGCGCGGGAATCTCGTTAATTTTACATGTAAATTTGCAAAACTTCAAAATCGATTTACTCAAAATTTTGATTATATCTTCGCTTGTGAAAATTATGTCAGTATACTATATAAACCTTCCTCTTTGCAATAGGAAATTTTCAATTTATTTGGAGTGACCAGAGTTAGGTAATCCACCCCTTTTATTAACAATTTTTTTAACAACAATTATTACAATTTGTTATTGTTTGACAATGTTCATTGCACACTGGATCGCCTAATCAGCAGAACTACTTCTTCATAAATGTAATCAAAACGTATAAAAATACTAATATCCTAATATGATGATATTTGAGTTACGTTTTCCACATAACTCGAGTAAGGCACCCGGGTGACTCGTCGTGCACAATGCGTTAGAATTTTATCCGTGCAGCTAACGGTTAAGGAAGTCTTTTCAGTGAGTTCGCCGGAGACTGGGGTAGATTCTCGCGTACGGAACGGTTTGACGGATTATCAGTTTTGATTTTGTTTTGGGCAAATAAGACAAGGGAGTGTCTTCATTAAACCCGTAAATAGATTGTGTGTTCTCTAGTGTGAGACATTTGTTACGAATTTGTCGTTGTTTTGGGACCATAGATAAGGCATTGTTTGGCCGTATTGGATTGTCTGGGGATCCAAGGTAGAAGGATAAATTATATCACCTATGTAAGTAAAATTTTGAATTCTTTACTAACAGAAGGATGGTATATATTTTTTTTTGAATATTTATTTTAGGTTGTATATCTATAGGTGTTTAAAAGGGCCACCCTAAATTGTAAGGGAGCTTTAAAGTAGTATGTATTTGTTAATAATTTATTCCTAGTAATAAATATTGGTTTTAAAATTCAGTGTTTTCGTTTTTCCTGTTGAGGAAAAGGACGTTTTATTTTCAGTGTCGAGCTTAGTGTCGTTTTGCCCGCATCGAAGTTTCAACTTCAACATTTAGCCGGGGGACGTAACGTCGGGGAGTGTCTGGGACTCATTACCAGGAAGTCGCTTACCGAATTGATAGGGTGGTTTTTTTTTGGAGAACAGAATTCTACGGTGGGCCTAATCGGTCGAACGGTGGTGGCAGCATAATCTATAAATATTCTCAGTAGATCGATAAGTGCCCAAGTGAAATTTTGTGGTCGACCAGCAAATTTGCTTATTTTTTTTTTAATAACTCCAGCCGTTCCTAGGAAAAGTGTTCCAAAGGACGGTTGGCGGTTACAGCTCTTCTCAATTTACTTCTGAATCAACTAATTTTTGTGATCAATTCACCTTCAATCCTGGATAGTCGATGGCCCGTATTCTCGCAATTAATAGTTCCTATTAATCGTAACTCTTGTTTAATTTGCACCACGACACGTCTATTCTCAAACTTTATCAATATGAACCGATATTCAAAGCGCGACACGACACATCTACTCTGGATGTTCGGTGCTACCCGAACTGCACCACGGCTTATCAAGGGTCATTTCTTGTACCCAGGTAAATGTAATCCCTTGACCGAACTGCACCACGGTCAAATGTCGTTCCGTAATCGCTTTACCGAATTGCACCACGAGCAAACCGAGCAGGTATCACAAGCAAACAGATAATATAAAGAAATAAATACACAAATATCTAAATTCTTTGCAATTTAAATTTCGAGTTTAATATATTAATTCATATTATATTATACAGGGTCGGAGCAGGTATTAATAAAATAATAACCCAAAACAGTGAAAAAATTAAATTTTTTTTGCCTTCGAATTTTGGGGTGTGCATTCGATAAGGAGGGTAATCCATCGTCAAAACCTACTCTTCCGGGGCGCCCCTCCGCTCCGCTCCGGGTTGCACCCCTCCAGAGCGGTTTTGACTCTGGTTACTAGGCTAAACATACGAGAAGGGCCTCCGATCAAGAAAACCGGGATCAAGGCAACCGGGATGTGAGAGACCCTCGAAATAGCATTAAAAAGTATAGTTGCGGTATGGGGCAGTAAACTATTACGTTTCACCCCCAAAAAATCGCGTAAAAACAAAAAATAATCGATGTTACATGTAGGAGGCATCAGGTTAAACTCCAGCATTGTGCTTTAACTTTTAACAATAAAACCACCTTACCTAAAATATTACAATAGAGGTGGTGCAATTCGGACGACCGACCCTTGGTGAGGTGTTTACCTGAAATTACGGTGGTGCAATTCGGATAGGAGATTTGTGAACTAATCTTTTCGTGGTGCAATTCGGGTGCTCCGGGATGTTCTATCATTTGTAACTGTCAAACCGTCCGTCCGGGACGCTCTCTAAATCATAACTAACTATAGCATCCTCTTATTATCCCTGGATACCAATTGAATTTTGTTTTGTTTATGTTCCTTTTCGGGCATCCTTCTTTTTCTTGTTTGTTTTCTTGCCTGTTTATAGCCTACGTCTTTATTTACAGGTAAATGGTTGCACAGTCTTAATCAAAATGCCTTAAAATTAAACATAATAACCAAATGAACTTGAACAATAACTAATTTAAACAATTTGGAACAATTCGAACCTCTCCAAATTGTGTTGCCTTTGTACTGGGCTTTTATCAAATTTCTCTCTTCATTCAGAAACGGGTCACAACAATATCTTTAAAATTCTTTATTCGTTAATGTCATAAATGGATATTTAAATGCCAAGGGACTTACGTAAAAACAAATGCATTGTTTCCATGACGACCACATGCAACTTGATTGTTAAGAAACGTCAAACTGACATTTATTTTGAGAGGGTTATGCTGAAATTAACACATTAAATAAATATTAATTGCAGTTTAAGTCCCGGAAATGCGTAAAATAATGTATATACCTCAGGACTTAAGTGGATGTTAATCCCTCGTGTGAGTTTTTATCCTCGACTTCGTCTCAGGTAAAACTTCACACTCAGGATTAATAATGCCCTACTATTATAAAATGTTGACAATTTTTTTACTTTCCCCATGCGTATAAACATATTAATATTATTTTAGGCAAAGTATTGTATATTTAATCTACCCAAAAATCGAAAAAGGAAATTTTGGCATTAAATGAAACCTTATGATACCCTGATAACATTTTCATTTTTGGATGTCTGTCTGTGGGTGTATGTGTATTAGTGCGTATTTTAGTCTGCGTGGAAAAATAGTATCAAAATCCTGCTGGTTAAATGGCCAAATAAAATGTCATGAAATTATGTATGAAGGTATTCTTCTTCTTCTCTAGTGCCTTATCCACTGTGGACGTTGGCGGTCACCATAGCCCATTTCAGTTTGTCAGCCATTGCTCGAAACAATGCTGAAGACGTCATTCCGGTCCATTGCCATAAGTTGCGCAGCGAGAAAACCTCGAACAAAATTTTTCAATATCCAAAATTCTGGAAAAAAATTTCAACTAAACACTATTCTACCTCTTCCACTTATACCATACAAAATAAATTTTTCTATTTGGCTTTAGCCTCATTTTGCCTTCTTCTCTCGTCGTCGGCCTTTGTTGACATAATGAGCACTAACATATTTTCAATTGTGTTCCACTTCTCCTCTGTCCCTTAGTTGGAGTTGGGCATCCTGGCGTTCCTGTTCTCACTTGATGCAGTTAAAGATGGTGTGCTCTGCGTTGTCCGTTTCCGCGCAGTAGTGGCATGTTGGGTTCTCTGTTCTTTTGGACCTGTACAGGTATTCTTCGAAACAGCCATAATTTGTCAGACACTGCGTGGTTTCGTATCTTAGTTGTCCATGTTTTCTAGATAGCCACGGTTCTATGTTGGGGATTAGTCTGTGTGTCCACCGTCCATTTGCAGATGTATCCCATCTGGTTTTCCATTTTCCCCTGATTTGAGTCATCCTTTGGTCAAGTTATTGCTGTGAGGGGGGAGTTAAATTGTGTCTCCCTTTCTTCTGCTTTTAAGTCTATCGGCATCTGTGATGCGAGGACCAGTAGTGCTTCTGTAGATGTTGTTCTGTGTCTACCTAACCCGGGCTCTAAGTTCTTATACGAACATCATCTTGTCTTTCCACTTCTTGAACTTAAACGCATCTATTTTATCATCAAACACCTTTACATCACAATACAACACATGAATGCTATAATGATGGCATGTCGACTGGATGCATATTCTTTGGGAAACTAGCAATTCGGAGATGTGTGATATTAATTAATATAAATGGATCACGTTGACGCATGAAATTATTAGCATTCTAATGCATAGACTACATCCCGTTATTGCTTTCATAATCCTTCAATTTTTAGTCATATACATTGGATTTCGTCCAAGCTAAGGTAAGCCTTAAGTTAAGCTTTAAGCTAAGCCTCAAACTGAGCCTCAAGCTAAGCCTGAAGCTTAAGGGCTCTCCGGCTAGAATAAATATCGACCGAGGTCGCATATACATCGAGAAATTTGTAAACATTCGTCAATGCGTCGACTGTATATTATTGAGGGATTGACGTACTGTTCCCATTGCGTTGGTGATCACCCTTACACCGGCTGTTCATTTAAATTACGACCCGATAAACTAAAATGTTCAAGCTGCAGCGCCGTAGCAAAGGTGGGCAAGGACTGAGGCATTTGCCTCAGGCGCCATCGCAATGGGGGCGCTAAACCTTGATAAATTTTCAAAATGATAAAAATCTTTTGCGAGGGGGGCGCACATGTTCAAATTTGCCTCAGACCCCCGAAGAGCTTCCTACGGCGCTGAAGAAGTGTATCAGGGCTCATCATCGTATTCACTCCGGTCTTCGACAAGGCCTTGATATCTCAATTTGTTACCGTTATACCATTGCCCTTTAGTTCATTCAATTATCTTTGTTATTCCATTTACGTTATATGTTATAATAATTGTCAATCTTTTGTTAGTTAAGTTTTATGTACTGTATTCCTTAGCAGTCTAATATATTCCTCCACTAGGTGGTTTAACTCAGTGGAGAAACAGGAAAAAACCCTACGTATCTAAGATCTTCTAAGTATACGTCTGTAACTCTAGAACTCAAATGCCTCCAGACGTATGGCTGAGTCTTTCGTCAGAGTCCATGCCTCCGCGCCATGATGTAAGTTCGGGGTGATGTTACACAGTAGCCTCTTCATCATCGTAAATGTGCTTCTTGCTTTCTTTATTCTAATCCTAATCTCCTGAGCATGATCTCAGTTTGAGTTAAGCGAACTACCCAGATATGTAAAAGATGTGATATTCTGTAATGGTTCTCCATATGCACAGCATTGTGCATTAAGATTCGACGTTTTGCTGATTATCATGACCTTCGTCTTTTTTATATTAAGTGGCATACCATACTTCTCACTGACCGCGATTACTCTATTAAGCTCTGTAACTCCTCGGGGCCGTCCGTTAGAAGCACGTGTCATCTGCATATTATCTTATGTTGTTGATTATTTCACCATTCATTATTATGCCCCCTGTGGTCTCTTCTAGGACTTCTCGGAAAATATATTCTGCATGTATGTTAAATAGTATGGGTGACAGTACACATTCATGCCTGCACGAGGATGAGGAAAATACTCAAAGATTTGTCGCGTACAGGTTTAAGATAAATTTTGCGCGAGCGAGAGCGAGTGCAATATATAGGACATTGCGCGAGCTCTCGCAATGTCCGTTTAAAACCTGTACAATTTTCATTATTTTCGACTCACAAACCTACTTATGCGTTCACATGACTGAAACATCAAGAGTAACGTGAGTACATTCCGCCACTTATCAAAACTATTGTGCAACAGTTTTGTGAGCATCCTGTTATTCACCAGGTCACTTTATGATTACTTAAATATAATCTCCCACATTAAACTTTATTTCCGCCAAGGTATATTGATAACAAATTTCTATGTTGAACTTGAAAAAATAAATTTCAACAAAGATTAAATTTTAACAACCAATTAAAAGGCTTTTAAAGGCCTTTAAAACATATTTTATGTTTTAATTTAGTTTATACTATTACTGGTTGTTAAAATTTAATCTTTTTTAAAATTTTTTTTTCAAGTTCAACATTGAAATTTGTTATTTTTAGTATCACTTTAGTATCGCTACAGTAGTAGCGTTCTCTTAAAGTACATCGTGAATAGGTTAGACATTATTTTAATAGTGTGGAAAAAATTCGGTATAAAAATTCGGCTGTAAATAATGGCCATTTTTCCAAATAAGATTACAGATAAATCGCGCCGTAGTTCGGCCCTAAACTTTTCCAACTCGCACTAAACCTGGGTTCCATCCCCATTCTGAGAACCACCGAAGATCTGGAAAGGTACCGTAGGTGAATTCGAAGAAAAAGTTAAAGAAGCGGTTAAAATTGCCACCACGCCGTTCCGAAACGCAACCCCCGCGATCAACTTCATGGTTACATTAAAGACTTAATCCGTCAGAAAAACAGAGCTAAAAGGCGAAGTTACATGCTTATTAGTAAAACTGTGATGTATTGAAAAATATTATGAACAGATATTAATTTCTCCAATTTTGTCTTAAAAAGTCTTTTCGAAATTGAGTACAAATTGTGTTATATACTTCGATCATATATTTACTATAGTCCATCTGGTTTTGAATTGCAGTAGAGGTCGCCTTGAACGGCAAGTCAGATTTACACAGGGAAACGTCAAATAATTAAAGTGTATGAGCGACAAAAAACAAATGTCACTTATTTGGTGAAAAATCAAAAATTGACGTGTTGACATGTTGACGTGCGGTGTTTGTAAGAATGCTATTTCGAGATATGAGGACTGCATTCAATGCAAGATGAAATGCAAACTCAATTATCACATAAGGTGCATAGAAATGCCCATCGAAACATTAAGCGAATTAAACAGAAGTGGAAAAATTGATGAATGGTGTTGCAAAACGTGTAGCGGAGAGAACATAACCTCAATTCAAATCGATAACGAGGGTGCAAGCGGTAACAGTTCACTTCCTTTTCCAGAAAATACAGGTAATCTAGTTCAAATCCTATCTAACGATGATGATAAAATTGATGAAATACAAGATCCTTCCGTACATCAATGGAAAACCCTACAGTATGGTAAGAGGAATCAATACAATAGCCCGGAACTGTCAAAGACAATGAAACAGTCGAAACTAGCCGATTGGTTGAAACTACCTGTCCCAACAAACAATCGATTCGAAATTTTATCTGTTGCAGATGAAAGTGAAAGCAAATCCCACAGCCCTCGAGAATACCGAGTTCCAGAAATAAAAGTTTCTGGTGTTCAAAACTTAGTGTCACTAACTGATTTGTTAAAAGAAGTAACCGTAGACAAATATGCCATAAAGTCAACAACTAACAACAATGTCACAATTAGGGTAAGTGAACCCGCACATTATAGTCGCCTAGTCAAGGAACTGCACAGCAGAGGTACCCAATTTAATACTTTTCTGAACAAAGCAGACAAACCTTTTCGAGTCGTCCTGAAACATATGCATCAAACAACCAGCATAGATAGTATTAAAGTGGAACTAAAAAAACTGGGACATGAGGTTTTGAACATAAGCAACATTGTACACCCTAAGTCAAAACAACCACTTCCATTATTTCACATCGGACTAAAACCTGCCCCAAACAACAAGGAAATCTATGAAATTAACGGACTTCTCAATACCATAGTCAAATTCGAGCCTCCGCATATTAAAAGAGAAGTTCCACAATGCTCCAAATGCCAGCGTCTTAATCATACAAAAAACTATTGTTACTACAACCCTCGTTGCGTCAAATGCACTGGTGATCATCTTACTCGTGACTGTAACAAAAAAAGTAAAATTAACGCAGACGTTGCGTGTGTCAACTGCGGGGGAAATCATCCTGCTAATTACAGAGGATGTAATTACATAAAGCAACTCCAATTGCTAAGATATCCTCCACTCCGATCTAGACAAAACACATTAATAAATCAACAAAGAAACACTCTCTCAATGACAAACAGATACTCAGGAACCTCTTATGCTCAAATGGCAAGTCATACCCAACACGTACAAAATACTGCGGTCAACCAAAATATAAATACTCCAGCTTATCAGCCAAACAACCTTGAAGCAATGATGTCAAAACTAATGAAGAGAATGGATTCAATCCTAAATCTCCTCACTACATTAATTTGTAAAATGAATTAATGGGTCGTTCGTTACATATGGCTGTCTGGAACTCCCAACGGTTTACTCCAACATATTCAGGAAGTTAAAAAATTCCTAATAAATGAAGATATAGATATTTTTCTAATTTCGGAATCGCATCTCACCGACAGAAGCTACCTCAAAATACCCAAGTATAACGTCTATCACACTAATCATCCTGGCGCAAGAGCACGAGGGGGCACAGCAATTATTGTAAAAAGTTCAATCAAACATCACGAACGAGAAGGTTTTTCTGTAAGACATTTACAAGCAACCAGTATAGAAGTGGAAGATTGGAACGGAAAAATAACAATCTCAGTGATATATTGTCCTCCAAACATAACAATTCGTAAAGAGGATTTTGAGGAATTTTTTGAAACTCTTGGACGACGTTTTATCGTGGGTGGTGATTTTAACGCAAAACACCCTCATTGGGGATCAAGACTAATAAGCCCAAGAGGCAGACAGCTATACCATTCAATAACGACACATAATCTTCACTATATATCAACTGGCCAGCCCACTCATTGGCCAACAGACCAAAATAAAACCCCCGATTTGCTCGATTTTTGCATAATAAAAGGAATTTCAACAAACTATTTCTCCATTAAATTTTCTTTGGACCTTTCGTCAGACCATACGCCTATAATAATCACCCTCTCAACCCAAATCAAAAATGAAGCTAAACCCCTAATACTTCATAATAAAAAAACTAACTGGGATTGCTACAAGGACATAATAATACAATCACTAAACCAACGAGTTACTTTGAAAAATGAGGAAGAAATTGATCATGCCGTTGAATATTTCACAAGAACCATTCAAGAAGCTGCATGGAACTCAACCCCAGATTTGGCTGATGGACCTACTAAGGGGCATGCCCAATGTTTATCAAGGAATTAATTACAAAGAAACGAAAATTGCGGAAAAAATGGCAGACAACCCTAAATCCTATGGATAAAACCCGATATAATCGTGCCAACAGAGAACTGAAAAAGTCTCTTTACGACCTGAAGAATAGAGAGTTACAACAACATCTACAAGATCTAACACCCACAAAAAACACCCTATGGAAAGCCACCAGAAAACTGACAAAGCCGCAGGTACATATTCCTCCCATTAAAACAAACAACGGACAATGGGCAAGAAGTAATAAGGAGAAGGCGGACACCTTTGCTGAACATCTTACAAGTGTATTCTCGCCTCTACCAAGAGAGACTGACCCCAATCAAGAAGACTTTATATACCAATTTCTTAGTGCTCCTTACCAGATGGCATTACCAATCAAAAAAGTAAAAAAAGGAGAAGTGTACAATATTGTTCGCCACCAAATTTCCTCTAAAAAAGCACCGGGATTCGATCTCATCACGGGTAAAATATTACAAGAACTACCTGATCGCGGTATCAGGATGATGACTATGATATTTAATGCCGTTCTGAGGGTGGGTTATTTTCCCCTTCAATGGAAACTCTCACAAATTATTATGATTCAAAAACCAGGCAAAAATGAAAATGAAGTCTCATCATATAGACCCATCAGTTTACTCCCGTTACTCTCAAAGGTATTTGAAAAGATCTTGCTACAAAAACTTCAACCCCTGTTTGTTGAAAACAAAATCCTACCGAACCACCAGTTTGGATTCAGACAACAATACTCCACCATTGAACAGGTTCATAGAATTGCGACCAAGATAAGATCTGACCTGGAAAGAAAGAGATATTGGTCATCGGTTTTCTTGGACGTCTCTCAGGCCATTGATAGGGTGTGGCATGATGGTCTCCTATATAAAATTAAAAAAAGTGCACCATACACTTATTTTCTAATACTGGAATCATACCTTAAGAATAGATTTTTCTATGTAAAACAAAAAGAATACACTTCGGAATTGTTTAATATTAGATCTGGTGTACCTCAGGGAAGTGTCCTGGGACCAATTCTATACCTCATTTACACAGCAGATATGCCAACCGATGAAAAAACCACCCTAGCAACATTTGCCGACGATACCGCTGTGATGGCCTCCAGCGAAGAGATCAGAATAGCTGTACAGCTCCTACAAATTCATTTGAACAAAATCTGTAAGTGGTTTAAGCTATGGAGAATAGGGATAAATCAAAGCAAGTCAATCCATATAACTTTTACACTGAGAAAGGAGGCTTGCCCAGTAGTAACAATTAACAATGAAATGGTACCCCAACCCAATGTAGTAAAATATTTGGGCGTACATCTAGATCGCAGGCTTACTTGGGCCCAGCACATAAGAACAAAAATAAAACAATTAAATTTAAAATTATCCAAAATGTACTGGTTATTGGGAAGAAATTCCGAACTATCGACTGAAAACAAAATCCTGATATACAAGACAGTCATAAAGCCTGTATGGACCTACGGGATACAACTCTGGGGTGCGGCAAGTGTCACAAATATAGCCAAATTACAAACCTACCAATATAAGGTATTAAAAATAATTGCCAACGTGCCTTCATATTATCCCAACAAAGTAATTCACGAACAACTGAACATTCCAACAATTCAAGAGGTAATAAGAAGTCATAGCGAGCGATATCAATGCAGACTACAAGCTCATCCAAACCCTGAAGCCACAAGTTTATTAAACCCACCACAAGTAAGAAGACTTAGACGACGAGATCCCTTGGACTTAGTCTTATAAGAATCTCACATTTCACAATCTATCCGTTGTTGCAACGGTATTGTCTTAAGAGAGTTATCCACTGGGAAAAACTCACGCATGTCAATATCTATCTTTATCATACCGAATTACTTATTGTTAATTAATTAGCAGATTGTAATAATACACAAATAAAATAAAAAAAAACTTATTTGATACTTGGGGTACGGTCCCCTAACTGTGGTAACTCCAAATAAATTGAAAATTTCCTATTGCAAAGAGGAACGTTTATATAGTATACTGATATAATTTAAACCTGCGAAAGTATTATCAAAATTTTGAGTAAATCGAATTTGAAGTTTGCAAATTTACATGTAAAATTAACGAGATTCCCCCGCGTCGCTCATTCTGTGGACGGTACGTGCAATATGAATGACCCTAACACTTAGAGTATTTCGCACCGGCAGATGAAGCTCGACACTCCTACATGTAACATCGGTTATTTTTTGTTTTTACGCGATTTTTTGGGGGTTTCACACCTCGGTTTCCTTCATCCCGGTGTTCTTGATGGGTGGCGCCTTCTCGTATGTTTAGCTCTGCCGCGGAGCGGCGTACGTGATCGAAAAACCGCCCGGAGCCCCGGAGGGGCGTAGGGTAGGTTTTTTGATGCGCACAGTTCTGGCCGGGCCGGATCCAGCCTAAAAAGTAATTTGCACCATCAAAACCGGCTGCGGGGCAGAGCCCCGCAAAGCCTAGGTTTTCCCCATAGTTTTTTATATTTATTTAGAGACCTTATTCTTAAAATAGTTTTTGGTTCTGAAACGGAAACGGTTTTTTAAATAATTACTCCGATGTTATACGCACGGCAATCGACTGACAAATGCGCTCCCGACAGTGCGAGCGTGCGTTATATTTATAACCTCGGTTATGGGCGTGGCTTAAACTTGCATTTTACATGCAAAATTATGCTATTTTAAAATTGATTTTTCTCGAAATTTTGATAATACTTTCGCAAGTGAAATTTTTACAGTATACTATATAAACCTTCCTCTTTGCAATAGGAAATTTTCAATTTATTTGGAGTTACCACAGTTAGGGGACCGTCCCCGATACTTGAAATAATCTAGTTACAAGTATTTTGTTTTCAAATAGCAATTTATCTTATACAAATTTTTTAAATTTGCCAGAAACTTTTAGAAAAAAATATTCGTTAGTCATCAATCGCAAATAAAATTTCGGCAGTGTAAATGTGTAGAAATTTTATCCAATCACGCTCGAAGGTCACAGTTTTAGTACAATTTAGTTCTGCATTCTTAAAACGGATAGACTATAGATAGGTCATAGGCGCATTTGTTGTGAAGCATTCACGGTCAGGTATATAACAGTTTGTTTTCCTTTCTAGTAGGTTGCATACTATTAGGGGTCAACATCAACATAATATTTTATTTCAAAATATCAAGATTGAAGTTACAAACATGGAGTTGTTTTATAAAAATAATAACAATTATTGTTATTAACTTTTAGGAAAATACAATAAAAATCAAAAAATAACAAAAATTAGGACATCACATAATAATTTTGTTTTTAATTGGGACTTAGTTTTTATTAACAATCAGTATAAATAACAAATTTTAGAAACTTCAAACAACGATCAAATGAAATTAACAAAATCAAATATGCAAAACTATGCAAACATCAAATAACAAGTGCAAAACTTAACCTGTAAGCTGGAAGAATTCGTCCATGATCGCTACTGTGGACATCGATCCTAGAACCGATGCAGCATTTCCTCGTTGAATGCACAAACTGATTCTCTGAATCAGAAAACTCTTTGCTCGGCTATCACCTGTTACAACAATAATTGCGTACACGGCTTTATTGAAGTAATGACTGATTCGTAATGTAATCTTACATTAATTTGCATAATATTTTGTAGTCAATTTGACTAATTGGTGTCCATGGTTATCATTTATTTTCATTTACATTTATTAAACTAAGAACATTGCACAGAATATTACTTAAAATCCCCTTTTTATTTAAATAAAAATTATTTTAGGATTTTTTCTGGCAAGCTGCTTACAATAATAAATTGACACGCCATTTTAATTAATTTATTAATAACGATAGCAATAAATTAGATCAACAAGAATTGAAAAATAAGTTTAATTTTGTAACTTAATATGCTGCTAAATCACTGCCAGCAACTTAAAAATAATAATTAATTTAAAAAAGCACTTAAATTATTTGAATATAAAACCCCATAATATGTATTTGTTATATGGATGTTCATTGGTTCAAACCTTAATCTTACCTGCACTGAACAATACGTTTAGTTGCAGCCGTTGCAGGGGCTATGTAAAAGGAAAACAAACCCCCACTCCCAATACATCTGTGCTTCAAAATTACTTGCTTGTTGAATGGGTATGTCCTATCTAGTAAATACATGATCGAAGGTTATTCGCAATTTACATTAAACAAACGCCACCATGCGAGAGAATTTCAAATTAGTAAATTACGTATTAAATGAAAATAAAAATTCGTTCTTCAGGCTCAAAGCATAACAAAATCAACTAATTAACCAAACATATTACAATAAATTTAACACCATACTGAAATGTTTGGAAATTTTCACCAGACTATGACTTTGAATTTCGAAATATACGTCTAAACACAGCCATGTTGTTGTTGCTGGTGGCGCCACCAACGGTAATATAAATCGCCAATATATAAGTGAAATCATAGCAGTGGCGTAGCTAGCATGGGTGACACCCGGGGCGCATCTCATGGGTATCACCCCCACCTAGGCTGATGACCTTTTTTTATGCGTCAATCTAAAAAAAAACCTAAAAGCCAAGAAAGTAGGTCATTTTAGCCAGGAAATTTAAATAATTTGTAGTTGGGTGTCACCCCCCACCTAGGCCGATGACCTTTTTTTGAGGTGTCACCCTTAATAACCTAAAAAACCAAGAAAGGAGGTAATTTTAGTCAGGAAATTTAAATAATTTGGGGTCGGGTGTCACCCCTCCGCCCCCTAGCTACCCCACTGATCATAGTCATCGCCTACACGTGTAATTAAAATGGATTTAATTGGGTTGGACAACTATGTAGTTTCCAATTGTAAGTTATTTGTGCTTCGTGCTGAAATTGAATTAGGGCCGTATGACACGATACTTATTTTCATCCTTAATTGTATCCAATTTTGAGCAGTAACGAACTTAATACGTTTGCGCAGGGAGTATTGTGTTCTGCTTGGTTCTGCGCAAAGTTAGATATAATAAGTATCGTGCCGTACGCATCTTAGACGCAAGCACATTAGTCACATCAGAAAGGGTGATGACTTCTTGATTCTTTTGATAATCTGCTACTTGCTCATTTTCATTCGTACTAAGGCAATGTCTAGGTAGCCGGTACCGGTTACTATATAGAGAGCCCGTAGTTTACGTTCATTGGTTATTTACAGAAGGCGATACTACCGGCACCCTAGATTATATTATTGCATTGTCGGTCGGTAACATGAAATGACTAATAAAAAATAGGTAACGATTTTAATTTTATGCATTTGGTAACTACACACTAAGAATTCGTAACAGGGTTCGTTCATAATATATTCTCAATGAAAATGCGGAGCTTATTTTTACGATTAATTACAAATTTATGTTTTAACTGCGTGTATATTAGTACTACTTGAAAATTCTATCGTTGTGCTGGATTTGGAATTGAAGAGTCATTTTGAGCAAGTTGCGAGAGTGATTTTGTATACGAAGATTTTTACGCGCTGCAGCGTATTTGCAAGATTTTTGTGTCGTAATTTTCCGATCCAATTTCGCTTATCAACCACATTTTTAACGGCGAGTGGTTACGAGTGCGCACGCCTAAACTTTGGAGTTTTTGTTTTACCAGAGTTGGTAAAACTGTTCGTACTGTCATATAATTTTTGGGGTGTAACCTCAAAAGATCTCGTGAAAGTTAAGCTGCACCAAATTCTATTTGTGAATCCGTTGGTCTTCAGTAAGTTGTGTCCGTCTAAATTATTGTCTCAAGTACGTCTATTTACCATCACAATCTACCGCCCGAGGTTACGTAGAAACTGCTATTTTTCAAACGTTTGTTCAACTCACTTGGTGGTTCAACTCTTTCCTTGGCTGCGTTTCCGACACCATTTTTTTACCTGTCTGCTGTTCGACCAAACCTTCGCCGAAGCATTGGGGTCGCTCGATCAAGAACCATCCAAGAGAAGCGTGTCCTGTCAACCCGGTGACCAGAGGGTGTTTCGGAGTAGCCGTTCAATCTCAATCTCGCAGCAGTCTCCGGCAGTGGAGTGTTTTCGTCGTCTGTCTTGGCCAGGGTAAGTCGATTTACATTTTCATTGTTTTGGGGGCTGTGTGTTATTGCGAGATATTTTTTTATAAATTAAATATAAGGTGCGTGTTGTTCCTACCACCTTCAGTTTTAGTAGCTCTTCGAGGCAGCGTTCTGGTTCACCGGCTACAGATTGTATCGTACGCTGTTTTAATTTGTTTGGCTGATTCCCATCAGGAATCAGCGTTTCCATTTTTGTATTGTACCACCTAACTACTTGTCAACCGTTGTGTTTTGTTTTTTACGATTACATTGTGTGTCATTAAATTGTTACCATTAATACCGTTTTTTTATTTCCCTTGTAGAAGGGTATTCTTTTATAAAGCTTTCAGGAGTAAGTTCGCAATCGGAATCCACGGCTCTCGCATACCGACGTTACCATCTATAAAGCTAGCTTAACTTCGACCAGGGCTCACCACGTTGTAAAGTGGAGTTCGTCACTTCACGTGGGAGGAATCTTTCCTTCTCGTTTGCCGTCCTCTCATTAGGGACGGGGAGAAGCAAGGGGTTCGTTTCAATTTTGGCAGAGATGTTCATTGGAGTGTACTAATCAACCCCCCAAAAGTCCCATAAAATCTCACGCCGGCGTCCCCCACAATCGGGGGTTTTAGCTCCCCAACGTGATTTTTTGCCAATAACTCGCTTATTTATTGAAGTAAAAGAACTTCTCGTCCAATCAATGAATGTGTTGAAATGTGGAAGGAATATATTGGGATGATGGAGTTCAATCAAACAAAATGTCATTTCAAAATCAACATCAAACAAATGTGAAAAGGTCATTTAGTTTGTAGTCTTGATAATGGATTAAATATATCATCCGAAACGTCGACTGAACAACATTTTGTTTGATTGAGCTCCATCATCCCAATATATTTCATCCACATTTCAACTCGCTTATTTATGCTTGTATGAAAAATTATGATCAAACCATAATTGAAGAGCATAAAATTCTCTATAAAATAGTTTTTTTTCATATTTTTTCATGGCACACTGATACTTAAATTATTGGCCGAAAACACGACCCACCCTTAAAATGGCACAATATTGATTCGTTGCAGGGAGAGATGTTTTCAGGCACGGGAAATACTTTTAATAATAAATTAACTGAAATTGTAGCCGAGGTTGAAAAATGAAGAGAAAAATAGATTTTTTTCAAAATTTGTCCAAGTTATAGCAGTATCGTCCAAGTAACGAAACCGAAATTTTGGTTTGAGCTTACAGAAGGTCCGGGCAAGCTGAAATTTGGCAAAGATGTATATTGAAGTATTCTAATAAACCCCCAAAATGTCTCATAAAAATCCCAAGTCGGCGTTCCTCCAAATGAGGATTTTAGCCCCCTGGGTGCGGTTTTTCGCCTATAGATCACGTATTTTTACTTTTACGAAAAATTACCGCACTTAAAGCTGATCACCGCCTCAATTTTAAAGTAACTACACAAAAATGGGAATCTTCTGAAATCGAGTCTAAAATTCTTTTCGCAAATATAAGGACTTTAACTCATTGAAATATAATTAATTATTCTTTTAAAAGTTAATCAAGTTAATTGACTTACCCAGTTGAATGAAAAAAGGAATTCAAAATACTAAGTATGAATATAGACTGATAATAATCATATACGACGCCTTTTGAATTCCTGCCTTATGATTTGGCTCCGTGTCTGTCCGTCTTTCCGTCGGCATAATTCAAATCTAATCAGAACCCTCGAAATTGTGATTGTAAACACATCGTATCATATCGTATCATACATATAAAATACCAGCTCGCTGCTGCTCCAGCTCCAGCGCCAGCGTGTCATTTTTTTGGTTCGGATCAACGTATCAACGGATCAACGTATCAACGTATCACTGTGCGCTATATAGGTACGTGGTGTGAGAGAGGAATGGGACTTTTCGGCGCCGCCGATTCGGCGTAGCTAGTTCGGCGCCGCCGGTTTGGCGTAGCCAGTTCGGCGTAATACCGTTTCGGCGCGAGGACTTCCGGCGTGAGGACGATTCGGCGTGAGGACGGTTCGGCGTGAGGACGATTCGGCGTGAGGATGATTCGGCGTAGCCCATTTAGGCGCAAACCCAATTCGGCGCTAAGACGATTCAGCGCTAACCTTTTTAATAATTCGAAACGCTTTTCAAGAATTTAAAATATCTTCATTTTCGGTCGAGAGAGACTATAGAAAGACTTTTTAGAATTTCTGTTAGTAGTATTCGTAAGTTTCACTGTCTTTTTATTTTATTTTAATGTTTTGATGTATTAATTTATCTACTATTAAAAACTTTTACATTTGTGTAAGTATAATAATGTTACGTGTTAATGTTTTCATTGGCTAATTTCTGGTTTTTTATCCTACAGCCTCTTTTCGACCGAAGATGAGAATATTTTAAATTCTCTAGAGGCGTCTCAAATTATTAAAGAAATAAAGGACTCTGGGAAAAGATTTAATTTTTAAATTACATGATCTTGGTTTTCAAACTAATTTTTCATTTTGTTAAGGTTATTCAGGATCTCAAGATTAGAGTAATATAAATTTGTAATAAATTTTTGTATTATAGTTGACCTTTATTTGTTAATTTATAAGATATTTTTTAAAATTGGGTATAGGTCTTTTAATATTAAAAGACTAAAATAATCAATAACAATTGATTAAATTTACATTGTCAACTATTGATTTGTGCTAGTAAATTTGATTTTTTTATGAAAACCACCCACATTGTAATTTCAAGCCTTTTCGATGGTGTTTTTAGAATATCATTAAATTTATTCGTTTTTAAGATTTGCACCGAACAAAAACAGCGAATTTTTCGGCCACCTTAAAGAAATCTTAAAGTACCTATAATACAACAAAAATGTTTTACAATATTTCTAAAAATTATTGAACCTTATGATTTACAAATGAAACTATTTTTGTTCTATAAATACAGCTTAATACGAAAAGTATTAGCCCACCTCTGCATTTAGAATTTGAATTTTTTAAATCTACCACCTAGAAATGATTCTACCATAAATAATCAAAGGAGAAAATTTCATAGTATAAAATTTAGTAATTGAATTGCTATACATCAACTACATTGTATATTAAAAACATTACATATTCAAGTTAATGATCGTATGTAGTTTTACAAACGTGAATTAAAGTTTAATCTATGATTAAAACTGTGAAATAATGCATTAATTTTCCATTACAAGAATTTAATTATATTTTAAAATGAATCGGAAAATCATTTCCCGCCGAATTGTCCTTGCGTCGAATTGGTCTTGCGCCGAATCGGGTCACGCCGAATTGGGTTCGCGCCGAATAAGGTTGCGTCGAAATGGGCTCGCGGCGAATTAGTCTCGCGCCGAAACGGCGGCGCCGAATCGGGTGCACGCCGAAAGGGCTACGCCGAACCGGCTGCGCCGAAAAGACCTAGACCCGGTGTGAGAGTTACCTTCATTGAAAATAACTTCACAACTTCAGAAACTTCTAAAGCGAAAATGTCCGAAATGGAGGATATTCAAGTAGTTACTCTTTGTTCCCCACATGTTCCTGCTGCTGCTCGAAAATGTGTTAAAAGAAAATCTGATGAGGAGGTAGCCGCCCAGCAGGAAACAGTAAAACGACGGAAGGCGGAGCGAGAAAAAACCCGTCGTAAAAATATGAGTGATGTCCAAAAAGAATGTTGTCGGAATCGTAATCGTGTGGAAAATATGACTCCTGGGCAAATTGAACAAAATCGCAAACGAAAGCAAATTGCCAACATGACGTCAGAACAAATTACTCAACATCGCGAAAGAAATCAAATTGCCAACATGACGTCAGAACAAATTGCTCAACATCGCGAACGAAATCAAATTGCCAACATGACCCCATCGCAAATATTACATCGTTCACGTAGTCATGCAATTCGCCGACAAAATCCACGAAGTAAAAACGCAGCTGTTCTTGAAGTAGGTAACGTTGTTGAACCAAATGTCGACGTTCATAATTGTGGTTTTATGGACAATATTTGCGAATTAACGATAGGGAAAACTATCCGATGGAATTCTTGAATAAACAAACGCCCCCAGGGATGCCAGTACACAGAATGCACTTGAAGGTTGGAAGTGTGATTATGTTGCTTAGGAATTTGAATACTAAACGTGGTCTTTGTAATGGGACGCGCTTAACTGTTCAATCGCTAAAGACCAATCTAATCGTCGCTGAAGTCTTGACAGGTACTGCTAAAAAGGAAACTGTTTTTATTCCGCGCATAGATTTAGTCCCAACAAGTACAGACTTGCCATATGTTTTAAGACGGCGACAGTTTCCAATTAAACTTGCCTTTTCCATGACGATCAACAAGGCTCAGGGACAGACGTTAGAAAAAGTAGGAATATAATATATGCCTGAACCGGTGTTTAGCCACGGTCATCTCTATGTAGCAATGTCAAGGTACGGAGATCTGAAGATAAAAATAGTTGATGGAAAAGAACAAGGGAAATTGATTGAAGGTTCACAGGCTGTGTACACGAAAAATATTGTGTACAAGGAAGTACTAACGCAGTAGGCATCAGTGCTTAAGATTTTATTTGCTACAATAATTGTTTCTTAATTAACAAATAAAAAAAATTAAAATAACGTTTCAACGCGAGGATGAACAATTAAAATTGGCAATATAAAACAATGTTGATTTTATTTAGATCATTAAAATAGAGACCCACCGGCACCGTCTAGCTGCCCGTCTGTGGACGGACTTTCCAGCTAGTGTATAATAAAACAATAATTTCTTTTAAATTTATTTATTGTTAACCACAGCAGTGGCTAATTGGTGAAGTTAAGTTGTAAGTAAAAGAGAAAGAAGAGGATTGTTCCACCTCAAAAAATGGACCGTACATTACAGAGAAGTAAAGTTCCGAATGGAATAGAAAAGCTTCATTATTATTTGTTATATAGTGAATGATAAATACCAACCGCAAAAATGTAATTAGTGCAGATTACCTGATTATTTTTCAATGCAGACCAAATATAAGTTATATTTTATTTACATAATTTTTCACCTATATAGGGGAAAAATATTAACGATGGTGCGCTGTAAGCAACATCAACGTGACGTCACGCTAATGCACGCTAATAATAATATAACCTCGCTTGACCTCGCTCAGAAATACTTTGATTTGGTTTTGAACGATAATAATACATTACAACTAAGTAATAAATAAATAATTTAATAAAAAATAATAAATTTAACGTATTTTAATTAATTTTTAAAATAATTTTAATTAATTAAGACGTCAAATATTTAGTTGATATTACAGCCACCAGGGTGCGTACAATTAATATTTTTCCCCTATAGGAAATTTAAATACGTTGATACGTTGATTCGTTGATCTGTTGATACGTTGATCTGTTGATACGTTGATCCTTTGATCCGTTGATCCTCTGATCCGTTGATTCTTTGATTCGTTGATTCTTTGATCCGTTAATCGTTTGATCCTTTGATCCGTTAAGACATTGATACCCTACTAAGAAGTTATATCGAAAAATTTAATTGGTGCAGATTATCGGATTATCTGATGTAACATTATAAATATTATGTCGACCAAAAATAACTAGCAATAACAAATTTTCACACCAGAAAGGTAGCTGTATAGAAGCCTAGGAACTGCCGCTAAAGCGAGTTCCACCTTGTTTTCATTCAACTAGGGCCGTGTTCGGTCTGTCACTTTTTTCACTTTGAAGCTCCGTCAACACATTATGATAATTCTATTTGGGATTTTTCCACGCTTTCAAGCGCTTTATCTGCTCTCATTTCAGAACTGTGTTTTAAGCTTCCGTAATGGACGGAACTATAGCGTTTGCAAGCGCAGAACAGCTCCAAATAGAACTATAGAAAAATGTTCAACGGATCTTCAAAGCGAAAAAAGCGCCAGACCGAACACGGCTTTAGTAAGTCAATTAAATTTATTAACTTTTAAAAGAATAATTATATAAAATTCCTTTCATTTCATAAAAAAAATGACGTCTATATCCTATGTAGTAAATATAAGATCGATGGTTAGCGCCAATTGGTACCAAAACTGCATAAACTCCCGATGTAACCGCCAACCGTCCTTTGGAACACTTTTCCTAGGAACGGCTGGAGCTATTAAAAAAAATAAGCAAATTTGCTGGTCGACCACAAAATTCCACTTAGGCACTTATCGATCTACTGAGAATATTTATAGATTATGCTGCCACCACCGTTCGACCGATTAGGCCCACCGTAGAATTCTGTTCTCCAAAAAAAAAACCACCCTATCAATTCGGTAAGCGACTTCCTGGTAATGAGTCCCAGACACTCCCCGTTCTGACGTTACGTCCCCCGGCTAAATGTTGAAGTTGAAACTTCGGTGCGGGCAAAACGACACTAAGCTCGATACTGAAAATAAAACGTCCTGTTCCTCAACAGGAAAAACGAAAACACTGAATTTTAAAACAAATATTTATTACTAGGAATAAATTATTAACAAATACATATATACTTTAAAGCTCCCTTACAATTTAGGGTGGCCCTTTTAAACACCTATAGATATACAACCTAAAATAGCTATTCAAAAAAATATACCATCCTACTGTTAGTAAAGAATTCAAAATTTTACTTACATAGGTGATATAATTTATCCTTCTACCTTGGATCCCCAGACAATCCAATACGGCCAAACAATGCTTTATCTATGGTCCCAAAACAACGACAAATTCGTAACCAATGTCTCACACTAGAGAACACACAATCTATTTACGGGTTTAATGAACAAACTATTTGACTTTTTAAACACTTAGAATACACAAGCAAGATAATTCGGCAAGACACTCCCTTGTCTTATTTGCCCAAAACAAAATCAAAACTGATAATCCGTCAAACCGTTCCGTACGCGAGAATCTACCACAGTATCCGGCGAACTCACTGAAAAGACTCTCCTTTAACATTAATCCCGAAAGCCCATGGCCCCCGGCCGCAGATAAACGGGCGCACCCCCGACTTCTGACTCTATGGGCTCACACCCGACTACTGCTTCTACGGGCTCACCCCCGGCTTCTGACTCCCGACTAATTTATTCAACCATATTTATACCTTTCACCTTCCATAACGTGAGAATTGCACCACTGGCAAATTTTACCTATAGACAGATACATCATACATCGCTTTTTTAACGAGAAGCAAATGTCTACTGATTGCTTTAATGCAATCAAGTCTTGATTATTTCATCAATGAAATCGCGTCGACTGCATTGAAAATATCCAGTCATATTAGCGATACTTCACTGTTGTCTGAAATTAAATAGTTCCAGACACAGGACGTTCGCATGCAGACGAATATTGATAAAATACATTATCAATACTCGTTCGCGTTATGAAACTTATCTCTTCCGCTGGTGATAAATATGGTTGATTAACAATCATCAGTTATTATCGCAATAATAATTTATAAATACAATATCACAATTTAAAATATTAAAATTAATTTTTATGACTTAAAATCCCAGTTTGTTACACCGACTCGAACTCGGCCCTAGTTCCCGGATTCAAACATCGTGGGTATGCGTGAGTATATGGAAAACATCATGAGTAGTATGCGCGAGTATATTGAAAATATCGTCAGTGCGTGTGATCTAGCCTTTGCATGATCATTCGTGATTATCCGTAAGCAGCAAAGGAAGTGTCGTGAATGTACGTAAGCGTGAATGAAATGTCAAGCTCCAATTTCTACTTCCGTTTGTGATATGATGCTGTAAATTCTTTAGTTGAAGTGAGCTGGACTCATCCATACATTATATCATGTGACGTTATTCTTTCTACATTATGCGCTTTGCTTGCTACTACAATGAAATCGTCTTCAACATGCGTCTTCAGTTTCATCACCGTACCGAGGGGGCTTTTCCTTTTTTGTGGGAACGATAACCGGACATAAAACCAGTCAATCCTTTTAAGAAAGTCCAAATTTAAAAAAATCGGAATTGGTGCTTCGGGGTATAATGGTTTTCAATTAAAAGAAAAGTATTCAAGTATTTTCCACATTCATTCTCCTTGTGGACTAGTCCACCCCTGACTACACGACTTTGAAACTTGTATGCAAAAAGTCTGATGTCTAACTGTACGACCACAAGTGTTTATTTGTACAAATAAAATCAAAGCAGTTAAAAGGTGACAATTAAATATAAAGCGTAATGAGGAAATTAAAAATTAATACTGTTACATCAGCTTAGTAGTTCAATTTAATTATTGTATTTTTCACTTAACAAGTGGATTAGTTCAAATGAACCACAACTCTCAAGTGTCGGAAGTAAACTATACGACTATACAAAGTGCGTTATAGTCAATAATAGGTTTTTAATTCGTGTTTTGGGAAACCTTGTGATGTAAATAGTGCATTTTCGAAGAGTAATTGTGATTTAAATAAATACGAAAGTCTGCATTTAGATGTGAATATTCAAAATGACGTTTAATTGTAAAGTGAAAACTAACACAGTTACTTGACTAAGGTCGTATGTTATTATTCGCCCTCAAGTATGGCTGCTTCCAGGTTTTTGAATTGTTTATTATTGTTCATCATTGTTAATGTTTCCACAGGTTAGTAATATTTCGCGATTTTTGCAATAGCGTGAGATGCATAAATTAAAAAAATCATTATTATTGCAAAAATTTTTTAAATAAACTGAGATTTAATTTCAGGTGCAGTTTTACCGAAACCACAATTAAAAGATGATACCGAAGATATAGACGAATCTAGCAATCAGTTGGATCCTGGAGAACCGCCTCCCTATAATTTTCAAAAACGAAAGGGTAACATCAACGAATTAATAGGAACTCACACATCTGGAAAACAACGATACCAGTGCCATTCGTGTGAACCTCCAGATTGTTCCAATCCTACCGTTTGCGAAGATGCAATTCAGTGTTGGAAATCGCGAGTGCGTGAAAGTTCGGGCGAAGAACGCGTAACCCGTGGTTGCACAACAGATGCAGAACAGTTACCTTTGATTTGTAGAACTCCCGTGTTTGGAGTTCAGCACAAACGTCACGCTCTCGGACAATTTCACATCAAGTGTTGTGTAGGTGATTTTTGTAACAATGGAGAGTTTCCCCAACTTCCGCCGTTATATCAAGAAGAAATACCATCCGATTCGTTAAATTACATTTACAAATTGATATTACCTATTATGGTATCTGTAGCCTTTTTAATACTAGCTCTTATAGGTGTATTAATCATTTTACGAAAAATGCACAAGCGTAGATTGCTTGATCATCAAAGCAAACAAGATTTGGACACCTATTATGCTAGTGATGATTTACTAAGAGCTACTGCGGCAGGAGATAGTACTTTGAGGGAATACTTGGAACATTCGTTGACTTCTGGAAGTGGCTCAGGATTACCCCTATTAATTCAACGCACTCTTGCAAAACAGATTTCGTTGCTTGAGTGCATTGGTAAAGGACGCTACGGTGAAGTTTGGCGAGGTATTTGGCATGGTGAGAGTGTCGCGATCAAGATATTCTTTTCTCGAGATGAAGCGAGCTGGTCTAGAGAAACGGAAATTTATAGGTAAAGCTTTAGTTTGTAATGTTGAAAGAAACTTAAAAATTGCGACAATTCTTACCTTTAAAAGATTGCTAGTGAAAATTGGGTATAAGAGAGTTTTTGACATGAATATGTTCTTGGTTCTTACAATATTGTAAATTCAGTTGCCAAATTGTTTTGCATTTGATTTTTATAATCCATTTATTTGGTATACATATGGTGACCATATGTACTTATTTTAGTAGGACAGTACTCTTTTTTAGAACGATGTCCTATGTACTTAAAAACTTCTCCAAGTACTTACAAATGTACTTATTTTTTGTACACCCGCCGGGGGGGGGGTGCCGCCCGACGCTGCCCCAAACCTCATGGTTGTTTCCTTCAGTGCAACCCCAGAAAAAAAAGGTCATCAATCGTAATCGTCGTATATACAAACGGTTGTTGAGCCTTCAATTTTAGGGCAAAAAATCTGGAAGTTGTCTTACTATATCCTTAATCCTTAATATAATATATAAAAATGAATGTATGTATGTTCCCTATACTCCTAAACCGTTTGACCGATCGGAACCAAATTTGGCACAGTTATTATGTAGGTCCCTGCGCATGTTTTTGTATTAAAATAGTGCAAAAATTCACAAAGGAAAGGAAAGTTGATTTTGAGTAGCTTGCCTTCCTTTAAGGAATCTCGATAATCCATTCATGCGCGTCCCTATGGGACGCGCATGAATGGATTATCGAGATTCCTTAAAGGAAGGCAAGCTACTCAAAATCAACTTAAAAACAATAATGAATGCTGTCAAACTGTTAACCGATCGACAATGCAAATACGCGTGCACGTGCTTTACGTTTCTATTTGACCAATCTTAACCAAAGGTGTAGAAGTTATTTACAACGCTACGAAAAACATAGGCTACTTTAGTACCTTGGAGTGAGGCCGAACAACCACATCCGACACGGTCTAGATGGCTAAAGGCGGCCGGTAGGCCGACTGTGCCAGCTAGTCCTTAATAGAATAGAAGAAAACAATAATTTTTGTGTTTTCCCACAGAATATTGCATAAGCCACGATTCGAAATTCTAAAGTTCGTCATTTTAAAATAGTTTTCAATTGTTTTTAATATCTTTCTGTATCGTCCGTTCTGCTTATGTATTGTTTACATGGGCATTTGGGAAAAATTTATTGATTTGTTAAGCCAATAATGCTACAATCAAAGCGACTAAGGCTCTATGGGCTTGTAGGAGCATGATTGGTAAAACGTGGGGACTAAAACCCAGTATGGTACTTTGGCTTTACACCAAAGTAGTGATACCCACGATTACATACTCGGCCCTGATCTGGTGGCACAAAGCCAGGAAAGGGAACAGTATAAACAGGCTCAACAAGCTACAAAGACTTGCGTGCCTAGGCATCACGGGGGCAATGACATCTACGCCAACCGCGTCTATGGAGGCTCTTCTGGGACTACGGCCTCTGCACATAGTTGTGGAGACTGAGGCCCTACTAGCAGCTTATAGAATGGCAACCAATGACCATGGGAATGTGAATCCTAGTAGTGGATCACATACCATGATCCTGAACTCAATCAAGAGTAACAGCATGCTTAGCATGACATCGGATAGAACTAGCACCGTGAGGAACTTCCAAAAACCTTTCAGGATTATTATACCTGACAGAGGAGAGGCAGGAAACTCACAGGGGCTGATTCAACGATATGACACCATCTGGTACACAGATGGATCTAAAACAGAGATAAGTACTGGAGCAGGAGTGCGCGGCAGAAGACCAGGTGAAGCCCTTAGCATAAATCTGGGATCCCACGCCACTGTATTCCAGGCAGAAATAATTGCAATAATGGTCTGTGCAGAAGAAATGATGCGGAGAAACTATGAAAATAGGAGGATCTGCATCATGACTGACAGCCAGGCAGCACTAAGGGCCTTGGAAGGAGTTGAATCACACTCCAAGGTCGTTAAACAATGCGCGGATGCACTGGTAAGACTGGCTAACCTCAACAGACTTGCGCTGATGTGGGTGCCGGGACACCAAGGCATCAAGGGTAACAAAGAAGCAGACTCACTTGCGAAAGAGGCTGCAAATAAACATCTAATAGGCCCTGAGCCTTCCTGAGGGATCTCATATATGACCGCAAAGAAAGGCATCAGGGAAAAACTACAAGAACAACACCTTGCTCACTGGATGGGAGTCCCTGGACTGAGGCAATCGCGGATGTTCATAAGGGGCCCGTTGAGTGAGCCCAGAAGGAAAGAAATACTCAAGCTGAGTAGGAAACAACTGAGAAGGATAGTAGGACTATTTACTGGACACTGCTGCCTTAACAGACACCTCAACATCATGGGGCTGGTTGAAAATCCCATTTGTAGGATGTGTGGTGAAGAGGACGAAACACCCCACCATATCCTATGCAAATGCCCGGCCTTGGCTAGGAGCAGGCTACGTCACCTTGGTGTTCCATTCCCGGACACTGAGGAGATTGCACAAGCACCCTTCAACTGCATACTCGACTTTGTTGAGGAAACGCAGTTGATGGAGTAAAAACTTGGAACGTGGGGCACAATAGGCTTAAGCTTCAGTGCAGTGGGGGTCAGAACCACAACCCGTTAACAATAATAATAATAAGCCAATAATACCTTCGGTAAAAATTGGACAAGTCTCAGTAAAAACGCTCTTGTGTTCGCATCTGCAAGTATCTGCAGCTGAAATTTGGAGGGCAAGTACTAGAGATACCAATGATACCATAAAAAATTTTTCAGTGTGTCTCATGCGTTCTCACACAAAAACTCAAAAAATCGAGTTTTTAGGTCGAAATTAGGTCTACAAACCGCTAAAAATGTAATTCTTTGTTTTGTTTTGCCACTTGTGTGCTAGTAACGAGAAACAGAAATAATATTTCAACTTGAAAACTGAAAAAAATCAATGAATTTTCGTTTTTAAGCAAAGTTAAAGTACCTATGTATACGGTACATAATGTATATAAAAAAGGTTGACTTTGCCCCATTTTTTCGACACTTTCCAAGCGCATTTTTTATGATTTTTATTGTGTTCCTGAATCCTCGGGATGTTCCTAGCAAGAAACTATTATTAAACTGACCAAATGAATTACTTTAAAAATCACCATTTGTCCGCCTCCGCCACACTGTGCGCTGTTGACCTTTTTTTAGGTACTTACCGTGTTTCACCGAAATGTACTTTTTTTTCATAAAAATAATATGGTCACCATAGGTATACAGCAATAAAAGCAAAAATTTATTAACTTTTTAGTTTTGTCATTTAAATACTCATTACAATTTATTATTTTTTCTTAGAAAGATTTGTAATAATTAAATTATGTAGAATGTAGGTAGTATAAATTCATTCATTTGGAAGATTAGTGTTCAACACTTATTTTTAAAATATCAATTAAATAAAAATATACCTGGCAAGGTACCTGAAAACTTAAGCTTTTGTTGAAGTTGATGAGGGTCATTTTTATAAAATTTTAATTCAGAATGGATTTTTCCATCCTTTTTCTTAAAATAATAACGTAGTTTTTACCCACATAAATTAGAAAAAAAATTTTTAGTAATAATTAACGTCTACTGGACGTTTTCGGGAGGGGATAAAAAATACAATACATTTTCTCCCACATTTTCATCATGTTCGGAAAATGCGAATTTTTAATTTTTTGGTCCTCTTGAGAAACCACTAATAACTTGATCTATAAATTTAGCTTTTTTAACTTTGTTAATAAATTCTATGCACACAAAGACCATCCAATCTATTCTCATTCAGGTAGATCAAAATCCCTGTTTTAATCATTCTTAAAAGATCTTTTTATGATCTAGGACATCTAGGTAGTTAAACATGACAATCTGTAATACTAGTTAATAAATTGCAGGGTAAAATTGGCAGTTTCCGACATTTCTACTAAACGCGTTTCTTCTATAAAACAACTGTTTGAATCCCTCATTTATCTAATAATACCACCAAGCCCAGGCTTATTCACAATAATTATCGCACGATACAACACAAGGGCTAGGACAATACTCAAAGATTCAGCGAGTACAGGTTTTAGCAAGGAGATTGCACGAGCGAAGCGCAGCGGAGCGAGTGTCAATCTCCTTGCTAAAACCTGTACTCGCTGAATCTTTGAGTATTGTCCGAACCCGCGTTGCTGTTGCGGTGATAATTCCGTGAAGAAACGCCACAACTTAAAAGCACAACATCACATACGAAAACCGACATTTCAAACGCCATTTTTAATGTCGAAAATTGTGAAACAAATTGACCATATCGCATCACAATCATTGCAAAACAAATCAAACAAAAAATTTCGTAAGTACCGAAAAAAATGGAAGCATAATCGCACTAAATTTGTAATATAAAATTCGTTAGAAGTACATTGCTTTAAGTGAACTCGGGTTGAAATTAATGCGTTGAACCGGTTTCCTACATCGCATCTGTTGAGTGCGTTAGTCATACACACTACATAAATTATAATATTCGAAGAGAGTTTTTATTACGTATGAATTCTTTTACGCTCTACTACAAATATTCGATATTCTGGTAGGGTATTTGGAATATTTTTTATTTTCGGATATTATTCGACTGTGCATGCGTTGTACCCATTTAACTACAATGTAAAATAACGCACGCTGATTGGTCGAAACGACAAAATTTGACCCTGAATGGAATTATCAGTATGATTGATGTAAATTATCGAATTTAATTTTGGGGTAATAAAAGATTAAACCTCTTTAAAGATCTGTAAACTTTTACAACTAGTACCTGTTTTATTGTAACTTTTTATTGACGTTTATAAAATTAAATTTTTATATTGTAAGCCAATTTAAAAAGTGGGCACATTTTACTTTATTGTAACTTTTTATTGACCTTTATAAAATAAAATTTTTATATTGTAAGCCAATTTAAAAGTGGGCCCTACGCTATCGTGAATTTTGTAATAAAAATGGTATCAATCATATGAGCTTCTATTCCCGTTTCACAGTTTTAAATAAAAATTCAATTGTTCAAAATAATTAATGTGTGAAGGGCTGCAGAAATGCTTACCCGCCACCTCGTCGTGATTTTTTTAATAAAACTAATACTAATCGTTTGAGTTTCTGTTCTCATCATTTGAACATCAATTATAAAAAAGTTACACCATTTTAATACAATCATCATTGTAGATAAAAATAATTTGCTAGTCCATAGCTGTCGTGGCTTGATGTGATCGCTGGCTGGCAGAGCAGAAACTTCTGAGCCGAATCACTGAGGTACATTTCGCCCCCCCCCCCCCACATCGCGATTTTTTTAACAAAATTAGTGTAAATCGTTGGAGCTTCAATTAGCTTCCATTCAAATCGTTTGAACCGCAAGCATCGCAAAGCTATTCGCGAAAACTTTTGAAAGAGCTGTAGAAACGCAAGCACCCCCCCCCATATCACAAAGTTTTTAATTAAATTGGACAGTCGAAGTTTAATGAGCTTCTATTCTCACTGTATGAGCTTCAAAGGTTCTTAATAATTGTAACATAAAATTTACGCGACACAAGTGCCCTATTTTACTGCTTGCTCTTTGGGTTAATTTGGAGGCTGGGTCGTGGGTCGAACTCAGAAAACGTGTTTTTGATATTTATAATGGCGCCAGCTGATTTCCAAAACCGTTTTCTATAGGATCTCCTTTCATTCACGTGTAGTAGTCGAAAACGACTGTAAAAAACCAAACCAGCAAAAGTAATTTACTGAATGAAAGAGTAAAAATTTTGATTATTTGTGTATTTACAAAAAAAATAAACGTTCGCCCTGTGGAAGGAAATATCGACATATACATAAAATACTTAGACACCTGTCTAATCCAATGACTTAACCGGAAACTTCATATGCATATAAAATCTTCGTTCACATAAAATATAAATAATTGGCGATATTATTCCATACGGTATAAAAGTTTTTACATGAATATCAAAGTTGACTTAAAATGAATTAATTAAACCTGATATTTGATTACACTTGTTATCAGACATGGAACCATAATCTTTGTTTACATGAAATATAAATTTTATCTGACCTTATCTATTATCTACTGCAGTTTTTGTTCACCAGTTTTTGAATTGAGTGAATGATAATCCAGTTGTTGGATGATTGGGAACTTGATAAAATACAGCTACCCTAGGGTTGAATGAATGATGGTGTTGATAAATGATAAAAGACAATACAACTGATGAGAAATCCAGTTGTTCTTTACACGTCCGTCTTAAATTTGGAATCCTTGGATCCTTTGAGTTCCTACTTGCAATTCAAACGAATTGGTATATGCAAAAATTGGTCCCTTAGAATAGCAATCGGGATGGCTGTTCAGAACGAAATTTTAAAATGGAATTTTTGGACTAAATTTTAGAACCTACATCGGAAAATAAAAAAAGATAACTTCTAGCTAATCAATGAATTAGTTATTACATACCAGATGGTCGGTTCTAAGTGAAATTAATTCAGAATTCAGCTGATCATTGACTTTCGACGTGTGAATTCTAACGAATAAATGTAGGAACTGACCTACAATTAACATTTTCGGGAGTATACCGCCCATCCCCTCTCAAAATTTACACTAAATTGTTCAAAACAACAATTTTTGGAATCGGAACGTCGGATCATATGCAGGGTGCGTAAAATAAAAACGCTACATAATTTAATTATTTAGACCAACATATAGAATAGGGAATAGAAGCATGATCAAATGATTCTCGAACGACTAGTATTAATTTTATCGAAAAAGGAGGTGGACATTTCTACAGCTCTCCCAAAATTGTTCCAAACAATTGAATTTTAAAAACTGCTGAAGCTCAAATAGCGGGAATAGAAGCCCAAATGATTGACACTTATCTACTTTCATTAAAAAATTTGCTTGATGGGGGGGCTGGAATGTACTTTTCAAAAATATTAGGCAAAGATAGGAAATTAGAATTTTTAGGAGAAATAATTTATAAAGGGTTTATATTTGGTATATGAATTCTCAATGGGGTCAGTAATAAAGATCCGAAAAATTCCCACCTGTCTGGAGGTTGAAATATTCCTTTATTTGCCACCCAGAAAAGAGGGGCTCCCTTTTTTCGGTAAATTCTACGCTGAAAGAGTTATATTCATCGTTTGACTAATTGTTTGCCTACAAATTACAAATCAAGTCGTCAAAGTAACTTTTTTTTTATGCGCCCTGAACTTTTGCGTTGCCAATTTTTTGTGAAATCTTATAACGAGATTTTCAAATAGCTTCTTAACACATTTTGAATTTTTCAAGAGCAGCTTAAAATTAACCTCTAGATTTAGGAATCTTCGAAAAATAGGTTTCAAGAACAAAAAATAACTTGAGAAAAACGATTGAAATTTTTATATTGACTTTAATCCAGGCAAGGAAGGTTTTTAGTTTGCAATGGTAATTTTTCGTAAAAGTAAAAATACGTGAGCTATAAGCGAAAACCGCACCTAGGGGGCTAAAATCCTCATTTGGAAAAACGCCGGCTTGGGATTTTTATGAGACATTTTGGGGGTTTATTAGAACACTTCAATATACATCTTTGCCAAATTTCAGCTTGCCCGGACCTTCTGTAAGCTCAAACCAAAATTTCGGTTTCGTTACTTGGAAGATACTATAACTTGGCCAAATTTTGAAAAAATCTATTTTTCTCTTCATTTTCCAACCTTGGCCACAATTTCAATTAATTTATTATTAAAAGCATTTCCCGTGCCCGAAAACATTTTTCTCCCTGCAACGAATTAATATTGTGCCATTTTAAGGGTGGGTCGTGTTTTCGGTCCATAATTTAAGTATTAGTGTGCCATGGAAAAATATTAAAAAAAACTATTTTATAGAGAATTTTATGCTCTTCAAATATGGTCTGATCATAATTTTTCATACAAGCATAAATAAGCGAGTTATCGGCAAAAAATCGCGTTGGGGGAGCTAAAATCCCCAATTGTGGGGGACGCCGGCGTGGGATTTTATGGGACTTTTGGGGGGTTCATTAGGACACTCCAATGTACATCTCTGTCAAAATTCAGCTTACCCGGATTTTTGCAAGCTTGAGCCAATTTTTCGGCTTCGTTGCCTGGACTAGGCAACTCACTGTTGCGAGTCGCAACAGTGCAACCATTGCAACCTTGGACTGTATCTCTACTCTTTCGAAGGCTCTTGGTACTGCTTGGATGTCTGTCATGATGCAGATTCGTCTATTTACCGTAGTCCACCGGTATCACTTATTTGGCACAGACCAGTATTGCAATTAATTCCTTCTTTTTCCATCTTCTTGGAGTGCCATACCTGATTCGCAGGCTGCTATTAAAAGTGTGGCTTCGATGAAATAAATCGCCCACCTTACAGGCCTGGCCCCCAGGTATTGGCGACCTCTCTCCTAACTTTTTCCACTTTTGTATAATATCTTCCTTATTTTTTCATTATATATTTTTTAGCCTTGAAAATGGGTAAATACAATCCCGAAACGTTGGACAATTTATTTAGTCATTTACTATTCCCTATTCTCAACAAACTTTTTAACAATTCAGTATGAAAAGTTGATTAACCAATAACTACATTTATTTATTAGAAACTGAAATATAAATTAAACTTTCAATATTAAGTATTTTTACAGTTCAACAAAAATCTTACACAACACTTTCTTTTTGGGGCTTCCACTTTCATTTTAAATATTAGTACAAATGCATTGAAATATAGCCATTATAGAAAAATTAATAAATATATATTTACGAAATACAAGCAACGGTAAATGTTCATTAATTTTTAATATTGTTAAATTTAACTAAAACTATACACTGAACCAACACATTTTTAATAATAGTTGTAAAATAAAAATTTTCACATTTAATGCGTTGGTCATAAAAATAGAGCCACTACAATTTTCCAGTCTAAAAACAAGTTTTTTGAAAGAATGGCGAAGAATGCAGTCCAGGATTGTATTATTAAGTCAATATTTAGTTGCTTGGTCCATATTCTGCATGCTGACTCAACATTTTCATGGAATAAACTCCACAAACTGCTGGTAGCGTTTGCGAGATACGGATTTCCATTCTTTTTGCCCAATTTCCAATAATTTGTTCTTATTTTTGATTTTATATTTTCCAATTTTATTTTTAGTTTCCTCCAAAGATTCTCGGTCTGATTTAAGTCAGGGTATTGAATAGGTAAAGGGAAAACAGCTAACTTCTAATGTTTGGAAAACCTATTTATTTTCTTAAAAGTGTGATTAGGATCGTTGTCTTGTTAGTAAATTCATACCAATAATATATTTTCTTCCGCAAAGAGCAGCGTAATATTTTTTAGAATATTGACATACTCGTATTGGTTCATGTTTCCTTTAATCCAATAAATTAGACCTATACCATACCACGTAAATGCTCCCATAATTTCGTATTTCTACCTCCATGTTTTACTTTCCCATTTACTTAGTAAGAGAAAGTATTGTTATCGAGTAATTGAGTTAGCATTTTTCCCATGGTCTATGAGTCCATACGAATTGTTTAAGACCATTTTTGGAATGATGTCTGGATGTATGTGTGGTGTGGTGTATTTTCGTCAACGATTGCAAATAAACACGTGCACCGATTGAGTTGAAATTTTATACACTAGTATTTTGAAGCTGCTGTCTAAAGAGCTGATCAGATTTTGGTGGAAAACGTTTCATTTTTAATCATGAAAATGAAATAAGTGCTTTTAAAAGAATATGAGTTGCCTGGGATAATTTTGATATGTCAAAGTGATTTGTGTATTTTATTGAGTTAAAAAATGTTTGAGTTAATATTTTGTTTATTACTGTTACATATAAAATGAAGTAGAATATAATATAGTGAATTGGAAAGTAATGTGTTGTTACATCAGATTGTTTTTTATTGAATTTTAAGAGGAATTAGTGACTTGGCAGTCTTTAGACATACTTTTCCATCAGTTTCCCTTTTTTTGAAACTGAACCCGTGAATCTTGGCATGAAAGCTAGCCGTTTAGCTATTCGCTCACCTACTATTTAAAATGACTTATTTTAATATTAGTTTTTTTTTGAAAATATTTTAACGTAATATTTTAAAATATTTTAATATGATTACCCAACTGAAACCTTTCACTGACAAGAAAAATTTAATAACAATTTGATGGTAGCACTTATTGTTGAAAACTTTGTAATATTTACTATAAAAATAATTAAATGTATTATATTACTATATTCCTACAAAATTTATATTTTATTACTGTAATTTTGTACATGTCACTATTTTCCTACAACTAAGCGCTATCTCCGGGGGTTTTTGAAAAACCACAAACCAATAAATCGTGTTGTGGTGTAGTGTGATGTCAAGCATACACCAATTGACCGATAGGCTAAAGAGCAGGAAACCGCGATTCTATTCCTGATCGCCTTAGATACACTGTTGCGATCTCAAGTTCAAGATCGATTTGTTGACAATGGGAAACCACCTTATTAATTTATTATATTTTTTGTATGTCAACTTGGCTTCGGCCAATACATCTACATATTATATTTTGCGTCAATATTGCAAAAGTAAATCGATCAGAACTTGGAGACTTAAATTTGGAACAATTCTTAGCAACATATTTTAACGATTGTGTAAATAAGCAAATTTTCTCTCTATGAGATCCGAAATAACTGATTGTGATTTGCTGTAGATAACGAAATCAAGCAAATTCCATTGATTTGTGCATGCAATAGTTTAGTAGTCTCTAAATTTATTGGTGGAAAGAAATTTTTAATGAAGTATCAATTATTTTTAATATTATGCATTATTTTTGCAGTACAATTTTGCTGAGACACGAAAATATTCTTGGTTACATTGGATCCGACATGATATCTCGCAACTCCTGCACTCAACTATGGCTCATAACACATTACCACTCATTGGGCAGTTTGTATGATTATTTAAATCGTACGACCCTAACTCATCATCAATTACTCAGGATTTGTTTATCTATTGCCAATGGTTTGGTTCATCTTCATTCCGAAATTTTCGGTACTCAGGTAAATGTTAACAGTTGGTGGTAAAAGGTTAGCACTTATTAATTTTTGTGTAATTTAGGGTAAACCTGCAATAGCACATCGCGATATCAAAACAAAAAATATTTTAGTGAAAAACAACGGTGTATGTTGTATTGCCGATTTTGGTTTGGCAGTTACACATGTGCAAGCTACAAACGAGTTAGACATTGGTGCAAACCCAAAAGTTGGAACTAGAAGATATATGAGTCCAGAAGTGCTTGACGATACGTAAGTTGAAAGTTTAAGAAAATAATTTTACTTGATTGTTTTTTCTAATAGGATAAGAACGGACTGCTTCGATTCATTTCGACGTGCTGACATATATGCATTAGGTTTAGTTTTTTGGGAAGTGTGTAGATGTACAGTAAGTAATGGAATCGCTGAAGATTATAAAGTTCCATTTTATGATGTAGTGCCGAGTGATCCCAGTTTTGAGGACATGAAAAAAGTAGTTTGTGTTGATATGCAAAGACCCAACATACCCAATCGGTGGTCGAGCGATATTGTAAGTAATTTTATACTTCTTTTTTGTAATGCTTGATGAAAGGAGTGTTTCACTAGTGATAGTGGATGTTTTTGAACTTATATTATTTAGATCGCTTTGTACTTTGACAAAATTGGTAGGTACTATATAAGTTTTCACCAGTGAGGCACTCCTCAATATTATAACAAAACATAAACTTGAATTTTGTTGTTTGTAGATCATTAGTGGTATGACAAAGTTAATGCGAGAGTGTTGGCACCAGAATCCTAACGTAAGATTGCCGGCATTAAGAATAAAGAAAACTCTATTAAAGTTAGCAGGTGCGGATAGTTCAATAAGTTTAGAAGATATGGAAGTGTGTGTGTGAGAGAAAATAATTAACAGAAATAATTAAAATAGTTTTAAAGAAAGTGATATATTTATCTACCGATTTAAATTGAATTTGTTATTAAATAAATAATTTTTCATGTAAATTATAGTTACAATCAAATTTAAATCGTTAAGTGTTAAGAATCATAAAAACTTTGAACTCTTTTTGTTTTCGGGAAGCCATGTTGAGATACATTTTAAAATACTCGCCCAAGTTTTATTATTTATAATTAAATTACAAACTCATTGTTAATCGATGTGCCAAATTTACAAAGGTGTTACTTTAGTTAAGTTTTAACCTGTATTTAAAAATAGTGCAGTATTAGGATATACAAGTTTGGGCCGCCGCAATTTTATAATATAACATTTATTTTGTGCCATTGTTTATAACTATTTAGATAAAAAATATTGTTTTTAAATTGTATAGTTTAATGGAAAATTTTTGGTGGATTTCCAACAACAAGTCGATATCATTGTAAATATCCTGTATATCTTGATCATATCTTTGTAATGACTGCTAGAAAATCTTTACTCAAGTACTTAGTTAAAAAATTGACGTTTTGTTATCTAGCAGTTGAATGTTGATTTTGTATGTTTATGTAACAAATCCATATCAAATTTATTTATCAATGGCAAATTATGAGGCTCACTAATCACATATTGTAATTTAGTGTTGCATTAATGTTTTATATACAATCACTTGTATATATGTCCATCCTCACATTTATGTATTTTACAAATACCAAGCAATATGTTTTAAATGTACTGTCTTGTTTTACATACATTCTTTGATTTATTAAATTGCATTTCATTTCCATTACCTCCTACACTAACCGAAAGAAATAAATTATATATGTTAAGTATTTATGATATTTAGATGTTTAACTTGTCCAAATAGTATTTAAGGTTAAATATTTTTTATAATACAAGAAGAATGTGCTCGTCACACAGTTTCAACACGCAACGAGCACAGACAGGGATATCAGAAGACGTAGAATGTTAAAAAAACCGATGCATACAACGATAATACAAGTTAAGTCAAATTACAATACACCACTGTCGTGATCAACATATTATTAGGGGAGAGTGGTCTAAAACTGACCGGTGTCCAAATCCGACCTCCATGCATATTTCGAAAGCGTAAACACAAATTGAGGCTATAATCATCTCATAATAGTCGCCATGAATTAGTCACAGGTTGGTTGAGATTACAGATATTGCAGGTTACATTTCGATTTGTTACAGTCAACTTTATGTTTTCATAGTGTGTGCAATTCATTTTTAACTAATTTATGATTTGTGATAATTTTGTTTAGTATATACCATGGTATATACGTACCTACATATATCGCCAAAAAAAGGTAAGTGGTTTCCAATAATATATCGTCTTACTGTTTTTGAAAATAATATTTAATCAGTGATTGATTCTTTGTTTTTATACGTAAATACCGTTCAATTGTTAAAAAGTAGTGTGGTCTAAATCCGACCTCAAATAATGGTTCCAAATCCGACCCTCATTTTTCGCGTTGTTTAGACCCGATACATTCATATAATCCTACAAAGTTACTTTTTTTGTATTTTTGTGTATTCGTGCATTCCACACGCCTATTTATTTGTTATTTTTAAGACAAAATGGGACGCAATTACAAGCGAAAACCGATAAAAGAGATCCTCACCAACTTCGACATGTTATAGGTGCAATGAAATTAGGTCTGTCGCTTAGTGTAGCATCACGTGAATTTCAAATTCCACGTTCAACTTTATTACTTCACCGACGCAATAATAAAAATGAAGAATCAGCTGAAACACAATCACATACAACAGTATCATCTTCAACAAAAACTTTACAAGCTGCAGAAATTGATATAAATAAATTAAAAATAGCACAAAAGGGTCGTTCAACAGTGCGATAACAAACTATTTTGTTTTTTTTTTCCTTTTTACTGAATCTATTTTATTTTTGCAACATGTATTCAACAAGGAACAAGAAAACGCGTTTGAAGAATATTTGGTGCATTGTTCTGATATTTACTTTGGATTGCCAGCAAAACTGCAGCCAACTCTAACTGCAGCAAATAAAGAAATCGGTGCTGATGAATCGATAGATACAGATTTTTATTTAGAAACACGCATTTCGGCCATATCCAAAAGCTCCACCACGAAAAACTACAATACGCAGAGGGCGAAAACCAGGTCGAACAAGAATATTAACTGATGATGATGTCATTAAAGAAATTGAAACGGAGCTAGAAAAAAAATAGAACGCCTACCAAAGAAAACCACACCAGGAAAAAAACTTCGTCAATCAAAACCAAATGAAATGGAGCAACAGCCAAGCACCAGTGGATTAGCACCAGCAAAACGCCCACAACGAGCCAAAAGTATTTCAGCAAGCTACTATCTTCTCTTATTATAAAAGGCCAAGTCTTTCTTTCTTTCTTTCTGTCTGTCCCACGGAAATACCCGAAGCAAACCGAACCGAACGCACAACGTATCATCGGATCAACGTATCATTTTGTCTATATAGGACAGCTATTTCCAAAAAAGCATTATGTGAACTTCCATAATGGATAATGAAAATTTTGAAAATCCTGCTGCAAAGCGACGGCGATTGAATCGTGAGAGAAAAGCACGTACAAGAGCTAATAACACAGAAGAACAGCTTCGATCACAGCGACAAGCTGACGCTCGGTCTCATGCGATACGTCGACAACGTGAAACTTTGGAACAAACTCAAGCGCGGCAAGCTGCTGACGCTCGGTCCCATGCGATACGTCAACAACGTGAAACTTTAGAAGAAACTCAAGCGCGGCAAGCTGCTGACGCTCGGTCCCATGCGATACGTTGATCCGATGATACGTTGATCCGATGATACGTTCATCCGATTGGTTATGAAATTATCCGTTATGCGTTCGGTTCGGTTTGCTTCGGGTATTTCCGTGGGACAGACCGAAGGAAGGAAGGACTTGGCGTTTTTATAATAAGAGATTTTTCACCTATATAGGAAATTTAAATACGTTGATACGTTGATCCGATGATACGTTGATCCGATGATACGATGATACGTTCATCCGATTGGTTATGAAATTATCCGTTATGCGTTCGGTTCGGTTTGCTTCGGGTATTTCCGTGGGACAGACAGAAGGAAGGAAGGACTTGGCCTTTTATAATAAGAAATGAGAACAACATTAAATAAATAAACAATAAAAACTTACATATATTTTTTTAAATTAAATTAAACTTAATCAATATTTAAAATTTTTTTACTTATTTTAAACTAGATGATACCCCGTCCGAGGACGGGCAGCTACCCAAGGTAACTTAAGTTGAATGAAGATTAAGGAAAGCTCTCAGTGCAATCCAAAAGCCATATGACCTTGGGTAGCTGCCCGTCCTCGGACGGGGTATCATCTAGTGAATTATAATATGATGATGAATCGGATTAATTATTATTTTCTTTTTTTGAAGTTTCTTTTATTATTAAGATAATTTTCAATTTTTAATACAATATTTGTTTAAATAAAGTTTAAATTTTACAATGAAAAGTGATTAGTTTTAATTTTTCATTTCTAAGAAAAACGAAAATGTTAATATTTAAAATCTGATAAAAATAGAGGGGTCGGATTAAGAACACGTGGGGGTTGGATTTACCTCCAGACGGTCGGATTTGGAACCAATATTTTAGTTTCTTTGTTTTGGTTGTAACTCAGAAGAGGTAGGAGATACATCAAAGGTTTGTTTGACAAAAAGTTGAGGAATAGACAACGAAAGTGTGACGTCAAAAGGGGCGTGTACTTGTGGAAACCTTTCCAAACAAACTGATATTGCCGTGTTAACTGCCATAAGAGAATTTATTTTTGCTGTTTTTTATATTGTGTTTAATTAATAAAGATTTTAGTTTTAATAGTTATTACTGTTATTAGTGAGAGACCTTAAATAGTGTATTTTTATAGTGTAGCGTAATTTTTTTTTAATATTTTTCAAAATTAATAAAAAATAAATTTTTTTTTATTAAAATACACTATTTAAGGTCTCCAACTAATAACTATTAAAACTAAAACCCTTATTAATTAAACACAATATAAAAAACAAATTCTCTTATGGCAGTTTTAACACGGCAATATCAGTTTGTTTGGAAAGGTTTCCACAAGTATACGTCCCTTTTGACGTCACGACTTTCGTTGTCTATTGAATGCACTTTACAACTGGACTAAAAGTAAAGTAAGAGGTCTCGATTTGAAAGTTTTATGTAAAAAAAAACAAAAAGGGGGTCGCTTTTAGACCACTCTCCCCTATTACACAAAAAATTGTAACTTTGTTTACAGTTTATTGTAAGTATACTTAACTTACCATTTCACCTTAAGGTGGGGAATTGACAAACACCAGGTAAAATGGTCGCCAACGTCGCTACTGTCGCAAATACTATTAAATTTAATTCAGTTTCATACCTTCTGGAGTAATTTTAAAAATCCATTTGTGGTATTCATTTCCAACAGATGTCGCACTAAAATGTACATTAGTGACAAAGATAGCACCATTGTTACCATTGCTTGTAAAAATAATTATTTTACCTGATTCCTCATAAACACATTTTTATTATCTACCCAGAATATTTGCAAAAATGTAATACTACCTAGATATTGAAAATTTTAAGATCTCAAGAGAAGCTTTAGTAGAAGTATTGCACTTTAATTTTATTTCAAACTGAAAACTTATTTTCACTTATGAGATAAATTTGTTTTATTTCAATATTAATTTTTATATGTAGAATAAAATAATGTCCATTATTTTTATTAATTTAGGCACAGCGTCCACAACTCGTATCTGCGCCGAAAGTGTACAGGTTCTTATGACAATAAAATTCTATTGTTATAAGGAAAATCTTATAATGTAAACATCCTTTTACCTGTTATAAAAAAAAGTGTACATTAAATTTTGCAAGCCCTTTGCAAAGTAAAATTCGTAAAATAAGAAGTTAGATATTTACAATAATAGTAATTATAATGCAAATTTATAGTTGAGTAGAAGGTCTAAATCAGCCCCGTGAAACCTGCGGCCCGCTTGACACTTTTGTGCGGCCCGCGGCACAGAATCCCATAAATCCGAATGCTTTCTTTATTTCCCGTGATTGCTTCCGTGTTGCATTTATTCGAAATAAATTTGTATGTCAGAACGTGGAGTGTGCGATTCATTTTGCCTGATTAAATTGCTGCTTTTTAATCCAGTGTGTGAGATGTTTATTGTCAGTGAGGGCACCAAATTTAAAGAAAAAGGAAAAATATAGATTTCTCGTAATTTTATTTGCTATTTTCCCCCTTAACATTATTATTTTTAGAATTACTTTTGGATAGTTATTGTTTTCGATTTTGGATAAGAGGCGGGTATGTGCTCTTATGCTCTTTAGGGAGAGCCGCCACTGCTAAACCTATGCATAACATAAATATCGTCTAGTCAATCAGAACGAGAAAACACATGTGCTACTGTCCCATTTGTTGGTACTCATGCACGTCATACTGGACTGTCGAACCAGAATTTGTTAATTTAAGGAAATCTCTTGGGGAGGGGGTGAATAGTGTAAGGTGATAGGAACCCTGGGATGACAAAAGCCTGAATTATAATTATAGGCATATACAATAACCTACATTTATCTGTAACGCAAAATTGAGCCGACGATATATTCCCTCAGTGCGGGCTTTAGGCTGCACAACCTAGGCAATCACGAATCACTGTGCGGCCTTAAAACGGCACTTTTGTCTATTTATTTATTTATGACGCAGCTTTTATTCGTTTATTTTATGGTTACCAAACTCAAAAAGGTTTCAGTGTCAACCATGACAATCATGCACTAGTAAAAATGTAAGAAATAAAGAAATGTGAAAAAAACTATATAAACTGAAGGTAATAATATGAATATTATGTTCTCTTGGTGTGAATTCTGAATTCAAAATGGATTTTTTTTTTAAATTTAGATAATACATAGATATATACAATTAATTACATATAGGTACAATTTAGCTCAATAGGCCGTGGAGGTTCAAGCCACTTCTTTTATATTCTACTAATATTCATACTTGTCTATATACTAAGACAAGGTCGTGTTATCCGATATTTCGTGGACATTAATGTCCACAGAAGGGCCGTGCTAAGAAATTTTGTGAAGTCTGCAATTCAAACCCACAATTTTCGCACCGTAACTCAACCAGCGATCACACCAAGCCACTGCTGTGGCTAACTAAATAGTAATAAATATTATAATACGGCATAAATATTATAAGATAGATTATTAGCTATTTAGCCAACTCGAAGGTCATTGCGTTGGTTGTGCGGCCTTAAGGCCGCACTAGAAGTGGATTTAACTGATTAATTGAGCATGGTTATACGTACATAGTGTTGTGATCACCTCCTCTTTTGTCGCTTTTACGGACAGAGGACGTGCGACAACAAATCGATGAGCACCTACCTTCTATTGACTCTTTTGGCTCTCAGGATGCCTACTATTAAGCTTTATGACTTGATCGGAGGAAACACAAAAAAGACACAATTCAACAATAACAATATTTAATAAACACATATTATGAATAAATTAACAAACGTTTTCTTAAACTAAAAACAAACGAACTCAAAATAAAAATGTTAACTTAAATACCTGCGAGGTAATGCTTAGCTATGCACTTGGTTCTGCGCACTTTCGTGATCTTTGGCTCGTGGCTTCCAGCTTCTCCTAGAAAATTCTGTTCTTCGGATAAATCTTCGGAATTCTTGTGATCGGATTCCGTTTTTCGTTGCCGTTCCAAAACACTCGAGGTCGAGTGGAATGACTATGCAGTCCAATAGCCCCCAACTGTGGAGTACTAATTGGCTTGGTAGTGCTTAACACTTGAATTCAAAATTCGAAATTTATTTTTTACGGAGCAAATTATTTTGCGACTATTCGCTCGCTCGCAAATTTTCGAACTCCCCAATATCTTGGTTGTTTTTTGTTGTTTACCAAGGTGATTCCTTCTTCCTTTTGTTTTGATGGTTCTTGCCATCCATATTAATTTTTATTTATTTGAAACCCTGTTTCCTTGCCTTTTCTCGCACTTGCATTTAAATTAATAATAACGAAACTTAATTTACTATCAATGCCTAATCCTAACAAATACAATTCTAAAAATGCATAGCAACAAACAATAATTGTGTCCCTTTAAATGTATTGCTATTAAAATAAGCGAATTTACACTCGTTCGCGGTAGACACAACAATAGATACAAAGGTATCCTTTTATATATTTTTAATTTAAATTAATTATTATAATTATTATATTTTAATAATCAACTTCGCTCGCGGTTTGTTATAATGAGGGGGGGGGGGCGAGAACTACAGAATACATTTTTCATTTACTAGTTAATTATTTTAGTTAAATTAGTTATATATTAGTTAAGATGGTCACTTTTATTAAATTAAAACTTTCGCTTATACGAGTATACATAAAATTAACACTCTTTACTTGGTCGAAACATCTAATATTTTTTTATATATTTTATTTTTATGTAAATCAAGTGTTTCAAAAATTACATTCTGTTAGGGGCTTTTTTCAACACTAATTTGCTTCGTTTTTGCCATTCGAATGGCGACTCTTTTTAATTTATAAATGAAGTTTAATTTTAATTTTCTCCTTCTTTCATCTATTAGTTACTTATGTATTGAATTTTGAAAAAAAAGACCTGATTTTATTACCCTCTTAACAAATTTGAAGTGCAACCGCGTCTAATGCGGTTTGTAAAATAGTGGTAAAATATGTATGTACATAATCCATTGAACACAATAGGGGTAGTTAAGATTCAGGTACCTTTCCGAGTCGAGTACAACACCATCACCATGACACACCGTGAACTATTTTTCGCAAAAACTGCCTGAAAATAGTAATAATGATACGCGAAACTGTAGATTGATTGTTATTGTTATAAATAAACTTTTATCAATTTAATTTGATGATCTGTAAACTTCACGAGTATATTAGTGTTTCTTGGGAAAGACATTTTGGTTTGGAAATTTTTTTTTATGTTACAGTTTCTATTTTTATGACTATATTTTAAGCACAATTTTAATAATTCAACCACAGAAACACAGATAATACTTTTATCTACAAGATCCTGATTTGCTAAATGTCATATATGGTATAGTTTTTCTTAGAATTGCGAAATTCGAAGGGTCTGTATAGCGTATATTTACTCATTCCAATAAATAAATTCCACGCTACATAAACTAATCGCCTCAGCAGCGCAGTTGTTTAAGGGCATGTATTCACGATTAAAATACGATCCGAACAGAAAATCGCTTTAGCTGTTGCGCCTTCCGGAATCGCATCCCTTCTTTAGTCTAAAAGAAACACAGCTCAGTAGGTTTGCAAGGGAATAGGACTTTTCGGCGCAGCCGTTTCGGCGCAGCCGTTTCGACGCCAACCCTGTTCGGCGCGAAGCCCTTTCGGCGACATCTGTTTCGGCGCCGGTTTATTCAGCGCGAGGATCATTCGGCGTGAGGCTTATTCGGTGTGAGGTTTATTCAGAGAAAATTTGGTGCTAGATCTGTTATTGATATTAATAAATCTCCGCGTAAAGTTAAATCTGCCGCAAATAGGTGGATCTGGCGCGAAGAGGTGGATCTGCCGTTAGGTTAGTGTTAGTTTTTGATATTTCTTTAGAAAACAAATGAAAAACAAACAAATCTCCGCGTAAAGTTAAATCTGCCGCAAAGAGGTGGATCTGCCGTTAAGCCTGACACGCACACACATGCTTTGCGTACATCTTGCTTGTACAAACATAAGCTGTAATGCAAGAAGGTACCCAACGGAAGCACACAGACACTCCGTCTAACCGATAAAACTTTATGTACATTTTGCTTGACAGTCTTATAAAATAATATGTTAGAACTACATACGTTGATTGCAGTAGCTGTTATCATAATAAAATAGAAGAAAAAACAAACAATTAGTAAAAAAATGGTCAAAACAGTGGTTATTCAAGAGGGCAGAATTTAGTCATATCAATTTGCTAATGAATTAAAATTGAAAACCTGAAGATTGGTTTAATTAAAGAATCTTACAATAAATTGCTTGAAATAGTTGTAATTCCGCATATTAAGTCGAAAAATAAAAAAATTATCATATTGAAGGTTCATATTTTGCATTAATGCAAGTCGCAAAGCCACACATAGATTGCGACTTACTTGCAAGCAAGATGTACGTAAAGCATGTGTGTGCGTGTCAGGCTTTAGGTTAGTGTTATTTTTTGATATTTCTTTAGAAAACAAATGAAAAACAAACAAATCTCCGCGCAAAGTTAAATCTGCCGCAAAGAGGTGGATCTGCCGTTAGGTTAGTGTTTGTTTTTGAACGTGAAGATTTCGCAGAAGAACAAAGTAACAATATTCGGAATGGAATGGATAAGCTCGAATGAACGAATAAATAAATTTTTCGCCAAAAATATTTGCATCTAAATGACTGGGGCCTTTGCGCCGAAACGGCTTGCACCGTAAGGGGTATGGCGCCGAAAAAGACGTGCGCCAAATAGTCATGCGCCGAATCGGACTCGCGCCGAATCGGCTCTGCGCCGAAAAATCTTGCGACGAACCGCTCGCGCCGAATAAGTCGCGCCGAAAAAGTCGCGGCGAATCGGCTGCGGCGAATCGGCTGCGCCGAATAGTCCTAATCCGGTTTGCAATACCACTGAATATAAAAGAAATTAGTGTTTGCAATATCAGTGAAAGCGAAACTTTTAATTGAATCCGAACTTATTGTATGGGATGAGCTTCCGATGATGCATAAGTTCACTATCGAAGCCGTTGATTGAACGCTAAGAGCTCTTACAAATAATTCTCATACTCCTTGTAGGTAAAAAGTGTTATATTTGGGGGCGATTTTAGACAAATATCAAAAATAAAGAACTGAATCGATGGACAATATTGGCCGCAAAAAATAAGACTGTTGACAAGGTAAACCAAATGATAACAGATAAGATGCCCGGAGATTATAAAAGCCTATATCAGCTTGTATCAAAGAATAAATAAGTCATGCTTCTTTCCACTGTATGATTTATGGTTCGTAGAAGGGGACCATATTTTATCGAAAATGAATTCCTTGTATCATGATCATGAATCTACGGTTAAGCACAACATTTTGCATACCATTTGTTATAACACCCGAACAGAGAAGTAGCATAAAATGGCGTAAAGCAGAGTGGCGTATAACTTCAAATTTCGCCCGCTCTCCGTGCCCCCCCCCCCATATATTTTGTGGCTCCTACTATATTCTACATGTAACAGCCAGCGGCGGATCTTGATTTTGTGGGGCCCCAAGCGCAACCTGATCTGGAGACCCCCTATTGATCCTACTAAGAATGGGATGGTTCACTAAAATTAACAGCGCGGAAAATTATAACGTATTTTATTTTTGGACCCTTGGGGGTAGAAACGGGAGGACGAAACAATGTTAATCAAGTTGAGAAGCGCTTTTTTGATACTTGAATGCTTAATTTTTAGAATTTTAATTTTTAAATTTTAGAAGAATGAAAATTGCCAAAGAGCATTGCCGCTTCCCGGTAGAACATATCAGAATGAAAATTATATCAATCAAAAGCGTTTATTTTTCCGCATCTTTATGATACCCAACACTTAATATTTTTACTTTCCGAACCCCTAGGTAAGGAAAGTATTGTTATCAGGCAAAATTTGACCCCCCAATTTTTTGACAGATGCTCATGTTTTGAGGTCCCCTGAATCCATTTTTATCATTTTTGGAATATAAGCCTTTTCCTGCCGTAGGACGAAGCCAGATGTAAATAAATTAAATCGTCTCCAATAAATTACAAAGTAAACTTGGTAACTTTGATATGTCAAAGTAATTTGTGTATTTTATCGCGTTAAAAGTTTTTTTGACCTTTTTTTAAATTAATATTTAATATAAAATGAAGTGGAATCTAGTGAATGGGAAAGTAATGTGTTGTCACATCAGATTTGTAACTATTGAAATAACTAAATAATATGATAAACAAATTGTATTTGGAAAAGTTCTTTCATGTGTTTGGTACCAGTGAACATAAAAATATTGAATATAAAATAATATTAATTGGTATACCAATCAACAACTTTTGAATCAGACCAAATGAATTGCCCTTTTAGATTATGTTGCTCCAGTGCTAAAAATAATGGTGCTTTAGCACCTTCTTCGATGGTCAAGTGTCCTTTATGGCTTGACATATCTGTGTCAACATATCCAGGATTTACTGAATTAACACTAATGCCCCTCTGTTCTGGTTCTGCATCAAACAACCGTTGTTGAATGATTGTAAGGGCACTAACTCCAACTTTAGACACCACATACGCCGAATTTCCCCAACCTTCAGCTGCATGTTTGTTAGTTTTCACATCTCTAAAATAATTTTGTTAAGTAGTAAAATGAAATAGTAACGAGTAGTAATGCTTACTCAATAAATTTATTCATAAAACTGGTCAAACCATCCACAGTTAAATTTGTATCACTCAATTGACCTTGTAATTCGGTTGAAGGAATTTTTGATAAACAACCGACCCCACTAGATACGTTCACAACTCTCCCATTTTGTCGTAAAAGTGGAAACAAAGTTTCACACACATGTAAAGTTGATAAATAATTTACATTCACGGTTCCTTCAACTTGCTCACTGAATGGTTCAGTTGCATCACGCTAAAACAATATTTCGGCCATATTTATTAAGTATAATACTTATTTAGCTAAATTTGTTACTTTATATGCAATTGCCGCATTATTAATTAAAATGTCGATGCCACCACAGGTTTCTTTTATGTAATCCTTAAATGCGACTATGCTATCCATATTGGTAATATCAAGTTGATGAAATTCTGGATTGAAACCGAGTTCTTGTAACTTATTCACTGCTTCCTTGCCTCGAGAAGCGTCTCTGGCCGTTAGGAAAACTTTTCCAGGAAATTTTTCACATAGTCCTTTGACGATAGCAAATCCAATTCCTTTATTGGCACCAGTTACCTAATATTTTAAATACAATTTTGCCTACGTTAACTAATTAATTATTGTTTATTAACTTACAACGGCTACCGCAGATACCATTTTCTAATCTTGTTTACCAAAACTGTTACTTTAATTATTATTCGGCACCTTCAAAATATTTATAGATAATCTGGAATTATTGCGAAGAGTTGATATCTTATCTTATCTTAAGGTAGTAGGAGCGTTTCTTCAAGTTCATTCAAAAATTTGAAATTTCTATAGTACTATAATATTTTTACTGCGTACGCTGGAAAAATTTCAAGCAGATTGACCGTGTAGATTACGAGATACCTAATCAAATTTGAAATAGGCGAATTTAACATTTGAAACATAGGGAATTCATTAAAAAAACTTCTAACCAATAATTTTTAGGTTTGCTAAAACTTGAATGCTTTCCATTGTCAAAAGATTTTAAAATTTATTTTCTAAATTTTGTAAATTGTTGAAAGCGTTTTTAGATTTTCCCCGTCAAATATTGAACCACTTAAATCATCGCCTTATAAATTTATTCTTACAATTTGATGCTTTACATATTATAATTTCGATGGTAAAATTTCCAAGCTTCGAAAGACTTAATCCGATTTGGACCAAATTTTTACGGTCGGTTTTTGGTGTCGAATTTTGGTGTCGGTTTTTGGTGTCGATTTTTGCGAGGTAACGACCGTAAAAACATGTTCCATGTTAAAACACAATATTACAATTCTTCGTTTTTGCGAAGCCGGTATGGCACCTCAGGATATTTTAAAAATTCGCCACCTAATCTACATGCAAATTTGGACATTTTCCTGTTGATCAGCACTGGTCGCATCGAAATCCGTGGCACGGTTCGGAATTACTCGCGTTGCCGCGCGGAGAATGCTTTTGCGCTTTTTCCGCTGCACCCCAACCGCCATCTCACAATTTTTCGTCGGCATCGGATAGGATTCATCAGTGCGACATTTTAAGATATCGTCGCCTAAAATCCCACAGCCGAGCCGGTTGATATTTCAGAACCATTTCCACAACAATTTTCTCGTTAAACGATCTTCATTGTTGAGGTGGTTGAGGCTTCACTGTGAAGGAAGTTTTCATTTCTAAGAAATTCCAACTAATTTATCAACAATTTTGGACGTTCCAGGATCGATCTCCACCACGTCCTCAAGAATTGACATGTTGGGTTCTTGTGTGGTTCTTAAATAGAAATTTTGGTTAAAAATTGCCTCCTTTACGATCTACAATCAAAGGTAATCAACCAGGAGTAGGTGTACGGATTGAGCCCTACACCGTCGACTTTAATGCGCTTCGGGGGCAAGGAAAAATTGACCAAAGGATGTTGCCTTTAATACTTTGCTGGGCTGTAACTTTCCACAAGCTACAAGGCACCGCTCTCGATAGGGTCGTTGTGGACCTATCCACAACGACTCCTGTTTTCCAGGAATCCAGAGAGTTGCTTTCGTGATGATTTGTAGGTTGTCCACCTGAACCACGTCTAGTTTAGCCTTTTCCCACAGCAGTGGGAATTCTGCCACTGTTTTTTGCAACCACTCAAGGGAGCTCTGGTCACTGCAAGTAATCCGAAGGATCTCCCAAAAGTGATGAAAGCCACCAAATGTTGCTACCGAGATTGGAGTATCCAGGGCAGCAGTGAGGCTATCTTCAATTACCACCACCTGAGCCGCAGTACGTTTGCCCAGGGAGTTCGAGCAGTCTATAATCGCTACTCGAAGGTGCTTTTTAGCCGTCTCCTTTTAGGAGAGAGTACCCACCCGACATGAGGTGTTGGGCAGAGGATGCGATGGTCTCACCCACTTCCCCTGATTAGAGGGTGAAGGTCGAGAATCCTGGGCAAGCAAGCAAGCATAATTCACAAAGTTGCCCCCCCCCGATTTGGGTTGACCTTCATATCACGGACAGGCTGCCTAAGCCTGGCCTAATCATGAACAGTTCCTTTATATTACCGGACGTTAATCTCCATCGCTCTACCGCGGGCCTTTTGTCGCCGTTTGGCATCGGCGCCAGATATCTTTCTCCTAAAAGGTTCATCTCCAGTTGCCAGCAGTGGATGCTCTTGCTTTCTCTATTGGGGCCTTCTGTGTGGACGCGCCCGTTAGTACGAGCGGGGTGTCTTGGTTAGACTCATTTGTGTTTCTGCTGATAAATCAGCTGGTGGTTGCTTGTTGTGTTTAATTTATCATTTAATTCATAAAATTGACTTTATGAATTTTTTTAACCTATCAATGGTCTGGGAAGAGCACGTTAAACTACGCCCCTATATACCCAATGCCTTATATATATTCTGAAATCTGACGGTTTATATGGTATAATTCAAAAAAAATTTCGCTAAACCATTCATAGGTTTTTGAATAAATCGAATTTTAAGTACGAAAATTTACCCATTCAGTGACGCGCATGAGGTGATTTGAGGAATCTCACTGCATTCTGTTGACGATACGCGTGGAACCATATTATACTCTAACACTTAGAAATTTTCACACTTTATCGGTTTTTTGGGGTGCTACGGTAAAGTTAACTGCTGTATACCTATAAAATAATTTTAAAAGCTATATCCCGGTTTTCTAAGATCCCGGCTGGGGTGTATGGATCATCCTCAAGGATGTTTTAGCTTAGTTCAGCGTTGTCAAAACTGTCCGGAGCTCCCGTGGCGGAGCGGAGGGTAAGTTTTTACTACGCAAAACACATGAGAGTCGAATTCGGACCTAAAAATGCTTAAAATGTCCCAAAATTACACCAATCTCTTTTAAATTGGATGGTGGGCGTGACCCGCACTTTTCCCTTAATAAAAGGGTTGTTTATGATTTTTTTTTCTAATATTTATTGCTAAATCGACTATTCAAACCTTCAGCTTTCCGAATTTCTATAGGAAATTTTAAATTTCCGGATGAGCGAATCCCCAACTGGGGACCACAAATGCACTACTGGGGAACTCCGATTATGAAGTGTTGGCGATTTTCGCACATTTTTCGGATTTTATGGATCCTTCGTTAATGTTAAACGCTAGCAACCGCCTCAGGGTCACATTCGGGCCGAAAAATGCCCGAAAATTACACCAATTTCTGTTAAATTTGATGGGGGGCGTGATCTACACTTTCTTTATGAATCGTTCACTAAATTTTTTTGTTAATTCGACTACTCAAACCTTCAGCTTTCCGAATTTATATAGGACATTGGGTTTATGCCGGTGTAGTTTAGCGTGCTACACCCCAAAAAACTGAATATGGTCGCCATTTTTCCACAATGGCGGATCGACCTCAACAAATTTCATTCTGGAACTAAGTATATTGAATTGAAACTACGCCTCAATGAAGATTTGTGCCAAATTTCAGGAATATATCCATTTTTTCCGTGAGACGACAAAATTTGTTCTTATTTCACTGAACTATTAACAGTGCGACCAAGACCGTCCTCTTATAAGGCCCGGCTCTAGAATATTTTAACTGTGGGCTAATCGTAAGAATTAGAAGAAGAATCTACGGCGAATTTTTTCAGTGCAAATTTTTAGAGAGGGTGCCAAATGGGAAAAAAACTTGCCTCCATCAAATTAGACCCCAAAAATGAGGGGAGTTCCACTACAACATTTCCAGTCACATTTAGACCATTACTGTTGGTGGATGTGGAGGAAAGACTCCGATGACCCTTTTCAGGCGTTTTTGAATGATGTTAGAAAGGTGTATGATGACGCTTTTAAAATAATTTCAATTGATAAATAATTATTTTTATAAAAATTGTAAATCGCTAAAGGTAGGGACCTATTTGAGTATTTGATATTCCAAAATAAAAAGCACTTTGTTAAAATACCAACATTTTTTAAATCAAAATAAGTAAAATTTTTCTGAAAAATTTCACTTCAGCTTTGAAAGTTTACGATAAGCCGCACGCTTTTCTGTTATTCATTTGTTAAAATCGAAACATTTCTAAAAAAGCGTACAGTATTAGATCTTCGTTCACTCCAGTAAATAGTATATAATCTGTGGTTCACTCTGTATAATAAGCAAATAAATAACCTAGAAATACTTGTGAAGTTCTGTAAGAAGTGATTAAAACTAGTTCATAACCGAAATTTAACAATTTTCTGTACAAAAAATCTGAAAATATGGAACACCGAGATGATTATATATTATTTTCAAAAAATCCACAAGAGTTTACAAAACCGAAGTTAATAAAAATTCGTGGATATTGTGTAAGAGATTTTGATGTTCGAAACTTGAAACTGACAAAATTTGACAAATTGGGCCCTTATGTCGAAGACGGTAAGACACCAATTCTGGTAGCCCCCTGATTTTATTAATTTAGGAAATTGTACACTTGATAGATAAAATGGTTAGTTGTACCGATATCGACGAAAGTTTCGATATAATTGTAACTAATTCTGGACAATTTTTGTTGAAGTTCACATTGTCGTCGTAAGTTGTTTTTGTAATTGTAGATTCTGTCTTATTTGTTTTATGTGTAGAGCTTACTATAGTCATATTATTGGATCTAAAGGGAGCACTCGTCGGCAAATTGAAACCGATACTCGCACCGTCATTAAAGTTCCGAAAATTGGTGATGAAAATAACACAATCAGCATAATTGGTGACAATGAGAGAAATGTAGTCACAGCTAAACATCGCATAGACATAATAGTATGGAAAGTTAAAGATAAACATCAAGTCACACATTTTATTTCGATACCCTTTAACTCGACTGCGATTAAACATAACTTGGAAGCTTTTCGGGTATTAATTATTTTTTGACCAAATTGTGTGGTATTAATTTGTATTATTGAAGGAAAATGTTATGAAAGCAACATTAAACAGAGGTTTAGATGTTTCCATGTTTCAAAATCCTAATAAATTACATTTGACCGTTGTCACTTTGAAATTAGTAGATGAAATTGAAATTGAAGAAGCAGTGCGAGTATTCGAGAAATGTAGACAGGATGTTATTGAGTATGTAAAATAATTCAAAATTATAACTTTTAATTTTATCGTATTTCAGGCCAAGTTTTGCAGCAGTCGGTCCAATGCGAATAGGTATAAGTGGTGTTGAAATAATGAATGATGATCCAACTAATGTCGATGTTTTATATGGTAAAGTTGAAATTGACCCCCCCAAATATGCGGACCATTTTCAGAAACTTGCTGATGGAATTGTTCAATATTTTGCCAATCAAGGTGAGTGGACTTGATCACGTACCTATTAGAATTGGAGAATTTTTGTTTATTTCGTTTATGAAAAACCGTCTGGTTTACCAAATACTTACCAAAATACTATGTTGTTTTCTACTCTTTTTGAGTATTGTTTCCTTGAAATTCTATTTGTTTTTATGTACTTTTCTCTTTTTTTTTAAATCTATTTTAATACCATAATTTATATTGTAGGAATTATTCGTAAACAATATGACAAGGTGAAACTTCACGTTACATTGATTAATTCAAGTTTCCGGAAAACGGATCCAGAAAAGCAAAAGAAGAGAGAACCTTTCGATGCTACACGTATTTTACAACAATACAAAAATTTTTGTTTTGGTTACTCAAAGATCGACATCATTCACTTATCAGTTAGGTTTTCCACCTCCGAAGACAAATATTACGACGCAGTGACTACAGTAAATGTAAAGTAATAATTGTTATAGTTTAATTATTAATTTTCTTGTAAAATATTTTTTACCCAAGACCAAATGTGCAAGTGTTACTTTTTTTGCAAGTTTCAGTTCATTATTGTCATCGAAAAATTAAATGTTTTACCATAATAATAATCATTTTAGAAGTAAATGTAAATAATGATCTGAAAATAAAGTTTAATTTCTAAAAAAAAATTAAAGTGTTTAAGTAAATTGAAAAGTGGAAGATTTAATAACGAAGTAAAAGTGATTAAATTAGGGGCCGTTCATGTATTACGTAAGACGTTTTTTCCTACTTTTAGACTCCCATGAAAATGGTTGTAAATGGGAGAGAAATGATATGGAACACACAAGCTAAACAACTAATAGAGAAGAGACCCATAGACCCCGACCCGCAATCAAAAAACTAAGAAATGAAGGAACGGCAAAGAAAAGAGAAATGACGGACTGGCGTGGGAATGGAATGATGATTATGAACAATGGAAATATATTATGCGATGGAAACGACAAGAGATGCAGACGGAACATATGCGAAAAGTGTATATATATTGGAACATGGAATGTGAGGGGAACGTTTGCACCTGGTGACGTCAAGAACTTGGTTAGAGAGATGAAGAAGTACAGAATTGAAGTCTTAGCACTCCAAGAAACCAAACAGTTGAGCGGTGATGTTGTAAATGTCGAGGGAGTCCTTTTCTTCAAGAGCGGAGGAGAAAACAGGTTGCTGGGAACGGGTTTTATGGTTCAAGGCCGAACAAGACAAAAAATTCTGAAGTTCGAAGAGATATCGGAGAGGATGTGTGTTCTTCGATTAAAAGGAAATAGGCGCAACATCACATTAATAAACTTCCATGCACCCACGGAAGAAAAAGATGAAGACGAAAAGAACGTGTTCTACGAATCCCTAGAAGAACTCTACAGGAAGACACCAAAGCACGACATTAAAATAGTCCTAGGAGATGCAAACGCGAAGATTGGGAGAGAAGAAATGTACAAACCCATCATAGGAAAATATAGTAAACACGAACAGACTAGTGAGAATGGGCAATATCTAATAAACTTTGCAGCTGAAAGAAGAATGGTTATAAAAAGCACGATGTTCCAACAGAAAGATATCTACAAGGGGACATGGATCGCTCCAAATGGAAAAACGGTTAACCAGATCGACCATGTATTAATTGAAGAACAGCACAAGTCCGTTATAACCGGGATTAGAAGCATGCGAGGCGCTGACGCAGACTCCGATCACTACTTGGTTAGAATTAAGTGTAGAATAACAAACACCGATAGCGACATAATTAAACAGAAAAGAACACCCAGATATAGAGACATGGAAATGTTTAACACCGAGGAAAAAAGGCAACAATACGAAACACGCATAAATCTTGAATTGGAAGTAATGGAAAAAGGTCCAGAGACGGAGGAGGAGTGGAGTAGGATAGAGAGAATGATAAAAGCGGTCATTACAGATGGGATTCCAAAAGAAAGGAAGGGTAGAATGAAGAAATGGTTTGATGAGGAGTGTGAACAAGTGACACTGCTCAAGACTAAGGCAAGAAGCAAAATGTTAGCACACAATACCGAAGACAACAGAAAGAGCTACGAACACTTAAGAAGACAAGTAAAACAAATCACAAGAAGGAAGAAGAGAAGACAACAAGAAGAAGATATGATTAGACTTGAAGAACAATATACCACTAGAGAAATCAGAAACTTCTACCAAGAAGTGAAGAGAGCAAAAACGGGATACACACAAGAGACAAGTATATTGAAGAACAAAAACGGCGAGTTACTGACAGATCCCGAGAAGATAGTAAATAGATGGAAGGAATATTTTAGAGAAGTTCTAGGATCAGATGTCGATATGGAAGAAGTTAATGATGAAAAGATCGAACAAGCGAAGGAAGACGAAGAAAATATAATGGCACCCACACTGGAGGAAGTCACAAAAGCAATAGCTAGTCAAAAAAATCACAAATCCCCAGGTGAAAATGACATAACAGCGGAAATGATCAAATACGGAGGTGAAAATCTAATTAAAAGACTCCACGAACTGATACTTGATATCTGGAATACCGAAAATATGCCTAGCAAGTGGAACAACGCAATAATATACCCCATCCACAAGAAGGGGGATAAAACAGTTTGTGAAAACTACAGAGGGATTGCCTTGGTGGACACAATGTACAAGGTGATGGCAAAAATTATTAAAGAACGCGTTGAGGTATACACAGAAAAAGTAATAGGAGAATATCAGGCAGGTTTTAGAAGAAGTAAAGCCACCACCGACCATATCTTCACAATTAAAGAGATACAAGCTACATGCCATGAGTACAAGATACCACTACATGTTTTGTACATTGACTTCAAACAGGCATATGATAGAATAGATAGAGAGACATTGTATGAAGCCATGAAAGAGCTTAAAATCCCCGACAAGCTTATACGACTGACAAAGATGACTATAAGGAAAACTACAAACAAGGTATATACTAACGGATTCACCTCAGCACTCTTCCAAGTTGCGAACGGTTTAAGACAGGGGGATCCCCTGTCTGCTCTGCTTTTCAATTTAGCACTCGAAGTTGTAGTCAGAAGATCTAAAATAACCCGAACTGGAACGATCTATAATGGTAACCACCTCGCCTCACATTAATAGCAAGATCTCGAGAAGAACTGTGCAAAGTGACGGAAAGCATGATACGAGAGGCAAGAAAGATGGGTCTAATTATGAACCAACAGAAGACTAAATATATGGTGATGGGATACGTCGGAGAAGGCAGGGAAGCAGGAGGGTGTATGGAGGTGAGGTCCGAGGGGAGTGAGAGGTTTGTGTTTGAAAAGGTATCAACGGTTACGTACCTGGGCATCCAGATAACTGACAAGAGCGAAGAAAACACTGAGATAAAGGCAAGAATGACAAGCGCAACAAGAAGCATCGGAGCAATGAGACAAGTGCTAACATCGAAAAATGTCACCAGAAGAACTAAGTTGCGAATATATAAAACAATCATCCGACCAACACTTTTATATGGTTCGGAGACATGGACAATGAATGCCACCGATCGAAATAAAATCCGAGTGTGGGAAAGGAGAGTTCTCAGAAGGATTTTTGGTGGAGTGAATACGGAGAACGGATGGAGAAGAAGAACAAATGAGGAGGTGATGAACCTATTTGGAGAACCTGACATAGTGGCGGTTGTACGTGCGAACAGAATCAGATGGCTGGGACACGTGGAAAGAATGTCGGCTGAGAGAATGCCAAAGATGGTACTTAGGAGAGGGCCAATTGGAACGAGAAGACAAGGAAGACCAAGATTCCGATGGAAGGATGCGGTGGAGAGAGACTTGAGAGATTTGAGGGTGGGGGAATGGAGGAGGAAGGCGACGGATAGAGAAGCATGGAGAAGAATCGTTGATTCAGCCCTGGGTCTATAAGGCCCGTAGCGCTTTTGTATATATTGTTATGGTTTGCTCAGTATAAGGGATGATTTTTGGGTCATTTGTACAAAGTTGGAACACTCATAAAGTCCTTTTATTTAATCAGACCGTAATAGGTAGAAAATAGTTGTATCTGAATTTTCCCTGATCTGGAAATTTAACGCTGCTTTGCTTCAGAAAACCATAGATGTATTCGCTACCAAAACCCTGAAAAAAAAAAAGAATTGTAAGAGACAAATTTTGGTTATTATGATGTATAAAATTTAGAAACAAATCAAATTATTTATTCTAGTTTGTAAATATAGGATTAGAATTGGAATATAAGTGACGGTTCGCGGAATGCATGCGCGAGTGATAAAATTGGTGTAAAGGTTGGAAGAAGACAGTCTCGTTCCGTCCACGAGATAGGGACGACGTATGAGAGTCTTGTTTGGTGGATGGAAGGAAAAAGACGTTTTTGGAGAGTGGAGTTTCGTCTACCAAAGGGACGACATATTTGAAAAATTTGAAGAACGTTCATGAGACAAAGTTGAGTTAATTAGTAATATTATTGATATAATTAGTGAATTGGTAAAAAGAATTGAAGAATTGAATAAGCTGAAATTTTTGCAATAATTAATTTGAATAAGTCGATGGTTGTCAATATTTTTCTAATTGAGAATTGGAATAGAAATTTAATTGGTGTAGAAAATTTTGGAATCAATGGGAATTAATGGTACATTTTTGGAAGAAAATTAAGAAAATAACTAATTTATGCTGGAAATATTCAAATACTCACCTATGATTAGTTGTCTGATTCAAGAAGAGAAATTATTTAATGGTTTTCCTTGGTTGATCCGATCCAATCGAACTCGGGAGCTGTTTTTTTTTCCATCTACGGCGACACCAACACCAACCAACACAACCCGTGCAATAATACGAGAGAGAGAAAAGTGCGAAAAGGACGTAAGATTCTCTGGTAAGGATTGTTTTTTTTGTGCGTTTTAACTTTATTCGCGTATAGACGAGTCGGGTACGATAATTCGGTTGCGCAAGTAAAAACATTGGGGTAGAAATAAGAATAATTTTGTAAAATTTGATTTGTTTTATTATGATTACAATCAACGTTTGTTTCCATTTTATTTATGTTTAATAAATACAAATATTTTTCATTGGTATCGAATGAGTTTGAATTTCAATTTTTGCAGTAAAGATCAGGAAGGAAAACAGATACAATTCTGGGTAATCTCTTTTCATCAATTAATCTTTATAAGAAAGATTTTAAGTAAGTAGACACATGAGCGTTGCAATTGAGTATAGGAACTCGCCTCTTGACCCTGAAAGATCTCTTGAGCTAGCTGGCGCATTTTAATGAGTGCCACCGTAATTTTGTGAATAACAATTTACAAGTTTACAGGATTACATGGCAACTTAAATTGGCGCCAAAATGTGGGGCTTCTGTAATTGCTACTGTTTAGATAAGAGAGCAAAAATAGCTACTGTAAAGTTTTTTTAATTGCAATAATTTTATTTAGTAGGAGCAAAAACTTAAATTGGCTTAACCAAACGTAGGGCTGTGGCTATCTCAATTGCTACTGTGTCTGTTCAATTGAATTAGAGGGGAAATACAATTTTGGAAATAAAAATTATTCTGGTTAAATTAATAAAATTAAAGTTTAGACATTAAAATTGAAAAGAATCATATTTAAAAAGTTAAATTTGATTAAAAATAAAAGTTGATAAGTCACAAAATTTGCTTCAAAAATTAAAAGTTTGGCTTCGAAGATAAAGGATAAAAATTAAAAGTTATTCTGAATTAAAAATTTGCTTTGAATAGATAAAGATAAAATTTAAACTTGCTTTAGAATTAAAAGTTATGAATGATAAAGAAAAATTTGGTTTTGGTGATAGAGATATCAATTAACATTTGGGCAGATTCAATTCAACTTAATTTAATTCATTTGTTAAAACATAAAATTATTTTTTCTTTTTCTTATTTAAAAATGGACAAGACACAAAATGATAAAAATTTTTCTCAATCGGATGAGGAAAAGTGGATAGAAGCAATAGATAGTCTCATAAACAAAGTGGAAAATTCAGATAAGAAAAAGGTTCTCTGGTGGGATGAAATGACAAAAAGGTGGAAAAAACTTAAAAAAGATTTAGAAATAGTAGATTCAGATAAATTAAATACCATAGAGAGGGTCATCATGCTATACGAAATGTTAAAAAATGTAAAAAAAATAATTGAAGCAATAAATTCAGATAGGGACAAGGTAGAAAATCGAATAAACCGGGAAAGTGTTGAATTACAAACAAGTAGTCATGTCAATTTAATAACTAACAACTCCGAGGCAGAATTACAAACGAATAATCATTTAGAAGCAATAGATAAAAAGTTAGATTTTCACGAAGAAATTTTGGAAAACAAAATTAATAATGAAAATATTGCATCACAAATAAACGATCACGTTAATTTAACTACTAATGATAACGATGTACAAGTACAAGAGACATATAATCGCGTTGAATCTGTGAAAACTAATTTAATAAATGATCATGTTGAATTGGTAAAATTCAATTTAACAAACAATTACGTAATAAATATCAAACGTGGGTCGTATGTAATTCTAACAAGGAAAAGTCTTAACCGGAAAAATTTTAAAATAAAAAAGTTAAAAGCGAAATTAAAATGCAAAATTAAAAATTTTCAAATTTGTAAATCGAATGAAAAAGATAAACGAACAACACATAAAAATTTAAAAGACGATAATATTAAGACAATCAAAGTCAACAGAAAATTAAAACATAAAAAGTCAATCTCGATCATACAGAAAAATTCAAAAAGACAGAAATTATTAATAAGCAAACTTTTGTTTGGTAAAATTACGTTTAAAGATAGAAAATTTAAAAACTCGTCAATCTTAGATATCCGAAATGGAAGTTTGAAGTTTCAAATAAATAAATTAGTAGAAAAAACGTTAATTGCAATGAAAACTAATAATTACTTTATAAAATGGAGCTACTTTAAAAGAATACGTTTAAAATTAAATAACAACTAAAATTCGGATTCATTAAAATAATAAGATTCAAGACGATAATTTGATAACAAAGATTTGCAATGAAAATGGTAAATTAGTAATGTTAATAAATTTCACAAAACTATTCAAACTTCGACTCTGATTTGGAAATTATTATGTACGAGACTGTATGACTGAAAAGTAATTATAAGATTTCAAATTTAATTATGATATTATTGGCAAATGATTTAAATTTTGGGAGGCTGGAGGGTGATGATGAAAAAGAACAGTCATTGATAATTTAATTGGTAAAATAAAAGTTGAGTGGTGATACAATATTAATTTTTATAATAATAGTAAATTAAAATATTTTTGAAATGGATCATATGATAAAAATTTTTAGTAAAGTTTAATGAATTTGATTAGATAAGAGACGAGATTAAAAAATTTGTTAAATGGAAAAGATGATATTGATAATGATAATTGAAAGATAAAAATTTAATTAGTAATGTTAATGAATTAAATGAAATTAAGGGGAAAAATTTAAGTATTGAAATGATTATTAAATAAGGGGGTGGGGGGTTATTATTGTCTTATTTATCTGATGAAAAGTTGAGAATTTGCTGAAAAGATTTTATGAATAATTGTCACCAATTAAAAAGTATCATAAACAAAATAAAGATTTGCTAATTGAAGTTAATTGAAAAATGATTTGAAAAATTGAATTTGAAAATACTATTGTTGGAATAAATTACAGTCATTTAAAATACCACAAGATTAAGAAGTTTTCTTAAATAAGATTTAAAAATTTATAAAGTCATCAGAGTAAAAGCAGATTGTAATGTGAAATTGGAATTAATAATTTAGTAGAATGCAAATATTTGGTAAATAAACACAAGGTGATAAGTCATTGAACCAGAGATTAGAGTTTATTAAATATCAAATTATTTTAAAACATAGAAAGAAAATAATGTCGTTTGAATTTTTATTATTCAATGAAAGTTTTTTTTTTTGAAATGAAATTCCACAATTATTTTGGTAGATTACTGTAAATAAGATTAAGATCTCACCATTTAGACAATAAAGAATTTTTGTAAATAGAAATAATTTGTAAATAGTTAATTGAATGGGGATATAAAATAATTAATTTAAAAATTCTATTAGACATAAGGGGGGTGGAAAATTTTTTTATGCAGTTTTCAATAGTTTATTTTATTTTGATTTTGAATGATTTCAACTCAATTATTTTTTGAAAATTTGTGGTAATTCTTTAAAAGATGCCACAAAAATCTGATTCTTTTATCATCACATCTTTTGTGGATCTTTTGGGGGGTTTTGTTGTTATGGTTTGCTCAGTATAAGGGATGATTTTTGGGTCATTTGTACAAAGTTGGAACACTCATAAAGTCCTTTTATTTAATCAGACCGTAATAGGTAGAAAATAGTTGTATCTGAATTTTCCCTGATCTGGAAATTTAACGCTGCTTTGCTTCAGAAAACCATAGATGTATTCGCTACCAAAACCCTGAAAAAAAAAAAGAATTGTAAGAGACAAATTTTGGTTATTATGATGTATAAAATTTAGAAACAAATCAAATTATTTATTCTAGTTTGTAAATATAGGATTAGAATTGGAATATAAGTGACGGTTCGCGGAATGCATGCGCGAGTGATAAAATTGGTGTAAAGGTTGGAAGAAGACAGTCTCGTTCCGTCCACGAGATAGGGACGACGTATGAGAGTCTTGTTTGGTGGATGGAAGGAAAAAGACGTTTTTGGAGAGTGGAGTTTCGTCTACCAAAGGGACGACATATTTGAAAAATTTGAAGAACGTTCATGAGACAAAGTTGAGTTAATTAGTAATATTATTGATATAATTAGTGAATTGGTAAAAAGAATTGAAGAATTGAATAAGCTGAAATTTTTGCAATAATTAATTTGAATAAGTCGATGGTTGTCAATATTTTTCTAATTGAGAATTGGAATAGAAATTTAATTGGTGTAGAAAATTTTGGAATCAATGGGAATTAATGGTACATTTTTGGAAGAAAATTAAGAAAATAACTAATTTATGCTGGAAATATTCAAATACTCACCTATGATTAGTTGTCTGATTCAAGAAGAGAAATTATTTAATGGTTTTCCTTGGTTGATCCGATCCAATCGAACTCGGGAGCTGTTTTTTTTTCCATCTACGGCGACACCAACACCAACCAACACAACCCGTGCAATAATACGAGAGAGAGAAAAGTGCGAAAAGGACGTAAGATTCTCTGGTAAGGATTGTTTTTTTTGTGCGTTTTAACTTTATTCGCGTATAGACGAGTCGGGTACGATAATTCGGTTGCGCAAGTAAAAACATTGGGGTAGAAATAAGAATAATTTTGTAAAATTTGATTTGTTTTATTATGATTACAATCAACGTTTGTTTCCATTTTATTTATGTTTAATAAATACAAATATTTTTCATTGGTATCGAATGAGTTTGAATTTCAATTTTTGCAGTAAAGATCAGGAAGGAAAACAGATACAATTCTGGGTAATCTCTTTTCATCAATTAATCTTTATAAGAAAGATTTTAAGTAAGTAGACACATGAGCGTTGCAATTGAGTATAGGAACTCGCCTCTTGACCCTGAAAGATCTCTTGAGCTAGCTGGCGCATTTTAATGAGTGCCACCGTAATTTTGTGAATAACAATTTACAAGTTTACAGGATTACATGGCAATATATATATATATATAGACTCCCCCCCACCCCCTAGTAAGAAAATGTATAAGGAGCCGTTCATGTATTACGTAAGACGTTTTTTCCTACTTTTGGACTCCCCCCTCCCCGTAGTAAGAAAAAATAAGAAAATGTATACCCCCTCCCCCCCCACACTAATCTTACGTAAGATAAATTATTACCCAATGAGAAGCCAGATATTAAACATTAAAAGTGAAATTAATGAAGATATTATGTTTATTTTATATTAAAAACAATGTTATTCAAACAATTTACTTTATAGTGTAAGAAAATTGCGAAAAAAATCCAAAATCGGTCTAAAAAATAAATAATTAATAGTATTGTGTTTCACATTAACATTAATACCAACAGCACCTAAATTAAATTAAATAATTTTCAAATTTTGAAATTTAATTAAAAAAATAAAATCTTACGTAAGAAATTGTCTTGACCCCCCTTCCCCCGAGTAAGAAAAAATAAGATATCAGCTACCCCCTCCCCCCTAAACGTCTTACGTAATACATGAACGGCCCCTTAGCAGAATAAAAATAAAGATTAAATTGCAAAAAAAAAATTATGAGTTATTTAATCAATCGACACAAATTATTTGTTTTACAAAAAATATACGCACCAAAAAGGCGTTTTCAATACCATAGTTTTACAATAGTTTTCAAGATTAAAAAAAAATCATGTCTAAGTGGTTCGGTTCAGCCTTATATAAATAATTTATGAAAACTCTACAAGGCAAATTTGAATTCATTTGGAGAGCTATTCAACATAAACTGCCACTTTAGTGACAAACAAAAAAATACGGGTATGATTATTTGATATAACATAATTTAGAATTACAAGTTTGATCATAATCGAAGGTCATGAAAATAATAAATTGCAAAAAAATTTTTTTTTTTTTTATCGACTTCCTCTTATATTACAATCTGTCCGTATAGACAATAAGTCAGTGATATGACAGTGAGTAAAATGACATAGGAGGAGTTTGCCTGGTGGCTTGCTCCCTTTACAGTTTAACACCCGAGAATGTTATGTCTGGCCTTCGATGTCTTCCGGAATGTACACATCTAGTTCAGAAGCGATGGGGCAAGTCCATTGGGTCTTTACGTTTCAGCCTCCTGGTTCGATGGGCAGTCAGCAGATCCACCGCAAGTGAGTTGGGATGATTCTCTACACGATCACAGTACCTTGAACTATACGATTTGATACATTCTTCGATGGTGGGAATGTCGAGGTCTCTGTGGATTATTTGATTGGGTACGAACCATGGAGCATCAGTTATGGTTCTTAGAATTTTGGATTGGAACCGTTGAATTTTGGCTATATTGGAGTTACTGGCGGCTCCCCATAGTTGGATGCCGTAGGTCCAGATTAGCTTTATGATAATTTTGTATATCAGCACTTTGTTTTCGAGTGATAATTGAGAGTGACGATGAAAGTCCACTCGTCATTAACTTAATAGGCGGAAATTCCGGCGACAAAGTTAAGGCCGAGCCGACCGTCATCCATACCGGAGACTCCGAGCCCCCAAGCAACCCTGCAAATCATATTAAATCACAGAGCGCGATGCGACCGGGTCATCTTGAAAAACTTGTGGTCACTGGCAAAGTGCCAGTCCACTCGTCTTTATATTTGACGGCACTATTTTCGCGATCGTCCCCCTCTGGATTAGCACGAGAGTTTGTGTCCATAGAGGGTCTACGCGCTATCGTCGTACCGACAATAATCTACCCCGTCGAACGACCGTCACTACTCGACCCGGACCCGACCCGCCGATTAATGACATATTCTTCGGGAATTCTTTTGGGAACTTCTCGCGCATCTTCTCGCGGTAACTTCTCAAGGGAACTTTAAAAGGCTGTCATTGACTTAACTGTAGGGCGAGGACTCGAGCTTCGGCTTGCTCAGCTCGTCCGTCCCCCTCCTTGGTCTTCATCACTTGATGAAGACCATTCGTCTTCGCCGGACAGCATGAAAGCAATCATGTTGTCCGGGCTTAGTGTGTCGCCCATCCGGAGCGAAATCATCACTCTCTCACTCTCCCATCTTAGGCATCCGAAAAGAGTGTGTTCCGCCGTATCTTCGTCCCCGCAGTAACGACAGGCAGGTGACTCGGTCAGCCTGAACTTGTGGAGATATGCCTGGAAGCATCCGTGGGCGGTGAGAGCTTGTATTATATGAAAGTTCACCTCTCCGTGCTTTCTCGCTACCCAAGGACGAAGATCCGGAATGAGCTTTCTGGACCAAATGGCATTCGTGCCGGAGGACCAGCTCCTTTGCCAATCGTCGAGCGTCCGCTGCTTAATGGTGGGGTCCGGTCCCGCTCGTACGTCTGCTCCCTCTCTAATAGCTAAAAGCTCTATGGGAGGCATGGAGGCCAAGATCGCACGGCTTCGCCGGACACGGTCCTGTAAGCGCAAGTTACTCGAAGTGCCATCTTGCGCTGGACCGCTTGCAGCCTCTTACGGTTACGCTAGACGTTGACGGCCTCTTGCCAAACGGGAGCGGCGTACAACATCACCGACTGTGCGACGGTGCCCAACATCCTTCGCTTCGTCGGTTTTGGGCCACCGATGTTGGGCATTAGTCTGGCGAACGAAGTAACTATCGCCGTCGCCTTGTTGCACGCCGTACGGATGTGATCGGCAAAATTCAGGTTCTTGTCTATCTTTACCCCCAGTATGGTGACGAAGTCTTTGACTGCAATTGGGGAACCACCCAAAAGCAGCCTCATAGTGGGGGCTTTTCTTCTGCCGTGGATTACGACTGCCTCGGATTTCTCCGGCACCAGAGTAAGTCCGCGGCTGCCCGCCCAGGTGTTTATGGTGGCTATCGCTGCGTTTGCTTTGGCTTCCAAGGCCGGCGACTCCTTGTCTACAACTATGAGGGTGAGGTCGTCGGCAAAGCCGTACAGCGTAGTGCCGTCTGGGTATACCAGCCCGAGAACTTCGTCATACATTACGTTCCACAAGGTTGGGCCAAGTACTGAACCCTGTGGGACACCGCTGGTAACTTCCCTAGTGGCACCGTTGATGATGAGACGTCTATCTTCAAGGTAACTGGCCAACAGGTTGAAGATCTCGGGACTGATATTTCGGGCTCTCAACGAGTTCAGTATGTGCCTCCACCCTGCGCAATTAAATGCGTTTATTACGTCCAGGGTGACGACCAGGCAAAAGCATCTAGTTCTCCGTGTACCTTGCACTGCTTCTCCTGCGACACCTACTATTGCTTCCAGAGCATTCACAGTCAATCGGCCGCATCGGAAGCCAAACTGCCTTTCGTTGAGGTCGCCCGATCTCTCTATGTCCTGGATGAGCCTGTCCAGGATCATTCGTTCAAAAACCTTGCCGACGTGATCGGGGAGACATATAGGTCTATAGCTGCTCGCTACGTCGACAGGTTTGTCACCTTTGCTGGCCAACACCAGTCTCGCCTTTTTCCACCTCGTCGGGAAATCTCCCTTAACGAGGCAGTCATTGAAGGCGGACAGGAAGGTTAACCCGCACTCGCCGAAAGCTAACTTCACGGCCCGACCAGGAATGTTATCGGGACCCGGGGCATTGTCCGAAGCCATTCTTTTAACTGCGGCTTGGATTTCAACGGTTGTAAAGAGGTTAATCTGCTGGGGTGGGAGCATTCTTGGCTCCCGGAAGATCGGATGCTCAGGGAAGAGCACCGTCGCTCTCTCCCAGACCTTGGGTGGGCTCGGTCCGGTCATGTTTCTTCTCCCTCTTAGCTTACCCCTCACTACCTTATAGGCCAAGCCCCACGGGTCGTCGTCCAATGACTTTAGAAGCTGGCATGGCAGTTTGTTCAAATGAAAAAACTGGAGATTTTAAATTCATTTTTCAGTCAATTATTGCGGGCCTAAATAGAATAAATGAGCAAATTCATCCCGATTACTTAATATCCGATGCCTCAAATGTAATTAGAAATGCATTCCTTCAAACATTCGGCGACAATAAGCTATTAATCATGTGTTGGGCACATATGAGGCGCAACGTTTCGAAAAAAATTGAATCATTGGTGGAGAAAAGCTTGAGAAAAGAAGTAATAAATGACATAGATACATTACAATTATCTCCAAATAAAGAAGTATTTGATAAAGCTGTACCTTTATTTATCAAAAAATGGCTTCAAAAACAGCAAACAGAATTTGTTGAATACATGAAGCTGCAATGGTTCACATCCCATCAAAACTGGTATGAGGGTATTGCGCATCATACTCCTTCTACAAACAATGCATTGGAATCTTTCAATTTAGTGATAAAAAAAGAAGATACATTTTGTGAAAGGTTACCTCTGTCAATATTTCTTGAATTAACCATTAAAACAGTAGAGAAGTGGTCAAAAGAATATTCCAGTGGAAGTCGAGTATTCAAAACTGCGACAACAGTGGAATTACACCAATGGACGAATGGTTATCAATGGGCAAAAGCAAACGTCAAAATTTCATCAATGACATGCGAAAATTCAGTTAAATATTTTTGTCCATCCAATGAAGAACCTACTGTTACAGAGGAGGAAATTCAAACCGAATGAGAAATGCGCTGGAACACTTTTGATCAATTCAAACGAAGAGCATTCAAAGTGTGGTTTGTGAATCTCCCAAAACAAACAGAAAACTGGATGCATGGCCGCTGCACTTGTCCAGGTTTTTTTAAAGAAATATTATATGCAAGCATATCATAGGCTTGGCTATACGCTTAAAATAATTATGTCAAACCTCCTCCAGCAGCTAAACAAATACCTATAGGTGAAAAGCGTTCAAGGGGAAGGCCAAAATTAGCTACTAAAGCTCTTCTAGTGGATTAATTATAATTATATTTTATTCGCTTTTTTTTTTAATTGTGATAAATTAAATAAAATTTTTATAATAATTATTTGGATTTCTAATTTTATATTAAAAATGATCACGGACAAAAACAATTAACTAACCAATAAAGTATACTAACCAAAACTGCAACTTTATTATTTATACTGACCAACATATTATTATATACTGACCATTTATTCTAAAAAAAATTTTACAAAAAAATAAAAACACACTTCAAAAAAATGCACTAAAAAAATTGCACTAAAAAGTAAAAAATAATTGCGTTATTTTTAGACTTGAATTTACTCACAAAATATTGTTATTTTTGGAGTCGGTGCCAGCCAAGGTTAACAAACGTGTATTAACGAAGTAGCGGAGTACCAGTAGGTATACATTTGATATCACTTTGACTGCAAAGAGTTTCACAGTCGACAAGATCGCAGGCGCTTGGCGTTAAACAGCACGGGGCGCATAGGGTCGTATACCACGCGGCGTATTAATGTGATTTCAAATACATTTTGTATATTTCTTAACAGCTTGGCTGGCACCGACTCCAAAAATAACAATATTTTGTGAGTAAATTCAAGTCTAAAAATAACGCAATTATTTTTTACTTTTTAGTGCAATTTTTTTAGTGCATTTTTTTGAAGTCGGTTTTTATTTTTTTGTAAAATTTTTTTTTATTTCTTGCTTTTTAGTGAATCTTGCGTTCCTTAACTGATTTATCGAAAGCGAATATGGGTAGACCTACTAAACGCGCTGCCCATATGCGACAGCGCCGCGCTGTTCAAATGCGGGCTTACAATCAATAAAAACCAAAGTACTCAACCGATTTTGATGAAATTTATATGGGACCAATCTGAAACTATATCCTTTCGAATTGTGGAAAAATTTTGAAAATCGGTTAATAAATGACGGAGTTATGAGGTAACAAACATTAAAAAAAAAATACAGCCGAATTGATAACCTCCTCCTTTTTTGAAGTCGGTTAAAAAATACTGACAATTTAATGAAAAAAATACTTACCAAAAAATTGGTTGATTGCAACATTTTGCTGTGAGTCTGCAAATAATATAATAATAGCCATTATAATTCAATTTGTTAATTTCTCAGAAATGTTCAGATTTTAATTAATAAATTAGACAAATTAAACTTTGAATTTTAGATCATTTAGCCTTCAATATTAAAAAAAAAATTGCCTTCGGCTTTTTTACTTTTTATTTATATTTACAGGTGGCTAAATATGGGTCGAATATAGTGAGAGCCCCAAAAAATATATCCGCAAGGGGGTGCGAAATTTGAAGTTATATGCCACTCCGCTTTAACCAATTTTACGGTAATTCCCTGTACGGGTGTAATAACAAATATTATATAGAAATGATTTCCGTATATTCATGAGACAAACAATAATTATGTTTCTATAAAATAAAATATATTCCCACCTCCACGAATCATAAATCATACAGTGGAAAGGAAACGCATGATATAATTAATTTATCATTGTGTTTATTATATTCCTTGATACCACACTGGAGCTTGATATAAACCACATAATATTCTATAAGTTAGGACTCGGGTATATTTGTTTCGTTATTTATGGTGTAAACTGGTGTAAACCACTCCAAACTGTTAAGTAAGTCGTCTTTTTTGAGACTCCATTGTTTTTTAATTTTCCATCAAGGTGAAAGGATTACTATAACCAAAACTGTCCTACTTTTATAGGTTATTAATATTGTTTTAGATCTATTTCACTTTATTCAAAATATCAACTTTTCTCAATAATTTCAGCTTATCTATAAATATTTTGAGTGTGCCGAATAATAATTAAAGTAACAGTTTTGTTAATCAAGGTTAAAAATGGTATGTGCAGTGGCCGTTGTAAGTTAATAAACAATAAGTAGTAAACGTAGACAAAACTTGATTTAAAAAATGCTAGGTCACTGGTGCAAATAAAGGAATTGGATTTGCTATCGTCAAAGGACTATGTGAAAAATTTCCTGGAAAAGTTGTCATAACGGCCAGAGACACTACTCGAGGCAAGGAAGCAGTGAATAAGTTACAAGAACTCGGTTTTAATCCAGAATTTCATCAACTTGATATTACCAATTTGAATAGCATAGTCAAATTTAAGGATTACATAAAAGAAACCTGTGGTGGCATCGACATTTTAATTAATAATGCGGCAATTGCATATAAAGTAACAAATTTAGCTAAATAAGTATTATCTAAATATATAAAAGAGAAGATCTGCTTGCTTGCTTGCTTGCGTGTTTGCGTGTTTGTTCGCTATACGTTCCTAGACCCGTGGACCGATCTCAACCAAATTTTGCACAGTTATTTTGTAGCTCCAGGCGCAACTATTCTCGCATATATGGAGAAGAAATTCGAGCGGGGAAAAAAGTTATTCGCTTTTTTCGAAAATCAAATCACAAGTTTGACAAAAAATTTAATTTGTCATAATTAATCTGACATACAGTCTGTGATTCAAAATACTGTCAACAGATGGCGGGAGGGCGGCTTTAATTCGAAAAATAAAAACCACACTAACAAATTAATCTGAATGCCGCGAATAAGACCGGAGCACTTTATATAGGTCGCAGAACTCGCCGGAACCACCACTTTGCGGAAGATTTAACTTTACATGAAGATGTAACTTTACGTGAAGATAATGTATGTATGTATGTATGTGTGTATGTATGTATGTGTGTATGTATGTATGTATGTATGTATGTATGGATGTATGTATGTATGTATGACAGATGACAGGTGACAGATGACAGGTGACAGATGACAGGTGACAGATGACAGGTGACAGATGACAGGTGACAGATGACAGGTGACAGGTGACAGATGACAGGTGACAGATGACAGGTGACAGATGACAGGTGACAGATGACAGGTGACAGATGACAGGTGACAGATGACAGGTGACAGATGACAGGTGACAGATGACAGGTGACAGATGACAGGTGACAGATGACAGGTGACAGGTGACAGATGACAGATGAAGGCCGAACAACTATGGCCTTCACGGATCTATTATGGTCCGGTCTGTGAGGCCGAAGGCCGAACAACTATGGCCTTCACGGATCTATTATGGTCCGGTCTGTGAGGCCGAAGGCCGAACAACTATGGCCTTCACGGATCTATTATGGTCAGGTCTGTTAGGCCGAACAACTATGGCCTTCACGGATCTATTATGGTCCTCCCCCTGTGAGGCCGAAGGCCGAACAACTATAGCCTACTCGGATCTATTCTGGGTCTAGATGGCTAAGGGCGGCGGATGCCGCCCGTGCCAGCTATCTAAATATATAAAAGAGAAGATCTGCTTGCGTGTTTGTTCGAGGCCGAAGGCCGAACAACTATGGCCTTCACGGATCTATTATGGTCCGGTCTGTGAGGCCGAAGGCCGAACAACTATGGCCTTCACGGATCTATTATGGTCCGGTCTGTGAGGCCGAAGGCCGAACAACTATGGCCTTCACGGATCTATTATGGTCCGGTCTGTGAGGCCGAAGGCCGAACAACTATGGCCTTCACGGATCTATTATGGTTCGCCCTGTGAGGCCGAAGGCCGAACAACTATGGCCTTCACCGATCTATTATGGTCTTCCCCCTGTGAGGCCGAAGGCCGAACAACTATGGCCTTCGCGGATCTATCATGGTCCTCTCTCTGTGAGGCCGAAGGCCGAACAACTATGGCCTTCGCGGATCTATTATGGTCCTCCCCCTGTGAGGCCGAAGGCCGAACAACTATGGCCTACTCGGATCTATTCTGGGTCTAGATGGCTAAGGGCGGCGGATGCCGCCCGTGCCAGCTAGTCTTATCTATAAAAATGGATGTATGTATATATGTGTGTATATATTTATGTATGTTCCGCATAGACGCCTAAACCCCGTAACTGTGGGCGTTGAAACTTTCACGAGATCTCCCGACATTCAAGAGTAAACTTTTCGTCGACTTTGATTTTAGTAATTCGTCACCATAAGACGGTCATCAGCAGTTAAACACTTCAGGTCACAATAGTTGTCATAGTTACGATGCGATTTTGACGCTAAAAGATTAATTCAATGACATTGACATATTATAGTCAGTAGCGGCTCGAAAAATAGGGGGCACAACTTTGACTAACCTTAAAAATGACATTGACATATTATAGTCAGTAGCGTTGCACAATATTTTTAAAATTATCAAAAATCATTTTGCATATACAGGGTAAAACATAAATAGTGCGCGTTTTAGCAAGACCCTTTTCATAACCTAGAGAGTGACCCTGATAGTGTTGAATAGCCCCCATGGGCCCCCCGATAGTGTCAAAGTGACGGCATTAACTACATAACCTAAAAATCATTTTGCACATACAGATTATGTGAAGATCTTCACTTTACGTGAAGATTATGTATGTATGTGTGTATGTATTGTTGTGTCTACCGCGAACGAGAGTCAATTCGCTTATTTTATAGCAATACATCGAAAGAGGCACAATTATTGTTTGTTGCTATGCGTTTTTAGAATTGTATTTGTTAGGGTTAATCATTGTTTAAATTTAAGTTTGTTATTATTAATTAAAATGCGAGTGCGAGGTAAAAGGCAAGGAAACGAGGTTTTCAAATCAAATAAGATAAATCTGGATGGCAAGAAATTTAAAAAAATGAAAAAGGATCACCTTGGTACAAAAAACAACGATAAAAAAAAAGTTCGTTCGGAAAAGGTTGCAAGCAAGTGATAGTCGAAAAATTATTTGCTCCGAAAAAATAAAGTCCGAAGTTGGAAGTTTGAAGTCAAGTGCTAAGCACGCACGACAAAGCCAATAACCCCACAGTTGGGGCGATTGGACTGAATAGAGCCAATTCCACTCTACCTCGAGTATTGGAACGGCGACGAGTAACAGAAGCTTCCAGGAGAATTTGGAAACCACGACAAATTACGAAGGTGCGTCGAAACAAGTGCCCAGCTAAGCTTACCTCGCAGGTATTTGAGTAAACATTTAGATTTTAGTTTGTTTGTCTTTAATTTTAAGAAACGTTTGTTCATTTGATTCATCTTATGTGTTTATTAAAATTTGTTCATTTTGAGTTGTGTCTTTTTTTGTGTTTCGCCGATCAAGTCAAATAAAGCTTAACGATTAGGCACCCTGAGAGCCAAGAGTTTAAATAGAAGGTAGGTGCTCTTCGATTTGTTGTCGCACGTCCTCTGTCCATAAAAGCGACAAAAAGGGGAGGTGACACAACAAAAGTGGACACCCAACGAGTAGGCACGTACACGAACGACTTGAAAGGTGGATAGCAAAAGAGGTCCTAAATAAATCATGAATACACGAAGTATGAGCAGGAAAGAATGTGGGGATCATGGGAGTGAGAGTGATGATGGAGAGAATGTGGAAGTAGAGATCCCAGAGCAACACGAGGTACCGGAAGTACACGTGGCGCCGATCCCAGAAGATCCGATGGAAAGAATGTTTAGGATGATGGAAGATAATGCCAGAATGATTGGGGGACTTAAAGAAGTCATTAATGAAAATAATGTCAGTATAACGGAAAAAATTAATAGCATGAATGACAAATTTGATGTCAATAATATTAATATAACGGAAAAAATTAATAGCATGAATGAAAAATTTGATGATAACAAGGTGAGCATGAATGAGAATTTTGCTCGAGTAAATGCAAAATTCGACAGTGTAAATGAGAATTTTGCAGCCATGAATGTCAAATTTGACATTCAGGATGCAAAATTTGAAACAAAATTTGCGGAAGTGCAACAAAACATGAATACCATGCAGGAAAATTGTGAACGTACAAATGCAAAAATTGATACGGAAATTTTGGGGGTGATGAACACCATAAATGTTCATGTTCAAGAATGCGAGGGTGAAAGTGAGAAACGATTCAAAGGTTTAGAGAAAGGGGCAAACAGACGGTTTGAACAAGTGAATGTCAAACTTAATGAGCTGGAAGTCAAAGTGACAGATGAGGTCACGGAAATAGGAAGCGATTTATCAGCAATACGGGAAAAGGTGAAGGAAACGATTAATGGGGGGAAATACAAAAATAACAATGAGACACGCGAGAATTACGCCGTACGACTCATTAGCCAAGCCCTTCAGGTAGAACCAAAATACGAAGCGGTATTGTTAGTTCGGATCATGGGGGGTCATTTTGAAAAAGAACTCAAGGCCAGAATTGGGATTGAGATAATAGAGACAATCGAGGGATTCCTGGAGTTGCTCAAGCGGTTCGACGAAAGCGTCGAATTTAAGTCGGAGGGGGCGCGACAAAGTTCACCACATCAAAGTGCACGTCGGGAAGAGCGAGATTGGTATCCGCGGCCCGATACACAAGATGCACGAGCGAATGGGGGCGAAGGGCCACTGTACGGTCCAAGTCCGCATCAACGTTGGGGTAACCAGGACAATGGTCAACGCCACCAAAACTGGCGAAATGGTAACAACCAACGCGATGGACGGTCGGAAAATAAAACGGAAAACAGAGACATCAACCGCATCGAGGTTGATCGCACCGGCGAACCAATGGCTACCACAACGCGAGCCACGGTATACGCGACGGGGGCGAATTTTCCGTAGAGGAAACTTAGAAATCAATTTTAGGCCAAAATTTGAAATTAAATCATTTTAAAACGAGAGAAAATGCAACGACAAGCTAAATTTGGGTGGACAAAAGGGGGTCCGATCCATTTTAGGCACAGCTTAGAAATTATATTAATTAAAAGTGGGTAAAATTTATCAAATCAAGTTTAGGCCAAGTTTGAAAAAGGGAAAAGGGAAGTTTTAACATTGAAACGTCAATGTCACACATTTAATTGACAAGAATGATTTTAAATGTCAATCGGACAGACAAATAATTGTGGTAACATCATGGGGGCGAATTACAGGAAACTCGGCGCATGTTTCAATCTACGTGACTGACCCAATACGAGGGCAACCGGATGATTCTATTAACGCGAACACCAACTAGCAATACCTCGGGCGTGAAGTCATGCCGACAATCAAATGTTAGAGGAAAATTTCTCAAGAATGGACTCAAACAAACCATCATCGACGCACAAAAGGGGGGGAAATGAAATGACGGTAGCATTGCATGCCCGTACAAAAGGGGAAATTCAAGTGACGTAGGCTATTGGAGCAAGTCACACAAAAGGGAAAAGAATCGCGCAGGCATGACCTGGATGGCATGTCAACAATAAGACGATAAAAAGGGGAGATTAAAATATGGCGTAGGCTCATCGGGAGCAAGTCATAAAAAGGGGAGATACCATTGCGAAGACAATGAAGAATAAGTCGTCATGAATAGGGGAGTACCAGAGAGAATGATTGAATTGAGAGAGGGAAATAGTGGTGAATGAATGTTAATGAATAATCACGAGATAAAGAGAGAATGAGACCGATGTATGAAAGTGGACACAAGTATGAATGCAAAGAGGCTTACCAAAAGCCAGGTTCTTGAGGATACCTCTTTGTGGAAGCTTTGCAGGGAGCGAAATGTTGTGTCTACCGCGAACGAGAGTCAATTCGCTTATTTTATAGCAATACATCGAAAGAGGCACAATTATTGTTTGTTGCTATGCGTTTTTAGAATTGTATTTGTTAGGGTTAATCATTGTTTAAATTTAAGTTTGTTATTATTAATTAAAATGCGAGTGCGAGGTAAAAGGCAAGGAAACGAGGTTTTCAAATCAAATAAGATAAATCTGGATGGCAAGAAATTTAAAAAAATGAAAAAGGATCACCTTGGTACAAAAAACAACGATAAAAAAAAAGTTCGTTCGGAAAAGGTTGCAAGCAAGTGATAGTCGAAAAATTATTTGCTCCGAAAAAATAAAGTCCGAAGTTGGAAGTTTGAAGTCAAGTGCTAAGCACGCACGACAAAGCCAATAACCCCACAGTTGGGGCGATTGGACTGAATAGAGCCAATTCCACTCTACCTCGAGTATTGGAACGGCGACGAGTAACAGAAGCTTCCAGGAGAATTTGGAAACCACGACAAATTACGAAGGTGCGTCGAAACAAGTGCCCAGCTAAGCTTACCTCGCAGGTATTTGAGTAAACATTTAGATTTTAGTTTGTTTGTCTTTAATTTTAAGAAACGTTTGTTCATTTGATTCATCTTATGTGTTTATTAAAATTTGTTCATTTTGAGTTGTGTCTTTTTTTGTGTTTCGCCGATCAAGTCAAATAAAGCTTAACGATTAGGCACCCTGAGAGCCAAGAGTTTAAATAGAAGGTAGGTGCTCTTCGATTTGTTGTCGCACGTCCTCTGTCCATAAAAGCGACAAAAAGGGGAGGTGACACAACAGTATGTATGTATGTATGTATGACAGATGACGGATGACAGATGACGGATGACAGATGACAGCTGACAGATGACAGATGACGGATGACAGATGACAGATGACGGATGACAGATGACAGATGACGGATGACAGATGACAGATGACGGATGACAGCTGACAGCTGACAGATGACGGATGACGGATGACAGATGACGGATGACAGCTGACGGATGACAGCTGACAGATGACAGATGAGATGACGGATGACAGATGAGATGACAGATGACGGATGACAGATGAAGGCCGAACAACTTTGGCCTTCACGGATCTATTATTGTCCGCCCTGTGAGGCCGAAGGCCGAACAACTTTGGCCTTCACGGATCTATTATGGTCCGGTCTGTGAGGCCGAAGGCCGAACAACTATGGCCTTCACGGATCTATTATGGTCCGGTCTGTGAGGCCGAAGGCCGAACAACTGTGGCCTTCACGGATCTATTATGGTCCGGTCTGTGAGGCCGAAGGCCGAACAACTATGGCCTTCACGGATCTATTATGGTTTCACCCTGTGAGGCCGAAGGCCGAACAACTATGGCCTTCACCGATCTATTATGGTCTTCCCCCTGTGAGGAAGACTTTATATAGGTCGCAGAACTCGCCGGAATTGTGCAAGAAGACGCAAATCCACCTCTTCGTGGAAGATCCACCTCTTTGCGGAAGATTTAACTTTACCTGAAGATTAATTTGTTTTTAATTGGTTTTCTAAAGAAAAACTCGCCGGAATTGTGCAAGAAGACGTAGACCCACCTCTTCGTGGAAGATCCACCTCTTTGCGGAAGATTTAACTTTACCTGAAGATTAATTGAAAAGTGAAAATTGTGTAAAAACTTTGGACGTATGTAGCGCTCTTATTTACGCCAGAAATGGACGGGCAAACCGTTTTTGGGATTAGTTCCATCAAGACAAAAATTGAATTTAACATTGGAAGCATTTAATTACGACAAAAACTACGATTACATGAATCACGAGGATGTAGCAATAGGTGTTATGAACAAACTTTGCTTGCATTGTCGTGTTTCGAAGTTCGCTAAGGAATCACCAGGAATGTGTTGTTCGAACGGCAAAGTTGTTTTGCCACCGCTGATTGATCCACCTGAGCCGCTTCTAAGTTATCTTACTGGCACCACTGCAATTTCAAAACACTTCCTGCTAAACATTCGCAAGTACAACTCATGCTTTCAAATGACTTCATTCGGAGCAACAAACATTTTCTCCAACGTCGGTTACATGCCCACAGTCATTTTAAAGTTGAAATAATAAAAAAATTGTTCATAATGTGTTGGTTCTGTTTACTATACGTATGTCTAGCGCCGCAGGCGCTAGTACTTAATAAATATGGCCGAAATATTGTTTTAGGGCGATGCAACTGAACCATTCAGTGAGCAAGCTGAAGGAACCGTGAATGTAAATTATTTATCAACTTTACATGTGTGTGAAACTTTGTTTCCACTTTTACGACAAAATGGGAGAGTTGTGAACGTATCTAGTGGGGTCGGTTGTTTATCAAAAATTCCTTCAACCGAATTACAAGGTCAATTGAGTGATGCAAATTTAACTGTGGATGGTTTGACTAGTCTTATAAATAAATTTGTTGAGTAAGCTTTACTAGTCGTTACTATTTTATTTTGCTATTTAAAATTATTTTAGAGATGTGAAAGCTAACAAACATGCAGCTGAAGGTTGGGGAAATTCGGCGTATGTGGTGTCTAAAGTTGGAGTTAGTGCCCTTACAATCATTCAACAACGGTTGTTTGATACAGAACCAGAGCAGAGGGCCATTAGTGTTAATTCAGTAAATCCTGGCTATGTTGACACAGATATGTCAAGCCATAAAGGAAACTTGACAATTGAAGAAGGTGCTAGAGCACCATTATTTTTAGCACTGGAGCAACATAATCTAAAAGGGCAATTCATTTGGTCTAATTCAAAAGTTGTTGATTGGTATACCAATTAATCTTATTTTATATTCATTATTTTTATGTTCACTGGTACCAAATACATGAAAGCACATTTCCAAATACAATTTATTTCTCAAATTGTTTAGTTATTTCAACAGTTAAAAAAATAAATATAAAACTTTGCCAAGTATATCAATGCACAAAACTTGATACATGCGAAAGTCGATGTAAAAAAATCATATTTGGACCAGAGACCCATTTCTTGAAACCTTTCAACAACATCTATATGTCGAACGGATTATATCTCATTAGTAGCATATAGAAGGAAAAGCTCTGGTTGTTACAATAATTGACTTTTGGTTATATAGATATCTTACTGGAAGGACTATCATATTAAAGACATATTTAAGACATACGAACTGAAATGAACATGCAATATCGAGTATCTGAGTAATATGAAATTGTTAGACAACCCGCAACTATGCCGGTTTGCGCACTCTTTCTATCTCGCGGGCTTAGATGGGACGATAGCCACCGGAAATTAATAATTATTTGAAATACATTCATAAAATTTATTAGTCTTTACAAGCTAATAACATGCAGCTACTGTTGTACATAACATATTAAGGAATATAATTTTGAAATAAAAGTACTGCGTTAATTTTTTTATTTGAGTGTTGATTTTTCCCTATCTAACACATTATATTTTTACAAATTTTATTTAAGGTATTTTATCGTGTTTGGTTTACGTGAAGTTTGGATGAGTATTGTGGTTTCAGTTTATCGACCTTGTAATTATTTTTGATTTCAAATTTTTTGAGGTCGTTGTTTCACTATCTCTGTTGCATAAAATAATATATACAATTCGAGATTGACGTGACTAATCTCTTGGGCAAAACCTTCGTACGCAGGATTAAAAGTATCACTTCAATGTCTAGTTGTCTAACATACTACCTACTATATCAGTATGTTAAACTAGAAAAATCAGAAACTAAATCGTTGCAAGAATTCAAAACAACACAAATTATTTTAACAACGTTCGCAATAAATTAATTTATAACTATATAAATAGGCTTTTATAAAAGATGAAGAAAGAATATTTTCAATGGTTTCCTTCTTCGATTTACCATTTTTCATTGCTAAGAGGTCTCGTTGCCTAAAAGGATTAGGCAAAGGTTCTTTCAATTGAACTTGGTTTAATTTTGGCCAAACTTTTGAAACCGGTAGGGGAGCTTTTGATTCCGATGTTACCATATTGTTATTGTTGTCTAAAACTGGTGAAAACTCAATTTTGCTTTCGATCTTATATACTCTTTAAGTGCGATCATACATAAATATACAAATCATTTTCCGGGGTATGCTGAAATGTGTCAGTTTGGACCATTGCTACTAGTGAAATGTTAACTCCTGTTTTTCTAATTATTGGCCATAATTTCAACTTTTTCCCAAAGCCCCAGACTCCTTCGCTTTTGTTGTTTAACATGGCTTAATGTATTGTATATTGCTAGCAGTGCGTGTCGCGTTGGGACAGTGCGTTTGGGCATTAGCCATGGCATTTGTCCGGACGACTGTCTTCTGGGTTTCGTACTCGTGGAGCGTCTCGGGGGAACGCGAGCCGGGTCCGGTTATGCTAAGCCTGCAGCTCGTCCGACCTGGTGCGTTCAGGTATTTGGTTTTGATTTGAACGAATGGCGTTTGCCGGGACGACTTGACTCGGGTGGGGTGCATGGACGTCGTGATCAGACTCGGATGCGCTTATGCGTACGCCTGGGCGACCGAGCTCGAACCTGGGGCGTAGACGGAACAAATGTGTTCAATCAAATCAAAAGAAATTTATTAAAAAAGTTAAAAATTTATACAATTAGTACCGTAAACCGGGGCTACTTGAACCACGGAGAAAAAAGAGTTTAAAATCCGTCCTGGTCCTATAAAACTCAATATATAGACGTAGTTGACCTTCTCCCTGACAGGTAGCAGCACTAGGCAGAGGCTGGTGCATGAAACAAAGTTTCATGGACAAAAATGTATATTTTGAGTTTTATTTCAAAATCATTGATCCTTCTTGATCCCACCACCTGTTTTACAGCCTTTTCTAATGGATTTGCTGAGTTGGACCAAGTAGCCCCAGCGCGGGGTTACTTGAACCCAATTTTTAAAAATAGAAAAAAAAATATAAAGGGTTAGAATTATTGTTTAAAAAAGGCTTAAGGTGGTAGCAAAACATCTGAAAGTGGTAAAAACAAGGTTATCAGTGCACATTATGGGTTATTTAATCAACAAATCAGTATAAAACTCGCAAAAAATATGAAATTTCGGGTCCAAGTAGCCCCGGTTTACGGTACTAATTTATAAATCGTTATAGTTTATAATAAAGTGTTTACTTCCTCTACTAGGTATGGTTTGTGGTTCGTTTTCCTTGTTATTGAGAAGTTAGGATTTCCATTTTGAATATTAATTATTATTGAATGCTTTTCCCGAAATTATTTACTAATCATAGGCTCTTTCAATTTAAATAACCATAGAACGATGATGTGTCACCACTATCGCTAAAAAATCGATCCACATGGAAAAATTTGTATTATAGAGCATGTATAGCGGTCCTAGAATGGGGAACATGCATGAATAAAAAAATTTAGTTAAAACAGTATTTTCCGATTAATCCTATATATTAAATATCAAATCAGCAAAAATAACTTCTATTTATTGTATTTTGTTATAAATAATCCATTTTAAAATTCAATGATAATTTAAAATAAATCATATGACACCGGCACAATAACAATAACCTCACTTTCATGTTTATTCTACTCGTGTAAAGTACTTTTTTAACTTTCTTGTTTTTAATTGATTTAATTATGATAAATAACAGCTTTAACACTAACAAACTTCAACTTTCAAAGCACAAAACCACAGAAAAATAACATAAATGAATGTAAAATTTAACTTGTGACGTCATCAGTCACTTGGCAAATTGCGCGGTCGTTTCGTTCAATTCAAATTGACGGATTTTTAAATATTTTTTAAATTATTATCAAAACGAAAATAAATAAATTAAATAGCATTAATTTGTATATTTAGTTATTTTTGATCCAACTACGCTATAAAAAAAATTTATGCATCTTCCCTATTAGTTCACGATAAATAGAAGTTCCGCGCTACATAAATTAATCGCCTCAGCAGCGCAGTTGTTTAAGCGCACGTATTTACAGCTAATACGTCTGGGTTCAAATACAAGTTGACGAACATATTTATCAGCATACCATCTTGCTAAAAGCACTTCCCATACCACGGCGCTAGAGTCGAACGCTGCACAGGGAACTCGTAAGTAACTAAACTTTTCCAACAATATTCGCAATTTACATTAACCAAACGCCACCATGCGGGAGAATTTCAAATTAGTAAGTGACGTATTAAATAAAAATAAAAATTTGTTCTTCAGGCCCAAGACATAACAAAATCAATTAATTAACAAAACGTACTACAATAAATTTAAGAACATACTGAAATGGTTACAAATTTTCACCAAAATATTACTTTTTGGATTTTGAAATATACGTCCAAACACAGCCATGTTGTTGTTGCTGGTGGCGCCATCAACGGTAATGTAAATCACCAATAGCTATTAAAGCATATTCCTATTGATTGATTTGACTATTTAACTTTGAAAATTGAGGTGCTTTCTGACCCCCCCCCCCGGAATTCAAAAACCCGGTCTTTTTAATAAATTTATGCAGGGATAACTTCTCTCAGATTTCCAATATGGAAGTTTATGTACTTTTTTTAAATTTCTTTCTGAAAATTTAGGATAAAAGAATAAGTTTAGCTATTTTCATTTTTTCGTAACTCGATTATTAAGCTCAAAATTGAATTTTGAAATGCGTCATGACGTCACTATGAGGTATTGCGAAATGTGCGGGTGTAAAGGTGCGTTCATGGTTCTTTTGCTTAGCTTAAAGAATTCTTAAAAATCTACCATTACAATTGGTTTTAACAAAGATGAAGCAATATCGCAGATGGAAAGAAGAGTTGACCGATTTTTTCTTAAATTAAAGTAGATGTAACATGAACACCTATAGGAGGATTATATAGATTGAATTTTTTTAAATTAAATTAAATTACGTTTAATATTTTCCATGAACCCACCTTAAGATTTATACAGTAGGTTGTTGTAAGACAGCAATGGAAAATTAATTGTGCAAAACCTCCTAGTGACGTCGCGTTAAATTTTGGGTTTAATATGAATAAAAAAAAAAAATTAAACACGGGATAATAGTTCACATCAATGATCTTTATGAGTTAATTGTATTCAAGTGTTAATTCGGAGTGTTGCAACTACCTTATTATCACGAGGGTTAATTGCTTCGTTCATCTAATTCTTTTTTAAATTTTAATGTGCGTTTTTAAAAATTTTGCATTTGACCCATTTTGGAAAAACCAGACCCATAAGAAAAAATCTATGACGCCCATGTTCATGTTAAAATGGCCCAGGTTAAGATGGTGAAGGTGTTCAGTAAGAATAAGAGAAGGTCCAATAGGAACATAGAATGATATGATAAATGATAGTAAGACTTCAGATGAGAATACTTAGTAGGAGACTATAGTTATGGATATGATTTATTTCTTAAATCTTTTCAAGTGTTTAAGATGATGAAAGGTGATCAGATCAGAGGTAAACATCTGAAAAGTTTTTATCAAGTTCTGTGCATTGATATACTTAGCCAAATTTTATATTTATTTTTATTCACTATTAAAATAACCAAATATGAGAAATAAATTTTATTTGGAAAAGTGCTTTCATGTTTTTGGTATAAGTGAACATATTATACTAATTATCGAATATAAAGGATTAATTGGAATACCAATCAACAACTTGTGAATCACACCAAATGTATTGCCCTTTTAGATTATGTTGCTCCAATGCTAAAAATAATGGAGCTTTAGCACCTTCTTCAATGGTCAAGTTTCCTTTATGGCTCGTCATATCTGTGTCAACATAGCCAGGATGTACTGAATTAACAGAAATGCCTCTCTGTTCTGGTTCTGCATCAAACAACCGTTGTTGAATGATTGTAAGTGAACTAACTCCAACTTTAGACACCACATACGCCGAATTTCCCCAACCTTCAGCTGCATGTTTGTTAGTTTTCACATCTCTAAAATAATTTTGTTAAATAGTAAAATAAAATAGTAACGACTAGTAAAGCTTACTCAACAAATTTATTCATAAGACTGGTCAAACCATCCACAGTTAAATTTGCATCACTCAATTGACCTTGTAATTCGGTTGAAGGAATTCTTGATAAACGACCGGCCGAGCTGGATACGTTTATAACTCTGCCATTTTGTCGTAAAAGAGGAAACAAAGTTTCACACACTTTTAAAGTTGACAAATAATTTACATTCACAGTTACTTCAGCTTGCTCACTGAATGGTTCGGTTGCATCATTCTAAAATAATATTTCCGTCATATTTATTAAGTATAATACTTATTTAGCTAAATTTGTTACTTTATATGCAATTGCCGCATTATTAATTAAAATGTCGATGCCACCACAGGTTTCTTTTATGTAATCCTTAAATTTGACTATACTATCCAAATTGGTAATATCGAGTTGATGAAATTCTGGATCGAAACCGAGTTCTTGTAATTTATTCACTGCTTCCTTGCCTCGAGTAGCGTCTCTGGCTGTTAGAAAAACTTTTCCAGTAAATTTTTCACATAGTCCTTTGACAATAGCAAATCCAATTCCCTTATTTGCACCAGTGACCTAACATATTTTAAATCAAATTTTGTCTACGTTGACTAATTATTGTTTATTAACTTACAACGGCTACTGCAGATACCATTTTCGAACTTTGATTAACAAAACTGTACTTTAATTATTACTTGGCACTCTCAAAATATTTATAGATAATCTGGAATGATTGCGAAGAGTTGATATTTTGAATAAAGTGAAGGGAATAAATTGAAACAATTTTTATAACCTATAAAAGTTTGACAGTTTTTGGTACAGGAATCTTTTATTTCACCTTGATGGAAAATTTAAAAACAACCGAGTTTGAAATAGACGAAATAGACCAATTAACTTACAGTGCAGACTGGTTTACACTATTTGTTATTTATACGATAAATAACAAAACAAATACACCACAGTCCTAGTTAATAATAATATTTTGTGGTTTGTATCAAGCTGTGGTATCAAGGAATATAATAAACACAATAATAAATTTGTTTCATGTGTTTCCGTTTCACCGTATGATCGTAGGAACATATTTTTTGTAGAAAAATAATTGCTGTCTCATGAATCTACGGACAAGTACAACATTTTATATAACAGGGAAGTACCGTAAAATGGGGTAAAAGAAATTGGTATAATATAACTTCAAATTTCGCCACCTCCTGCGGATATTTTTTTTGGGTCCGTCCATATAACCATATTTAGTCGCCAGTTAAAAGTACATAGAAATTAAAAAAGCATCGTAAACAAATTTTGCTGAATGGTTTGAAGGTCAAACCATCTAAAATGCCAAGTTTCGTTTTGTCTTACGCTTTCCACATTTACTTAAATATTGTTGCATTATATAGTGGAAACCTTCCGCTATTTGGAAATGTTGATAGATGAAACAGGAAAGAGAAGAGAAGAAACGGAAAGACGAATTAACGCAGGGAATAGGGCTATTTACGCGAACAAAAATATCCTTATTAGCAAATAACTAACAAAAAGTATAAAAGTAAAAATGTTCAGTAAAACAAGGTATAAATTTTCAAAAGATTTGAAAAAATCGAGGTTCTTCGCAATGCTGTATCCAGGAAACTTATTTGTGTTGTTGGCTGAATAATGGAGATTTTAATTTAATTGTAAGAACCCGTATTATGCGATGTAATTATCCCGGTGTTATTGTATGGGGTGGAAGCCTGGACACTGACTCAGAATGGAAAGAATGTTAAACATCCCATGGGAAACCAGATTAAGAAACGAAGAGGTTTTTGTGCATATGTGGCACCCTGCGCCGTAGATTTTTCATTACAATTTTATTTTAATTTTTTTAGCTCGTAAGACTTTTCTTCTTTTTTAATTATATAATTACAAGTAGAAAATAACCATCCAACTAGCGCGTTACATTAAAACGTAATCTTAAAACGTTTAAAGCGCTTAAACGTAACGGTAATATAGTTTTACCGTGGTGGACAAAATAGACCACCCCGAGAGTAATGTAAGATTAAAGTCGTCACGGGTAATACAAACTAGCATCAGAAGAGTTAATGGAAAGTACTATTGGATAAATACAAATTCAATATTTTGTTAAGGTTAGGCAATTTTTTCAGAACTCATAAAAAAATCCTTAAGCAATTAAGCGGAACAAATTAACCCTGTAGCTTTGTGTGCATTCCTTCCAATGTAGCACAAACTGCAGGAGGCCCCACTATTAACACAGCTGCCCTTAACATATTATTGAATTTTCGTAGAACTACGCAAATAAAAAATAAATTTCACTCCAAAATATTTTGAACTCAGTGGGACGGCGGAAGCATAAATTGTTAAGGGATGACACTAGAAAGTTGGTTACTTTCCGGGAATAAGAGCCACTCCATACAATTATCAATGAGGTGTGACGACCACCCGGTCAAAGATCGGAGGTTGAGGGATATAATTACCCCCTAAAAAATCTCAAAAGCAGTATCCCATCAATATTCGTTAAAAGAGGCAGTATCCAAGTAATTGTTCATAGAGGCAGTGCCGAAGTGAGTCTCCAATTTTATACATGTGTGTCAAGTGCCCAATCGTCAGCTAAGCCAACCGAGTTCAAATCCATTAAACAGGTATCGTGTAAATTTTCAAATTGTTAATTAATTTTGTACATCTATTTTGTTTTATCTAATTTTTACCCCACTTTTTTTATGTTATATATTTTTTCTTGTTTATTTATTTTTTCTTGTCGTTATTTAAGTAGCCATTAATTATAAACTTGTGTATCCATTATTTTTGTCTTTTTTATTATTAAATTACTAAAATTTTATTCAGTGATTTTATTGAGAGTTAGTTGCGAAATAGAAAACTGTTTATTCCCAACGACTCCGAGGTAAGATCTTTCCAGCCCGCTACCTCTTTTATTTAAGTCATCCCCTTAAGGGGTTTGCTTGATCTCCCGTTAATAAAAAGGATTAAGCTGGTGGCAGCGTGGATATAACCCCTCAGGTTATATCAAAATAGTTTAAGTAAAGTGACCCGATCTCGTCATCGATCCTCCGGGTATCACACATATGGGAAAGGAGGTGTTGAACACAGTCAAGAGGAGTAAATTGAAATATCTAGATTCTAGAGCAAACACCGTGGCTCGGAGGGTGCAAGACATCGCAGAAAATATATCATCTCAACTGTCTGACAAAAATGGACATCTTGAGTGGTTTTCTCTAGCCTTGGATGAGTCAACGGATGTGTCAGATACTGCTCAGGTTTTGATTTTTATTCCCGGAGTAGATAAAAGCTATGAAGTGCATGAAGAACTTCTTGATATTGATAGTATTCACGGCACGACAACTGGGGCAGATATTTTTAAGGGAGTTGAAAATGCCATTAATAAAAAGAATCTTCGATGGAAAAACTTGAAATCTATCACAATTGATGGAGGCAAAAATATGTGTGGTAAAAATAAAGGAGTGGTTGTACTTGTGTCAAAGGCTGTAGAAAATGATGGTGGTTCAAAACCATTAGTCTTACATTGTATCATTCATCAACAGTCCTTGTGCGGAAAATGTTTGGATATGTCTGAAGTTCTAAAACCAGTCATATCAGTTGTTAACTTCATCAGATCCACTGGGCTGAATCACCAACAATTCCGCGAGTTTATTGAAGAGATTGGAGAAAATGACTTACCATATCATACTGCCGTATGCTGGCTTACTTGTGGAAAAGTCCTTAAGCGCTTTTTTGAACTTCGAGCAGAGATCGAAATTTTTTTGAATGAGAAGCATCGCCCTTTTGCCGATTTAGAAAATAGTGAATGGCTGTGGAAGTTAGCATTCTATGTCGATTTGACAAATCATATGAACGAACTGAATTTGAGATTGCAAGGAGAAAATCAGCTTCTCCCTGATTTATACACCAATATCAAATCCTTCAGGCAGAAAATAATACTATTTCAATCGTAATTACGTAAAAAATGTTTCACACATTTTAAAACATGTGAAATATTCAGCCACACTACAGACACTGAATTTCCCGTCGATTTTGCAATCGAAACTTTGAGTGCTTTAAAAATAAATTTTGATACTCGTTTCTCAGACTTTGATGTCATTGCGAATGAAATTAAGCTTTTTCAAAATCCTTTTGATTCTGACATTGAAACCCTGGATCCGGAAGTCCAAATGGAAATTATTGATTTACAGTGCAGTGATATGATGAAGAACAAATATCAAAATTCATCTTTGTTGGAATTTTATAAGAGTCTTCCACTGGTACAATTTGATAATTTGCTCGTGGGTTGTTTTCTGTTTTTGGTACTACTTATATACTTGTGTGAGAAAACGTTTTCCAAGATGAAGTACACAAAGAATGTTTACAGATCTAAATTAAAAAATCTCTTTTAATAATTGGTACAAGTAAAATTGATTCACAACTACAAACTATTGTCGGTGGAAAATCATAATTACATAAATCTAATTAGTGTTTTTTGTTTTACTGTGATTAGTGGGATTCATTTCAATTATTTGTTAGTTATTAATATGCTTAAGCTTAGATACTTAAGTTAAGTTTTCTGCGTCATCATTTCTGTCGTTAAGTTTTACTTGCAAGTAAATAAAACCGAGTAATTATCATTCTGTGTTTTCTTCTTCAACTTATCACAGCAATAGTAACAACAATAAGACATTAGCTGTCGCGGGCCAGATTGATGACACTAGTCTTAAGCTGTCGCGGGCCGGATTGATGGCACTGGCGGGCCGGATTTGGCTCGCGGGCCGTAGTTTGGAGACCCCTGATTTAGAACATTTTATGGGGAGGGGGGAAGTATGGGGTTTTATGACTGATATTGCACGGAAATGCGTAGGAAGAATAATCTCCTGGTTGAAAAACCTAAGAGTGGTTTTATACCAGTAAAAGGTCCCTGTTTAGAGCCGCCATGGATAAAGTCAAGATAGCTAACCTCCAACGTGGATAGGAACTATGACAGTAAACTTTCCTACTGTTAAAACTAAAGAGCTCGCCACATAGCCTGTGCTGTGCTATGCCAATGTCAAACATTGAAGTAGAAACATAGGGTTTCAATAGTGACGTTCACATAGTTATGAGTTGCTATGCTATTTTGCGCATGACCATGACATTGTTCAACGTTTGTGTTGACATAACACAGAGCATAGCATAGCACAGCACAGGCTATGTGGCGAGCCCTTTATAATAACTGTAAATTGTCAAATATCTAAATATATAAAACAGCTTGTCGGCGTGCTTGCTTGCGTGCTTGCGTGTTTGTTCGCTATACGTTCCTAGACCCTTGGACCGATCTCAACCAAATTTTGCACAGTTATTTTGTAGGTCCAAGCGCAACTATTCGTGCAAAAATGGAGAAAAAATTCGAGCGGGGAAAAAAGTTATTCGCTTTTTTCGATAAATCAAATCACAAGTCTTGCAAACAAAAAATTTAATTTGTCTAAAATCGAAATAATCTGACATACTGTCAGTGATTCAAAACACTGTCAACAGACATACTGTCAGTCATTCAAAACGCTGTCAACAGATGGCGGGATGGCGGCTTTAATTCGAAAAATGAAAACCACATACCCCGGGTAAACTGCACGAAATTTTGCAAACTGGTAAACTGCACTCCGAACATTTTCCAGGTAAAAGTTCGAGGGAGCGGTTAATCCACCTCTTTGCGGCAGATCCACATCTCTTTGTGGCAGATTTAACTTTACGCGGAGTATTGTTTTTTTAATTAGTTTTCTAAAGAAATATCAAAAACTAACACTAACCTAACGGCAGATCCAGATCCACCTCTTTGCGGAAGATTTAACTTTACGTGAAGATTAAATTGTTTTTAATTGGTTTTCTAAAGAAATATCACAAACTAACACTAACCTAACGGCAGATCCACCTCTTCGTGGAAGGTCCACCTCTTCGCGGAAGATTTAACTTTACCTGAAGATTAATTTGTTTTTAATTGTTTTTAATTGGTTTTCTAAAGAAATATCAAAACTAACACTAACCTAACGGCAAATCCACCTCTTCGTGGAAGATCCACCTCTTTGCGGAAGATTTAACTTTACCTGAAGATTAATTTGTTTTTAATTGGTTTTCTAAAGAAATATCAAAAACTAACACCAACCTAACGGCAGATCCACCTATTCGCGGAAGATCCACCTCTTTGCGGAAGATTTAACATTACCTGAAGATTAATTTGTTTTTAATTGGTTTTCTAAAGAAATATCAAAAACTAACACCAACCTAACGGCAGATCCACCTCTTCGCGGAAGATCCACCTCTTTGCGGAAGATTTAGCTTTACGTGAAGATTTAACTTTTCGTGAAGATTTATTTGTTTTTAATTAGTTTTCTAAAGAAATATAAAAAACTTATATGTATATAATATTATATGGTTATATGTAATTGGTTCAATATTTGACGTGGTAAAAGGGCGAAATGATTTCTGCAATTTGGAAAATAAAAATTTATTTTTGCCTTTAATACGTCGAGGAGACAAATATAAATCGAAAATGTCGAATGAAATTTTCTCGATTTGGTTTTGCTTTGCAACGAAAATACACATTTTGCATATTTTAAATTTTGCCCGAATCGCCTCTGATTTTGATTTTCAATTTTGACGACGACAATAATTTGCAAATGCTGCCGTTATTTGTCGTTTTTCGTCAACCGTCGTCATGTGCTAAATTAAAGACCGTTAATAACCGTATCCGAAGCTCCGATTGCTTTTTCTAAATTATCCGTCGTTTCTTTGTGAGAGACCCATTTAAGTGAAAATTGTGTAAAAACTTTGGACGTATGTAGCGCTCTTATTTGCCGGCAGATCTTTAATTTTTAAGACGCAACGGAAGCGTATCGCGACGCTCTATAATAGTTCGTCCATAACATTCCTTCGTATTTTCAACGTCGAAGGTGTTAAACCGAATTTAAATTTCAAAATTATTTTTTCAATGGGATAAAAAAATTACGCTCCGATAATTATATATTAACGCCGGAAATGGACAGGCAAACCGTTTTTGGGAATTATAACACAAAAACGTACTCTAAACTTCTTCTTCGGTTGTCTAAAACATTGGCAAAATTGTGAATAACTTTTTGGAAAAGTGCAAAAATTTGTAATATTTGTATCGGGGGACCTGCGACACTTTTTAAATTGGAGGCGAGGTGGTCCGCCCTGTGAGGCCGAAGGCCGAACAACTATGGCCTTCGCGGATCTATTATGGTCCTCCCCCTGTGAGGCCGAAGGCCGAACAACTATGGCCTTCTCGGATCTATTCTGGGTCTAGATGGCTAAGGGCGGCGGATTCCGCCCGTGCTAGCTTGACTAATAATTCTAATAAGAAACTAACGCACCTAGCAACAAACAAAGCACGTACATAGGCGGAACAAGCCAGATATCATCCCAATATTTAAAATGATCTGGAAGGTTGAAACAAAAACAATAAAAATTGGTTAACGACGTCAACAACTATATAACAGTTAGTCAAAAAATTTTTGCAACGATTCCGGTCGTTTTTACAAGTAGTGAATACAAATTTGGTTAGTATTATTAGCATCGTATAATCTTTCATTTTATTTATAAGCAAAATTCTTTCAATTAAATCAGCAATGACTGCACAGGACGTTTTTGAAGAATGCAAGAAGAAGCTGGAAATGTTCGCCCTGTCTGCGGTAGATGATGTAACTGTTGGATGGGAGTTTCGTAAAATGGTGATGAAATCTTTTGCTGACCAAGTTTTCGCACAAGTCACCCCATTCTTGGAAAGCGAGGACCGTCTAATACAGTTACAAAATGCAACGAAAAAAGTGGCAGCCATAAGAAAAAGGAAGCGAATTGCAAAAGCAGCATTGGCTGCCGAAACGGCAAGAAAAATAGCAAAAAAGGATGCCGAACAAAATGAAGAGCTCGAGTATTTGTCCGTATCAACGGATTTGTTCCTAGAAGCCGATTTTGAATAAACGACTTACTAAGTTTTGTAGTGAATGTTGATGGATCGATTTATGTTACCCGGGGGAGGAATTTCCTACTTCCCTTTGGTTTGGTTTGGTTTTCATCCATCGACTGCATTATGCTCGGCTTTTTGTTAGGCTTTCTAGGCGGCTAGAGCATGATCTAAAGGCCACCCATCGACTGACCTCAGCACTAGCGGAGTGCAAATCACGTAGATTTCTCAGAGCTTGGTCACCGAGCGGAAGTCCCTGAATGCGCTTGCCTCTGTTGAGTAGTTCCAGTCAGGTGGTGTGAAGCCAAGAGATCACCTAACGACTACGATCATACCTAACAATGTCGGCACTATGACTCAGTCTGACAATGAAAATTGTAAGAAAAGAAAAGAAGTGCTGCCTAATTCAATTGATGTTAAACACCGATACAAATGTAATGCCAAATTAATGTCGAAAATTATTTTGTGTCGGGTGAGTATTTTATGGCATGTAGGGCTGCCAAAATGAATAAACATGTAATATTTAACGTTTTATTAATTATTTAAAAAAAAAATATTAAATATTCTACGTTTGATCATTGTGGATGCGAACTCACCATTTAAAATGTGAGTAACGAACCTTGAATAGTATCGCCTATATTCTAATGAAAACTAATATTATTACACAAGTAAACATTTTGGGTAGTTAAATTTTATTTCACAACAAAACATTAGAATATTTCGATGGTCTGGAAAACTATTCGGTGTCTACTACTTTATATTTCTTTTTACATTCATTTTACTATATAAGCAAAATTCTTTCGCAACTTTGGGAGAAGCAGCCAATTACAAATTTCCAAAGCCACTTAGAAATTTATTCGCAATATTACTAAACAGCTGTAATTGTCCAGGAGAAGCTGGAAGCCACGATCCAAAGAAAGAACCGAATTTTCCAGGAGAAGCTGGAAGCCACGAGTCAAAGATTCCGAAAGTGCGCCGAACCACGTGCACTGCAAAGCATTACCTCGCAAGTATTTACGTTAACATTTATATTTTGAGTTCGTTTGTTTTTAGTTTAAGAAAATGTTTGTTAATTTATTTTATAATTTGTGTTTATTAAATATTGTTCATGTTGAATTGTGTCTTTTTTGTGTTTCCTCCGATCAAGTCAGTAAAGCTTAATAGTAGGCACCCTGAGAGCCAAAGAGTCAATAGAAGGTAGGTGCTCATCGATTTGTTGTCGCACGTCCTCTGTCCATAAAAGCGACACAAGAGGAGGTGATCACAACAAAAGTATTAGAGAAACTTGGTATGATGTTAACGTTTTAACCGAATTCGTATAAATGATAACGAAAATATGCTTATTACGTTTAAAAGTTGGAGCTCCGATAATGCTTTTACGCAATTTTTTTCAGCCCAAGGTTTGTAATGTTACACGATTGATAATAAAAGCCTTGCACGCTCATGTTATTGAAGCCTAAATACGACCTGGTTGTTGAAAGGGCGAAGTCACGTTTATTAAAATTTAAAATTTCGTGCAGTTTACCCGGGGTGCAGTTTACCATTATCAGGTGGTTTTGGAGTGCAGTTTACCTTACCCCATCAAATTGTTGTGAAAATCGGCTCCAACGAATTCTATCCGTTGACGGCGAAATATTTGAGATGGAGGGCTACAATTAGAAGAAGATTGTTTTGCTCATGGTCAACTGTATGTGGGATGCTCCAGAGTAGGAACACCCAACAAACTATTTGTATATGCTCCTTCTGTGGAAAAACAAGAAATGTGGTTTATTCGGAAGTGTTGTAGTGCAGACAGATGATAGATGAAAGATGACAAATGACCAGTGGCGTGTTCTCTATGGAAGCTAGGGAAGCTGCGCTTACCTTATTTGCCTTGCCAAATTAAAAACAAAAATTACTTATTTATATAATTTAAAATTTACGATTTTTAAATTTTTATCAATTTAAATTCCTTTCTTTATTTGAATAAAAATTTGAAATTTACTGAAATATTAGTCCGAGAGCTGAGGGACCAAAAATGCAACAGTTTTATAAAGGCTGATATTTTAATATTAGGTCATAAATAGGTTGAATATCAATAGCCTGCCGTCAGTCAGCCAGTTTTTGGGACAACTGGCGCGGGGGAAACGTGAAAAAGGGAAAAAGTGAAAATAATGGGTTAAATAAATTACTAATTGTACTATTTAACAATAAAAAAGTTTTGTGCATTCTAAAGAAACGTTTTTTTACAGCCAGGAAGAAAATGACGATGGTGATGGTGACGAAGCTGAAAAACAAAAAGCGGTTTGCATATTTTGCGATAGAACTCGCAAAAAGGTCAAAGGGCGGCATATGCCATTACACACATCCGAAAGAAACAAAATCGCAGATGTGATAATTGAGTATGCTACAGAAAGTAACAATATGCAGATGCTCAATAAAATTGTACATTTAAAAAAATCTGGATGTACAATATTGTACCATCGGCTATGCTTAATCAACTTCGAAAACGAGTCTAAACGCCGCAAAGCAGATGCTCCTTCTGAAGATTCTTCTCGGTATCATCTTCAGCGTGATGCGCACAAAGTTGCATACGAGAAAGTGTGTAGTTTTGTAAAAGAAAACGTCGTCTTGAAAAAAAAACAATTTCTTCATTCAATTGCTCACAAAAATATATGTTGAGCAATTACAGGAGGAATATAAAAAATCTTTAGATTCACCTCCAAAGGAATTTCGTTCTAATTACCTAGAAACAAAATTATTGGAAACGTTAAAAAAAAATACAGATATTAGTGCTCAGAAAGCAAAGTATTGTGGCTCCTTATGGTGAAATAGCTCTTACCGACGATGACTACGATTCTATAAAGAATACAGATGTACTTCAAGAAGCAGCATTGATTTTGAGGACAGAGATTAAAAAAATTAATCAAAATAAACTTCCAGGAAACATAACTACCAAAAATTTGCTGGAAGGAGAATGTGAAGTACCGAAGAAACTATCGGACTTTTTCTCGACCGTACTAAGCGGTACAAGATCGCGGCGACAAAACGTAGTGAATCGCAAGAGGCTCGTGTCGTCATTCTCGCAAGATCTTATATATGCAGTATCCAATGGACGCATAAAAACTTCAAAGCATATAACTCTTGCTATGGCCTTAAAAAGTTTAACAAGCAGCCGAAAAGTTATCGACATTGTTAATAAATTTGGTCACTGCTGTAGTTATACGACCACGGAAGCATTGGAAACTGAAGCGACTTATCACGCAACTTCGCGTTCCCAAATTTGTCCAGATGACATCGTAAGGAAACCAAATTTGTGTACAGGAGTTGCATTCAATAACTTTGATAGATTCGTGGATACTCTTACTGGCAAAGATACCTTACACGACACGGTGGGAATTATATTCCAGGATATTACACCAGATACAACTAATGACGAGAGTAGTATTGGAGCAGAGGAAACTACCGGTAAGAAGAGAAGACGAACTTTCGATGAGGTTCACCCGAACTTAGAACCGTATCCTAAACGGCCAAGGTTATTGGAAGTTCTGCAACCATTATCTTCTGATATCTACCAGGAACCAAGTAGTTTAAGAACACAGCAGAGATTAATTCACGTATGGATGTTCTCGCACGCCTTGGCCATACCAAAAACCCCTATGTGGGTAGGTTTCAACAGCAAGATTTTTCTAGATAATTCGATAAAACAGCGAATATCATACCTGACAACAATTAACCTATCACCGACAAGTACTGCTGTTGTCAAGGAAACCATGGTTCAATCTCTGAAAATTGCAGCAGAGTGCAACGATACATATATTCAAGTGACGTACGATTTGGCGATTGCGAAAGTAGCTCTCCAAATTCAATCGCAAACAGATGAATTTAAAAATATTTTCGTACACATTGGTGGATTTCATGTGATGATGGCGTTTTTCAAAGCCATAGGGAAATTCATAGACAACTGCGGTATATCAAATATTATGATCGATACTGAATTACTAGCAACTGGTTCTATTAACGGCTTCATCACTGGTAAGCACTTCAACAGGTGCAAGCGGCTTCATCCCATTATCAGTCTAGCATTTTCTATTTTACACTTTCGACAATTTTTGAAACAGAATACTATTGAAATAACATCAGAAATGGAAAATGATATCACAAAGTTTAACAATACAAAATCAGCATCTGCCGTTATTGAGAATGAGCAGCTTTTGGACGTTATTGTAAAATACGAGAATTATTTAACGCAAACAATCAACGGTGAACACGGCAAAACAGCTCAGTATTACATGATTTATGTGAATCTTGTTAAGTATTACTTGTTGTTCAATTCGAGTATTAGGACTGCGGATTTCAGCCTTTTTAAACACATCTTGCCGAAAATCAGTAATTTATTTTTTGCTCTAAATCAACCGAATTATGCCCGATGGCTTGTTCGGTACCACAATAATTTGTGCAAAGTTGACGAGACGCATCCAGGTCTCCGAGCCTTATTTGAGAAAGGTTCGTTTGGAATCAAGAGGACCGACAAAGATTTCTCTAGACAGCCTATCGATTTAACTTTGGAGCAAACGATAAACTTGGACGCAGCAAATAAGCTCACAGGCGTTTTGCACTTCACGAATTCCATTGCAGCTCGCCAAAGGTGGTGCAAGAGCCACAGCATAAGATCCACAGTCATTTCATACGTCTTAAATCAAGCAGGTTTATCAAGAAATCAGGACATTACAGCTGACTTAGAAATAAGTAAAATGAACAAAAGCACTGCACAACTTAACAATTTCATCGATGGGATTCTACGGAATATAAATCCGTTTGACGAAGATATTGATGGACAAACGCTTTCTAACATTTCAAACGGCCAAGCTGCGAGCACCGCTATAGAGGACTTTTTGCTGAACGTAGAAAACCGTGGAAAGAATTTACGAGAAAGTTTTATACGAGAATGTGAGGAGGATGCGGCTAGATTTGAAAAACCGATAAAAAAAATAAAATATTAACATTCACAGACTCACTAAAAAAGAAAAAAGTTGCTTTGAACGGCAAAGAACAAGAGATACGTATGCAACGGGACCTTTTTGGACGGCTGCTTGCTGTTTCTTTGGATCAAAAAATTGATCTCGAGAAGATATTATCTTTTCCGCTAACGCCCGTGCCCTTGTCTTTATGTCATTTGGACGGCACTATGTGCAAGACCGACAAATCGGCTTTGCTGAAACGCTTAGAAAATGAAGTGATCGACGCTGATAATGAACTTCCTTCCCATATCGATCTTACTGTGATCGAAGGTTTTTTTTCCTTTATTTACTAAAAGATATACCATTAACGTTTCGGAACATTTCCAAACAAATTTTACAAGCCGTAATAAGGCAACATGGTAGAAATATTTCTATCATTTTCGATAAATATCAATCGCCCTCTATTAAAGATAACGAGCACGCTTTTCGAGACACGAGTGAGAAGCGTGACTATCATATCACTGGAGAAGAACAGAAACGCCCTGCGGATTTCACAAAAGAACTTAAAAATATAAAGTTCAAGGAAGCTCTAGTTCGATTTCTAATACAGGATTGGGAAAAGGCTGAACTGGCTCCCTTTTTCTGTAATAAAACAGTGTATCTGAATTTTGACTACTGCTATAAATATAAGGTTGAAAACGGACTAGTCATCAAGAGCATTGAAGACGTTTTTTCATGCCCCTCGCACGAAGAAGCAGATACAAAAATTATCCAACAGATTTGTAATCTTAATTATGATGCTAATGTCTCCATCAAGTGCTCCGATACAGATATACTCATAATAATGCTGGGTAATATGAGTAATTTAAAAAGCGATGTGAAGATCAGGATGGAAGTTGGGGTTGGCAACTACCTTCGACACGTCAATGTCACTGAGCTACACAAACGCTTAGGACAATCGATTTGCGCTGCTCTTCCGGCTCTACATGCCTTCACTGGCTGCGACCAGAATCCCGCCTTTTTCCGAAAAGGAAAAAAGCGTCCATATAATTTGTTGGTACAGTCACACGATTTTCAAAAAGCGTTTACAAATTTAAGAGCATTAAATGACGATAATCATACAGATGTAATGGAAAAAATGGAGGACTTCGTCTGTCGATTGTATGGTCAGAAAAAAATTAAGAATGTAAACACAGCTCGTCTGGCAATATTTTCCAAAAGCTACACATTCAAAGATAACGACGACACTTTCAAAATTCATACGAAGAATTACGATGCGTCAAATCTTCCGCCATGCAGAGCTGAGCTTATTAAACAAGTCCATCGCAGTGCATATATATCTAATATTTGGGCCAACGCACACCAAAAGATACCAACCACAAAGTTAGCAGTCGAAAATGGTTGGCAGGAATCAGAAGGGCGATACGAATTAGATTGGCATGAAGGGGAGCAATTTCCTACATTCGTTAAAGACGTCGTACTTCAACCAAATGATGAATCAGGTAATCAATAAGTGCAAGCACATTTGTCAGCCTTTTTTCATAAAAAAAACTAATCAAACGTATTATACGTTTACTAATTTGCAGATGCTGAGTCCGAGGTAACCGATATCGAAGAAAATTGCGAAGATTATGATGAAGCCTATAATTGTAGCAGCGATTCTGATTAGAAAATTAGTTTTCATTTTTTAAGTCTTCATTTAAAAATAATATTGAAATAACATATTTTTAAAAAAAGTTTACGACGTTCCTTGAATACAAATTGTGACCGGTTTTTTTTTCATATTTTAAATCCCATAAACTACTTGTTTTATAAAATATTTCACAAACCACATTTTGTCCCGTTGTTTTATTTGAATATGTTGCATGTTAATCAAAATATAGATAATATTGTGCATTAAAACCATTTAGTGTATTATCAAATATCTCTTTATCGTATTTTATTATTAAATATCTTTTCATTATTGTATTGTAATATTAAACAACTCAGTCCGCGCCATGGAGCGCGCGATATAAATTAAGCGCGCGGGGCGTCGTTCTATTGACTGCTGACGGCGTGTGTTCCATAAAACTTTGGGCTGACTATGTTAGTCTTGTTTTAGGTACTATGAACTACTTGCACAAAATTTTTTAGATTTTATAAAACACTTTCACCAACCAAATTTTTTGACGGGTTTAGCGGGCTGCTGACGCGTACTGTTCCAATATTCTGCAGACTGACCATGTCCGCATAGTTTGTTAGTTGTCTTACTATCCACAGACTAATTTTCAGATTTTATAAAACAGTTGCGACGTAGGTGTTTTTTTAACAAGTTCGGAACCACCCCCGCGCCAGTTGTCCCAAAAACTGGCTGACTGACGGCAGGCTATTGATATTCAACCTATTTATGACCTAATATTAAAATATCAGCCTTTATAAAACTGTTGCATTTTTGGTCCCTCAGCTCTCCGACTATATGTAGATATTAAAAAAAATCTGATGTGGCCATCGCATAACTTTCCGAACAGACGCAAATTTTTATATTATATTTTTAAATAAAATGGTTACATAATTTCAACAGTAAATCGATGAAAAATTTCATATTTTGCCAAAATAGGAAGAAAAAACTTTTGAATGCCTATATCTTGCAAACGAAGCATTTTCATCTTATTTTCATTAGTAGAATGCGTTTTACTATTTTATTTACAAATACAAAATTTTTTTACAAATACAAAAATTTTTGAAACGCCCTGTATATTTTAAAGAAAAACTTGTAGGATAAAAAATGTAGGAAATTCCATAGCGCTAATTTTTTGTTATTAATATTTTTACATATTTAATTTCGTTTCGAAGTTATGACGCATAATGTCATAATCGCTCCAGGTAAACCCTTTCCCGTTACACGATTTAATTTATTTTCATCTGGCTTCGTCCTACGACAGGAAAAGGCTTATATGCAAAATTTGGAATGATTTGCTTGCTTCGTTTAGACGCTATCGTGTTCACAGACGTACATACACACATACACACACACACCCTCACACCTATACAGACATCCTTCCAAAAATGATAAAAATGGATTCAGGGGACCTCAAAACGTGAACATCTGTCAAAAAATTGGGGGGTCAAATTTTGCCTGATAACAATACTTTCCTTACCTAGGGGGTTCGGAAAGTAATAGTATATAACATTACTAGCAAGGTAAGAGGGTTTTTACTGGCGAATGGAGGATATAACTGACGAGCCGCAGGCGAGTCAGTTACCTCCTTGAGCCAGTAAAACCCGTTACCTTGCGTGCATTGTTTTATATTTTATTTGTTTCTCATTTGTAAAAAGGTTAGATAAATTCCAAAAAAATCTCAATAATTTGTCGCAAATGTCGTAAGCTATGGAAGCGTTGCCATGAACATGTCTGTTTATTTTTCTTTACATTTGTTTTGGCGAAAGCGAAAATGAATGTACCAAAAGAAATTATTGAGGCAGCCAGCAGTGTAGCTTCAAGTTTATTACCTGCAAAATCATCTTCAAGGTACGAGCGAGAATACGACGACTTCAAAAAGTGGCAAAACAAAAATAGTGTGATTGGGGTAACTGAAGATGTTTTGTTGGTATACTTGAATCAACTATCAGCTAGATTCAGCCCTAATACTTTATGGGCAAAATGGTCTATGCTGAAAAGCTGCTTGGAAATGAAAGAAAATGCCCCTGTTCGCAGGTTTGTTTTCCTTAAAAAATTTATTGAAAAATATGACGTTTAGTGGTCATTTGCAGATTTCAAAAGGTAATAGCGTTTCTGAAACGAAAAAATGAGCGTTATGCGCCAAAAAAGGCCAAGGTATTAAGTAAAGAAGAGGTTGAACAATTTCTTTTACATGCTCCTGATGACCAGTGGTTGCTGGCGAAAATTGTAACAATATTTGGGATTTTTGGATGTTGTCGATGTGACGAAATTCTCTCCGTAAACATGAATGATGTAGAAGATATGGGAAAATACGTTATTGTGACATTGCGGCAAACAAAAAATTTAACAACAAGAAGATTCACCATAACCGATGATGGCTGCAGCTTCAAGCCCTGCATGTTATACAGAAAATATGTAAATCTTCGGCCTCCTGGAACAGAAAGCCTAAGATTTTTTTTGACATACCGACATGGAAAGTGCATTTCCCTTAATGTTGGCCAGCACACTATTGGTGGTGTCCCAAAGCAAATAGCGAAATATTTAGGTTTAAAAAACCCAGAGTTATACACCGGCCACTCTTTTCGCAGAACTGGAGCCACTATGGTTGCGGATTCGGGTGGAGATATTTTAGCACTAAAGCGTGCAGGAGGGTGGAAGAGCACCGAAATTGCGATGAGTTATGTCGATGATTCGGTCAACAAAAAAATCGAAATGTCTAGCAAATTATTTGGTAGTAAGGAGAGTACAAATGTTCTGCAGTCCTCGAGTTCAGCAGTTTCTGAGTCAACAGATGGTTCATCATCATCAGTATCAACTCTTTCATCATCAAAAATCTGTGTTACTGGAAATAACAATTGTACCATGATTTTCAACATATATGACGATAAAACAAAATTTCCTAATGTAAATAATACTACTAACTTGTAAAAATTTTGCAAGTTAACTGTCAGTTTTACAAGTTAGTGACTTGATAAAATAAACTTTCTTGATTAATATTGTGTTTTTGGAAACTGACGTTTACAAATGAGAAACAAATAAAAATAGTTACTAGTCACGACACGCCACTACAAATGACAGATGATAGATGACAGATATACATAACATCCCAATATTTAAAATGATCTAGAATGAAGAAACAAAACCAATAAAAATTTGGTTAACAACGTCAACAACGATAAACCAGTTAGTCAAAATATTTTCCCAAAGATTACGGTCGTTTTTTGAAATAGTGAATACAAATGTCGTAAGTATTATTAACATTGTATAATCTTTCATTTTATTTATAAGCAAAATTCTTTCACATAAATCAAAGAAGAAAGGGATAATATGGAAAATTTATTAAAAATTACTGACATGCCCGCCGCTACCATGGTGTCCGCCCCAACTGTCGTGTCCGTTCCAACTGTGGTGTCCGCCGCAACTGTGCCGTCACTGCCTCCGTCGTCACTGCCGTGCATCGGCGGAGACCGCGTCGCCGGCCTCGCCGTCATTTCGATTTAAGAGAATTTTTAAATTTCAAAAGAGCCGCGGCAGCCAATACGCCGCTATGGAATTTTAATAATTATTGTTCATACATAAATAAATAAATAAAATGATACATTATTAAAAAAATTGCATTCAAATGAAAAATTTTCGTCCAATGTACTGCTTTCGCGATTAAAAAATCTGGTCACCTTAAATAATATGAACCAAACTTTCAATAGTATTGGTAGACGTACCTACCCCTTTGGACGACCATGAAACTATTTTCAATATTTACTAATACTTCACTAATTTTTAATTTAAAAGGTCATGTTAACCTGGCGGCCTAGTTAACCTCGCCCTCCCAAGTAAATAAATTAAAATAACTCCAAAATAACCAATATATTTTTTAACGATTAAAAGTTAAAAGGTGAAAGTTATTGAATTTAACTTACTATACATATAAAAGGTAGCCTTAACTTGATAACTTGATAATAGTGGACTAGTAATCAAAATGAGGCAATATAATAAATTCTTTAAGGTTCATATCAAATGAAAATCAATAAAGATTATTAAACCCAAATTAATTTTCAATTAGACCTATGTCCTTCCTTCTCAGTCCTTTTACCCTAATGAGGGTTTGGTGACCCATCTCGTTCTATCTCTTTCTATGCATATGATGTGCGTTCAAATTGTTTTCACATACATAGAGGACCTACTTGTTTAACGTGGGCTCCGAACCACGGGAAGTGTACTACACTTCATTTCGAGATGGATTTTCTTGGCAGATTACCTCGGTGGTTTGCCATTGCCTGCCGAGGAGAGACGGTCAGAATAAAGTTCTTACTCTGCCCGGATTCGATCCGAACGTTTCGCATTAGCAGTAGACGCACTTAACTGCCAAGCTATGACCGCCACACCTATGTATACTCGACTAAACTTTTAATTAAATAAATAAGGTCAACTAATATTCCATAAATAATGTATTTTTTTAAATTTATATTTACTCATTGTGCATTTTGTCTTTGTAGCTCCTCTTTGCGGACTTCTCTTAAAGCAAACAAACTCTTTTTGTAAAATTTTATGCATTCTAGTTCTGAAAGGTGCTCAGTGTATTTTTTGGTGTTTCTAAATTATTGACAGCTAGTTCTTATCAAGTTTCAATACATTAACCACGATAATTTTGATATACAAAATTGAGAGTAAAATTAAGTGTACCATTCTGTATATCATGTACATACTTAAGGGGGTATTCTAGTCTAGAATATTGAAAAATTCGATTTATTTTTTTTTCATATTTTCAAAGCTTAAACCTTTAAGAATATGTCTTTAAACGATTTTTCAAAATTCAAATTATTTTTGGAGAAATAGCTATTAGAAAGAATATAATAGAAAAAATGTCAGTATAAAGTACCATTACATGACTGACTGCGCGAATATTTAAACGCGATATTCTCGATATTACCTTTTTCGAGACGGTTGACATGAAATCTCAAGTTCTACCTACTGGACCGATTTACTTGAAATTTGGTGTGAACCTTCTGTATACATCTCTCTATCGTCCGAACTAGAATTATAACAAAATTTCAATTTTTACTATTTTTAAAAAATTCGGAAAAGTAAAAAAAACTGGTAAAAAAATGTCTTTTTATTACAAACAGCCGCCATTTTGCGAAAAAAGTTTTTTTTTACTTCTCCCTAGTTCGGACGATAGCGGCATTAGTTTTGATTAAGAATCTATTTTGTTTTTTGATTTCAAATTACTAGGAGGGTTGGAATCATGTCAACCAGGACGCGCCATCTTTTTGAGATCCCCCATTTTATCAGCCTGTAACTTTTTAAATTTAAAATATTTTCATTTGATTTTTTTTTATGTATTCTTCAAACAACAGTAAAAATGTGGTAAAAAAATGGATAGTAAAAATATTGTTTGGTATTTCTTTATTGCACTTGAAAAAATACCTAAAATTCATGCCTGTAGACTAGAATACCCCCTTAAAGCAATTCCAAGTACAACTCAGTCAAGATGAAATGCATCGCTCACACAATCCTTTTCTACCTAGGTGATTCCAACTGATCAACCAGAGTGAGGACATTAATTCAAACAATACGACTCCCTCGACATCGAAAACTTAAATGTACCTGTCATATTGATAAAAGAATCACATTACTGAAAGAATTTTTGAAATTGGTTCATGCATCAGTGAGTTATAGTGTTTACTAACACACAGATTAACAGAAAAATATTTATTGATTTTTTGTTGTCCGCCTAGGTGGGTGTGGTGTGCCGACGTAAAAATGATTAACAAATACATTTTATAACATTTTTCATAATTATACAAAAGCAGGTGTACTTGGTGCAAGCCAATCTACAAGTTTAGCATCATGCCAAACATATTTCCCCTTCCAATTATGTTGTTCCAGTGCTAAATACACAGATGCATAAGCTCCTTCTTCAATAGTTAAAGGACCTTGATGACTCGACATGTCGGTATCAACATATCCAGGATGTACAGAATTCACAGAAATGTCTCTTTCTTCTGCATCAAATATTCGTTGTTGAATAATTGTAAGAGCACTAACTCCTACTTTGGAAACCACGTATGTTGAATTTCCCCATCCATCTTTTACATTATTACCACTTTTGGCAGAACTAAAAATTTGTAGTGTAATAAAAAGAAAAAGAAATTGTTATGTTTTAAATACTCCACAAATTTTTGCATAAGAGTGCTAAGTTCTTCGATGGTTAAAGTTGGGCTGCTCAATTGCGAACGAAGTTCAGGCGATGGAATTCTCGATAAATGTCCAAGAGAACTTGACAAGTTAACAACTTGGGCATGCTCACGTAACAATGGAAATAGAGCATTACATACATTTAAAGTGCTGAAGTAGTTGACTTTTACAGTTTCTTCAGCTTGTTCTCCTGGTGATTCGGTAGCATTATTCTATACAAATTAGAATTATTATTTTCAACCGTAAGTTTAAAAACAGCTGCTTAATACTTTGAAAGCTATTCCTGCGTTGTTTATAAGAATATCTATGCCACCATCAGTTTCCTCAATGTGATTTGCAAATTTAGTTATACTTTCTTGATTGGTCACATCAAGCTGATGAAAAATTGGACTCAATCCTAGTTCTTTTAATTGATCGACAGCTGCTGCTCCTCTACCTTCATCCCGTGCAGTTAAATAAACTTTTCCTTGGAATTTTTCACATAAACCCTTTACAATAGCATAACCGATGCCTTTATTTGCTCCTGTAACCTACGCACTTGTGTAAGATTGGGTTAAATAGCATTTTATAATTACTTACCACAGCAACTTTTGTGTTTGCCATTTTGTTCGTATGTTTAATACACAAGTACAATGTTTTTCAGTTTGCCGATAAAATTATAAGTACTCCAATTAAGTTATCTAAAATATTCGAGATAATCATCAACAAATATTAGGTTGGAAAATTTGCGTAGCAACCATTGAATAGCAACAAGAACCAGTGGCGTAACAACTTTGTTCAGGTCCCGAGTTTTTTATGTGCTGTTTGTATGTACGAAACATGAAAAATTTTCGTGGTATGCAAGATTTCTGTTTTTCCAGTGTCCGGCTTACACAGGTTTGACGTAGTAGTTTCTTATTTTTGTTGGTATCATCGTTTCCTTGACGACCGTGCGCATACATTTTAATTTCGAAAGGAGAAAAAAGAGCGATCGAAAGAGAAGAAAATATCTAATTTTATAATAAAAGCAAAAATGTCAATATTTCGTTAATAAATAATGAAGTTTGGGAGAACTAAGGTAAAATATTGGGGCACCATTAGATGGATCCGGACTATTTCGCTTTCTTATTTTATGTTTTTCAACTTATTTCTTCTACCGAATACCGCTGGTGTCTGCAAAATTTCAGCGTCATAATAGCACAGATAATAATATTATGTATATTAGTTTGCGAATGTAAAAATATCTAGCAAGAAAAGTGATAAATTTCTAAATGGTCAAAATGAAACCATAATACAAAAAAATTATAAATAAACAATAACGCAGTTGTATTCCCGTTGGCAAACTATGTAAATATTTTTCTTTTTGTCAGTAAAAAGTTCAGCCGTTAAGTACTTGCGTGCGAAAGTACAAGGTTTTTGCTTAAACTGTTTAGTTTGGCATCGGAAAAGTTTCGATACTGGGTTCGGACAAGAACATGAGTGAATTTTGCCGAAGATCTTATATATCGGGTTAATGCATAAGTTCGTAGCGTTTTTTTAAATTTAAAATTAAAATTTTTAAATATAAAAAATACATAACATACTAATTATTAATAATATATTCTCCTGCATTATTTATGATTGACTCCCAACGTTCTGGCAGTTTTTCGATTCCACGCTTAAAAAAATCCGGTGGTTTGGAGGTGAAGAAGTCGTCGAGCCAGTTTTAAAGAGCAACGTCGTTATTAAATGAGATTCCGCGAAGATTGTTGGATAGTGAGCGGAAAAGATGAAAAATCTGATGGAGCAAGATCAGGAGAATAGGGCGGATGTGGAGTAACCTCCCAACTGAGGTCTTGAATAGCTACTTTTGTAATGTTAGCAATATGCGAACGGGCATTATCATGCTGCAAAACCACTTGATGCCATCTTGCCGGTCGTTTTTCTTGAATTGCAGCCTCCAGGCGACGCAGTTGTTGACAATAAACCTCAGAAGTGGTGGTTACATTCCTCAGAAGCAATTCATAGTAGATGACGCTTTCTTTATCCCACCACATGCACAACATTACCTTGCGTGGATGTGCACCAGCTTTCGCACGAGGATTTGCTTGTTTGTTAGGGCTTAACCATTCCTTTGTGTTCTTGATGTTGATGTAAAGGCACCATTCTTCGTCACCAGTAACAATTTGGGACAAAAACGGCCGAAGTTGTTGACGAGCTAAACGATGACTAGCAAGCGAAAAAGCACAAATGGTAACACGCTGATTTTTGTTGTTTTCGCTCAAAAACGTATGGTTCATAAACACCCAACTTTTGAACTTTGCCTATGGAATGCAAATGTCGTACGATGGTTGATTGGTGACAATTCATCATATTGCCCAATTCCCGAGTTGATTGACGTGGAACATCACGAATTGAAGCATTTAATCGGTCTTCATCAAAGCCGGATGGTCTCCCTGAACGTGGGAAATCATTCATATCAAAATGCCCCTTATTCTTGAAACGAGAAAACCATTTTCGTGTAGTACTTTCCACGGTGGCGTTCTGTCCGTAAACGGCACAATGGTTCTAGCGGCCTCTGATGCCTTAACTCCTCGGTTAAACTCAAACAAAAGGATATGTCGGAAATGTTCATTTTTTTGTACTTTACACTCCATTTTCTTTACCCAACAGTGACCCCTGACTTTCTATAAATTGAAAAATTCAACATGTATTTGTTTCCAAAGCACTCTTACTTTGCAAACCAAAAACGCTACGAATTTATACTGTCGTGATATCTTTAGCATAAGGGTAAGTCTGGTATAATTGGGTGTTTTCTGTGAAATGCTCATGTCGTGATTGTCACTTTTGAGACCATAATGATGGATAAGAACTTGCACCTGAAATTTCTTGATACTTCAATGTTAGACTGCTTGCTTCATTGATCTGTAAAAAAATAACAAATGTAACTATTTTGTACCCACAAGGATTGTAAAAATTTGTGTAAAGGACAAAGGGAGATTTAGTTGTTTTAATTTTAAATTGACAAGTTATGATTAAATCAAAAATAAAATTTATTTGTTAACGGCGTAGGGAATTGTTTAAATAATTGTGTTTTGAAAATGAATGCGCGGGCTGATAAAGATTTTGGTGGGGCCAGGAAAGAAGGATAGGGAGTCGAGTTCCGTCCACCAAAGGGTGAGGACGTAATTTTGAGTTCGAGTCCGTCCACATAATAGTAAGGACGTAATTTTTGAGTCTTGTTCCGAATGTTGGGACGTGAACACGTAGTTTATGGAGAGGCGAAAAGACGTGAATTTGGTTAAATTTGCAAATTTTGGGAACAATTTACACGTTCACAAGAAGATTGAAAATTATTTTAGTAATCGAGTTGAGAATTATTTGGAAGTTTCGCGTATAAAGCTAAATAAATTAAATTCAGTTTACGAAAGATTTATGTTGAATAAAGAAGAAGATTTAAATTGTGAAGTTAATTAAAATTTTTGGGACCACTGCATTTGGTATAACCGATGGTATTGAGGGTTATGTTTTCGAGTTATATGTAAAATAAGGAAGTTATTGAAAATTCAACCTACCTGCACGTCTACACTGTCAATAGGCGTTATCCAGTCAATCAACTACACATCCTGGAATTCTTCATGTCATGGGATCTAGATTACACCTCAACACATCTTCCTGGTTGCCTTCGCATGTTCTACGTCATTTGTGCACATACTGAGTGGTAAGAGTTGCGTCTACACTTTTCTTAACATTAAGTTCGCGCGTGATTTAAAATTTGGGGTTTTTTATTAAACATTTTTTTAGTATTAGTTAATTTCTTGTAAAAAATTGATTTAATCACAATAATGAAAATTTCTCTTTGTTTATTTTAATATTTCTGTTTATTAATAAATTGCATTCTTGTTGTACATTAGTTACATTTGGTTTGATTTCAATATAGCAGGAAGTAAAAGAAAATAAGGTGCAAGGTATAGCAAGTATTTTCCGATTTTTATGAAAGTATTTATTAATTATAGTTAGATTGAGCATTTACTGAATTGACAACCCACTTTTGACCCTGAAAGAGTTCTCATTGCTGGCTGGTGCATAATTTAATTAAGTGCCATATTACCATCCTCGCTATAAAAATAAAAACGGTAGCAAAACATGGCAATACATTAACCTTATAATATACAAAGCTATTATAAAAAATAATATAAACGTTACCAATAATATAATCCACAGATTGACGGATAATCCAATTTTTCAAATGTCAATTTCTCTCAGTTTCCCCCGACTTCTACGTACACCGTCTATCAGAGAAATTAATTTTTAATAGATTTAAAACTATGAGAAATTTAAATCAAGGGTAGATCCTCAGATCCGGTAGATGAAGTTGTGTTTATTTGTCATACATAATAATATAAAGCTTTTAGTCCAGGCAAGGAAGGTTTTTAGTTTGCAAAAAATCCGGGTAAGCTGAATTTTGGCAGAGATGTACATTGGAGTGTTCTAATGAACCCCCCAAAAATCCTCTTAAGATCCCACGCCGGCGTCCCCCACAATCGGGGGTTTTAGCTCCCCCAACGCAATTTTTTGCCGATAACGCGCTTATTTATATGCTTGTATGAAATATTATTATCAGACCATAATTGAAGAGTACAAAATTATCTATAAAACAGATTCTTTTCAAATTTTTCCATGGCACACTAATACTGAAATAATTGACCGAAAACACGACCCACCCTTAAAAAGGCATAATATTGATTCGTTGCAGGGAGAGAAATGTGTTCAGGCACGGGAAATGCTTTTAAAAATAAATTAATTGAAATTGGAGCAAAGGTTGGAAAGTGAAGAGAAAAACAGATTTTTTCAAAATTTATAGTAAAAGTTATAGTATCTTCCAAGTAACGAAACGGAAATTTTGGTTTGAGCTTACAGAAGGTCCGAGTAAGCTAAAATTTGGCAAAGATGTATATTGAAGTGTCCTAATAAACCCCCAAAATATCTTCTAAAAATCCCAAGCCGGCATTTCCCCGAAATGAGGATTTTAGCCCCCCAAGTGCGGTTTATCGCCTATAGCTTGCCTATTTTCACTTTTACGAAATATTATCATTAAACAAAGTTGAAGAGTATAAAAGTCTATATAATATGTATTTTTTAAAATTTTCTATGATCAAAATAGATTTTTTCAAAATTTGTCTATTAATTGTAGTACTACCCACTGCCACTTGATCCATTCCAATCTTCTAGCTGTTTTATCGTGATATAATGGCGATTTTATTTTCCAAGGACCCTCTTGTTCTTTATATAGGTCGAAACCCTCTCTTAAAAACGTTTCGCTGTAAGCCATTTTCAAACTTTGCTGGAAAATTATTTACATTTGCAGTATTATCGAAATTGTACAACGCAGTTGCAAACCACCATACACGGTCAAATAAATAACCCAACCAACAATGTTGTACTGCAGCAGATTGACCGGCTTGTCTGCGATCTGATCAAGTTGGTCAGATGGCTGAAATACATGATCAAATTCCATTCGATTTCGTTGCATCCAACAGAATCGTACTGCGGCGTTGGAACGTGAGTGGCGGTCTTAATGCATATGCAATAAATACATTAATTTTCTTGAGTTTTGCGATAATGATCAGTAACGGTGAAAGACAAATCGATTTATTATAATTTCAAATGCATTTTCGACAGTATACGATACATCGAATACTACTCAATTTATAATTAAAATGCTCTCTTTTAATTACAGTTATTGATGAAAACGCTTTAGTATATTTTCATGTAAATAGCATATTATTAATTACGGTGACCGACAATTGGGCGCGATCGATTGGGCGCGATCGATTGGGCGCAACGACAACTGGGCGCAGCGACAACTGGGCGCAAATACAATTGGGCGCAAATACAATTGGGCGCGAGGGAGATTTATCTATTACGTATTAATTATTATAACTGATTGTAAGAATTTTTTTATAAAAAACTAATAGGTATTTACGTATAAAAATGTTTTAAATCTAGAAATGTTTATTTAGACAATAAAAAAAATTATAATTAAAAATTTAAACTAAATGTTTTTAAAATGTTTAGTCCTAACAATTACAAATAATAAAAAAATTAATAAAGTATACCTAACTAATCATGGATTAATTTCGTAATTATGGGAAATTCCCCGCAAAAAGTCTATAATATTTCTATGGGGTCGTCCATAAATTACGTTACGCTCCTAGGGGGGGGGAGGGGGTTCCGACCCTTGTGACGATTTGTGACAATGGGGGGCGGGGGGGTTTCAAAAATTGTGACGTCACAAAAATTATTATTGCTTTTATTTCTCTCTCTCTCTAAAAACGTAAAAGCTTCTTGAAATGTCGAGTTAGTAACAGGTTGCCAACTTGACAACTTAAGATAAAAGTATGTTTTACACATGCAATAATTGGTTTCTAACGTCCTGACATTGGTCAGGACCGGCCTTCGTATAATTTGGCCACTCATGTTCTCCTTCTTCTAACAAGTATTTCAAAAATACTATTTTTTGAACTTTCAAAATGATTTTTAAAATTTTTAAAAAACGTAAAAAGATTAAAAGATTAAAAAACTTAATTTTAGTTGGTAATCTGTACGTGTATATTTATGTATAAATATACAGAGCCGTCATAAATCTATTATAATAAATTGTTATAAAAATCAAAATGAAACCGATTGTAAAATTTACTAAGAAGTCAATAAAACTATGATCACGTCGTTAGCGTTTGTTCCGATAGAAGGGTTAGATGACGCAATTGAAGAGTTATCCCACGTATTGACACCTGAACTGGAACCGTTGCAACAATGGTTTGAAGATTCGTATGTAGGACGTCCAAATCGTAGAGGCAATGGAAGGCGGCCGGCGATTTTTTCTCCAGATTTGTGGTCAGTATATAATCGCGTGTTAACTGGCACAGATCGAACGAACAATCATGCTGAAGCGGCACATAGAAGATTAAAAACAGAGCTGAGCATGGATCACCCAAACACCTGGAAATTAATTTCTAGTTTGAAAATTATTCAACGTGGGCGAGATGTATTTTATGAACACTTAGTTTCCGGCAACAATCCACCTACTAAGAGAAGGAAATACTTGGAGGCTGATTCGCGCATCAAGAATCTAGTAGAGGATTACGCGAATAGAAGTGTTATAGACTTTTTGCGAGGCATTTCCCATAATTATGAAATGAATTCCTGATCAGTTGGGTACTATATTAATAGGCATTGTTATTATTTGTAAAAGTTAGAAGGAATAAACATTTTAAAAACATTTACTTTAAATTTTTAATTATAATTTTTTTTATTGGCTAAATAAACATTATTTCTAAATTTTAGTGGAAGTTAGAAGGAATAAACATTTTAAAAACATTTAGTTTAAATTTTTAATTATAATTTTTTTTATTGGCTAAATAAACATTTCTAGATTTAGTTACGTAAATAATAGTTTTTTAGAAAAAAAATTCTTACAATCAGTTATAATAAGTAATATGTAATGGATAAATCTTCCCTCGCGCCCAATTGTATTTGCGCCCAGTTGTCGCTGCGCCCAGTTGTCGCTGCGCCCAATCGATCGCGCCCAATCGATCGCGCCCAATTGTACTAGACCGCATTAATTAGCTTATAGCTTTATAACACAAAACACGGTTATTGTCACTTCTTCGATTTTTATTCTCTATTAGTTTATCGTAAAACTTGATTTTTTCTTCGGAAAAGTATAACCACTACATTATTTCATTATTCACTAGTAAGTTATCCTGGCTTCGGCCGGATTATTCACCAACTTCGGGGCGACCCGATAAGGCGCTGGAACAAGAAGAAAATATTTTAATCGGAAATCTTTCCATTATTGTACATCCTACCACTTACTATTCCATTCGGTAATCGGTAATTGTACTTTTCGTGATAATTTTTACAATACTTAAAGAAATATGAATCAATTCTGATACGTATTCCATTTATTGAGCTACCGCAATTGAGAAAATTCCTTTTGTTCCATATTTCCCACAACCTTTTGCACATTTTCTTGTGTTTTTGGCATCTAAAAAGAATAAATAATTAATGTAAATACATTTTTTTGTGTGTTATTTTCAAGATAATAAGCTAAACCTTGATGAGATTTCATCTGTACCTTATTATATATTATGTCTTTAGAACATGACGATAGTCAACAACTTTGGTCAAGCGCTTCTGTAACTACTCATACTTCACTACATTCCCTAAATATTCCAGAAGGAAAGAAATAAAAAAAAAATGATTGAGTACAGTCGAGCAGCGGTTTCAAATGAAAGAAGATTAATTAGAAATTACTGGGTAGCTAACCAGTAGCTAACAAATTACGAAGCTCGCCTAAGGAGACAGCGATTTTTGCGGAAAAGTTGTTAATGGACGTTCTTTTTGAAGCTCAGTTGTAAACTCTCAATTATCAATCAAAAATAATAATTTCAAGAAGTTATGCTCAATTTTGACTGACAACTGTTTTCTTCTATTTCTCAAGATGTGTCCCAAAACACATTTCAATAACGGGGAGTTCATTTCAATAATCTTGATAATAAATATTCGTTTCAATTTATTCATAGCGTAATTAGTTTTCTTACAATATGTATTAGGTAATAAATTATACTATAATACCTATCCATTATTTATTACTTTTCTCTCTTTCTCCAGTCGTTGTCAAGATCTTTCTCAGTAGTTGGAGTAATCGAGTGTATCCATCATTTGGTGGACTATTGTCCTCCATCTTGAGCGGCCATATGGTGCGTGAGTTATCTGTTGTAGGTACTTTCTCACACCATCCGTAATCTGGTCCAGTCATCTCTTAAGCGATCTTCCTCGTGGCCTGGTGTAAGCAAGTCTTTCTCGGACAACCAGTTTCTTAATATTGTTGCTGTTTCTTCTTGAGATGTGGAAAAAATATTTCAACAATCGTTTGTATATTGTTTGTCTCGGCCCCATAGGTTAGAATTGGAAAAACGAGAGTACCATCTAAATCCTTTTCGTCTTATATGTGACATGTCTTGGAATTAAAATAATCTTGATTTATTAACGTGAAAACAATTCAATAATTAAACCACGTTTTATTATGACTTCATAACCTTACTTTTATTGACTACATTCGAACTACATGTCAAAGTAACAACATGGTAACAACTAGGGGTGCGCATATAATCGATTAATCGATTACGTAATTCGAATAATCGATTATTTCATAATCGATTATGATATTTTATAATAATCGATTAATCGATTATTGAAATAATCGATTATTCATAATCGACTATGAGTTCATAATCGATTATGAACTCGTAATCGATTATGGGTTCATAATCGATTATGAGTCCATAATCGATTATGAATTCATAATCGATTATGGGTTCATAATCGATTATGAGTCCATAATCGATTATGAGTTCATAATCGATTACAAGTTCATAATCGATTACGAGTTCATAATCGATTATGAACTCATAGTCGATTATGAACTCATAGTCGATTATGAACTTATAACTATAATAGGTAGGGCTATTAAGGGTTACTAAATTACTATATAATTTATTATTTTGCTAATTGTGTTACGGTGGTGCTAATAAGAAGTGTTGTTAAGCACCAGTTGATATTTGGATTCAAAATATGGATTTGCCATTCAACTTTTAGGTATTTTTGTTTATAAATTTGATAGTTTTTAAAAAATATTTTTTTGCTTTTCAATTAGGGGCGTCCATTAATTACGTAAGGATGATTTTTGTAATTTTGGACCCCCTCGCCCCGCCACGTAAGGGTACGTAAGATTGTGGCAACCCCCCCCCCACATCTTACGCAAGGATTATTTAAAAGAAAATTAATTTTGACCCCCCTCTCCCCCCTTATATTTATAAAATATGAATAATAATATATTATACTAGCTGGCACAGTCGGCCTACCGGCCGCCTTTAGCCATCTATACCGTGTCGGATGTGGTTGTTCGGCCTTCGGCCTCACTCCAAGGTACTAAAGTAGCCTATGTTTTTCGTAGCATTGTAAATAACTTCTACACCAAATTTCGTTAAGATTGGTCAAATAGAAACGTAAAACACGTGCACGCATATTTGCATTGTCGATCGGTTGACAGTTTGACAGCATTCATTAGTGTTTTTTAAGTTGATTTTGAGTAGCCTGCTTTCCTTTAAGGAATCTCGATAATCCATTCATGCGCGTCCCATAGGGACGCGCATGAATGGATTATCGAGATTCCTTAAAGGAAGGCAGGCTACTCAAAATCAACTTTCCTTTCCTTTGCGAATTTTTGCACTATTTCAATACAAAAACATGCGCAGGGACCTACACAATAATTGTACCAAATTTGGTTCCGATCGGCCAAACGGTTTAGGAGTCTATAGGGAACATACATACACACATATATCCATTTTTATATATTATATAGATAGATAATAATAAATACAACAATTTAAATTAAATTTTTATTTACATATGTAGATGAAAAACCGTTCGTAAAATCGTAAAGATCGCCAAAGTTTGATGCCATTTTCTATAATTCACACTATTATGCCACTATGTTTAATGATTTTTAAGTACTATATATTTCAATATATGGTATTTCGATTATACCTGGATATAATTACCAACATAAAAAGAAAAAATTATATTTGATTTTTAAATTTAATTTAAAAAAATATTTTAAGAAACTTACGTAAGGAATACTTCGGACCCCTCCCCCCTACGTAAGGGTCCGTAAGATATCCAAACCTCCCCCCCCCCAAAAACCCTTACGTAATTAATGGATGACCCCTTAAAGATTGCAACCCTTTTTCATCAATATGGATTTAAATTATGAAATAGTCGCCAATAATTTGTCCGATATTTTGAGTGAAAGTGTATACTTTTGCAAAATGAATTTTAATTAGAAGCCTTTTAGATGGATTATTGTTAACAATAAATTAATTACATAATGCATAATACAATAGTAACATTCAGTTAAAATTTAAAAACAAAATATTTGGTACTTCAGATTTAATCAGCGTTTTTATGAAGGAGTCGTAAATTCTCATCAACACACCTGTAAGTAACATTATAATCGGCTACGCAGGTAAGTTATTACAGATTGATACCGGACCGTAATGTGTTATCAACTGGTGCTTAACAACACTTCTTATTAGCACCACCGTAACACAATTAGCAAAATAATAAATTATATAGTAATTTAGTAACCCTTAATAGCCCTACCTATTATAGTTATAAGTTCATAATCGACTATGAGTTCATAATCGACTATGAGTTCATAATCGACTATGAGTTCATAATCGATTATGAACTCATAATCGATTATGGACTCATAATCGATTATGAACCCATAATCGATTATGAATTCATAATCGATTATGGGTTCATAATCGATTATGAGTCCATAATCGATTATGAATTCATAATCGGTTATGGGTTCATAATCGATTATGAGTCGATAATCGATTATGAGTTCATAATCGATTACAAGTTCATAATCGATTACGAGTTCATAATCGATTATGAACTCATAGTCGATTATGAATAATCGATTATTTTTAATAATCGATTAATCGAAAAAAATCGATTATTTTTTATAATCGATAATCGATTATGAAATTCCATAATCGCGCACCCCTAGTAACAACTACTGTTCTACACATTTCTAAAGGCACGACTACATTATATCTTTATTAAGCAGTAAGCGCCATCTACAAAAATATTACACAAAACACATTTAAATGATAACTCCAACACTCCTCCTCATTTAAATAAGTCCAATACGGTCCCGCAACGATTGATACCTGTATGCTGCCAATGGTTTTGTAAGCAAATCGGCCAGCATGTCATTTGTTGGGCAGTATACACACACAACTATTTTGTTCTGAACATAGTCTTTTACGAAATGCAGTCTTGTATCGATATGCTTTGTACGATTTGACAGTTTTTCTTCTAAGATTATCTTGAGACAACTTTGATTATCTTCATAAACGGTCGTTGGTCCATTTATATTCTGGTTCATATCTTCGAGCAATCTACGAATCCATATTACTTCCTTACAAGCATCCGATAATGCTATAAATTCAGCTTCGGTAGATGATAATGCTACACATGTTTGCTTTCGACAACACCAACTAACAATTCCACCGTTTACCTTGAATATGTATCCACTGTTTGATTTTCTGTCTATCTTGTCATTTGCCCAACTTGCATCGGCATATCCATACAATAACAATTTATCGTTTTCACAATTTAATTTCAATTTCAAATGTGCCGTTCCCTTTAAGTATTTAACGACTCGTTTTAATTCGTTCCAATCTTCTTGTTTCGGTGCAGAAACCTGTTGTGCCAATATGGAAACTGCAGCCGATATATCTGGTCTTGTATTAACCGACACATATAATAGACATCCAATAAGTTTCTGATAATTTTTATTACATACCATGACTTCCGAATTATTATCTTGACGATATCCTGGATCGATTGGAACGTTGGATGGTTTTGCATCGCTTAATCCAAACTCCTTTCCAATCTGTTTAATATAATTTTCTTGATTTAATTGGTATACTCCGTAATTATCTTTTGTTATTTCAATTCCTAAGTACATTTTAATATTGCCCAAATTTTGTATGACAAATCTTGAATTTAATTCCTTCTCGGTTAACTGAATAATTTCAATTTCCTTACATGCTATAACGATATCGTCCACATAGATTAGTATGTAGCACCAATTACCATTCACTTCTTTATGATAAAGGCATCGATCCACATTACTCTGACGAAATCCATTTTCTAAAAATGTATCGTTAATAGCTTCGTTCCAAGACCTCGCTGCCTGCTTAAGTCCGTAAAGACTTTTGTTTAACAAACAAACGTAGCTTTCTTTATTTTCTTCTAAAAATCCTGGTGGTTGCTTCATATGTATTGTTTCCTTTAATTTTCCATTGAGAAAAGCTGTTTTTGCATCCCAATGTTGCACAATCAATCCCTCTTTTGATGCAATTGATAATAGGATCCTAAATGTAGTTTGCCTGGATACTGGTGCAAATACTTGATCATAATCTTCCCCATATTTCTGAGAATATCCTTGTGCCACTAAACGAGCTTTGAATCGTCGAGCCTTACTATCAATACCCGATTTAATCTTGTAAACCCATTTGCAGCCTATAGCGGTTTTTCCTTTTGGTAGTTCACAAAGTGTCCATGTTTCGTTTTTCTTTAAGGAATTCATCTCTTCCTCCATAGCTTTAATCCAATCCTCTTTTTCTTTACTTGATATTGCTTCATGGAACGTTTTTGGCTCAACTGCTTCTTTATTTTCTTTAACCACCTTTACTTCTTCAATTAACCTAATTGGCGGTATTCCTTTATTAACTCTTTGGGATTGCCTTGTATTTTGAATTTCTTCAACCTCACTAACTTGTAGTTCGGTTTCTTGGTCTAAATCTTTATCCGCAGAGTCCATTCTATTTTCCACGCTGGGTGAGTCGCTTTCATATTCCACTTTGAATTTTTCACAATTTCCTTCATCTACCAATCGAACGTCTCTGCTAATTACAATTGCTCCTGATATTGGATCCAAACATCTGTAACCTTTTGAAAATTCATCGTATCCGATGAATAGCATGCAAACTCCTGTTGGGTCCAATTTCCTTCTCTTTTCGGCTGGAACATGTACAAAGCATTTATTACCAAATAATTTTAAATTACTCACATTTGGTTTTGATTCATTCCACCCTTCATACGGAGTAGGCACCGTTGCACCTTTTGTTGGCAATCGATTCTGTATATAGTTAGCCGTTGACACTGATTCTGCCCAAAATTCATTACCGAGTTTTGCATCGAGTAGCATACATCGAGCCATTTCTACCAGCGATCGATTTTTTCTTTCAGCCACACCATTTTGCTGCGGTGTATATGCTGTAGTATATTGGACTTGAATACCTTCATTCCTCATAAATTCCTTCATGTTGCTGCTCATGTATTCTCCTCCTCGATCCGATCGTAGTACTTTAGGTTTCCTTGAGAATTTTGTTTTTACCATAGCAACATAATCCTTGAATTTACTTTCAACTTCCGATTTGTGTGCCAACAAATAAATAATTGTATATCTTGTGTAGTCATCGATAAACGTTACGATGTACCGTTTTCCACCTTTAGAAACCGTTTGCATTGGCCCGCAAACATCTGAATGGACCAAATCAAGTGGAGCACGAGTCTTTGTTAAAGACCTTTTTGGAAATGGTAATCGTGTCAACTTTGCTTCCAAACATACTTCGCATTGAATCTGTATTCCACAATTATTGATACTAATCAAACCATCCGAATGCATAGTCCTTATTGCCTCCGGATCACGATGACCAAAAACACGATGCCAATAGTGTATGCATTTATGATGCTTTGCGGTGATCGCAGTGTAAATCTTGCTTGTTTCTCGTAAGATAAACAAATTCGAATTTCCATTCTCACTTTCACCGATTGCAATCTGTTTGTTGTCTTTACTTATTTGACAATAATCCATGCCACCCTTTTGGCAAAAATTAATCACGAAACCGTCTTTTAGTAATTTTTTAACTGACAACACACTTCCTTGAACTGTTGGCACGTATAAAACTTCTTTAAGGTTTATTGTAGACTGCTCTTCATTGCTGTTAACAACCTGCACAACACAATTTCCTCTTCCGCAAGCTTTCGCGGTTGTACCGTTTGCCATGTGTACGCTTTCCTTATAACACCCATTAAACTTGACAAACTTCGCTTTGCTACTTGTGATATGACAGGTAGCACCTGAATCGATTATCCATCCGGAACTTGTTGGTGACATCAAGAAAAGGTATTCGGAATTATCTTTAACCGTATTTACAGAGTTTGATTTCTTCTTTTTCCATTCTGAATATTTTCTGCAATTAGTTTTTAAATGTCCTGCCTTTTTGCAGAAAAAACATGTCCTTTCACCACTGTGCACTGTATTTCTGTTCGTCACTTGTAACACCGATTCATTAACATTTTCCATAATAGTTTCATTTCTTCTTTTATAAGCGTCAATTAACTTAGATTGAACCAAACTGAATGTTGTATCTTGATCCGGACGTGCCTCCAGAGCCATTACCATTGTATCGTAGCTGGAGGGTAAGCTCCGCATGAGCATTGCTGCGCTCCATTTATCGGATAACTGTTCCTCCCCCATGTCGGTCAACTTTTGCAATAAATCTACCATGCGATTTATGTGAATCTCGACATTACCACCTTCATCGAGCTTCATCGAACAAATCTTTCCCATAAGGCTTACCCGATTTGCAAAAGTGTCCTTCTCGTGATACTTCTGTAATACTTCCCATGCTTCTTTTGCGGTTTTGCATTTCCTAATGTGATGCAACTGCGAGTCTTCGATAGCCAAACCGATTGAAGCCCTCGCCATCTGATTATCCGCATTCCAATTTTCCAATGCCGCCGCATCTGTTGGAGCCGGGTTTACTATTGTTTTCCACAAACGTTCCTTTATTAGAATCATTTCCATTTTAAACTTCCATACGGAATAATTCTCATTGTTTAATTTTACTACGGATGTGTATTTACCTTCTGCCATTTTTATAACGAATTTAATATTGTACCTTTATATTGTTTTCTTCAAGCTGTGCCCATAACCTCTTGGAATTAAAATAATCTTGATTTATTAACGTGAAAACAATTCAATAATTAAACCACGTTTTATTATGACTTCATAACCTTACTTTTATTGACTACATTCGAACTACATGTCAAAGTAACAACATGGTAACAACTACTGTTCTACACATTTCTAAAGGCACGACTACATTATATCTTTATTAAGCAGTAAGCGCCATCTACAAAAATATTACACAAAACACATTTAAATGATAACTCCAACAACATGTTGATCTTTCCATATTCTCTCAAGCCTTCTCATGACAACTTGACTCATTTGTATTCGTCGCCTGATTTCTGCTGACGATCCATCCTCGTTACTAATGTAGAAGCCCAGGTATATTATTGCCGTGCCAAGCACAGAAGTAGTATCTGACATTTTTATAAAATTTAAATTATGATTTTTGAACCATTACAACATTGCAGGATGTATCCTGCCTTACATCCCTTCTTATTTTGAATGCTTGTGAAATCTGCTGCTCCATCTAGACTCTTCCTTCTGATTTATCATATAATTGTTGGATTAGTTGGATCAGATTCCATAAAGCAGATACACAGTTATTTTGGCCTTTTGCTGAAATAGAGTATTTGCAATAGTTTGTGTTTTTCCATGTAGAACTGCAACAGACGTTCTTCCCTTTCGTGGTCGTCGTCGTCTGCTTCACGGTGTAGGCCTAAGGCCTGTTCCGATTTCTAATCAGCCCATCTCTTTCTTGGACGCCCAACGTCTCTTCTCCCACTTGGATAATACTTCATGGCACTTTTTGGCAAACGCTGTTCTTCCATCCTTTGCACATGTTCCTTCCATTGGCGTTCTTCCCTTTCATAATATCTTATTCCTAAACCGTTTATCTTACCACTACTTTTCTGGCAGGGTCCTTTTGCGTAATATTGCCAACATTAGTATTAAAATCGCTCACTATCCTATCTTACTACTCACCATTAAACGCTCGTAACTGTTTCTAGTTCGTTACAGAATCTTTCCACTTCATCATCATTTGTGCAGCAGAGGTCGAAGCATACACCTGTATCTTACCTTTACCTACATATTGTATAATACCTTCTTATCTACCTTAGAGTTCCTAATAGAAGAAGAAACATTGGATTATATGCAGCTTATTGAATCCTTTATTCATTTATATTGAATCCTGACATTATTTTTAGCTGTCCAATACACCTGTAAATATGGTGGTATGGTATGGAGAAAGTTTTACGATATACCTACATACTTACTATAAATTTTATTAATTGAACAATTTATCTTTTATTAGGGCGATTAGGTAGTACTCGTAGTAGGTACTTCTATTATATTATGTAGTGTCGAGTTTTTGATTAGTAATAAAACAAGAAACTTTCTCGATAACTTTCAGGTTTTTATGACGTTAAATATAATTTTTTAATTATTACGGCTTAATAAAATTTAATTTTTACCGCCAGCATGAATAAATGAAGACTTGGAACTGAATCGGGGAATTTGCAAATTATTTATGCAGACAAATATTCTGTGTTTTGTTTGTGAATTTGAAGGTATTTAATTAGAATGAACGAAGTAGGAATTAGAAACGAAGCAGCTATTTTATATAACAATAAATTTATTTTAACTTTATATCAAACAAAATAAAATTTAATTATTACAAAGTTTTCTGAAATCGTATAAATTAAAAATTACATTCTTTTTTCATTATGGAGGTACATAGGCAAAATAAAAAATTATGCTTATAATTATTTCACATTATTAAACATTTTTAATGTTAACGTTACAGTCACGCAGCATTCGAAATTTCAGTCACACCATAAATTAAATACAAAAATTATATACAAATTTTACACTATTGTACGCCATGGTCGCTATAGTGCATGAGCTTTTTTAATTCCTTTTGTTTTGATACATTTTCCCCGATAACATATTTCTGTTTCGTGAGAAACTTCTGTCGATATAGAGGTTTTTATTGCTTCAAAACTTGGTGTTTGAGTTTCGGAACGAGTAGTCGTTTGATGTAACAAATTTGCATCTAATAAATCTGATTTTAGAGTTTTTATTTGGATTTTATTAGAAACATTTTCGAAACTATTTGTTTCAGTTTCGTCGGGAATTTCAGTTTTGGTTAAGACTGTCGAATGATTGCTTTGTATTTTGGTTTCTACCTCTGATGATTTGTTATTACTATCCATAGGATAAGTAGTAGTCTCTGGAGGAGGTGTAGTGAAATCTTCATCTGGCGATGTTATTTCAACACTGTTAAATTCTCGATTGATATCTTCAATATTTTGTAACGATAACTTTTGATTGTCATTATGTTCCAGCCCAAACATATTCAAAATGGAATGCAAAATATTTTCTTGGCTTGGTGGGTTGGCTACATTAACATTTACATTCGAATTTTTGGTATCACCACTTGGAATAGTCGTGATTTCTATTGGCGTTTCATTTTCACTATTAACACTTTTTTCGTTTTCTTGTAATAACGTCTCGTCATCTTCGGGATGACTTGCAAAATTGTGTTTATCTGTATTTTTTTTGTCCTTTTGTGAATCAAGAATAAAATTGTTAACGATTACACTTCCAATATTTTGAGATTCAGATCCTTCTAATGGATCTAATGGTCGTTTAACGACACGCCACATTCCACGTCGTCGCTGTCTTTCGGTTGACGTTAAGTCAACATTTTCTTCAGATTCGCTAAGTGTTGTTGTATCAGGGGGTAACGTAGTTCCAGTTACGGAATTACTATCTTCTGTAGAACTTACATTTGACACCTCACGTAAAGAATTTTCTTCTAATTTATTTGTATTAGTGGTCAAGTTCTGTTCTTTTTTTAAATTTTCAACGTATTCGTTAGATTGAGATTCCTGAGATTCAATAATTTTTCTTTCCATTACTGCATGATTCTGCTTATCAAATGATTTAACAAATTGAGGATGATAAATTGATGAGTAAGGTATCTGATCATCAGGATCAATAGTTATTTGAAATTTGGGTTTTTCAGTCTTCACATCATGTCCTTTCAAAAATGGTACAGGGTAGTTACCACCCTCAACATCTTCATCTTCAGAATTATTTTTAATATTTCCCGGCTGTTTAAAGTGAGAGGATCCTCTTTGGGAGTATAATTTTTTGTTCGGAATTCGCATTCTAGCACGTGTTTTTGGTTTAAGAGTGGAAGTCGAATGGGTGGTGTGAATGGTATAACGTTTTTCTGGAATATATTCTGTAGTCGATGAAACTCTATCGTCGTTGATTAAAGGAGTGGTTAATATATATTTTGGTTTTATTTTACCAACAAATTCTACATTAGGAGTCGAAGAAGCAAAACTGTTGGGATGAACTTGAACGTCATTTGAGTATTTAGGTTGATTGTCATATTGAATTAATTCATCATTATCAACTGGAACGATCAATGGTCGTCTTGTTGTGCTAACGTATGTTGAAGAATATAATTTTGGTTCGGTAGTAGAAGATTTCGATTGTGCGTGAATGTGTTTTGGTTTAGGAAAGTTCGGTGCTCTAACAAATCCATAAAATTCCTCATCTTTTTCATTTACTTGTGGTTTTATGTAACTTGTGGAAGTTGAAGGAATTGGTGTTGTGGTTTTTGGTTTAGTCCTTATTCGTCCACCTCTACGGAAGTGCGATCTAGTTGTGCTACTGCTCTTTTCGACAATAAAATCTGTTGAACTGCTGGGTTCGTTTTGAATGTTCAATTGTTCGTATTGAATAGTTTCAGGGCGAGGCAATTCTTTAATATTAGAATCCGCTACGGGATGGTTTATTAAAACGTCAACACTTAATTGCTGGTGATTTGTAACCGCTGGATTTGATGACGATAGAGATTCGGACGTGTAGTATTGCTTTTCTGTACTTTGAATCGGACTGTTAATGTTATCATCTGAATACGTCACTTTGCTTTGGGAAATGCTTTCTAGTGGTTGTTCGAACTGCATGTACGATTGTGGTTGCTGATAAGAAGCAGATGGCAATTGAACTCTCGATTGAGTAACATACTCATTTTCTGTTGGGCTTAAGGTAGTAGTTCTTTGAGTTACTTCCACATCTTGAACCGGCCGTCCTCTACCTCTGTATCTTTGTTGTGTAGATGGTCTTCTAGTTACTTTTGGGGTGTAGTCGTTATCATACTCCCGTTGTTGATTACTAATTGATCTCGTTGGAGAATAATCAACTTCTTCTGACTGATGTTTTATTTGGGGTGGTCTTGTACGACGTGTTCTTTGAGAGTTCCTTGCTGGAGGGGCGTATGTTGTAGTTGTAACTCTTGTTCTTCTTCCTCTTTGCCTCTTGTAAGGTGTTGTCGTTTCCACAGGTAGATTTTCTGTTGTAGTACTCAAGAAACGAGTAATCGGTAAAATTGGTGTTGATTGCACTTCAGGTATTGAAACAATTGTGTAAGCAGGTTGACGTTGAATTGGAGCTAATTCTTCATATTGGGTGGACAATTTTGGTTGTTGTATTGGAGAACTATAAGATATGTGTTCGGTTGTAGGTGCTATAGATGCAGGAACCAATAATGGCCGAAGCGATTGGTCTTGTAAATTGTTGATCAGGTTGTGCAAATTTGGGTTTATAGATGGGAATTCCTCAGGTAATTTATAATTTTCACCATTATCGTTGAAATCTTCAGAAGGGTCGTTGTATGTATGACTTACGTGATGTACTTTTCCCCTGCTTCTTAATCTATTTGATGCAGTTGTGGTTCTTTCAACGATTTGTGTAACGCTTTCTGTTGTAGGTATGTTAACTAGATTAAACGTTGTAGGAGTAGTAAACGAATCAGAAACTTTTTCAGTTTTAATTTCTTGCTGATAATCTTGTTGTAATGGTCTGTAAAGATTTTGGTTTACATTTTCTACTGGTACATACTGTCCATTGTTTGTTAATTGAAAGTATGTATTATCATTTTGATATTGGTTTGGAACAGGATTAGATTGTATCAATTCCGCAGCTGTTGGTTGATGTGGTTGTGGTTGTGGTTGCTGTTGATATTCTATTTTATCGGGAATTGGCTGAAATTGTATATCAAACTGATTACTTTCTGGTATAACTGTAGGTCTAAATTCTCTAATTGGTGTTGGTGAAGGTTGAATCAAAGATTTAACATAATTTTGTTGAGTAGTTGTTTTTACTTTGTCGTTATTGATAGAAAATTCTTCTAATACGGTGTATTTATCTTTATCCACAATACTTTGGGTGGATGCTTGTAACCGATGAGCAGGTCTTCCACGATGAGAGTGAATTTTTGGCAGTTCCGTAGTTGTCTGAACAATTTCAGTAATATATTGTTGATTTGGTAACAAGCTTGGATAACTTTTGTTAGTGTTTTTATTGTTATAATTATTTTGTACATATTTGTCAATTTCTTCGTCGGTTAGCTGAAATTCCGATTGATTTTGTTCTAAAAATTGTGGAACGAATTGATTATTAATTTGTTCAAGTTCGTACTGATTTATAGTTTGACCTAGTGGATCTGGACGAATTGTTGTAGGATATTGAACTGGACTTGGGTTATTAGCTAACGGATTCCTGTATGAATTTGAAATTGTTTGATCTGGTACCCTACTACGTGGTTTTTCGTTAACATTTTCATTTCTTATTGGATTTGGTTGCCTATTTTGATATGAAATTGGTGTTTGATAATCATTGTTAAATGAATTTTCAAAGCTAAATTGTGGTTGTTGCTTTTCTTGATGCCGAGATAGTTTTTCACTATCAGAGATTACAACTGAACCTACGTGGGGAGCCGGTAATGGAATTTTAGAGTAACCAGTTGGTGTTTTATAATTTGCTGGAGCTACGAAGAACGGTAATTGCTCTACTTTGCGTTCGATTCGATTACTTTCTACAGAGTTTAAGTAAGGTAACTCAAACTTAGTGAAACCATCGGGAGCATCCAAATTATTTGGCCCTACGAAAACTTGAGGTGAATTAGGTCCTACTTCATCTTGTACCGAAATTGATTTTGCATTTTTCAATAAATTTAATACGTCCGAAACACTCACGTCACCTTCACCTCCCATGTATACGGCGAGTGGTGGTTGATGAGGTTTACGTTTTTTAGATTGATTCACAGGCGTTTGTAAGGTGGTTGAAGTAACTTGAATTTGTGGTTGGGCTTCACCTTGATCAAAAGCCAACTGCAATTTTAATGCATCTAAAGCTTGGCGTGCAAAGTCGTTTTGAATATTTTCCAATTGGTGTTGTTTGTGCTGAGAAGGCGATTCATTTTGACCTGTAGAAGGCTGTTGATATCTATTTTGTGTATTAATTGGAGCAGTTTCTAATGGTTGCAAGCGTTCCTGATTAATTTGTGGTCTTAAATTGTTCTGAATGGTTTGCTCTTGTGGAAAACTAAATTGATTATTATTTTGTGCATTGAGTTGATTTTGAGCATCGAATTGTACATTTTGTTGAAAACGATGTTGTTTGGGCTCTTCGGAAGTCACGAATGTGCTTTGATGAGTTGGTTGTGGTTGGTTTTGATTCAAAGATTCGATCGGCACGTATACCAGTTGCACATTTTCGTTTCCAGGTTGTGGTTTAGAAGGACCCGGCTTTGGCAATTGTATAAGATTATTGTAATTTTTATTATTTGCCAATGGATTTGATGCCAATTCTTGATTAATAATATCAATTCCAGGGTTTAAAAATTGGAAGGGTACAGATTGATTTTTTTGGTTAAATTGTGGTTGATTGTTAAGTGGAAAGTTATAATTTCGTTGAAAGTAATTTATATTACCCGGATTTGGTATTAACGGAGGGGGTATAAATTGTTGGTTTTGTAAGAAATACTGTTGTTGTTCTGGTGCAGCAAGTAATTGAGGAGGAAAAATTTGTTGCGGTTGTTGATTACCATTCTGTATAATTTGAGGCAATTGTGCTTGATATTCTCTATTACCAGGAGGCACATTTTGATTTACTTGCGGTTTATAAAACTGACGATTTACGATTTCACCTTCATTAAGTTGTTGTCTAATATTCCTCGGTACGTTTGGATTATATAATTGCTGCCGTTTAGGTAAATGTCTTGATGGCAAATAATTTGAAATTTTTTCAATTGGCTGACCCAGTTTATCATTTTCAAACACGTTAAGTACTCTGTCATTTGGTTGTTTATCGGTGTCTCGGTGTTGTCGTGGACTTCTTTCGCAAGTAGGACAGCTTTTATCTATAGGGACCCATTCATTTGTATCGTATATTCGAGAATCTTCTGATCGAACCACGTGAATTATTGTTACTATGACAAATGCATATTTCTTAATATACTCCCGTGGTATCTATAACAAAAAATATTCTTTTAGTCTTGACTATATAAATTTATAATTGCTAAAAAACATTCATTAATATTTAACCAAAATTATGAGTTATTATTCTCTGAAGGTATCGAAGTGTAAATAATTGGGTTCGTTAACTATATATTTGACACAAAGAATTGTTAAAAGTTTGTTTTTATTCTAAGAACTTTTACAATGAACGCATCACTAATTTGATAATAGGCTGAAATATACTTGTAGCAAATTAAAACATGACTTTTTGGTTGGATAATCATAATTCAGAACAATTATCTAGGGCAATAACTAGTTGGAATAGCTTCGACTTTCTCTTGTTATAGTAGGAACACGATAATTGTAAGAATTAAGTAAAACCTGCATTTCCTTTTAGTTTACTCTGTTAGAACACTTGTCTCGTCAATAATACCATAATCGTTAGTTTTGTAATTTATAATGGTAATACGTTTTGATAGTGTTATAACACTTCCTAAATATGTATGTAAACAAGAGGTGTGGTATCAATACTTTTAATCCGGAATTTATCATTTTCATTACATCGGAAGTCTTAAATTTTATAGATTTTTACAAACTTGGCTAAGTGGAAGCGCAACCATTCTGCAATTTTAATGTAAAAAATATATCAAATTAACTTTAATACAAATAAAATTCCTCTTGAAGAAGATTACTCCGTTGACCAGCTACATACCAAATGGACCCACCAATAAAAAAATTCAAGATGAATCAAATCAAAAATGTCATCTTCAATAATACAAAATCAAAAATGGGTCCTGGATATGATCTAATAACTGGAAAGATTCTTCAAAACCTACCAGAAAAGAGATTCAAATTATTTAGAATCACATTCAACGCAATTCTTAGACATGGCTATTTTCCATCTCAGTGGTAGGCGATGCAAGTGATCCAGAAACCGGGAAAGGACCCACCTAAACCGTCATCTTACAGCCCTGTAAGTTTACTACTCATCCTTTCCAAAACGTTCGAAAAATTAGATTGAAACCTGTCCTGGAATCACCAGATCAACAATTTGGATTTAAACAGGGATATGGAATGGTGGAGCAGGTCCATATAGTTCTAAAAAGATCTGAACTGACCTGCTTTCCTCGACGTCTCGCAGATGTTTGACAGAGTATGGCATAGGGGTCTGGTATACAAAATTAAAAAACATTTAACTTATCCATACTGTTCCTATTGGAATCGTACCTATCGAGCAAACACAACTTTGTAACCTATCCTATTTGAAGTGCCTCAGGGTAGCGTTCTTGGACCTACTCTGTAGCTCCTGTTTACTTCAGACTTGTCGGAGACTAAAAACACTATGTCAACCACGTTTGCGGACGATATCAGATCATGATCCAAACCTTTCATCCTAAAATCTGCCGGTTCACTTAAAGAAGATTGAAGATTGGCTGAAGAAATGGCGTATCAGGATTAACACCTCAAAGTTAGTGCATATCACCTTTATCCCCAGGAGAGAAACCTGCCCAACTGTAGTGGTGTATGAGAACATCCTTCCAATACAAGAAACAATAAAATATCTAGGTTTTCACCTTGATCGACGCTTAATGTGGGTTAAACACATCTGGTTCAAGCGCCTCTAATAGGAACTCATCCATCGTAAGATGTAGTGGCTTATGGGTGGTAATTCACTTTTATCCATTCACAAAAAACTTTATTCTACAAAGCAATCCTGAAGCCCATATGGACATATAGCATTCAATTGTGGAGTTCCGCAAGTGATTCCAACATTGCCAAGATCCAACGCTTTCAATGACAAGTATTATGTAGTATTTGTAATGCACCCTGGTAAGTTCCTAGCTATGTCACTAGTTCAGACTTGCAAATTAGTGTAGTGTAGAGGAAGAAATCACGTCCGTGAGCAGAAAACATTAGGTGGGACTCGGAGACCATCGCAATGCCTTAGTAATTTACTTGTTGGATTATATGTGGGGAGCCTGAAGCGGTGTAATCCGATGGACTTAAATAATTATGAAGCCAATTAAAAAAACTAATAATTTAATAAATTACATCTTTGTAAAGAAAGCATAAAAAATTAAACTCGGTCAATTTTTGTTGAAGTTATTAGCATTCATTAATCACAACGTATTACAAGCCAGCAGTATTTTATTTACTGACTACATAAGTTACCTAGAGCGTAACGTGGAATTCGAACCACGGATGTAATTTATACCGCGATTTATATCAACGTAATTTTCAATTTAGATTACTCCACTTTTTTTGAATATTAATACTTAATAATACCTATATGTAATAAACCAGTTCTCAATATTAAACTACTTATTACTTTATATTAGTACATATTATAATAATAATTATTATTATAATAGAATCTTACATCGATATTATAATAATTTTTATATTGATATAAATTTTATTTTTTAACATTGACCAAAAAATTTATTACATATTATTCAGTACCTCTAATATTAGTATTATTAATGAAAAAGACTGGAATAACCACAATTAAAAAGTTTTGTTATATCATTTTTTAATATTTTAATTATTTTAACAAAAAAGTATTAATTATTTTAATAAAGCATTACGTATTGTTTTAAACATGTTTCTTTAAATATTTTTACTTTCCACGTCTATTGTATTATCATTACTTAATTTTATTTTCCCACATTAAATCATTTAACACATTTTATACAATGCATTTTTATTTTAACAAAATATAAAACAATACGGAAGAACGGGTTTAAAGGAAGTGTGTTACCTTGTCCTTGCGTTTTACGATGAATTGTATCAGAATGTGAATTTTATAAAAAGTTCAAATTTATAAAAAATAAACATGATGAATAAATATTATAGGGGTTGTTCATGGCAGCCCTTCGGTGTGACCGCTGGTGTGATCGCTCTGAAAATTTTGCAGAAAAGAGAGAAAAGCTATATTCGGAATGAAATGGAAAAGATTGAATTGAAAAATATAGGGGTTAAATGGTGACTCGTAAAATCTGCTGAATTTTTTCTTACTGTATTTAATGTCGCGTTTAAAATCTCATCTTATTTGAGCATTGGAGATATTTGGTGTAATATTTTGGCTTTGGTATCCAACTTGAACACATTGCTTGGAGAATTTCCGGAAAGTTGTGGAAAAACTAGTTAAAAATTTTTTGTCCCACATATGAAAAATAAGGAAATGCACTCTACGAGTTTCGCTAGTTGCAATTTTTTGAAATAATTAATAGACAGGAAACTAATAAAAAATGCTGAACCTAATATAATTAGTTATCTTTAGAACACAAGTGTAGAATTTTTGAAAATTTTGATTATATTTATTATTTATTACTATTATTAAATCTAATAAGATTATTAAGTTAGTTGATTAATGTTTGACAGAAGGTTTATCTAAATTAGCAACATTCTATTCTGCCGTGCTAAGCAAGAAGTTCTTATCTGACATTTTTACGAAAATCGAGTTACCGTATCTACGTGTAAAACATTATTTTTATCTATGTTTTCCACCGACTTAGACGATCCTATCTGCAAATTTGGTAGACGCTAAAAGGTTGTGAAATTTGTCGCAAATACAAAATAATCTGCGTCTGCAAATAGTTTGCAAATCACTTTACTAATATAAAAAATCGTATCTGTAATGTTCTTTGTCATGAGACAGAAATTTGTTTTGTAATAGTATGCTGATCTTGGGGACTTTTGAGGACTTGTTTGAGGAACAAAATATAAAACCTTCCATTACTCAAAACTTTCAGTTATGTAGTTTCGACTTTCTTGCTTAGTAGGGCAGTTTGGTTTTTGAATCCCCGTATTAGCTTAAGCTTTGGTTTCCTAGGAAGCGGTATCGTCAAATAGTGGGTATAAAATTACATAAAATATAAAAGTTATTTCCAAGAGAGCGTTAATGCATACCGTACTATCTAATATAATATATTGATGTTGTAATATGTGTAGCGATGGCTAGCACATTAAAAATAACAAAAAGCTTTTTATCACTGAATAGTACCAATTTTCAAATAAATTAAAATTACACTGTCGCAATTCACATTCTGAAATTGTGAGATAAATTGAAGCAAACTTGATGATTTGTATTGCCTATTTAGCTTAATGATGGAATAGAATATAGGTACTACTGAAAATAGGAAATCTGAAACATTACTGCCGAATTGATTTTCTTTGAAATTACAATGTTAAAAAATAAATTGCGAAAAGTGTAACAGCCAACTGTGCCATTCACTTACTTTTTTTATTCTATTCAAAACAATACTTTGAATACGTTTATCAAAAAAACAATGAAAAGTATTTTTACTTTTTTAAGTGTTCTGGTTCATGATTTTGTTCTATAGATCTTGTGCCAAAAATTATGCATTTCCAATTATTGCTTTTCAGATTGAACGAGGAAATGTAGAAAGTTATTTATAACGAGAATTTGACTCTCTGCGAGTGTTTACTAAACAAGATAATAAAAATAGTCAAAATCGGTTAAACTTTTATTACGCAGTACTTGATGTTATAATGAAACCGGTACATCAATATAATTCTGTTGTTATTGGAAAAACATTTTTAAATTATGAAGTGAAATTTTATTGGCAAATAAAACAATAAACAGTTGTTGTTACAAAGCTGTGTGGATAATTTATTTGAAAAAAATTATAGTTATTATTTTATGCACGATTTAAAAAAACATTGTTTATTGTTAAACCCATTAAATCTATCGTTGCTTACATTACAATTACTTACTTAGTCATAGTTTATTTGATTGTGCAATGGCTTCAACTATTGCAATTCAAATATAATTTAGTCTAATTGTTCAGAAAGTAGACGTCCTTTAGAAACTTGGTAATATGTACCAATATAGTAGGCTTTTGATAAATTTAAATATAAATTAAATAAGGAAATGGCATTAGGTATACTACCTTGACAGATAATTTTGATATACTATATAATATTAATGATTAATGTTTTATTTTTTCTGAAGTCTATTTATTCTTTAATAATTATTATATGTTGGGTTTTTTAACATCTTGAGACATTCTTCGATTTCCTGTCTGTGATCGTTGTGTGTTGAAAATGTGTGACGAGCACAGAGGACCTTCAGCATAACCGACCAAGGAAATTTTTGGGTAGGTTAATGTTACCTATGACCAGCAGATAAATATTTGGTGAGCGAAAAATCCCTCTATAGATAGTACCTAACAGGATTCGTGAATTTTGACACGAGAAGTAACACGCCAGCCACTCAGCCATTCGCTCACCTTATTATTAAAAAAAAATTAATGTATAATATTATAGGCGGTCATAGCTTTAAGTGCATCTACTGCTAATACAAAACGCTCGGTTCGAATCCGGACAGGGTAAAAACTTTATTCTGACCGTCTCTCCTCGGAAGGCAATGGCAAACCACCGAGGTAATCTGCCATGAAAGTCCATCTCGAAATGAAATGTATTACACTTCTCGTGGTTCGAATCCCACGTTAAACAAGTAAGTCCTCTATGTATGTAAAAACACTTCGAACGCATATCACATGCATAGAAAGAGATGGATGACGACACTTCTGTAGAGAGGCATAACGACTACGGAGATTATGTATATTAAATATATAGATTATTCAGGTGATTGAAAATGGTGATTTAATTTTCTTTGTTCGCGAAATTTCTATATTTCATCAGTAGGGCAAGGAAGTCGGTGCAAAATACAGCCAATTGACATTGATAAAATTTGTGTACAATAATTTCACAAGAGGTTTTCGTTAGGTTGGTGTTGATTATTTTTTAAGGCTGTTGTCTTGTTTTTGGAGGGCTTTATGTAACTTAGGTATTTGTCGGCTTATAGGCTCTACACACGATCCAATCTGGTCGGGCCGACCGGCTGTCCTACACATGAGTTGAATAAGGATGCGGCTATTGTGTCCTTGTTCAACTCACGTGTAGGACAGCTTGTCGGCCCGACCAGATTGGATCGTGTGTAGACGCTCTTAGAAATTTGTAATCGATTTCGATTTTTAATCATTTCCAGATGAGCAGTAGCTTTTACTGTATCATAATTACGTATAGGTACCTTATGACGATACAATAATCATTTAGTTTTTTATACTAAAATAAATTTTTCTAACATTAAATGAAATAAATAAATTAAGAATTGTTGAAAAGTGAAATTCATTGTCGTTGGCAGTGCCGTTCTCTTGAAGCGGTTTAGCAGTATTTTATTTAATGGAGCAGTCATACAAAAAGGAAAAAATGCAAAATGAAAACTTGCATTCTTATTATTATGTAAGAATTTTTGTGACATTACATTGTAGAAAATGAAAAATATTAAAAATACATTGTTAAAGGCACGTTTTTATTGAAGAACAAAATAGAGCATTAAAAAGTTAAAAATAATTTTTCAAGCAACTTCGAGTTTGCACTCAAAAAAACCTCAAGATCAAATTAACAACAGTTATGGGGTTACTTCGCCCTTATGATCACATTATAATGATATTCTACTCATAAGAGCATATTAAGTATCTCGTGAACTTTAAAGCTGAAGTTAATTTCGTGCAAAGTGAGAGACGCACGCTCATTGTCAATTTGATCGCGTTAAAGAAAAAGTACTCATCAGTAGGTACTAAGTTATACCATTACATTTATGTTATCCCACTACTCTGTATATCCGTTCTACTAAAGAGAGACCACTAGACAAATCAAAGGAGAAGTGAAAAATTGTCATGAACTACCTTTAAAAGAAAGATAATTTTTCATTAAAATTATTTACACAATGTTAACATAATCATTTTTAAAGTATACGGTACTTTCTGTCAGAGACCAAGACTCGTGCACTGCTAAGTACTTTTGGAATGTCCCCGACTGTTTTCGTGAGTGGAAGCAGTTACCACTCACTAAAATTAGAATTATTGTAAGGCTTTTTACACAGTTAAATTGCAAAATTAGTGGGTCTTTCTTCAGAAGAAAATAAATAATGTCGGAAAAAGTTTATACTATAATAAAAATTATATTTTCTTTCATTTTATATATAGTTTTTGCATCAAAGTTTCTTTAAAATTAAATACCCAAAACATTATTAAATAAGTGATATTATAAAACGAGCTTATACATTTTTCCATAAGGAAGTTCGGAAGTTCGGAAATTCATATTTTGATCTAAAAACTATCCTTGTGAACAGATGTTTTCAAAATTTTTGGACTTTGGAGCCTTCGAAAGGCATATAGAAGCCCAAGTGGTTCGCTAATTTCAATTTTTAGGTTATTTAAATATACTATAATTTTTTATAATTTGTTTAATTAAGATTCCTCGCTGAGCCTCGCGTCTATACAAACATTATCGTGTTTTTTTTAAGTTTACTAAAATTTAAATATTTTTGTAATTAAAAATTATTGTTGGGGTTTTATAGTTCTGTTGGCACTATGTTTTCACGGTAGGAAGGACAGCAGAGCCGAATGGAGAGCAGTCGCTTTTTGAGCTTTGCTGAGGCGGGCACGCTAAAATTTATAAAAGGTTGCTTATTGACCCTTGCTGGGACAGGCACGCTAAAATTTATAAAAGGTTGCTTGTTCACCTTTGCTGGGACAGGCACGCTAAAATTTGTAAAATGTTGCTGTTTGAGCCTTGTTTAAGCAGGCATGTTTTAAAATTTGTATGGAAGTGTGTAAAATAAAGGATTCATTTTTTTTAAAAGTGTTGAAATAAGAAGTTGAAGGGGTGTTTTAGCATTGTATGATAAAAATTTTGTGTTTAAAAAGTGGTGGTGCACATTTGTGTGACGTACAAAATATAGCAGGTGGTTACGATAAGAACCATCGATAAGAATAAGAATCGATAAAAAACACAACAATTGGCTAACCCAAACTGGGGCTTCTATAAGAAATGATAAAACACATCAATATGTATGGTTTTCGAACTTATGTACATATTCTCCAAAGATACCTATCTGGTTTTCAAATCATTCTTACTTAGCCGATTCAATGCGTTTGTAATCTGCAGAATTTTACCCTTATACGATCTGTATTCGTATTTTATATCACTGAATACAAAATCCGCAGCAGGGTGCGGATCTAAAACATGCGTCAAACCCATATTGAGAAGATGCAACAATGACAGTGACAAACAAACCTGACTCCAGAAGACTACCGAGACCACCACCAAAATGATGGTGCGAAGGTTGGACATCAGCATCGCAAGAAACATAGTAAAGAAACACCCAAAGGTGAAAAGCGCAACAACAGACCGAAGCTACAAAAATTGAATTATTACAGGACCAAGTTCTAAATTAAGAAGAAAAAGTAGAGCATTCAAAATGAGCAGCAGTTCTCCTGTTTCATCCAACGTGGTAATTAGATTGCATAGCTCTAGCATTTCCTTAGCATTTCTTGCACTGCCCTTGATATTTTATCACTTTATTTCAGTGAATATTTTTGCCTAACATATTCAATATTTTCGTCAGCCATCAGGCTACATTTTTGATTGACAGTCTTACAAAACTGCAGTATATTAGGTACATATTTACGCTATAATTCTGTAGTACCATTATTACGGATAATATTAAAGACACCGACAATAATCTTCACCGTATAAAGACCACTTTAGTCAAACAAAGATGAAATTACATTATTTAGTTTTATTATTTCAAATGTTGAGGATAATTTTGATTTGACCAACTGACCTGAGTGATGAAAATTGGATAAGAGTGCGTAGCACAAAGGTAATACCCAAAGGCAGAAGATTATCAGTTGTTAAGTTATATTTTATAGATATATAATTATGCAGATAGTTATTCAACAGTAATTACAATAAATGGATAGTAATGTACCAAAGAATAATTTACTCAGATTGCAGTGATATTTTTTTAAATTATTACTGTCACGAGAAGATTAATTTACTAATAGACAACAAAGTTGTATTAAAGCAATGTAGTCAAATTCGATAATAATAATAAGTTCATGTAATAAATTTGGTAAGATTGCTGTAATTGCATAACATGTAATAAGAATACATAATATAACAGTAAACGGTTGAATTGAAAAAATTGATACTTTTGCATTAGGTATTAAAAAAACTACCATAAAAAATAATATAGAAGTAATCTAAACTACATGAATTTTTAGCTATTGATGTTAACATTAAATTGAACTTTAATAATTAATTAGTTAATTAAACAATAAAAATTAAAATTATGGCCTTTGCATACGAATTTACTTATTTCATGAGATGCTTTTTAATAAACATTAAAAAATTTAAAAACATTTTATGATTTTATGACTTTTGATTTTTGTTGTGTAATTAATTAGTTAATTTTTAAAGTTTATTTTAATAAAAGTAATCTACGATATATGTACATATTATAATTATCAAGGAACTCCTACAATTATTAAAGGAAAGTCTACAATTATCAGAGGAACTTGAGCAACTATCGTTTAATTGGATGATCATTGGTTATAATAATAAATTGATTGGATTGTTCAATATCATTGGCTGCGGTCAGTCATGTGACACATGTGTTCAATAATTAAATTAATAATAATTTGCAAATTAATGTCAAAGTGGTACTTTTGAAAAATTATAGTTGAGGAATCAACTTGATTTAGCAATTAACTATAATTTTACAAAATTACCAGTTTACGGTCAGCTATGTATCAACTTTTAAATTTATAGCAATTTTAGCTAATTAATAATTTTTCATGCCTTGAATTTTGATTTTTCGAAATACGAGGAAAATATGGTTTCCATATTATATTATATTACCGAGTATAATAATGAATTACTTTGTTATTCTATGGGTTTGAACAGTTAATTAACTTTCAAGTTAAAAAGAAAATATCAGTACCTATACCTTACATAAATATGTACTATAAGTAGGTACCGTACCTACATACTATACTATTTAATAGGTAGTTGTCAATCCAGCTGTAGAACAGAAGTTGCTAAACAATATAATCAACCAAAGCAGAATAATAAACAACAATTATAAAACGTTAATGAACTGTGAAATATATCGAGAAGATTTAGCAATTTTCATTAAGGCGAAACTGTATCAAAGTACAAAATAAATCTAAAAATCACACGCTTCAAGATATAAAAATTATAAATTTCTTTAATCCGTTTATACCTTTTAATAAAACGATTACGTTATGAAAAATAATGAACCGACTAACTACATTCCACTTAACCGTGAAATAATATTGCAGCACTAAAATTTCACGAATTAATTAAATAGGTACCCACTATTCATATTTATTGATTTTTTAAATGTACTACTTTACTTCTTATTTTCGCAGACTAAAGTGTCACTTTTAATCCTCGAAGGATTACAAAAATTTTAATCGCTCCGGGGTCAATTAAAAATAAGCAAGTGGTACTTTAGTCACCTACGACATTTGCATAATGCACCATCAAAATCAAAGCTTTCCCTTTTTATTTAATATTATATATATCTATATAAAATTAACTTTTATTTAAAAATTCATGACTGGGAGTACAAAACTCCTATATCAAATGCAATTTTTAATACTTCGTGTGATTCATATTTTATTATGAAAAAATGGATTTTCCATTTGATTAATTTTTTTTATTGACAGTGTATAAATATTTCAACAGCGCTCTTTAAGTCGTAAGTCTAGTCGAAAGTGGGTATTTACTAAATTAATTTTTATAGTTGAAATGGGTTTTGGTTTTGTACCCATTATTAACATCATTATAAAATTAATTATTTTAATTAATTAAATATTTCCAGATTTCTACAAGTGAATACTCAAGAAAGAATAAATTATCAACAAATGAGTGTTTAATTTTTTTATAAATATTAAACATAGTTGAACAAATAATTTTGTGAAAAACCGGATAAATGACTAATAGTAGAACGGAAGTAAAGAATTATTCGAATTACTCTTTTTACCAAAAATTTTTTGAAATAAGATAAAATAAAAATTGATGCTTAAAATTTTTACGTTACGGTATCTGTAGAAAATTTTAACATAATAATATGTTCATTATTAGCTAAGTACTCAAATATTAAAATTATAATTAACAAAACGGTTTTTGAAAAGATTATGCAATTCCTTTTGTGATATTTCGAGAGTAAAAGAGAAACGTGATTTCCTTACTCGACTTTATAAGTTTGTACTATAAAATACGCTCTTAAATTTTACAGGATTGACAAATATTATAACAAATAAAGGTTTAAACGTTTAATTAGTTAAGAGGATAAATAATTAATTATATAATAAATTAAATATGCAACTTTAAAGCGTGAGTATATTTTGGAACGCTGTTGAATGAAACATTTACTTTACACCTACTTAAAATAGTATTAAAATTAACATTAAGGTTAATTCTTTAACAAGATTAATGATAATTATGTAATAATCGTTAAGAATAAACATTAATTTATTTACGTGCAAATCATTGAGGAAATGCTTAGGACATGTCGCCGGCGTTCCTTAAATTTACAAAAGTGTCTACCTGCAGTTTGACCAAAAGAATATCTTTTATAATAAAGATAATCTTCTATAATAAAATCAATGTTTTACAGGATGTGTTAGTAAAGTAATACATAATATACAAATAGTTTAAAAAATCATAACGATTTATTAAATATTTTGTTGTACAAAAAAAGGAATTGTGCTACCAGGTGACAAAGAAAGTTCTTTTTTTTTCAGAACTAGAATTTGATTTTTTTTGAAATTGGTATTTAGAACAAAATTTAAATTAAAAGTTGCCAGTGTTGTCGACTGCATTAAAACAATCAGCAAGTCTGATCACTTGAAGCTTAGGTTTACATTTAAAGAGTAAACTGTGCTATTGGGATAATTAAATATTCAAATTTTATTATTAACCTTAGTTGTTAAATTTATCAAATAATAAATATATTATATGTGATGTTAATAATGAACTGCTTAATCTAGAAAGTCCAGTAAAAGCATTTAATCAATAATATATAATTAATTATATTGAGGACAATAATTTCTAAAATCAAGTTCCTTTTTTAATTCAATTTTGGCAAATTGTAAAAGTAACGAAAATAAAAAATTCGGTTTTGTGAGCACTTATAATTTAAAAAACTTGGCGCCTTGTAAATGTAAATAAATTAATTTAAAAAATTTAATTTCACTTAGGCAATTATCAAGTTAAAAAAATTGGAATATGTTTAGCAGTCACCTTCTGGTAGAAGTATAAAAATTTATTGATAAACTACTAACCATTTTAGACAAAGATAATCCAAATAGTTATTACTATCAACAGCACTTAACACGAAGACATTCAGTTCACTACCATCACATCACTGGCATGCCATAGCACTTGAACAACACTCCTATCTCAAAAAGAAAGTTTAACATAAACCGATACCCACCTTTTATATCCACTATAATGTAAGTATATAAAATATGTTGATATAAAAGTTACAAGGGCCATTATAGCCCTTAACATTCTTCAGGTATGAATTTACTCAAGCGTACTAGAATTTTAGTTTCACTTTTTAAGCACCTGCAGCATTTAAACTTGATTTGGTACATGGATGATGATGATAAGTAGCTTTTTTAGGATTGTTGAAAATAAATTAATTTCTTCTACGATTTAACTATAAACGTATAAACTAGTTAAGAAGTGCGTCTATTGTAATTTTTTATAATTTATTATTTAAAATGATTTAAGTATTATTTTGTTATGTTTAGAAATTTATGTCTACACTCACTTCGAGTTTAGAAGTTTTCCTTTCGAGCTAGACAGTCGCTTTGTATTTGAAGTTCTAGATGAGTTCAATTAATTTTTCTTTGAAGTATTGCGCTAATATTTTTTTCCATTTTAGTTTCACAGTGTGTGGCAATTTTAAGAAATATTTTACCTTTTTGATAGCTATAAGGTTATAACCCTAAGCCTGTCGAGATTGTTATGTTGCATTCACACGGAATTATATTGTTAACAATTATAGTAACAAAAATTATCACGACCTTCACACCAAATTAACAAAATTCCGCCAATAATGAAAATAATATATGTATACATATTGTTAGTAACATTATTTCATCAAATTGAAAGAAATTCATATCTACACTAACGATAACATTTCTACCATCACAAGAAATTCCAATAATGATATGCATGTTATTAGATCTCATCAGTGACATATTCAAGTCCCGGAAGTGATTGACATGTTTTTCTTTTTTCATAATTTTCTTGAGGGTTTGAAGTTAGCCCATATCTACTTGCCAAATTTTAAGTTCCCAGCAAGTCCAGAGGCAATCAAAGTATCCAAGATGTGGATTGTGGACACACAGAGTTCGTTCATTGTTGTTATAGTGTAGAGAAGATTGATTAATGTATTTAATATTGATTTAATTTAATATAATTTACTGTAATTTAATATAAATTTAATATTGATTTGACGTAATATAACATAAAGACTAAGTGGAATTTTTATGACAACCTTGGAAATTTTAGTACTTTTTGGTTCCACATAAGTTGCCAAGAGTATGCCATTTTATTTGTATTTGAATGTTTAGTGTTAAAAGATGTGGAGTGTGAAGAAGTAATTAACCGTAAATTCATTTCTTTCAAACACCGCAAATGTCGCAGAAAATATAATTAGTACAATTAATGAAATTTCAATAATTTTTGAAGAATGACACTGGTCTAAACTTGCGTTGCGGAAGTTAGAAGTTGGGTCTAAAAAATTCCTAAAAACTATCTGATTTGGCAAGCCATTTTATTTATGGCTTTAATAAGTCATAAGTCAAGAGGATTTTAAATCCTCATCCTTCATAATGCGGTTCAAATATGATTCATAAACGACGATTCAAAAAAATGTTTGCTGCTCTTTCTAACATCCCAGGACACTCCACCTTTGTTCTGACCTGATTTGGTTAAAAAATGTTTTTAATTTTGTACTCAAAATTACATGAATTTTGTACTGATAATGCAAATTCTCCAAACTACCTGCACTTCGCCCATTTGAAAAATATTAGATAAATTGAACAAAAGCTTAAGAAAACCAAAAGTACAACCACGAACATTTATAATATTCGAAAACAAATACAAAAAAGGTGTCGATTCAGGAAGTATATAAATACAAAGCTATACTATAAAAATCGTTTAGAGAAATAGTAAGTGAAAGGTTCGAAAATTTTGTGGCTCGCCATAAAAATTATTATTTTTATTTTTTTAAATATAATAAAAATATTGTTTTAAAAAAATTAACCTGTTTTCATTCAATATAAAATATTTATTATGTAGTATATTTATGCATGTAGATAGAAGAATATAGATATAATACAGGATGTCCTGGCGAAGGTGGGAAATCTTTCGGGAACGTATATGTTGAACTGTCTTCAACAAAATTACAATTTACAAAAAATTTTCAATAAAAATAAATTCAAAAATTAATAAAATAATTTTATCATGTCAATATTATAATTTCGTTATGCACCAAAAATCTTTATTGGTCAATAAAATTTAACAAAAAAATAATTCTTCAAATTTATTAAATTTAAAAGTCTGGAGTATGTTCCAAAAAGGACTAGATTTGTTTTTATTAAAATGAATCAAAAATATTATTTGTATTATAAAAATTTTAAATTAAAAATGATGTGTTTAAAGTCATGCGTGAGTTTTAAAAAACATAAGTGCGCGAACGGACACTCGCAAGAGTTGCAAAGTTTCGTTTACGTCCATTACCGGACACATTTTGAAATTATGAGCCAAAATCAACCAAATCAACCAATCAGAGGACCTGAATCAAAAATTGCACACGCGTGATAAAGAAATTTCGGCTACAAAGTTGGCATGGAGGTATTCGTTCTGAAATGAACAAAGAGATAAAACGGTGATTTTTCAATCGATGAGATTAATTTTTAATAAAGCGGATTTTTCTAAGTGGAATACGAAGTGGATCCCTTAAATGGTTTTCCGAAGTGGAAAGTTAAGAAAATTACTAGTAAGAGGAATAAAAAGTGGTCAATGTTGGTGAAATTTGATGGTTGCAAAATTAATCACGAATTATTTGCAAAATTCAACTATTGTGGATTTGGTTCATGAAAAATTGGTTTGGAAAATTGGAAATCAACCTACATATGAAGTTGGTGTGTTTATCGAGTGTTATAAACAAAATTCAAAACAAAGACAAGGTATTTAGCAATATTTTTTGAAACATTAAACCAGTGAAAATTATTACTTCAAAACATTATTCAATCACATGTGTATTTGTAAACTGAATGATTTTTTTTTATCTACTGAACAATTATTATAGAAGCGTAATTAATTTCTTTATGTATGAACATAATTATTTACTAACCCATATTTTGTATTGTAAAAAAAATTTTTATTAAACAAAAATATTAATAAAATTGAAGAATTGAATTATTTCAAACAAAAGTTATCACATATGATAAAAAAAAACTGAATTTTGAGTGTGACGAGAAAATAAAGGTTAAAAAATTAATTCTTTCAAAATTTATATCTGTCGTGGCTTCGAATTCAACGAACGGAACACCACAATATATATACAACATAAAAATAACTTTATAAGTTCATATACATTTTACTTCTAGATGTAAAAAATATATATTTTTTTAAATACTTCTAAAATTTTTGTCTTGTCGGATTTTGATAATTTTTCGATAACTATTATAGATAAGCGATTTACCCTTATTTCTTTTACTTGAGTGACCATTCGGAGTCAACAGGATAATTAATTTTTTAACTGATAGTACATGTACAGCATGTTGAAGGCAATCATGTGGTTTTTTGTGATTTTCATTCCGGGAACTATGGACTGTTCAGTAGGTACTGAAGATGGCATGCGAGTTCATACAATTTTAAAATTATTCAAGTTCTTGCAGAAATATGTTCAAAAGATTTTCTAGCATAAAATTAATCATTTGTCTAACGATTTAAATCGGGTTTTAGCAACAAATTTGAGATCAAAAATCATGTTTCTTTAGTCAAAGAAGCATCGATTAGGATAATTCACATGTTTATGCAATACCAATTATTAATCATAGCCAAATAATGTTAAAATACAACTTCTAGATAACAGTTTCTTCTTAAAAACGAGTATTTCTGCATTTTTATTTCTGCACAGCACTGTTCCTGCAACTTAGTTTTTAATTAACAACTCAATTAATTCGTTGTTCACGGAAAATTATTTCAGACCAAATTGAAGAGCACAAAATTATATATACGAAATAAATTTTTCAGAATTCACTTCGGGATGATGAAGACGATATATACGTAATTCAGAATAAGAATTTTTCAATATGTTGATTCCTGTAATTACTTTTTTAAAATAAAGCGCATATTGCTTTCCAGAATTAAGTTTTATTTCAAGAATAGTAAGACCTAAGAAAATTTTATGAAATCTAATTTATAGGGAATTGTGTGCTCTTCAATTATGATCCGATGAGAATTTTTTTATAAATTCAAATGAGGCAAGTTAGAATATAAAATATGTGGGCGTATAATCACGTTCCCGGAGCTGAAATCCCCAACAGGGAAAGAAGCCGATTCATTAGAACACTCAAATACATAATATTGTAATGTTTGCAAAATTTCAGTTTCCCGGATTGTTTTGCAAACTCAAGCCATTGTTTCGGCTTCCTTGCCTGGATTAGAAGGAGAGTTTTGAAGATATACATTTAGTAGAGAAAATTATGCTGATAAATTTTAATATATCGTATGGTCATAACTCTTCGTAAACATAAAATTGGAGGAGTTATAGATAAAAAACGATGTTGGAATAACTATAATCCCCAAATAGTGGAGAAGTCCACAAATTTTAGAGGACTTTAGAGGGGTTCATTCGGACACTCAAATATAATATGTACATGTCTATCAAATTTTAGTTTGGCCGCTTTATCTGAAAGCTTTAGCAATATTTTCGGCTTCCTTGTCTGGACTATTACTAAAACCCGAATTCACATTGCAAATGAAATGAAGCCTTCCAAGTCTCATAATCCGTATATTTATGTTGCACAAAGTCATATGATTTAAAATTTCTATAAGACATTAATTTGCCTGCTGCTAAATTTATGTTATAGTAGTAACATGAGGCCATAATGGAATATATTTACGTATGATTTGTTTGCGACTACTTCTCAAGCAGTAAATCAAGTATTCAGAGTTAAAACATGTCGATGAGTTCTTAAATTACAAAATTAAATTCAGCAGTATTAAATAAATGATGTTAACAAAAATGCACAAAAAATGGCACATCGAAGACCAGCTTAGCAAGCTACCTAAGACATAAAATAAATTATGCTCACAGAACTAATTTGAAAACTTGGTAACAAAACAGATCAACAGATCTCAAAGAAGTTAGAGAAGAAGAGTATTCTAATTTATTAAATTGCAATTAAAATTCAACTTCAACAATTAAATTCAACAATTTAACCGTTTTTAAATGTTTCAAATTTCAGTGGCACCACTCCATTTATGTTCCTTATACCCATCTTGTCAGGTTGTAGCTTGTTATTAAAAATTTCAAGCTTATTATTCACAGGCTTCCACTCATTCTTGTGTAATTAAGAATTCTTGGCTCATTGAGATTCCGCATGAAATTTTCTCTAGAGTCGGTGATGTCTAAATAAAATGAGTTTGTAAGATTTTGCTTTTACAGGAAAAACTATGCTCTACATTTTAAACTCTTTTGGCTACGACGCATTGTTTCTGCATTACCACAACAATTATTCATTCACGTGACATTTAAAAGCAGTCCTGGTTTTAAAAATTGATTAGGATGCTAAATGAATTGATTAGTTTTACACTGGACAACATTATGAATAAGTCGGTGTCAGGCTTCAGATAAATTTGAAATATCTAACTGATTTAAACTTATGTAATGGAAGAAATGAGAGAGAATGAGACTGCCATCAGCTTAAGCGGTTAAGTGTGTTGCTGCTAATGCTGAATACTTGGTTCGATACCGGGTTTAGTAAAACTTTATTCAGACAGTCTCCCCTCGGAAGGCAATGGTAAACCACCGAGGTGTAATCTGCCTGGTACAGCCTCTCTGTAGATGAAGTGTATAAACTTCCCGCGGTTCGGAGCCCGCGTTAAGGAGTAGGTTCCCTATGTGTGTGATAATACTTTAAATGTACAACACATACATAGGAGAAAGGTCGCCTACGCCTGAAATCGGGAACGGCACTTGAAGAAGAATGGAAGAAATCCAATTGCTACCTTCGCCCACTTAAAAATTTGAAAAAACGTAGTTGTCTTTTAACAATTAAAAAATAAATTAGTCTGTTCACCGCGAATGGTCAGTTACTCATTTTCTGAATATATTTTAGACGATAATTCCTTCTTCTATCAGGGGATCCCGAATTATTTTCACGTTGTAAATACGTCCCAGAGAGATTTTCAGCCTACGCCGGCATATCCCATATTTATTTAAAATAGTTCAATTTTGCTATAAAGTAATACATTGATAATTTAATATTGTAATATTAATATAATATTGTAAGAAGTGGCGTTTGTTCTAAAAGGCATAAGGGAACGTGCTCTCCCATTCAAAACGGAAAACAACAACTTTCCAAAAATCATTATGAAACTAATAATTTTTTATTCACTATTAATTTTAAAGTAGTAAATAAAAATTTTTTTCCACTACTAGTCATATAGGCTATCATTTTTACTTAGGTTAGTCGATCAAGAAGTGACACGTTTTCAACTAGTGGTGAATAATATTTCCATTATTAACCTATGAACAAAATGACATTTTTTGATAACTTGGCGACTATTTTAAAGAAAAATGTTGTTATTAAATGATTTAGAATAACCAAGAAATGCTAATTAATTGTATTTAAACTATTTAAAACGCTTTTTTAATACATTAATTTAATTTTAAAAATTCATTATAATCGAATTAAATGTGACAGCAAGTGACAGCGCCATCCATTGTCAATTTGACGAACCGCGATTTATTTTATTTAAAAATAAATATTTTAAATTTGAAAATTTTTTTGTTAAAAAGAATTTTAAAAAATGGTAATAAATCTAGTAGTGGAAAAAATCGTATATAAACCACGGTTGTGAAGACCATTATTGCCTCCGCGCCTTATATTCCTCGGTGCAAAGCACCTCGGAATATAATCTTGGCGCTAGGGCAATAATGACGGCCTTCACAACCTTAATATATAATATACTATTGATCAATTTATATTTTCCCACGAGCTAATTGTATGTAAAGAAACAAATCCCAATGGAAAGTAATTTTAACGAGGAAGGAAACATATTTTATACATTATATATTATGTACCTATTATATTATTGAAATATTGATTTTATTTGATGAACTTTATTAATTTCTTACAAAATAAACTTGAGGAAACTAAAAATGAACGAATTTCAAGTTTTTATTTGCATTCTTTCAAGTTCTGTTTTACTAAATACAGGGTGCGGTAATATAACCCGATTAACGTTTTTCAACATATCTTAAGATCAAAATTAATACATAACAATTAATAATAATAGCATAGACCTTTAGTGACACCATATTTAAAAATCTTCAAGGTGGCCTCCTTTGATAAAAAGTTTTGTGGGGTTAGTCTATCGTAAGCTTTAACTTCTAAAATGCACCATACTCCCATACACTTCAAATAATTGGCTTAAATCGAGGATTATGGAAGCCATTCTTCAGCACTCATTCTATGTAGTTAATAATATCCACGGTAACTACGCCAACAGTAATTACGCCAATGGTATTTACACCGATAGTAAATATACCGACGTTTCTACGTCGACAGGTAAAAATGCCGGCGGTATTTAAACCGATAGGTAAATACGCCGACTGTATTTACCCCTACGACATTTACAGCGACCTAAGGTTCGTAAGAAACGTTCAAAAATTTCGAAAACGATGAGTTATAAAAACAGTGAGGGGAAGCGAAATAAATGTGTTAAATGCTATACAATAAAGACATAAATATACACAAATTAATTTGCATTCACACCTTTGTTCACATAAAAAATATTTACCTTATCCTAAACCTATCCTAAACCTAACCTAAACCTATCCTAAACCTAACCTAAACCTAACCTAAACCTAACCTAAACCTAACCTAAACCTAACCTAAACCTAACCTAAACCTAACCTAAACCTAACCTAAACCTAACCTAAACCTAACCTAAACCTAACCTAAACCTAACCTAAACCTAACCTAAACCTAACCTAAACCTAACCTAAACCTAACCTAAACCTAACCTAAACCTAACCTAAACCTAACCTAAACCTAACCTAAACCTAACCTAAACCTAACCTAAACCTAACCTAAACCTAACCTAAACCTAACCTAAACCTAACCTAAACCTAACCTAAACCTAACCTAAACCTAACCTAAACCTAACCTAAACCTAACCTAAACCTAACCTAAACCTAACCTAAACCTAACCTAAACCTAACCTAAACCTAACCTAAACCTAACCTAAACCTAACCTAAACCTAACCTAAACCTAACCTAAACCTAACCTAAACCTAACCTAAACCTAACCTAAACCTAACCTAAACCTAACCTAAACCTAACCTAAACCTAACCTAAACCTAACCTAAACCTAACCTAAACCTAACCTAAACCTAACCTAAACCTAACCTAAACCTAACCTAAACCTAACCTAAACCTAACCTAAACCTAACCTAAACCTAACCTAAACCTAACCTAAACCTAACCTAAACCTAACCTAAACCTAACCTAAACCTAACCTAAACCTAACCTAAACCTAACCTAAACCTAACCTAAACCTAACCTAAACCTAACCTAAACCTAACCTAAACCTAACCTAAACCTAACCTAAACCTAACCTAAACCTAACCTAAACCTAACCTAAACCTAACCTAAACCTAACCTAAACCTAACCTAAACCTAACCTAAACCTAACCTAAACCTAACCTAAACCTAACCTAAACCTAACCTAAACCTAACCTAAACCTATCCTAAACCTAACCTAAACCTAACCTAAACCTAACCTAAACCTAACCTAAACCTAACCTAAACCTAACCTAAACCTAACCTAAACCTAACCTAAACCTAACCTAAACCTAACCTAAACCTAACCTAAACCTAACCTAAACCTAATCTAAACCTAACCTAAACCTAACTAAACCTAACCCTAGTCAAAACCCTAGATACCCTGCTAAAACATCATACCCTAGAACTGCATTCCAGCAGGTGGGCCAATGAAACTGAATGTAGACAAGCAAGGGCAGCGATAAAAGCACCCTCAATCTACGGATAATTGCAGGGATATTAACTGGACACTGCAAAATGAACAAACACCTTAACACGCTAGGGATCGTAGATGAGCCAACGTGCCGGGGTTGTAATGAATCAGACGAAGCAGCGGAGCACGTGCTCTGTCACTGCCCAGCTCTAGCGTCAAAAAGAGGTACCATGTTGGGGGACTTCTGGCCTGACGTAGCCAGAATTAAGGGCATCTCGCCCGCCAGGATCCTGGAGTTCATCCTTCAGCTAGGATGGCTCGGGGAATGATGGGACGGGCCACTAAAATGGAGGTAGTACAATGAGCCCGGTCTAGTGGCCTAAGTGCGCGTGGGGTCTTCGACCCTACCCTCCTACCTAAAATCCAGAATCCAATCCTCCTATTACTTTTAGATGATGGACCGATCCTATTTATTTATTTCAGTTGTAATATATTTAATCCGTTCATGATGTCACTAATTAGATAATTTATAATTAATTATAAACTAATTATAGAGAATTAATTAGATCGATCGACTCCAAAATTTAATAGAGTAAAATGTCTCACGCTACAAGTGGATCTTCAAGTTTCATCTTCCAAGCTATTACTAAAATTTCTTTTCTTTATGAAGAAAATGTATAAAGTTAATAAAAAAATTGTTATTATTCTCAGTAAAATATCAACAGATCGATTTGCGAAGAATTTAAATTTTAAAAAAACGACGCCGCGGAATTTGTGTGAATCACGGACATCGCGGAATTTCTTAGCTCGGCTCCCCAGTGAACATCAGTGAATCAAAACCTTATCAAAACACCTTTACCAATTATAAAAAACATCTGAAAACTAACAAAACCTGGTCGTCAAATTTATTTTTTGGTTTCCTCACAAATTTTATGTTTACAATTTCAACTTGAAATTCTAGAATTCTAAGATACCCTAAAATAAAAATTTTGTTTCAAAAATATGGGGCTAAAGTGAAAAACTTTTTTTTTAATTTCTGAGAAAATTAAAAACGAAAAGTATATTTAAAGACCAGTACAACTCGATATGCCGTTTTACCAATGATTGACATCTTTGTAGTTGTATATTCTTGTATCATTTTTCCGGCAATTAAACTCTTTAAAGCTTACAGGGTTTTAGTGCAATACAATAATTGTTTTGGTATTCGGTTTAAGGATTTGTAGTTTATTCTTATCTAATAAGCAATTGTTCTTACAGGTTTCGTTGAATTGTGTTGCATTTGTTTTTGATTTGTTTGGATGTGTTCCTTTTCATGAACAGTATTTAGTTTGATCAAGTGTCTAAAATTGTTTGTTAGGGAATTATGGGTATTAAAGCATATTTTAATTAAACGATAGAATCCGATAATAACAGCACGTTTCTTTGATATAATAAAATTAAGATTTGATTATAGGAATAAAGTAAATTGCTGTTTGAAAAACGTAGAATCAGAACATAAATAAATAATATTTAAATCGCGGTATGAACTTGGTTAAAAGAGCCGGAAAAGTTTAACCGGAATATATTGCCGTATCCTATGTAGTCTGCATAGATTAAATTTTTGAATTCATGTACCATACTCACAAAAGTAAGTTAACAAGGGATATTTTTTACTATAATCTTAATTTTCATGGTTAATTATTATCTAAAACAAAAAAATAAAAAAACATTATCTTAGAATAGTTAATTTTTGTAAATATTAAAAGAAAAAAAAAAGAAAATTTCACATTATTCCAGTTCTAAACATAAAAATTCCAGTACACTCATGAAAATGCATGCCACAAAGGTAGGTTAACAAATACAAAATTATATGTTAGTACCCATAATGTCCACCCCCTCAAAGTGACATAGTTGCCAATCTAGATGGTAATAATTATATAGGTATACTTATTACACTCAGTTGGAGTAATATTAAATCATTTTTCTTTATGAAATTGCGAAGGTTAGTCAAATTTCTGGGACATCTATCTGAGATTCGGAGTTTTAGCAGAGCCCAGAGGTTTTCTATAGGAGAAAGGTCCGGACTCTGGGGTGGCCACTTCATAACATTAATATTGATATCTTTAAGGTAATTGGTGACCATTGGCGCGGTGTATAGGAGCATTGTCCTGATGCAGAATAAATTCTTCACCAATTAGACGTTTACTTTATGGTATAATTACTTCTTTTAAAAGATTTAAATATACTGCAGCATTAAGTCTTCCTTCTAATACCACAATTTTTCCTATTCCTGCTGCACACATACACCCCCAAATCATTAATACCTTTTTTAACGATTTTAGTGTGGGTTTAGTACACTTATATAAGTATTGCCGTGTTTAGCTACTGAATTTAATTTAATTTAATTTGTATAGCGGGGAAAAAATGTACGGCTCTTTTTTAACTGCTCCGGCTAGCTTTTGTGGTCGTGACAATGGTTCGCTGATTTGTAGTGAAAACACCTCATTGGTTCGCTAATTATTGCAACCTATTTAAATTTAAACTTATCCTCTCGAGTATCTGAATCGACTAGTACCTATTATGCTGCATTAAAAGTTAAGCAAAAACTCAAATAAATCTCCTTTTTAAAAAGAAAACAATCGCTTCATTTATTTACACATAAATCAAAATAAATAAGAAACAAAGTTATTTCTACAAAAATAAACAAATTAAGTGTACAAAATTTCAATTATTTAAAAATCCTATCTACCCCCCCGATTAATTCGCACTTAGTCAATTTTTAATATTAATTTTAAACAGTTTAAATAAGGCGCACACAGTTTCTTACCACAAATTGTCCACCGTCGAAGAAAACGAAGTAGCGCTGTTGCTTGTTGAATTTTCTGTTATTGATGTGATCTCGTGCCCAATTTGTCCATCCAAAACTTGAATCATTTAACGAATTGATGACCATAAATAATTTTCCAAATAGTATAATCCTCTTTCCATTCACCTAGGCAACTTATTAATTTTCTTGATTTATTCACTTCTAACGATCTTCCAAATATTAACTAATAAAATTTTCCCAGTGGTACCAAAATCTTCATTTAACCAATATTTGCTGATTTCCCAACTTAATACTAATATTCAAAAATAATTATCATCCTCTTATACTATTTAATGGACATCAAAACGAATTCCTCAAGAATACGTCCTCACGTTTCGACGGACACACCGTGAGTTACCTTATCAAAATCTCCCCTTTCCAAAATTTATGGACAGGCGTGCTTCACCCATTTTTCCAAACTTGTCAACACCATGTCTGTCTTTTTCTCGTGGCCTTCACTTTCATTATCACACATTTTAATTGTACACGTTACCTAACTTAACAATATTTTAGTTACTCAATTTGTTTACCAACTAACTGAACATTTTCACAAATACTTATAACTTTATCCTTACATTTTAAAATGGTTTGATTCTTTCTTTAGGAGACTTAATTCAGTTTGTCAGATTTGATCAAACAGCATTCAAAATAATCAAGGTACTTGTCGACTTAGGTACACTTCAATAGTCGTTTCTTAAACTTTGTCCCTTAAAAACAATCGGTGTGTTCACTACCCAATCGAGCTCACCCCTTTGGACCATCTCAGTATACTTCTGCAGTTTTCCTCCAAACGTACATCCTACCATGGCTGTATTTTAGACGAATCATAGATTCGGCAGTCAATAAGATTTTATTCCATTAATTTGAAGGTTTTAAAACGTGATCTGAATAGAACTTCATCCTTTTTTTTATTAATATTAATCTTGATAACAAAGGGTACTCTGCGAGCAGATCGTCCATTTTTATTTACTTCGCGAAGACGACTTCTTACAGTTTCTGTCGATATTTCATTTTTGGTGTTACTTTCAAGCTTTGCACGAATGCGTGGAGCAGACATATATGGATCTGAAGACGAGAGGGTTTGTATTTTAATATCCTCCCGTTTAGTTGTGATTATTGGCCGTTCTTGTCTCTTAATTGCCGTTTGTCTACCTTAGGTTTTAAATGCTTTTATATGTAAGTTTAAAAGCCGAAGTTAGTGATTTATTAAGTAATTTTGCTATCTCGCAATTTTTTTTGCCAAATCCAGACATTTTCAGTATTAATGTACGTTCTTCTAATGTTAAATATTTAAATTTTGCCATATTGGTACTTTAAATTTTGATAATTCTATAATAATGAATGTTAACATTTAACAAAATAATTTTAAATGAATTACCTCGTTTTACTTCTGACCTCTTTGAGTTTTTCAAAAAAATTTGTAAGAAAAAGCTTGAATTCGCTTGCATATATATGTATAATAATTTCAATAAACTGTATATGCACTTGGGCTGATATCAAAAGACTGATATGAAAATTTTTTGTTAACCTACTTTTGTGAGATGCAAAATAACAGCTCGGTAATTGCATTAATGATACAATTGATTTGAAGCCGACAGAAATGCTGATTTTACTTTATATCTCCAGGTTTAAAGTACATGATGTATGAGTTGCAAATGAAAAAAAAAGTTTTGTGTTGATTTTGAGACTTTATATTTATGATGGTTTTTCAAATTTCCTTACATGTTAACCTACTTTTGTGAGTATCGTATGTTGATCCACAGTTACCACTATCAGTGCCGTAGCTATGTATTTTGCCTTTAGGCGCACACTAAGTAAGCCCCAGATGCATTCTGTAACAAAAATTAGTTATAGATGTTGAGAGCTCCGAAACGGAAAAAAGGCGCCTTTAGAAATAATGCAAGAAAGAAAAATTACTATTTACTACTTCGAATTTTTGCATCTTCGAAGTTTTCATGCTGAGTGTGCCGCTCCAATGCAGCCTGCTCTCCTACGGCCCTGAGCATTATAGAGATAGAATAATGAAATATTCATAAGGAGTTTTGAGCATAACCCCCGCACTATTGTGCTTTTAACCTTGTTAATATTTGGATCTGTCAAGATATTATTGACGAAAATTACACTTCAGCATTCATTAAGAAGCTTTCGTAATTTTTCGAATCACCGATGACTTTTGAAACATATTGTGTAATTTAATATTGTGCTAATCTCAATGCTATGAGTAGCTCCTATTGAATGCGTAATTTTAATTTCTTCAACACAAATTCAATAGGTATTACCTTTTCTATTGTAAGTGTAAACGTGTTAAGAATAAATTAATTTCGTCAAACGTTTTGTTTTTTTTATTCGCAATAAAAAATTAATTTTATAACAAGAATGCATTGGTTTTCAATATCACAAGAAGACTTCGTTAAAAGCTCTTTTTGTCTCTTTGGGGTTAATTGGATGCGTCGACGTGCTTTTACTTTTTATTTATTCTCACCGTTTTTCGATCTCTGAGATAGTTGTGGTCAACTTGGAGCAAGTTATTAGTGCAACCAGTGTTTAATCTAATTAAATTGGTGCCAGCAGTAGGTACTATAACAAACTAGAGATGTAATTATCGGATATAATATTATTATAATTTTAATATACACGGTTACGAGGTGTAATTTGAAATTTAAAGATAGCAGATTGTATTAAAATGATATGTATTGTAATTTGAACATGTCAAAATAAAAATGGTTATTTGTATCACTAGGTTAGAAACTGAACTTTTGTGAGTACGAGTTTTCTTTTGATGTTAGTGGCACCAAATAAACATTTCAATTTTAAATATTGATTCTATTGAATTGAATTGAATTGAAATTGGAGTTGAATTAGATTGACAGCATGACTGACAATGATGCCAATCAGTAATCATAAACAATCCCTATTTTGCTGCCCTTGGCCGGAAACAAAATGTTTCGGAACGCTATAGATATTTATGTACAACACCAATATTGTCAGACGAGGGTATAAAAAAATGTCCGAAAATTGCTATCAGATATAATTATTAAAAAATACTTCAAGGAAATTTCAAAGTAATCCCGCTCTTAAAGTCATTGCCATGAAAGAAGACGTCTCGTCATAGATTGACTGAATATAGCAACGACGTATTGCTTATGAGCATTACCAGTCATTTTGTATTGATATGACAAAGCACGAAAATATATTGCACGTGTTTCCAGTAACGACATACGCTGTTGCGTTTGTTAGACGATAGTAAAAGACAGATATACTCATAGCATGTCGTAACTAGTACCGGAAAAAGAATTTGATTCGCGTAGTAATTTATATAAAATTTCTGTCACTTTTAGTATTTTTGAAGTTTGGAGTTTTCGTGGTTTAAGTTTTCGGTTTGTGGATTTAAGCTTGTCAAAATTAGTCAAAATACAAAATTAGTTCTTTTCAGAACTCTCGAAATGTCTAGTTCTGTACGTGGAAGAACATTAAAATCTCAATCGCAACAGTTGATTTTAAATTTATTAAATTATTTTGAACTTGAAAAACAGCACGGGGGCAGTTTTATCAACGCAACGGTACAAACATCTCAAAATCGCAATTTTTGCCATTCATTGTTTTGCTTTTGCATTGCACAGGTGCTGTATACCTATACTTATGCTGTGTCTTATTTTGAATTTGTTCATAACTATTGCTTAATAAATAAATAAATTTGGTAAGCGACAATAAAAACATAAAAGTTTCCTTTCAGCATAACCTATATTTGGTTTGACAGGTGACAAGTTCAAATTTGTTAAACTAAAAGGAAAGTGAGAAAGAAAATTAAAAAAAAAAGATAACCAATATATTCTTATTTTAAAATACACTTCATTTGACTAGGGAGTATTGGCTTAGTTCAGACGATTATGCTTTTATGACGAGATGTCAACTTTCGTGGCAATGACTATACAACTCTATGTTTGAACCTAACCGTGTACGAAGTCTTTCTGAATTTCTAAATTGTTTACAATTTCATGTGTTTTACTTGCCCCTTCAAGTTCCTTTAAAATTTATTGTCCTGTCGGAAACTGTAACTATAATTGTTCTTTTGTTTTGTTATTTGTTGTATTAAGAAGTGTTTATTATTTTATGCTGGTAATAAAGTTATTTTTATTACTTGATTATGTTTTCATATCTTGGAAACTTTATTTTCGCAAACATAATCTCAAGTAATTTTTTCGACTTATTTTGACTTTCTGAACTCATTATTTACTAATAATGGCCCTTACTTTATGGCAACATCACGGGAAGGCAATATTTTATTGAACTGCATTGGTGGTCGGCATTTAATTGATTTTAGAGAACACAAATTGATTTAATATATGTTTGAGTTGACCAGATAACAGACATGACACATTTTGTATGAAGTATTATAAATGACTTATTTACATTTAAAATTAAATGCGTTAGGTGTGCCATAACGAGATTCTTAAGGTTGAATTTGGTACCATAATTTATTTTCTAATATTCAAGAAAACCTGAAGAGAAATTTTGTCTTTATAGGTACCATAAAACAATATGTTCAATGTTACATTCATATAACTTGCGAAATATTATATTTTTACGGACAACATTATGGATGCATAATATAAATTAATAATTTTGAAAGCAAAGTGAATGTTGCGTTTTTTTCTTTAATATGTCATTTGGACAATAATAAACTTGCATTTACTTGCCCTACTAGGTCAACATTCACTTTTTTAAGAAGTGTACGTACTTTAGTTTTCAGTCGATTAAATAAGAAATTAATTAGGTAATTAACAGCGATTTCATTAGGTACCATTTACCTATGTATCAAGATAACATCGTTGGAGCATCTTTTATCTACATTTTTACATTTTTTATCGCAAATTATAGGCACAGAAAATTATTTAATGGTACAATAGGTCTTATGCCTTTTTTTTACATTTTGTCACTAATTTTTGTACTGCGATTTATTGAGTGACGAATTCAAAGCTCACGTTAAAATGTGCGTCGCAAATTGTTGGGTCGGATTGACAATTTAATTTCAACTTTTCTTATAATAGGCATTCAGCCCATTGTTATACAGTATAGTACCTAGATTTATTATGTAAAATTTTAAAATAAACAAATTTTTTGTTTGATGCATTTTAGAAAGCTGAAGTTACATATTCTCAATTGTTCAAAATAATTAATTTATTTGCTCTGTGATACGGTCTAAAAGCTGATTATTTAATTTTATGCTGGTATATTGATTACGTGTTGTTAAGTGTTTCAAATTTAATCGTAAGGTATAGAAAATATTTTTACTCCGATTTTACATTATGCAATTTAAAATGAGAACAAGTGGTAGTATTAGATAGCTTTATGAATTATAAAACTGCATATAGCGACAGTGGTTCCCTTCACTTATTTATAACTTGAAAATTATCGACTTAAGCACTATACCTACATTAATTATAAATAATAATAATTATACACTGAAAATGAGTTTTTTTAATTTAATTGCAAATAACTCTCTTATTTAGATTATTATCGCCTAGAACTTAAGAATCTAAATTTATAGGTTTTACCTGTCAATGATGCTTTCCAACTTTTGAAAAATCGTAGCAAAGTTGATCCGGGAAAAGTTGCTGTACAGACTTTTTTTTGTATTAAAAGAACAAACATGTTTGCAAAATCATCAAAATGTGTTCTTGACACTGCAAATAATTTGGTGTATTATAGCAATGAATATCGATCATAAAATAAAATTCATTATGGTAATAAAAAAATCACTAATACAACATAAAAATCGTCATAATATAATGATAATGTCTGATGAAAACTACATCAATATAATGAATTTGATTTCTTGAAGCCTATTCATAAAATTGATGTATGCTTTCATGATGATGAATTTGATCCAGTCTCTGTGTCTGATGTGTAGTTGTAGGTGCTTCTAGTATATAAATGTAGTAAACTTTGCTATAGACATATCTTTGAACATTAAAAGAGCAATCTGAACTTATAATATAGAGAAAGTGATGTATGATTTCATCGAAGAATCCTAGAATTCGTACTACTGTTGTAGTCTTAAAATGAAGTTGGAAAAATTTGAAACAAATACTTTCAATATCTGTTATATAATACTGTTAACACTTGTAAAGAATCTTTGTCGTTCAACTCATGGTAGTTCTATCCAAGACAAACATATCCGAAATTTAAACTAAGTTAGATATATAACTTTAATTGGTTCTATATTTACATAAGTTTGGTCAATTAATAGAACATCAAGGTTAAAACAAAAAAAAAGAATTAAATTGCATAAAGAAAATATTAATAGAGAAACGTAATAATATAGCAGGAAAGGGCAAGGTCGAAACAGATAATTTAAATACAAAGTTTTCAACTTAAAAAAGTCAAAATGTGACACCAAAAGAAAATCCAAGTGGATGAGGTGAAATAGAACTTCTTTAATATTTGAAATTCCAATATCGTGCTGAAAAAACTAATAAAGGAGGCCCTAACATTTTTACTTCTATTTTTAATACTTGTCTTAGATTAGCGTATTTCACAAACACCTGAAAGGATGCAAATATCTTACTTTTTCATAAACCAGGAAAGCCATCTAACAGCCAGAAGATTATCACCCAATTAGCCTTCTATCAACTGCGAAAAATAATCTAAACAAGACTCAAATACAGCCTCGAGGAAATTAATATTATACTGCTCTTCCAGTTTGGATGTAAGGATTAAGGAGAATTCCACCTCCATCAACTAATGCGTAATACAGAAGTAATTGAAAGTAGTTATGAAAATAAACAATGTACTGCAATAACATTTATGGATATAGCCCGAACATTTGATAAAGTTTGGACACAAGGTCTGGTGTTCCCAATATTTGGTAAGACTGATCTTGCCTTTTTTAACTAATAGAAGATTTTCGGTAAGAATTAATTCAACTTTCTCAAATATCAAAAACATTCAAGCGGGTGTACCACAAGGAAGTATATTAGGATATCTAGTATGTAAGCGATATTTCAACAACATTATACTCGATCGCCATGTTCGCATATATTATGACATCGCTATTATTTCAGAAAGCACAAAATTACGCATAGCTATAAAACAGCTCTAAGAAACCGTTGACAGCATATCATCCTGGTTTCATAAATGGAAAATTAAAATCAACTCCACCAATTGCGAAACTAAGACCTTTATTTTTCGTAAAGTTAACACTCCAACTGTGATAAATATCAACAATAAAAATATCCCATGGAATGACACTGAAAGTACGGATTAATAAATATCTTGACGTACATCTCGACACAAAGCTTATATGATGGAGTTAACACATCAATAATAAACTGCCACAACGATTATCCGATTATGCCAAATAAATGGAAAAATAGTTTTTTTGCGATAATTCATTCAAATATCAACATTTCTGTTTTATATTTTTAACATTTTTTCTTTAAATACTCTGAAATTACAACCAATGACTAATAATTTTTAGGTAATTATATAAATAATATTTAAAAATTTAAAAACAAAATTAACACGATATATTTATGTATTTCCTTATAACAAATTATCATAGAAAGCACAAAAATATTAACGCTAAATACAATTACTTCGTTGCTATCTCTTTTGAAGCTTTACTTGCTCTGCATCGTGATGGCATAGAATCAACCAGCTGCACTAAACCTTGCAATGGTAATATTACTCATTTTTGGTGTGAAGCTTCCCACAACTGAATCCTGTTTCGGTATGTACCACTTCTTATTCGTCGCCTAAGTGCTACCTACAAATGCTCTATAGAATTTATATTTTGAAGCTTGTTTCGGTCATTACTTTGTTGAAATATTCAGCCGCGTGGCATTTTATCCTTACCACATGGTAGTATATACATATTTATTCAAAATGTCGGCGTACATTAACCGATCTAATATCTTTGATTATCTACAGGGAACTAACACCATCACAGGAAAAGCAGCCTCACACCATGACGTTTCCATCACCGTGTTTTATACTGGGAATTTGAACGGGTAGTTTTGGAAGTGGAATATAGAATTTTAGAGCATTCTTTAATTTTCCAGTTTAAATGATTTTTTTTTAATTTCAGACGGGATATCCGATTCTTCTTTGATACTAGTGGTTTCTTAGAAGGGCGTCTGCCAAATAGTTCAGCTGACTTCATTGGACATTATCGTCATGCGATTTGTTGAATATAGTTAGTGAAGTTTCTTCTCCTTCTTGCGGAAAGGGAAGATTTGAATATCCCTTTCGGAATGGGTGTAGGGGATGCTTAAAACTCAAATATATGATCCCTTATTTAGGTAGGTAATTAAAAGAGGTAATTAAGAGGCTAATCAAAGCTTTGGCAGTTAAGTGCGTCTACTGCTAATGCGAAACGCTCTGATCGAATCCAGGCAGGGTAAGAACTTTATTCTGACAGTCTCTTCTCAGAAGGTAATGGCAAACCACCGAGGTTATCAACTGAGGAGGAGGAATTAAAAATTAACCTTACATCCCCTTTCACGTAATTGGTACCAGCCTATTAGCCGCCCTGGCAGCATAGTCTTTGAATGACATGGAAACTCCTTTTCCGGCATTAAGGGGATCCACAACTCAATTGGTTCGGAACTCGATTAGTTTTCAATTCGATTAGTACTATTTAAAATTTGAAGCTCTTTAATTAGTCCGTACAATAAACAATTCTGTGGTTTTGATGAGCCAGAACACTAAAAAAAAGAAACGACATTTCATGTTTCGAGCCAACGCATTTTTATTAAAAATCAAATTAAAAAATCTTCATATTCTTTTATGCTTTTGCGAAGTAAATTAAGCAATATTTCAATTCTTCTTTCTCTTCCCATTTCCTTTTTCATTTTCGGTAGCCAGTTCCACTTCTGACTGGTGCGTCTTATGTAATCTACATCTTTTAAAGGCTTCAGGGTAGTTGCTTATGATGATCTGCTCGGGTAGGTGTAAATTGCGCAAATTGGGCAGGTAGAAATAAAAGTACAAGTGTAAATTGCGCTCCAAGCAAACAGGTCGTCAGAAATCTGAAATGTAAACTGCGCAAATTTGCGCAATTTATTACTTTTTTCTAAATACCTGCCGAATTTTCGCAGTTTTGACTGATTAACGGCAGATCCACCACTTCGCGGAAGATCCACCTCTTTGCGGAAGATTTAACTTTACGTGAAGATTACATTGTTTTTAATTGGTTTTCTAAAGAAATATCAAAAACTAACACTAACCTAACGGCAGATCCACCTCTTCGCGGAAGATCCACATCTTTACGGAAGATTTAACTTTACGTGAAGATTTATTTGTTTTTAATTAGTTTTCTAAAGAAATATCAAAAACTAACACTAACCTAACGGCAGATCCACCTCTTCGCGGAAGATCCACCTCTTTGCGGCAGATTTAACTTTACGTGAAGATTTAACTTTACGTGAAGATTTATTTGTTTTTAATTAGTTTTCTAAAGAAATATCAAAAACTAACACTAACCTAACGGCAGATCCACCTCTTCGTGGAAGATCCACCTCTTTGCGAAAGATTTAACTTTACGTGAAGATTTATTTGTTTTTAATTAGTTTTCTAAAGAAATATCAAACACTAACACTAACCTAACGGCAGATCCACCTCTTCGTGGAAGATCCACCTCTTTGCGGAAGATTTAACTTTACGTGAAGATTTATTTGTTTTTAATTAGTTTTCTAAAGAAATATCAAAAACTAACACTAACCTAACGGCAGATCCACCTCTTCGCGGAAGATCCACCTCTTTGCGGCAGATTTAACTTTACGTGAAGATTTATTTGTTTTTAATTGGTTTTCTAAAGAAATATCAAAAACTAACACTAACCTAACGGCAGATCCTCCTCTTCGCGGAAGATCCACCTCTTTGCGGAAGATTTAACTTTACGCGGAGATTTATTAATATCAATAACAGATCTAGCACCAAATCTGCTCTGAAGAAACCTCACACCGAATAAGCCTCACGCCGAATGATCCTCGCGCCGAATGAGCGTGCAGGTATTTTGGAGCGCAGTTTACATTGGGTGCGAGCGCAGTTTACATTTCAGATTTCTGTGAACCTTTTTCATCGGAGCGCAATTTACAATAATGCAGGCATTTTGGAGCGCAGTTTACATTACCCCGATCTGCTCTATGGCATGCATCTCGTTTTCACTAAAATTTCTTTACTGTCTGTTTTAGAGTTTAATAAAATATCTCAATGACTTTTCCACTTGTTAATTTTCGTTTTTCGTTAAGGTGTGCCATTCATTTTTGTTCGCTCCGTCGAATACGGCTACAGAAGTTTTCAATGCGATTTGATGCATCTGAGAATTAAATATAGGTAGATTGGCGCTAGCTTAAGCGAAATAAATCTTACTGTTCATTTGGTAACGCTAATAATTGAATATTATTAAAGGTTAAATTGAGATTAGTTTTTAACAAGGCCAAAGATAGATAACAAGTTTTGTGCTATTATAGTTGATTGTCTACACATTTTTGAGTTCATGTTGTTGCAAGTCGTTTAGTCGCTAGGCATGTTTTTCGGCGGTTTTGATTGCGATTCGTTGCGATGTTCGACATCGTTGTTCTTTCAAGCGCTGGTAACATTATTTGAGTGATTGGCCTACTCTTTTCTTTCTATTTATTCGAAAGATTTTCTTCAGATTTTGATTCATTGCGTATCATAGAAAGGTCGAAGATTCTTTCCATGCTTTTCACCTTAGCTGCTTGTATTGGTCTTGTAGACGTCGTAGTCTTATCTTCTTCATTAAAATAAAGGGCATTAACTTAATAATCTAATCAGAACGCAACAGCTCTTGATTTTTCATTCCATGATGGTTACTTCTTTGGCTTGTTCTTCTTCCAACTGTGTTATATTTTCATCACACTGGAAATCTTGACATTACCTAGAGCGTCGACCAGGTATCTTTCTTATATAGTTGTTTTCTTTTAAATATATATTTTAAGAATTATTATTAGTAAACAAAAGTAATAAGTTTTATAATAAATAATAAGATACTGAGATAAAAAGATACTGAATAAGATTAAATAATAATATTAAGAAATAAACAGATTAGGTTTTCTTTAAATTATTTTAAAAGCCCCTATAACTTTTTCCGCAAAGTTCTTCCAAAGTCTAGCTTTGGGAAAAAGTAGCTTTCTCCCATCCGACCTTTTTTCTCTTTTTTCAAACCTTTTTTCTCGCCAAAATATTACCATGAATAATAAAAATAATAAAACAATAAACATGCATGAATTTGTAATGTTTTGGCGAGAAAAAAGGTTCACAACGAAAGGAAAATTTAATATGTCCAACAGTCCAACGTGTATTCGTCGGCAATCGACGAGCGTGATTGTTAAAAATCCATCCACAACGTAACGGTCCTTTCGAAGAGTTCAAATCGAAAAATATGTTACATTTTTTGAAGAAATTTTCCAATTTCAAACTTTTCTTTCTTTCAATCGATAAAGTGAGCAAATCTAAAGCGAAATGTAGAATAACATTTTTTTCGAAAACCCTTCCCTTGCCTTCAAAATTATATTATATTACTATACTTTCCTGCTTTCAGATGACGTTTCACTCGCGTGTATCATGGACACGGTTGCTTATATGAAAAATGTCTATCTTAGTAATTTCTCGAAAATTTCTTCAGCTTACTTTTTTATCTGATGTATTTTTTACCTAAATCCTATAGAAATTGAGATATTCACAAAAATTAATTTTGGAACTGAAATTTCAGCCGTTTTCAGGCCCTAAAAACTTTAGCGGACACCCAAAGTTTGGGGACTTTTGAGAAACTATTTAGAACACCCTATTAAAGCCAAAAACACACTAAAACGTTTTGTATGAATTATTCCGTAGTTTGCTTGATTTTTTGACTATACGCAGTGGACTATAAGGATTTTGATGAAATAAGTGAATTTGCCATTGTCGGATGGGAGAAAGCTACTTTTCCCAAAGCTAGACTTTGGAAGAACTTTGCGGAAAAAGTTATAGGGGCTTTTAAAATAATTTTCGAAAACCTAATCTGTTTATTTCTTAATAAAATTATTTAATCTTATTCAGTATCTTTTTATCTCAGTATCTTATTATTTATTATAAAACTTATTACTTTTGTTTACTAATAATAATTCTTAAAATATATATTTAAAAGAAAACAACTATATAAGAAAGATACCTGGTCAATGCTCTAGGTAACGTCAAGATTTCCAGTGTGATGGAAAATATAACACAGTTGGAAGAAGAACAAGCCAAAGAAGTAACCATGGAATGGAAAATCAAGAGCTGTTGCGTTCTGATTAGATTATTAAGTTAATGCCCTTCATTTTAATGAAGAAGATAAGACTACGACGTCTACAAGACCAATACAAGCAGCTAAGGTGAAAAGCATGGAAAGAATCTTCGACCTTTCTATGATACGCAATGAATCAAAATCTGAAGAAAATCTTTCGAATAAATAGAAAGAAAAGAGTAGGCCAATCACTCAAATAATGTTACCAGCGCTTGAAAGAACAACGATGTCGAACATCGCAACGAATCGCAATCAAAACCGCCGAAAAACATGCCTAGCGACTAAACGACTTGCAACAACATGAACTCAAAAATGTGTAGACAATCAACTATAATAGCACAAAACTTGTTATCTATCTTTGGCCTTGTTAGAAACTAATCTCAATTTAACCTTTAATAATATTCAATTATTAGCGTTACCAAATGAACAGTAAGATTTATTTCGCTTAAGCTAGCGCCAATCTACCTATATTTAATTCTCAGATGCATCAAATCGCATTGAAAACTTCCGTAGCCGTATTCGATGATACTATAACAGAACAGCAACAGAGGCTTCCATGCAATTATTAATTGACTTAATAAGTTCGTTGACCATATTAAAATCAGTGCAACTTTTTTAGTGCTTGAAAGTTTTTATTGAATATAAGAAGGTATTACATTTATTATTCATTAAAAACAGAATTAAGTAAAAGTCTAAAAATAGCCAATATTCGGTTTAGTATTTAGAAGTTAAGCTCAAGTAAATAGGTATGCGGGCGGAGGTAAATGTGCCACCAGTAATGTTATTCTACCTGCTACGAATTTAGGATATTAAAAGTACACAGGTATTTGTGCCACCGGAGAAAATGGCATCTACCTGATGCATCTCCTACATGTAACATCGATTATTTTTTGATTTTACACGATTTTTTGGGGGTGAAACGTAATAGTTTACTGCCCCATAGCGCAACTATACTTTTTAATGCTATTTCGAGGGTCTCTCACATCCCGGTTGCATTTATCCCGGTTTCCTTGATCTGTCGCGCCTCTCGTATGTTTAGCGCCCGCCGCGTAGCGGCTCGGAGCACGAAAAACCGCCCGGAGATGCGGAGCATCGGAGGGTAGGTTTTTTGATGCTCGCAGTTCTGGCCAAGCCAAAATTTATTATTTTGCCGAGTTGGTCTATGTATTTCCAGGTAGAAAATTTGGACCCGGATTAAATATCTGACCATTTGCCGAGCTGGCCTACAGCCTTATCGAATGCACACCCCAAAATTCGAAGGCAAAAAAAATTTAATTTTTTCACTGTTAGTGGCACAAATACCTGTGTTTATTTAAAGAACCCTTTTGGTCGGTGGCACATTTACCGGTACCCTTTTCTGGTCAGGTACATTTGGTGGCACATTTACCTCCGCCCAGGTATGCTACCGGATTCTATGCATAATAAGCAGCGTAAATCGCTATAATATTATGGAAACAGTACCAATTATTTTGTTTTAATATCATATTTGATGGTATGCTATTTCCGGTTAACTATAGGAGTGCTACATATATGCAACAGTTCCATTTTAAACAGAATTGGATCATTTCTAGAAAAATATCAGCAATTGAAAAACCGACAGATCGTTAGTTAATTGTATGTAATATACAGAAGAACAGTTTGGGCGAGCTTAATTAAATATTAACTACCGCCGTACAAGAGAGAAATTTCCTTTTAGTAATAATTAAAACATGTAAAGTAAATGCAAGCAAAATTTAAATAAATGAAATTAAGCATAATTGAAATGATAAGCAGTAAACAGGAATTTAACTTCAAAAAATTCAACAACCGTTTGTGGAACTTGTTTAGTGAAATTTTGTTTTCTTCATTCTTGTGAATTTCTTTTCTGTTTCGATAATGAAATCGTGGAATAACAACGCCTTCGACTATCATTAATTAATATTTGATTTATATTTCAATGTTAATGTTACTAAATTTGGTCAAGTTGGTATTTGCTCTTAAATCTCTTTGTCCAAATAGGTGGTCAGCAGCAAGGTTCAAATAAATGGTTTACTTTCACTGGATTAGAATTAATTATTTTACTAGGTGTCTAACATTGAAGGTCAACAAGTATAACAACTACCTGTTGAAAAATTAAAAAGAATAAAAGAAAAGGTTAGTAATAGAAAATCTAGCACAAACGTTATATTTTTTTAATTATACTAAGTTCATTACACTTTTCACTATAATAAAACCTTATATTATTATTAATCCCATAATTTTTTGTAATTAAAAGAAAGAATTGAAAGTAAATTCTTTAAATTTTTTCATAGATTTTGGTTGAGATAATATTTATATTATCTATATCCTATATATTTTATATTATGGTTATTACGGTTTGTGGTATTAAAGGTTCATGGATTGTACGTTTAAAAATGATTTATTTTCAACTTTTCATTGCAATTTTATGTTATTTTTTGTATTTATTGTTTTGGTTTATTATTTTTTATCAATTTAGCATTAATCTTTTTTGAGCTTTTAAATTTAATTCAGACTTACTGGGCAATGCAGTGTCTGCTTACTTTCGTCTGTTGAATGAAATTAAGATATTTATAAAAATTTGTTTCTATAAAAGTGAGTTAGAAGGTACCGCACTACTGAACAATAATAATTATTATCAATGTTTTTATTAATTTCGAATTAAATATTTTTATATTTTACTATTAATTTCTACTTTTTATGCCTCTTTATTAGCTCTAGTTTGATGGTGCAAGAGTTTAGTCTTTAGTGCATGAAAACATTCATATAATTTGAGTAAAGAAAAACAGAGGAATTGGTCGTTGCTCATGCAATACAAACTTTTTCATTAACAATTATTAATAAATTACAATCGAGCACAAGCAGCTCATTTTCTTTTTATAATTTTTTTTGTTTTATCTTTCGCTTTTTTCATCTAATCTTTGGATTATAACTTTTGTTACTTCAGTTTTTTCATTCGCAGTTGTTAAACGATAGCATAACACTTGGAAATTTAATAGTCAATAAAAAATCGTAATCTGGATTCGAATTTTACTTTCTTTCAAAGTATCTTTTACTTTCTGTTTCAAATAGTTTCTTCTTCTTAACACTAAAATTTCAAAGATTTCGTTAATTTTAATATGGATTAGATTTGTTTTCACTTTCTAATGAACTGAAAACTTTTTACGTCAATACAAATGAAAGTTGTCTTAAGCCAATTAATGAATTTTAATTATAACTCAATAATTTACATTACTTAACATGTAAATTTATTGTTTAAAATAAGTTTTCGTTAATTACGTTAAATTGTTCAGGTATTATAAATTGTTGTAAAAAGTGAAGGTGTGGTTTTACATCCTTACGATAAGTACTGACCATGAAAAGTATTACAGTTTGTGGCATACATCCGCTTAGTCCAATTTGTAGGTTATTAAGATGCATTAAATTACGTGCGTATACTCATCGTGCTTACCTGTTTTCTGTTAAAATTTGGTCATAAATTTAATCAGGTGCACAGTCTACCGATATGAAACTTGATCCTCGTACTTGTCGAAATAACTTTTTCTTTTGAAAGATTCACAACGAAAGAATCGAAAGGTGTGCCTAATGGTGTTGCGATTCGAATACGAAATTTCCACCCTGTAACTCAACTAGGGATCACACCAAGCCACTGTTAGGTTATCATTTTTTTTAAATCATCGGCTTTACTTTAAAACTAACATAATTTATCGATATTTAAGGAAATATCTTGTGCGTGCAATATGTTAAATTAGTATCATCAGTTTATATGCTCTAAATAAATACATATGAATAAAAAGGAAATTAAATAAAACTTTTTAATTAAATTTTTTGGGTTGTGTGCTAAATGAAAATGATTAAAAAGTTCTAGATAAGCATCTAAGGATTTAATAATAATTGAAGCTTAACAATTTTGCCAATGAGATTTAAATCTAAAGCAGAAGATTCCAAAAAATAGACAAAATAATTGTAATTTTTAGTCTTCAATCTGCAAAATTACAAGAAATTTATTAAATTGATGATTTTGAATTTTCTTCATTTTGTTATCACTAAATTCTAGATTGGATCAAATAATACCATACACGATAGGACAGACACGTGTTGGAGTTCGGTTAATCCAAAATCGTAATGTGGCACTTGAACTGCAGATTAAATATAACTATTGACCACAATCTCACGCATGAACTGCATTTTAAAATAGGTACATCCTTTTAATACCCAAATTATAAATACCTCAAATTTAATCCGGGCATCCAAAATAATTACATGTGTAAGTTTACAAAGTCGAATTTAGGCATTTAAGTAGTGCCAATTTATTAGAATAGACTAGAATTCATTAGTTAAAACGTCCTAACTAACAAATAAATGAGTTTATATGGATGGTATTAAGCCATTTTCATATCATTTAACAGAAATTTAATATAATCATACATTACAGAAGGCATTAAATACAATTTTATAATGAAGACAGCATTATAATATCTACATAAATTCAGATTTCTCCCGAAAACCAACTTGTGAGTTAGGACGTTTTAACTAAACACGGCAGTACATTACTTTTGATTTTTTGAATACCTTCTAATTGAAACTAGAGAGTAATTTTTAATCACAAATAAATAATTTTAAAATAGTTTTGGATCGTGCGCGTCGCACGACGAGATTATGCGGTCAAACTGCAAGCCAGTATTACTGCAATATTCCAGGAGTGCAGTTACACTCATTTTTATTTTTAAAACTTTCCATATTTAATTGTGCTGTGACTTTCGTTACAACAGGTATGAAATTATTTCTATCTCTTTGGTTGTTTTCAACCACTTCATTTTGGCAACTATCACAGGGTTGATAGATGCAATAACACCTTTTAATTTTGAGGAACATCTGCTTCCAGAATTTTGTAAGATGTGGATCATGGATTTCGCTGTTTTGGCTCTTAAATGGTTTATTTTTGAATGTTTTTATGGTGACTGGTTTTCGTCACCATATCCCGCCATTTAATGCCACGTTTTGGAAATTCCATGCCCATCTATCTTTATTGCCAAATGGAAGATGTTCCTTTTAGATGATAATTTCGAAGCTTATACCGATTATTTCCCATTTTTTTGGTGTCGACAACTTTTCTTAGTGTGTTTTAACAATGTGATATGTCTTAGAGTGATGTAATTTTGATCATTTGCCATCAGATAATTTGAAGATGGGGAGAGTATAGGTGCAGATTGGGATTTTTGTATGAATACTTTTTGTGAGTTTTATCTTTCACTGATGCCTCGATCGACAGGACTATAACTGATAAATGAAGCAACGTATACGGAGAATGCGAAACGCTCTGTTCCCATCCGAGTAGAGTAAGAACTTCATTTTGACCGTCTCTCCTCGGCAGGCAATGGCAAACTACCGAGGTAATCTGCCAAGAAATTCCATCTCGAAATGAAGTGTACTATACACTTCCCGTGGTTCGGAGCCCACGTTAAACAAGTAGGTCCTCTATGTATGTAAAAATAATTCGAACGCACATCATGTACATCATAGAAAGAGATGGGTCACCAAACCCTCATTACGGTAAAAGGGTCGAGAAAAAGAAGGACCTAACAGTGAGTATAAAGGTATTCGTATTATATGAATATCTAAAAGTATTTTTTAATTTATTCCATTCAGAAGTAAGTAATTTCAAAAATTAATTACTGACCATAATAATATACTTTCATGACTATAATAAACGTCGCACTAAAAATAAAGCCATACATTATTTTAATTTTTGCAACAAATAAAAAAATTTCAATAAAACTGCACTAAAAGAAGCGTAATAAGTATTCATACAGGTAATTTTAAACGGTCGTTATTCAATAAAAATTTGCTGCATGACAATGTTGCTGTGATGAGTAACTTAAAATAATATTTGTCTTGCTTTGTTAGATATTACAATTAATTATAGTATATTATATGAAATGGGCAGTAAAAGTGTAAAAACAACTGAACATGAACTAAAAATAGTTTTAAATTTACATAATCATTTAAAATTATTGTGTGAAGTTGTCGAAATAATTAATAGACCACGATCACCAGTTCAGATTATTATAAACAGTTACTCTTTCACAAAAACAATTAAAAATAAAGAACGTACAGGTCGTCTTCAAAAAGTTAGCAACATTCATTCAATATGAAAATTTTGAACCGATTCTGAATTAAGTGCAGTCAACATTGCAACCGAGATGCCAAATATATTAACGATAAAATATATCAACCAGCAATGATATGATTGGATATCATGGTTAAAAATGCCCAGAAAATACTTTATATCAAGAACACTAACAGATTAAAATACTCCAACGAATATAAAATGTTGAAAATTACTACTGCAATCGGGCGATTAACACCGATGTATCAAAATTAAACATTTTTGGATTAGATGGAAGACGGTTGGTATGAAGAAAAAAGAATACGTAGTTAAATCAACAAAACTTACAACACGGAGTTAGATTTGTAATAGTTTTATGTAGAGTACCATGAGTGTATTTGGAGTACAAAATTCTTATTTTATTGATGTTATGATGTACAACAAAATGTATATCAATATATTGAAAGATAATTTAACATTAAGTCCCTAAAAATGGGCCTGTAAAACAATTATATATTTATGTAAAAATATGATCTCAGGTATAAATCTTGAAATACAAGAATGTGGACACTATACAATACACCAAAACATATGGAAACATCTCCCCAAAGTCGCAATATTAATCGCCTCGAACATTTATGGGATTAAATATCTCGAACCTTGCCTAATGAAAAGAAAAATGTTAAGCAGAAGTGATTTAAAAACTGATTTGCAAGAAGAATAAAAAAAAATACCGCCCTCAGAAACGGAAAATGTAATTAAATCTATGCCTAGGCAAGTTTAGATGCCAAAGCTGCAGTACTAAGCACAAAAGGGGTATCTGCTTTGAGGTAAAAATCAAGAAATCAATTATTTTGTTTAACATCATTGCTCTAATCAGATAAGTTGGCTTGCCATTGTGAATTATATAATTTTATTTAATTTTTATGTAGATTCACCTATTTTTAAGACCTAAAATGGCGAAAAATACTCTTTCCTATAAAAATCTCTTTGCCATGATTTACTAAGCGAAATCATTGTAACTGCTTATTATTAAGGCAATAAACTGTATCTACGCAGATAAGACCAAAAGGTTTAGTAATGTACAAATAGATTCAAGTTTTTCCATTCCATTCGGAATATTGCTACTCTGCTTCTCTGCTAAGTTTTCACGATCCATTTTTGGAAGGTCTACAAATAAGAATTTTGTATTTTAATACGAACCCTTCAATTTTTACATTTACATGGGTTTTACATTTTTATCATGGCGAAGTTCGCGAACTGGCAACGTTTGGAAATTATTAAAAATTACTACCGAAATTCTGAGTCGGTGGTCGCAACTTAAGAGCGCTTACTTCAATTTTCGGTCGTAATAATCTTCCCATCAGACAGGCTGTGTGTGCTGTAGTGGATAAATTCGAGTCCACATATTCACTATTGAATGTTCCTGTGCCAATAAGACAACGTACCGATCGAAGTACCGAAAATATTGCAGCCGTAAGTGCTTCAGTTCAAAATTAGCCAAATCAGTCGATTCCACGCCATTCACAGGAATTGGAAATCTCTCAGTCCATATTGTGGTGAATTTTGCGCAAAGATCTTGGCGTACACCCTTAAAAGATCAAATTAATTCAAGAACTGAAGCCTCTTGATCATTTGAAGCGCCGAAATTCTCCGATTGGGCTCTGCAAATTTTGAATAAAATCCTGAATTTCATCAAAAAATCATCTTCAGCGATGAGGCTACTTTTTGGCTTAATAGCTTTGTCAATGAGCAAAATATGCGTTATTGGACAGCATAAAACCTACATGTGCTTCAAGAGACTCCATTGCATCCACAAAAGTGACCGTGTGGTGTGGATTTCATGTCGGAGGTGTGACTGGACCGTATTTTTCGTCGATGAAAATGATTGCCATGTTACGGTCAACGGAGTTCGCTATTGTGCCATGTTGGAAGACTATTTGTGGCCAGAATTGGATGAACTTGACATCAGTGATATGTGGTTCAAACAAGATGGTGCAACTTGCCTCACAGCTGCTCAAACAATTGATGTATTGAAGGGGAAGTTCGGTAATCGTATAATCTCGAGAAATGGTCCGGTGGAATGGCCACCTCGCTCATGAGATTTAACGCCGTTAGATTTCTTTTTATGGGGTTACGTTAAGTCGTTGGTTTATGCCAACAACATTAGAGGAGCTCAGAAACAATATCGAACGCGAAATTGCCAACGTTCCGGCCAATACGTGGTGGAAAAATTGTGGAAAATTGGCTGCAAACGAGCTCACGGTAGTCATATGGACGAGATCGAATTCCATACTTAAATGTAACCATGTGTACTACACCTGGAATAAATTTCAGCCTGATATCTCAATTATCCTGTGTTTTATTTAAATACAGAAATTGTTATGTCCTTATTGAAAACCCGTTGTTTCAGTGTGTTACTTTATTTTTTTAAGTAAATATTTTCATTTTTTTTCCATGTAACTATTAAATTATCTGTGCATACGATTGTATAGTATATAACAGGGGTGGGCAACCTTTTGTATAGCAGGGGCCAGAATAATACTTACGTTCCGTCCGCGGGCCTTAGTAGTTAATGGACACATTTTTGTTACTTGTATTTTTTTCTGAAAATATAAAAACAATAATATGACAAAGTTAATTAAGTAGGGAAAGGCTTGTAATTTGACCACCCTTAGCATTTTTGCTCATAACTCATCTTCAAATTGAAATTTTTTGGATTCCTTTACACAATTGGAAAGAAGAGGTCTTTAGCTAAAATTTTGCTAATGATACTTATTAGATTACTCAAGAAACAAAAGAGTTATGACCATTCTCCCGAAGAGTCGAAAATTGGAAATTTTAATTTTTGGCATGTAAGTTGACCACCTCATAAAAAGTTGCTGAAAAGTTAAATAACTTAAATGAAACCAACTGATATACAAAATTAATGATCTTTTATTGAGTTTTAAGTACAAAAGTTAAAAAAAAATAAAAAAGAATAAAAAAACATAAAAAGATGAATTAATTAATCATCATCACTTGATGATATAAGTTTTTGGAAATAATTTTTTGGAAATAAGTTTTGGAAATAAATTTTTGGAAATAAGTTTCATGGTTATGTTTTATGGTTATGTAAATGGGAATTTATTGGAGAAAATCATTCAAATTACTTACCTGTTATTGATTGTACGATTGGGAGGAAGATAATTATTCACTGGTCGTTCCTACCTGCTTTTGTTTGGTCCAAGATCAGAAGCTGTTTTTCAACTATAATATTCACGCTTCGACGCTCCACACCATACCGGCCGCATCGGAAAACTCCGGAAGAACATTATACTTCGGTAAGAGTTTTTTGTGACGCACTTACTATTTGATAAATAGACGAATCGTTTTTAAAATTCGGGCGCGCATAAACTTTGGGGGATTTTATTACGAATGTTTCACTTTGTAAAATTTAATTTGTTTAGCTATAAGAAAACTAATATTTTGTCTAAAAATTTTTATTGTGTTAAATAAATTCCATTATTTTTCGTTTTGATAACGTTTGCGTTTAATTTCATTTAATAGCAGTAGTAGATCGAAGAATAAACAGATACAATTTTCCATTTATTTGAGTCGTCTTTATAAGAAAGATCACTGATTAAGGTGACGTATATGAGTGTTTTGATTGATCTAGATGAACCCAAGTTTCGACCCAAATTATCGAGTCTGTCATGCATATAGCTGGTCGGAGCATTATTGAATTAAGTGCCATTACATTCCTCGCTATATAAGTAAAAATTTTTAATCTGTACAGTAGCGAAACATGGCAATATTTATAAGACATTTTATTACATATATCTTAATTTTATCTACCTAGCAGTTATAAAATAAGTGTGTTATTTTTAACTATTGACAATTAACATTAAATTAAACTTAACAATAACTCAAAATTATGGCATGGATGTTATTTATTAATATACAACTGAAGATAGCAATAAACACTGCTGAAAGGTTATGAACAAAATATATTTTTAATTTATTGTTTAATTTACTAGTTAATTTGTCAAGTTTCATTTAATATAAAAAAATATAAAGGTAGATGTAATAAAAAAAACTCGTACATTATAACTAATTTTTTTCCATTATGAATTTAATTATGCATGTGTGTAGCACTGCGATTTTCTTTTTTAGTAAACATAGAACTATCATAATATGATATACTTAGATTAACTATATAATTTATCGAAACAATTTTATTCCTACTTTCTACTACTTCATTATTTAAGATAAAAAAGTAAAATCGCATCTAGGTGTCACTATTTGTAATCGTTGAAATAGCAATAAGGAGATTCAGGAACAAAATTATTATGAACTTTCTTATTTTTTTTAAAATAAAAAATAAAATTTTCACATGACTCATTCAAAAAGATGTGATGTAGTCGCAAAGGCTTTTCTGAATTAATATAATATTTTACGATCAAAAAAATTATTTATCTCTAACTATTGGCGTGCATTAAAAATTAGTTCAATAAACAACATAAGTTGCTTTTAAAATGCATGATTCCGGGTAGTTTTAAAAGCATTTTAACGACATTAAGGATCAATAAATTAAAATAGCACGCAAAGTCCATCTTATGTGAGACATGGTAAATGTTAGAAAAAAGTATAATCAGAGCGTGTAGTGAATTACATTCCCAAGATGAATCGGAGCAAAATGGAAATTGAAACTAGCAAATACTATCAATTATTTATTACAAATATTTTAACATTAACAACACGAGAAATTACTTATTTGCTATTACCGCCATTTATGTTGTTAATGCGTAAAACTTAAATAGAAATTTAACTATTATCTACTCATTCTCACATTGTTCAAATATGAATTTTTCCAATGTCGTAAAATAAATAAGAGAAAATAGAAAGAAAAATGTAAAATACATTCAATATTTTGGATTCTTTTATAATTATTTTACATTTAATCGATTTTATTAGAAAATTGACATTTTTAATTCGAATCAATTTAAATAAATTGCCCATAATTTATAAAATTGTAGTCTGAAGAATATTTTACATTCAAGGCCATAGAGAAAAAATGTTGAAGTGAAAGTATTTTCATTATCAATGTCATAGCACATAAGAGAGTGAAATTTTGAATAAATTTATTTATTGTGATATAAAGGTTGTGTAACCTTTATCTAGCCAAATTTTTTGCTATCCCAAACTGGAGCTGAATTACCTGTTGAATAAGTCTAATCGTAAAATAATTGCAACAATCATTTCTATATTTTTAGTTTAAAATGCCCTTAAACTGAATCAGCTTGAAAAGGTCGTCCATATCCTTTCATATGCAATGTCTGTTTTTATTATTTTCCTTTTCCCGTATAAACCAGTTTTGTTTCTACATTATTGAGATATAATAATTAAACTCCAAGAAATTAGCATATATTTAGTTAAATGCAAGAAGGTTATCGGTTACAAAATCGCACAAATATCTATAAAATTAAAAGTTAGGTACCGTATTAATTAATTAATCAAAAATTTAATTAATGTCATTGAACTGGGTGGAGTAAATTATTACTCAATAGTGAAACTTTGACAAACCAAAACTGTATAAAACACATTAAATACTAATTTATGGACTTTTAATAAATAATTTATTCAAAATAGTTTTAATTTAATTTTTAATTAATTTCACTTTTAGCGAGTAGGTATAGATTATTTACTTAGTTAAGATGAGTTTGCATTGCATTTAAAACAACTTTTAGTAATCGAAAGTTTTCATAAAGATACCTTTTTTAGAAGTAATAATAAAAAGAAATTTATATTATGGGACAAAATAGAAAATACCCAAGAATTGTTTTTATAATGAAGTACCACTAAAGAAATAAAGACAATGCAATTTTTAGACACAACACTTTTAGACAATATAACGTAATTTTTAATAAAATTATTGTTATTACAGTAATTACATTATTATACATTTTTGTTCATTGCTATTTAATTTTAAGCGCGATTTTTGCCTATATCTTTCTAGGAACCTCAACTGGCACGTATTGAGAGATCCCTTTCGTTTCCTGTAAATGAAAAAATTGCTGGAAATTTTGTAAAAGTACAACTGATACGTACTTTCGAATTAATTCAACAGCATCTTCGAATTGAAGACCTAATTCCATTAGGGCCAAAGCTACCATCACTGGTGCTCTACCAAATCCAGCACTACACTGAACTGCGATACAGGAATCTGGTTTTCTCTTGATATGTTCTTTTAAAAATCTAAACCATTCTTTAACTAAACTGTTAGATGGGCAACCGCCATCTTCATACATTAAATCATATACAAAAATATCCTTATGATCAAAATTATTAGTCGATGAGGTAGTGGAACACAATCGTACAAGAGCTGTTACGTTGTGTTCTGCGAGAATCTAAAATTTGCAAAATTTCGTGATACATGATGAATTTATAAATCTGTATAGAGTTATTTCAGAATAAAACTGATGTGTTTGAAACTAGCGGAAACTCTACATAACGTTCTTTCAGATTTCTTTCTGGTGGTTGGAGGCAAGATTAACGAAAGTTCCATAAATAATACCACATTATCTTAATTTGGTAAATAGATCTGATATTCAAAAAGATTAACAATATCCGAAACAGTAAGAGTGTATTATTGGAAGCTTGTGAGAAAAGTTTCTTGATTTAAAAATTTTAAACTTAATTAAAAAAATTATTTACAGGGTTCAATGGTGGATGATTTATGTGAAATGGCCGATAAAACACTTACGTTAATAAATTTAGAAGTATTGATTCCATTGGGTATATCCGTAATAAGAAATTTAAAGTTTTTACATTCGATCTCTGTTGGAGGTTGACGGTTAGCCATCTAAAATAATGTAAATTTATGAAAACTTGTATTATTCAAGTACAAATTATTTTCAAAATTTTTAAGGTTATGTTATTATTTGAAATTTATCTTAATTTAAATGTTTTTATAGCTATGCATACTTATACAAAGGTAAATTTGAAATATTTTAAACATTAGTACTAATTATTCAAGGTAACCTAAAATTGAATGTAGTTTTCAAACTTTGTGTTATTAACAAAAAAGTTGTTTTTAATTCCTATCAATTTTTTGTGTTATTGATCTTAAATGCCATTTTAATTATATAAGTTAAAAAACTATCACAAGTTTGCAGCTATTAATAATTAAGACATACAAATAAATTTTAAAATAGGTAGGTAGGTACGAACAAAATTTACACAATACAATCACAGAAATTGTTTTGCTTACCTTTATACGAGTAATATTATAATTATGTTAAATCATGGGTAAAAGAGTTATTATAATGACGTTGCTGGTAGCAGCTAGATTTGATTATTTTCTGTTCTTTTGATTTATGTATATCGTGAATACCCTCCAACTACCCTTAGCAGATATCATAATTCTCAAGTTTAACATTCTGAAGACAAATTTTGAAATATTATAGATTATTAATATTTAAATTAAAGCAAATATTAACGGGTTTTTGAATTGGGGGAGGGGGCTAATTTTTAAAAAAGATTAATAAAACTAAGTGTTCTCAGAAGAAACATAAAATATTTAAATATATACATTGTAAAAATAATATATGTGTATCAATACAATAATTAATTAAAATTAATTTTCTCCACGTTAAAACACATAAAAATTATATTTAATTTAAAATTCATTAACAACTAAGAACATAAAATTAATTTTATTACCTTAATGAATAAATTCTCGATGAGTTTCAAAAACACAAAAATCTGTGGAGGAACCAACCAATTGATCGAAATCAAAACATCATTTTCGGGGAAATTATTTCTTTAAAGGCATCCATGGATATTATAGTAATAGCTTTGGTAATAGTAAAGATATAACAGTTTGTTGTGAAGATAGAAAATGCTGTACAAATTCTTTGACGCTTCTTCGATTTTAAAATTTTCTTTTTCTAATAAGTTTTAAATAAATTGCCACCATTACTATTAAACATTTAGACCATAAAACAAATATCATGATGTGTATTGTTTATTTTGCAGTGATCATAGAATAAGTTTCGAATCTAGGTCGAGGAATCATTTTCAGCACATCATCTTGCTAAAGCTTCTCGTCCATTTGGACAAAAATAATCCGAAACGTTTTAAAAATTTGTCTATTATATACCATTATGTAACCGTTCGTATCTTATTAGTTGTTTCCCGCGGTTAACTTTAAGTATAATGGGCACATCCGTATCAGCTATGTAAATCCCATCAACTACATTTGCATTATATAATATACTAGCTGGCACGGGCGGCATCCGCCGCCCTTAGCCATCTAGACCCAGAATAGATCCGAGTAGGCCATAGTTGTTCGGCCTTCGGCCTCACAGGGGGAGGACCATAATAGATCCGGGAAGGCCATAGTTGTTCGGCCTTCGGCCTCACAGACCGGACCATAATAGAACCGTGAAGGCCATAGTTGTTCGGCCTTCGGCCTCACAGACCGGACCATAATAGATCCGTGAAGGCCATAGTTGTTCGGCCTTCGGCCTCACAGACCGGACCATAATAGATCCGTGAAGGCCATAGTTGTTCGGCCTTCGGCCTCACAGACCGGACCATAATAGATCCGTGAAGGTCAAAGTTGTTCGGCCTTCGGCCTCACAGACCGGACCATAATAGATCCGTGAAGGCCATAGTTGTTCGGCCTTCGGCCTCACAGACCGGACCATAATAGATCCGTGAAGGCCATAGTTGTTCGGCCTTCGGCCTCACAGACCGAACCATAATAGATCCGTGAAGGCCATAGTTGTTCGGCCTTCGGCCTCACAGACCGGACCATAATAGATCCATGAAGGCCATAGTTGTTCGGCCTTAGGCCTCACAGACCGAACCATAATAGATCCGTGAAGGCCAAAGTTGTTCGGCCTTCGGCCTCACAGGGCGGACAATAATAGATCCGTGAAGGCCATAGTTGTTCGGCCTTCATCTGTCATCTTTCATCTTTCATCTGTCATCTGTCATCTGTCATCTGTCATCTGTCATCCGTCATCCGTCATCTGTCATCTGTCATCTGTCATCTGTCATCCGTCATCTGTCATCTGTCATACATACATACATACATACATAATCTTCACGTAAAGTTACATCTTCATGTAAAGTTAAATCTTCCGCAAAGAGGTGGATCTTCCACGTTCTGCGACCTATATAAAGTGCTCCGGTCTTATTCGCGGCATTCAGATTAATTTGTTAGTGGTTTTTTGTTAGTGGTTGGCATTTTTCGAATTAAAGCCGCCATCCCTGCCATCTGTTGACAGTATTTTCAGATTAATTTGTTAGTGGTTTTTTGTTAGTGGTTTGCATTTTTCGAATTAAAGCCGCCATCCCCGCCATCTGTTGACAGTATTTTGAATCACTGACTGTCCGTCAGATTAATTATTTGACAAATTAAATTTTTTGTCAAACTTGTGATTTGATTTTCGAAAAAAGCGAATAACTGTTTTCCCCGCTCGAAGTTCTTCTCCATATATGCGACAATAGTTGCGCCTGGAGCTACAAAATAACTGTGCAAAATTTGGTTGATATCGGTCCACGGGTCTAGGAACGTATAGCGAACACGCAAACAGATCTTCTCTTTTATATATTTAGATAGATAATAATAATTATTATATGTTATTTATTGAAAAGTAAAACTTGCACACCTTGATACTATTCTATTAATTAAATCATAAAATAAAAAAAGTGAACGTTTCAATTTCGGACAAGATTTTGTATGGTTCCGTTAAATTCACTACGCGTGTGCGTGTTTACATGTTATCAAATAAATTAAATTTTTTGAAGTTTTTTTACGAGGTTTTCATAAATTAATAAACTGCACTCTTCTCTTCTGACGACGGTCATGGCCTGAACGTCAGAGAAACCAACTGCTAACGCAAGGTTTCCCCGGTTCGACTACGGGTACAGTCTAAAATTTTCTTGACCGTCTTCTGTTCTTTCGGAGGGCACGTAAAACCGTGTATAATGTATAATTTGTATAATTGCGCTTCCAATTGTAATTGTGTTCAATATATTTATTGTTACCTTATTCAGCTTATTATTATTATTATTGAGAAAGCAACCTAACCTAAAACCTAACAGCAGGGTAGCACGTATTTAGGTTTCTACAGTGCATGTGGGTAGAAATGTTTATTATCTCTCATTAGGGTTGAACAAAAAACCTTTCTATCTTATTAGATATATCATTACATTTAGAAGGAAACCCCCGAAAATGATTAAGTGGTCGAACTTTTCTTTGTTTATATAAAACTTTACTGAAATGATTAATGTTTATTGGTCATATTACAATAGGCACATGAATCTTTAGGAATATAAAATCTTACGATTAATAAACCCTATTGTGGCGAGATGAAGATATCAAAGAATAAATTAAGGCAAGGATGCAATAAGTACATATTGCTGTGTTGAACTGAGTCCTATAAAAGTGCCACACGTTGGGCTAGCCAAAAAGTGCTATGTAGGTCTCTGCCTACCGGAGCTAAACGTTCTTAATATTATTGTTTGTACGAGTGTACGTAGATGTACCTCGTCAATAAAAATGATTGTAAAATTATTTGATAAATTGCAATAAAATAAAATTTCACCTCGGCTTTGACTATTTCGGAGAGCACTGACTTACCTAATCTCAAGTTGGGCTCTTTCCTTGACGAAGTCGTGATACTGAAATACAAATTACTGGTCGTCGGAAAATAAGGTTGCAAAAACAAATTATGCTCCGTTTTCAAAGGAATATTAATTTTATTATAAATTGTGCAAAGAAAATAGAAAAATGAATCGAAATTCTTAAATTTACTGACAAAATCTTAATATTAAAACTTTAAACGAGCTAACGCACGCGTATTTCAGTTGCCAAAAATTTTCACTAATTTTTATTAAAATAACTTTTAATGTGAAATTACCTTAATCAATGTAGGGAATTTCTTGTCACTAGTTTCTAACAGCATACAATAGGATAGTTTTGCTTGGTTGATGACCTTCGGTTACTGATAATAATGCAGATAAGTTTTCTTGTGCAGTGTCGAGCCACGTTTTATGCGGAACCAAATTTTTCAAAATAAACACAATCACTTGATAAATTCAACGAAATTGACTTTTTAGATACGTAAGTATATTTGCTTTTATGATATTTTCACTTTTCATACGATTTTAAAACAATTTTCTCACTATTTATTTAATTTTTAGGAGAGGCTAAATTTTCACCACCATTAAATTCAAGAATCAACTTATTATTTTTTTTAACCAATTGTTTCACCAACGTTACTTGTGTTTTCCAAGGCAATTGTGATTTTCCATTAATCGATGTAAAATCAATTCATTTGACGTTAAAGTTTGCAGGTTCGTACTTAGCCCAAAATAATTGTAAAATTTTTTTAATAAAATTTTTTTTATGTTTCAGATTAAATTGAATTAAAGTTCTTGCATTTTTGCCGATCTTCCAGTAACTTTTGAAGAAGATGTTGTTTCCGTTTGTGGTACATTGAGTTACGAAGCACTTTGACACATGTAAAATTTTGTTATTTTAAAAGTTCTACGTTTCAACACATTTTTATAACTAATACTTTGAACAATTATTTTTGATTTCAAATTACATTTCTTATAACTACTTAAATTAATTTACAATTTTAACAAACCTTTATTTTATAAACAGAATTAAAACGTTGCATTTGAATTTATTTTGTCATCTCGTTCCGTGACCTTGTCTTTACATAAATTTATGACGTTAAAGCAGATTTTTGGTGTCAGATGAAACCTTTACTTTCGAACAAATAAGTCCTGTGCTATCTTTATTAATAAATTAAAACTTTGAATCAAAACGTGATCATTTCTATTGACGTGGTAGTGGTACATTGCAATATATATCGAAGACTTCTATAAAAATATTATTAAGAAACAAAAGAATATTCATAAACGAGCCATTATGGAGGTGAAAGGAGAAGTAATAAAAAAGAAGAACATAAGCTGGACTAAAAATGCGATTATATCGAACAATCATATCGGCGGAACCCGAAGCTTGAAAAACCATTAAATCGGTCAGAAAATCTAGCAAATCGGGAATTAATTTGGGAATTAAATTGAAATGAGTGCAGCACTTTGAACAGTTGTTGCAAGAAGAAAGACCTGCATTGATGTAGCAAAAGCAAGAGGGGCAACAGCTACTATAACAGATCGAATATACCTGCAAATTAAACAGTTTCATGAAGCAACTGTAGCAACTAAACAAAAGAAGTCATCTTGACCGGGTGGAATATATCCGAAAGCTGAATGAAGAAGACACCCCAAAAGAATGGAGAAAATCATAATATATAACAACTATACATAAAAAAGGCCCCACAGAAGATCAAAAGAAATACCGGGGTATAACGGTTATCCCAACAATAGGTAGTACACACTCATGGTTTCTTAGAAATGTGGTGGAAAAAGATATTAAAGATAATCAACTAGAAGAACAAGTAGGGTTCAGAGGTTGAAGATCTACGATTGACAACTTGTTCACTGCAAAAACCTCCCTAGAAGAACGGGTACAACGGTGTCGAGAGACGCACATAGACATTATTGTCAATTTCCAATAGGTATCACAACTGTGAATAGAAATACAAAAACTGAAAATAAGACTGTTTTTGATTAGAGTTATTCACAAATATTATAAATATATCTATGCCGCAATAAAGGAGAAACAAAGTTACAGAGAGGTTTAGAACAACTAAGGGACAGACAAGGATCTTCTTTATCAACCAATCCAATCAAAATTTATTTAAACGAAATCCTACAAGAATGGATGAAGAAGTGTAAGAATATGGAACTTAGAGCGGGAGACAACATACTACACACCCTCTTTTGTGCGGACAATCAGGTTATGATAGCAAAAGATGAGCAGGATTTGAGTTATATGATTAGAAAACTTTATGAAGAATATACAAAAGCTGAACTCACCATGAATTTGAATAAATGCGAATATCGCACTGTCGAAAACCAAAAATGCAATTACCTACCCCTAGAAGAATAGATAATAAAGGGGGTGCCTAAATGTAAATATCTTGGAGTCATAATGAACAAGGAATGAAACAGTAATGACGAAGCAAAGTAAGAAATAATAATCAAGGGCAAAAGGGTTAAGCAGCAGCAAATTCATTATTGTGGGAGAAAAATATAAGGAAAAAACCAAAGAAAAGAATATAAAAATATTTAGTCCGAAGTGTGTGATTTAGGTGCAGAAAATAGACGAAAATTGTTGGCTACAGAAATAGACTGTTTATGCTTAAAGGCTGAGACACAATTGCCCGGTAACGGGAACGGTAACGATAAAGAAGTTAAATGTACCTGCTCTTATGGACCTATGCACAACAAGCCGCTAACAAACCGATAACGCAGTCCATAAGAGCAGGTACATTTAACTTCTTTATCGTTACCGTTCCCGTTACCGGGCAATTGTGTCTCAGCCTTAAGATCAAAATTGGAAAGGGTGTGGAATGGGATTATTAAAAGAAGCACGAATATGGAGATAAACAGAGCAGAAGAAGTAGAAAGGACACAACTTATATGGTTAGGATACCAAAAGAATGGTGCAAAATAGAGGGCCACGATAAGTATTACAAATGGATCCTTTCGGAACGAAGAAAGAAAGGAATCGCAGAAATCTGGAAGAATAGTTATGCTACGATAGAAAGAGATGGAAACTGGGAAAGGAGAGGCGGCACCAGCCATAGAAAGTCTGCATGTAAGATGCTGTGGAATATTTGATTTTTCTGTTTCTTAAAAATTATAATAAAACTCAGGAGTGCTGGAAGAATGTGAATCTGAGAGAAGATTATTTCTTCTGAGAGATCTGAGAAAGGTTTTTGAAAGAATGGACATGTAACGGTTGGATCAAGGATTTAATTTTAAATATGAAATTTTTTGTATATTTTTGAAAATGAGTGGAATATTTTAACTTTTAACATGAGAAGATTGTATGAAGATTATGACGAGTATGAAGATTGTGTTGGATAGTGAAAATTGATGATCCCATGGAATGTGGAATTTTTAAATTAAGACAATTTAAAATCAATACTGATAATAATTGTAAATCTAATTGGATGCAACTATGCACGAGTATCTACGTAGTATATATTTCGGATTGCATTGAATACATTGTAAGGTAATAGTATTAACAGTTATGCTAAACACTTCACAATATCTCACACTCTATAAGATTTATAGAAGTCATTTTCGTCCTAAAGTGAACTAGTATGGAAATATTGCGAAGAAACATTTTGTTTTCGCCATTTTTTTAAAATTGGAATCGGCGCAATACGAGACTCTGGTCAGGGCTGTCGAGCCGAATGGTTGTGTTTTTCGAGTGCATCGATGAAGTGATAGTGGAACCAAGTTTGATTTGGAAGATCAATCACCCACGGTAGTTTGGGGATCCAGTTGGTTTTCGCTGCAATCGATTCTCGAGCACCGAGGCTCCTTCCGTTCCGGAATTTTTGGGGCTTTAACGCAGATTTCGGGGGTGCAGACCTGATCAGGAGTCGCAGGTATTTCGTATCATTTCTCTTTTGTGTTATGGTATTAATTATTATTTTTTTAATTGTTTTAATATTTTTGGTTTTCTCTTTGCCTTGCATTTTTGATTGGAACGTTTTTGGCCGAAATTATCGTTAAGTCGCAGGTTTTGCTTTTCTGTTCGACGTTATTAGAGGTTATCTAATCTGACGTCGCAGACGTGGATTTTAATGCCAATGTTTGAATTTTATATTTTGAAAACTAATTAATTATTTATTATATTATTATGTTTTATTTAATTGAGTTTGAACTGTGCATTATTTTCTCTAGGTAACAACGAGCAGCGTTTGGTCAAATGCATTGGCATAAGAATTCCTACGCGTTCGATATAGGTTCAAATCTTGTATTTGAAATTCTATGTTGGACTTTTTTTATGTTTATTTTTGGTTATATTTTTTTTAAGAAGGCAGCGATGTGCGACCAACGTACAGGGTGTTGCATTTCATCGGTGTCGCTTCCGCTTGGATTTTATTGTTGGAAGTTCGATTGTGGTTCCACCGTATGTGGGATTTTTTTTTAATGACCACTCGAACGTTCCGTTGATTAATTTTGGGGAGTGGTTCTTGGTGGTAATGTCTTTGACACTGTACTGGTTCTGGTCGGCTAACGCAATTTCCATCCGACATCGCTTATGTCATAGCCTTCCAGCAACGAACATCTAATTGCTGATTATTTTTGTTGTGTTACCAAAGCTGTTTCCTTGATTTTCTTCGGGGCGTTCATTTGACACGACCCACGGCCTTGCCGCCGCTATATCGAGCTGGCTTATACCTACCATCAGGGCCCCACGCAAATTAAAGTAGAATTTATTTTCTGCGTGGACATTATCTGTTCCGAGCTACCTTCTCATTAGAGATAGTGAGGACAGATATTGTTTCAATATCTGCCGGGTTCGGTCTGGCACTTTTTTCGCTTTGAAACTCCGTTAACGCATTCTGATAGTTCGATTTGAGGTTTTTTCACGCTTTCAAACGCTTTATATTCTCTCATTTGAGTCCTTCGCGTGTTTTAAGCTTCTGAAATGGACGAAACTATAGCGTTTGCAAGCGCGGAACAGCTCCAAATCGAGTTATCAGAATATGTTTGACGGAGCTTCTAAGCGAAAAAAGCGCCAGACCGAACACGGCCATAGTAACTAGCTAAAATTTAAGGAATGAATTGTTGGCGTTTGTCGGCGTGGACATGCCAAAGATTATAAAAAGTGTCGGGTTGACCCTCACCGAGGCGGTCACGCCAGAATTTTGTGTAAAAGTTTAAATTTTTGAATTTGTTTTAAGCATAAATTTATAAGAAATGTGTAAAACAAAAAGTTTAACAACCGTATGTATAGTCAACTTAGTAACTACTAGCAACTAATATTAAAATAGCTATGGTTGCTGTAGTAATAAACAAATTGTGTTATATTTCTTATATATATATTGTTGTGATACGCGCTATCCATGTGAAGGATAGAGTCGTACCAACAAGGAGAGAAGTACAGTTGGAGACCGGAGGTTCAAACATATTTGTTTACATGTGTTTGTTTTGTTGTGTCGTTTGAATTTAATTTTAAGTTTGTTCGAGTTACATGTTGGGTGTAAACGGGATATACAACATGTGGAAATTAATCAAACGTGCAGAGAACCGTCGGCCATGTACAAACAAACCGATATATAAGAAGCTCCGGTTTGAAAAAACAAAATATATAGTAACGAACGTTACATAAAAAGTAAATAACAGTTCGATCAAGATCACGAAGCGTGACGGTCGCATATTAGTTACTGCGATATGCAGTTGTGCGAATAATTGCAATTCAAATAAAATATACTGAAATAAATTATATTCGTGAACGATATACGGTGGTACTACCCAAGAAGATTAATTCCTTGGAGAATTTAAGATTCCGCAAGATAGCGGGATACAGAAGGTGTTGGCAACGAAGGTTGTGATCGAGATCGTGTCTTATAGATACGTTGGGGAGATACGGATACCAAGTTATCCGATATATGAGAAGCAGATTGGAGATTGGAGATTGGAAAGTGGAATATTTGAAGAAAGAAAATAGTGCGCACGATACAAATTACAGGTTAGCTACCTTTTAATAATCAGTTCGTAGAATAGTAGTTTACATAAAGATTGTTTGATTGTTTGGGTTCTTGTTATATGTTGAAATTTGTTGATTTGATTAAAAACTTGTTAACGGAATTCCAACTGTAGTTTTATCTTTGTTGGAATCCAGAATTCGTTCAATCAAGAATAAGCTCGTATAAGAAGTGTTGGTTGATTCAGATCCTGACGCATTAATACCCTGAGAAGTAAGAGTCGATTTAAGGTAGGTGTCATAAACCGATTGTGTGCGTACTCGTGCAGTCTTCAAGGCACCAGACGCTACAATATATTGCAATGACTCCAAATATAAATAATTTTGAGAAAATAAATAAGCACTTTAAAAATCACAAATTGCATGAGGACTCTTAAAAACAAAGAAGAATTCCAACAGATAATTTTAAAAGCTCTAATAAAGTCAGTTATTAACAAAATAAGTGAGAGGAAAGATTCGTTCAGCAATAATATAAAAATTATGAACTACAGATAATAATTTTTATATTCATAAAAAATTTTGTTCAATGTATAATTAAATTTTAGAATTGTAAAGGTAGGTTAATTTTTAAGAAGTGAGGTAAATACACAAGAGGTTTACGTAGTTTGGTGTGATTACGGTAACGACAAAATGCAACGATTCGTTCATCCGGGACTAACACGTATTGAATGTGACCAGACGGTGGGTTGTTATGACGATTCTAAAACAGAGATAAAATTAATTAAAATGACATTTGGTTAAAATAAAATGATATCAAAGATGCGTGATACTTACGTTGAAAAAGGAATATCAAAGAGTGACAAAAATTGATAAATTCGTCGAAAAACCAGGGAAACAGGAGATTATAAAAAAATAAAAAAAAGATGATTAAAAACTGTGGGATAGGTCAGAGCGTTTTCTTGTACTCTGGTCCTAAAAGGTGATAATTTGGATATAAAAATCCAAATCAATGTGTTTTAACCTAAAACAAAGAAGAAGTTTTTAGATGGTTATAAGATTTGTATGCAGATTGATATATTAAAGAAAATTTAATTTGATAAAACTGAAGTCTTGGTACTTACCTTGGAACAAAAATAAAGTGAGTGTAAATGATTGGAGCTGATATTCAGATAAAGAAATCTCTGGAACACAAACACGTGTTGGGAACAAAGAAAAACGATTCAACAACCGTATGCAGTTTTGATTTGGCTAAGAAAACAAAAGGAAGTGTATCGACATCTATGTTCGGTAAGAATAAACTCATTTAACTTTTACGTGGTAAAATTGGACGGTTTAAAAATTTCAAAGGTTCGAACGATTCGTAAACGCGAAAATAAAAACATTGATTCACGCGATTTAATTAATTATTTGATTGTTGTTAACTGTAATTTTAGTATAAGTCGGGTTATTCGTTATTTGTTAATGTTATTGTTTGAAAATAAATTGTTTATATTATTCAATATCTTTTTGAGTATCATTGAGGGACGAATTTCCATCCTTTTAAGTTATCTTTCAGGAAAAGCAAAAGAGCACACCCTCGAGGAATCGACTTCTGTGATTAAGAGTATTTCATGCCAAAATAGTGTTCACAAAAGCAGAGCTAGCAAAAGGGGTATTAAAATCATAAAAGAAGGTTTTGTCAAGTTCATTATAAAATTTTAAATAAAGTGCATGTGGCCCCGTCTTTGAGAAACGGCACATTGCAATATATTACAGTGAACGGAATCTATTAAAAGTGCCACACGTTGGGCTGTCAAAATATGCTCTGATATGTCCCTTGCTAATAGGACCACACGTTTTAATTGGAAATGCTTTGTTGCTGGTTAACATAAATATACCCCGTCGATAGAAATATTTAACTTTACACAATTTACAAATAACGTAATGATAATAATGCCTCGGCTTAGCTGGTTCGTAGAGCATGTGCTTACCTTACTCAGTGTAGGTTCGTTCCGGGACCAATACTGTAATGCTGAAATCAAATTTTGGACTCGGAACAGGTCAAAAAAAATATCTTCCGTTGTGAATGCAATTATAATTTTATTAAGCACAATAATGTAATTAAATATTTTATCAAATAAAATGTTTTTAATATTAATCCTATATATCAAAATATCTAACATAAACGACAAAAAGCACGCGTCGTGTTGTCCAAAAATTCTCACTTATTTTATTTACGAAAATAGTTAATGTGAACGTTACCTTATTTAAAATATAGGGATTTTCTTATCACTTATACCATGAACCATGTAGTTGCGCATACAAATCCAACCGATGACTTCATCTGCATTAAAATTTTCAAGATTACACTTTGGTGACCTCGTGGTGTCGATTTCCAATTTGTTAAAAATATTCACAATTCTTGGTGATTTTCGAATTATTTTCACTTGTACGTGGGTAAGTACATAAACTTTAATAATTTTCACCCTTTTTATATAGGTACTTTTTACTGATTATTTTCACTATTTATTGAATTTTAGTGTCGACGCTAATTTAACACGCCATTACCATCAAAATTTACACAAAGGACCCCGTTTGTTTGTTTTTAATTCCTCACCACCAAATTCATGGCAATCTTAATTTTTGCATAATCGTCTTCCTATTGGTCGATTAGAAAATCAATACTATTGAAATTTCAGGTTGCAGGTTTGTATTAAGCTCAATGTGACTTATTGAAATTTTTAATGAAAAATTTTATATTTTTAGATTGGATTAATTTCTTCACAATTACTTCTTGGTTTATTGAAGATAATGGACATGAAATATACCTTCACGGTGCACTAAGTTTTGACACGTCGAACTCACGTAATAATTTTCAGACTTATTTAAATTTAACGTTAATACAAATTTTCACCTTAATTAAGTAATTAACAATATTTTTACTTTTGAGATACCTTCCTTATGACTAAACAATTTTTATTTTACTATAAATAAACATTTTTATATCAACGGAAGTTATTAAGTGTTACATTTTAAATTAATTTTTTATTAACCTGCTTCATGTCTTTCTTCTCAAATTAAATGATATTGAACTCAAATTCTTGGTGTCGGACGAAATTTGTCTGATTGCTTTGATACGTCACATGCTTTATTAATAACAAAATTTTCCCGAATCTTAATAAACGTATTTCTATTGACGTGATACCCCAACATTGCAATATGTGGCTACTACAGTCATACTATTAGCAATATTATAAGAAATACTAATATTTTATTTATTAATATACAACATATTATAGGTACTATAGCCATTTTAATACTTGCTATAGTATCTACTAAGTTGACTATGCATATGGCCATAAATTATTAAGAAGTGTATAATGGAAAAAGAAATTAAAAAGTCTGGCATTAAAAGACAATTTCATAACATTTAAGATACAAAACACGAGGAGCATTTGGCATATAACGCAATACGTGTTGGCGGAATAAAAATTAAAAATTCACTCCATTATAAAATTTATGTCAATTTGGCGCTACAACGTAGGGCACGATTGATTTCACGATTGGAAACACCTCAGTATACAAAAATGTAAACATATAAAAATGCGTTGTTTACCCCTCTTTCTCTAATGAATCACTAAAAATTGAATGAAAACTTACATTTATATTTTATATTCGAATTCAAAATAAATTTTTAAATATCCCACCGAAGTTTATAAAAATAACATAGCAGGTACTACTGGATATCTTCACAGTTATTATTATTATAGTGTTTATAATCTTTTATATTGCAGTTCCATAAAAATATTTATGTAAGTCATTAATTTTTATAATGATGATTATAAATATCAATGTTACGAAAAAGAAAGTAAAATTATTTGTATGTATACCAAGTTAATTTCTACTGTAAGAACAATTTGGATATGTAATATAGGGTGCCCTTCCTTCAGGTGACCTAATCTAAACCTTCTATTATTTTGATCTACAAACTAATGTAAAATATTATTTCTCAGTAGCGTAGCAATGCGGGAAGCATTACAGATATGTAAATCAAGAAATCAAAGTATTATCAGATTTTCAAACTTAGTCAGCATACGAACAAACTCTTTGCCACACATCACTGATGATGAAGTATCCAAAATTTTATCATTGTAGAAATTTATCAATCGTAAGATATTTCTGATAGATAGTCAGATAGTTCTGACTCTTCAAGAAAAATTTTCATAGAAATAAATAGTTTTATTTTAATTTTGTTAATAGATTTTTATTTTAAATTTAAATATGTAGACACTTTTAAAACAATTTGTCTATTCATTGCAAAAAGTTGCATCTTATTGAAGTTCATGGATTTTATCAAGGTAACCCATAGCTGTAGGTAAAGTACTTAACACATAAGAAACCACATGGTATTAATACACAATTCATGAATAAAAAATTTATTGTAATTTACAAATTACATTTTTTATGCAAATATCACTTTTATTATTGACAGAAATTAATAAAATATACAAAGGCTACGTGCGGTAAGACATAAGTGCATACATTTAGAGAGAAAATTTGACACTAATGTAAGATTGTGCATATTAAATTATTAAAGTCATTAGTCAGTTTAATAGATACCAATTTGAAATAAATACGTACATCGGAATCGGATAACTTATGACCTGCGGGTTAGAATTCAGAAGGGGTTCTACCGACCCGCTTACGTGATGTAGGTGACCTGCAGTCAGTGGCGGATACAGAAAAAACTCAAGGGGGGGGCGCTAAAGATATCTTGAGCTACCTTTACTTTTATCGTAATAAAAAAATAATCAAGTCACATGCAAAGTTTAAGAAAGTTTTATTTAAACTGATTATACACATTATACGTGATTATACACGTCAGAGTCGACTGACGAAAGAAACGAACGAATAGCGTGCGGGCTGGCGGCCCCGCAAGGGGGGGGGCGCGCGCCCCCCGCGCCCCCCATATGTATCCGCCACTGCCTGCAGTCAATCATTTTTATCGATTTTTTACGGTTTCATTGTTTATTATGGAATAATAAAGAGCTCACAAAATAATGCCTTGACATTTTAATTGCTCTCTATGATTCATCAACAAATCAGAAAGATCAAGATTTACTCCACCTCAAAGATATGCTATAGATCACCGTGTTAAAAAAAATATTAACATACAAATTTAGGTTTAGCATAACTTTATCACATATCAAATTATTTAAGTTAACAAATACAAAATATATAACCAATTAATATTTTTGGCTTTAGCATTTTTGAAATTTTGAGCTTTAAATTTTAAATATTTCAAACTATTAAAGCGACTGGAAAAAACATTAGTACTCTTCTTTATGTCTCAAAAAGAGCAGAATAAATAAACCAAATTAAGTGATTAATTCGGCAATTATTTGGATAAATACAATTTACTAAATCTTTCTAACTAGAATAACATAATTTAGTAAAAAATAACATATTAAATGAATATAAATATAAAAATAGATTTGTAAATTATTTTCACTACATAAACTATAAGAGGTATATAATAGTTGTTACATAGATCACATATAATTTCAACAAATTTTACAATAAATTTTAATATTATTTTAATTGCTTATAAATTTTAAATAAATCTTTAAATTCTTCAATTAATACAATTCAAAGAAAAGTTGGTTAAATATTAGTTAATAAGTGAAGAATTGCTATAAAAAATGGGTTATTATCATTATCATGTAATTTTGAGTTTACTCCTAGTTTGATTTTTTTCCACTTTAATTCGATAGAATTATTAATTATTGAAAACAAATTCGAAATTCAATCGCACTTAGTGTAAGTTGCCTATAATTTTGTTATACGTATAACCCGTTTTTTAATTCAATTATTTAAACGTTAGAAAAGAAAGATATGAAGAATAAAAAATTAAAAATATAAACTTTCAATGAAAATATTTTAATTGGCATGATTGTAAAAGACAATAAATTTAATGTTTTGCTTATTTTTAAGGTACTTATAATACTTTGCAGCAAAGGTGTCATAAGAAACAATGAAAGAAAGCAAGAAACTGTATTTTTATTTTTTTTTATTAAGAAGATTATTTTCAAAAACACGTTAAATGCAGATTGTTTCGTATTTTAAATGGTGTTAAATAATGTTAAAATTGTATGAGTAATCGGAAGTTTTCTTAATTTCTTTTAAAGGAAATTAAGATTAATGAAATTCAATGCAATGGTTGATTGCAGTTTCTTCCTGTTCTAAACTCTCCATTGAAATTTGCAATCAGAATAAGCTGTTACTTTTAAATAGCACCGGTTTTCCAGAAAAATCTTGACACTCCTTAGTTCTCAGATTTAATCCCACATAATATTATTCTATAAAAATAGTATTACATAAAAAACAGTGGCGGCTCTTGACTTTTCTGGGCACGTACAACTTTTATTGAAAGTAATATAAAAAATTTTCATTTAAGTTTAGCGTAGAAACAGAAATTATATTTGAAAATTGAAAGAAAAATAGGAAGAAGTTTACAGAATATGGAAGATTTATAATTGGGCGTTAATAGCATAGGAAATAAATATATTAATTTAAAATATTTCTATAAAATTTAATTTTGTGTACTATATTAACATTTTAAACTTTGCAATAAAATAAAACTTCTTTCTAAAATCTAAATTATGGCCAATTTCATAATTAACATCACAAAAACTTACAGTTTAAAATTAATTGGTTAATTGCACCGTATTAGTTAATTATCGATCTTATTTATGTTATAATCATATTTTATAAGGATTAGTCATAAATTAATTAATTATATTGAGGATATGATTCTGAAATTTCCTTTTCTTTATGCGTTAGAAGTAAACGATTTTCTAAATAAGCCTATAAGAACAAGTATACAAGGTATTACAAAAATATATTATTTTTCAAATATTTGGGTCTAACTATCTTTAGGTATAAATGTTACTTGCAATAATGATGAATGGAAATATTGTTCTTTGGAAATTGAAACAATTCCTTGTACTTTCCGATTCGTTTCGTTCTAAACAAAACTCATAACTGCAAGCAAAATTTATCCCTTTAACTATAAAAAATGCCTGTTTCATATTAAGATACGATAATATCAAAATGATTATGATATTGGCCTTTAAACGACATAACATTTTAGATACAAAATAAAAAGTTTTTCTCTTTAACTTTTTATAATAATTCACTCTGTAAGTTTCTTGATTCATTTTTAGTCTTAAGAATTTATTGATATTAAAATTGGATGTTAGTAGTAATGGTTTTAAGTTATTTAATTTTTAATACGGCTACATGAAAATTATATTGTCTATTGAATTTACTAATCATTTATAACGAGTTATTTCCAACTAACTACCTCTAGTTTACGAGTTGTCGCCAACGTTAAACTTAAAATAGAATTTTGCTGTTGCAAGTTTCTATTAAACTACAAAATCCGTGATTAGAAAGAAACCGAGGAAAATTGATGGTTTAAATGATTTCGAAATGTCTTGCTACTTATTTACAATAAGGGTTTATTTGCGTAATTTGTGTATTCTCAAAACATGTGCTGGTAGTATTAAGAAAACCGGCTTAATATACGTACATATTATTTCTTTACAGTGATTGACCTACAACGTACCAAGTAAAGCAAACTGGGCAAAGTTTTCAGAGCAGAGGTGTTCAGATTTACTTCGACTGAAGGCTGATTTAAAATTTTATAATTGATCGCTTTTAGCTTTCCAAGTCATTAATTATGATTGTTTTCATAAATCTACACCAACAAGCCGGATCTTAATAATGCACATGCATTATTACTAATTTTAATATACCTATTAACAATTTTAAATATTATTTGGTTTGGTGTTTTCGGCAGTAACATCGAAAATCTTATGTCTAAAAATTTTCAAAATAAATAAACAATGCTATGGGATAACTTTACACGATCTAAATTGTTTGTACCCAAAAAAAAGCATCTACTTTCCATCAGCTCGTTAGTTTTATTTATGCGCGTTTACATGCATACAATAAGGCTCATCCAATATTATACGTAGTCAAGTTGCCTTGCCCTTGGTTTATATGTTAAAGCGGACCTAAAGCTTTACAATTTATCATAAAATATTTTATCCTTTAAGGGAGTTTATGTTGATTGGTAAAACTTTAATTCTAAATGTTTTTAACTGTATTTTCCGATTTTGCTATTTTAAATTGAAATTACCGCTTTTCAGTTTTAAATTTAAGTATAAAATTTATAAAAATCGATATCTTTAACTCTAAACTCAATACGATCCAACTTATTGCTTACTTTTTATGAAGCTAAGCCAAAATTTAATATAAAATTATGAATAAGTTTGTTATTCCTTTTTAGTAACAATTAAAAAAAAATGATTCATTTCTTTCTTTGATTTTGGAAGATAGGGAGCAACCACTACTTCTAAACTTATTTCGATATCAGCACTATTTACTCATTCAGCAACGACTACAATAGAATTTCAAAATTTCACTAAGTACTGAAAATTTCCTTTTGGAAGATTATTTGTGATAAAATAAAAAAAAAATTGGAATAAATCCCAATTTTAGAAAACATTAAATCTAAAATTGTTGTAACCAATTAACTATCGTCAATTTTCTATTTATTACGAAATGTACTGCTTTGTGATTAATTTAATCTAAAATAAAATTATTGCCCTGCACAAGTCGTTATAAAATTCAAACCTATACACCGGGATTACACGGCGTAATTAATATTTGATTGTTAAGGTCGATTAAAATTGTACGTAAACGAGAAATAAGATTTAAAATTTTTGAATATTTTAAAAATAACAAGTATAACAACAAACTTGAATTGTATTTCGAACATTTATCAAACTTCTACGGTATTATTACTTATTTATTAATTTTAAGGTATGTTAACTATTGGGCACTCTTCTCACTAATAATTTTAAGAAAATTTGTTTCGAAGTACACAAACAGCAATTATTATAAAAACACACTAAAGAAATCAGACTTTTAATCGGCATTTTTACTCCAAGCCACTCGAAACTTGGTGCGTGCTTTCGAAACCACTTTGGGTGTCCACTAGGAAGCTTTCGTTTTCTTTCTCTGTTCGCGCCTTCGGTCTGATGGTTCTGTGTTGACTGACGGTTTGAAATCCCTGTAGTCCAGCTAAAAATTTTTGTGTCAAGTATTTGCTCGTAACAACCAGGGCAAAAGCCACATTGTTCATTTTAACATCACTCACCAACATCTCGTCGTCGGGAACCCTAGATAACAGATCCAGCACCTCGTTGTTGGGCACAGAATGGGGCCTAAGAAGTCTCCTTAAAAATTTATTGGCTCCCCATAGCATGAGTAGGTACCGTATTGGTACAAAATAGAGTACCAGACATCCTCCTAATAATAACGCAACAGCTATCCATGATAGATACGGAACGGTGAAGTTAAAAGTACTACAAAAATGTTTTCAAATGTGTTAATAATGTGAAAGTGTTAATAAGCTTAATAATTGCAAAATTTAAAGTAAGTAATATTTGTACTTTTACCCATAACAAAGTGCGTTCAGACATCTTTACTAATCTTAAAAACACGTACTTTTTAACACTTTCCCCTAGAGTAGCTAATTTTCCAATGGTATTTTGAACACTTTGAGTTACTTCTTGAATGGCTTGCAGTCGTTCCTTTAAACTCTTCTTCTCTTCCTACGAAAGAAATTATTTAGTGTTTTTAAATTGAAATAATTCTGATTTACTTTATCCTTATCGTCTTCTTCATCATCGTCTAGATCGGAGTCTCCACCTTCGTCCCAATTTATAGCGGAAGGAGTTGCTAACGTTCTAACGAAGTACTGCTTAATAAAAACCAACAAACCTACTCCAGGAACCATCCAAGGTTGAAAATAATAACAAATCATTAACCAAAATAATAATGCTATAAAATTTAAAAGTGTTGATTCCCATTCAAAACAACTCCTAGAAATAACAAATTACAGTATTTCTGGCAATAATCAATAAATTATTCTTACTGAACGAGTTTCCCGAATTCATAAAAATGCATAATTATTACTTTTAATCTTAATACATTTTTGACGAAAACTTGTCTTTTGAATTTCACTTCAGGCTGCATATATTTGATTTCTTTCGGATTTAATGTGCGAATGCATGCTCTCGCTGGATTCCAAACCACATTAAGTTCTAATAAAATTTGAGGTGAATTTCCTTTCGCTCGACATCTTAATTTCTTATCCTTAAGAACATACCACCTCTTTTCGCCACTTTTTATACGTAATAAAGGTAGAGAAATTTTTCCTAAGAATTCAACTTTATGATCGCGATCTTCATCAAAGACTGTGATTTCTAAATCATTATTTATATCTCTAATATTAAAGGTAAAGATTTTCTGCCACGATGGTGTTAAAGTTTTATATTCTGTTTGAGTTTGTAATCGAGCGTTACCTAATTCCACTACACAAAATGGATCACTTTTTCCTCCGATATCGGCGGCTGCTAATCCACTAGCTCTATGTACCTTCACTGTTAAGTGTCCCACATCTTTCAAATTTTGAAAAGTGCGTTGCCAAGCCTACATAAAATTAGTTTAAAAAAATTATCTTTCTTAGATTGCTATACTTACGTAACGGGCTAAAAGATTTGCACGTTCACGAGGATTGTCCTCGTGCGAAGTAAGATCTGAAATTGTTTCTGAAGCTGTTGTACCACTAATAGTAAGAAGTAGATTTAACGAGCCTGCACCGTCCTCCAGTTCTTGCCAAAAACCATGAGTTTTCTCTCTTTCCAAACCTGAGAGGTTTATCACACATCTGAAAATTTAAGTAATAAGAGAAAGTATCGTAATTATGGAAATCTTCAAATTAAAATAAAAGGATCTTCTGTGATATAAAAAAATAATAGGTACTGTAAAATATCTTAATAGATTGATGGTTATTTAAACTTAAAAGTTTGTTGAATTTTCAATTTTATTTTTGGAAAATAAATATTTTACACATTCTTGGCGTCTCTCCACAATTTCAAGTCAAATTAAATTAAAAAAATTTATAGTCCATAATTAAATTTTAATGATAAGTACTTTGAGTTCAATGTTTTGCAAAATCAAATGCAACTATTGAAACGGAATATATTATGCAATAATTGAAGGTATTGATTGCTTAATACGTCAGAAAGCATCGATTCGATATTACACAAAATACGACGATTTATCATGAAGTTATAGTAATTTGTTGTTGGAAAATTACATATAAATGTTTATATAAAATTTTGAAACCCAGTAAATTGCTCTTGAGAATAATAAATTTTATAATAATGATGTTGGTAGCGTAGTTGAAACTTTTAAGAGCTTTTACATTCGTTAGGCTTACAGGAGTGTAACTTTAAATTGCCAAAATTATTTTTTAATTGTATAAAAATATTAAATTTTAAATTACCTTCCAATGAAATCGTCTCTAGCTCTATCTCTATCCCATACGGTTACTTCGAGCAATTGATCACCATCATCATATAAATGTAAATCAAATTGTTCAACCCATCGTGGGTTTAAAGATCTCCAAACAACTTTACTTTTGTACTTTTCGTTACCTAATCTGAATGAAAAAGTAAATAAATCAGTTATGGTTAATAAAGCTTAATTTACTTACCTAAACTTAACATATGGATCGGAAGTTCCAATTTCTGGATCACAGACTAAAAGGTTTCTACCTTCAACTAAAACTATAGTTACTACTGAACTCCAAATTTGAGATTTTAGTCGCCTATTTATATCTGAGATTTTTGAATTTTTTTGAAAATACTGAAAAAAATAATTCAATTTCATTAAAATAATTTTTGTGATCTCTTAAAAGTTATAGTACAACGCAACGTAGCGCAGTTTAAATTTATTAATATTTTAAACATTAATTTAACTTTTAGCAGAGTAATTAAAAGAACATCATTCATATCTCTACATATCGTAGGTAGGTAGGTAAATAAATTATAATTTTGACTAATGCGTTATAGAGAGTATTCATTTTAACTAATCGATGAGATGAAATGAATTCATTGTTATGATTAAGTTGCAATTTATTTAATTTATTGTAATTGTTCATTTTAGCCGCAAATAAATTCAGAATAAATTTACATATTGTGTACATTTTTTTAAATTTACACAACCTTTAATGTTAAATGGTAATGATATTGTCACAATTTTTCAAGTAGGGAAGAAAAACAAAAAATATTATATTGCCAGTTATCGTCAAGGTAAAATGATAGCACAATACAAACTTGTGCTTCAAGCTCAAATTATCATGAAAACAAATATATTATAAGGTCGCGTTATATTTGCTGTAATAATTTATTAAAATAATAATTTATATTATTTATTTTTGAGCTTTGACATTTACAAATGTTATAAAATACAACCATTACGATGTGTTTGTTTATAAACATAAAGCGCCACATTGTTGAAAGAGAACGCTTTTCAGTTTAAATTATAGTCTTGTCGTCTTTCTTATTGTGTGAAATTATCAATTATTAAATCTCATTGATGAGTAATTACGATTACAAAATAGGTGCTTAAGATTAATTATTTAAATACGGCTCGTAATTAATATACATAAACTAGTATAAATGCGTATTGTAACAAGCAGAATAATTAGATTATTATTTATTTTGCCAAGCGTAAGAGTTTACATACATGATGGATTCGTAAATTCAACTATAAAATAAATATTTAAAATCGCTCGAAAAATGCGAAATCTTGGAATATCTAAACAAAGCATTGTTATCAAGAAAATGTAAAATATTACGGTGTTTAGTTTTTACAAAAGCTTCTATTGAAAGCATATAAAATAAAAGATAGGCATGGAATGTGGATATTAAACCTCAAAATGAGGAAGACAAAGAAATTGTTGAAATACATAAATGATGAATGTAATGATACCAGAACACAAGATGTTTTTATGTATTGTTTATACCGTATGGGCTGAAAAACACTGATTTGTACAGTTTTCGGAACTTTCATTTAAACTTTTAAAAAAATGTTCATATATAATACCACAAGAGACTATCAAATTGTCGGCAATAATTTTTGAAACTGGAACTGAGTGTTTGTCGCCCTTAAAATCACCATGAGTGCTTTAGCACGAATGGTGATTTGAAATGGCGACAAACACGAAGATTCCATGGTTTAAAAATTAACCGACAATTTCATAGTATCGTGTGGAATTCGTTTGACAATTTCGTAAATAAAATTTCAATTTTTTCTGACAGCAAATAATTTATAGTATGCGTTCACGTAGTTTCCATCGTTACTATGGAAATTTGACAATACAGACCACGGTGGTCGTATTGCCGCGACAATACACCACCGTGGTCTGTATTGTCAAAGGAAGTAGATTATGATTGGTTCAAATTGATGAGATTGTAATATCCTATTGGTTGAATTATTATGAACGAAATTGTCACAACAATTATTTTGTTTTATTTTGACACTGTAAAAACTGTATGTAAAATTACATCAAATTCTTAGTATAATCTTTGATTGTATAATTTACACAAAATTACGTGTAACATGTGTAAATTAGCAATATTACACAAAAGCACAAGTAAAATCTTATTAGTAAATTTACACATTTGTACAAAATTATGTAATTTTACTTCATTTGAGTAACCATTTGCCTAAAAACTACATATAGTGTGTAATTTTACACAATAACGAAATTTACTACATATTATAGGTTATAGTCAATTAGGCGCGGCCGATTAGACGCGGCCGATTAGGCGCGACCGATTAGGCGCGACCGATTAGGCGCGGCCGATTAGGGGCGGAATCAATTAGGGGCGGACCCAATTAGGCGCCGTGCCAATTAGGCGCAGACCGCTTAGGCGCGGGCCCATTTAGGCGCGGGCCCAATTAGGCGCCGGCCATTTAGGCGCCGGCCATAAACAAATTAAATTGTTAATCTGTTATAAGTCTGTATTGTATTTATTTAAAAAAAATCACAAAAGTCCATTAATAACTTATGGGTTTTCCATTAATTACTACCGAATTCAAATTATTTTTGAAAAATTTTTTTTTCAGAATTTGGAAATGCTTCCCTAAACGCATTAATTGCTGCCAACTCAAAATCGCACGAAATTCTTAGAGGGTTTAAATTTGGCTCCACTTGTGTTAGAAGTTCTATCATCTTTCTATAAGTACTACTTTGTTTATTTGGTAGTAACGCGTAGATTACTGGATGGACGCCGCCAAATCTCTCTGCCATAATTACATACACTTGGTAGAACAAGTGGGGCGCAGTTGAAAATGTTCCATCCACGAACCAATGCTCCGATTCACGTAAAATTCCATGTACATGGCTTTCTCGTCCAAAAAGTAAAATTCTTTCCGCTCCTGGTCCACTGTCGGCCACTAAAAAGTTTTCTACCAATCCGTTCCCTTCAAAAAGTCTATACTCTTCCGGAATGACCATATCTTCCAACCTTAATGGTGCAGGAGGTGCAGCATTAATTTGATTTCTTTTCATGCGAATTGTTTTCTTTAACGCCCTATCATTCGGTAATTGTGCTTGTGCTGCCCGTGACATTTGACTATTGAGGCAAGCATTGACAATTTGGGCGGTTGATTCAACAGTAGTTGCAGCCAGGGGTGGGCTGCCAAATTTTGAACAACCGGCTCGCTATTATTTCGAAGCAAAAAAAAACGGTAAATGAGTACATTGTCTTCATTTATTTTTGTACAGTATAAAATATATAATATATATTACAAAACAAAACATTTATTGCACAAAAAAACTAATAAATTCGAAATTTAACATACTATACTATGTATATGCATAATTAATTAATTAATGTAGAGTCAATATGCCTTGTTCATTTGCAGAAACATCATTATTGTGCCCTTTTCTTACCCTTGTTTCTGTTGCTAACCTGTGATTCTGGTTCATCCAAGATGTAATAAAAGGAATGGCATCGAAATTGGCTTATTTTTTGGTTTTAGGGGTAATTTAACAAGCGGCTCGCCGAGTTTCAAACATTTTAACAACCGGCTCGCGCGAGCCGGACCGAGCCGGCTCCAGCCCACCCCTGGTTGCAGCACGATTCTTCATACGATTAACCAAAATACCAGCTTCAATTTTGGCCGCGTTACTGTCGTGGGAGTGTCGATTCATTTGCTTCACTATGGCACCATTTACTGTATGAACTCTCATTTTGCAACCGTTGTTTTTTTGATCACATCGCCAAAACCTTTTGGAACCACATGCACTGAGCTTATCAAAAACGAAGCAATGCCCGTCAATATGAAGTTTTTCATTTCCTCTTTCCGAAACCACTTCAATTTTGTAATAAATTGTACTTTTGGTTATTTTAATATGTTATTCTCGATTAATTAATTTTGGTTTTTATTTTTGTTTATTAGTTTTCATACTCTTTATATGTATATAAAATTTTATTTACCACACTAAAAATAAAAATAGTTATTTAAATCATTATAGCTTGGTTTTTTACCTACCCTGTGGCTTTTCTTCTGGTTATTGGGCAAGGGGGTAGTTTATTTCGTTTATTTATTTACCACCCTAAAAATAGTTATAAAAACGAAATAAACTATCCCCTTGCACAAGCACAATTACCGAATGATAGGGCGTTAAAGAAAACAATTCGCAGAAAAAGAAATCAAGTTAATGGGTGCGTTTAGCGAAGGTCAGCGGCTGAGAAGTTGACTACAGCGGTTTCGCTAAACGGTACGGTGAGCAAGCGCTTACTTACAACTGTTGAGTAAACAACTCAGCGCAATAATTTTACGCTGCGTCGCACAGCTAATGATGAATTTAACGGATAATCCGGATTAAATGGACTATTGCACACATGTGTCACATGACTAACATCAACCAATGATATTTAGGGATCCGATCAATTCTAACCAATGGCGTTAGAATTACGCGATAATTGTTCAAGTTGCTTTGATAATTGTTCAAGTTGCTTTGATAATTGCACATATGCTTCGTTTTGATAATTGTGTACGTTTACTTTATATCATGTGATACATTTTTTATATGAAATAAAAATTCGCCGTCGGCAAGATTCGAACCTCGGATTTCTCATTGCTAAACATGTACTATCTCACTTACGCCACCGCGCTGACATATAAAGTAATGCTTTAAATTGTCAAATCTGCTACATAATAACCATAGAAACACTACTTCAATTATATTTAACCTCCAAATTCAAATGTGTGCAATAGTCTTACCGAATTTATTACGTGCATTATTGATTATCGTCCAATTTCACTACTTTGCTATATTCAAACTTTGTTGTCATTAGTAAATGTCCTCATGCTTCGCATTCGGACATTTACTTGACAACAAAGTTTTCATAGCAATGTAGTCAAATTGTTACCGATAATCAAAACTGCACTTAATATATTATAAGTGATAATCCCATACGGAAATGCTATATAAGTGAAACTTTTTATATTATTTAATAAATAATAATAAATAAAATAATTAAAATCAAAGTAACGCTTGCTGACTGTAAGCATACCGTTTAGCGAAACTCAAATAGTTGAATGTCATCATACTCAACATAGTTGACTGATGACTTTAAGCAGCTGCGCTCGCTAAACGCACCCAATGTTTGTACCTCCTGCACCATTAATGTTAGAAGATACTTATGGTCATTCCGGAAGTATATAGAATTTTTGAAACGTATCAAGACCCTCATAATGGACTACGACAATCGTAATATCGTAGAATTTCTTTGTGGGGTCTCGCATAATTATGTCATGTAAATTATTGCAACATATTATGTATTTCTATATTTCCTTATATTGTGGAAATAAGTAAAAAAAAAATTTTTGAAATAATTTGAATTCGGTAGTAATTAATGGAAAACCCATAAGTTATTAATGGACTTTTGTGAATTTTTTTTAAAATAAATACAATACAGACTTATAACAGATTAACAATTTAATTTGTTTATGGCCGGCGCCTAAATGGGCGGCGCCTAAATGGCCGGCGCCTAATTGGGCCCGCGCCTAAACGGTCTGCGCCTAATTGTATCCGCGCCTAATTGGCACGGCGCCTAATTAGGTCCGCGCCTAATTGAGTCCGCGCCTGATCGGCCGCACCTATTCGGTCGCGCCTAATCGGCCGCGCCTAATTGTCCGGATCCCATTTATACATACACAGATGTTCAATGAACCCAGTATAAACGCATGTTTAAAGGCAATTATAATGTGCATGGCTATTTCATCTTGATGAGTCAAATTTCGAAGGTCTTTAAATTTAATTCATCTTTAATTAAATAAAGAACAAATTTTAAATAAAAAATGTGAAAACACTTTCCTGAAGCTATAATTTATTGATTTTTTTTTCGAATATTGATATTTTAAACTGATTGAAATTATTGTTTAACTATTTTAATTAGAACGTAGTTAAGCTAATTTGATTGAGTACATCATTATTTGGAAATTAAGACCTTATTTTTAGTTTTATATTCAGGAATTAAAATATGGTAAAATGACCGCTTGTAATTTTTTAGGCAGTAATTTTTTTCACGTGTAATCCGATAATAGCTGTAAGTGACTATATTGTTGTATATTGTGTATATATTGTATATTTGCTTTTTACAGGGTGTAAAATAATAACTGTCGCACTAAAAACAACAAATTAAAAAGAAAGTTTTGAATAGAAACAAACAAAATTTTAACTAGAAATTATTTAGACATTGGTAAACGCTTATTAAAATCATTACATGCGGCACGCACCCATATTGCATTCCACACTTTGGTTATAACTTTTTAAACTTCTGTAAATTTATAAATTTTAGATTCCTCAATTTGCTAAGCAAATAACTCCAAATAGAAAAATCCAAAGGGTTAAGTCTGGAGATGCTGCAGGCCATTCTTCGACCCTAATAAATTCAGGTAAAGTTTCTTGGCACCAGTGTTGTTTGGCTTATGGGAGGGTGCTGAATCTTGTTAGAACCAAATTTTTTTATCGCCAAATAGGAGTTTAGCGTGGGGTAGTAGACGACGATTAATTAAAATATTATTCATGTAATAAGAAGCATTAATTTTCGGATCACCTATATCAATAAATGGCGATTGAATCTTACCTCTTTTGGAAACCTTTTTTATATGCCTTTAGAGCCAGATCTTTTCTCAAAATTAACTAGGCTGACTGGTGACTGATATCGAAACTCTGACCAAGTTTTCTTGTCGAAACTTCACAGTTTCTTCGAATTCGTTCCCGTGCAATTTTTATTTTTTTTGGATCCCAAAATCGAGTAACGTAGCGCTGAACAAATATTCTATTAATTTTTTGCTTTTTTAAAAACTTCACAATTTCTCAAGTTTTTTTTTCAATAACAAGTTTTATCACAAACTGTGCAATTACTAAATACTCTTTTAAATTTTCAGAAATACAAAAATGGCTGCGCATGGAATTTCCTTAATTTTGGAGAGCGACAAAACAAGTTTGATTGGACTAAAACAATATAACAATTTAAATTGTTACTTATTATGCTTATTATAGACTTCCTGTAAATTTTTAATATAATATGTAGATTTTTTATTTTTAAGATTTTAATCCAAGTTCTTCAATTTATTATAATTTATTTATTTATTAAAATATAGTATACAATATTAATTAATTATTCTTCTTCATGTGCGCCATATCCGGTCCCCCAGACGTTGACGACCTCTCTCCTATGTATGTGTTGTGCGTTTAAAGTATTATCACACACATAGGGGATCTACTGTTTAATGAGGGCTCCGAATCGCGGGAAGTATATATATTTCATCTCCAGAGAGGCTATACCATCAGGCAGATTACACCTCGGTGATTTGCTATTACCTTCCGAGGGGAGACGGTCAGAATAAAGTTTTACTGAGCCCGGAGTCAAACCAAGCATTCAGCATTTATTAGCAGCAACACACTTAATCGCTTTAGCTGACGACCGTCTCTTAAATTAATTAATTATGAAACTGTTTAATTTACTATTTTTAACTCCAAAGACCAAACTGAAAGTTTCATGCTATAACAGTTAAAAACATCTATAAGGAAATTTTTAATTTTCTCTTTGCTTGAATATTGTTTAAGTTTTACATATTAATATTAATAAATGTGTATATCTATTTACACAAGAAGCTTTGTTTTAATTTAATTGCTGTGTACCCTTTAATTGCACTCCTCATGTGTAATAATTATACACTTCTTGCATAATAATTACATACTTCTTGTGAAATCATTACACATAAAATAATGTGCAATTTACTCAAAATATGTAATCGTTTACACGCAGGAAGTGTAAATGCTTACACAACTTGTGTGTAAACTTTTACACAAGAGGTGTCTAAAAGTACAAAACCGCAGAGTAAATTTTAATTTACACAAAAGTATGTGTGAATAAATTGCTATAACATATAATGTGTAATTTCGCACAATTTTTTTACAGTGATATATAACCATTATTTTAGAATTAGTTAAAACTACACCTCAAATTGTAATATTGTAGTTATTTTTTTATATAATAATTAATTATTCTTATAATACATAGTCAAAAGCTTTGGTAGTGTAATTAATTAATGACATATCGAGATTCCACTATAGCAAAATTCACCTTGTTTATATTAGTAAATATCCTGGTTATACCAGGTTATACCCTGGTTATACTGGTAAATATCCTCATTTTTAATTAGAATTTTAGCGGAATTAATTACAGAAGAAAAGAAAATGTAAATAATTCGTTTGCTCGACTTGGTATATAATTAAATAAGCGACGGTATTATACCTAAAAGAAAATGAGATAATGTTACCATTTTCTAATTGACAATTACCTGTATATTTTTAAACAATATTTGAAATTTTAGCTTTTAATAGCAAAAAACTTTTAAGAGCACGCCCAAATATATAATATATTTTTTGAATACGAGAAAGGTTTTTTTTTGATTTAATTACTTCGAAATTTCATGATGCAAGTTACAATAGATTTTCATAAAACAGTAAATTATGTATGCAATTGACTCTTTCTGGAAATCAATATTACTTAAACCAGCGATGTATACTATTATCGCATAAAAACTATGGATAGGTTAAGCTATTATTAAATTATTAGCGTTTTCATTCGAATAATTTCCAAGTTACTAAAAACTATCGCATAATTTGTTTAGTTACTAAAAATAGTTTCTACAGTTATATTCATAATAGTAAATTGTTATTGTCGTGATAGTCATCATTCGAAATAAAACATCAAGAATATATTTTAATTCCATTATTTAATCCAGTAATATAATACTAAATTGTTAGATTATTAGGCATCCACTTTAACTTGAAGCGACAAGTTAACTACTAACTTCAATTACTAGAATAGGTCCGCAAGGTAACTTCCGTTTTCTAAATGACGACTAATCTGTCTGTATTGATTATTACTATTATTATTTAATAAAGTGCGTCTAACAGCTATGGTCATTACGTTTATCCAAAAAGGGGATGCGGATTCTAACCCACAACTGCTTATTCGTACTCATATACCATTTCCATCAGTTCCACTTTGCAGGACTTATGTATTTATATTAAATAAGAAAATCTGTTTAGAGAAGGGAAACCTTCCCTTATTAATAGCCCAGTTTAGTCGAACAGTGAAATCTGTTGACTTTCTGAGCGGCCAATTTGATTTCCAGTCTCACTGCAAACAATGTTTATCGTGAAAACAATTAGTTCTCAATAGCACTAATTTTATTTCCTGTTATTAGATATATAAACCTGTTGGAAATGTAATGGTATTATTATTAAGCGTATTATAAGGATATTAACCCTTATTATTAAGGGCACCTTGATGAGGTTACCCTATTAATATTATTAACATTATATTTCGTCGACTGTTCTATATCCACTTTGGCCAAAATAGTGATAAATACATATTCGTGATCAGGAAATCACCTTATTTCATATCCACTAGAAAAACCTACAGATCATTTTGAGTTATTTCAAACTTTTTAATAAATAATACAATTTTTATCGGGAGTAGGTCTTTATAATATTTTAATAATATTTTTCAACGTTTCGCGCCATTTAAATTTGGCCCATTTTCATCAAGGCTAAAAAATAAATAAACTATTTATTAGCCAATTAAATACTTTTGGATTTAAAGTAATTGACAATAATAAATGTTTGTGCTATATCCTAAAACAGACCTTTGAAATTGAATATTATAATGAATGTTCTAGTATATCATCAAAGAACGCCAATTTATTCTATATCGAATATAGTATACGTATACCAAGAGTCCTTCAGAGTACACAACATTACTATAATATCCTATATCTCATTCACGTGCTAATAAGGGAATGTTGCTATTTTTAATATCAAAATTGCCATTGACTGAGAGGTAGAAGACATAAAAGTATTGAATTACAAAATATTTAATACCCTCCTTCTTAGATTTTTAGTTCTTTTAATAGTATGGTATAGATTATAGAATATCAAAAGTAATATCAATATTACTCGTACATACAATAATAATAATAAATATTAGTTTTGGGGCAGAAGTTGCCGAAGACGGTTTCGATCTCCAAGATGAAGTAGAATCTAAGGAGCAAATAAATGTAGATTTGAATGTAACCGTGTAATTATTTATTTATTTTTATGTTAAATTTTATTTCCTTTTTACTATGCTTTTAAAGGGAAGCAATAACTACCCTAAAAACTGAAAAACTAATAACCAATGGATCTAGATTAATTATAAAACTAAGCTATCCTTTATGTATGTAAATAAAATATTCTAGTAGATACGTTATTTCCTAATATTTTATCTGTATTCCAGGATTGCCTAAAAAGTACTGTTATGTATTCTACATTCTTTTTTTTCAAAATTTGAATTACTCATTATAATTATTGCAATTACATACAACGAAAATCAGATACGATTAATAAGATCGTATAATATGACAATTTTTTGCACAAGAAATTACCATGAAAATGTATATAAGGGACATTACATTATGAAACTTTTTTTTTTATTTATGTGTTTTTTAAGGTGCATCAACATCTAGGTTATTAGCACCTGTTGTTTTTTGTTGGTATGGGTTTATTCGTTATTTTTGGTAGGGTTTTGTTTTTGTATGGTTTTTGATTCACAGTGTGTGCATGATGCACACCGGGGAATCGAGTAAGCAATTCCGCGAGGTCCGTTATTCGAACCCGAAATTACCGCTCCGAATTCAACCAGTATGCACTCTCGCCACCGCTGTGAACTATTATGAAACTTTAAATATTCATAGTCGATTATCTCAAATTAGGTTTTATGGACATAGAACAGTATAAATCCTGGCCAATGATTTGTAGTAGATCTTTCATACTACTCATATTAATATTATAATAATCAATGAAAATAGGTAAACATATAAGTTCAAAATGATTTTTAAATCGCACGTACATAAATATTGTGTGATATTTTAAGGACTTTTAAGATTTTAATTACAGAAAGAAATACACCAATAATTATACAATTGGAGCTATTAAAATTATACAAACAAAATATTGCAATATATCCCCACGTTTCTTAAAGTATCGCCATCTCGTCAAGTCAATTATTTTTTGAAGTTCATGATTGAGGTCCAAACATGGCAAGAAACTCAGGCACGTGAAGAAAACATCCATTATTCAAAAAGCTAAGAACAGCCAATTATGAAGAATTTATTTAGCAACATCCAAATAGAATTTTATACTGGCGTATGACATTAATAAATAGATTTTAAATTGTTCTAAACTGGACATTCGATAGTTTAAATTTTAAAACAAAATTTGGAGTTATATTTGGCATTTTAATTGTTTAAGTTGTTTATTCCTAACAGAAATTTCTTTTCTTAACAATTGAGCGAGAAATATTGCTTTTATTTTCTGTTCAAAATTCTTGTAAACGCTTTGTGTCATTATCCTGACATCCTAACATGACTTAAGATATTCTCATTTTGTAATTTTGCATGGTACAGTAAGCAAATCTTTTACAAACGTTTTGTTTACACAGTTATCTAAAATTCACATCCCTTTATCCTAGATCAACTTTGATTACTGTCAAATAAATCTTTCAAATCTTTACATTTTTAGAGTAGGCACATGAAATTGTAAATACTTAATTTTAAACCTTTACTATCTAACATCTAAAAATGTTATGTGTAATTGATTCATTATTACATATTATGTACAAATGGTACAAATTAATGTGTGTAGTAATTTCAGAACAGGGTGCTTCAATCTATTAATTTGTACGAATACAGAATTAAGAAATAATAATATCGTATGACTATCCAGATCATAATGTTAGTTATTATAAAGCATCTGATAAAGCATTGGAGGTTGTTACTATATTTTATTATAGACTAAGTTGTTCACCTCACATTAAATATAAGTAACTATTTCTAGCATATTAAATTTTTATTTAAACATAAATTTTGTATTTTGCTAAACAACCGCTAAATTTCTTAATAAATTATATTACTACTATTTATATAGCATATCATAAAGACTTCCATTAAAATAGCTTAAAATTGCATTTAGATGAAAAGGCATTTATTGTTAAATGCTTTTAATAAACAATAATTGGATAAAAAACATGACATACATAATTTGAAAATAAATCTGGCAAACTATTTAAAATGATTTTGACGAATTCTGGAAAATACAGACAAGTTTTAATGAATTTTAACAGTTTTTAGAGCGAAATACCGGTTCATTAATAATGTGTGGTTTTCCAATAGCACAGTTTTACTTTTCCGGTTACGCAAATAATCAAAATTAGCTAATGAATATTCACAAAATTCACAGACGTATGAAGACGTCATTTATTTTGCAAGGTGTATAATCGGTATGATTATTTGTACCATTATGTAAAAAAGGCAATTTTTCGTACAATTTTTTTCTATTAGTGTTTGTATGGGTGAAATGCTTCAGATGGTTTCATTTAACAATAGGAGCACGATTTCCAAGCACCAGAGGCTTTTTCCTTATATATTCCAGAATCTATTCCTATGTATGTATTTATAGATAATTAGTGGAAAAATAACTTTTAATGTTCCGGTCCATCAAGATTTCTTTTTGGTTAAAGGAAAATTTGATGATAGTTTAAATTACACAACAGCTTCATGTATGGATGAATTATTTAAAAGACAGCTTAAAGTTTATTTTATTATTGATTGTGTTTTCAGTTCCTTCATTGGATTTCCATGATTGATATTCCTATATTATTTGCGCGTGTTTATGGCTTTGTTAATATACCAGCGCTGATCAGTTTCGATCTGCTCTGATCTGATCTGAATGAAAATTGATTCTTGATCGAATACTCTTATTCTTAGGTTGGTAGTTATTGGTATTGAATACACGGAATTTTTATTCAAGTCACATTTTGCTAGGAGCCTCATAGCAAATTATATATTAAGATAAATTGGTCGTAAACAATGAAAAATTGGACGTTACTGCATATTAAATTACAATTTGCGATTCATTAAACTTTAGTATTATAATTAAGGAATCTACTGTCCAAAAATTAAAAATGGTAATCTTTTAATCTTTGAAGTTCATCCGTTACTGATTTTTTATGCTGTTCATAAAAGATTTACTTAATAATCGCTTAATAATATATAAGTGTTCATAGGAGTACGAGCACTTGTGTTAAAAAAATGTAATAAGCCATTGTTTATTTTACTGCGGTTTTTATTTTTGTGTAACGAAAATTGAACAAGGGCGTCAAATGGATGATTAGCATAAGGGCGTTAGGAACTACAGCATCTGCCCTGCTACACGTCGAATTTAAACGAACTGGAAAGAAAATGAAGGTGGTTTCTATACATTGCAAGCATTTTGGCGAGCGTTTCAATTGATAATGGTTTTTCTTTTAATTTTTTTCTTTGGCTTTTTTGCAATTTCTTGTTGAATAGACGCAGTATTTAATTATACTGAACTAATCAACCTTTTTGATTTGAACTGATTTACAAAGCAATAAGTTAATCAAGTTGTAGAGTTAGGTACCTAACCTGAAGGGAAAAGCAAGTTTAGAAATATGAGACCATGTGCGTGTATTATATAAACTCAAAGGTTTAATTAACGAACTTTATCAATTAAATTAAATTTTAACGTCAAATAAATTACCACAATTTTATAAAAACGAAAATTCGAGATAGGTACCTAGTGTTTTATAAATATATGTACATAGTAGCCATTTCATGTAAAGTTAATATTATTGAAACGTAAATTAATTAAATTGAAAAACGCAGTAGTAATTATAACCGTTTCGTTATAACGTAACATTACTTACAATTTTTGTTTATATAAAACATCCATGTTTATTTTAAAGCGAAGGAAAATTAGTTTTGCTTTCAATGAAATTTTAATTAATAAACATGACCTACATCAATTGAATCACGAAGTGGTATAAATCTAGTTTAGTATTTTATACAAAAATATTTAAATTTACTTGTCATCAAATTTACTTCCTTGATATAAATTAATATCTCCTTAAGTGACGGGGCCCCAGTTGAAAAATTCAAACTAAAATTTCTATTATGTGAGTCTTAAATTTACAATCTATGTAACTACTCTTTGGAGTATATATTTATTATTTTTAATATATTATACTAACACAGCTTTATAATCCCTATACTCTTGACAGGAACAATAATAAAGAGACTTTTGCAATATATCAAAGTTTGAAAGATGCTTTGATCTAAAATTATAATTCTTATTAAACTTAAACCCAAAATTATTAAGATTCAAAGTTGTAGATTGTAACATTCACATTTGTTACCAAAAAGTTGAACATTTCAAAATCTAATTTTAATAAAATTACATCAAATTTTCTGTTTTGAATTGTAAATATTGCATATCCTGATGTAGGTACAGTAAATATGTACTCGTATACTACATTGTGTAAAAATCAGGCAGATCTCAAAAAAATTTCAAATTGGTGATAAAATTTTACTTCGATGATGCGATATGTAAAAATATGATACTATTCTTATGTATTTTAGGCGATAGTTTTCGTTTTATGTCTTATAAATTTGGCAAGAAAAATATTATGTGACCTTTATTTTTACGCCAATTTACGTTCAAGTTTAAAAATTTATAGATAAATATCAATTTCAAAGTTGAATGACGTAGAGTAATGAGGTTTGGATATCGCAGAATTATAATTTTAAGTTATGATACTGATTATATATTTACATTGTCTGAAAATTAAGTGAAAATAAATAATACTTTTTACCCTGTGGAGTTTGTCGCTGGTATCCTTAAATAATTTTAAGATATGATGGGAATCGTGATGAGAAGAGCTATCAGAATGCTGTTCGTTATGAATTTCATCATTTTCATTTGTTGATATAGCATTTTCAGTAATCAGATCAGGTAACTTGTTCTGAAGAATAAGTTTACTTTCAATTAATGAACTATGATCTTCTACAGTGAACACGAAATTTGACGATGGGCATTTCCTAAACGAATGTTATATTATGTTATATAAACGAAAAACTTGAGATAAAAAGGTTCACCTTTCGATGGCAGTAATACTCTTATGATCCAAATCACCTGTAAACTTATCCAAATCAGACGTTGATGAATGATGCACGATTTTATGAACGGTGTTTGAAAAATGTTTCTCACCACAAACAATATCGTGAACCGACAATGATAGTTCTCTTTGAAGCTTTCCACCTAAACGGTTTAAACATGATTGAACTTTTCCGCACTTTTTATGAGTTTTCCCGTCTAACATTTTTAAATTGATGTATTAAGTCAAAAGGTTACACCTTTATTAACACAAAACACTGACGATATATAACTTCACCACGCTGCATAAAGAAAGTTTATTAACATAACTAAGACTGTTTAATATTGTTTCGATAAAATCAATAATAATAATAAAGCTGTCTGTATTATGTTGTAAACTTTGGTTTAGTTAAACAAAGCTACGTGCTTACTAAAATGTAAATGTCGTGTGGAGTACGAGCGACGAGCTTTTATCACACACCTTCTTTGTCATGAGCAAAAACAATCAAGAAATAAAAGGTGAGGCTAAATGAAGAGACGACTATCCAAAGCGAAATTCAATTAGTGATACATAAATATTTATTAATTTGGAACAAACCACTGCAATAATCCGATTTTGAATAATTGATCAATTTAATAAAAATGCAAATACAGTCCCTGAATAAAATATTGCAAATTTATTGACAAAATTTGATGCTTTCAGCTCGATTTGGTGCTGTAAATTTAAGAAGTTGAGTGTAATCGACATCCCTTCGCTTATAATATTATCCGTCGCCGAATTTAATATTAAGTATTACATTATAATATATGTACAAAAATTTTATTTGTCTACATTTTAAATTGTAACGTTAATTACTGCAAAAATGACAATGAAATAATTCCTCATTAGAATAAATTGTACTGATAAATTAGAGAAGCATTCGTATACTTTTAAATAACATATTAACACACATCACATTTCATGTACTTATTTGGGAAGGCCATCATAATATATTATGGAAATATCGTACGAAAATTTTAAATATTTTTTAATTTGAGATAAAAATTCTCACAAAGGAAAATAAAAATTGAGGTAAGTACACAGAGGCGTAACTTTTATCGGGCACTTACTTATTATGGTTAACCTGTGGTAACCGTTTTATATCCAAGAAATAGGATAGTTTCTATTGAATGTTCAGGTGTCAATTTTTGATAGATTATATCGATAAACATGTCAATTTTTCTATTTTTGTACACTAAAAGGAAATATCAATTCACCAAGATTAAATTAGGTTTTGAAGTTGATTGGTTTATTTTTAAAATAAAAACGCAGGTGGGGTTCCGTTTTAGAAATTATATCAAGTGGATGAAGTATTTAAAAACCATATTTTAATAACTGCAACCAGCAACCATAAAAACTTTAGCTAAATATTTTCTACTTGTTGCCGAATTCATACCGTTTTATTTTTCTTGAAGTATAGAAATTATTTGAGCTCTTCAGTTTTAATTTTCCCTAAAAATGAAGTGAAAACCCACATTGGAGGAACTGAAACCCCAATCGCGGGAAAAACGAACAGGTAATTTTAGGAGACCTTTTGGGGGTACGTTCAATACACATGTTTGCCAAATTTCAGCTTGCCAGCACTATAATAACATATTATGAAGTGTCTTTGTACTAAATTTAAAACCTCACAGCTAATTAGGCTAGGCGCTAGTGTTCCAGCAGATAGATAATAATCATAATTTTTATTATTTATCAACGATATAATAATAAAAACAAGAATATTATGAATATTAATAGAAACCAAGGTATTTCATTAAACATAGTTTTGTTAAAAGCTCCTACATTTATCATGGAACTTTAAATTTATAGTGCAGCTAACTGAATTACATTGTGACAACTTTCAGGTTTCATGGATACTACTTTATCATTTTCTGACGTGATGGAAACAATCATCAACTAAGAGATTAAGTAAAACTCAAATGAGATTTCATTTCAGTCGTGTTATGTATACTTTACTAATAGGCCAGTGCTTAAAGGCGAATTCTGATCAAAAAGCTTTTTTAGAGAAGTAAAAGCTTTTTCCTAAAAAATTTACTTTCCTAAAGTAAAAATTGAAATCCTTTGGACAGTAAATGTCCGAAAATTTAATCAAAACATTAAAAAGCAAAGAATTTAGCACAAACAATTAGTAAACCCAATTACGTTTCAAAACGAAGCGAGATAGCGGAAAAAGTATACAGAGATATTTTGTAGAGCATAAAATTATCTACAAAGGCGTTTCGGGAGAATATATCTGAGATAAGTATTTTAGGCGTAAGAGCTATGCGAAATTGCCCTAGCGATAAGCCACCTTGAAGATGTATTCGTGATTTTCACACGAATTTAAACTAATATGAAATTAAAAAGTTGAAAAATAATGGTTTATCATAACACCATAATATAATTTCTGCATATTTAAGAACTGATTTTCATCTCAAACTTTGTATCTCCAATATTATTATGATACAATTTATCACCACAATTTTGCTTTAATTGTTTAACACCTCGAGAAGAATTGATCAGACAATGATGTTGATTTTTATACTTATTGATAACGAAATAAGTTGTTTTAGAATGTGTTCTCTTGTCATTTTTTCATAAATTCAACAGTTTACCAGTAAAGATTAAAGTATACTATCTTGATCAAGTATAGAACAAAAATTAAAAATCTCAGAGCATTCCAGGGGGAGGTAAAATAACTTCATTTGAATTATTGCTCATCTTTAACATAAACGGAAAATCAGTGACGTCATATTATCTACGTAAATTTTTTTTTTAATTTAGCAGTAATTATTTTCTATACACAGATGAGTTTTATACAGTTCATAATCCTGTTTACGATCAGATAAAACCGGGATAAAACCTTTATAAAATATCTGTTGATCCAAGAGAAAAACGATTAAATATTTTTTAATTTTATTGAAATGCCAATAGAAGCACTGACCTATGTAATTACTATGTATAAGCTTTAAATATAGAAAATGGGTTAAAATGTAAAAACAACTCCGAAATTACAAGATTTTCCCTATAGAGACTTATTATGGCAATACAAATAATATGTACCACAGTTGCTTCATGTAACTCTCTTCACTTCACTTTAAATAACTTTTTGAACCAATCAAATTGTGAAAAGGATATGCTGCTAACAAGTTGACGAGAAAGCTGTATTTGGCAGGTAACGATGTAATATTTGCACAAGTTTAATTCTGTAGTATTTGCACAATCTTAACACACCATTGTGGCTCAAGATCGAAGTCAATGGTTCGAAATTTTATTAGATCAATTAGGTATTTGTCATGTGGTTCTGCTAAAATTATTGTGACTGAAAAAAATTCAAACAGTCTTTGTATTGCGAAATAAATTCGTAAATATGGAATACATGTACAAATTTTATGGAAATTATTTCAAGAAGGAATTTAAAGAATGTGAATAATTTATTTTGTTCCTTTTTCAGAATTAATGTACTGGGAAAGTACATTACGAATGTGATATGTACTTACAGAAACTTTTTGTTCCAAATAAATTTACGTTATTCTTAGGCCCTAGAGAATTCTCGTCAAGTTTCTTTACTTGAACTAGGAGAAAAATGATTAAATTGTTGCTAGCAACAGTTGAGTTTGAATAAATGTCACAAGTAAAATGTTCTATTTGTCTATACCGTACAGATTACGTCCGACAAATAAATAATTTACAATGCGAAGGGATGACAATCGCCCAGCAGATTTATTTGCATATAAACTTCCAACGCAAGTTGAACAAAAATCCATAACCTTTGCTAATAAATTATTACAGTTGTAGAAATTTAAAACCATTTTTATGCTGATCAAGCTTACCAAAAAGTTGGTTTACCAAAGCAATTCGCATATGAACATTTAAATAGCAATTATTTTTAAATTTACATATACGCTAATTATTTAAATTATCTCGAAGACTTTTTTACTTTTATCAAATTTCCGGCACACTTATAAACAACACTGATAAGACGTAACACAAAATTTATTCACTTTAACAATATTTTTACTATAAGATATTCCATTAACTTGGTAATTTAAAATTAACCCAAAAGAACGAATTTAAGATTGTTTATATTATAAAGTATCCAAAATCACTATTTTTGTTTATACTAAAGAATAAAAAGTATAATAAAACCGATTTAATTTAAAATAGATTTCTTTGGTTAGATGATCTAATTATAAACCGAATAGACTACGAACACTATGTAAATAACATTAGTTAAATCCACGCGGCCGACGATTACAGGAAAATGCTTGCGCAAAAAGCGGACTGATTTGAAAGACTTTCCCAATGTTTCAAGTCTTGGGTATTATGTACATGTACTGAAACGCATTCTCGGATTTCCTCGTTTTCAAAACACCGGTGAAGGTACATACGAAGTCTTAATCATGTAGATTTATGTATGTGTGTTTTCAATCGATTAATAACTAATCTATACTAGAAAACATGTCTATTAAATTCGTGAATATCTTAAATATTTAATGATGTTTAAAGTGAGATTGATATTATTGATTATACGATTTAACTAATTTACCGAAACTGTTATTTGTAGGTAAATTTAGGGTGTTAAATTAGCACATAGAAAATTTTAGTATTAGAACAAATTGTTGCTGGAAAATAGAGAAAATACAACATGCACAGGGCTTCCACAATTTTTCACTAGCGTGGTCTTATTATGAACAATTGCAAAACTGAACTAAAAAGTTAATTAAATTTGAATAATAACTAATAAATAAATAACGTTATGTTCAACTTGCGAACATATTATGTACAAAATAGGAAATTTTTATATTGTTTCCAAAAATCCCATTATGTCATAAATATTTAAATTCCTTTACCACTTTTATTATTTTATAATTATTCAAGATTGCTTAAGGTGTTAGAAGCAAAAAATTGACCTTGCCAATAATTACTTAAAAACACAAATAGCCTTGAAAGGTATATTACTAAAACGCTTTTGATGTAATTCAGAGCAACTGCTGTGATTGAATGTGGTCGAATTATTAAGTTTCTCCATGTACTTTTAGTAATAGCGATGGCACAGTCAGGGCCATCGTTACGCACAAGCGAAGAAGGTGAAACAGGTGCTCGCCTGTAGCGCCAAATTGAAAGAGGTGGCAAAATGATAGCTTTAAATTATGTGTATCCTTCAATATATTCCATTTTATGAGAGCTTGGTTTTCATGTAAATTCAAAAATTCTACAGTTATTTCGTATACCCGCTTCTCCATAGTCGCAACTGGACCCCAATTTCCGGGGCTAAAAGAATGTTTTTGCGATTTTTGACCAGATTCCTATATTTTTTGTTCTTGATATAAAATTTTATCTTCTTTGTTTGACGCTTAAATGATCTATAGATGAGTGAATTCTATATAAAAAATTTTCTAATTCTAATTTTGATTTATAAAATTAAATTAAACTAAATTCTTTGTAAGACTAAAGGAAAAAATTGTCAACTAGTGAACATTTCTTTATAACTTTTCTTGATAAACTTCCCAGAAAAACTACTATTTCCATAACATTATTTTTACAGTTTTAACCAAAATTTATTGAAAATTAGTACTTTTTGGAATACCATGTCTTTAAATCTTTAGATAAAATAGATGACTCCAGAATGGAAGGTAAATGATAAATATTGGAATAAAAGGTAACTTCTCGCCAAATAAAACAAATAATGTTTTCTACACCGGTTTCGTGTCTACCCGTTTCCTCCTCGAACAAGTGAACAACCAATTAACCGATTACAAAACGGTTACTTTCTAGTGCCCTAATGCACACGTGCACAGGAATGAAGAGTATCTTCAACGAAATACGTAGATATTAGGATTGCCATCAACAAGAGGAAAACCAACACGGATTTTTAAAACTAAACCTAAGACCAACCCCTTTTATGAGAGTGGAATCAACAAACTATCTTGTTGATACTGCAATGGAGTATACATTGGTGAAACTGGAAGAAATATCGAAACACACATTAAGGAATACTTGAGAGAGAATTCAAAATCGTGATTTGGTGTGCATCTGGGGGAAAACAAACACAGGATAGATAACACAAAAACGAAAATGTTGCATAAGGAAAAGAAAGGTACGAGACTCACACTGCTCGAGGTTTAAGAAGTTGAAAAATTATGAAGAAAAAAATCAGAATAAAAAATATAAAATCCTTTGAATTTTTATTTTATTTTCTCGCATACACTATTTTTTTGATAATAATTGTTATATTATTATGTATTAGCTGACCCGGCAGACGTTGTCCTGCCCGAATTTAATTTTTATGCCACTCAGAGAATTGTTTATTCAAATATAAATTATTCGAAATAATTAAACAAATTATGAAAAAGCCAAAAAATTTACATTAAAAGCAGTAATATCGAATCCTGACAGTTTCGGATCTATTTACTAATAATTTAAAAAATTTTTTTCGTATTATTCATTTAGATGATTAGGGGAAATCAGATATCAATTTTGGTGATGATCGATGAAGTTAAAAAAAAAACTTTTTTTTGTGCGTATAATTTAACAAATTTTTTTCGTATTATTCATTTAGATGATTAGGGGGAATCAGATATATATTTTTTTAAATTTCTGAGTGTCTTTAGTCCAAAAGTTTGTGGTGGAGGGGGAAAAATTTATTTTTATAAAACTGTTTTATGTTACCTATTGATATACCAAATATGAAGAATTTATTCTAGACTTTAGTAAAAACTCTTTAAGTGTGGTAAATGTCAAAAAAAATTTCCACTTTTAAAAAGGGCGTGTCGAAAGACCACCAATATGTGAATTTTATTAGAAACAAAGAAGAATTTGATTTGGACTTTGGCGTAGGGGTATAGAACAATTGGCTTTCCCTGACGTTGTATTGTAATTGGGTCACATAATCTTGATCATAAAAATTTTGGAAAATTAAAATTTTTTTTTCACCTACCGGCTATATTCCCCAAACCAAACGGAAAGTGCTTTATAACATTTTTCGAAAAACCATCTCGTTTTGCTTAAAATGGACTGCAAATATTTATATGCAAAATTGGCCCGTTTTGAAATGGAACTTTTTGAAATTTTACGTTTCTGTCATTTGCCACCTTAATTGATGTCGCACCAAAAAAAATATAACTATCGAAAAATTGGCGCTCGTAAAATGCCACTCGAAACCGTTTCTAAAAATTTTTTCATAATCGTGGCGCCACGACGGTATTTACGTCAGAATTTAGAAAATTTTTCAAGCGGCTCTGCCGTCCTTATTTACCGATCGATTTTTAATTTTTCTTCGGCATCTAAAGCAATTCCCGAGACCCCACAATATTGCATCTATAACTTTTTTTCCTATCGCGCACCGAAAAGCTGTAAAACGAAGAAGTAAATTTTCAAATAATTTTCCAATGCTCGCCTTGAAATCCCAAATTGAATTTTTTTTTTCGAAAATTGAATGTTTAAAGACGACATGTCGTTTGGCGAGCAGTTTTAAGAATTTTCGATGTAAAAAGTTTCCAAAAATTATTCTTCCTTTGTGGAAAAATTTAAGGAAACGTATACCAATTTATTTTGTGCGGATAATTTAAAATTTTTTTTTTCGTATTTAGCATTTAGATGCTTAGGGGGAATGAGATATCAATTTTGGTGATGATCGATGAAGGTCCAAAAGAAACTTTTTTTGTGCGGATAATTTTAAAAATTTTTTTTCGTATTATTCTTTTAGACGATTAGTGGGAATCAGATATATATTTTGTTAAATTTCTGAGTGTCTTAGTCCAAAATTTTGTGGAGGGGGAGAAAATTATATTTTTATAAAATTGTTTTACGTTACCTATTGATATACCAAATATGAGGAATTTATTGCAGACTTTAATAAAAACTCTTGTAGTGGGGGTAAATGTGAAAAAAATTTCCACTTTTAAAGAGGGCGTGTCTAAAGACCACCGATATGTGAATTTCATTAGAAACAAAGAAGAATTTGATTTGGACTTTGGAGTAGGGGTATAAAACAATTGGCTTTCCCTGACGTTATTGTGTCTTAATTATTGGGTAACATAATCTTAGGTGTTAAATTTATTTCGGGTAGTACACTGTTGTAGTATGTGTATTATTTTTCTACTTTACTTTATTAGTATCACTCGTATGTTTTTCACTTCACTTTCCGTCACTTTGACACTATCTTTTAATAATGTCGAAGGAAAGGAGTGCCTTGCTAAAACGCGCACTATTTATGGTTTACCCTTTACATGATTTACGTCAATGTCAGAATTTTAGAATTAAACTTTTAGAGTGCCTTGCTAAAACGCGCACTATTTATGGTTCACCCTTTACATCATTTATGTCAATGTCGTTTAATTAAACTTTTAGTGTCAAAATCGCAACGTAACTATGACAACGACGTTGACCTGAAGCGTTTAACTGCAGATGACCGTCTTATGGTGGCGAATTACTAAAATCAAAGACGACGAAAAGTTTACTCTTGATTCTCGCCAGATCTCGTGAAAGTTTCAACGCCCACAGTTACGGGATTTAGGCGTCTATGCGGAACACACATATATAGGTACATACATACATCCACTTTTATATATAAGATACATCTCTATGGTTTTTATTTTACACTCGCGTTTTGTATTTCTTGAGGTTCTCGAACGATATTTTTGAGCGAGATAATTTGAACAATATTTAGATATACTGTTTTGGGTAATGTTTGTGAGATCCTCGAAGCTAATGTATATTTATTGACGAGTAAAAGAATTTTAATAAATATTTTTTTTTTGTATTTTTAGAATAAGTGTACCTAATGTTATATGTCTTGTATTTTAACTCTTAGTATCCTGATGATGGTTAAATATAACCGATATCCGTAGGGAAGATTATTAGTTTTATTTGGCAAGGAGTTACCTTTTATCCCAAAATTTTTAGCTTAAGTTATATGTATGTTCATCATATACCTCAGGTGTACTGCAATTGATTTATTTTCCAAACCTCAAGTGATGGAATTGTTGGAAAAACAATCAACTTTGAAAATTCGCAGTCCTGCTAAACGGGGATTTACACAAAATTGAGGTTAGTTACACTCACCTGTAGACCAATTCTGAATTTCTGTGTCAGATGAACAGGATAAAATGTCTATTTGGAAATCTAAAGAAAACCACGTTGCTTTGGGCAAAATTCTATTGAAATTATAAAAGCTAGAAAATTATACTTCTTTAGTATTTGCTCAGAATTATATCACACCTTCAAATGAGAATAATCAATAGTCAATCAAAGCAAATAATCAAAAATTGTAAAGTTCCACATAATTTCGGTCATATTCAGAGATGCATAATCGATTCATTAAAGTATAATACGAGTATTTATGTAACTTTTGAATGTATTTTAAAATGTATTTTGAACTCAAAAAAGGTGTAATTTATTTTTGGAATTACTTACGTATATATTTCTAATTTTAAATCGATTAGTTTCAATTCAAGTTTCTTGATTGGTCAAGATTTATGTAATTGTAAATCTAATTCTTCACAACGTGTTGATGTTCACCCTGGAGGGTGGCGATAAGAAATTATCTGGAGTCCGCAATTCGAACCCAGAATTTCCGTGCTATACCTCAACCAGCAATCACACGAAACTACCGATGTGTTCCTCAATTTGAATTATAAAGGAGTTTAATTTTGATAATAAATGTTTAAGGCATAGAATGCATAGAAAACCGCAAATTCACGTTTTTTGCGTGAATTTTTTGGAACCTTCTTCGCAAACAATATATTGTTTTACACTGAAGTTGATTTGGAAAATTTTGGGAACCATTTAAAATAACTCATAATAATAATTTAAAATGCGAATACGCCAAACGCCTCTGAATATTTTCACTAGGACCATAAACGGTGGCACAGATTCAAAACACTTTACTGAAAAGTTAAAAATTTCATTTACAATTGTAGTAATGTTATAGTAAACCCCAAGTCTCCACAGTTGAGCAGGTTAGTTAACCCCCCTCCCTGGTAATAGATTCGCGAAATTAAATTGTTTTTTATCTCCCACCCTCAAATTAAAATTTTAATTCAATATTCAGTTCACAAGTTAATTATTATAACATAATATTTAGAAAGAACCAGCAGTAATAGTATAAAATAAATTAAAACATAAAATATGTTTTAGAGGCGTTTTGGTTGATTTGAAACAGTTTTTAACTGAATACATGATTGTTGCAAAAACAAACGAATAGTTTAGCGGAAGCACAGACGAAACTCCATTCATTCAAGTCGTGATATTATAGCGTAACAGCGAATCTGCAGTCACACGATGAGGTGATGGCGATCCATTTTTGATGAGCTACCTACGTTCATGACTTGAATGAATGGAGTTTCGTCTGTACTTCCGCTAAGCACTTCATTTGTTTTTGCAACAATCATGTATTCAGCTAAAAGCTGTTTCAAATCAACCAGAACGCCTCTAAAACATATTTCGTCGGCTTACTGCCAAAACAAGATAACTCCATTTTTGGACAAAATGAGTTATATACATGATTGCATTCAAATAAGAGCAAACTACATTTTGACAAAACCTGATAACTGTAAGTCAAATATTAAAGGAGTATTAAGAAGTTCATTTTTAACTTTTGTTAACTTGTTTATGGTGAATCAAACTTTAAAATCAGTTTTACTCAAAACTATCATTTTGGAGTTATCTTGTTTTAGCAGTAAGCCGACGATTTTATGTTTTAATTTATTTTATTAATTTCAAAGTCAAAAATATATTATAAGATTATAATTTGTATGTAAAAATTTTACAAAGAAGTACCTAAAGTAACCCTTTTATTAATACTATATCCAAACTATCTGTATAATATAAAACGCTAAATTAATCCGTCAATTCCTCCACCGGTGCAAAACTAGTGCAAGACAATCGTGTAAGAGGATCCATGTCCCGGCCTTATTAATTATTTAATACGTTTTTAGTTAATTGTTCCATTCATCACCACCCTCATTCATTCACAAGTTACATCACCCCCATAAATTTAATCAATGTTAGCTTTATGTGTTCTACCTTATTTTTTTTATTTCATAATGTATCAATTCGCATTAATATACTCTCACGATAGGTGGTTAGATTAAAGGGGAAACTAGGAAAAATTGCATCCTTGTGATTCCTGAGAGACTACATTTAAAAATTTTCCGTTTTTCAGTATTCATATCAATAGAACATAATATTCATATTAAATCGTTTTAATTATTCTGATATTAATAATTTTCTGAACCCTTTTTAATAGTTTCAAACACCTTTGCTTAGTGAAAGCTTACAAATACAAACCCCAAGGATGCAGAGATGTAGGAAGACCGAGGAAAAGATGGGCCATAACAGGTTAAAGACCTAACCCGTGACGGAAATGGTGATGAACCTTTTTAAGTTAGTAATCAAAAAATAAACCAATGAGGATGCGTTATGAACAAATAGATAGACAAAAGGTGGTATCCTGAGGCCGCACTCATTCTTGATTGTCCAGGTTGTGCACTGAGGAAACGGAGCATCGGCTCTACTTAATGTAACAGACAGACAGACACACACACTGTTACATTTAGGCTATTCTAGTTATATGTCGATAATAATGATGATAGCTTTTACCGCCCCAGGTGCCCTGAGTCGACACAAATATCTAATAATGTCGGCAATAAAACAATAATAATCTTTTCTATATATTTTATCCGCTCCAAGTAAACAAATATGGCCATTTTAATGAGGTTTACGTAAAGAAAATAAGTCATAATATCAACAAGTTGCTGTGAAAGTGTCCAAATAATACCACAATCACTTCAAATATCACTTTTATCACTCGAAACTACGAGAAAACATGCACAAGTAAATAGCGCTGTTTCTTTAACCACCTTTATGCAGTTCTCTTTAAATTTTGTATTTTGTGCCCTCTCATTGAAAAAGTTACGAACCGTCCGTCACTTCAAATGAAATTCTGAAGAATAGGAAGCTGCAGAGACCGGGGGTATGGAATAACTCCTAGCAGTTGGTGATCAGGCGATGAAATAGTAAAAAATGTTTTATGATAGGGCTTTACCTTGCTGATGTGGAGGGAGGGTTATTCTGTAACCCGCCACCCTGGTTAAAATAATAGTATAAAATAAAGCGTTTTTGGAATAAATTATTTTGTAAGTAAATAAGAAATTTATGTTTCCAGTTTATTTAAATTTTATGCCCTCCCATTGGAAGAAGTTTTGAGCCGGCACTGATTTTTTCCCATACTAAACTGTATAGTTTAAGCAAAACAAATCGAGTTTTGTATGGCGCTTAAGCGAGTTAATTAAGATACGAGTTATTTTCGAAGCAATATGTAAATATTGGGAAATTGTTGGATACCTCCTTTTGTAATTACAAGAATGTTTTCTTGTACAAAATTGGGTCATTTAAATTATTACTATAGGCAACTACTTTTAGCAGAGCTAATTTTGAAATTAGGAAATTAAGACCTCCCTCTAGTTGCGCCTATGAACATCATTTAATTTTTAATGTTAGAGGTCGCATAATTTACGCGACCTAACATCTTATGATAGGTAAGTAAGGTAAGACTTCTGAAGGAGTATGGCAGAAAAAGTGTAAGTGTGGTTAAAGAAAAGAGATCATTAAAACAGTTAATACCGCATTAAAAAAAATTGTGGCAAGTGAAATTTCAAAAGTGCAACTGTTTCGATCTTATTCTTATAGTAGAGTGCAAACTCGCTTTTATTTTCACTTTTGTGGGCATTTTGAGGTAAAAATTCGAAATCTACAAGTCGTCAAAAAGTCGTAAAATGGAAAAGGGCACAATTTAAAAATTTTCATTTAGCCCCATGACAACAAACTTCGATACCTCAAATATCTGTGTAAATTTTTTCAATGGATTCTCTGTGGCCCTTCTACCTGAAAAAAATTGTTATAATTTTGCAAATACACGCACGGTTATGGAAGAAATAATTTTGAAACTCGATTTACTCGAAATGAAAACCACAATATTTTAATTATTTTCATATATTTTGCCGTTTACATTACGCTACTGCCGAAACCTTGTATTTATCAAAAAAATTTATTAAGAATAATTTATAGACCGATTCTTCCAGCTTATCATAATGTAATTTTTATGTTTTTTCGACTCTTAATAAGGTCAAAAACAATTTAATTCAACCGAGATGTAAAAATCTCAAAATACATACAGTAAGACCCCGCTTAACGCTGCTCCGCTTAGCGCTGTTTCGGTTTAACGCTGTTTTATTTGATTAGGGTATTCCCCGAAAATCGCACACCGCGTGGGATTCCCCGATATCCAAAGCGTAACGCGGAAGAGTAGTATGCCGATCGCCGCAGATAAGAGTGCATCGTACATTTACATATAACCATTAATTAATTATTAATTATTTAACATTTAATGCCTTATCCACTTATCGACAACTTCTTACACAGCGCAAACGAAAAACGCAAATGACATTAGACACTTTTTTGATAAAAAGACAGAAAATTGGAAATGCGGAAGAATCTGAATGATCTCAATATAAGGTAAGGTCAGACTAGGCTACTTTTGCTGCGCGCAGCAAAAGTAGCTGTGTGTGAACACCACTGCAACCGATAAAAGTGCACACTGCTGCACATGTGGTATACTGCGCACGCTGTTAAAAGCAGCTTAGTACGAGTGCAAATTTTGTATGTTGCATTCGCAGTAAAAAATCTTCATTTGGTGTAATAATTTGCTGCGACTAGTGGTGCAGCATTTATCACATTTAAATAAAATATAATTTTTTATTTTTGTATGCACCCTCCGATGTTGCTCGTAGGTTTTATCTTTGATTAAATCATCAATTTTTCCTGACCAATCCATTTTATTTTGATTTTATTTGTTAATTTCATTCATAAAACTGCACATGTGGTTTACTGCGTACGCTGTTAAAAGCAGTTTAGTGCGAGTGCAATTTTGTATGTTGCATTTGCAACTGTAGTTAAGCTGCCTACTGTAAGTTGATACCTAACTGATAAGCTGCTCCGGGGAATGTCCTGGGTGACATCATGCGCTGAGTAAACGTAATTCAGTAAATGCACCTCACAAACCATATATTCTATCGCAGTAAAAAAATATTCATTTGGTTTAATATTTTACTGCGACTAGTGGTGCAGCATTTTAATTTACAATGCCTCCGAGTAAGTGGAATCGTGAGCAAGTTATGAAATTGATCGAAATGATTGAGGAAAGAAATTGTTTGTGGAATGTCGCGAGCGCTGATTACCACAATCAGATAAAGCGGCGTAATTGTTTAGCAGAAATAGAATCTGAAATGAATGTTCCAGTAGTGGAAATAAAAAAAAAATTCACTCTTCGGGCGCAACATTCAAAATAATTAATAAAAAAATTGCATTTTACTTTAAAAAAAACTCTTAAAGTTCTGTTACATTAAAATAAAACTTATCATTTTGCATTCTCAACGCTTCTTCTTGTGTTGTTATCACGTGTACAACACGATTATTTATCGCATCTAATATTTCTGTTATTACCTGCTTATCCATATTTGAATTGAAGTTACCTGATGCTTGTTTCATATGAACTGCCGTATTTTTCCAAAAAGGAAGAGAATCCTCGACGTGTATAAAAAATAAAGTTACCAACCACAATTCAAACAAAAATTTAAATTCAAAAATTCAAATTCAAAAATTAATTTTAAATTTTATGCTTGCTAAGAAATTTTTTTCTTGCTTGGCAGATATGTGTACATTAAGAAAATTGTTTGCTGATACAGTAACAAATAATATAATTTTAAATATTTTTAGACACGTCGACACATCATGTTCTATTTAAAGTCGGGTGGAATTTTATCTCTCCGATTAATAAAGTGTTTGTAAATACACACATAAAATACTACATAAAAGAATGAATTTTGAAAAGTTTGATGCGAACATAGAGAAATAACGGTACACCGAAATATCATGGTAAATCAGGTTTTTAAAGATTCCTGATGCTGACTGTAATTTATAGGAATGAAAATGAGAACAATCAGAAGATAATTTTTTTCTACGTATGATTATTATATCCAACACGTGATATTTATCTCTTGAACGCGATGTTTGCAAAATTTTACTAGACCCTTCGACTGAAAGGAATCGCTCCGAGATTTTTATATCCTGGTTTTTAATTTATTTTTGACCTTATTAAAAATTAGAAAAATATAAAAAATTCATGTATTAAAAAATTAAAGTATTAAATCAATAAATTATTCTTAATGAATTTTTTTTGGAGAAATGCATGGTTTCGATAATAGTTAATGTAGTGCAAAAAATGACAAATAGTTCATAGGCGATTATGAATAATCGATTATTTTTAATAATCGATTAATCGAAAAAAATCGATTATTTTTTATAATCGATTATGAAATTTCATAATCGCGCACCCCTACTCACAAATAATTATTAGCTATAAAGTACTTTAGCGGTTGCAGTCGTTGCAATTTTTGCAGCCGAAGGAAAAGCAGCTATGTGTGAGCATTTGTTAGTAGGTTTGTATCTTTTGACGCAGCTTTTGCAGCCGTAGTTGCAAAAGCTGCGTGCTGCAGGCTACTTTGACTCTGTGTGTGAGCCTGACATGCAGCTTTTGCAGCCAGAGTAAAAAGCGTGCGCAGCAAATGTAGCCTAGTCTGACCTTACCTACTTTGATTTTTTCTATTTTTCGCATCGAGTGTTTGTTACTTGACGCACTTTTAAAGGTTGGTTTAAAATTAGTTTAAAATTAATAATACCGGGTGTATGTTTATTTATGTTTCTATATTTGTAAGAAATAAATTTTTGTTGTATTGTTATAAAAAATAGTATTTTATGTAATAAGTACGCAAAATATGGTTTTAGCGGACGAATCGTAATGTTACGGACGAGGCGCCAGCCGAGTCCGTAACATGAAGATGAGTCTGCTAAAACTATTTGCGTACGTATTGCATACAACGTTTTATTGTATTAGTTTCGCAACAAATATTTTCTTGAATTAAAATATTCATTTTAAATAGACATCAATAACATATTGCTGCGTGTTGACGTAGCCTCACGTTGGGCTAGCCAAAAAGTGCTATGTACCCCCTCGCTAATAGGGTTAAAGGTTCTTGTCGTTAAGGTTTTATATGGGTGTACGTAATTGTACCCCGTCAATGGAAAAGTATGTGAAATTTTATAAATACAATTTAATGAAATAAGGTGCCTCAGCTTAGCTCTTTCGTAGTGCATGTATCTTACCTTGTACAGGGTGGATTCGTTCCGTTACCAATACTGTAAATAAAATTATGGTGCGGAACAGGTCTAAATAAATATCCTTCGTTACAAAATTATTAATGTTTTTATTTAGCACACATTTGTTAATAAAGATTTTGTTATAATCAAAAAGTTCTATTATTAAATCTATTATAAAGAATTCTGAACATAAAATAATGCAAAAACACGTGTCGTATGAAGTCCGAAAATTCCACTTAGTTTTATAAAAATTATTGCAATGTGCACGATACCTTATTAGATGCAGGAATGTTTTCTGTTATTTGTACTGGGGATGGCACAATTGCGCATCAAAATACACTCGATGGGTTCATTTACCATGGAAAACGTCCAGATGCAGTTTGTTGACCTCGTTTTGTGGTGAAGTTTATTTTCTTTAAAAATATTTGCAATCCTTTACGATTTTCACCTTATTTATGGTTTTTCGTAGGTAAGTAACTATTTTGTTGAATTATTCACTTTTATTTAGCACTTTCACTAATTATTTTTACTATAATATCCAAATTTTTAGGACAATCTAAATTCGCCACCATACACGTGTGAATCTCAACACCAACCTTTTTTTATCCATTGTTTTATTAATTCTTTTCTCGAAGTTCATCGCTATCTTGATCTTTGCATAGACGTATTTTATTGGTCGATCGAAAAATCAATATTATTTGAAGTTTCACAGTACAGGTATGGACTAAGCCCATTGTGGTTCGTTGAAATTTTATAAGTGAAAATTTTCTTATTTTTAGATTGGATTGTCTTCTTCTCAAGTGTTTAGTGATTGGATAAATAAAGATGCTGGACATGAAGTTTCCATATACAGTTCATTAACTTGTGACTTGTCGAACTCACGTAATGATTTAATAAACTTATTCAACTTTAACGATATCATAAATTTTTACATTAATCAATTAATTAACAAATTTCTAACTTTTAAAATACCTTTCTTATTGCTAACAATTTTTCATTTAATATTAATTAACATTTTTAACAAAGACAATTATTAAATGATACATTTCAAATTTATTTTATTCACACCTGTTTTATGTCCCGTTTTCAACGAATCATTTGACTTTAAGTTAAATTTCTTGGTATCGGACGAAGTTTTTCTGATTACTTTGATAAGTTACATGCTTTTATTCATAACAAAATTTTGCTGAAATTTAAATAACGTGCTTCCATTGACGTGGTATCTCGATACCGCAATATGTATGTATATTAGAAGGCTGTGCGAAAATGTTTATAGCAACCGGTTGCCAGATTTTGGAATAAACAAATTTGAATCCGCTAAAGTGCTGTCAAGACGACTTTAAGTACTAGGCCGCTAAAATATAATTTTGCGGACCCGAAACAGCTTCAAAAGTAACCATTTTGCGTAGCTAATACAATAAACATATTTAATAAACTTAATTGACAAAATACATATTCATTATTAAAAATTTTCCCCTAACCCCAATATTTACATGGTGACAAAACCTCGTTTAACGCTGTTTTCTATAACGCTCTACTTTGCTGGAACGTATTCCCCGCGTTAAACGGGGTATTAACTGTACTGGTATCTGTACGGTGGCATTATCGCTACCTTTTACCTACCCCGCTTCTCCCTGCTCGACAACACATTATTTAAAATCTCATTTTTTTATTGTTAATAAATGAATTAAATAAATAATTTTTGCGGATATAACATTCAATCAAATTATATGTGCCTGTTTCCAAATTTTGAAAATAAAATATGAAAAAAATGGAAATTTATATAAATCGATTTTCAGCAAAAATTTGCCAAAAAAATAATAAATAGTTTGTAGTATCTGAAAGAGTATAGGTACTTTGTTTTATACACCACATAAATTTTATGCAATTTTATAAAAAAATGAAAATCTTTTAGGCACTTGAAAGTTGCGAATATTTATATGACTTCTAAAAGAAGCATTTTTCGGCGTATTTTTTTAAATAAATTTGAATAGGCATAAGTTAGAATAATAAAATTTTAGTATGACATGTAGCATTAACCAAATAATATCTTACATTATTTTCATAAGTTTTCACACCTTAGTTTTAATGTTATTCAATCTTACATTCTTAGGTCAGAACTTTAGGAATTATTATGTATCGTACGTATGTAAAGTGTACTATTTATTTCTTTTTGCATTTCAAGTTCTGACGTAAGACTATAAGACCGAATAACATGCAAAATAAGTTGTGAAAGCTTACGAAACTAATGTAAGATATTATTTGGTTAATACTACATGTTATACTAAAATTTTATTATTCTAACTTATGCCTATTCAAAATTATTTAAAAAAATACACCGAAAAATGCTACTTTTAGAAGTCGTATAAATATTCGCAACTTTCAAGTGCCTGAAAGATTTTTAGTTTTTTATAAAATTGCTTATATCCGCAAAAATTCGTTATATCCGCAAAAATTATTTATTTAATTCATTTATTAACAATAAAATAATGAGATTTTAAATAATGTGTTGTCGAGCAGGGAGTAGCGGGGTAGGTAAAAGGTGGCGATAATGCCACCGTACAGATACCAGTATGTATTTTGAGATTTTTACATCTCGGTTGAATTAAATTGTTTTTGACCTTATTAAGAGTCGAAAAATATAAAAATTACATTGTGATAAGCTGGAAGAATCGGCCTATAAATTATTCTTAATAAATGTTTTTGATAAATACAAGGTTTCGGCAGTAGCGTAATGTAAACGGCAAAATATATGAAAATAATTAAAATATTGTGGTTTTCATTTCGAGTAAATCTAGTTTCAAAATTATTTCTTCCATAACCGTGCGTTTATTTGCAAAATTATAACAATTTTTTTCAGGTAGAAGGGCCACAGAGAATCCATTGAAAAAATTTACACAGATATTTGAGGTATCGAAGTTTGTTGTCATGGGGCTAAATGAAAATTTTGAAATTGTGCTCTTTTCCATTTGACGACTTTTTGATGACTTGTAGATTTCGAATGTGTGAAAAATGAGGAACATTTTTGGATAGGTTGTTGCTTTTTACCTCAAAATGCCCACAAACTCCGTTTTTAAGCGACTTTTTGGTGTCGGAGCACTCTACTATTAACTTTAATCGCAAAATTGAACTCTTCAGATTCGTATTGCCAAGTAATAAATAGAATAAAATAATTCTGATAATATTCGGTCAAATAATTACCCTTAAAAATTTGACAAATTTTAACAAATTCGAATTTTGAATATAGTATAATATCCTTATGTATTACGAGTTAATTGATTAGTGATGCTAGGAAGAAAAAGTATTAAGCATGAGAACACTAAAAATAGGATTAAGAAAATGTAACGGTTTAAAATTTGCCGCCGGGTTCTTTGGGTTTTGGAACCAGTGACCGTTGGTACGAGTGAGGGAAATGGGCAGGGGTCGGTACGCGAGACTGGACTGGATACGTTTGCTCGAGTAAGAGGTGATTTTGTGTGTGTTGTGCAAAAATTTTGTGAAGCCGGATTTTGGAGAAGAATTGGTTAGTTAATACCATCCAGTAGCGAACTGGGATTATCTTCTCGAATCCGTAGGATTGGGAAGCTCATTTTTTTTGATTATTTTACCGGGAGCTCTCATCCGCCTTTATGGGATTCGAAGCTGAACAAATTTTTGCATATGCCGCAGATCAACGAAATTTGAGGTATCCTTTTTGGTTGGTAATTTGTTGTAATAATTATTATTGGTTTTTATATTAAGCCATATTAAGCTCGATGGCGTATTTTTTTTTCCTTGGCCTTTTTAATGTGTTTTATTTTTTTATTTATGTGTAACATCTTGGTATTCTTTTTTTCGTTCTGCATTTTTACTTCCAGAATGGTTGCAATTGATAGATAAGTGGCAGATTACAACTTTCTGCACTGCGTGATAAAATTGCAATCATTATCGCACTTTCGCATATTGTGGATAATGATACCAATGTATAAGTGTTATGTTTGATAAGCGTAGTAATGACTACTTTATTTATTTTATTACGTTTGGTTAATTAAACTTTACTTGTGTATTATTTCCTATGGTTTACATCGAGCGAACTGGTAAAATGTATTAGCAGGAAGATTCCAATTTGATCGACGGAGGTTCAAATTTCATATTTGAAATTTAGTGTCGATACTTTTTTTTGTGTTTAATTATGATTTTATATTTTTATTTTATAAAGGCTTCGATGTGTGACCTACTTATATACAGAGTGCGGCATTGCGCCGGGGTCGCTGCTATTTGGTTTGGTCGTCGGAGGCTCGGTGGTTACCTTAGTGGGATTGTACCTATATGACCATTCGAGTGTTCCGTCGATTGATTGTGTGGGTGGTGATTCTGAGTGTCAATGTGGTCGCTACTGTGCCGTTCTGGTCGGCTCCTGTAGTGGGCTACTGTTGTTGCGTTCCACTGGCGCAATACTAACACCATAAGCATCGACTTTATCATAAAGCCTTTAAGCAATGACCACCGTATTGTTTATTTTTATGTTTATTTTTATTTTATTGTTAAGTTTATTTTGTGTGCGTAAGATATTTGCGCTTTATATTTGAGTAATTACTATTTTCGTTTACAAAAATTCTTCGTTGTTCAAAATTTTCCGTATGCCCTGGACTCATTGCTGGTTTTTTTTTGTTTAATTAATTATCTTCCAAGCTAGCCGGCAAGATTTAAAGATAGCTCGTGATTTCTCGATTTCCCCTTTAATCGAGTTGTCTAATCTTTCATAACGACGTCTTCCTTTTTAACCGAAATCGAGTGGCGCCTATTCCATCTTTTTTTTTCGTCGTTTTAATTAACACCTTTGGTTAGAAATTAATTTTAACATCAATTATTAACGTCACATTCACGCTAAAGTTCGTGAGGAATTTTAACCGTTTCATCTTGGCGACCAACGTGGTTTGGTGTGATCGCTGGTTGAGTTACGTTGCGGAAATTGTGGGTTCGAATTGCGAACTTCGCGAAATTGCAGCAACATTTATCGTAATTTAGTTGGTTAGCGTCACAAAAAGTCGACAAAGATCTCAAATTTATTGCGAGAAAGTGCTTTTTCTTCCAATTAACCCTACTCAAATTTTAAAACTAATAGATACTCATTAATTTATAATGTTGAAACGTAGGCTTTAAATTCCCCGAATGCGAGTTAAGACGTATTGATTATGCTAAGACATAATAAACCAATTTATTAACTTATAGATTAATTTATTGTATAATCTTAATAAGCGCTTAAATCATTACAAAGCAATCACTTACAATTCAATTTTACTCCAATAAATACTTTATAACCATACATTGGTTTATTATGCATTAGCAAACATTTATTTGCGCTTGCGGCTTAATTCTTACGACTGACTTCCGCTGTGGTTTGGGTACATATACTCATAGTTATTAATAATACAAGTTGTGGGAGGTTTACACAGTACAATGTTTAATTCGGCACACACATAAACTACACTTGAAAATGATTTATTATTACTTCCTAAAGTTTGTTTACTTATAAATAAAAGTTTTATTTGGTTTAGCGAAAAACCATCCAAATTCTGACGAATAAAAAATTATAATTTTTAACGTGACGTCGCCGAATGAAATTCCAATACGTCGTTCATTACAAATACAATATTGCTACGTAACAAATCTTGACTTATACTTTATTAACAAAATTGCTATATTCTTGTTAAATTGCTAATTATTGAGGAGATGTAGGTAAAATTTTCATACAAAATGCAAGCTTTATTTAAAGAGAAATGAATTTATTACTTTCGGTAGAATGATAAAGCACCCTGTTAGGTTTGATACAGTAATAATAAAATTAAATATTGCATAGCTAACCTTTACAGTATCCACGATTATATTTATGTTATAACTATAAGTAATGCTGGTAGTATTTATATAAAGTGTCACTTATTTAATTAGTAGTGAACAAAATTAATTACCGAAGTTGCAGATAGCTTTTCTAATTTGTTTAGTTATTTAGATATAATAGTTAATTAAACAATTATTGAAGTATAAAGTGCGGTAAGTTAAAGTTACAGGTTGCAAAAATGTTTGGAGGTCGAGAAGAAGTCGAATTGCTGTATTTTGGTGACCGGACAGTTCGCTACGAGACATTTCGTACCCGGTCATTTCGTTCTCGGACATTTCGCTACTAGTACATTTCGCTCCCGGGCATTTCGCTACCGGGGATATTTCGCTACCTAATTTTGCTACCACTTTTAGCATATTATTTACTATTCATTATTTTGTAATGAATAATAAAAATAAAATAATAAAATATAATTACAAAATGTTTATTAAAATTACTAAAAATTTTATTAAACTCTTTCAGTTTTGTTTGGCGAACTTAAGCAGTTCGTGAAAAAAAAACTTCAATTTTCCAAAATTTACAAAAATTTTTTTAAACGTCCCCGAAACGTGCCGAAAGAATTGTTAGATCAGTGTTAAATTTTTAATGGGGATGCTTCATACTCACCACCAAGTATTCCTATAATTTTTGAAAATTTTACATCGTATCCCGCATTAATTTTTAGCCGTCGAGTTTGTGATTTTGTACAGTTTTTGGAAGAGCTTTCTACATTTTGGAAAATTTTTCCATAAAGGAAAAACAATTTTTCTAAATTTTTTACATCTTTAGAAACCTAATTAAAAACAATTAAATCTCCGCGAAAATTTAAGTCTGCCGCAAAGAGGTGGATCTGCCGTTAGGTTAGTGTTAGTTCTTGATATTTCTTTAGAAAACTAATTGAAAACAAATCAATCTCCGCGTAAAGTTAAATCTTCCGCAAGGAGGTGGATCTTCCGCGAAGAGGTGGATATGCCATAGGAATATAAAAATAATGCAAAATAATAGTAAATAATATTGTAAAAGTGATAGCAAAATCAGGTAGCGAAATGTCACTGGTAGCGAAATGTCCTAGTAGCGAAATGTCCTAGTAGCGAAATGTCCTAGAACCGTATTTTTTGTATAATACATTCCGATTACTTCAAAATTGTTCAAGTCGTAAAAAGAGGTTAAAACATGTAGGCAATACGAAATTAATACATCTTTTTGTCCGCCTTACCGTTTCTTTGATAAACGTGACCTTAATTTCTACGTTTGTACTAAAATAATTACTGTAGAATAATCGTATATGCAACGGAGATAGAGAAACAAACAGCGACGCCAAAAAATTTGATATCAAAAATAATTACAAGGTCGATAAACTGAATCCACGAAACTGATCCAAACTTCAGATGAACCAAACATGATAAAATACCGAAAATGAAATTTGTAAATAACATTTAGAAAATAAAAGAATATTTTATGAAACTCTTAATTTATCGCATTACTCATACATAAATACAAAGTATGTACATTATTATGTACATAATTTAAAAAGTGCTATTATAATATTGCACAATCTAATCTACACCTACGCATTGAAATGCATTGTTACAAATCCGAACAGATGTTGCAGTTTACAACATTGAATAGTTAAATATGAATTAAGCGAGATAAATTAAGAGTTCTACTCTACGAGAGAATTAGGGTTATGTGTTCCAGAAAAGTCATCACAAATCAGCAGTTTAACTATCCCCGTTATATAAATTATATAAGCTATTAATTAACCTTCAAAACTTTTAAGTTCTATACGGACCGTACAATTGTTACAAAAGCTACAACATGGACAATAAAGATGTCTTTATTGTAAGGTCTGTCACGTCGTAGTGAACACGCAACTGCTTCATAGTCTAGTTTCGGTTTTCAGTTAATTTATGCAGTTATCATGATGAAGTAAATAATAGTATAAGTAAGAGTAACTAAAAGATTAATCGTATCCATATACAGCCCGCTCTTAATAGTGAAATGTAAAGGCATTGATTCTAAATTTTAGAAAGATACCCAAAGTTTATCATTTAAGGACATCTAAAGAGTCTTTAGAAGAGACTTTAGAGAGTCTGTGATAAACATGAGTGGAGAGATATCTGGAGAAGGCTGCGAATCATCCGAGACTGTCTATGTAGGAAGAACCGAACTGGGAAAGAGATGCAGTACCTACAAGTGGAAAATAAAAAAGAAGAATCACAATAATAAATAAACAACTTATAATACGGGGATTAATCCATACCAACAAAAGGATTTGTAAACCTCGTAAAGAGATAGCGATATTCTTTTTAGAATGTATGTACTAGCCGAAATAATCAAAAAATAATAAAGAAAATTTAAATACACCAATGAGCATGTACATGTAGTTTTACACTATTGCATTAATTTTTTTTAAATAAATCATGAAACAAAATTTATTATAATATCGTTGTCCATCTTTCCAATGTTTATAAATAATCAATGGTAAAGTTATAGCTTTGTTCCAACGAGCCCGATAAACCGTTCAATGTACAGTCGCGCTTGTGCGCAATAGATAAAAAGCGTTCTAACCGACAGGTTTTTATCTATTGCACATGAGCGCGACCGTACATTGTACATTTATCGGCTCGTTGGAACAAAGCTTATATTTACAGCTATAAATGGTTAACAGGCGCTGGGATTGGTACTGGGAACGCTACTGGGTTTTGAAATTATCGTTTCAAGAAGAGTTTTAAGTGGATGAATTAAGGTAAAGCTATAAATAATAACTATAAAACTAAAAATGTACATAAAGTACGTAGATATACTGGTTGAAATAAACGTCATATTAGACGAATACTACTCTTGCATACATAAACAAAGCTTAAACTCTAAGCATTCTGCATAGAGTGAAAACGAATGCAGCTCGCCAAAACCATGGATCGCATTCGTCTTATTAACGGTTTCGATCTTATTCCAAAAGTAGACTGATCTCCTCAAGCACAGAAATTTTTATTTTTGTTCTATATTTTTCCATATCTGTCCTTCTCGGTCCTTTTACCCTAATGAGGATTTGGTGACCCATCTCTTTCTATGCATGTGATGTGAGTTCGAATTATTTTCACATAAATAGTGGACCTAATTGTTTAATGTGGGCTCTGATCCACGGGAAGTTTAATACAGTTCATTTCCAGATTAACTTTCTTGACAGATTACCTCGGTGGTTTGTCATTGTCTGCCGAGGAGAAACGGTCAGAATAAAGTTCTTACTCTACCCGGATGCGAGCCGAACGTTTCGCGTTAGCAGCAGACGCACTTAACTACCAAAATTATGACCCTATCATATTTTTTCCATATAAGAATGTGCAAATATTACATTTTTTCAAATGTCCGCATTTCATAAACAAAATCAGATGACGAATTGCAGTTTGCGATATTAAAACCGCCTTGAAAAATTGACCTAATCTTATGTAATCCGTGTTGTTTTGCAAACCACAAAAATTGCAAGGATGAGTAACTTGCAATTTGTTATGGTAACTCTCAACCGAAAAAATAAGGGATACTCTTAACATTGAATGTATAATAGGCTAGGGTAAACTGAAAAGAAAACTGACAAAAACGACAACTGTTAACATAGAATATAATAAGGTACTATAATAAAAAAAGATTACTACATAATAAGAAATTCGAAGAATATTTGTCTGAAAGTAGGCATTTTTGAGGGTTGTTTTTCTGACTACATTAATAAAGGAAGTTGCATTACAAATTTATTTAAAATAAGCCACCAAAAGCGCGGTCGATTTTGGATTAAAAATAATTGCATGAAAAAAAAATACAAAAAGAATAATGTAAAATAATTTAGATACGATGTAATAAAATGAAACAAGATGGACCCTTAATGAATTCCTTGCCTTAAGGTAATTCAGGATAGCTCACGAACACCACTGATGAGTCTTATATTGAATTTATTAAAAGGTACTTATATTACTAACTGATTTATTATTAAAATTTACTTTACTAGAAATTTGATCGAAGTTCGTCAGGTACCTGACATTCTATTAAAATTTTAAAGAATTAATTAAATTGTAATCTTCAGATTAATATTTAATTTAATATCTTGTTTGCAGAAATATTTATAATCCGTGTTCGTTCAGCATTATTTCACGAATGAAATTGAATAGGAATTTTTTAATATTTCAGAATAATTTACACTTTATTCTAATTAAATAACTTCTATGTATGCAGAAGTATAAAAATTAGCTATTCGGTTAAAAATGGCATGCATTCACGTTGTCTAATCTTAAGGAAAGTTAACATTATACAAAATGGCTCTAAAATAGGCTCTTTAAGCTTAATTAACCTGAATTAAAGTAGCAAGTATGTACCAAACTCTTAGAATGTTAATTAATTTACTGAATACTTTAAAATAAGTGGTGATCTTGAATCACTCTAGTGCCAAAATAAAAGTTAACGAAGTTTAATTCTTGTAAACCCTACAGAAATAGTTAACAATTTTATAAATCACAATGTTTTTTATTGCTTTCGTTAACACTTATAGTTTTGTGTTATTATTAGTCAAAATTACCTTTCTACCTCTACGAACGACATTTTATGTTAATAATAACATTATTGAATGAAAAAAAACTATATTTCATGTTACGTTAAAATATCAGGCTTTAATTACTTGGGCACACAGCCAAAAACTTGAAGTTGTTAAAGCTTAATAAATATTTTAACACCACTTTTTTATTTACTGGAAGTAATTTATTTGAAAATTAAATTGATATAAAAGTTCCTGTATTAAATATTAAGTTAAAAAAACTAACTTAAATACCTGCTCTTTATCTTCTTGACTTTTTGGATACAGGGTAGCAGTTAACATAATCTCTCCTAATTTGGCAAGGGATCTAGATGTGTCTTGCAAACATAATGTAATATCACTTGTTTTTCCTAAATCAAGTGTTGCTAAATCTAATGTGGCTGATCCCATAAAGTCATCCTAAAAACAGTAATATTCAAAATGGTTTAATTTATAAATTATGGTAAAGAGTGCATACCTGCAAACCCCAATCATAATCGAAAACTTTAATTTGAATTGGAACAAAAGGATCTTCAATAGGAACTGTAAAACTTTCGTCCCAATTTGGATTTAAATCTCTGTATACGGTTTTAGATTTGTAAATTAATTTTCCTCCGACCTTAAATTTTACGTAAGGATCGCTAGTTCCTAAAAAAATTACAAAACATTAACGACAACATGAAAAATTTAATTCGTGAAAGGAAAAGATAATTGAGTAATTAAAATAAGTTCATTAAATAAATATTGACATTATGAGATTTGATTTAATGACTAAAATTATATTTTAAATATTTTAATGATTGTTCAAATTATAATTTAATGTAATCATAAGTTAACTTGACAAATTTTACAATAAATATGTAAAACACATGATACGACTTTCAAAAATTATCTTTGCACAATTAATTTAATAAGTTCTTTACACAGCATTTCCCGAAAAACGCTGGAAGGCGACGTGACGCGGTTATGCAATGTAAAGAATAATAAAATATTATAATTTTGAGCTTGAAGTTGTCAATAGTTTAATTTTTAAATTATTAAGTATTACGTGATTAAATGAATCCATTGAAATAATAATACATTTTCGAAGTAATTTTTTTTTAATTTGGTAAAAGGAATTTATTTATGAGATCTGCTGTGCAAAAATATTTCCGGTCTTTTGTAGAACGGCAAAACATAAAACAAACAAGTTGTTACAATATGTAGAAAAAAGTTACCATTTTTATCCATGGCGACCAACCCTTGTCCTCGGCGTAAATAAATCCGCAGCTGGAAAAACGAATGTTGACGTAGAGATGTTTCCCGTCGTCTTGTAGTATCATCGTTTGATGTTAACTACAATAATACAATTTACTGCTTGTTTGCTTTCTAAATTATTTGTTACTCAATCTACGATGCAATTAAAAAAGATTTAAGGAAGGTAAATATTTTGATTGCATGAAGTATCAAAGTTAATGTATTATTCAGCTTTTACGCGATTAAACAAGAGGTACTAACACAGGTAATGGAATCAATAGCTCTACTATACAATTTATTGTTTGAAACAAAAGCAATCCGTTACTTAACCTTTCTCAAAATTTTGATAAAAAAGTTTATAAAAGTAAGTTTTAGTTAAAAAAAAAGTTGTTCTATTCTATTAGATTTTTTAAAAGTTTTATGTTATAAAAACAAGTAAAGAAAAACCAAGTTCATTAACATTAACAATCGTAACAAACGTCGAAGCCAAAGTTTTCAAAATATTGCTTTTGCGTTATTACTGTGAGTAAATTTGAACTTGGAAATGATGAAAAGTTGTTTTGTAACAATTTCTTTCGTATAATTTTTGGTTTATTTAGAAAAATGTATTGCAACTACTCTTGTAGTAATAAAATGTTTATAACATGTTGTGAATAATAAATTAATGTTAAGAGTAAATTTTCACATTTCAAAGTTTGACAAGAAAATAAAAAGGAACTAAATTTTCTTTTACATTTGAAAAAAGTATGTATTATGCTTTTATTGCAGTCCTAATACCTGCAAGCATAATTTTCCATTTTAACTTAATTATTAAGAGTTTTTAAGCGCTTTTCTTTAGGAGAACAATGCGGAGGAAAAAGAATTAGATTGAGTGATAAAAGCACAATTTGTTATAGAAATTTGAGTATTATAAAGAAAACGATTTGCTTGCCTTATAATCCATCCCAGAAGCCATTACATTCATTGTTTACAATTGTTTTGATGGATAATTAGATTAACCTTTGATTCATTACTGAATTCCATATTCTAAGATATAAAGAACTTGTAAATAGCTTTAATTAATAATTTCGAAAAACCCAGACACGATCTTTTACACGAAACTAAAACAAAAAATTTCTTACAGGCAACAGATCGAGTCCTGCCACAGCTCCTGGTGTTGGTGCTCTAGGTTTCGGCGAACCACTAGCAGAGCTTTGTGATGTGTCTCCACCACAAACCCTGCTCAGGGGCGAGTCTGTAAAAGATAATAACACACCCCAATTCAGCACGCAATTTCATTTTTTATGTTATTAGAATTAATATAAAATTCCTCTTAACTCTGCATATTACATAGACGAGGAAGCCTTGACATAATTATTCGTAACTTAAAAAGCAATTTATTGATAAGAATATTTTACATAACGGATAATAGATTTACAATGTTTTTGTAATAAATGGATAAAATGCTTTTGTTAATAATTTGGTTTTTGTGTTTTTTTTTGAATTAATATTATAAAAAGCTCGATCGATATTCTACTTGAGATGGTACAATAGAGAGAAATATATTCTATAAATTATTCATAACAAGCATAAACTTAACCCTCCACTAATTATTTCGCTATAATAATTTTAAAATAATAAATAAAAATTAAAAGCATAAATAACAGAAGCAACTAAATATATCATAGTTATTCTGTGTGAAATATTATGAAAAATGATTGCGTAAAAATATAGAAACTCATATTTTTATTTCCGTGTGTAGATTGTACTTATAGAAATAAAATTTGAAAAAGTTACGTTTTAAAATCAATTTTACCTTATTTAAATAGAAACGTTTACAAAAAGGTTATACTTACTGTTTATATTCTAATGAAATATTTAAATACTACACTAAAGTGAAAATGCAATAATAATATATTTGAACGTATCTTGGAAAGGAAAATATGTTTTAAATAAAACTGTACTTTAGGTTTCGATTTTCGTCGAATTCAAATGAAAGTAAGTTAAACAATAAATAAAATTTGTAATCGTCCATGAAATGTTACAATTTTTAATATGAGGAAATTTGTTAATTAGGTACATAATTATATATTCTACAAGATTAATCGTTGCCCTAATTTATAATATTACAAGTTAATTAGCGCTGAATAGATCAAACTTTATTTAATTTAAATATTTAGTACATATTCTTAAAAAAAATTATCTTATGGGAAAACAGATTTTCCTGTATAGCATTACAATAAACGTGACAGCTTTTTATTTATTACGGTGAAGGAGTTGAAGCATTTTCAATACTAACGCACCTGCATGCTAATGTTGGCTGGATTATTTTCATTTATCTTTATAATCTGATTGGTAAAAATACTCATATAGAAAATATCTAGGCATCCTACCAAACAAAATGTTCGTGTTAAAATTTCGAGGACAAAAGGTTCCATTCAATACTTTGTTAAAAAAATTCATGCATTCATTATTCAAAATTTTATGTCATTAGAAGCTAAGTTGATGGTTTTCAAAATACGTTGAAAAGAATATTTCTACGTCTACTGAATGGACTGTACAGTGCCGTAATTGACCATTTGCTACAGTTCGCAGAAGTACAATTATTTTGAGGTACCCCATCCTTTATAAGGATAATAATATTTTATGAAGGATACTTCAATGATTATGAATACAACTATACCAACATATTTTCATATTAGAGTTATAGAACTTTTCAGAACTCAAATTGAGTCCTGATGATATCAGTTTATAGATTTTAATTCTGAAAAGTGTTTAAATGTCATATCGTATCAATAATATAATCTTGTAGATTTAGAGGAAGCTTGTAATTTAGCGATCTCTAAAAAGCATTAATGACTCAAAAATCAACAGCTACGATGCCACTACCGCTTTAAGTGGTACATTTAGCCCCCCCCCCCCATCGCTAATTTTTTATTGAAATTATTGTCAAACGTTTAAGCTTCGTTAGAACTCCAATGACTTTCCATAAAAATCGTTTGTACCCCAAAGGCTTTTAATAAAAATTCAATTCTTCAGAACAATTTTGGGAGGGGGTGTAGAAATGTTTTTTTTTGAGATGTGATTTTTTTAATTAAATAAATGCAAATTCATCGTTTGAGCTCAAATAAGCTTCAATTTCCATCGTTTGTACCCCAAAGGTAAAGAGTTAGAGTTACAGCGTTTCAAAGATTGCGAAATAGTAAATTATCATCGCTCCGAGCACGCAGCAAGCAAAATTTTAGTGTTGCTGATAACAATTAAAATAGATTTTAGTTTTAAATATTCAAAAAGAAAACGAGTATCACAGTTGATAAAAATAGTTTGCTAGTCCACAGTACTGGCAGTACTGGTGTGAGTTTTTCGCGAATTATTTTTTAATCGCGAATAAATTTCAAAATCTTTTAATTAAATAAAAATTTTGAATAAAAGTGGTCCCATTCGATAGAGAATCGTTTGAGCTTCAATTCCTCCCCCCTCCATTTGAATAAAATCTATGTCAATCGTTCGAGCTTTCTTTGAGCTCTAATGAGTTTCTATTTTCGTCGTTTGAGTTTCAAAGGCTTTCAATAAAAATTGAATACTTTAGAACAATTATGAAAAAATAACACCCAAATTTTGAACGCTACTTGCTTGGACCGATATTAGTAAAATTTACAATTTCACAATATTTCAACCGCTGTAAGGTTTTACCTTTGGGGTTCAAACGGTGGGAATTGAAGTTCAAACGATTCTTTATCGATTTCATAAATGATTTTATAAAAAATCGGGGGGGGGGGTGCTGTTGAAACGACAGCTCCCCCTGAAAGTTTTCGCGATGCACATGTGGTACATTTTTTTAACGATTTTTAAGCAAGCTCATTGGAGCTCAAACGAAGCTTAAACGTTTACACTCATTTTATTAAAAAATTCGCAATGGGGTGGGGGGATGAAATGTCACTCAATTTTACACCCTTTCAAACGCTCTAACTTTTTACCTTTGGAGTTCAAACTATGGGAATTGAAGCTTATTGGAACTCAAACGATTCTCTATTGATTGACACCAATTGTATAAAAAAAATTCGCGATGAGGGGGCTGTCGTTTCTACAGAACCTCTCCCCCAAGTTTTCGTCAATAACTTCTTTTAATGAAAGTTCATTGGAGCTCTAACGAAGCTCAAACGTTTGATACTAATTTCATTAAAAAATTCGTAGCGGTGAAATGTCACTCAATATCACATTCCTTCAAACGCTCCAACTTTTGTATCAGAATTGAAGCTCATTGGAACTCAAGCGATTCGCGATTGATTGGTATTTATTTCATTAAAAAAATCACATCTTAGAAAAAGCATTTCTACAGACCCTCCCAAAATTACTTTAAAGAATTGAATTTTTATTAAAAACCTTTGGGGTACAAACGGTTTTTATGGAAGTTTATTGGAGCTTAAACGTTTGACAATAATTTAATTAAAAAATTCGGAATTGGGGGATAAAATGGGCCTCGCTTGAAGATAGAAATAAGAAAAATTGATTTATAAGGACTTCCCCAGGGACCTTGTTGAGGCCTGAAGTCAAGTTTTCCGTAAGAAAACGACTTCTATTACCATCATCGAACTTTGTATTGATCAGTGGGACACCCTGTACATTACTTTATAAAAAAATCCCCTACCAGTAATGTGTATCTATGCTTAACAAGCTGCTGGCCTACCCAATATTTTACCCCGCGAGCCGCCCCTGTTATTAAATTGTAAATTAGATGCAGGAACGATGCAAATTATATTATCTATTATGAACTATAATTCAATAATTGACAAATCAAAATATCAATTCCATCTGAATTTAAACGTAACATGTCAATGCTTATCAAAATTTTGGCAATATTGTTAATTAACTTGGCTGTCACGAGTAGCTCTGATTCTAATAATAATATACTAAAAGCGCCCATTCTATTTGAAATATTGCTACTTCGTTATAAGTCTTTACGATCCTGGTTTTCAATATGGATAACTCCTTATCTTCTATTTATTTATTTTAATTATAATTTTTTCGTGCCTTTGCTTTGCTACTCTTCTCCAAGCTATTCTATTATTAGATTTAGTTTTCCAGATTAATACGTTCATTTCCCTAAGGTTCTTCGTCTAGCCACCTATTGCTTGGTCTTCATGTGCAACGTTTTTCACTTGGTTTCCATTCATTGGCTTTCCTTGTTGCTTCGTGTACTTGTTTTCTTATAACATGTCCTAACCATTCTATTCTTTGTGCTTTGATGTATGTTACGATATCTTCATTGCCAGTATCTTTCCATAACTCTTGATTCATCATTGCTATCTTTTATACACCCCAAAATATGTATCTTAGTATTTTTTGTTCGAATACTTGTGACTTTTCTTCTTCTTTTTGTGTTATATTCATTGTTTCGGTACCATAAGTCATTACCGGTTTTTCCAACGTCTTGCACATCTTTAGTTTTATTCTATTTGTTATATTTTTACTTTTTAAGATACTTTTGTTCGAAAAATATGCTCGATCATCACCATCTCGTATTTATCTTTCGTCTCTTCTCTTCCTTCGTTGGTAATAATAATCTGTATTCCTAAATACTTAAAACTTGTTATGTTTTCGAATTTTTTTTATTAATCTTTAGATTCTCCTTTACGTTGCATTTTCTTTTTCCATGTTTCATGTTTTTTTTCATTATACCTCTATAGTTTCGGCAATCTTCTATATCGCTCTTTTTATGAATCAGAATTATCCGTCCCATTTGCCACTCGCTAGGTATTTCTTCCTTTCTCCAAACTTTTTTTTATCATTTTCCCTTCATACTTTATCTATTTCCCACATATGTATGTCATCTCTTCCAGAGCCTTTCAATTTATGATTTTATCGATCTCTTCTTCAATTTCTGAGTGCGTTGGTTCTTTTATTGTCTGTTCTTCGTGTTTAGTTTTTGTTGATCTGTGAAATATCTCCTCCATATTTCTCTTACTAGTTCCTCTTTATCTTCTCGAATTCTAAGTACATCATTAGTTCTCATTTGAACCTTGTTCAAATGAGTTGTTTTATGAGCTGTTTTATCTTTATATTGAACTCCTTTCCTTTGTTTCATCTCTTGCCACTTTCAAATTTTTCCATATTTTTGTACAGCAACTTGGTCTTCTTAGTTCTACATACTTTAAAAGCTTTAATTTACTTTAAACGAAATTGTATTATATTCCTCCATATCTTCTTGTTTTCCCATTCTTATTAATTTTTCTTCTGCCTTTCTTTTCTTTTCAACTTCATTTTCGCATTCTTGATCAAACCAAATCTGAAATACCTTTTTTTTGCATCCTAAAATTTTATTAATTAATACTTAAATTACTAATTTTATCTTCATCCAATTTTCATTGATACCATCATCTTCGTATTCGTTGTGTATTGCTCTACTTAGTTCCATGAGATATTTATTTTTTGTGTTTTCTTCGCTGAACCGTTCCATATTGATCATATTATATAGAGAAGCAAACACGAATTTTGATCATTATCTGGTAGTAACAACAATAAAACAGAAGTTCACAACATCAAAAAATCGAGGCTATTAGCTACAGCACATGGATGATACTAGTAATAATAGAATATAATAAACATAACCAAATTGACTATGGAATATAAATTAAAAGATTAAAATCCCCAATCATTAATAAGGGTAAGATTATCGTAGATTGATAATCTTGAGCCTTCAGAAGAATTTCCTAATATAAATACGAATATTTTAACATATTCGATTTTTATGCAAATATAGCAAGTATAAATTTTAAAACCAGAATCGTCATTGCAATTTTAAACTTTTATATTTCATTCTTGACTTTTATCAAATTTTTTGCTGTAATTACATTCGGTTAGATAACGCTACTGATTAATTTTAAATTGAAGGATTTCCGAAGAAAATAAGCAACGCCAATTTTTCTCAAGTTGAGTTGACTCTCTCATCTGGTAAAGTTTTACAAGTAGGTACTATAATTTTATGATAGAATAAATTTTGGAGAAAACCTAATATTTTCTAAAATAATTAATAAGTAGTACACTGAAAAAAAAAGTACGTCGTAATATTTACGAATGACGTTCGTTAAACTCAAATTCGTTGTATTAATGAAAGTTTTGTAACTATTTCTAATTGTGACTGTTGTAGTAAAATTTTACTTCGTTAATATTACTACAGTCTATTCGTCACAAAATTCACACATTAAAAACTCATACAATACATATAAATTCCACGTAAATTCATAAACAAATGTAAAAATATTCATACAATTCAACCAAGGCGCTGGGTTTTGCACTCTCTTTTTCCCCAGAAAAGATCAGTATTAAATTATAATAAGACATGTAACTACTAAAATCAAAATTATCTGATCAATTTTAACAAATAGGCACAGATAAAAAAAAATGTAACCAGCTGCAAGCATACCAACATTGTCGGTTGCTTGCAGCAAATTTGTATATATATGCTGCAATAGAGTATTTTTATTATTATTATTATTATTATTGGCAATTCGATATTGATTCAGATCAGGCTCAATGCAGCAACGGGTCGCTAATCCCTTACAAAAAGCCCAAAGTGCGCGTAATCATTATCAGTTGAAGGAGAATTAAGAGGGGCTTCGCCCCGTAATCGCTCCACTTCGTGAAGCACGCTAGTAGTAGTAGTTGGCAATTCGAAAATAGGAGCAGGAAAAAAATCCACTTATGAGGTTTTGCACTTTAGCCATCGAAATATATTTGTTAATACTAATACAAACATTTTCGTAAATATTACCGCTTTTGGGTTATTAATAGTAATAATATATTCATTAATATTACCACGTTTGGGTTATTAATAGTACAAATATATTCGTTAATATTACCGCGTGTTGGTTATTAATATATTCGTTAATATTACAGTAATGTTCGTAAATATTACTACGTTTGGGTAATTAATAATACAAATATATTCGTAAATATTATAGAATATTCGTAAATGTTACGAATATTACCTAAGTAATATTAACGAAGTATCTGTAGTAATATTAGCGAAAGTTGCGTTGGACCAAAATGGTAGTAATATTAACGACAAAATTCGTTAAATACACACCGCTTTTTTTTCAGTGTAGGTATTTATAATAATATAAAAACCTACGCAGACTATATCCTTTTAAAATTGAAATATCTCAAAACTAGGATTTTGGACATTTCCTTTTTTCTCTGTAAACCCTTCAATTTTTGATTGGATATCAGAAAATTGAATAAATATTGTCGTATTTTGCTGGGTCCTTTGAAATTCATATGGGTGAAAAGCCTGACACTTTTCAGGTTTATAAAGTTTTTCTCTCATGCGATGACATTTGTGTTTTGTACAAGCAGGAGCTTTGTTCACGGTTGGCTGAGCTCAGCAATTAAGCAGCACTATGCTAACATGATCTAGCAGTGAAACAAGAGGGGTCTCAAGGGGTACAACTCAAAAATCAAAATCCTGACTTCACACGATTTCTAATAAAGAAAGAGATAAGACTGTGGATATCTTTTAAATGTGTTGTAAACTCACTGGTCAGTCTCGGGAAGAAATTTGTCACTTCAGATTTCAAAAATGTAATGTAATTGCAATGAAAATCAGAAATTTTGTAAAAATTCTATTATCTTTAACCTAGAATCACATGGGTTCTTTAAATGTAAAATTTTGTCAGAAATAACAAATCTTGTGTCTGGTGAGACATAGCATTCTTCATGAATTTCTTCATAGTGTGATTTAAGTGTATTCAGAAGCTGGTTTTGTGCGGTTTAATAACAGAGTTATAAAAAAAGGTCTTGTGTGCAAAAAAATGGAAGTGGCTCCAGTCTCGTCGCTGCATCTCATATGGAAATAATGAATTCTGCAATAAAAAACATTTTAAAATAGTCTAAGAGTGACGAAATAACATAAAAACTTACCTACAGACGTTTATTTAACTTCATAAGGTGACATTTGGAAGATTTGGATGGAATTAAGATGTGAAGATGGTACAATAGACACAAAATTTTACGAAATTTTGAGAAAATCACCAGAATTTAGTATGCCATTGGCACTCAACAGAGTAAGTTCACTGCTGTTAAATTATTTTAGTATGCCATGGGCACTCACCCGATGAGGATCGTTATTGATTTTGGATCCCATATTTGGATATTATTAATTTTGTATCTTTGTGAAGTGTTTAGTATGCATTGTGCACTCGATCGATGAGGTTGCGTACAATCGAACTCAACCAATGTTAACTTTGGATCATTAATTTGGAGGTTAGAAACCTTGTACCTTGCCGATGGTAACAAAACTTCATAGATGGAAAGCAGGTGCAGCTCTTAAGTTTGAGATGCCTTTCACTGTAAATTTATCCTTTTGCTAAATGCATTGTTTTGGTGAAGTAGATGCCATTAGACATCTTTGAAGACACGTCGCTAATTATTTTGTTATTTGGCTATTTTAAAAGTTTAGCACTTCATTAATTTGGAGGTTACAACACCAGAAGAATGTGGACAAGTTTAATGGATGCCATGAACCTACGAGAACAACACTCAACTAACTGAGGGAGAAAATTTATCAAACCCCGATCCTGCGCAGATGTTCAGCGTGAGTCATCACTTAACAACAGGTGCACTTGTAGATGAAAAGGTATTTCGAACTAAATTTATTATTTAATTTTGAAGCAAATTTTTGAACTTTACGGCGTCACGATTAACCCAAGGGTAAAATTAGTGACTACCAATCAACATTTAACTAAATTTATTCATTTAATCAGCAACAAAGACTGTTAAAATTAATTTTACGCGAATTTTAAAAAGAACATTTTACGTTTGCGTTGACAGTACGTCAACTCAAAAAAGAAGAAAGAAGATAATCCAGCAAAATTTCAACGAATTTATTTCTTTGTAAGGGAATTTCCCAATGAAAATTTGTATAATATTAAGTTTGTAATCCAAACTGGTACCAGGGTAAATTTCTATAAATCTATGATACTAATAAATTTGAATATAAAGATTTTTTTGCAATTACATTTTATTCGTCGCTTGAAAGTGGGAGTTTTGGGAGAGATCCACAGTCAAAAATTTTATCATTCAAAAGTTTTGATGAGTTGTTTTGAGAGCATCTCAAAGGTTTTTTTGCAAAAATTGTTTGTCGTTGGGCTGAGCTAGACCGGAGCAGAGTAACTGTAGGTATAGAAGCATTTAGGGGTTGCTTTGTAGAGGACATTTAAATGGCTTCCTGTCACGTGGGACATTTTAAGGGTCCAGATCACTACAATATATACTTGCCAGAGGATGTCTAACAAGATCGAAACGTGACGTAAGTCATCGCCGCCCTATTTAATACCGCATAGTTTTTTATTAAATTTTTATTACTTTTATGGTTTGGCTGCGCCAGATACACTGCTTTGATCTGAAGGCCAAGATTGATCTGTGGACTATACGAAAAGCAACAGGAAACTACCTCATTTCGTACATCTTCCTAGTAAATTATATTGACTTTGGCAATGTTGATAGTCAACGTTAATTATTGTGGCCGAAAAAATAATGATTAGTTAATTATTAATTATTACCTACATTAACATAATATCATAAGATGCGAAAAGATAAAAAGAATTAGCTTTTCAAAGATACCTAGCTATGTATGTTCTCATTTTAAAAACTTTAACAATGCTTTTCCCTCGACTACGGAAGTATATAAAAATGTTATTATTATACTCGAAAAGTGTTATTTAAAAATAAAGATTGATGTGTCCAAGTTTTTTATGAATCGGGATTTACGGAGTAAAAGGGAAGAAGTAACGAGTATAAGGAAAGGTTTTGTCAACTCTAATCCGTGCTAGAATATTATGTGTTTGTTGTATTTGTTTTACTGTCATGTAATTATTTTTCAAGACATTTATTTTAAATATTTTACTGAAATATTTGGAAAAACCTGTTCATTGCATTCCAAGATAACGTGTGGAAAACTTACAAACTTTAAAATGTACAAGTAGTGGACAGATGTAATAAATGCATAAAACTTCTTTTATTTAAAGCTTTCGTATATAGGATCTTATGGATTTATTACATTTTACAAGCAAGTAGCGCGCTCTATAGGTTGGTTTACATATTATTATATAAAAAGATTATTATGGAAGATTTCGCTGTTTTACATCATGTTGGTATATTGAACTGGTTGGACTAATTTCTTTTAAAAATGCACGTAATTAATACGTAATACATCTGTGCACTTACAATTAGCCAAGATCATTTCCTAACTTTTCTATACATTATTTAAATTTCAAATTTTTTTGCTCAGTCTCAACTAATACCTTTTGATAAGTGTGGCACTTTACGTTTACTTACATTGTATATCCATATGTTAGCCTCAATTGGCGAATTCACTCAATTTCCAAAACTTTATTTTAATTCTTCTTTGAATAATTTAATAAGGTAATTCAGGGATAAACGCCTCTATGAGAAGATGCCCATGTGTGATAGGAGGTTTAACCGTTAATCCTTTAGGCTTTGTTATTATGATCTATAGTGTTGGTGGGCAGATAACGGATTATTTAGTAGGGTGCCATATGTACACACATAATATAACGGATGAGATGTCCCCAGTTGCAGCTTTCTTCTTCCACATTTGCAACAACGTACGCAGGAAAGAGCATTGGGAGGTCACCGGGTAGGCAAACAATGAATTATTTCAGGAAGCGATTATATATTTTTACTTTTTGTGAGGGATAGGCGGCTCAAAAGTATTTTGTGTTATTTTTGAATTAAAGTTTAAATTAAATTTTTCCGTAGAATAGAATATATTAGAATTGTCGAGTTTTTTCTTATATGGGGCGGGGCGTCTGTCTGTTAAGGATTAATCTTATTTCAAATCGTCGAAATACGTATAAGTATTTCTTGGATCGAGCTTGAAATATTAATAAAACCCAAGTATGAATAGGGCTTAATACCTAATATACTGTTGCAGAAATTGGGCTGTGGGCTCCGAACCACGGGAAGTGTAATACACTTCATTTTGAGATGGATTCTCCTGGCAGATGACCTCGTTGGTTTGCCATTGCCTTCCGAGGAGAGACGGTCAGGATAAAGTTCTTACCCTGCCCGGATTCGATCCGAGCGTTTCGCATTAGCAGTAGACGCATTTAACTACCAAAGCTATGACCGACTCTTCGGAACTACATGAAAGGAAAAATCTATGGCGACAAACATCAAATGATTCCAGCCCTTAACAACAATATTCGACATGAAATTGCAAACATTGGGTCTTATTTATGAGAAAACATAATGAAACATTTTTCCAAAAGAGGGATGCCATGTCAGCAGAGCATCAGAAGACATTTGAATTATGTGTTCCACCTATAATCACCATACTTGCCCATTATGGCATAATAAAATCTTTTTTAACCTTTATAAGGTAGTTTTAGGTACTTTTTGCCTATATCTTTAACACCAAGCATTTCATTCATGGCCCGCATAGACGTCTCTCTTAAATCTTTTTGCATTGTTGCATATTTACTTTCAGATCCATCGATATGTAGGATCATCATCTATCATTTGCATTTGATGACCATTGCATTAGGGGTCGATTGGCTACGAGAGCCTTTCAACTGCGACCATTATTGATCTTCTGTTCTTACCCTTCTAATTAGGTGTTCAAAAATTCAATTTTTTTAGAAAAATATAGAATGTTCCTGAGAGGTTTTCTTTTCGCCTCCTTGGGTGTCAGTTGTGTGTTTCCCAGATGTTTTTGCCTGGATCTGGCCAAGGCATCACAGATGCAGAGGATATGTTCGGCCGATTCAGTTTCCGATTCACAGAGTCTGCATCTACCATCGTCCTCCAGTCCTATTTCTTTAAGGTGGTATCTCACCTAACAGTGTCCGGTGAGCAGCCCTGCAATGAGTCTGATTTCGTTCTTTGATAGTAGAAGAAGCTTTTTAGTTTCTCGTCGAATATCTATAAGTCGAATATCTATAAATTTCTTCGTCTGTTTTTATCCTGGTATATTGTACCAGAGGGTTTTGTTGCTCTCCGCTTCCCACTGTCGGACTTCAAACCCCCTGTTTGTTTCGGATAGCCCGCAGAATGGTTCGGGTCCGGTCGGGGTTGTTTTTGAGCCTGATCTAGCTAGTTTGTCAGCTATTTCATTTTTTTAAAATCATTTTGCGTTGTTGCATATCGTGGGTATTCTGCGAATATGCATTAAGTCAATAATCATAGTTTTGAGATAATTGAATTTGAAAGTTTGTGTTGAAATTAGTTTTATATTTATTAAGAAGTCATGGAATTAATAGTTTCGAACGATACATTGCTTTATCAGCAACAATACTCCCTCATTTGTTATTTAAAAGTATTTGTCCATTTGTCACTTTTTTTTGAAAAGCTGTAGAAAGTGTATGACTTAAGTGCATTTTCTTTGACAAATAAAGGTACGATTAAGATTGAGCAACAGTTTTTTCCTATTTATAATATTTATTTTCTACATGTTTTGTCCTAAAATGGATAACAATAAAATAAAGAAAATTAAATATTATCTTAATTCAATTTTTTTGTAATTAATTACTTTTATTATAATGACATTATTTACTCATCATTCTCGTCCTCATCAGATAGCAAATTATCTTGGTTAATTTCGCAACTCTTTTCTGAAGGAACACTAGCATACCAATTTCGTAGCTCGTGTGGTGTAATTTTTTTTTCGCATAATGTCATGAGATCTTTCTTTTTCGCAGCTGAAATAGGAATCATTTTGTTATATAATTTAAATATTTTACAAGGTTCAGTGATATTATTATTAATATGCCGTATACATGAGGAAGACCTCGTTTTTGGAATTCAATTGTATAGGCAAATGCTTTGCATCGCCCTAAAACATGAAGAATAGTTAAATCTTCCATTAAGGCCTTCAACTTTAGCTTAAAGACCCTGGCAACTAAGTCAGGACGATCTGATGCCGATTCTCCCCGTCTTAAATTAGTTGTTATTTCTGGCCACTTTGGATTTGCAGTGAATGTGATGAAAAGGTCAGGTGGGCCGTATTTTCCAAAAATTGACATTGCATCTTAAAGTCTTTGCCGCATGTTTCTCGGAGAGCCTTCGAAAGAGGAAGGAAGAATAACCGACAAACCAGCTTGCACTCCAGCATCGTGTGCTGCATTTTGAATATGATCGGATAGACCTTGATACAATTCAGTACGCAATTTACTTTGTTGATATCGTATGTAGTTCAAATTATTGGCTTCCACTTGCAAATATGAATCGACAATCCACTGTTGCGTAAGTTTTCCCGCACTCATGATCGGATTGAAATCGTTTCTAATTGCTGTTTGCGCAACTTTAAATTGTAACATGCTGATTTTATTACGGGATTGCCGATATCCTTCGCAACTCCAATTGGGTTGCCACCCCGGTTCGCCAAACGGATAAAGAATGCCATAAGTCATAGGGTCAAGATTTGCACTGAGAATATTGATACGAATGAATTGTTGTGCATTGTCGACGGGATTTCGAGGATAGATACGGATATCACGTTCAAATGCAGGTTCGCCGTCATCATTTACGAACACCATTGCAATTTCATTGGACGTTGGAGCATTGTAACGTCTTTGATCAGACTGCCGATCGCGCCGCATCACCATATTGACGACCGGAACTGGTTGTCCTTCTTCTTCGGCTCGTACACGCTCTTGTTGCTCAATTTCTTTCATCAGGCAATATGAAGCTGCGATACGATTGTTGACGCGATAAAGACAACCTCTATTCTCAGGCAGATTTACTCGTTCATTGACCGCTTCTGTCGTGTCCATTACATACAGTTGTGCAAACTTTCTTGTTTGTTCTTCAGGTGGATACAGGTTTGTGGTTCTGTGGTACGTCTGTCCATGAATTTTGAAAACGTATGGTCCATCACCCGGCATTGAAACAATCTCTGCTCCCATTGAAGCGAAAGAAACCGAGGAATTGTAAGAGCGGATGTGCTGACGAAAGTTCTTGTAGTAAGGATTTTCTGAATCTGAAAGCATAGAGCGAAGAAATTCGGGATATAACAATAGATTCCCATGTTGATCGAGCGGTTGCGGAATCTTCACTTTTCCTTTATGACAGCAGTTGTTAAATTGTTTATCAACTGGACGCTCCTTGGCGAAATTCTTGGAGCCGCAGAACTGACAGATGGAATTCATTTCTCCACAATCGTGTCGAGTAACGTGAGATTCATCAAATCTCAATGCTCTTATTTGGAGTTGAATTGCTTGACTTTGGTATCGATTTTCTTTCTGTCGATATATCGCATGGGATCGAGCGTTAGCAGCTTGTCGCGCTTGAGTTTCTTCTAATGTTTCACGTTGTTGACGTGTCGCATGTGATAGAGCGTTAGCAGCTTGCCGCGCTTGAGTTTCTTCTAATGTTTCACGTTGTTGACGTGTCGCATGGGATAGAGCGTTAGCAGCTTGCCGCGCTTGAGTTTCTTCTAATGTTTCACGTTGTTGACGTGTCGCATGGGATAGAGCGTTAGCAGCTTGCCGCGCTTGAGTTTCTTCTAATGTTTCACGTTGTTGACGTGTCGCATGGGATAGAGCGTTAGCAGCTTGCCGCGCTTGAGTTTCTTCTAATGTTTCACGTTGTTGACGTGTCGTATGGGATAGAGCGTTAGCAGCTTGCCGCGCTTGAGTTTCTTCTAATGTTTCACGTTGTTGACGTATCGCATGGGACCGAGCGTCAGCAGCTTGCCGCGCTTGAGTTTGTTCCAAAGTTTCACGTTGTCGACGTATCGCATGAGACCGAGCGTCAGCTTGTCGCTGTGATCGAAGCTGTTCTTCTGTGTTATTAGCTCTTGTACGTGCTTTTCTCTCACGATTCAATCGCCGTCGCTTTGCAGCAGGATTTTCAAAATTTTCATTATCCATTATGGAAGTTCACATAATGCTTTTTTGGAAATAGCTGTCCTATATAGACAAAATGATACGTTGATACGATGATACGTTCATCCGATGATACGTTGATCCGATGATACGTATTATCCGTTATGCGTTCGGTTCGGTTCGGTTTGCTTCGGGTATTTCCGTGGGACAGACAGAATGAAGGAAGGAAGGAAGGACTTGGCCTTTTATAATAAGAGATTATTCGCCAGTAATTAGATATGGATCAATTCGTTACTTAATTGGTATAGCTGCAAAATTTGGATTCAAGATAAGATTAAATGGATGCAGTAACTGCATTTTTGCAAGGAGATTTAAACAAAAAAATTTATATAAATCAAACGAAACTTAACAGGTATGCAAATTGAAAAAGGTCATGTACGGATTAAAACAAAGTGGAAAACAATAGAACATAAAACTAAATGAAACATTGATAGATCTCGGTTTCGAAAGGTCAAGAGCCGATCCGTGTGTGTAAAAAATTGTTATGATAATCGTCGTCTATGTAGATGACTTCTTAATAATTTGGATAGATGAAGAAAAAAAGAATTTGATTAAAAATTCATTATCAATAAAATGCAAGATGAAAGATCTAGGAGAAACAAAGTATTGTGTTGGATTGAGAATCTCACGAGATGATGAAATAAATATTTATCTCCATCAAGAAAATTACATAAAGCAAATTCTTGAAAGGTTTAATATGAAAAATTGTAACGCCTTATCATCAGCCATTCAAGAGGTTATTTGGTTAAACAAATTTGGTCAAGAACTTGAATTAAAAATGTTAAAGGAACCAATAAAAAATTTCTGCGATAATAGAGGGGCAACCCACTTGTCAAAAAATAATGCTTTTCAATCAAGATCAAAGCACATTGATATACGTTATCATTTTATTCGTGACGTTTTGGAAAAGAAAATTGTTAATGTGATATACATTGGCTCATAAAAGGGGGTAAGGTAAACTGCACTCCAAAACCACCTGTTAATGGTAAACTGCACTCCGGGTAAACTGCACGAAATTTTGCAAACTGGTAAACTGCACTCCGAACATTTTCCAGGTAATAATAAAAATGGTAAACTGCACTCCAAGCAATACAGGGTGTCTCAAAAAAAAACTACCCAGCTTTAGAGTAGATTTGTGAGATAATCAGTACAGGGCCGTCGCCAGGTTTTTTTATTAAATTTTTTTATTAAAATCAGAAATACAACGTCGAGTTTGTGATTTTAGTGGTTAGGTAAGTGTTAGTTTTTGATATTTCTTTAGAAAACCAATTAAAAACAAATAAATCTCCGCGTAAAGTTAAATCTGCCGCAAAGAGGTGGATCTGCCGCGAAGAGGTGGATCTGCCGTTAGGTTAGTGTTAGTTTTTGATATTTCCTTAGAAAACTAATTAAAAACAAACAAATCACCGCGTAAAGTTAAATCTGCCCCAAAGAGGTGGATCTTCCGCGAAGAGGTGGATCTGCCGTTAGGTTAGTGTTAGTTTTTGATATTTCTTTAGAAAACTAATTAAAAACAAACAAATCTCCGCGTATAGTTAAATCTGCCGCAAAGAGGTGGATCTGCCGCGAAGAGGTGGATCTGCCGTTAGGTTAGTGTTAGTATTTGATATTTCTTTAGAAAACTAATTAAAAACAAACAAATCTCCGCGTAAAGTTAAATCTTCCGCAAAGAGGTGGATCTTCCGCGAAGAGGTGGATCTGCCGTTAGGTTAGTGTTAGTTTTTGATATTTCTTTAGAAAACTAATTAAAAACAAACAAATCTCCGCGTAAAGTTAAATCTGCCACAAAGAGAGGTGGATCTGCCGCAAAGAGGTGGATTAACCGCTCCCTCGAACTCGTTACTATTTCATGATTATAAAAATAATATTTTTATTTTATTTTTACCTGGAAAATGTTCGGAGTGCAGTTTACCAGTTTGCAAAATTTCGTGCAGTTTACCCGGAGTGCAATTTACTACTTTTTTTCGGCTACCTGCAGTCGTTCGTGCAATTTATCGTCACCCCATAAAAGTGAGCATACACCTTTAAATCACATAAGTGCATTATATTTCAAGGAAATATATATTTTATTAATGTAATTTTTTGATAATTAATTTCTACAAACCTTACTGAAGTATTATACGCCAAAAAACTAGTTTAAAAATTTGTATCATCTTGCCAATTATAAAACGATTAATCAAAAAACACCTATATCATATGTCACAAAATTGAGCATACAGTACAGTTTTTATGTAGAAATATATACAATTTATTTCATGTACCTTAATATTATCTTTTACGGTATCCATTGGATTTCAGAACCGCTTGCAATCGTTTTAGCATAGAATGCACTAATGTTTTCGTTAATTCAGGCGAAATTTTCTGCCATTTTTCTAAAAATTTTGATTTTAATTCTCTTTTAATACTGCACTGACTATTTCTCACTTTTTGGGCTAAAATAAACCACAAATGCTTTATAGGGTTAATGTCCGGTGATTGGGAAGGGCTTTCAATTGCTTGGGTACATGATGGTACAAAAGCCATTCCAGAGCTAAATACGACGAATGCTTAGGGTCGTTGTTTTGCTGGAAGTAATAAATGGGTGTCATGTTTAATTTTTCAATAGATGGTTGTAAATTATTCCATCCAAAACCATCGATAAATTCGAGATTCTGAAACTAATTCGACTCCATATACGACCAAATTAAAACTGAAGTGCCATCGTGCTTCACTGTTCTACACATCATGTTTTCTTTATTTCTTTCAAAATTCTTTTTTCGACACACAATTTGTTTGCCATCCGAACCAAATAAATTGTACTTGCTTTCATCATTAAAATTTACAGTGTCCCAAAATTCTATACTTTTATTTAAGTACGTTTTAGCAAATTTTACACGTTAATGGATTTATCCCGGGATTTATTTAGAAACGAATGGTTTCTTCTCGGCTATACGACCATACACCCTCTTGAACGAAGGGATTTTCGAATAGTTTCTGTTGAAATTGATTCATTTAATCATAAAAGATACTTTTGTCGTCAATTTTAGTACACTTTTTTTGGGTTCTCGTTTCATTTCCTTTATAATAAAATTTTCATCCGCAGCTGTTAAGTTTTTTTCGGGTACAACAAGGTTTATTTTACAAGGTTCCGGTATTTTTATAATTATTTATCATTTTTGTACAGTAACATGGGATTAGCCAACTAATTCGTTGGGCAATTGCCCAATTTGGAGTGAAAATTTTTCTTCGAAAATTAATTTTAGTGCGTATCAATTTCCTTGGAGATAAGTCCGTACCACTTCTTTTTGAATTCACTTTGTGATAAAATTTACTGCTAACATCTGCACTATCATTTGTAATACTAATTAGTAACTAATGCAACTAAGTAAGTAATTCAATTATTATTCCATTGTCGCTTCATAACATTAGAAAATCTGCAAATGTATGCTCACTTTTGTGTCATAAAATGTAACCGTATTATCATATTTCACTCTATAATTAGTAATGTAATAGAAGATCAGAGATCATTTTTTCGAATTATAATACATCTAAGTCAACAGAATATCATTATGAAAAAATTGAATTAAAAATTCATATATTTCCTTAAAAAATAATGCAATTATTACATGATTTCAGGGTGTAAGAAACACTTAATTACTTATTTAAGATTATTAAATTGCTCGATCCTAAGATTAAATAAAATTTCGGCAACTAATTATAAAAAATTTCTGCTTAATTTATAGAAAAGAAAATTTTGCAATGTTCAGTCTCGGGTTATCTTTTAACCCGCGTTAATTTCCATGAATACAATAATATACCTTACTTGATACAATAATTATTTTTATATAAAAATTCATTTGAGTTAGAAGATAACCCGAGACTCAACAAATTGGCCTTAGTAGCACGTATTTATATAGATGATATCTTTTACAGTTGACACTCGACACATTATTTCTTATTTTAAGCAAATAAAAAAAAATCCTTCGAGCCGGATTTGAACCAGCGACCTATGGATATCAGAATTGCTAATGCGTACTACAGTCCACCGCTCTACCAACTGAGCTATCGAAGGTTGATGGAAAAGTAATATCATATAAATCAGGTAAGGACAATTTTATTTACCTGTATAAGTATGTAGTCTGTGTCGTGGACTTTGTGTGCTAGGAGTACTATGTTCGCTACTTAAATCTGCTGCATAATCGGTACCTATTGAATCTTGACGGCTTGGTGATTTATGCCTACGTTCACGACTTTTACTACGAGTCCATCTACTCTGAAAACAAAAATTTACTATTAAAGTATACATTACTAAATATATTACCTAAACAGTATAAAATGATCGTATACAACATAATATATCATTTACAAAAGCAACCTTTTCTGCTTCACATCACATTTGGTAGATGCAGAACCGGCCTAAGGCGTAACGACGCCCTGGTCAATTTGAAAATGTAATGAAAAAATGAAAATTTTTTGCCCCAATTATATAGATAGTATAAAAATTCGTCTAATTAATTAAAGAAAAAATATTTATCAAAAGATTACAAAATATTTAGGGTGCGTGTCCCAGGATAAAATTTTGTTAAATGGGAAAACTTGTTTATATTTGTAAACACTATAAACAATAATATCAACCATATCCGTATTTTAGATGTGACGAAACCGTTAGCGAAATATACGTACATATATCTACTTTATTGTGTATTATATTTGTGAAATTGTGTGTGGTCTAGTTCTGAAAAGTGTTCAGTGCATTTTTCGGTTATTCTAAAAGACTGGTTAAAATCAATTTATTTTTACTACATAAAATATAAACCACGAATCCATTGATTATCATAAATGTCATTTTTAGAAACCCTAAAATTTGTCTTAGTGTTCGGTACAGACGAAAAACACATTTTTGAGTTTTCTATTTTTGCATAAAATTTGTTGGTAGGTGGTATGTATCGCAAAATATGTTATGGAAACGATGCTATACCACAGGGATGGCGAACCTTTTTTGATGTCCGTGCCACAAAGTCATAAAAATTCTTTTTTTAATAGGTAACGTGCCACAATAAAATTTCATTCGAAATGTTAGCGTGGTGAAACTATGCGTAAGTATAATTAAATAAACAAATAAAAGCAATTCTTCTTTAAACAATTTTTTATTAATCAATGTTTTACAAAAAGCAATATGCTAGAAACAAAATTCACGTTTTATCCGTCATTCTATTCCTATATTTATTTTTTATAAAATTTAATTCTGAAAATAGAACACATGCCCACGTCGATGAAAATATTGATAAAATTGCCTTTGCTAATATTTTTAAACAATTAAACGTGTCAGGTATTGAATTCCATGTAGTTAGAATTTCATCTTCTGCAATTTTATTTATTTTATCCAATAATCGATTACTTTCAATAATTTCTAAATCATTTCTTAAATCAACAAATTTTTGGTTCCATATGGTACTTGACTGAAATTCAACTAATTCCATTTCTAATTCATTAAAATTTAACCACTCAAGGACTTTTAAATTTAATTTTTCAAATGGTATTGTATCAGGATATAAAATAAATTTTAAAGTTTCTTCAAATTCTTTAAACTGCGTAAATCTTGCAGAAAATTCCTGAATCAAGGATTGAATTACCATTGAAAACTCTTTCGTTAATGACTCTTTATTTGGCTTTTCGTGACATTCACTTTCAGAAAAAAAATTTTTTGTATTCAGAAAATATTTATATGAATTTGAAAGAATATCACGATTAAAAATCTGTAATTTGCCTTCGAACGCTTTGATTAAGTCAAACATTATAATGACTGTTTTATTAACACCTTGTAGTTTTATATTTTATTTTTATATTTAGAGGCGGTCATAGCTTGGCAGTTAAGTGCGTCTACTGCTAATGCGAAACGCTCGGATCGAATCCGGGTAGGGTAAGAACTTTATTCTGACCGTCTCTCCTCGGTAGGCAATGGCAAACCACCGAGGTAATCTGCCAAGAAAATCCATCTCGAAATGAAGTGTAGTACACTTCCCGTGGTTCGGAGCCCACGTTAAACAAGTAGGTCCTCTATGTATGTGAAAACAATTTGAACGCACATCATATGCATAGAAAGAGATAGAACGAGATGGCTCACCAAACCCTCATTAGGGTAAAAGGACTGAGAAGGAAGGAGTTTTATATTTAATTCATTTAAGTGAGAGCATAAATCAGTGACAAAATATAACTTTGCTAGCCATTCTACATCCAATAATTGATTGTATTGGTCAATAATGTTCTCATTATTTAGAAATAATCTTATTTCCTCCAAACAATCTACAAATCTTTGCAAAACATTCATTCGAGAGAATTCATGCGATATTTTAATAATCTACTATATATTGCGATGTTATGCACTGACCACGTTAATAGAGATGCGTACGTTAATATTCAAAATTTGATCAACGATTATTAAAGCATGAGACTTATTTTAAAATCATACGGAAAGATTCCATCTGATAGCAAATACTTTAATTCAAATTCAAAAATTAATTCAAATTACATTCATGGAACCAAGATTAATAAAATAATTTAACAATGTGAAATTTAAATTCCGTTATCATAAAATTTGTTATTTTAGTCTTAAAATCAATTTGTTTAGTTATGAGTAATCCTAATTAATATCAAAATATTGTTGAATAACTTATTAATATGAAAAATTTGTTAGCATAAAATTAATAGCAAGTTAAAACATTACATGACATTAAAGTGTTTCGTTAGTCAATGAACAGTAAATGGATAATACATCTTCACCAATTTTATCGTACAACAACCAAATGGAATGTAGTAAACCAATTCAATCTGGAAAAGATAAAATTTCATTAAAAATTTTGTCAAAACAAAATGGGCAAATACGTACCTGACTATGCAATATCGATGTTGTTGTTTTCAACAAAAATAATAATCAACCTTGCCTGGAAAGTTGGGTATCAAGGCAACAAAAACAAAGGAATAAAAAAAAATAAATAAACGAAGTTTGGTTATGCAAATGGTGATTTTGTGCTGCAATAAAATTTAATTGAATTAATAAAAATTTTAATAGAAATTAACAACAAAAGTATAGAATAATTAAATAATAATTACTTACGTCAGATTAAAGTGTTTTATAAAAGAAAAGTCCAGTGATTAGTGAGATTTTCAACAAAAACTATTCACAAAATTACACGAGGTAAAACTGTGCATCGACACCCATCCGTTTTTATCAATGGTACAACAGCTGATCGCTCTACGCAAGCAGATAAGATTCATGGTCAAATATCTTACGAACCAGAAAAACCCTAGATAAAGGTAAATCTACATAAAACTTTATAATTTTTATAAAATTCAGTGCGTGCGAAAAAATTATCACCGCGTTGCGCCTACGTTAAAATTAACAGTTTGGGTAATTTTAAGGAATTATTTTATTAATATTAAGAATTTTTATTTGCTATAATTATAATACAAACAATAAAATTTACATTTTGCCTTTGAAACGGAGAATTATTTTTCAATCTTGTTCCGAGACCCAAAAATATTTGATTTCAGCAATTCACAGATTTGGTCAAGGAAGGGACCCAAGCCCGAGATAAAGGTAGGTTTCATGCTTACAATAAAAATTATATCTAGCCGAGGTAAATATTTATTTGCGACAATAAATTTGCAAACGTCTCTATTGACGGGGTTAATTTGTGTAAACCCGCACTATCAAAGGTTACCGCTCTATTACAAAGGCAAGCTTAAAGCACTCCGCTCATAGCACTTTTTGGCTAGCCCAACGTGAGGCTAAGTCAGCACACAACACTTTTTGACAGCCCAACGTGTGGCACTTTTAAAGGACTCCGTTCATAACACTTTTTGGCGCCCAACGTGGGGCTCGATTAAAAACGACAACCCCTCATAGCACTTTTTGGCGTCACAACGTGGGAGCACGAGTCACCTCGAATAACCTCGTACCGCGAGTAAAATTAGGTCAATATAATTAAATTAATAAATAGGTTAATTACAACGAGAAAATTCATTAAAATTAGTCATAACGTTGACATTAAAACTAACAATTTTCTTAAAACTAAAATTAAAAATATCCTTATTACTAAAATTAAAATTACGTCATAATTCACTTAATAACTATTTCCTTAAAATTAAATTAAACAAATACATAAATCAAAATGGCAGAAAAATCTGAAAGGACAATAAGGTACGAAAAGAAAAATCCGGAAGTAGAGGAAGAAGAAACGTCAGAAGAAGGTGTATCGATAACCGAAGAAGTGACAGGCAGTGAAATGCTAATCCAATTAGATGTTGACGAAACACCTAAGGTGGAAAATAAATCAGAAATGCAAATAATACAAGAGATGCTAGCGGCGTTGTGCAAAACTACGACAAACACACAAGAGATAATACAAGACACCAAAAAGGAGTTGAATGAAACCAGAAAGGAATTGAATGATAAAGCTAAAGAATCAAGTGACAGATTAGAACATTTAATCAAGAAAGGCGCAGAGGATTTTAATATTGGTTTACAAAATTTAAAATTAGAAATTGAAGGCAAATTTTCGAAAGAGGTCAACAAAACAAATCAAAATGTAATAAGGGTAGAAGAAAAGGTGTATGAACTAGGCGAAGAACTATCAGAAATTAAGGATAAAATTATACTGGAAAAAGAAATCGACACGAAAATAGAAAATTCAAAAACGGTTATGAGTCAAGAGGTGTGTAAATTAGAAAATCGGGTAGACCTGAAGTTCAATGATCAGGGCGAAAAACTAAAATTACTTGAAGAAAACGTAAAAATAAAATGTGAAAGCACAAACAGTTCTATAACTTTATCGGCTCTACAAGACATCACGTGGCCGACAAACAACGGGCAAGCAATAAAGTTCTACGAAAAAGGGGACTTTAACCCTAAACAATTTATCAAATACGCGAACCGCAGCACAAGTCACATCCGCGATGTGAACAAATTTAAAAATTGCATCTGCTCTATGATGGGTGGCAATGCTAAAAAATGGTTCGGGTGTGTGCAAGATAAATTTGAAGATTTTGTCGGTTTCGAAAGACTATTTCTAGATCGTTACTGGGACAAGCAAGCTCAGGGGCGAATACGCAACGAGTTAATGAACGGTAAATTTAAAGGGTACGGTCGCCGCAATGATTACGCGGAGAACATCATTAACGAGGTAACGCAACTTGAACCGGAAGTCTCCGAGGAAGAAATCGTTGAACACTTATCTAATCATTTCTGCCAAGATATAATTAATCGGGTAGCTCTTGAAAATATAAACACGATATCCGAATTATCGAAATTGTTAAGGAGAACAGATGCGGTTAACATGGACGAAAGAGCCAATAGGCCAAGTTATAATAACGCGACTAGAAATTTCAATACTTATTCAGGGGGGCAACGCGAATCGAATAACCAGCGCACTTATCACAATAATGGGAACGACAATCGCAATAATCAGGACAATAGATACAACCGTTACGAACGATCTGGAAATTATAACCAGAACAATAATAATTACGGTAGAAATGAAAATAATTTTGAAAATCGTAGGGGTGGTTATAATAATTTTAATACTAACAATCGGGATAGTCAGGATGATCGCAACGCAGGGTACAACTCAAATCGAAATAACTTTGGTAGAGGTAACTATTACGGAAACAATCGAAATTATAATCAGGGTTATCGTGGACGTTTTCAGAGAGGAGGTAGATTTGAGTCAAATTGGCGTAGTTATGACAATCGCACAAACGACCAAAATAATCAACAAGGGGGCGACGAACGTTTCCCAAACCGAACGTCAGCCAATACAGAAAACAGACCGATTAATAGTGTTACGATAAATAGGACACCTGCTGTGGAGGAAGAAACATCTTCTCCACAGGATTTTCAATAAACGGCGTGCCAATGAATATGCAGATAAGCTCTTATCAGCATCCCAAAGAGTTTATCAGTATCGAAAATACGGGGGGGTTAAATAATGAAAATAAATTTGATTTGTTGCCATACATTATGGTAAATATTAATAACGTTCAAATAAATTGTTTAATAGATACAGGGGCAGAAATTTCATTAATAAATCAGGGGGTAATTTCGAAAAATCAAGAAAATTTTAAAGATACAATTTTAAAAACAAAGATAGTAAATTTGGTAACGCCAAACCAGAAAAAGTTCTCGTCTGCAAACGAAAGCGTACTCGCGACAATTAAAATAGGGGATGTAGTTATAAAAGAATCGATTTTAATTATTAAGAATTTATCCATGCAATGCATACTCGGAATCGACTTAATTAATAAATTCAATATGATCATTGATGCAGAACGAAAAGTAGTAAAAATATTAAACAAAGAGATCACTTGGACAAACAATTTAGGTAATCAAATCACTGATGGGAATGAACCGGAAATGTTAGTAGAAAATTCAATAGAAGGGGAATACAATGTTAATTATGTTAATTATGACAGGGAAAAAGGTTTAAGAAATGTTAATTGGGATACACAGTTAATAAATAAAAACAAAGGGGATTTGAAAAACATAAAATTAGATTGTCCAAATGATTACACTCAAGAAGTTATAAAATTATTTACGAAATACGACGCATTGATAAATCAGGAGTCGGGTACCGCGAAAAATTACGTGCACAAGCTACAAATTATCAAGGACAAGCTATTCCGCTGTAAGAATTACCCTATCCCGCAATGTTACAAACACCAGGTACAATTAGAAATTCAAAAGATGCTAAATGACGGCATCATAATAAAATCTCCTACAGCTTATTTAAAACCACTCGTTATTGTTAAAAAGAAAGACGGGAGTTTAAGATTATGTTTAGACGCGAGGGGGTTAAACGCAGTTACAAAACCCCAGTTTGAAAGTCCGGAAACTATGGAGTCATTATTATCAAAATTGGGATCATCAAAAACTTTTAGTAAACTCGACTTGAGAAATTCGTTTTGGCTGATTAAATTACATAAAGACTCACAACAATACACAGGTTTTAGCGTCGATGGAAACACATATATCTTTAGAGTTGTTCCATTTGGATTATCCACTAGCAGCGCGGCACTCATCGGTGCATTACAAGTAATTCTCAACCAATTTAGTCATTTTTGCGCACACTATGTTGATGACATAATAATCTTCAGCGAAAATGAAGAAATTCATAAAATTCATTTAGATAAAATTTTAAAAGCATTAAATGATGCAGACTTGAAGCTCAACATAGAAAAATGCGAGTTCTACAAGACGCGAGTTCAATATTTGGGTTACATAATTTCAAACGAGGGTATTAAGATAGACGATGGGAAAATAATAGAAATCAAAAACTACCGTCGACCATTTAACTTAAAGTCATTAAGATCATTTTTAGGGTTAATGAATTATTATAAAAGGTTCGTACCTAACTATTCTAATTTAACAGTTCCGTTACTTGAGCTACTGAAGAAATCGGTAAGGTGGAAATGGGACCATGACAAACAAAAAGCTTTTGATCAAATGAAAAATACATTATATGAGAACGTCAAACTACTTCATCCCGATTTTAAAGAAAAGTTTATACTAAAGACAGACGCAAGTCATTTTGCGGTAGGAGGTGCTTTAATACAAATGCGTAATGGGGAGGAAGAACCGATAAGTTTTGTTTCACGAACGTTAAAGAAATCTGAACTTAATTATTCCACGTCCGAGAAAGAAATGTTAGCTATCGTGTTTGCGCTCACAAAATTAAAATTTTACCTAATCGGCAACCGTTTTGAAATACACACTGATCACTCGGCGTTAACATTTTTAATGCGTACAAAATTTACGAATAATAGAATTTATCGGTGGAGTTTGCTCATTATGGAGTACACATTCGACATCGTGCACATTAAAGGCAAAAATAATATTGTTGCAGACGCGCTTAGTAGAAAAGATAACCCGTCAAATAAGCCGAAAGAAATTTTGATTGCATTAAACCAACTGGTTGATGACGAAATTCCGTTTACACGTCAGGATGTTTTGTTAGCTCAGGAAAATGAATGTTTTGATAGCTTAAAAATTAAATTAGATAATAACGATCAAGAAAACCTAAAGTCATTTAAATATAAAGATAACGTAATCATAAAAACTGTGAGAAATTTAGAATTATATGTGGTAGATGAACCTACCACAATAAATATTACAAACGCGTTACATTCAAAATTTGGACATGCCGGTATCAAGAGAACGTGGCTTATGTTCAGGGAAAATTATTTCTGCCATAAAGATTTAAAAATTATAAAACGTACCATTAACCAATGTACATTATGCCAAATGGGTAAATTTAAAAATTTTCATAACCAAAATATTGTGCAAAGCTTAAAACTAGAACAACCTGGGGAGTTAGTTGCAGTTGATTATATCGGTAATTTAATAGCCAGTAGTGAGTTTCATAACATCTTCGTCGTAGTTGATGCTTTCACAAAATTCGTCCAATTATATCCAACCGTATCATGTACAACGGACATTTCACTGGAACTTCTGGATCGTTTCTGTAATGAAATCATTAAGCCAAAAAGAATTTTAGTTGATAATGCAACTTACTTCGATAATCAACGGTTTAGACAGCATTGGGAAGAACGTGGTGTGAAAGTCACGTATTGTTCCATACGACATCCACAAGGAAACATCTGTGAGAGGTATGTCCAAGAGACGATTAAATTCCTCAGACTCCTGGTACACAATGATCAACCTTCATGGCATAGTAAACTCGAAACGGTAGAAAATTTCATCAACCATATCCCAAGCATAGCTACGGAAAGAACACCACACTTTCTTATGTTAAATCAGCAACCGGAACGACCATGGGTGTATGATCAGCCGGAAAAAGAATACAATGAAATACTAGAAGACGTTAGAAAAAGGCTCAAGAAAAGGAGCCAAAAATATACAAGAAAAATGAACAAAAAGATAAAGAAAAAATGCAATTTTGGAATAGGAGAATGGGTGATTATAAAAAAATTACGACTGGGCCGAAGAGAGCACAATGAATGCCAAAAACTTCAACTCCCCTACGAAGGACCTTTCATTATTGATGAAAAAGTAGGCGAGTGTACCTATCAAATACGACATCCCGATTCGGATATAATAAGAGGTCGATTCCACATCGATATGATTTATCGATGGGACGATGGGACTATAATGATTGAAAACGATAATAGCGAAACTTAAGTCAATAATAAAATAACAACTTACATAACAACCGCTCAAGAAATAGTAATGAAAGACAACGCTAACAGCGAAACTTAACTAATAAAAAAATAAAGAATAACAACGTCTATAACAAACCGCTGAGGAAATAGTAGAATAGGACCAAAGACAATTGTAAATATGATTTTGTCTGAAAATATAATTTGACCAAGAAAGTATTAATTTTAGGAAATAGCTAAGTTTTATTGTAATTTAAAAATTTATGGAAAGAAATAGTTATTGAAAATTGGATTCATTTAAAAACAATAATATAATGCGGGTTAGGAAATTTATTTATGTAGGTCTGATTAAGTAAATAAAGGTATTCGGTGACAAAGAATAATATAAAAAGGAATAGGAAACAACAGATTGAAAGCAAAGGGGTTTAAAATAAATTGGTATCAAAAGCAAAATGTCTAATATTGAAATAAGAATTATTATGAATTATTATTGTGGGGAATATGATATATTATGATGTGGAGAATTTATGAATAAATATTATGAGATATATAAAGGGGGGAAAATAAATATGAATTATGATAATGAGGAAAACAATGGAAATATTATGATAGAGAAATAAAAATAAGGATACCAAAGATAAATAAATTAAAACCAATTAACAAGGGAATAAGAAGAAAAGAAATTTTAGTCACCAGAGTAAATTAAATTAGATTAAATGGGGCTACCTAAGTAAAGAACAGGTTGAATAGATAAAGTAAAAGAATAGATAATTGAAAACAGATTAAAGATAAACGAATAATGAAATAAAAATTTAAATAAAATAAAGATCAAAACAACGATCATTGGTAAACATAATACTAGGGACAAAATAATAATAATCTTGGTCAGATTTGTTAATTAAATTTGTTAATTAGGATAGTTTGAATTTAATATAATTAGTTAGTTAGTTCTTGAACAGTTAATTTAATTTACTAAGTTAATTTTGATATTTTGTTATGCAATTTTGCGTTAAAAGTTAATTTTGTTGTGTATGAATTAACGCACATTTATGTTAATCTAAAATTTATGACGAAAATGGGTATTTTCGAATAAATTGTATCTTAACATAGGGGGCAACAATGCGATGTTATGCACTGACCACGTTAATAGAGATGCGTACGTTAATATTCAAAATTTGATCAACGATTATTAAAGCATGAGACTTATTTTAAAATCATACGGAAAGATTCCATCTGATAGCAAATACTTTAATTCAAATTCAAAAATTAATTCAAATTACATTCATGGAACCAAGATTAATAAAATAATTTAACAATGTGAAATTTAAATTCCGTTATCATAAAATTTATTATTTTAGTCTTAAAATCAATTTGTTTAGTTATGAGTAATCCTAATTAATATCAAAATATTGTTGAATAACTTATTAATATGAAAAATTTGTTAGCATAAAATTAATAGCAAGTTAAAACATTACATGACATTAAAGTGTTTCGTTAGTCAATGAACAGTAAATGGATAATACATCTTCACCAATTTTATCGTACAACAACCAAATGGAATGTAGTAAACCAATTCAATCTGGAAAAGATAAAATTTCATTAAAAATTTTGTCAAAACAAAATGGGCAAATACGTACCTGACTATGCAATATCGATGTTGTTGTTTTCAACAAAAATAATAATCAACCTTGCCTGGAAAGTTGGGTATCAAGGCAACAAAAACAAAGGAATAAAAAAAAATAAATAAACGAAGTTTGGTTATGCAAATGGTGATTTTGTGCTGCAATAAAATTTAATTGAATTAATAAAAATTTTAATAGAAATTAACAACAAAAGTATAGAATAATTAAATAATAATTACTTACGTCAGATTAAAGTGTTTTATAAAAGAAAAGTCCAGTGATTAGTGAGATTTTCAACAAAAACTATTCACAAAATTACACGAGGTAAAACTGTGCATCGACACCCATCCGTTTTTATCAATGGTACAACAGCTGATCGCTCTACGCAAGCAGATAAGATTCATGGTCAAATATCTTACGAACCAGAAAAACCCTAGATAAAGGTAAATCTACATAAAACTTTATAATTTTTATAAAATTCAGTGCGTGCGAAAAAATTATCACCGCGTTGCGCCTACGTTAAAATTAACAGTTTGGGTAATTTTAAGGAATTATTTTATTAATATTAAGAATTTTTATTTGCTATAATTATAATACAAACAATAAAATTTACATTTTGCCTTTGAAACGGAGAATTATTTTTCAATCTTGTTCCGAGACCCAAAAATATTTGATTTCAGCAATTCACAGATTTGGTCAAGGAAGGGACCCAAGCCCGAGATAAAGGTAGGTTTCATGCTTACAATAAAAATTATATCTAGCCGAGGTAAATATTTATTTGCGACAATAAATTTGCAAACGTCTCTATTGACGGGGTTAATTTGTGTAAACCCGCACTATCAAAGGTTACCGCTCTATTACAAAGGCAAGCTTAAAGCACTCCGCTCATAGCACTTTTTGGCTAGCCCAACGTGAGGCTAAGTCAGCACACAACACTTTTTGACAGCCCAACGTGTGGCACTTTTAAAGGACTCCGTTCATAACAATATATATAAAAATGGTGTGAAAAATGTATACTTATTCATCAATTGAGAACGGCTGGGCCGATTTGGCTCAATTTTTTTTAAGTTGTTCGTAATTGCCAGGAGAAGGTTTTTACGAAAGAAAAAATTAGAAAAGTTGCCCGGAAAATTGAAAAATTCGGAAAATATTCGTTAGCAATTTTTTACTTTCAATAGATGGCGTTCATGGCGGACCTATCGTTTAACAAAATTGCGTCGTCGGCAGGTGGCGCGACAATTTTATTTATTTTTTATTGGCCTAAAATTTGGACCAATGACAATAGTAGTCAAGAAAGATACTTCTGCCTATAAAATGCCCGATAGAAAGAAACATACCCTAGGTACAGACCTGGTAGAATAACATAAGACACAGACTCTACCCAGTAATAAAGGGTAATAAACAAACAAAGGTTGGTAGCTCTCTGATACATTAATAAGTCTACTACCCCAAGCGAGGAGTAAGATGAAGATAACAGAGGAAATAAACAAAGTCAACAATTTAGGAAAATAATTTTGGAAAGTAAGTAAAATTTAGTGATTGAAATTCAGTGCGATATTCAGTGAGGTTGTCCAATTGGATTGCGGGAATTCATTGCGAAACATTCATTCCGTAAGTTTTATTTTTGAAGAGAATTTTCTTTTAAATTTTTTTTTATGGACAGTTATTTGCTTGACTAATGCCTCCTATTAGACCATCAAACCTTGGACGACGCACACGTCATGCAATAATTAGTCAGAATGTCCGTAATAATCAAACGCAAGAGGAACGTGCAGAAAAAAATGAACGGAGACGTGCCCATATTGCACAGGTTCGCGCTGCCTCAAATTCGACAAAATGTTACTAGAAGAAGACCAGTCGTAAATGTAGACTTGAATCGCGCTGCTTTCGAATACGATTCCGCAATCGCCTACAAAGATCTTCGCTGCGTTGATATCGGTTCATTGTCTGTCGTATGCCAGCATAGCAATGCATTGAAGTTTCAATCGGAAACCCCCGGCTTATGCTGCGCTGGTGGCAAGGTGAAATTGCCCGTTTTAACTCATCCGCCAGAGCGATTGTATTCGTTTCTCTATGGAGATACAATCCAATCTAAACATTTCCTGGCGAATACACAAAAATATAACGGGTGCTTTCAAATGACGTCGTTTGGAGCCGAAGTTGTTGACCAACCCGGTTACAATCCGAGTTATAAGGTAATGGCGTCTCATTGTTATCAAAAGGAAGAATTTTTCTCATTTTTTTCTAAATTGCTTTCAAACTTTCAGATTCAAGGGCAAATTCACCATCGAGCGGGCGCTTTGTTACCGCCACCAAACGAAGATCATAAGTTCCTTCAGATCTACTTCGTTGGTGATTCGGCAATTGAACTAGATCACCGTTGTGCCATTTTTACTGCGACCAAACGTCAAATGATCGAACAATTGCAAAATCTTCTGCATGAGCATAATGAATTGGTCAGATTGTTCAAAACCACATTGGATGCAATGCATTCTGACGACCACAAAATCATTATCAGAGCAGACAAAAGACCCGCTGGAGGCCATGCGAGACAATTCAATGCTCCCACTATCAATGAAGTCGCAGTGGTGATTGTTGGCGAGAATGTGGAATAACGGGATATTGTTCTCAAGCGTCGGGATGGTGGACAATTGCAGCGCGTGTACGAGACTCATCGGTCATATGATGCACTTCAATACCCGTTGATGTTCTGTCGTGGAGAGGATGGCTATCACAAAGGTTATCACTTGAACATAAAGATGGTCAATCCAACAACGACATATTATGACCAGTGGCGGCTCGCGAATAGGGGGGCGCAAACAGAAAAACCAAAACTGACTTTGACATAAGAATTTTAACCTTAAGATAATGACATTGGCATATGATCAGTGGCGGCACGCGAATAGGGGTTTGCAAACAGAAAATGAAACTGTCTTTGACATATGAAGTTTAACCGTAAAATTATGTCGTTGACATATGATCAGTGACGGATCGCGAATAGGGGTGCGCAAAGAGAAAATAAAACTGACTGACGTAAGAAGTAAGCTAAAACAAAATTGCAAAATTGTAGCTAATATTTATTGTAAATTAAAATTTAATGATAGAAAATAAATCCTTTGGTTGACATGAAATTCCGACTTAATTTTTTTCTAATATTTTTCAAACCATCGTTTGAATTAGATCCAGAGGTCCAGAGGTACCCTTGCAAGCAACTTTAGTAAATACATCCGAAACTATCAGGATTCGATATTACTACTTACTTTTAATGTAAATTTTTTGGTTTTTTCATAATTTGTTTAATTATTTCGTAAATTTATATTTGGATAAACAATTCTTTGAGTGGCATAAAACTTAATTTCGGGCAGGACAACGTCTGCCGGGTCAGCTAGTAAAATATATAATTTGACGGTTCTAGTTAACATACTAAGATAGGTATTTAGTACTACAAATTTATATCATAAATTATAAATTAAGTGTAGATTAATAATTTTTAATTCATTTCTATCAAAAAAGATAACTTATAAAAAAAAAAATTTTGTTTTTGTGCGTGCCATCAAAATTTTCTAACGTGCCACTTGTGGCATGCGTGCCATTGGTTCGCCATCCCTGCATACCACAAGCATGAATTATTGTGATGAATATCTTTTTCGATGATCAAATTGATAAGCTTATTTTTTCAAATAATTAAACTAGAGAGGAAATATATATTGAATAATCAATTGGTGGTTATAAATAGTAACTAAATGCAGTGTAAGCTTATAACAGACTTCAAGGGATCAAATTTGTTACGTATCACATCACGCATGCAATGATTGACTGACACACGTCACATTCATATTCGTTCAATTGTATTAATCGTATTAAAGTTGCATTATATTCCTATACGTTTATTGTTGTGTATTAATAATTAAACTACATAATTACATAGCAAATTGGCGACGAGCATAGTTCGAACTTTCAATCGATTAACACTGTTTGATAAAATTGTCTCATTAGTAAGATGAGTACCATACGTTAAAACAACCCATGGCGAAAATGGCGACGAGACTGATAAATTATACTTATGTAATCTACCCAAAATAAAAAATAATCAAAGGTTCGACTCATACATACAACGTCTCTAAGCTCCCGGTTTTTATTTATCCCGGTTTTCTTGATATGTGGCGCCTTCTCGTATGTTTAGCCTAGTAACCAGAGTCAAAACCGCCCTGGAGGGGTGCAACCCGGAGCGGAGCGGAGGGGCGCCCCGTAAGGGTAGGTTTTGACGATGGATTACCCTCCTTATCGAATGCACACCCCAAAAATCGAAGAAAAATGCGCTAAATTTACGTACTTTCAAATTGATTTTTCTCGAAATTTTTATTATATCTTCGCTTGTTAAAATTATGTCATTATACTATATAAACCTTCCTCTTTGCAATAGGAAATTTTCAATTTTTTTTGGGGTGACCAATGTTAGGTAATCCGACCCCATTTTTGTTCTTTAATGTTCATTCTGACAGTTACTCTACATCGAATAATAGTCTCCCCTATGTCAAATACTTCGAAAGCATATCACATGTGTGGAAAGTAAATGAGTTTCTGGATAATTTAATACTATGGGTTTTACGAAAATATAGTGGAAACTATAAAAATGTTTGATGATAAGTGGTATGAGAATCACTAACTTTGATGAATGGAAAGTTATTACAGTTATCATAGTAGTGCGAAAATTTTAAAAGCAGTATAGTATTATAAAAAAAATTTAAGGGCTTCTACACCAACATTGGTCATATGGAAGTCAATTATCTCTTATGAGCATGTGACAGAACTTTTAATTGAGTGAGTAAATTTTGTTGTATCACATAAGTGATAGCAATATCTTAAGTCAGAAGGATGACTAAAAACATTACTGATGTAAAGTTTTATGAATATACAATTAGATTTTCAGTAAATTTGCTTCTTTCCAAAATTAGATTACCTCCTGATATGGAATTGTAACGGTTCAAAAGTGGAACTCCAATTCAAAGTTGACCTATTGCAGATCGCTGCAATAAATTATAAAATTTTCCCAAGCTGTGACGTGATAATTAAGTATGCTGAAAAATAATCATACGTGCTTTATCAGAAGAATGATAATGCCCGTTAGTTTTCGAATGTGTTTAAATGCAAACGTATTTTTGGAAAGGATTTTTGTTGTTTCTTTTTAGGACGAACCAGTATACGAATTAATTTAGAAGATTTTTATTTTCAACCAATCCTGGGGTATCTGATTCGATGCTGGTATTGGATTTTGGGGGTTTTTCCGTTGGTTTGATTATGGATCCATTGTCCATACTTATTTTGAAGGATTTTTTTTCGTCCAATTGGTAGGTACGAATCTTTCGTAAATTACTTCGCAGGTTACCTATTTGATTATTATTGGTTGATTTTGATTAAAGCTGGTCTGAGACGAGTCAATACTCTTTTGGTTATTTATGGTAACTGTCACTCATTGCTTTCGGTTGTCGCAATTGGGAACCACAGTTTCGTAGTTTGAAAGGTGGTTTCTGGTTTTACGGTGAGCAGGGTGGTAATTTAAACTACGTGACGCTCATTCTACTACCTACTTAGCTTTGCTCTTCAGAGCATCTCTTTAATACTCCCTGCATTACCCCAATAACATCTAGCCAGAAGTAGTGGCACAGTTATTTTGTCCTTTGCCCTCTGGAGCTAGCCAAAGGGGCAATCTACCGCTTCATACAGTCGCCCTGAGCTTTTGGACCATTTCAGAATACTTGCATGTATTCTTGCATCTTTCTAATATAGAATAGGAAATCTGTATAGATGTTTTGTAGTGAAAACTTTCCTAGTGACCACAAAGGAAAAATTAAATGCATTCAATGTTACAAATGGACACTGGAGATCTGCTGTGGAGGTGATAATTAACATGTACTTGATTACGGAATATTTGCAAATAAATCTAAAATGTTTGCAAAAAGGACCTTAAAGTCCGACTTTTCGGTACTTTGAAAATGTGTACTGTATAATGCACGAAACTAGTCGGCTAAAATAAAGTTACATAGATTCCTATTGAAAAGTAATATTTTACTACAAATATCATCCTACTTTTTTTACCCTCACTAGTTTTGAAAGTGACGGAAACCTTCTTCTTCTTCTCAGCAATCTTTCGCCCAATGCTGGACATGGGCCTCTCCCATACTTTTCCATTTCGCCCTATTTTGTGCTACCTGTTGCCAATGTTTTCCCGCAGTCTGTTTGATATCGTCTAACCACCTCTTCTGGGGTCTCCCGACGCTTCTCTTTGTAGTTCTCGGACGCCACTCGATCACTCTGTTTGTCCACTTTCTAGACCCCTCTCTTGCCACATGTCCCGCCCATCTCCACTTCAATTCTGCAGCTCTCTTCATGATGTTTAATATCCCCGTTCGTCTCCGAATTTCAGTATTTCTTATTTTGTCGCGTAGGCTCACTCCCAACATTCGTCGTTCCATTGCCCGTTGTGTTATCTGCAGTATCTTAGCGTTCTTACTTGTCAATGCCATTGTTTCCACTCCGTAGGTCAGCACTGGTAGGATGCACGAGTCAAATACCCTTCTTTTCAAGCAGGTAGGTATAGCACTGTCTTTCAGGATCCATCCCAGTCTGACTTTTCTTGAAGTTTCCGCAGTTTGATTTGGTTTTCCCTGCCTCATTATGTGTCCCATGTACACATATTTGTCTATTGTTTCCAATCCTGGCCTAGTTTGTATTTTCTGTTGCTTTTTGACATGACTTTTGTTTTTCTTATATTCGAAAGTCGAGAGAGATGCCGGAAAAAAACGAAAACCACTATTTAATAATTTTACGAAATACTCCTTAATAAATAATGTTCTCGAACTGCTAAATTTTTGCTGCTAACTTTATTCCGTATTTAGTCACTTTACTATGCCACGAAATGTTTCACTTGAAATATTAAAGTGTGGTCTATTGAATTTTATGCAGTTTTAAACTAAATTAAATTTTACAAACGTTTTACTAAACTACGATATTTAGTATTTTTGTGACATTAGTGCTTTTCTGGGTGACAACATAAAAATATAAATATTTTATTAAAAACAGGAAAAAATTTCGCCCCCGGGTGGGCTTGAACCACCAACCTTTCGGTTAACAGCCGAACGCGCTAACCAATTGCGCCACGGAGGCTTGATGATTCTTAAAATTCTTCACATGTAATTCAAGGACACACCTAATCATTTATTACTAGAGATGAGATTTTTAGTTTTTTACCTTTTTCTTATTTACGCTGCTATTTACATTTTATTAGAACTAAAATTTGTTTAATGGAAAAATACGTCATCTGAACCCCATTTGTTTTTACCTTTTTTACCTTTTTTTAAACAATTTGCTAAAAAGTACCTATTTTTAAATTTTTACAACCTATTTTAGAATTTTTGCAATCCTTTACAGATTTTTAGCTTTGAGAACGCTTTTATCTAAAAATAATTTTTTGAAACCAAAAACCATAATTATACATAATATCTTTACCGGAAGTTCTACGGCGACAGTCTCCATATGTCGCGATATGAAGGTGAATTTAACATCTTTGTCTAAACATCTAATCCTGCATAAATGCAAAAGCAAAAACTGCAAAGATGTTAAATTCACCTTCATATCGCGACATAAGGAGAGCTTGCAGTCAGTGTTAATCTTACCTCGGTGATTTTAACTGGTTGTTACTGTGTTATTTTTATTTAAAATGCCTAAGTGTAAACGAAAATCTTTCAAATTAAACGAATGGATCATTGGAAAAACAAATATATATACAGTGGAAAATGATAACTTATTTTGTAAAGTTTGTGGTAAAATTGTAAGTATTAAAAAATCAATTCCTTACAAATATTTTTTTTAAACTGAACAATTTGTTAATTAAATTTTAGTTAACTTGTGAGCAACGATCTCACATTTTACAACATGAAGCCACCGAAAAACATTAAAAAAATGCAACAAAATCCGAAAAACAAACTCAAATAACGGGAATTACTGGTAACGATAGTTTTTCTATCGATTTGTGCAATGCTTTGATAGCCGCAAATATTCCTTGGGCCAAATTAGATTGTCCTACATTTAAAAATTTTTTGGAGAAATATTGTAAAATGGTCGTTCCTCATCGTACTACTTTAAGTAAAAACTACTTACCAAAATGTTACAATAATGTATGTGAAAATTAATCTGTAAAAGTATTGTATAATACGTATAGGGACTATATTGTTTTAAGACAATCGAAAGTATTCAAAACGCTATAGGAAATAGCAATATTTGGATTTGTGTTGATGAAACTACCGATATAATGGGGCGATATATTGCTAACTTAGTGGTTGGGAAAATGTCCGATGAAGAAGCAGGTGTCCCATATTTACTGTCGTCCAAAGTTTTAGAAAAAACGAATCATGCCACAGTAGCAAGATTTGTAAATGAGTCTCTTGGTACTAAGTAGATAATAAAATTCTGGCAATTTTTTTTGATAAAATATTATTTCAGCTATTCTTTGGCCCCTTGGAATCAAATACGAAAAAGTAAAAATTTTGTACTCAGATGCAGCAGCCTATATGCTGAAATGTGCAACAGCTTTAAGGGTATTTTATCCGAACTTAATTCATTTCACGTGTTTGGCGCATGCTCTTCATCGTGTATGTGAATTTATTCGTGGTGAATATGAAGTTGTGGATGATTTAATTGCAAATGTTAAAAAAGTGTATCTAAAAGCACCTAATAGAATCGAAAGATACAAAGAAGTGCTGCCAAATATTCCACTACCCCCAGAGCCAATTGTAACACGTTGGGGCACATGGTTAAGTGCAGCAATTTTTTACTGTGACAATTTTGATGGCATTAAGACGGTAATTGTAGAAATATATTAAATTTCAGTATTTATTCAGTTATTTTTGTTTAGGTTATTATGGAATTGGATAACGAATCGGCCAAATCAATCATAAAAGCAAAAGAATGCTTTAAAAATCCTACTTTACAATCTGACTTGACTTATATTAAAATTAATTTTAAAAACATTATTGATGTAATAAAAAAATTGGAAACCGTGGGATTGCCACTAGCAACATCGTTTAATGAATTTTTAAAATTGAAAAATGAATTAACACTGTGCAATGGTACAATTGGAAAGAAAGTGGTAGAAAAATTAAATAAAGTATTAGATCGCAATCCGGGTTATAAACCTATTAACAATTTGTTTGATATTTTTACCGGCAACGGTAAAGATGCAATGTTACCAAATATTTCTACTGCTGAAGCAGTCTTGTATAAATATATACCTCTAACATCTTGCGATGTAGAGAGGTCATTTTCAGTATATAAAAACATTGTAACTGAGAAAAGACAAAACCTTAGTACTGAAAATATTGAAAAAATGTTAGTTAGTTACTGTTACTTTAATATTTTAAGTCAAGATAATATATAAGGCCATTAAAATTTTGTTACCTAATTGGTGCTTTTTTTACCTAAAACTGCTAAATACTAACCTAAAATAGCTTTTATTAGTACCTTTTTAGTTACCTTTTTTTGAATTTATTCAACCTAAAAATCTCATCTCTATTTATTACCAATGTAAAATGTGTTTTTTAAAATAATTATTAATTATTAACTTTAAGCAAATAAACGTTAACAATTAATCTGTTGTATCATACTAATACTAACCTTTAGTTGTGTGAAAAAGCTGTGTGTTTTCTGATAAACTGATAAATGTGAAGTTCCAGGAGGCGCTGCAGAACGCGGACGAATTTCGGGCATTTCCCTTGGGCTGCTAAGTTCCGAGGCTGATTTGCTAAGATGTTTTCCACCCATGGGAGATATAGGAATATTTTTAAATTCGCATCCTTCTACTGCCGAACATTCTGCAAGAAAATTACACGTCAGTTTTTTTTAAATTACATTTTTACATTAAATAATGTACTCTACATTAATTTCTTGTAATTATTAATCCCTATCAAATGTTAATTTAGTTTTTAAATAACTATTTTTTATAATTGATTTAATTACCTTTGTGGGAAAGTCAACAATAAGTAAACATAAATAAATTGTATAAAGGAACTAATTATATTTACATTAAAATTACTTCTTACCCCATTTGATCTAGTTTTTAAACCTAAACTTATAAAACTACATTATTATATCTGAAATAAGGATAAGAAAAAAAATTGGAGGTGCCGGGCATCGATCCCGGTACCTCTCGCATGCTAAGCGAGCGCTCTACCATCTGAGCTACACCCCCTGTGTGACTGTTCATATAAATTACGAAGTGTTCTCAATTAACATTAAAGGGGTAAGTTGAACGAGATGTTAATTTATATTATTCCGAGTTTACCTTGCCTACAACATTATTTCAAAACTGCAACTTTTAGTTAACTTATAAAAGTAACTAATTTTTTTCTTAAAATCTCTATTTGAAATAAAATTGTAAAACATTTATTAATATTAAAATCAATTAAAAATAAAATTCGAATTTTGGGTCGAGTTATGTAACCACTAATGGCTGAAAAAAAATTTCTTCAGCTACACACTAAAGAACAGGCTTATTTTAGTCTATAGAAAAAATATTTTTCGGGAAACCTTGAAAAACAACCCCAAAATCGACTTTTTAAAAGTAGGGAAATTAACATTGAATAGGCCGCGCCTCCCAGACAGACGCGATCAAATGCATCGGCGATCCCTTCGGAACGGGTGAAATTTTTTCGCTCGGATTTGATTTTTTCTTTGAAATTCCGATAGGTGGGGGTGTGATTAGTAAATAATAGTAATAAATATTAGCAAAAAATGGAAAATAACCCGTGTATTGCCGAAAAAGTGAAAAAATTTTTATTATCGATTTTTGAGGTGTGCATTCAATTAGGAGGTTTATCCATCGTCAAATCCTACCCTTACGGGGCGCCGCTCCGCTTTGCATCCCTCCAAGACGGTTTTGACTCTGGTTTACTGGGCTAAACATACGAGAAGGCGCCACCCATCAAGAAAACCGGGATAAATGAAACCGGGATGTGAGAGAACCTCGAAATAACATTAAAAAGTATACTCGCGGTATGGGGCAGTAAACTTTTACGTTTCACCCCCAAAATATCGAATAAAACAAAAAATAAATCGATGTTACATGTACGAGAGACGAGAGCTGCATCTGCCGGTGCGAAATTTTCTAAGTGTTAGGGTCATTCATTCTGCACGGACTGTCAACAAAATGACGACGCGCGGAATCTCGTTAGGATTTTACATGTAATTTTTGCTAACTTCAAATTCGATTTATTCAAAAGTTTGGGCCTAATTCTCGCAAATTATTTTGCCAATTTGCTATATTAACCATGCTCTTTTACTGTGTAGCAGAAGAAATTGTGATTCGAGTATTAGTGGTTAGGTAACTCTAGCCGTTTGGGGTCCGTATGCTTCATGTAGTAGGCATATGCCGCTCAAAAGTTTGGGTACACAGGATAAAATAAAGTACTGCGATGTTCTTTGCTCTGCTGAATTGGCAAATCAAAAGAATGAACGAGTTTTAAGTCAAATTTTAAATGAAAGTTGAATTATAGAGAGATCATGGCAAGGCGATATAACGATTGACTCGTTATAGAAATTATAAAATTTATATCATCTTAAAATTATTTGTTATTTGTTAGTTATAATTATATTAGTAAATATAGTTATTAAAACTAGGTTAATTTAGAATTAGTTGTGTTAAGCACACTGAAAAGGTTTTCGTGATGACATTTGTTATAACAGCTTGGTGCGATAAATTAAAAGGACGATTATTCGCCTCAATTTAAACTTTAAAGTGCATTGTTTAAGATCATGTGTGTGTTTTAGACTACAACTGTCCATGGCAGCCCCTTTTTAATGTTTCAATTTTATGTTTATCAATTGCCATGATTACGTTTATGTTTTTCGAGATGAATTTAAGTTACGATTGTCAGAAATACATGTTTTTTACAATTATGCTAACCGATTTATTCCATGAATAAAAACTCTACATTACAGTCCACTTGCTTTATACTTGTCTACCAATTAGCATTTAATCATCCGGCGAAGTAAAGAGCTCATAAGGTTTTTTGTAACGAATTGCATCGATTCTACAAGAACACGTTTCAACCGAGCAAAACAGTGCATCGTGTCTCCAATTTACAGTTCTTTCCTAAAAAACATTATTTAAATGAAGATTAAGTGTGGTAAAATTTAATTAAAGTTACCGGCCAATGAAAACTTGCTGCATCAAAAACAGGCATGCGTTGAAATATCAACGAAAATTTATATCCTTGGCGACGAATTCTTTTACCTTAACAACAAAAAAACAACGATAAAATAACCAAAAGTGAATGGACGCAAATTTTGTGCTGCTCCAGAAAATTTGTGAAAAATGTGTTTTTAAAACCCAAGTAGGGTAAAGTAAAGTTGATTTATTCTGGAAAAGGTTAAATTATATTGAAAATGTTAAAAAAATATTAATACACTCACAAAAAAACTCAAAATTTGGTATTGATGGCCGAGGAAATATTTGGATGATTGATGAAAATTAACTGGATGATCACAGAAAAGTAAACTGGAGCGAATTCTAGGTGTAAACAACCGGTACACCCACGCTTAGGAACGAACTAAATATGATGCAATTCGGAAGTGGGGTAAGATTTATTTAAATATCCAAGTGCGGGAAATTTAAAACATTAAAAATCAGAAAATCTTTTTTATTTACAAACATTTATTTAGATTTATCAGTTAGAATTAAAAATTGTTACATTTAGTTTTAAAGCACATGGTTAAAATTTTCTATCGTCTCCATGACGACAATTTGTGCAAATTTATTAATTTCATTATCATCAAATTTCCATGATTCTATTTTATTTGAATTTAAATCAAGTTTATAAACAGTGTGAAAATATGAATCTTGTTCATTCTGAAGATGAGCGAATGCAGTAAGGTAAATTTTACAAACAATCAAAGAATTTCTTTCACTTTTGAGCTAGCTGAGGTAAATACAAAATTTCTCCACACGCAAGCATTCCAGGTAAGGGTCTCATTCTTATCATAAGCTTTATTTATATCATTAAGGAGAGGGGTCATTGCAGTACTTTTCATTTTTTTGCAATATTTAAGTTTGATTTCATTTTGATTAAAAGTTTTGAAGAAATACATTACCAAATTTCATTTAAAGACAAAAAAATGTATTAGAAAAAATTGGAAAAATATATAATTAAAAATTAAACGCATTAAACGAATTAACACTAAGGACATTCTTGCAACAAGTTTTTCGAGTTAAACTACTGTTAGGGCTTTCCAGGACTCCTGTAATTTACTTAAAAGAAGTTTTTCTAACTTGTCAATCGAATTCGTCCTAAAGTAGCTCGATAGGGTTCAGATCAGGCGACTGTGTCGGCCAAACCATGTTATTGAGGGTAACTTCTTGCTCTTGCTCTTTTAAATAGTCCCTACATAAGCGAGAGGAATGCTTCGGATCGTTAAGGCTCAATTACACGAGGACAGTGACTTGTACAAGTTACTAAAACCCAGTACTGGATCTTAGTACTGTCTTCGTGTAATCATGTATTTTAGTACTGGCTTCCAGTGAAAATACATGATTACACGAAGACAGTACTAAAATCCAGCACTGGGTTTTAGTAACTTGTACAAGTTACTGTCCTCGTGTAAAGGCCGCTTTATCCTGCTGCATTATGAAGGGAGAGCCAATAAGCCTCAATCCCAATGACCAAGAGTGCTCTTGTAATATTCTTAAATAACCTTCTTTAAGATAGATACCTTCAATTGCTAACAAGTCTTCTACCCCAGAAGCACAAAAATACCCCCCACAGTAGCACTGAACCACCCCCATGTTTGCCAGTTGAGATCAAGCATTGAGGTGGTACTTCTTAGGACTTTCCTCTACAAAAAAAACCTTCTTTAGTATCCAATACTTCAAATTTCAATTCATCGGTCCAAAGGATCTTTTTCCATTAATCCAATGTCCAGTCATTATGTAATTGTCCTCATTATAAACGGTTCTTCATATTTTGAGGTCTCAAAGGCGATTTTCGTACTGCTATGTACCCAGAAAGTCCAGCATCCACCAACCTTCTATTAACTGTGCAACTAACACTGGGTTTTCTCTAAAATAATTTTCCTATGCCCTTATTTCGGATTCTGCCAGTCGTCTTTTTCGCTTGCTAGTGGTGGCATAAATAAATCTTCTTGGTTTGAAGTTAATTTTGCCCTGCTATTTCGTTTTTCATCGTTTAAACTGCCAGTAGCTGTAAAGTGCATAACTGTGTAGTGTACACCCTTCAGGAATAAGTTCAGTTTTTATTGCAATATCACTTAAAAGTTTTTTCTCTTTGTAACCAGCAATAATTGCACTACGCTTTCTAAACTCAGTTGATTTTTTCTTGCCATTAAAAAAATTAAATTTTCACAGCTTCAAGTAGGAACAAATACACGAATTATATTAATTTTCTGAATACAGCTTATTTTATATATGCAACTTAAAAGGGCCTTAAAGTAAGTATATCCAATGTTTTGGTTTATTCTCTTCTCAGTCCTTTTACCCTAATGAGGGTTTGGTGACCCATCTCGTTCTATCTCTTTCTATGCATATGATGTGTGTTCAAATTGTTTTCACATACATAGAGGACTTACTTGTTTAACGTGGGCTCCGAACCACGGGAAGTGTACTACACTTCATTTCGAGATGGATTTTCTTGGCATATTACCTCGGTGGTTTGCCATTGTCTGCCGAGGAGAGACGGCCAGAATAAAGTTCTTACCCTGCCCGGATTCGATCCGAGCGTTTCGCATTAGCAGTAGACGCACTTAACTACCAAGCTCTATGACCGCCTCCTATGACTACCTTCTCCGACCGCCTTTGGTTTATTACTACCATAAAATTTAAAAAGAAATTAGGAAACAATTTTAAGTGTAGAAATTCGTTCAAAGGTTCCTGGCGCGGACCGACTACCTGAAATTGTTATAATCCCAACATTTGGGTATTTCTTTAAATTCTGTTTAACCGGACACGTGTGGGCGGCTTTTGAAAGATTTTTAGATTTATGACTAACAAATGAAACTTTGTGCAAATTTTTTTCAAATTTAAGTGACATTTTGTAGTGAAAGTTTTTATATTTCAAAAAAAGTTCAAGTGTACGCAAACTTTTGAGCGGTAGGTACATAATCTATTCTAGAGTTCGTTTGGATTTAAAGAAGATAAATTTTTATAGAAAGATACATAATATCGTATATGTATTTATTCACGAATGGAATAGATTTCTATTCCAATGTATTATTTATTTAGTTTATTTATTAAAGCCAACGGAGAAAAAAAAAGTCGCTAACAGTTAATACTTCGAACACCTCTGTTTTAGATCAAACATAGTTTCCTACAAGAACTCCATACAACTTTTCCAAAATTGTGGAAAACAAAATATCAGAATGAGACGTTCGTGGTGGTATTCGTTTGTGGCCTTCAAATATAATATTTTGGCTCCTAATAATTTATAAACGCTTACAGACCTTACAATCAAAACTATCGTAGTATAGCATCGCCGCTGCGCTTTCTCCATGTCCCTGGTCCATTAGTATTGGAAAATCAGGTTTATCATGTGTGCTCTTTTCCATCTTAATGGAAAATCCGATACCTAGCCTAACAACGGAAAAGGTAAAACACATAGTTAAAACTCTGTTTCCAACACATGACAACATCAAGTGGGAGAAGCGGTTAACAAAGCCTTCTAACCATTCGCTGAAAAAGAGCTGCAATCGGCGATATAAAGTACGGACGTGTTCCAACCAAAATCAATAAAATAATGGGAGAAGTATAGCCCAAAACAGTACTGGAGGTGATCATCTGGAAGCGAGCGATGCTGGTCCTAATACAAAAAGGAGACAATTCTCTCGAACTCCCAAGTTTGTACAGACTCATAAGCCTCCTGGATTATATGGGTAAGCTATATGAGCGATCGATCCATAAAAGACTCTTAGAAGAGATAGAGAGGCGTGGGAGACCTTAGTGAAAATTAATATGAATTCCTCACAGGCCGGTCTATTATCGACGCAGTGATAATAGTGGAAACAGGCTATTGAGGCTAGAAGTGGAATATAACGAACGACCCAAGTAACATTTTTTGCTGGCTATTACCTTTAAATCTAAATTTTACTGGTAGGTACCTCGCAGATAGCTGGCAGGTGGCGTTTACAGTTTACTTTTCTATTGCTGTCAGTTTGTAATTACAAGATTGTTATTTCAGGACCCTGGCAAGTACTTATTTACAAGTTGCTAAAAGTTTTTCTGTGGCAACAATTTGCCAGGTACTCTTTTACAGGAAAATGATCGATTTTCAATATCGATTAATGCCAAAATTACAGAGGTTTTATCAATTTCATCCTTCGCTTATTTGCTTAATTTTAATGTTGTCTAAGTGATTCCATCAAGTTTTTAACGCAAAACATCGTATCTTCTAAATGAGTTTAATGTGGTCTTCCCTTAACATTCCAATAATTGACAAAGTTGTATATCAAGCCCCTGGTAGTCCAGTGGCGCTTAAGGGATTTTCCACGTTACCAACAAGAGAAGGTTGTGATGGTTCGAACCCTATAGGATCCCGTAAGTTGAAAAAAAATGTATACATTATAATTTATTTTCATATCGCATGCCGCCCGGAGTACAACACGGAAAAACGAGAGTTTAATTATAAGAATTAAATAGTGCTCTATAAATTATAAACTTACGGAAGAAAAACTAAACAAAAAAATTCTTTTTCATTTAGTAAAAACTAATTATGGTACCTAATTTCATTGTAATTAATAATTTTTCTACACGTGGTAACGGCTTGCTGGTAACCACCTGGGTCACTTTGCTGGCAATAACAGGTTACAGCTAGCTGCCACAAACCTGTAACAGGCTGCTGTCAGCATATTGGCAGCCCTGTTATTGGTTTGCCACAAGCTTGTGACAGCAATTTTACAGCATCCATTTTACTCATATAGCAGCTATCACAAGCTTGTGATAAACTTATTACAGCAACCTATGAGATTTTACTTGCCAGGCACCTGTCAGGCGTTTCCCAGGCTTAAAATGTTACTTGGAGAGAAATATTGTGGCTTTGATCACTTCCGACGTTAAGAACGAGTTCGGTTTGACGGGATAGTTGAAGAATTGAAGGAGAGAAAAGTTGCCTCTTACCTGGTAGAAATAATAAAGAGTTATTTGTGAGAGAGGGAAGTAATCATTACAGGAGAGATGTACTATATACGGCCCCTTGCTGTGGAACATACAGTATGACGGCGTTTTGAGAATAAAGATGGAAATTATACGGTTTGCCGATGATGTTTCCATGCAGACATTAGCTAAGAAGAAATAAGAACTCACACGTGCGGTCAATGATGCAATCGGGATGGTGCTGGGGTAGACCGGCAGCAGCAGTCTGTAACTGGTTCCTCATAAACGTAATAGGCGCCGATGCTGCTGACAGGAAGACGCAAGATAGAGGTAGTCACATTCAGATGTACACATTAGAGCCTAAGAATGAAGCGAAGTTGCTAGGTATAACAATAGTTCACAAGTTGTACTTTGCGCAGCACCTAACAGCGATGGCAGCCAAAGCAGACAAATACTGTACATCACTGATAAGATTGATTCCAAACTTGGAAAGTCCTAAAATTACCACTTGCAGGTTTGGACGCGCACAGTCCGAGTTCAGAAATATTGAAATAAGGTGACAAGAGTACAAAGAAGAGCAGCACTAAGAATCTGCTCCACATACACCACAGTGTCGGAGAGTGCGGTGCTGGTTCTGGTCGATTTACACCCTAGAAATCTCATGGCGGAGGAGAGAACAGCTAACTACAACAAAAGTGACACAGAAGCCGGAGTGGCACATAGAACAAAGTTAATGGAGGCGTGGGAAACGAAGTGGGCCGCTTCAGAGACCGGCGGCGGGCATGGACGGCTAGCAGAAAATATCAGCTTCGACTAATAGACCATCCCAACACACTGGCATGCGATCTTCTCGTTGGCCTTCACATTGAAATGTAAAAACTATCTTTAACGAGAGGCTTGCCAATGGGCAGACTATGTCTTGTATTCGCTCAACTCAAACAGTGTTACTTATCGTCCACTAGACGGATTGTAATTAATCATGGTGTCAAATAAAAAAGAAAGATAAACCATTGACTGTTTAACACAAATTTATAACTCCATTTTAAGAACTGGCCATTACCCATTGTAATGAAAAATGGGCCAAATAATACTGATTCCGAAAACCTGGAAAGCCAACAAAAGAGGTGTCATCGTATAGACCTATAGACCAATAAGTCCCTTATCCATTTTGTCGAAGCTCTTTGAAAGGATGCTCTTGAAAAGATTAAAACCAGTACTCGACATCATGCTAGAACATTAGTTTGGATTTCGCAAGCAACACGCAACTATAGATCGGGTGTGCTATGGAGTAGCGTTCTTGGATCAGTGTTGTAACTGCTGTATACCATAGATATACCAAAAATACAGTGACAGCCACGTTTGCGGACAATACTGCCCTCATAACTCAGAACGCCGTATCTACAAAAAACGCGAAAATGAGTTATTGGCATCTAGCTACGTAAGATATCTTAATCTTGATATTTACTAAATAAAAATAATATATTTCTAGCTAGATTAAGAAATAATTAACATTGACATAGCCGTATTTGCATGAATAGTATGTTCTTCATAAACAAAATCGCAGTATCCAACAAATACTTAATACAACTGCCGTATCTACAATGTAATTACTGTATTTTTCTTTAGCAAGTTGCAGATGCCCCATATTTCCTTAGTACAACTCCTAATTTGCGTGGTTTTGCAGATTATTCCTAATAACCGTATGTCTTTTTGGAGTAATCTGCCATCAGGTGAATAACTTTATATTGTTAAATTACAGAAGTAATTATTTTATTAGCTTAGTTTTTTTATGTTTTCTATAAAATATTTGTAATATTTACTTTTATATCTTTGATTCTTGAATAAATATGAAATACTTGCAGATACGGCGTTTTTTTTAAAACCTTTTCTTCGTGCTGACTAAATTTACTTAAGTAAAAATGCAGTATATGTGTTACACTCAATACCCGATTTCGGGCAATGCCCGAAAAAAATGCGCAAAACTAGTTTTGAGCATCGAAGATTTCCCAAACCCGAAATTTTACTTTTAAACGGCTATTGAGCGTTACAAAATAAGCAGAACTAGTTTTGCGCATTTTGAATTGTACAAAACTAGTTTTGTAGGTTTCTGAATGACCAGCACTAGTTCTGCTATAAATAACATAAACATAAAGGGGATGAAACGTAATAGTTTACTGCCCCTTACCGCAACTATACTTTTTAATGCTATTTCAAGGGTCTAGATCCCGGTTTTCTTGATCGTAGGCGCTTCTCGTATGTTTAGCCTAGTAACCAGAGTCAAAACCGCCCTGGAGGGGTGCAACGCGGAGCGGCGCCCCGTAAGGGTAGGTTTTGACGATGGATTACCCTCCTTATCGAATGCACACCCCAAAAATCGACCCGTGTATAAAATTAAATTTTTTTTCTTCGATTTTTGGGGTGTGCATTCGATAAGGAGGGTAATCCATCGTCAAAACCTACCCTTACGGGGCGCTGCTCCGCTCCGCGTTGCATCCCTCCAGGGCGGTTTTGACTCTGGTTACTAGGCTAAATATACGAGAAGCGCCTACGATCAAGAAAACCGGGATCTAAAAAACCGGGAGCTTAGAGACCCTTGAAATAGCATTAAAAAGTATAGTTGCGGTAAGGGGCAGTAAACTATTACGTTTCATCCCCTTTATGTTTATGTTATTTATAGCAGAACTACCCAGGAAACACACTGTCGTCATAATGTCGTCAATTATTGGTCAGTATAGTACCAATGAAGACGTCATCAAGGACGTCATTAATGACGAAAATATGACCGGCGTATGTCACAGCCTAAAGACGTCAACTGATGACGAACCTTGTACGTCACTAATGACCAATCTAGTACATTACTCGACGTCCCGTTATTTCATATAAATGACGTAAACCAAGGTAAAACAATTTCTTTTTAAAATAACCCTTGTCAAAAACAGGAAGTGGTACTAAAAAGGTGGAAAAAAAAATAAAATTTTATTTTATTTTAGAAATTTCATCGGCACAAAAACGATGAACCATTTTTGAACCAACGGACAATTATAATAATTGTTCGTTGGTTCAAAGTGAATTATAATTATAATTCCCGGGTTAAATGTAATGGAACCTCGGTCCTACGGTTGGCGGCCAGGGTTGGTGCAACGCCGGCTACCAGTATATGCCCAATCATTGGCATCCTTCTCGGGGTTTGAACCAATCACAAGCCGGATTTTTTGACTTGCTGATAACTGAGGAGTATGCACCTCGCTAACCATCGACCAATCTGGAGCCCGGATTTTTCGAGATTTCGGACAAACGGGTATATCCTCCGTTGGACTTAGAAGAAATAAGCGAATAAATCTCCCCTCGCGAGACTTGTGGTGAACTCGTACGAAACGTGTCCAAGCATCACAAGCCAGCTTACGAAGTTAGTTTTGAATTTTGTATATATGCTAAGTGTCGAGAGTAATTGACCCGGGATTTATTCTTTTTTGAAAACGTTCGTTAAAATTAGTAATTTTGTTGCTAAAATTATTTCCTTCTACAGTAATGCTTGGAATGTAATTCTAGTGGGATTCGTGAAATAAAAAAATTGAAAAAAGCGAAAAAAATGACTTTAAAATTTTCATCGCAACTTGTAATTATTGCCCAGCGGGGAGGGCTGTACTCGATTTTTGTACTCGACTCGATTGACATTTTTTCTTAATTTTCAAGTGTTTTCAATGATTCTTTGTCTTCTTACTAAGCTAGTAATTACAAAAAAAGGGAAAAAAATATGTTTTTCGTGAATTTAAAAAATTCATCGCAAAAAAATCCGAAAACATCGCAAAAACATGAGTAATTTTGATGCAAAAAAAAATCCTTCTACAGTAACGTTTGGAATGTTATTCTACAGTGTTTCGTGAAATAAAAAATGGAAAAAAGCGAAAAAAATGTTTTTCAAACACGTGGTTTCGAAATCATAAAATACGTAAAAGAGTTCCTTTTAATTATCGTATTTAATGTGATGGAAACGCAGATTCAAAGAATATATATTAACTGTTTAATAATATAAATTATTATAACCATCATCGCAATATTATAAAATAAAACGGATGATTTACCGATACTTTAGAATGACCAAACAATGATGTCATAAAGACGGCCTTTAATGTCGTCCTATTGTCGTCCCTGAGAATGACGTCATTTGTATGTCAGTTATTGGGCACTATGACGTCGCCGACGAATAATGACCAATAACTGACGACATTATGACGACAGTGTGTTACCTGGGTAGTGCTGGTCATTCAGAAACCTACAAAACTAGTTTTGTACAATTCAAAATGCGCAAAACTAGTTCTGCTTATTTTGTAACGCTCAATAGCCGTTTAAAAGTAAAATTTCGGGTTTGGGAAATCTTCGTTGCTCAAAACTAGTTTTGCGCATTTTTTTCGGGCATTGCCCGAAATCGGGTATTGAGTGTAACATATGCACTTTTTTGGTGTTTTAGAAAATATTTAAAAAAATAAATGTCATTTCTAAAATCAGCATACTCAAATTAGTTAATATCAATGAAAACATTCATTAATTAATGAGTAGTTTTGTAGGGCTATTAAAAATACTTTCAATCACGAATAACTCGAAACAAGAAAAATGTAGATACGGCGTTTTGAATTATGAGGGCAGAATATTTACAGGTCTATTTTGAAGCTATTCGTAAAAAGTTTACGATTCGCTACGCCTAAAAATTCGTAAAGTTGACCAGTTAAATAAATTAATATAAGTTAGTAAAAATAATTGTGGTTTCTCAGCTTATTCGGTTGGGGGAGGGGGTAGCTGTGCAAGGTTTCCTAATACAAAGAATCAACTTATGCATTCAAAACAATAAAATAGATAAGCGAGTTCAATTATTTTTTATGGTTACCGTAATATTCCCTACATTTTACTATGGTTTCTCTCTTTTTGAATTAACGTTTTACAATGAAACATTGTAAATTAGTCACATACTACAATTTCAAGCTTATCAATATTACACGATTTTGTTAGGTTTCTATAGTGTTTATAATATTTATTTAATCGATAAATAACCTACGCGATAACTTGTATTGCAATTAATAGACAGTAATTATTAAAGAATTACCGTGTGCTGTGTCAATTTGGTAACATTTATGGCCAAGAAAATGCAATGTATAAAATATTCTGTTCTGGACACTGACTGGAAAACAGTCGCTCTATTTGATTCATTTATGCTTGGGAGAGAGAGCTTAATGCACAACGATTACAAAACTATAACACTTTTCAAATTACAAGTTGCAAGTAGTATACGATAGAATTGGAAATAGTCTCGAAATAATTAATGTGATGTGTTAACTGCATAGTTTTTTTGTGTTTATAAATAAAGTATCCTATTTTACAAGCACAGCGAAGGATAATAATTGTCCAATGTTACGAAGGTCTGAAATTTAGTCTTAATTTGAGCTAACTTTTACAATTTTAAATTGAGACTAACAATTTCAGATGGGGACCAATCAATAATAAATTGCATCTTTTCTGAGATGAAAATAAAATTATTAATGTTTCTCTACGAATCTTTGAATATGAGTGATATATTATGTGGTATTTAGTGTATTTTTGATTAGATATTTAATCTTAATGTGACATTGATTTGTACTTAATGTAATAATGATTTAAGGGTTTCGATGGAAGGCCAAATAATTGAGAGGGTCTTTGAATATACACATCTGGGTCATCTTAACAAAGTAGATACAGAATTTAAACTATAAAAATAACTCCAAGACGTGATATAGCGTTGAACATTAACCCTTGCTAGTTGAGTAACTGATTTTTAACAGTGCATTTTGGGTTCATTTTTTTACCAAGTTTCTGAATTTCCAAGTGTTTTGGCTGGAAATGCGTAATAATACTTTTAATTTGAAATAAAAACAAAACGGTGTAAAATATCAATGTGATTTCTTTTTTGTCTTGAAAATTACAAAAAAGAAAGATTTTATGTAAATGACTGCCTCTGCATTTCTTTAAAACATTTATTCTCTGGAACACCAATATTTGGTCACTTTTCCACATAAATCGGAATTTATTTCACCAATGACACGAACGATGTTGGTTTTAAGGGGGTATTCTAGTCTAGAATATTGAAAAATTCGATTTTTTTTTTCATATTTTCAAAGCTTAAACCTTTAAGAATATGCCTTTAAAACGATTTTTCAAAATTCAAATTATTTTTGGAAAAATAGCTATTAGAAAGAATATAATAGAAAAAATTGGCTATGTGAACATTGCATAACTTTCCCCATTCTGTTCTAGCGTCACAATTTTTCGGTAAAACACATGAATAATAATAAAAACACAATATTGTGCGATTAAAATACTATTTTTTCACACCCTAAAAAATTATAATAATATCCTGGTTAATTATATAAAAAAGTGGATATTTCTTGTTTTAAATGTACTTCAAAGTGGATATTTCTTGAAAAACTCTTAAATACCTATCCACCCCTTTGTCATGATGTCAATGTTGAAAATGGACCGATGATGTATAATCTCATTATAAAATTCTCGGTGAACTATACGAAGTTGGTATCGAAAGTAATTTGCTCATAATTGCATAAAAGTCAAAGTTTTTCTTCGATTATTTCGACAATTGAATTTTTATTTTCAAAGTATGAACCCACAATCGACTTTGAAAATAAAATTAAATGTAGTATTAGTTATCGGTTTGGAAGAGCTCGATTAATGTAAAACCTCGTTGGCATCTTTCTTAATAATTTTGCAAAAAGTTTTGCATTTGTCCTCGAGAACAACACATATTTCGTGTGCTGATCCTGGTTTGGTGTTGGCATTCACAATAAAATCCATATCGGTAACTACTATCGGTAACTACTAATATCGGTTTGCTACTGCGGTAGAAATTTTGACCGTAACTCTTGTATCTAATAAAATAAAGAGAAGATTAAAACTCATGTTTACACCGCAATTTACAACTAACCTTGCCTTGGACAAACTAACCTTGGACGTTGGAAAATGTAAAAAACTCTACCGAAGCAAGTTTCATCGATTTACATATAATTGGTCCAAATTCATAATGTCCAATTAACCGAAAGGTATAAAATTTGGCGAAAATGTGAACATTAACTGCAGGCAACTATTCATAAACTGGTATCGTAAAAATATAATCGCAAAACACTTTTAAAGTAATCCACCACCACCAAAAACATGTTACCGAGCAAAATTTGTCCGACTCACTTATACCAGGTGAAGTTGCAAGAAAAAAGATTTTCCAATGGTGAAATTTATTCGAAAAATAAACACAAAGCGATTCGTCGCCTAAAAAGACCCAAAAACTCGTAATTTTTATATTTCAATTTCACACGGGACACCTCCAAAAAGTTTGGTTAATTTACTAATTTGCTCAGTCTAAATGACTTGTATTCACAATTTGCGTAAGTGGCAGCCTACAAATTCTGCACCTCGCTTCCGAGTAGATTTATACAAAAAAGTGCTAAAATCAAAATCCATCAAACGACCTGTCAAAATTTATTAATTTTTAAAATTATCCGATATTAACGTTGACGTGCTTTCTTTTCTCTCTCTGTCGTTTAATGTGTGTGCGAGTGCAAAGGGAGAGGGTACGATTAAAAAAAGCATCCGGTTTAGTATGGTAAATGGTGGTCCAAAAGTAATAAACACCGTACTTTTTTTCATTTCGTTCACCATTTCCCTAATTTTGAACGGATTTTTACCATTTTTATCTGGCCTCTAAGTTTAGCCGTGATATACGTGCATACCAAATTTCATGACATTGTGTTTAGCGGTTTAAGCTGTGCGATTGATACTAATTTTTTCGCACAGAGTTACACACACACATACATACACACACATACACACACACATACACACACACATACAGACGGACATCAATAAAAAATTGATGAAAATGTTATCAGGGCATCATAACGAATCATTTAATACCAAAATTTCAATTTTCGATTTTTGACCCGATGACAATACTTTCCCTATACATATGTACGTTAATACGTATGGGGAAAGTAAAATGTAAGTATAAAGTACCATTGTATGACTGACTGCGCGAATATTTAAACGCGATTATCTCGATATTACCTTTTTCGAGACGGTCGACATGAAATCTCAAGTTCTACTGGACCGATTTACTTGAAATTTGGAGTGAACCTTCTCTATAAGCGGTGTGAATTAAAATAGGTGTGACCAAAAAATATTCATAATTCTTTAATATTTTTAAAACAAGATTACCTTTATTGATGCAACTTTTTTTTTGTTAATTTATTTTTACTTGGAAGATAAAATTATACATATCAATGGAAAATTTCATTTCAATAATTTGTAATGAGCACTTGAACAAAAATTAGGTGAGAATAATAATAGGTGTAAATTTTAAAAGATATTTATTTCACTTATAAATTGAAATTAATTGAATGATATACATGGTACTTTTAATATTTGGTCGTATAGCCTTTGTTCTTCATAACGGCGTGGCATCGGCGCGGCATAGAATCAACCAGTTTCTGGCAACGCTCAACAGGAATTGAGTTCCATGCAGTAGACACAGCTTCCCACAATTGGGATTTATTTTTTGGTTTTACATCAGAAATTCTCGTCTTGACGTCTGCCCAAAGGTTCTCGATCGGATTCAGATCGGGTGATTGAGGAGGCCACTCCATAACATTAATGTTGTTATGTTGAAACCAAGCCTTAGCCTTCTTTGCAGTGTGCTTTGGGTCGTTGTCCTGTTGGAAGACCCACCGTAATGGCATATTTTCATCAGCATATGGATGCATTACATTTTCTAAAATGTCAACATACACTACTTGGTTCATAATCTCTTTTATCCAGTATATCGGTCCAACACCATACCAGGAAAAACATGCCCACACCATTATATTTCCTCCTGAATGTTTTATGGTCTTGATTGTATACCTTGGTGAAAATTCTTTGCCTTGAGGGCGTCGAACATAGTGCCGCTTACCATCAGAACCGAACATATTCATTTTGGACTCGTCCGTCCATAGAATATTTCGCCATTGGCTTTGAGACCACATAAGATGTTCTTTGGCAAACTTAATTCGTTTGTTAACATTGCGTACACTCAATAATGGCACTTTTCTGGGACTTCTGGATGGTAATTTCGCTTTCAACAATCTTTTTCTGATTGTTGATGCGTGTACATAAAGATTTAAGTCGCGTTTAATAGTTGTAGACGTAACGAAAGGGTGCCTCTTAACCATTTTGATTATTTGTCGTTCTGTTACTGGCGATATTTTCATAGGTCGACCGCGATTTTCTTTGTTATTCCTCCATTTCAAGGCATTTGTTACAAAATTTTCAGATCTCCCAACTAATTTCGCGATTTCTTTATAAGTTTTTCCATTTTTACGTAGCGAGATAACCAAATTGCGTTCAGTATCTGTGCAGTGCTTTTTGCGACCCATAACTGCTATACAAGTAAATTTTTTTTATTAATTAATACCAATTCTACAATTAATTATGTACCCACCACTTATTTTATATAAAATTTTACTTTATTTTTCGTTTATTTTTAACAATTACAACACACACCTATTATATTTCACAGTTGAATTTATCACGTTTACATTTATTTGGGGATTACCCTTTAATTTCCTAACATTTAACCTGTTGTTAGGTATTCTTTTTAAAAGTTACTTCATTGCTGATGTTCGGCAACAGATAGCGCCGTAATTACATTTAAAAAAACAAGTGTAAATTATGTTTATGTATTTTTATGGTATACACACCTATTTTAATTCACACCGCTTACATCCTTCTATGGTCCGAACTAAAATTATAACAAAATTTCAATTTTTACTATTTTTAAAAAATTCGGAAAAGTAAAAAAAACTGGTAAAAAAATGTCTTTTTATTACAAACAGCCGCCATTTTGCGAAAAAAGTTTTTTTTTTACTTCTCCCTTGTTCGCACCATAACGGCATTAGTTTTGATTAAGAATCTATTTTGTTTTTTGATTTCGGATTACTAGGAGGGTTGAAATCATGTCGACCAGGACGCGCCATCTTTTTGAGATCCCCCATTTCATCAGCCTGTAACTTTTTAAATTTAAAATATTTTCATTTGATTTTTTTTTATGTATTCTTCAAACAACAGTAAAAATGTGGTAAAAAAATGGATAGTAAAAATATTGTTTAGTATTTCTTTATTGCACTTGAAAAAATACCTAAAATTCATGCCTGTAGACTAGAATACCCCCTTAAGGTCATTGAGTGCTTGTGGTTTACTGGAGTAAAGCAATGAGTTCACATAACCCGAGAGAAAAAAGTCCAATGGAGTTATATCGCATGATCTTGCACTGATATTAAACGTAGGTAGATAGATGCATTATTTTTGTAATAAATTTTAATAATTTTAATACGCTGTGCAACAATGAATTTTGTCATGATGATTTACCAAACAATACTGACAGCAAATTAGATCAATATAAAGAAATCAGAAAAAAAACAAGCCCCCTAGAATTTTTTTAAATATGTACCTAGTACAAGTTTGATAGTCCACAGTATTTGTACTTAAGTATAACGATTAAGAATTTGAGCGTAAGAGATTGGAGGAGAATTATACCTAGTAGGTAGACCAGAGATAGTTTGAATAGACGATGTTAAACATATACCTGGAAGAAGTAGGATACAATTGATACAAAAATAACATCAAAATATAACGACTGAGATAACGAAGATCTGTATCGAAACAATTCTGTACTACAACTACCTCCATCGGCGATAATTATGTTAATATTAATCAAGTTATTTAATATAAATAAAAAATAATCGAAATAACCTGCTACAATTGGTGACCCCGACGTTATTACGTTTTCTAAAATGATTAAAAAATAAATAGTTCAAAATAAATAGCAGCAAACAATGCCGAGTATTTGTTATTTGGCCAAATTGCATTGGAACTTCTCTCAGGCAAGATTGTATACTTTATTAAAACCTATGGTTTTCCCGCATATTAAAAACTAGAATATTAGTCCAGTTTTGCAGAAAATTACAAAAAAGAAAATCAACTGCCATCATTCTACCTTCTCATCACTATGGTCAAGCCCAGTATATATGGTACCCAAGAGAAACAAAAAAAATTAAATGTATCAGTAACAATTGAGGCCTCAGTGCAAATATCAGTTGTTAAATCCAGTTTTGGCTGTTTCGAGTTAAACATCACTATAATTTACCTAAATTTGCCCATACTATATGTCTTTGTGTCTTTTATTCCACTAGTGAAATCCTTTTATTAAAAAACTAGTTACCGATCATAACACTCTTGTATACTTGTGAATCCCAGTGTATTTTAATTTCAGTGCAAGAAGTTATTGCTAAGTCCAAAAATGATTTCCCACACTTCTATATTGCATATTTCGTTTCATCGATTCATATTATTCAATTTTTGAATTTGGAAAGTTCTGAAAATTCAGAGAAAATTTTAAATTGCAATCGGGGAAAACCTGGCAAAATTAGGGAATTTGTTTTGGAAAATGCAGTGGGAACTCTGAGAAAGTGTCGAAGTTAAGGAACTTAACTACTTTTTGACGTATAGGTGCAGTTTTAAAAAAAATAAAAGATTTAGTTTTGCTTCTAATATTTTTCAGAAAAATAAGCAATTTTTTCATTATGCTAGTTTATATAGGCAACTTACTGCAACCAATCTATTTGTGAAAATAATTCTAGTGAGCCAAAGTTTAAACTCAAAACTTTTTTAAGGTATTCCTTGCGTTTAAATAAATTTTATTTTATTATTTAACAAATTCAGGGCAAAAACTGACTAATAAGTTTCAAACTAGAAATTTTTTTTCAAGTTGAAGCATAATTAATTTCTAAATCACGAAATCCCGAAAAACAAAAACAGACATCATTAATTTTTTGTTATTGAGAAATTCATGAGAACACGATGTGGTCTTACAAACATTTCAAGAATTTATGGATTAAGTTTTAAATAAGCGATTTGGATTTCGATTATATTAAACTAACATAAACCAACAGAGCAGAACGTCATCAGAATAAAAACACATACTACAAATCACAAGGGACCAGAAAACCCTTATGGTATAAGGTATTGCATTGCAGTCCAAAAAATAACTGTAATATGACTAAATAATAAATAGATAAATAAAAGCCACTTCTCACAGTTTAAATATTTAATTGCCGTGAGAAGTGTCTTTTATTTATCTACTATTAAATTAACTAACAGAAATGCCAATATTGTTTTTAAAAAATAAATAATATATGAAGCATAAACATTTTACATTTTATTCATAAATATCCTTTCCTTGCTAATATTTTAACAAATTCATCAATAATTGATGCAAAATCAATACATTTGTTAATATATTCTATGGAAATTATCGCTGTATTTTTTGTTAAATTTTTTTAGCGTAAATATGGATCTTAAATAACCATTAATTATTTTTAATTTATTGAATGAACGTTCACAGGACGCAACAGTTGCAGGTGACGTCAGAAATATTCTGCACGCTATTTCCCAATGAATTCTAATAATATGAATCATATTACAATAAAAATATTTAAAATATTATTGTGATTTAAGTTCATTGTGAACACGATCAGTAATATCATCTTGTAATATCTACAAACTAGTCACGGATAAAGCATCATCACAAACCTAATAATCGATCATCAGGACCGTATCCAAAAATATTATTAATTGAAAAATTAGCAAGAAAAGGTATAAATTGTAAAAATTCGTCTTCATAAATATGTCAAATCAGCCTTGTATATAGACATAATTTTTCTACAAAAATTTGATTTTGTGCTAATGTGAATGATTTTATTTATTTCAATTTGAAAAATAATTGTTTGAGGAATTCATTTTTAAAAACTGGCAACATGTTTTCACAGCATAAGATGCGAGAGTTGAGTCGAAATTTAAGTCAGTGTTGGATTGATCCTCACTGAGCCTTGTATAAAGGTTGAAAATTTTGAATTTTATTGTTACGGTTCAAAATTGCAACTTCAATTATTCAAAATGGATCTATTGCAGATCGTTGCAATAAATTTTAACATTTCCTAAAGTGTGGCGTGGCAATTAAGTATTTTTGAAAATAAATGCTTTATCAAAAGACGTGTTTTATCAAGAAACTGATAATGGCAGTTGGTTTTGAAATTGTCAGAAAGGTGAATGTGATTTTCGCAGAATTTTTGTTGCTTCCATTTTGGACGATCCAGTATACGAATTAATTTAGAAGATTGTTTTTCCAATCCATCCTGGGGATCTAATTCGTCGCTGGTGTTGGATATGTGGATTTTTCCCATTGGATTAATTTTTTTTCCGTTACCGAAATGGTACCATTGTCCACGCTTCTTTTGAAGAATTTTTTCGTTCAATTAGCAAGTGCAAATTACTTCGCAAAATACATTTTTTAATAATGCTATTCCATTAATACAATTACCATCTGACATCGCAATTATTACCACATTCGAGCAACAACCATCTGGTTGCTCACCTATTTGGTTATCATTCGTTGGTTTTGATCAAAGCTGGTCAGAGACGAGTCGATACTCTTTTAGTTATTTTTGGTAATTGTCCCATTGGTTCTGGTTATTGCAATTGGGAACCACAGTTTCGTAGTTTCATCGGTGGTTTCTGGTTTTACGGTGAGCAGGGTGGTAATTTTAAACTACGTGACGCTTATTCTACTACCTACTTTGCTTTGCTCTTCGCAGCATCTCTTTAGCGCCCCCTGTATCGCCCTGATAACACCTTGCCAGAGCATTGACTCATTTATTTTGTCTTTTGACCTCTAGAGCTAGCCATAGGGACATCTATCGCTTCATACGGTCGCCCTGAATTTGGACCGTATTAGTTTGTTTAAACATAAATTTATAAGTGTGAAAAATAAAAAGTTTCAATAATTAAGAAGTGTTTAATTCAGAAATAAATTAAACATTTTACGTTTAAAAGAATTTCGCAACATTTGGCATACAACGCGAGGCGTGTTTTGTGAAGAAGAAAAATATTATTGCCCCACCTTTTTCAAGGAATAATTCCATTAAAGTTACATTTTGTTAAAGTTAACGTTTTCGATCCGTCTTCCATCTACTTCCATAATTTCACTTTTTTTAACACTGTTAACTGGAGAATTTAATTTGATCCCATTTTTTAATAACTTTTGATTTCGAATTTACTTTATTTAATTATTTATGAGTTTACTTACAATTTAAAATTGTTCTGTCAAAATTTTGATGTGCTCTTGTGAGGTCTTGTAAATCGACTGTTTGTCGCCATCTTGGCGAACCCCTATTTATAGCTTTTTTAAAATTTTCAAAATCAAATACTCCTTGAATGAATTTCAATGAATTTTTCAATTTTTGATCTCTTTCATAATAGGTATGCACCTATTATAAACTAGATTATTTTTTTCCAGAACTTTTGATATGATTGCTAAAATTCTCCGTTCTATAGTTACCATGCAATAAATAAAATCTATTGTCAAACTTCGCCAATTGACCTCACTTATGTTGAAATTTTAAATAATTTTTAAACCTTCAAATTTATATATTGAATTGATATTCTTATTTAATATTGTTCCTCTACTGTCCTTATATTTTATTTCATTGATTGTAACCCATATCATTCTATCGTAATTGAAAAGCTTCTTTCTCGTCAGCTTTCTTGTTTAACAAATTATAACCCCATTTCTTAATCGATGCACTTTTTTCATATTCTAACACTAATGTACTTCTAATCCTAAACTTATTTGTAACATTTTATTTGATTTTAAACAGAATTCAACGTTTTCCAACAATCCTGTCTAAATTTACGAGTTATTTTACATGATTGCTTTATTGAGCATCAATGACGAAATGAAATCCTCTTTTACCGAATTCTGATGTTTTGCTTCAAATACAGACTCATTTGAAGGTTAAAAAAATTACCAGTATTAATGAAGTTCTATTGATGTTAAGTGTATGAGACGATTTTAAGAAACCTTCCCCTCGTGTATAGTGTTTTTTAATGTGAAGATGAAATTATTATAATTGTGTATGTACTATATTGTTTAACTTGAAGAGTTATGTGCGTTTGAATGATGTTTAATTGATTATATTTTAGGTATTTCGAGATCGTATATCATTGCAGTACCTTATCCCATTAAGGGTCCATTTTCATTAGTTATTCGAAAAAAGGTGCCTATAATTTTCTTTTCAAGTAGATACACCAAATAAGGTGTTGATTGTCAATGGTTCGCAGCCAATGATAGTTTATCTGGGACCAGTAATAAGCATTGTGGATATTGGCTTCTCCAGTGCTTTTAAAAATAGCCTCGCCGCTCCATAAAACTGTCCTGGGAAAGTGAAAGTCCATGTTTAATAACCAAGTACAGAAAATAAGTCGACTTTAAAAATCATTTTCACTTTGCTCTTGGTGCACGTCGATGTGGTATGGTTGAAAGCTGTGATCTTTCAATATGATGTGCACATTTGGTTGGCTAAGATCAGATTATTAATTTTATTAATCAGATAAATTTAAAATGGTAAACCGCTCGTAAGGGGTGGGCAATAAAATGTTTTCCCTACAAAACTTGCTTATTTTTGAAAGACTTTTTCAACGATACCATTTTGAAATTCTGGAGTTTTCAACATTTTGGCTAGTATGCCAGTATCACCAATCGATTCTTCATGTGGACTTTTGTAATCAAAAATTTTTCCCCAACCCTCCATGACTAACTGTTTTTGTAAAAAATGCCTGAATTGCGATTTTGAAGACCAAGAAATTGTTCCCCTTGGAATGTTTGAATGTCCGAACTAACTTTAATAAGTCTTATAGTGTGTGTTTTATTTTATTTTATTTTGATGCACAATCTGACTCTCATTAATTTAATTTAAGACAAATCTTACGTTTTTGTAAGTACCTACTAATAATGTTATCTGTTAATGTTTTCATTGGCTTATTTCTGTTTTTGTACAGTCTCTTTATCCGGGATCGGACATTTCACCGCGGCCATATTACCGCGGCCATATCACCGCAGGGACATTTTACCGCAGGGATATATTATACCGCAAAATGTTCATACTTTTCATTATTTCATCATTTACGAATGAGTCTTCAACTTTTGTGTATTTTCTTTTGAACATACTCGTACAAAGGCAACGTTCGTTTTTGTATCTTTAGTTGTATTAAATTTTTGTTTAGTTTGAGGTCAACATTTTTCAATTGGGCGAATACGATTTACGTTTACAGAATACGAATGTTTACCACAATCGATAAACGACACTTCTCGATCACCTACTTTTCGATGATCTCGTCTCGCATAACATAAGAAAACCTGCTACGTAATTTTCTTTTCAAATAAGATAAAAGTACTTTTTCTATGATCTGTTGGTATTGTTCTTGATGTATTGTGCCTTCAATAAAATATACCGGTCCGGTGTCTTTGCCTCTTATCGCACCCCAAACCATCAAACCGGGTGGATCTTTTACCACCCTTTTCACGCAATCTTCGTTATATTTATCCACCCTTGTTCTACAAACATATTTGTGGCTTTCGGTCAAACACGTAATCATAGATTCGTCATTAAGTATTACCTTAAATTTAAAGAGGAGGAATTAAATTAAGACATTCAAAAATAAAAGGTTAAAATGTTATTAATTGAAATATTATTTGGTTGTATCTTTTTCCAATCTACAACAGTGACATGTTTATGCTGTTTTGACCACTGTAATCTTTTTTTTTTTTCAAAGTTGGGGTGAGTCGTGGCCGTTTGCAAATTTTTTTGCATGATATTTTATAATATCGCGGTATTTTAGCTTGCGGTAATATGTCTTTGCGGTAAAATGTCCCTGCGGTGATATGGCCGCAGTAATATGGCCGCGGTAATTCGGCCGTGGTGAAATGTCCTTAGACCGCTCTTTATCGACCGAAGATGAAAATAATAATATAGATTCTCGAAATGTGTCTCGAATTTTATAATTCAATGACTTTAGAGAAAAAGACTGAATTTTATTTTTAATTTATTTGTATGCAAATTCCCTGGGTATCCAACGAGGGAATGCTGCTCGGTGCTGCATCAGCGATCATGAACGAATTCTTCCAGCTTACTGGTTAATTTTTGCAATTGTTATTATTTGATGTTTTTAACGTTTTGTTATAATACTCGTACATAATATACTATTTGCTACTCTAATATGTCAAAATATTAAATTATGATTAATTTATTAAATAAATATTGAGGAAATGCTTTAGTTATTTTAAAAACTTTATTTTACAATTTTATTTATCACATCACACGGCTTATCAAAAATAAGTATTTCCATTGAAACATTGAAATGTACTGCGCGGATATACGGGATATACTAGGTATAATATCGGGTCACTCATCTTTACTTTTTCCTTCTACCCACTACCGGATCTCACTCAGTTAATATAAAATTCTCCCTCAACCGTATCGCGGGAACATAAAAATGTCTATCTTTTCAGAAATAAAATTGAGCTTAAAATTAATTAAACTAATTAGCGAAAAACTGGAAAAGAGATCTACGGCCTACGCATTTTTACTTCCCTATAAGGAAGTATTGTAATCATGAAAAAATTCGATGTTGATATTTTAACGGAAATATCCGTTTTGAGCATTTCTGAATCCGTTTTGACTACTTTCGCAATGATGTCTGTATGTATGTATGTCTGTATGTCTGTATGTATGGATGTATGTAACGCAAAATGTCTGTAAGTTCTGTATCTCTGGAACGAATTGTTATATAGTAACAAAATTTCATATTTAAAACTTTCATCGGTATACAAAGGCACCATTTGATTTTGGAGGAAATCCTTAAACCGGAAGTAGCACGTCACTTGAAAGACGAAATGGTTTTTCTTAAATATCTCAGGAACGAATTGTTATCTAGTAACCAAACTTTATATTTAACACTTTAATCAATATACGAAAGAACCATTTGATTTTGGAGGAAATCCCTAAACCGGAAATGGCACTTTACTTGAAGGACGAAATAGTTTTTCTTCAATATCTCAGGGACGAATTGTTATAAAGTAACCAAATTTCATATTTAACACTTTAATCGGTATACGAAAGCACCATTTGATTTTGGAGCAAATCCCTAAACCGGAAGTAGCACTTTACTTGAAGGACGAAATGGTTTTTCTTAAATATCTCAGGAACGAATTGTTATCTAGTAACCAAATTTCATATTTAACACTTTAATCAGTACACCAAAGCACCATGTGATTTTGGAGGAAATCCCTAAACCGGAAGTAGCACTTTACTTGAAGGACGAAATGGTTTTTCTTCAATATCTCAGGAACAAATTGTTATATAGTAACCAAATTTCATATTTAACACTTTAATCGGTATACGAAAGCACCATTTGATTTTGGAGCAAATCCCTAAACCGGAAGTAGCACTTTACTTGAAGGACGAAATGGTTTTTCTTAAATATCTCAGGAACGAATTGTTATCTAGTAACCAAATTTCATATTTAACACTTTAATCGGTATACGAAAGCACCATTTGATTTTGGAGCAAATCCCTAAACCGGAAGTAGCACTTTACTTGAAGGACGAAATGGTTTTTCTTAAATATCTCAGGAACGAATTGTTATCTAGTAACCAAACTTCATATTTAACACTTTAATCGATATACGAAAGAACCATTTGATTTTGGAGGAAATCCCTAAACCGGAAATGGCACTTTACTTGAAGGACGAAATAGTTTTTCTTCAATATCTCAAGGACGAATTGTTATATAGTAACCAAATTTCATATTTAACACTTTAATCGGTATAAGAAAGCATCATTTGATTTTGGAGCAAATCCCTAAACCGGAAGTAGCACTTTACTTGAAGGACGAAATGGTTTTTCTTCAATATCTCAGGAACAAATTGTTATATAGTAACCAAATTTCATATTTAACACTTTAATCGGTATACGAAAGAACCATTTGATTTTGGAGGAAATCCCTAAACCGGAAATGGCACTTTACTTGAAGGACGAAATGGTTTTTCTTCAATATCTCAGGAACGAATTGTTATATAGTAACCAAATTTCATATTTAACACTTTAATCGGTATACGAAAGCACCATTTGATTTTGGAGCAAATCCCTAAACCGGAAGTAGCACTTTACTTGAAGGACGAAATGGTTTTTCTTAAATATATTATGATAAATATTTTATTGATGAACTTTTATTTTTTAATCAAAATTAAAGCAAATAAAATTTAATTATTTAATTAAATAGTAAAATAAAATTTAAATAATATTTCTGCGAATCTTTAGATGAACGATGAAGGAATGATTCCTTATAGGGAAGTCATGTGCTGGCCACATCAGATTTTTATTTTACGTTAATGCAAATCTAAATGCAAAAGGAACAAATCGATAAATTATTTTCTTTTCAGGACAAATACATAAACTTTCGGCTTAATATAATATTTAGATATGCTAATTATTTTCATAAAGATCTTAGTTCTTAATTATCATTTTAAACATTTTTGGAAGTAGATATAAATCCACAATATTTATTAATTTGGTTTAGTCTTTCATACCTCGACTTGAATTCAGACACAATTCTATTAAGTGCTTCTTTCACGTTTCACCTCACTTATAAACTGTCACAGGTGAAATAAGATTTATTTCATCTTATATCTTTTCTGCTTTCTTTCTTTTGTCTAGCAAGATATGAGCGGTTTATTTATATAATTAAACATTTAATGCTAATTATCTTCATTTGGAACAATCAAAGTTTAGGAAATTAGAAAGCCCATCAACTATGCAAAAATAATTTTCCAATGTTTCAGGACTTTCATTTTCAGAGTTAATGCAGTGACAAATGTTAGTTTGACAACCTTCGTATATAGAAGTTGCAGAGTGAAAGTATAATTTCTTCTCCCAATAGACAATTAATCCTGGCAATCTAAAAGTATTAAATAGAGTTTTTTAAATGTTTCCTGAAATTTTCACGTGGAAAAATAAGATATAGCAACTTATACCACTTCGCAATTTCAATAAAAGAAGCTTTCAAATAAATTGATCCATAATATACAGCCCAAAAGTTCGGACTATTAAAAATATCTGATCAGTGGCGTAATCAAGATGGCGTGTTTTTTTGAATATAGGAAAAACTGGAACCGTTTTATGTCGATACTATGATATAGTTGGAATCAAATAAATTGGCTCTTGCATGACGAATTTCTGGTTAAGAAAAGATATGCTGCATATAATTTATGACGTCGTTTAGCTTTTTTTAAAAAGAGAACAAAAATATTTACATGTCTTTTTGGTATAGACCAAGAAAATTCGTACGTTACCAACATTGTACATTAATAATGGATAACAATGTAAAATTAGTATGTCGCAACTTGTACTGTACATTGAAACATAAAATGTAATTGACTCACATATTGAAACTCAATTCAAAAAGAATAATTTTGAGGTTACCAGTTGAATAAATGATCAGCTCATTTATTTAAAATATTTCTTCATTGCTAACATCTTTCAGTTTTATTTAATAATCAGTAAATTGTAATTTCATGAAAAAAGGTGTTTATAATTTATTATAAATGTAATAAAACATTTTTATTACATAACCCTACTTTATACGAGAGGAGTTCAATAAGTCGGGTAAAAATGAAACAAGGATTTTTTTTGGCAAATTCTGTACTATTTTTCAACATAGTCTCCTTTTGACTGGATACACTTATTCCAACGATGTTTAAGTTTTTTAATACCGTTGGTATAGTATGATTTATCAAAACCTTCAAAATATGCGTTTTTCAACTTCTTCAGTTGTTTTAAATCTTCTTCCTCAAGCTATTTTTTAAGATTTGGAAACAGGAAATAATCATAAGGTGCCAAATCTGGGGAATATGGTGGATGAGGAAGTAATTCGTAGCGTAATTCTACAAGTTTTGCTGTAGCAATTTTCGACGAATGAACTGGTGCGTTATCATGATAAAAAAAAGTCGATCCACTAATGATGCATAATAAAGTCCTGTTACTGTTTTACCGTTTTCTAAATAGTAATCTATAAATATTATGCCACGTGTATCCCAAAACACAGTTGCCACAACCTTTCCAGCTGATGGCACTATTTTTGCATTCTTTGGAAAACTTCCACCGGCTTCTACCCATTGTTTAGACTGTTTTTTTGTTTCTGGCGTATAATGATGAATCCATGTTTCATCAACAGTAACAAATCGACGCATAAATTCGCTTGGATTAGATTGAAACAGTTTTAAACCATGCATTGAAGTTGTCACACGTTTGCATTTTTGATCACCAGTTAACAAACGCAGCACCCATCTTGCTGATTGCTTTCTCATGTCCAAATAATCATGCAAAATTGAAACCGTTGCACCAGTTGATATGTTCATAGCTTTAGCAATCTCACGTACTTTTAATCTGCGATCACCCAAAACCACGTCACGAAGTTTTTCGATGATTTCTTCAGTTGTGACTTCACGTGATATACTTCAGCATCTTTTGTGCTGATACGACAACAACGAAATTCAGTAAACTATTTATGAATCATTTTAAGCGACGCTGCGGAGCCCGAGTAATATTTATCTAATTTTCTTTTGTTTCGGTAATTGTTTTTCCACGCAAAAAATAGTGTTAATACACGAAATTCACTTTTTTCAATTTTTCTCCCTCTTAATATAGGTCCAGGGCCTGTTCTTTACTAATTTTTGTAATTAGTTCTATGAGCATTTTTGGTTTTTACATTTCAGGTAGCTTGCTAGACTTGCCTTTCGATGTGCCAATCATTAAGACAGGAGGACCGACGGCTTTACGTGCCCTCCGAAGCACGATAGACGGTCAAAAAATTTTTAAACTCTACGCGGAGTCAAACCGGGGTGCCTTGCATTAGCAGTTGATCTCGCGCTATTGTAATTTATAAAAATAAAATTTATAATATTTAATAATTGCAGCTTTTATAACCATAACAGAAATTTCTAGAACTGTACGTTCAATTTAGTGACATTGAAAAATTATCAAATTACATTATGGGTGTTCATTAATTTTTATTCAGATTAGGAGTTCGTTTTAATAAGATAACACTATCGATTATCGGATAAAAATTAAAATAGCAATTACACCCCACTTTCATTACCTAATATCAAAATTTAATGGAATATAAATTTTTTTACAAGTGTACGCGTAATTTTGTGAAGCATTGTGTGTATTAACTATTATCATAAAATATTATAGCGCAAAAAAAATAATTTATGACATGATACATATTATTATAATATAAGTTTCAGAACAAAAACAATAAAAAAAAACTGCCGAAACCAGGGATCGAACCAGGGACCTTTAGATCTTCAGTCTAGAATAGAATAGAATAGAACAAAATTTATTAACACAGTAAACACACAAATCATAATAAAAAAAAAAATACAAAACATTATATATTTTAAAATTTAACGATGAGCGAGATGCTGAGAGACCCTGCCTAGAGCGTAACTCTCTTTGTCGTTGTATGGTACCTGGTAAGTTTAAAATAATTTATAAAATGTCGTTTTGTCGGTTTCGGTGGTTTGGTTAATTTTAAAAACTTGGCAGGAAAAAGTTGAAAAAACCTGCTTGAAAAAATTCATTTTTTTTTAATTTTGAAATTTTGAATAAAAACTTAACTGCTAAATGGTTAAAATGTTAAAATGTATGTACAAAAAATTTGGAAGTACGCGGTGTACTCCGTACCCGGTGGCGTTGCGAGCGTTAAGTTTCGTTGTCTGCGTCGTCGTCGTCTTCGTCGTTGTTGTTTGTTGCCAGTGTTTGTCTAAAAATGGGTAAATTTTGGTACGTCAGTCGATGTTTGATTCTAAAAGGTGCGTTGTCGTGTCGAATGTTTGTTAATTTTTGCGTCAGTTTGCTCGTGGTAATTTGTGTGTCGTAAAATTTGGATGATAGTCGATTAACGTGGTCCTGAAAATATTCCATGTCGGTCAGTTCGTGTAGCGTCGTTATTCGTGTGTAGCGGTCGAGTCCCGTTACAAGTCGCAGGTTTTTGTTTTGAAACACCTGCAGCGGCTTGATGGCCGTCTTGGAGACGTTGCACCAAGCTGCTGAGGCGTACGTTAGTATGGGTCGCAGTATCGTTTTGTAGAGTAATAGTTTATTTTTGTCGGTCATCGTTTGTCCTTTCATAAGTGCGTAAATTTTTCGCATTTGTCCGTATACTAATTGTTTGCGTTGCTGTAGGTGGGTTCGAAAGTTAAGTCGCGTGTCCATGTTCATTCCTAAATATTTAACATTATTTTTTGTGTCAATTTTGTGTCCGTCCACCATCAGGGGTTCAAAAATTTTGTGGTTCGTCCGTTTACGTGCAAAAATAATCGTCTCTGTCTTTTGTGAGTTAAGTTTAATTTTCCAGTCTTTAAAGTACGGTTCTAGTTTGTCAACGTGAATTTGTAATTGTTTATTGGCTACCTGTGCGCAGAACGAGTGGGCATAAATTGCCGTGTCGTCTGCGTACAGGGCCATGTTCGTTTTCGTAAATGTTGGTATGTCGTTGATGAATAAATTAAAGAGTTTCGGACCGAGCACCGAGCCTTGGGGTACCCCTGCATTTATTGTCTTTGTCGTCGAGGTCGCATTGTTAATATAGGTCCAGGGCCTGTTCTTTACTAATTTTTGTAATTAGTTCTATGAGCATTTTTGGTTTTTACATTTCAGGTAGCTTGCTAGACTTGCCTTTCGATGTGCCAATCATTAAGACAGGAGGACCGACGGCTTTACGTGCCCTCCGAAGCACGATAGACGGTCAAAAAATTTTTAAACTCTACGCGGAGTCAAACCGGGGTGCCTTGCATTAGCAGTTGATCTCGCGCTATTGTAATTTATAAAAATAAAATTTATAATATTTAATAATTGCAGCTTTTATAACCATAACAGAAATTTCTAGAACTGTACGTTCAATTTAGTGACATTGAAAAATTATCAAATTACATTATGGGTGTTCATTAATTTTTATTCAGATTAGGAGTTCGTTTTAATAAGATAACACTATCGATTATCGGATAAAAATTAAAATAGCAATTACACCCCACTTTCATTACCTAATATCAAAATTTAATGGAATATAAATTTTTTTACAAGTGTACGCGTAATTTTGTGAAGCATTGTGTGTATTAACTATTATCATAAAATATTATAGCGCAAAAAAAATAATTTATGACATGATACATATTATTATAATATAAGTTTCAGAACAAAAACAATAAAAAAAAACTGCCGAAACCAGGGATCGAACCAGGGACCTTTAGATCTTCAGTCTAACGCTCTCCCAACTGAGCTATTTCGGCTGATATTAGTATATGGTTCATAATGAAATACTTGATAAACGCTTTCAAATATGAATGTAACTGCAAATAATAATGTTTACATAACTAAAGCAAAACTATTGTTGCATAAAATTTTAATTAACAATTTATCTTTACAGCTGCTAAACATTTATTTTACGCTAGAAATGAGTAAGAGACACATTAAATTACTCGACTTTGATTTGAATTACCTGGTTGAGACTTCGAATTTGCAGGCTATTCGTAACTATTGTAATAGATAGCAAAACTATTCGTTCTTGAAGTTCCGTAACAGGAAATTATAAGATAATATTAATCAAAGTTAAAATAGTTTTTAAAGATAAGTTAATAAAAGGCGAAATATAAAATAATTTTTAAAGCAAAAAAAAATCACACTGTTCTACAATGTTAGGCTCCGGGGAGATTCGAACTCCCGATCTCCTGTTTACTAGACAGGCGCTTTAACCAACTAAGCCACGGCGCCAATTGAAAATTTTGAGTCTGCATCCGAAGAAAGTGAATTGCAATTATTAAATAGTATACGGAACTGCGTTTCAATAATATTTAAATTTTATATTTTATAATTAAAATTAGTTTCCCATTAACATTTATGTGAGTAGTATTAATTACCAGTTCTACTGTTTTGTATGCAGACAGTTTTGAACTTTAATTATCACACCTTGTACAGTTTGAGAACACTACTTGCGCATTTGCTGTTTTCAATGCCTGTTTAATTAACGATGCAATTAATTTTTAACTTGTTAATTGTTGAGCCAAACTAATTGTTTTTATTTCACTCTAGCGACATATAACCTTTACTATCATTCAGGGGAATATTTGAAGCTTTTACTGCTTTACCTACTTCGACATACCCAATAATTCAATAACATACGAGTGTAATATTTATACGACAGATAATAATACCTTACAAAACGGTTTGGAGTTTAGACAATGATCATTGTAATATCCATATGGTAATTATGTAAAATTAAGAAAAATATGTAAAATAATGCAAATTTTTAACAAAAACGCTAAAATATTTAAATTTTAACTATAACCGGGAAGATACAGGTTTTATATAAATTTTTATTAAAAAATACTTAAAACACTTCTATTTGCCATTTTGTGACAGGATATAGAACACGAAATATTTTTGAGAAAATAATAAATTTGAAAAATAAGGGGGTGTTAGGTCAGTCGATAAGTGTTTTAATGCGAAAAAACTTTGGACAAGTTAGAATAAATTTTATTATCTTTATTAGAACCCCTAATTTCCTGATTAGGACTCCGGATTTGCCGTCATCGTGAAAAAATGAGGCAAACAATGACATTTTTACGAATATTCCTGAATATCTCAGTTACTTTAGAGCAAAATGTCCAGTTATTGAAAATAAAGTACATTAATACACACATAAGTAACAATGGAGGAGGAACAAGTGAGGGAAGCAGTGAGAAAACTCAAAAACAGGAAAACACCATCCGAGGACCACATCAGCAATAAACTTATTAAGTATGGGGGAGCAGATATTGTAAAGGAAATTACACTGCTATTCCAAAAGATACTAGAAAGTGGTACGATACCTTCAGACTGGAGAAAAAGCATTACAATACCTGTATACAAAAAGGGAGATAAGAAAAACCCAGAGAATTACAGGGGAATAACGTTGCTCGAGTCAGTGATGAAACTGTTTACGAGCATAATGAAAACAGAGCTAACAAAATACGTCACATTAAATGAAGAACAACAAGGTTTTAGACACAATAGGTCGACCACGCGGATGCCATCTTCATTGTTAGACAGATCCGAGAAAAGGCACTGGAATACAATAAGCCGGCATATATATGTGTTTTATCGATATGACGAAAGCGTTTGATAGGGTAAGGCTAAAATATGTAATACATGTGTTATATGAAGAACAAGTACCGAATACACTAACACGCATAAATTAGAGAATTAAACACCAAGAATACCACAAAAATAAGATTCAACAAAGAACTAACCGACGAGATACAGATGGAGAGTGGTATAAGGCAAGGAGACAGCTTAAAGCCCTTTACTATTTAGTCTGATAATGAATAAAATCATAGAAGCGGTGAAGGTATTAAACGGCGAATACAGATTTGGACCCGAAGAGATAAAGCTAATATGCTACGCGGACGATGTAGTGCTAGTGTCAGAGAGTGAAGACAACCTCCAAAGATTATTACACTGTTTTAAAATTGCCGCAGGAAAATATAACATGACCATAAATGTAAATAAAACAAAATGCCTAACCATCGCCAAAGATCCAATACGATGTAAGCTAACTATTGACGACAAGCCTATAGAACAGGTGATGAGGTTTACATATCTTGGGGTGGAGGTGTCTAGCTTTGGAGACCTATATGAAGAAGTGAGGAAGCAAACTATGAAAGCAGCAGCAATCTCTGGAGCAATGAAAGACCTAGTATGGCGAAATAGAGATATGAACATCAAAAGTAAGACCAGAATATACAAGACGTGCATTAGGCCAATTATGACGTACGCTATAGAAACAAGAGCCGACACAAGAAAAACAAAAAATCTCCTTAGAACAAATGAAATGAAAATATTGAGATCTATTGTCACAATTGAAAATTCAAATTTTTATTAATCTTGAAACATTTTAAACAAGTGGTTTTACGTGAATTTAATTAAACTAGCTTAGCATTCGTTATCAATGTAAGTCACCTGCGTCGTCTCCCGTTGGTGTATCTAATAAACTACTTTATTATGATAACTGATAACCATTGTAGAATTGCCATGTCTTGAATGTAATTTTTTAAATATAAATGACCATTAAATTTAACCTACTTCGTGATTAATATGTTTTCTTAAGTCAACTAGTTATCGAATTTTGTTCCCATTCTGCTTCGAGTTGCAGTAAATCTTTTGTTGAATTACTGTGTATGACAAATAAGTACATCAATGCGACATGGTAGTGTACGTTTGGTTAGAATTTTTTCAGTAGGATAGTGCAATTTCACACATTCTGTGTTAAGCTTCATTCACATAGGCTTAGTGCAGGATTAGCGGTAAGGTAAGAAAATTTGGCCAACTGCTTCTTATGAGAACGTTCACATTGACTTAAGCGGTAAGATTGGTATGGTAATGGTACTGCAGAAGCTACAAGCTTTTTAACTTCTGCAGTACACTGTTACAAGCAACCAATCGGATGATGCGCATTTCGACGCATGTCATTTAATGACGAGATATTTTTGAATTTTTACCTTAAAGTTGAAAATTGAGTATTAATTAATTTTAATTTTAAATATTTATTGATAAGTAAGTTTCTTACATAGATTTTGTTGAATTTTATGGCATGAAAAGTGAGATGGAGGTTTGTTTGTTTCAGGAAAAACTTATAAACCTGAATTTAAGCATTTTAGACTATGAAGGTGAGGACAAAATATGTACAAAAAACAAATAATTGAATATTAATCGTGACATTACGCTTATATGCGCATTATTTGAAGGTTAATTTGATGTCGCTACCAACATAATAATACGAAATCACCCTTGTTCTTACCACATTATGTGAATGATCCGAACTTAAAACGATTCTTACCATTGCAGTACCAATATTACACTTCTGCACTAAGTCTATGTGAATGATACTTTATACGTTCTTCAATGTTCTCATTGTGCATTAGAAGAATTCAGGCTTTTAAAATGTCACGCTTGCCATGCGTGTTGGCGAGGTTTTTTTTACATCTTAGGCAGCTTGCCAGGCTTGCCTTCGATGTGTCTGCATCCAATTTTTTATCGTTATGATGGCAAATCATTAACCCAGGGAAACCGATCGCTTTACGTACCCTTCAAAATACGGAAGACAGTCAAGAAATTATTAAAATTTACTCGACGAATTCGAAACGACGATCATGGCCTGAACTGCTAACGCAAGGTGCTCTGGTACGACTCCGGGTACAGTCTAAAATTTCTGAACCGTCTTCAGCGCTTCGTAGGGCACGTAAAGCCGTTGATCATTTCCTGTGTTAATGATTTGCCATCATAACAATGAAAAACAGGGTGAAGGCACATCGAACGTAAGTCTATAGCAAGCTGCCTAAAGCTGCGTCCCCATCTGAACATTTTTTACGTGCACTAAAGCCGTGCGGAGCCAGAATAGGTGTGCGGCACGAAATCTGTGCACATAAATACGTGCAATAAAATTTACGCACACCTTTTTCGTGCGTGAAAAAATGCTCAGGTACGCAGCTTAAGATGTAAAAACAAACTCATCAACATGCCCGGTAAGTGTGGCGTTTTAAAAACCAAAATTCTTCTAAAGCACAAAGAAAGCATTCTCGAAAATACCTGGATTTACTAAAAATTCATTATCAATAAGTAGTAAATTCCCATAATATAAATTTATTTAATAATATTGTTGTTCATGAAAGTTGCAGCAGATTAAGTTTATTTGACTAATTTTAATAACATTTTTATAAAATACCTATTTTTAAATTAACCAAGTAATATAATGATTAGAATTAATAAATAGGTACTTTTTAATAAAATTAATAATAATAATAGTACTTGTACTTAAAAACAAGATCTTCAATGTTTTGGTTTTGAGCAGTTTCGTAAATTCATTAATTACAAAGTTGGTGCGTATTCATTTGTTTTATTATCATTTTATTGCCAGATCAACATGAATACAATGTTAGTATACCCTTATACACAGCAGCTTTGTTATAATTTTACATAATAGTAATACGTAATAAGTAATATGAGAAAATTTGGTTTCTCTAATGTCATAATAATATAACATTATAATTTACTTTGCAAAATTAAGGGATGTCTCATATTGTTATCTTACTATACCCATCGTTCACGCATTTAATGTATAGGCTTTAAGGTATATTAATTAGCCTACAAAAAGTGCTATAATATTACGGTGATATCTGATGGAGACGCCACTCGTAATACAAACATTAAATTTGGTTGAATAGAAAAATTAATGCATGGAACTTGTTAATTTAAATAGGAGGTTTATTACTATCATTACAAAGTCAAAACAAATAGAATCATTTAAATCATAACAATAAAGAATACAAGGGTTAACAAAATAAATTAAAATGTTCAATTTAAAATCCGTAATGACAAAAATTGTTAAAAATAGTATAATAAAATTGTTTAGTTATAAGAAATTTATAAACTACATGTAAAATTTATTAGTTAAAGTGTTAGAAATAATTTGTTAAAACATTATGTATAAAATTTAAACATTACGTGTGCGTCGATAAAATTAATTAAGAACAGAGTGATAGGTTATCCGAGGAACCATCGTTGGACAATTCAAGTGATAAACAGAAATTATGTGTTTCAAGTCAACGGTTAACCTAAAGACATAAGAAAAATAAATTAAAAGACAATTTTAAATTTCGCGCCACAAAAACATGGTGATTTCGACTCACTTTAAGAATTTATGGTTAAAAAATCAAGTAGCAATGAATTTGTATCACCTTGACGATATGAAAAACAAAAGGGTCTTCTTCCTAGTTTTGCATCGAGATCGCACGTGTAATTTGTAGCGGCTCGAAAATTAATTAGTTAATTACATAAAAGTATGATAAAAAGGTGAAACCTACAAAAATAAAGTGATAAAAGATAAATGTGAATGTAAATACGGTAAAAAAAAATAAAAATACTTACCGATCGTGAATATTTTTGAGAAGATAAAAATCTTGCCACGAGGGTTACAAATTTTATCGAAGATAAATCTGGAAATATTAAGGTTCAAACGAAGTCATCCACGGGAAGAAGCATTGTATACTACACATGCGTTATACCAAAAAGGAGGAGAGAACATTATTTATACAGGGTAAGCGAAAACTTTTACCAAAAACTTATTATTTGCGCGACGAGTTCGGAATACGACGCCACGCTTTTAGATTTAATTGTGGGGAATTTAAGTAATAAGAAACTGTTTAATATTTGCATACGTTTACTTTCATCAAATTTATTGATAATTAATATAATAAAATTATCATTACAAAACGGATTCTTTTTGGGGATTCTTGTATTCCCGGCTATTTATTTTTCAGCTTTAAAAGATTTGATTTACAATTTCCTAAAGAAACCACTACTGAGATAAGCAAGTTTACATGCAACAAGAACCCAGTTAGCCGTGATAATCAGTAACATTGAAAATTTTATTAAATTGCGATTGACGGGGTCCATCCGTACCTTCATCATCGTAATATGTATAATATGGTATAATAGTAGGTTACGACTTATGTTTGAAAATGTTATCAGTTAGTACTTCCTATTTTAAAATCTTTAGATTCATATCATTCTCATTAGATAATTAGATTGATGCAGGTCCGTCATTTAAATTTTTTAATATTATGACGACAGTCATGGCCTGATAGTTAGCGCGATCAACTGCTAATGTAGCTCCCCGGTTCGACTCCGGGTACAGTCTAAAAATTTCTTGACCGTCTTCCGTGCTTTCGGAGGGCACGTAAAGCCGTCGGTCCCCCTGTGTTAATGATTTGCCATCATAACAATAAAAAACAGGGTGCAGGCACATCGAAAGGCAAGCCTAGCAAGCTACCTGAGATGTAAAATCCAAAAATGCTCACAGAACTAATTGCAAAAATTAGTAAAGAACAGGCCCTGGACCTATATTAAGAGGGAGACTTCTTAATAAAAGTAGAAGAAGAAGAAGAAGAATATTATATAATCAGAATATTCGATGAAATTTATCTTATCAAAATCCAAAACTTGACAGTAAGAAGGCTAACAGGAATCATTTAAATGAAATTCGATGAACAAATTGATTTACAAGTGTTCACTTGTGAAAAACACACCAATCTACTTAAACGTACCGGTTGTGAAACCGGTGCTTTATCTGTTATAAATACCACCGACTTTTAGACCACTAGTTTACAGAATTACAAAAATATTACAACGACTGGCAAATGAAAATGAACATACCCAAGACGCAAGTTATCCTATTCACGCAGAAGGAGCTACCACAAAAAATGGATCAAGCTAGACAACATCGACATCCCATACGTAAAGATCGTTAAATATCTCGGAACGTACTTGGACTCCAAATTAACCTGGGGCCACGAAATCGCCCAAAGAACTTCAAACACCAGCTTCCTCATTCACCTGCTGTACCCGCTAATAGTTAGGAAATCTCGAATCAAGAAAGACGATAAAATTAAACTGTACAAAACGTGTGCTAGAATCTGGGCCAACGCTGCGAAAATCACCTCAAGAAGATACAAGTGGCACAAAACAAATTCCTCAACATAATCGGTGATTACTCAAGGTACACGAAAACAAAAGACAAGCACATAGACTGCAACATAGAAAGAATTCAGGACATCATCGTCGCAAAGACAGAAAAATTAATCACCTCTACAGAAGACAATCCAAATCCACTAATAAGAAAAAAAATACAAAAAATATCTCAACGTACTATTCATCGACTCGGTCTGCACCCAAATAAATTCCCTTTTGCTTCTCTGTTTCTCATCCTAGCGTTTTTTAATGTAAACTGTCGATGTCGTTCAAAAATTTCTCCATAAAAACGGTCTTTAAAATTTCTTATTGTACTTTTCATTTATTTTCAGAACAATATTGTAAACACCTTCCCAACAAACATTTTAGCTGTTAGTCGGCTGTTAACTAGTTGACAGCTATTGTTAGCTGCTAAATAGCTGTTTAACAGTCGATTTTCAGCTGAAGTGTTTTTTGGGTAGTGCTTCAACAAAACCATTGTAAATTTTCCGTTACATTACCACCTAAAACAACGACATTTCAAAGCGACACCCATGAAAAAATTCACGCCTCGCGTACCTCTCCTTACATTTCCTTTTAGGTTTATAATTTATTTTCATGCCCCATTATAATATACTTTACAACTTTTCAAAATAAAAACATAGTAGGTGACGCTCTGCAAATGTCAAAATTTTATTTTATAAAAATCCCGCGATATTTCCAATTCTCACGTAATTTGTAATTCGACTATATTTAATTAAAATAATACTGAGTATAGGCGAAAACTTCCAATTCTTCAAATTTAGAAGTATATTTTTGTTTCAGACATGTTTGTTTGTTTTTCACTGTTAATTATTCATAGTTTATTGTTATTTATTTGTTACTTGTACCTTCTTGTACATATTTTTGTCCTCACCTTCATGGTCTAAAGTCTAAAGAATCGTCACCCCCAAAACTAACTTAAATGCAGATTTTTAATTTTTCCTGAAACACACAAACTTCCATCTCACTTTTCATGCCAACCACTTAATTAAATATGGTAGAAAGGGCTTAAGTTCCCTATATCCAAAATTGTACAAAATGTATGTATAATAAAAAACCAATAAATTTATCAATAAATGTTTTAAATTGATTACTAGCTTAACATCAATAGCAATGGTTGCAATCCTCCTCAAATTGAAATTTGGCTAAACAATGGAAGATATAGATAAATGAAACAAAGTTCTCATATAAGAATAATAAGGAGATACACTCTTGTCCACTTATGACTTAGGTACAGTATGTCGAGTCTAATTATTGTATGTTACAGCAACGCGGGTTCGGACAATACTCAAAGATTCAGCGAGTACAGGTTTTAGCAAGGAGATTGCACGAGCGTAGCATATTATTTTTTATTTTCGGGTATTATTCGACTGTGCATGCGTCGTATCCATATAAGTACAATGTAAAATAGCGCACGCTGATTGGTCGGAACCACCATAATATGACCCTGAGTGGAATTATTAGGTATATAGAAGGATTATATGGCTCGAATTTCAAAATAAAGCATATTGCTATGTGCCGACGTAGCTTTGCTAGGCTTGCACTCTGTATCGTTGATATCTTGTACGAGTGTACGTACAAGTACCTCGTCAATAAAGATGATTGTAAAATAATCTGACAAATTGCAATAAAATGAATTTTACCTCGGCTTTGACTATTTTCGGAGAGCACAGACTTACCTAATCTCAAATTGGGTCCCTTCCTTGACCAAGTTGTTACTGAAATATAAATTGCTGGTCGTCGGAAATCAGGTTGTACAAACAAATTATGCTTCGTTGTTAAAGGAATAATAATTTTATTATAAATAGTGCAGATGAAAATAGAAAAATGAAATGGAAATGTTTAAATTTATTGACAAAATCTTAATACTAACACTATAAACGGGCTAACGCACGCGTGTTTTAGTTTCCAAAAATTTTCACTAATTTTTATTAAATAATTGTTAATGTGCATTTACCTTAATAAATGTAGGGAATTTCTTGTCCCCAGTTGTTAACAGCATACAACAGAATCGCTTTACTTGGAGGATGACCTTCGCCTAATGATAATAATTCAGATAGGTTTCTTGTGTAGTGTAACCACGTTTTGTGCGTAGTTAAATTTTCAAAAATAAACACAATCACTTTATAAATTCAACTAAATTGACTTTTATAACACGTAAGTAATTTTTCTTTAATGATATCTTTACTTTTCATACGGTTTTAAATAATTTTTATCAATATTTATTTACTTTTAGGAGACACTAATAAAATTGCACCACCATTCAATTTCAAGAAGAATCAACTTATTATCAATCAACAATCCATTGTTTTTTCCATAGTTACCTATCTTTTCAAGGCAAATCTGATTTCGTTTTATTAGTCGATATAAAAATCAATATTCTTGCGTTATAATTTTCCAGGTTCGTACTTAGCCCAAAATAATTTGTAAAATTTCTAATAAAATTTTTATGTTTCAGTTTTATTTGAAGCACCAGCCTCTTCTGTGATCTTCCGGTAAACTTTTGAAGAAAATGTTTTTCGCATTTATGGTTCATTGAATATCGATGCACTTCTACACGTAAAGATTTTATTATCTTGATTTTTAAAAGTTCTACGTTATAACACCTTTTTAGAACTAATGTTTTGAACAATTATTTTTGATTTCAAATTACATTTTTATATCACTACTTAAATTAATTTATAATTTTAACAAACTTTTATGTTAACAGAATTAAAACGTTGCATTTGAATTTACCTTGTTTTCTCGTTTCGTGACCTTTTTCTTTACATAAATTTATGACGTTAAAGCAGATTCTTGGTGTCAGATGAAACCTTTACTTTCGAACAGATAAGTCATGTGCTATCTTTATAGATTAAAAAAAAAACTTTGAATCAAAACGTGATCATTTTTATTGACGTGGCCGTGGTACATAGCAATATATAACTACTCTATTTATTATTGAAAAAAAAATTACAGATTTCAATGGTGAATAACGGCTACGAGATACAAAGTTGTATTAAAACAAATTTGGATCTATGGTATTCGGCTTTGGGGAATATCTAGTACATCGAACAATTAAATCTTATGATAACTTCTTTCATAAATATTAATATTTTTTTTTTAAAGTACCGTATCCGCTCAGCGAACGTTGGTTATCAACTTGACCGAAGTCAAGATGACTTAACTAGGGAAATAAATTTAATGGGGTGGTTTCCCGTTGCCTTCCCCATAGCCCACAGATTTATATTGGGCTTGAAGATCACAGCAGTATATCCGGCGCGACTAGGTATAGAACCACGGTTTCCCGCTCGCTAGTCTGCCGGTGTAAGCTTAACGCCACACTGCTGGTTAAATATTAATATAGATTGAAACAAATCAAAACTAAAAATCGTTATAAGACTACAGATTTTTAATTAAAAATTTTATTTCATTTGATTTTGTATGTGAAAAGAATTTTGAATTGATTTAAATTGAAAAACTTTATACAAAAATGTTTTCATGTCATTTTGTTAAATGTTTGTACTTAGTAAGAAGATTGTTAATTTAATTTCAACAAAATAAAACGATTAAATACATGCATTAATTTCGCTTTTCTGTAAACTATTATTAGGTGCCATAATATGCACATTTTAACTTTTTGGGTAGCTAATTAACTAAATAATTTGCAACTGTTTTTACTTGACACTAATTTTATTACCCGGCTTGTTAATTGCATGAACTTGTGTTAAAATAAATGTAGGTACTAGCAGTATTAGCGCTTTATTATTTACAGAAAAATTCTTTGCCGATCATTGAGTTTTTGTTTCAATATGACTTCATAAATTAATACCTTAATAATTGAGCCTTCAGCTGAAGCGTTGTACTCCAATCCGCTGGCGCCCCTTATTAAACCTTTGGGATAAGGTTTGTTCAGAAATCCACGGTCTCAGCTTTCCAGCAACGAACAGTAGTAGTCGTTAACATCTGATACTGTGTAGACAAGAACATCTTTTGTTGTTATAAATGAATTGAATTTTTGATTTATATTATTGATGGAAAATGTTATTTTTGTTTGTGAATTTCATGGTATGTTCTAACCTAAACGTGCCAGAATTACTTTATTAAGATTATACAATACACTACTAGCTACTCTATAATAGCTACATTAGCGTTGCTTAACTTTTATAAAGCGCGGGTCACATTATGCTGGTTGCCAGCTGCTGCTTACCAGCGGCTGGTAGTAGTACCAGCAAGCAGCGGCGGGCAATCTGGTCACACTACTGTTGCTGCTACTCGCCACTCTCCAGTTAGTCATTCACTATTCAGCAAGCATGTCGTCGATCGTTTCACGTAAAAAGCTATTTAAGCAGTTATTGAGTGAGGGTGTCAGGGAGCTTAGTTTAGAAATGCTTAACCAGCTTCACCGAAAACAGAGACGATGGTGGGTCAGGCCATGGATACAAAGAAGGGAAGAATTAGGGGCATCGTCAAGACTTCTCCAGGAGCTGAAAGAAGAGGATCCAGAAACATACAGAAATGTTTTAAGAATGACGGCCCCTCAATTTCAAGAATTGTTAGAATTAGTTGAACTTTTAATTAAAAAACAAGATACAGTATTCAGACAGGCAATCCCGTGTAAAACGAAGCTGGAAATTACTCTAAGATATCTCGCAACTGGAGATTATAAAAACGTCACAACTAAAACAACTTCACAAAAAAACACGTGCTTTCTCGTTGCTGATAGACGCAATAGTGGTCAGACTGCTCTGCCGGCTGGTGCCAGGGGTCACGTGATTAATTAGTCGCCGCTGCCTGCTACCAAAAGTTGAACATGTCCAACTTTGTCAGCCGCTGACAAATACTCGCCGGCTGGCGACGCCAGCGCCGAATTTTGTGGTCACACCAAGCTGATCGACGGCTGGCAGAAGCGGCTTCTTCAACTCGCGGCTGGCAACCAGCCTAGTGTGACCCGCGCTTAAGACTGCAGGATGATTTAGCAAGATAATTATGACGAAACTATAGTTACTAGCCTAAACCATACAAACCATCAATAATAAAAACAAAAAAGTTTGCTCCAAAATATATTTCACCAGTTTCGAATTTACTCGAGCGTGCACAAGGAATGAAATAAAATACTGTCTTGATTATGAAACAAATTATGGTTAAGGTAGGTATATGTATGTACATAAAAGGAAAAACTATGTTAACCGATATAGGAATTTTTTTTTAGATATTACTTACTGACAAAACAAGGTTTAGAAGAGCGGGTATTAGAAAAAGTAACATATTTATCGATTTTCCAATAGAGTTCAGTACATTCTATTGTAGTTTTGATATGGTTAATTCACAATACAATTTAAAGATAAACTTAAAATATGTAATAATTTTTATACTTAATGCTAAAATATTAAAAATGATTTGTAAATAAAGATAAACATTTAAAATTAATCAGATTAAAAAGAAACCAAAATGAATAATCATGCAGAAATTACCTGGAACGGCTTGCAAAATAATAAATTAAGTAAGTTAAATTACAAACCAACATACTGAATGGCAAACATCAAACAGAATGAAAAGATTAGAAGAACTAATTCTCACTCATTTAAGCTACCCATTCATTCGAAATAAATAAATAAATAAAGATTCGTTTCTACAACACAAAAGATGCCAAACGAATTTATCCATACAGTGAGCGTAAAAAGTATTCATCAGCAAACATATTTTTAATTAAAAATTAAAAGATATAAAGTTTCTAAATGACATGTAATTTTATAACTAAAAATTCAGTATAAACTAAAATAGTATATTATAGGCCAAGGTTGTGAAGGCCGTCATTATTGCCCTAGCGCCAAGATTATATTCCGAGGTGCTTTGCACCGAGGAATATAAGGCGCGGAGGCAATAATGGTCTTCACAACCGTGGTTTATATACGATTTTTTCCACTACTAGATTTATTACCATTTTTTTAAATTCTTTTCAATAAAAATTTTTCAAATTTAAAATATTTATTTCAAATGACAGTTTTGTTTTGTTGATTTGACAGTTGTTGACAAATTTAGGTTATTAAATAAAATAAATGGCGGTTCGTCAAATTAACAATGGATGGCGTTGTCACTTGCTGTCACATTTAATTCGATTTTTTTAAATTTTTAAAATTAAATTAATGTATTAAAAAAGCGTTTTAAATAGTTTAAATACAATTAATTAGCATTTCTTGGTTATTCTAAATCATTTAATAACAACATTTTTCTTTAAAATAGTCGCCAAGTTATCAAAAAATGTCATTTTGTTCACCACTAGTCGAAAACGTGTCACTTCTTGAGCAACTAACCTAAGTAAAAATGTTAGCCTATATGACTAGTCGTGGAAAAAATGTATTAAATCACGTATGTCAAATCATTTCATTGGTTCATTTGTATAATGAAAATATTATTTACCGAATGTCTAAAATGCGTCACTTCACATGTGACTTGGATAAGTTTAGTTATAATGGTAGCCTATATGACTAGTAGTGGAAAAACATAATATTTTTTCACAATTTAGCTTTTTATATTTAAAACAATTCAAACATATCCGCTTAAAAATATTTAATGAGATTGCCTTTAGCCTTTATAATTGCCCCTAAACATCAGCGAAGTAGCTACATTATTGCTTGAAAAATATTTATGTAACATTTCTACACAATTTCAATCAAAAAATCTACAACAGAAAGAACATGTAAAAATATTTCTAGATTCATCTGGACCTGCCAATTAACGATTTAAAATATCGGATATTAAATTTTCCATAAAAAATTACTTGAATCCAAAAAACGCTCCAGGGTACGATCTGATAACCGAAACAATAATAAAAGAGTATATAATAATAAAATATTATAATAAAGAGTAATAATCTTATATATAAAAATGCTTGTATGTGGGTATGTATGTATGTATGTATGTATGTTCCGCATAGACGCCTAAACCCCGTAACTGTGGGCGTTGAAACTTTCACGAGATCTGGCGACATTCAAGAGTAAACTTTTCGTCGTCTTTGATTTTAGTAATTCGCCACCATAAGACGGTCATCAGCAGTAAAACGCTTCAGATCACAGTCGTTGTCATAGTTACGAAGCGATTTTGACGCTAAAAGATTAATTAAATGACTTTGACATATTATAGTCAGTAGCGGCTCGACAAATAGGGGGCACAGCTTTGACTAACCTTAAAAATGACATTGACATATTATAGTCAGTAGTGTTGCACAATATTTTTAAAATTATCAAAAATCATTTTGCATATACAGGGTAAAACATAAATAGTGCGCGTTTTAGCAAGACCCTTTTCATAACCTAGAGAGTGACCCTGATAGTGTTGAATAGCCCCCATGGGCCCCCCGATAGTGTCAAAGTGACGGCATTAACTACATAACCTAAAAATCATTTTGCACATACAGATTTAACTTTACATGAAGATGTAACTTTACGTGAAGATTATGTATGTATGTGTGTATGTATGTATGTATGTATGTATGTATGACAGATGACGGATGACAGATGACGGATGACAGATGACAGATGACGGATGACAGATGACGGATGACAGATGACAGCTGACAGATGACGGATGACAGATGACAGCTGACGGATGACAGATGACGGATGACAGATGACGGATGACAGCTGACAGATGAGATGACGGATGACAGATGAGATGACAGATGACGGATGACAGATGACGGATGACAGATGAAGGCCGAACAACTTTGGCCTTCACGGATCTATTATGGTCCGGTCTGTGAGGCCGAAGGCCGAACAACTATGGCCTTCACGGATCTATTATGGTCCGGTCTGTGAGGCCGAAGGCCGAACAACTGTGGCCTTCACGGATCTATTATGGTCCGGTCTGTGAGGCCGAAGGCCGAACAACTATGGCCTTCACGGATCTATTATGGTTTCACCCTGTGAGGCCGAAGGCCGAACAACTATGGCCTTCACCGATCTATTATGGTCTTCCCCCTGTGAGGAAGACTTTATATAGGTCGCAGAACTCGCCGGAATTGTGCAAGAAGACGCAAATCCACCTCTTCGTGGAAGATCCACCTCTTTGCGGAAGATTTAACTTTACCTGAAGATTAATTTGTTTTTAATTGGTTTTCTAAAGAAAAACTCGCCGGAATTGTGCAAGAAGACGCAGACCCACCTCTTCGTGGAAAATCCACCTCTTTGCGGAAGATTTAACTTTACCTGAAGATTAATTGAAAAGTGAAAATTGTGTAAAAACTTTGGACGTATGTAGCGCTCTTATTTACGCCAGAAATGGACGGGCAAACCGTTTTTGGGATTAGTTCCATCAAGACAAAAATTGAATTTAACATTGGAAGCATTTAATTACGACAAAAACTACGATTACATGAATCACGAGGATGTAGCAATAGGTGTTATGAACAAACTTTGCTTGCATTGTCGTGTTTCGAAGTTCGCTAAGGAATCACCAGGAATGTGTTGTTCGAACGGCAAAGTTGTTTTGCCACCGCTGATTGATTCACCTGAGCCGCTTCTAAGTTATCTTACTGGCACCACTGCAATTTCAAAACACTTCCTGCTAAACATTCGCAAGTACAACTCATGCTTTCAAATAACTTCATTCGGAGCAACAAACATTTTCTCCAACGTCGGTTACATGCCCACAGTCATTTTAAAGTTGAAATAATAAAAAAATTGTTCATAATGTGTTGGTTCTGTTTACTATACGTATGTCTAGCGCCGCAGGCGCTAGTAAGTAATAAAAAAATAATAAAAGACTGGAATACTTCCCAATGCAATGGAAAGTCGCCCACATGATTCCTATTCAAAAATTAGAAAAACCAGTCAAAGATGTCAAGTCGTACAGGCCAATTAGCCTGTTACCGGCCCTTTATAAGCTGTTTGAGAAAATACTCCTGAAAAGGCGCAGACCAATCTTAGCAGAACAAAATTTGGTTTCCAACCATCAATTTAGCTTCAGACAAGGGCACGGCACCTTAGAGCAGGTCCACAGAATTGTCACTAATATAAACCACGCTTTTGAAACCAATTGCTGGCTTTTCTTGACGTCTCCCAGGCCTTCGACAAAGTCTGGCACGGAGGACTATTATATAAGCTGAAAGAGAATCTTACACATAACCGCCATAGAATTCTAAAATCATAATCATCGTAAAATTCCAAAATGAATATACACGATTAACACCTATAAATTAGAGAGTACCGCAGGGCAGCAAAATTGTACACGGAGAATTTGCCTACATCAATGTCTACCACTACCGCCACCTTAGCGGACGATATAGCTGAGATAGCTATTCATAACTACCTGAAAGTCGCAACTGAATTGTTACAAAGTAATTCCGATGAAATACAAAACTAGTTAGAAAAATGGAAAATCAGAGTAAATAAACCAAATCAGCCTAGGTGACCTTTACACTTAAAAGAGACACGTGTCCACCAGGATTTCCAAATAACAATAAATTCGCTCAGGCAGATGAAGTTAGATTCTTGGGACTCCACCTGGAAAGACGACCGACATGGTAGAAGCACATTATTAACAAAAGAAAGCAGTTGGGTCATAAACTCCGTAAAATGTACTGGCTGGTGGGAAAAAAGTCAGAACTTACAACTGAAAACAAGCTGCTGATTTTCAAAACGATCATAAGCCAGTGTGGACGTACGGAATTCAGCTTTGGGGCTCCGCTTCTAACTCCAACATAGAAATTCTGCAGCGCTTCCAATCCAAGGTTTAAGAAACATTTTATATGCTCTTTGGTATGTCCCAAATCACGTAATGACCTAGACATGCCGACAGTTAGGGAAGAAATTTCAAAATATAGTAAAGCATATACCAAACCCTCTGGCAGAGAAATTCAACCAAAGTGAATGCAGCGAAGTGCGTAGACTAAAGAGGTTTGACCTCTCTGATCTTTAAACAATCTTTTGTCATAATTTTCGATTGCATTTTTGCATAATTCCGGCTCCATCTCACCAATTACGCGTTGGATGTTGGTTTTTAAGCCTTCAATGGTGTTACGGCCAGTTTATACTGTCATTTTTGTCAAAGAAACTTTTTTTTTTGTAAGAAAAAAAACATAATTTAGAAAGAAAGACAAAGAATTCCATATAATTATAATATACAGCCTTGGCCATAATAGTGAGGCACCTTTAAAAATAGTGCCTAATTCTTTACAGGTACTTTTTCTGACCTAACTAATTGTAACAGAAGTTTTTCAATGTCTTTTGTAAGTACTATTAGGAATAAATCCCTTTTATTTTATTTCCTGAATCATAAGAAAAAAGATTTTGGTAAATTGTTCAGTTTAGTGCAAGTAACCGTCGAGTTTAGTTTTAAATTAATAACGTGAAAAGTTTTAGCGACTGAATTATAAATATTTTTTATTGTTTAAATAACAATTTACAATTTTTAAAATGGCAAAAACAAAGATTTAAGTGAAGCTAAAAGGGCCAACATTGTTTTATTGCATTCGCAAGGGTTTAATCAGACCCAAATCAGTAAACAAGAGAAATGCTTGCGATGTGCAGTTAAAAAACTTTGAAACGGTTTAATGAAAGTTCTTCATACAAGTCCAAACCAAGAACTGGAAGAAAACGTGCTAAAACTGTCCACGACGACCGTGTATTTTGCAGCGCGAGTCCCTTAGAAACCGCAGAAAGACATCTTCACAGCTCGCTAGTGACATCTCAGCAACAGGAAAGCCCTCTGTTTCATCACGGACAGTGAGGAGAAGGTTGAACGAAGCGGGTCTCGGAGGTTGTAAAGCCCGGCGCAAACCGTGGCTTTCAGAAACAAATAAGAGAAGACGGTTAGAGTGGGCTCGATAACATGAAAATTGGACAAACGAAGACTGGGTCCAAATTGTTTGATCCGACGAATCAAACTTTGAGGTAATGTTAAGAAAACATGTTTTTATATATACAATTCAAAATTAAAACTTTAATGTATCATTATGGGAAAAAATTAGACGTTTCTCAAAACCAGAATTTATACTTGTGGTTTTGACCATGGTCGTGGATAAAACGTTGAATTACATTCGGGAATTAACAATTTTTTTAAATCTTTTTAATCTCTTTTTAATCTTTTTAATCTAAGCTTTTAATTTAAGCTTTTTAATCCCTTTATATAATTAATAACTATTAAATTATTATTAATAATTAATTACTCGTATTATTAATTTTAGGTTTTTGGAACCCTTGGCGCTGTTAATGTGCGAAGAAGGGCTGGTGAAGAATTCAATCCTGATTGCGTCGTGCCAAAGGTCAAATTTGGGGGGGGGGGCATTATGGTTTGGGCATTCATGGCTCTGGCAGGGCCAGAAATTTGTTCGTATGCGAACGTCGCATGAACAGTAGTACCTACACGGCCATGTTAGAATCCACCCTATTGGATTCATATGCCAAAATATTTCCGCACACAGACCACTCAACCGTTACATTTCAGTAAAATAACCCTCCGTGCAATACTTCGCGAGCCAGCAGGGGTTGGTTTGAATCAAAGGGGTTGTCAGTTTTAGATATCACCGGACCTGAATCCGATTGAACATCTGTGGTCAATCTTGAAAAAAAGGTTGCCCAACATAACTGCAAATCAAAAGCTCACTTGAAAAAAAAACAGTTTGAATGGGATCAATTGTCTCCAGATACCTGCACCGCATTAGTGCAAAGTATCCCTAAAAGGGTAAAAGCGGTCAAAAAGGCTAAAGGAGGTCCAACCAAATATTAAAAATTATTTAAAAATAAACATTATAAAAACCCTTAATCGTTATTTTATTTGTGTTTTCTTGAATTATTAAGATATTGTACATTAATTAAAGTGCCTCACTATTATGGCCAAGGTTGTATAATTCGAAGTTATAGAGGATAGTTTTGCAAATTCTCTGTAGGACCCTTATAATGTACTTGTGTCTAAGTAAGTGGTGTTTTTGGTATTTACAAATTTAATAGGAATTTCATATCACGAGGGTGATAAGTGATAAAACTAAAATTTATGCTCATAAAATGGAAAAGTAACTTTTAATATGTGAATTATTACAGGGTTGTTCTTTCAATTTTGGTTTTCAATTTTAAGCTCCAGGCTTTAATATGCCAAAAAGTGGTCATAAACTTTATTCCTTATAGTGTCTTAAAAATAAATTTTAATAAGCATACATTGTAGCTTTATTTTAACATAGTGTTGTTCTTTCAATTTTGGTTTTCAATTTTATGCTGCATGCTTTAATACACCGGAAAAGGATCATAACATCTATTGCTTATAGTGTCTTAAAAGTAAGTTTTAATAGTCAAAATAATAAGGTAGTATAGTTTTCATTTCGAATTTTTGGATTGGTCTGCTGATATATCCTGTTATGGATATACTTATCTATGGATATATGGATTGGTGTTAGCCTATTGGCTAAGGAGTGATCCGTATCACGCCTTATTTGATAAGTTAACGAATTATTTTGAAAAATCTGTTTGAGATGGAAATGATATTAACTATTTAACGTGAGTTCGACGTACTGCAAATTTTGTGATTAAATTTTAAGTTTGTGAATTAAGCTTGTCTTGCACCTCATGAACGAGGGTTTGGAATACCACTGATTTTAAAATTAAATAGTGGGTTATATAACCAATAAATTTGTATTAACTTTCTTTGTAATCTTGCAAGAATTTTGTAATATCATGATGACCGATTAGTGAAACACCCATGATCAAGTGTAAAAAATAAAAGAATAAACTTATTCCAACCATCCTGTATTTTATTACCTGGTAACATCTTATAAAAATTAACACACCCTGGAAATTTCGTAAGAGTTACTCATTCTGAAGGGGTTGTTCCATCCAACTCAATTCGGCGAAGGACAACGCCATAATTGAAGAAGAGCGTAACAATAGATTGTCGATTATTTGGATAGACTTGATCTTTTACATATCCCCACAAGAAATAGTCTACGGGCGTTAAATCACACGATTTAGGCGGGCAATTGGCTGTAGAATTACGTGGAATTATTCGATCGGGAAATTTCCTCCCCAACATATTCAATGTTATGGGGCTGTGTGATATGTGACGCGGTCCTGTTGAAACCACATATCACTCATATCCACATTATCAATAATAGGCCAAACAAATTTCCCAACATGTTCCAATAACGCAATCCATCGACAGTAACAGCGTTTCCAACCTCGCGAGTACTCCGAACTTGACTGCGCTTCGCTGCGCCACGCTCCATCTCGTTCGGAGTATATCTCTCTCATTCGGTAAAGCGTGTGTTTCTCATGCTTAAACGTAAATAACTATTGTAGTTCAGGTGACACTTCCACGGCACTAAATTTATTGTTATCGATTTTAGGCTTCTATACAAAGTATAGCAAGAAGCCTTTTTATAGTTAATAATGGAATGATCACTGAATGGAATATCACTATCAATGTAACTTTTAAGCAAGACCTCTGGGCAGCTTATTATTAAAATGTTTTTGCAAGAAAATATTTTGCAATTTTCAATCAAAAACAAAAAGGCACAAACCTTTGGCTGGTTTTAATTTACTATGCATTACATTGATAGAAAGTTTTCGCTGCTGTGCTTACAGAAAGCATTAAATTTCAGCCAAAGTAGAAAATTTTTAATGATAAGCAGTCGTTATTATTTGTTTCAAATTATATTATGTCGAATACTTTTCACACATGTACTACATATTATAAGTGATTATTTTCCTATTATAATTTTTAAGCGAATGTATTCGAATTAAATTAAATAGAATTAAACAGAAAAAGTTAAATCATGAATAGATATGTATGCGTTTGTAGTTTATATTGTGTTTTTTATTTTCAAAATTACATGTAATTTAGCAAAGTTAGAATGTTTTTAATTCAGAATATGTTAGGCGACGAATAGTTTTTACACTCACTCTGTAGGTGTATAGAAAAAGAACGAATTGAGTTCTCAACTTTTTCATTAATTTATTTGTCGTAAACTTTAATATTTATTGTATCTATCATATTCATTGCAGTAATAACAATTTCAGCCAAAGAAAATTGAATTAATTAAAACCAAGGAATATAAAAATATAATTTATTAAACTAATAAGAATAAGTACGTGTTTAATACTTTATACTTAGTGGTAATTGTTAGCTAGACGTAATAAGCGATCTTAATCAATTTATGAAGATAATACGTAGATAAAATGATTCTCGCAAGGAAATTCTTCAAAATATTATTTCATCCTCCGCACGAGAAAAACTTATATTATTTTATTGATTGAGAAGCACTAACTCTCTGCATCTGAACGAAAATAACATAAGTTTAGAAATGGCATTTTTAAGGAAAGTATAAAATTAAAAAAATAGAGAAGGCGCTAAGACCAGAACCATAGAAGAAGTTATTCAACAGGCACGAGAACGGCTAATAAGATTTGCGAAGCTAAACTCATTGGAGAAAGATGAAAAACCTTCATAGAAAAACGTGGGAAGATTGTCAATAAGATGTAACATGAACATCTGAGCCATCATAAAAACATAAGTTTTGTAATTTTCACCTACTGTAAAAGTTGTTTCTTACATCTTACATGTTCCTGTATTATCTCACTAAAATAATGTGTAAATTATCAAGAAAAAATAAAACTATTTTTTATTTAAATTTAGTTCTGATGCTACGATATTTACTTGCGATTTATTAAAAATTAAATCGATTCTTTGCAATAAAAAGTAATTTACTATATTACAGCGTTTACTATTGATGTAATAGTAGATTAGTAAAATTCGCTAATGGTAGCCTTATATTATTAGGTATATAATTATATTTCAGAACAACCAACAAATGGACCAACACTGTTAACTGTTCACAAAAGTTTGTGTCGTAATTAGTTGTAATTAATAATATTAGTTGTCTACGCTGTCACGTAAAGCGAGATGTAACTGATTGTAATATTTCTATATAATATAATAGGGGTGATAGGGTATGGTAGTCAAAACCGTATCTTTAGCATAGCTTAGATAGTATTGTAATGTTCCTGAGCCTCACGTTGGGCCGCAAAATAAATATGTAATGTATCGTAGCTTTTAATTACCCTTAACGTTGGTACGACAAATAAATGTGTGATGTTCCCCTTTACCTTACTAATTAAATTATGCTTTCTATAAATTTTGCCCTTACCTGGATGCTTATACCACAATGATAACTTTTGTGGACGAAATTTTGTAGGTCACCACGGCTAGCTCTTAATTTTGTAAAAAATTCTTTTATTGTTAATAACTTTCTTGATTGCATTAGCTCATCTTTAAAATGAACAAGATTCATAAATTTTCAATATTGATTTATTTGATTTTAACTTGAACATAACATTTACATGGCAATTTGATTTTAATGAAATATTTTATAAATGGTTGTCATGGACACAATTAAAGTTTACGCACACGCCTTAAAATTACATGTAACAAATTTTCTTATTATAAAATAGATTTATGCAAATAAATGTTTATTAATATAAGATTTCTGACCTATTATTTTGTTCAAAAATTCCGCACTGTATAGTTAAAGATTCTTAACCTCACTTCCTGATTGCATCATTTTTCTTCCGTGTAATTTTTATTGTTGGTCGTTCACCCACAAATTTTGCAATTTATGTTATAAAGTTTTTATTGGCAGGTAAATTAATCGATATTTTCGTCACTTGATTTTTAATTCAAATATTGTTTTTATAGGAACGAGCCGAAAATTCGAATATGATGCACTATAATTGTTTAATTTGAAGCGAATAATTGTCCGTTCAGTTTATCACACCAAATTGTGATAAATATCATCGAGAAAACTTTGTTTTTAAGTTTGCATAACACACTAATCACTAATTAACCTAATTTTAGAACAATTTCTTAACTAATAAAAATTTTAACTAACAACTTATAACTAATAATTATTTTACATGATATAATTTTACTTTTATTTACGATTTAATCGTTTTATCAATTTGCCACGATTTCTTTCCATAATTGCACGTTTATTTAAATTTCGATTAACAACTTGTTCATCCTTTTAACTTGCTAATGCAGCTAAGCAAAGAACATTACAGTATATTTAATTTCTGTGCGAAATTTTGTAGGTGGATAATATTTGTTTTAAGTATCTGTACATCTGTACTGTACTTTTTTATACTGGCAAAATATAAGGAAATCTTTGGTATATTTTAAGGGATATAAAAATTTATTATAGAAAGGAAATTAATTGTTGATTATAAAATCGCGGGATGGGGTTAGTTGTCACAAATGTCTTGTCACTTGCAATAACTAACCATTTGGATACTTGTAATAATTATAAATCGTCTTAATGTACAGTAGACATGATTTAATTGTACGTTTATAGAGAAGAATAATAATGCCTAACATTTTTTTAATATTCTATTCCATTTAAAATGCACGTGACAATCAACCTCACACAGTGTTACAATCAACCCCGACGTGAGAAATGATTGTCATAACATGAAACGTAGTTAAATTTTCACGATGTATTTCAGTTTAACCTTTATTATAATATATAAAGTTACAGCTTACGCATTAAAATTATTATGTACATACATATATAAAAAATCAAGCCAATATAAATTAATTTCTGAAAAGTGTGTCAACCGTACTCGCTCTCTCCTACTCGGTGTGAGAGTTGCCTTAATATCAATACACCCTACTTATCATTTCAAATCTTCATATGATTTTTCAGTTTTGCTTTTTGTATAATTGTATGTGTTTGTCAAGTTCTTGTCTAATGTAAGCTTTTAGCGATATGCGGTAAAGTTTTGTTTAAGTAAATGTGAGCTTTTTAAAAACTTAAACGTTGACGAAACTGTAAACTAAACTTAGCTGATATATAATTGAAACTCTGAGCATGTAAAATTAAAAAAAATACATTTTGTTGATTAAAAGTATGCGCAAGGAATCATAATTAATTATTATTATTTGTAGTTGCGTGTGAATTTAAGTATGTAAGTATTATAAATACGTATATTAGTTATTTCATTTACTTTAAATAAATGGATATGTCAGTAAGTAATAATTTTTCTTTTTTGTATTTAAATTTTTCTTTATATACCCAATGTCATTTCTATATATCACCAATTTATTAATCACCTTTTATAGTATTGTGCTATTTTTAAGGCTTACGTATAGGCACATAAAGGGTGATTCAATAAGAGGTGTCATTTTGAATTGCACGGCATTTCCGTTCTATAGATTTGACAGCGCTCATATTTGACATACGTCATCTACAAAAAATGCGAGATTTGATCATGGAACGTTACATGATCGACAAACGTATAGTTATCGTAAAAACACATTACCAAAATTGCTGAAATTTTGCAATTACAATTCGGAAAATTTGTGAAATTTTTGGGTAGAAAAAGTGCATCAGCTTTTAACGTAGTGGAATTTTAAATATAATAAAAAATCTTGAGGAAACTGGCTTAATAAATAATGCAACAATACTTTTCCGTCATTGTGGTAGTCGTTCAGCTATAAATTTTGCTATCGTGAAGGAAAGTGTCAGAGAAGAACCGAGAACCTCAATTCGTCACTGTTCACAACAATTGGACATTTCTTACGGTACTCTGCAACGAATTTTAAAACAAGATCTTCGTTTACATTCCTACAAGTTTCAACTAACGCAAAAACTTACATTTGTCAATTGGGTATTGGAAAACAAAGCTCTTAATGTTGATTTTTGCAATAAAATTATTTTAAGTGATGAAGCGCATTTTCAGCTGATTGGATACTTCAATAAACAAACTTTCCAAATCTGGGTAACTGAAAACCCACAATTCATCTTGGAGTAACCCATGCGTCCGCGGAGAGCCACTTTTTGATGTGCTTTATGGGCTTGGAGATAATTGGACCATAATACTTCTTCGAAAATGATGTCGGTCAAGCGTTTGCGGTTAATGGTTCTCGTTATTGTGACATATTAAGAAATTTTTTCTGGCCAGATTAGTTAATATGGATCCCGAGGATATGTGGTTTCAACATGCCATACATCAAACGAAACAATAACTTATTTCTCCAGAACAGCATAAAGTGCAGAATTACGTTGAGATTAATTAAAGCGAAAATCGGCTATTCCGGTACAAACTACGAAATCTTGGTAATTTAATATTTCCTGCTCCGTAAAGTTACATTTACTCCCGCAATTATCACTTTTAATTAAGTATTTTATTTATGGTATGTTATTTATATGAACGCCTAAATGCAAACACTATCAGTTCCTAGTATAAGATATATCCCGTGATGTATAAGAATTTGATTAATGCAGATGCGAATTACAAAACAAAGTAATATAATGTTTTTATTTAAATCTCACTACATCACTAAAATAAACAATTATTTTGTTATACTACTTCCATGCTTTTAGTACTTATTTTCTTTGTTTATTTCGATTAAGGCTTTGTTCTGAAGAAAAAATAGCATACATGATGCCCACAGAAACGTTCTTTACGGAATTCGCGAGTACTCCATCTCGACCTTCGCTACGCTACGCTATACGGTCTCGTTCAAAGTGTCTCTCGCTCATTCCGAAAAGCTTACGTTTCAGATGCTTATCTCTCTACTCAGTCGTATTGTTTGTTTCCGAACGTCGCGTCGTGACCCATCTCTTTCTAAGCATGTGATGTGCGTTCCAAGTGTTTTCACATACATAGAGGACCTACTTGTTTAACGTTGGCTCCGAACCACGGGAAGTGTAATACACTTCATGTTGAAATGGGCGCTCTTGGCAAATTACCTCGGTGGTTTGCCATTGCCTTCCGAGGAGAGACGGCTAGAATAAGTTCTTACCCTGCCCAGATTCGATCCTAGCGTTTCGCATTAGCAGTAGACGCACTTATCTGCCAAAGCGATGACCATCATCAGATGCTTATACCTAAATAATTATATTATATTCAAAATTATAATAATAAAAATGTATAATCACAATGTTGATTCTTTATGTTAAAATAAAAATTTCCTAATGTTTGCAATTATTAATGTGCTTTACAATAAATCAAAATGACAACTCTTATTAAATACCCTTCATCCATTAACCATCTCTTGTGGTTAGGAATTATATAATGTATTAATTTGATAATTAATAACTTGGTTCTAAACCTCCCCGAGCTTCTTCAGTGATATATGAAAAAGTTTAGGACGTCACAGAGCGCAATAAGTAAATACATTAGTACAATATTACAATCTATGTGTCCTGAGCTTTTGTTAATGTCAAATGTCACATTGAAAGTAGGCAATAATTTATAACGCTACAACATGACCTCCACAAACTTTTCCGTATCCCTGTTGATTATAAAATTTAAATGAAAGCGAATATTTGAGAACCACGTACATTTTCTTAAATGTTTCACTCTCATCTTTTAAATAAAGCAGTACGGTTTTGAGATTGCGAGTTCATTTAAATAAATTTGTATATAGACCATCATATTTAAATATTTAACTTTATATTATTATATATTCTTAAACAACTTAACACCAAGTAAATTTCAATGAAATTTTAGAAAATGTTTACAATCTAAAACAATAAAAGTTCATTAAAAATATCTTAACATTTAATGCGTTCAAATTTCTGCAGTAATGTTATATTTGTGATAATTTGACCAAGTAATTAAATTTTCCGTAATTTATCAGAAATTTATGGCGTGGCAGGAAGTATTGGTATAAAATAAATGAAAGATGTGTTTTCAACATTATGAATTGGAAAACATCGCATCGGTGGGAAGTAGTTGGAAGTATAGGATATGAATAGGATTTAGCAAATAATTTGTTCATTTGGAGAGTTGGTTTTTATATCTCCCCTCGAGGTAGGTATTATAGCATAGTACTATCTATTAGACCTCTAGCTCTACTTACGTTCGATCGAATATAATATGCCATACTAAAGAATTGAATGACTTACGCTAACTGATTTAAGTAGTCTCAAATGATGTAGGCAACTGATTGAATGCGTGCGTTATCGAGTTATGAGTTCCAAATGGTTAAACAATCAGGTAGTATATAGCACTAACTTCATTTATTCGTTTAATTTTTAACCAAATTTCATAAATTTTATATCTACATAAGTATTTTACATATTTTCTGCAAGCTTTATTATAATTGTTTATCTTTGATATGAGGAATTTGTTCCTAGCGTACTTTTTTTAAAAGGTAGTCTACGTTATCTCTTTTTGGCAGGCTTCTGAAAAGTATATTTAAATCCTTCATCGTAAAATAATATATTATGCTTGACCTTTTGCAGTGAAACAATATTGTTATAATAATACTAATCAAAATTAAAAAGGAAGCATCTATGTCTAAATAATTATATTTCAGCAAATTTAAATAACTTTTCTGAGGTTTCTCGAGTTAGCCTAGTTCAAAGAAATATTCAGTGTTTATTGAATAATTCATATTTTATGGCATTTATTTCTACAATGTTACAAACATATAAATAATCGTTAGTTTCCCACAATCTTGAAACATCTCTTCATGCAAACACGAATAAAGAAACCAATTGACTTATTTGAACATCGTGCAACTCCATACTTGAAATTTGGGAATCCCCTGATCTCAGTTTTGGAATTACACGATATTTAAATTAGTAAATCGATTTATTTTTTCGAGTTTGCATAAAGAAACGTTACAATTATTGAAAAACATCCTATATATTAATTCATCGTATGATTTTCTTTATAAAAATATAAGTTGTTTTCTAGTTTAAGTTCCTTCTATCATATTATCATATTATGTAAAATACTAAAAAAATTTAAATTCAGTGGAGAAAATATAGCAAATATAACTTCCTTGTAGAGAACATTTCAAAAGGGGATAGTGTAATAAAATTAAATTCAGGTTGTTTTAATTAAATTAATAAAGATTTTAGTCGCTAAAGTTTTCAAAATGAAAAGGTTGTTTGTGACCTAACCTGGTTATGGTAAACTGGGAAAGTATATCGCGTTGGGTTATACTTCGTACCAAAATTTAATGAAGTTTAAAAATAAATAAAAAATAATAAAATTAAAAGTGCTTTTAAGTGTTTAAGAAGGCTTTTTAGGATTATAAATTTTAAGAGGTAGTCATATAATATTTGTGTATTGCCAAACCTTTTTAATACTGAAGTCGATTTTTAAATCACTTTTGCTTCATCTACTTTAAATATGAGAGTCATTAGTCTATCTCTGTGCTTACCAACTGTGATTTTAGATAAAGTCGCATTTAAAATACTTTATAAATAACAGCCGTTATATTTTTATAATAAAATTCTCCTTGGTAGCAATAATACAATTTTATATTATAAGTTTTTAAAGTAAGAAAATTACACAGGGTCTTAAAAACCGATTGATTTATATTGAGTTTAGACAGAGATTTACCAGCGGTAAAGCTAAAAAATGCTATATAAATAATTTATATTCATCATATCTCTCCCCGAAAAGTAGATCACCATCCAGCGCCCTAGCGCAGAAAGTAAAAAATAATAAACTGCATAATTGGTTAGAAAACAAGGTTTACTTATATGTTAAAAATCGTAGGACTGTCAGTTTGTAACGAATTGTTACTTTACAATATAACATTCTTTACGAATACAAACTTTTGTCCCACTTTGTACATTACGATCTTTACAATACCCAGTATGTTGTTTCATTTTCATAGTGGTGGAATTTTGTTGAATTATCGTTATCGCTTTTGATGAAGTGATCATCATTTTGTCATATCCTGAATATTTCATAAAAGTAGGGAAAATAATAGAGTAAATTATTACAACAACTTTTTGCGGATTTGTTTAGCTTTCATTGTAAGCAGATATATTAAATTTGGTATGATTTAATACATTTACTTAATTCTTATTAGGATATGCTATTAACGACCAAATTTGCAGCTCCATTTTATGTCTAGAAAGAACTGTTTCACTGCCAACTGTAGAACAGTATTGTTTACCACTAAGATCATCAACCTCTGGAAATCCATTAGTAGGTACAAGTCAATTTTAATATGGAGACGTCGACTGGTTCCTCGTATGTAACTACGTTTTATTTTGAAGTCATCAGTTACCAATTTGGTGTTCAAGAAAAACAACATTTCATTTTTGTATCATTAAGTATTAGTTTCGGCTACAATCCAATTAAGGAAACCCACATGGCTAATATTTTAATTTCCCTGATTTTCGATTGCCAAATTTGCACATTTCTAGATTCCTTGAGTTTTCCAGGTTCTCTAGAAGTGTGGGAACCCCCGGTTTTGAACTTAGGAACTTCTTGTACTGCAATCAAGATAGACTGGGATTCAGAAGTAAACGTTTTATGATATTTAGTTAACTTTTTTATTTAATAAACGAACTTCATCAGTGGATAGTATGGGCAAATTTAGGTAAATTACAGTGCTTAACTGAAAACAGTCAAAAAGTGAACTTAACCACTTTTTGCACTGACCCCTGCAATTATTCTCTCGCATCCCAACATCCTGCGTCCGATCGGCCGCGCTCAAATAGTTGCGTTGAAAAGTTAAAAAAGAAATAAAAGATCTTTTCGAGAAGATATTTAGAACTATTTTTATCATTATTTATAACATGCCAGTGCGGGTAAATTAGGCGAGCCTAAAATGGGCTTCGGACGGCTAAACGGAAAAATAATTTTTTTTTCTTCAGAAATACATATTCCGGATAGGCATATTCCAAATAAACAAAAACATTAAAATTCCGTTAACAAATAACAATAACGTACTATTTATGGGCATTCGAAGGATTCCTTTCCTTTGCCACCTTTGGGAGTCCATAAAATTCATTATCATTGTCGGTCTTGATTTAGATGTAGCAAGATCCCTATTTTCTTTTCTTTCGATTTCTGTAAATTTTAATCATTCACAACAAAAAGAAACTTTTTATTATCGTCGTCGTCAATTTATTGCGAAAACGACATATCTAGATAAGATCCTTATTAGATTGCGATATATTACTTATCTCTTTCGCTCTATTAACATATAACATTAAAGATAATAAATTAGCTAATAAAATCGGGGAAACGCCGATAACTTTTTCCACGGGATGAAATATAAAGTTTTATGAGTTTTGACGTCCATGCAGAATCAATTTGATCCGGAACTACTATAAGGTATGTATTTCAAAACTATTTGCTATTTTACTTTTAAACTATTTATATTGTATATACACGTAGGTACTAAAATTATTTTTAAAACTATTTTAACCGTTTATTTTGTAGCGTTTCAACTCACCACAAAATGCATCATAATATCTCTTCTGGTATCCAAGATATTAAAAATTCAACATTCTTACTATGAACACGCTATATTTTAACAACATTATATAGGTTCGCTCTAGTTTTAATTGATTTTTATCCAAAATATAGCATGTATGATTTTAGTATTTGGCATAAGATGGCATACAGTTTTGCTTTGAGGTATCATGACTCATAAGGGCAGGGTACAATAATTAAGCATTATAAAGTTGCGGTCATGCAGTGAGGGGGTTGGGACAGGAAACTTCGATAATTAAACAACCTTAACTCCTTCTATTTAAACCGATTAACTTATTTTATGATATTAATATCCTTTTTGGCATGGGAAATATTTAGGATTGATCGTATTAAAACAAACATCCCGAATATTTTTTCAGCAATCATCTTGCATGGGCGGGACGATCAATCAATTGTCGTACATGCACCTACATCAACATTGTGCACATCGTTCAATGCATTACTTTGAAATAAGCGTGCTTGAAAATACCTAACGAATTACAATAATTTTATAACAATTTTACTTTAAATATTTACAACAGGTTATACGAAAATATTACATTAAATCAAACTCCTACAAGCAACACTAAAATTTCATGCACTTAATTAGCATTTTTCCTCTTTTCATGCACGCACATAGTATACATATACAATCTTTCAGTAAGTGTGAAACAAAGGGTTGTACAGTTAATCAGAAATAATCAAAGGTTTTCTATAATTCTATAAAATCATTTTCAGAATTTAAAATAATCTTTTATACATTCAGCAGGAAATCCGGAAAATATATAAGGAAAAGATGTAAAAAATAAAATTACGTTTTGTCAAGAAGTTATTTTTTACGCCATTCTTCGTTCGGGGTTGGAGAAACTTCTATTTAAAAAATATCGTGCTCGAGCTCATCTGGTGAGCAATATTAAAAATTATAAAACCGTTATGTCCATTTTTCACTTCTAAATTTAACGCATTAACGTAATAAAATCGTTGAAATATCAACAACCTTTTCAGACAGACGAGACATTAACAATTTATTAAAAAAATGTACTGTTAAGCAATTTGAAAATTTAACAACTTGATCCGAAATTCATTAAATTATATTACATGGAACTTTGTTTATTTAGGCAAACCTTAATTGAACGTATTAGTAGTTTGTCAAATAACTTGTAATTTAAAAATTAAGACAAGTTTGGAATACTAAGCAAAATTAGATTAATTAAAATCGTTCACGTGGAATATGTTTCTAATACGGCAAAATTTTTTATACTCAAGTAAGCGTATAATTGAACCATTTTCCTTTGAACCTAATCGTTTAATAGTAAAATTTGGCGGAAAATTAAATTTAAAGTTGAGCTTTGACCTTCTCTATAAAATTTAATCTTTGTCAAAGTAGGTTATTATTTTTATCAATATGTGTATCATAGTTTGTGGTTTTAAACTTACTAATTTCAACATTAGCGATAATTTGTTGCGGTTTTGTAAGTATTTTTGCTTTAATATCAATCAGGAAGAAAGATTCCGTTAATTACACAAATGCAATAAAGGGAAATATTTGAGATCTGACTTTTTTTGAGAAAGCAAAAAAGTGTAGTACCTACAAAATTACTATTAAAGTAAAATTTCAAAATTAATAAGCTAATTAAATAATAATAATAATAAAATTATTTTCATGAGCTTTTAGTACTGGTTCATTAGCTACTAAATCATCAGATGTTTTAATTAGTAAACAAGATGGTTTACTATATGCTTTTAGACGGTTTATTAAAGCTCATGACAAATTATTTTAATTCAATAAACAATAGTTTCTGTAAAAAATTTAATTAGTGTTTTAAGTAAATAGGTTGATAATTGTTTGGACAAATAACCTAAGCAATTAAAATTTTAAAATCAATTTAATTAATTAATGTGATGTTCTGCAAAAGACACGATAGGTTTTGTGTCGAGCGATTATCATGTGTAATTAAAAATAGATCTTACTAGAAGTAGACTGTTGAGGAAACATCGTGAGGTCTTGAAGATAAAGTTATAGTTTTAGGGAATGTTAATTAAGCACCACTAAATATCACCATAAGAGTAAACTCGTTAGTCTACATGGTAAAAAATTAGTTTTTGTTACAACACCAAGAGGAGTTTTATTGCCACGTATTTCGATTTACACGTTTTTTTCATATTTGTAATTTGGTCGTGTAAATATTGGCCGGAAAAGAAATGCTACTACTAACACAATTTTTAGGTTATAGCATAAATGGATGTGAAAACGACGACATGCGTCTACAGACTGGCGCTTACCGACGTCGCCAGCAATATTGATTTAAAGAATTCATTGAAGAATTATCCCAATGCATTTAATCAACTAGTGCTAATTTGTCTAAACAATAATAATACATTTCGAACAGTAATAAACTCATTATTATGTATCAACGTTAAAATGTGTTTCATTGGGTTTCCTATCGATTTCTGGCGAATCGATAGCAATTAAAGCGTGGTACTCGTAATAGTTGAACTTCAATCTTGTGAAAAATTATTAGGATGATAACAAACAAATTATTCCTTATTTAAAAATTTATTTTGATAATAAAATAACGATTAAAATGGTACCATGAATTTAATTTAAAAAAGTTATTAAAAGTTGCAAGTTTTTTGAGATGGTGATAATATATCATTCAAAATATTTTGAAGGATCAATCTCAATTTGTTGGTTTTGGAAGAAACGTTTTTGTAGTAATTGGCTTATTATGGGAATACGAATGAAAACCAGGTCTTGTAACTTGTAATGTAAAAAATTGTTTGATTATTTTCAGAAATCAAGTTACTTAATTCGAACATTGTCACAATCTGAAACATAAATCACTTCTTAGCTTTTTATTGCATTCTAAATTTTTCTCTAGAAAAAGTGATGATCAACTCATTTCATTTTGAAGTAAGGTACATATTGCAGAAACAATTTATCAAGCTCTCTGCTAAGAAATGGATCGAGCATGCATTGAATAAAGGCGAAGGTCTGACAAGGTTAATAAGGTAGTGTTATCTTATACACCAGTAATAATTGTTCCTAAGGTTTATCATTACGTTTTACAATTTTCAATGTTCAAAAATTAATAACGTTGATTGATGAAACCTTATCCTAAACGGATTACATTAATTGAACAAGGGAAGTGTTTCATATTTAAATTTAAAAAAATTAAAACAGTACCTAATCTGACAAAGAATTTTATTGTATATTTAAGAAAATTGTCTTCAAAATCCTATTTTCGATTGACACAGTTCCTTTATATACGTTTTAATTAAATTTTGTCATCCTTGATTGAGAATATTGTGCAAAATTTCGTAACGAGGTAAAATTGACTGCAAGCTAGAAAAGCTACTATGGAGATTATAAATGACTTAATTTATTTTCACTCAATCTTTTCGTATTTTATTGAGAGTTAAATTTCTGAAGAAGTTTAATATTTCATATACTCGTAAGTAACAAGTACGGATAATTTCTGTACATCATAAATGTCGTTGATTAGTTTTAAAAATATTTATTTAGTAATCCTTAAATATAATCAATTTTCACTTAATTTTCAATATTAGTGTACTGTTACTATTATTGCATTCTAATAACAAAATGTCTACACATTAGGGTGTCAAAGAGACACAAACTTTAATAGGAATTCTTACGCTGACATTGCAGTGGGGAAAAATTTTGTATGCATATATTATTAGTTGAAAATGTACTGCTCCCACCTACAAAGCTCCGATAGAGTATTTCCTTACAGAATGCCAAAATGTCCGATAAAATAATTGTTGAAGGTGTTTGAGTGCATATCTGTGTTTCTATGACTATCGAAATTATTGTGCTATTGTGTCATGTCGTTTATCAAATTATTAACGTCGATACTCCGAAATAAAACAAACACAAAAGTAAAAACTACTTTTGATTAAAATATTATTTTTATTTTATCCATTTACTATGAAGTTCAATATTTTAATAATTACCTGAATTAATGATATGGATTTCCATCATTACCATAGAAAACGGGGTCACAGGCACATCGAAGGTCAGCCTTCCAAACTACCTCATGTAGAAAAACCAATAATTATATTCAGAGATTTCTTCTTCTTCTTCAGGTGCCTATCCGTTTCGGATGTTGGCTATCATCCTGACTATTTTGACCTTATTCACCGCTGCTCGGAAGAGTTCCGTGGTCGTCATAGAGTACCACGTTACAATACAGGTCGTAGACCTACTATATTAAGACTGCACCCGCTTCCGAAAAAGTTTTTACAACTTTCTGGCTTTACTTTTCAAGATTTATTAATTATTTTTTTTCATAACGCTTAAAAATTTATTCTGAATTGAATTACGTCGCATTTTTGTAGATAATTTAAAATTAATGAAAAAAAAAGCATAGGTAATGTAAAACTTTTAACACGCCATTTTTAAAACTAAAGTCACAAAATTGTATATAAAATTAATTAATTTTAACGCTAAAATGTGCATATCTTTCTCATTTAAATATTTTTTAACTTGGCGTTGTTCAAATTTGTGATGTATAAAAATGTAAATCGGTTATGGGTATTACATGTTATCAAATAATAGTGCACCCGATAGCGAATTTTCGTTAAAAACGGGCGCAGAACGTTAAGAAGAACAATTCAATTGTTTGAGACGTTTCTTAGGCCAATTCCTATTACATTCGCAAGATGACCCATTTTTACGTCAATTTGTAGCACCAGGTGGCGCAGTAGTAACATTCTTATGGATTTCAATTATTATACAACATATTGTACGAGGGCGAATCCTCATATTATAAGTTTAATACAGATTAAAAAGAAGTTGGCATTGAAAACTTCACAAATTATTTAACACGTTTGCACAGTGTAGTGCAATTTTTGTTACATTTGTATTGGCAAATTACAGGTTTTCTTCCAAAGTTTTGAACAATTTACATTATTTTTTAAAATAGAACAGAACAAAACTCAAAGCTCTTATATTAATATTTTCTAAAAATGTCTAAAAAGTAGGAAATTCGCGCTAATATGCAGAATACTTTGGTCAATATGCTCCATCTTACGCTACTGTTACCCGTTTAAACGACGACACGTAGAAATGCCAAGCACGGCGTTGGTAGGCAAAACAACGCAGGCAGTCCTAAATTAATGCTCAAGGATTGTGGCTAAGATTTTGCTTAAAGTCCGCAGTGAGAATTCTTGGCACACCTGGCGACTTCAGTTACCAGGGTAGTAACCGTGATGCTAATCAGGAACAAGCCCCAAAGAAAATGAAGACATTTTTTAACTTTACAAAATTCTAATAAGCAAAGCCGTTTTTCTAATGCTCGGATAATGCTCATCAATGGGGTACCGATAAAAAAAAATTAGTAGTGTTTTTTACGTAAATACGATCGTAAGGATGTCCTTTGCCATGTAATGTGATTAGATTTTTCTAAAAGCGATTCATTTCGTTTTAATTAAATACTGAAATTTAAATAATATTTTTGAATTATTCTTTAAGCTGCGAACGTCATGTCACACATTAGCTAGAATTTTCCGTATAAAGCGCCATTTGTATACGTACGAGTGGGCATGAGTATGAAGTCGTATTTTTCATTATTTGAATTGCTTAATTAACCATCGATTAACATAACCGGAGTTTAAGCTCGCATCGAAAAAATGGTTCTAAGTTAACTCGTCCTTCGTCGTTTTTCCTCATGAAGAAGCGTCGAGATCCATCTCTCTTTTCTATACACGTGGTGTGCGTTCGAAATGTTTTTACACACGTAGATGACCTACTACTTATTTAACGTGGGCTCCGAACTACGATAAGTGTGATACACTTCATTCCGAGATGGGTTCTTATGGCCGATTATCTCGGTGGTTTGCCATTTTCCTTCGAGAAGAGATGGTCAGAACACAGTTCTTACTCTGCTAGGAGTCAAACCGAGTATTTCGTATTAGTAGTAGACGCATTTAACCGTTAAGCTATGACCGTCTCTCTTTAAATTAACTACAAATACAATATTTCATAATGCCTACTATCGGAAAAAGTGAAACTATAAAAAGAGATCATACGGAATTTCGGCACAATTGCGTGATAACATGTAAAACTATCTTGCTTTATAAAAATTTCTATACTATAAATTTGAACAATTTGGTGACTCAAAAAATGTGCGGCCACGTCTAAACAATTTTTCAGATTTTGTAGACTTGCCCTGTCTGCAATTATTTTTTAAAGGTAAATGTGTGATTTTTTCATTGCGCATTGGGGGGGGGGGGATATTCAAAAAGCCACCACCTAGCTATTTTGGGTGGTAGTGTGTGATTTTTACCCACTAAAATCCCCTCCCTTTTGCGACCGAGGAACTTGGTATCCATCTCTCCACATTTATCTTCACCACCCCTCAGATGCGACGCTGAGCGCAGTCGATGTTTATCTTTTTCATTCGTTTCCTTATGTTTCTTCTATAAATGAAGGAATTGATGAATCGTCCTTTTCTTCTTCCTCACTTTTCCTTTCGTTTTCATCGATATCTTCTTTACATTCATCTTTCACCTTTTGCCTCATTACCTGGCTGATGCAATCGGGGTGAGGTTCCAAAGTTCTTCTCTTTCGATCATGAGTACAGTAATATATTGGGGCGATATGGTTTTCCCCAACTTCTGGTTCACTTCATCTCTATCCTCCTTATACCTGACCCATTCGAAGACTGTGTATTGATGTGTCCCCGAGATCACAGTACCTGCACAACGGAGAAGGTCTTCTCTTCTTAAGGTGCAGATAGCTGTTGAAGCACCCCTGACCGGTTAGGAACTGAATCACGTGGTAGTCTACCTCCCAATGTTTTCTCTCCACCATTATTCGGAATTTAATAAATAAAGTAATGATTTATAAAATTTACATGGTTTTTTCTAGAATTTTTGTCAACTTTCCCTTGTAATATTTATACTAAAAGCATGGAAGTAATATTACAATAAATAGTTGTTTATACTATAAGTGATGTAGTAAGTTTTAAATAAAAACATTATATTAACTTGTATTGTAAATCACATCTGCATGAAACAAATGCTTACAATGAACACGCCACATTATCTTACTAGAAGAATAAAACATTACAGTTTAATCTGCAATGTCTTAAAAAGACACGTAGGAGGTAGACACCGACGAGGTCAGTACGAGCGAAGATAAGAAATGCAAGGCAGTTGATATCACATCTAATGTAAGTTTTGAATAATAGTCCGGACGTTATAGAACACAACCTTGCACTTTGTGATAGAAGCATGAAATTTGGCACAAGTGTAGATACAAACCTCCTTTACAAAATAAGATGTGACGCTAACGCCGACCCCCGCCCCCTTCAACCCCTAGACGCAAAAATACCCCCAAATTTTAATTTATCCTATTTATTTCGTAAAAGGTTCATCATAAATATGATAAAAATACATCAGAGCAAATAAATTTAGAATTAAATTTTAAACAAAAAAGGTTCTTAGGATGTTTTTGATACGACTTACGGTTTCCATAGAATCATCACGTAAATGTACGTCAAATATGGCGCGCACTGCAGAACTCGCGGATTTTCTCCAAATTCCCCATGTTGCGCCACTCGTACACAAAAATTACTCAAATAGAAAATTAAGAACGGACAACAAATTATCTATCTGTAATGTTAATTGCTATTCGTGAAAATGTATTTTTTATAAGTTTTTAAGCACTATTGTATAATAAATAAGCCGGACCATAAAGAACAAATTTAGTATAGAACCTTGAACTTTGTAATAGAAACATAAAATTTGGCCAAAGTAGACAAACTCCTACCATTTGAGGAGAAGAGAACTGGGAGCTTGGACAGAAGCTTTGAGAGAGCACTCCCCTCACTGTCCTAACCTGCTATAGGATAGTCTCCTATTCAGGGACATAAAATGACTTTCAACCACTCAAATATTGCCTCGGATACTGGACGGAACCAAATGTTGACAAACTGCAAACGAAAAAGGAATAACAGACTGGGTATAATGGATCACATAAATATAGGATGTTGGAATGTCCGTGGAATAACAAATAAAATGGAAGAGTTAGAAAGGGCGCTGGAAGAAAGAAAGATAGATGTTGCTCTGATTAGTGAAACTAAGAAAAAACTACGAGGAAGTTGCGACTTGAGGAGATACACGATGATATATAGCGGAGTACCACAAGAGCTAAGAGCCGCTGCAGGAGTAGCAATTCTCGTAAACAACAGATGGAAAACCAAAATTACCTCATATAGCTGGATAAATGAGAGAATAATTACATTAAGATGCAAGATAGATAGAGGAAATATGACTATTGTGGGGGTATAATATGCACCAGAAGAAGGGAAGAAGGAAGCAACCAAAGCATTCTACGAACAACTACAAACTACATTAGATTCTATTCCAAAAAATGACTACCTAGTAATTGTAGGAGACTTCAATGCTCGAATAGGTAGAACATCAATTGATAAAGTTATTGGAACTCATAACGAAAACCCCCGAATGAAAACGGAAAAAAAACTAAGAGACTTCACATGTTATAACAACACAAAAGTAATGAACACCTTCTTCAAGCATAAACGAATACATAAGTATACATAAGTATACATGGTCCGCCAGAGGACAAATTTCCACAATTGATTATATTTTAGTAAACGAAAAAACTTTCCCAACGGTCAGAGATACCAGAGTATACAGAGGAGTTGATATAGGGACTGATCACTTTTTATTGTGTGCGTTAATAAATATAAAAGACAGATGGTTAAAGAAAGAAAATAATAAGGAAAGAAAATAGATGTTTAAAGTATACTTACTCCAGGAAGAATTAGTGAGATATCTATACCAACAACGATTGGATGAACATAGCAGTACTATAAAACAAAGTAACGACGCGACGTCGAAATAGAATGGACGAATTTAAAAACCATTATTAAAAAAGCTGCATTTGAAGCACTTGGATGACAAATAAAAATTACAAAAAAAAGGTATGAATATATGGAATGATGAACTTAAGGAAGCAGTCAAGTGTAAAAAGATAGCGTACCTTAAATTACTGCAATGCAACACACAAGATAATACAGAAGACTACAACAGGAAAAACAAAAACGTAAAACGAATATACAGAGATTTAAAACAGAATAAATGAGAGGAGTTCATCAGTAGAAGCGAATATGACGTACACGGGCGACAAAACATTGCTTATAAAATAATGAAACATTTAAATCGTAAGGAAAAGGATACGGCGAAAATCACAACTATAGAAAGCGAGGAATGGCTCAAATACTATAAAAAAAATGAGAGCGGTCGTCGGACCGTCCACAGAAGCTATGCTTCTTACGCACAATAGAATATGAGGTGGGGAAATACATTAGGCTCAGTATGTTCGACTAAGTTAAAATGAAAAGAATACGCACAGAGCAAACCATAATAGATCCTTGAAGGCCATAGTTGTTCGGCCTTCGGCCTCACAGGGCGAACCATAATAGATCCGTGAAAGCCATAGTTGTTAGGCCTTCGGTCTCACAGGGCTAGGACCATAATAGATCCGTGAAGGCCATAGTTGTTCGGCCTTCGGCCTCACAGAGGGAGGACCATAATAGATCCGTGAAGGCCATAGTTGTTCAGCCTTCGACTTCACAGGGCGGACCATAATAAATCCGTAAAGGCCATAGTTGTTCGGCCTCGGCCTTACAGGGCGGACCATAATAGATCCGTGAAGGCCATAGTTGTTCGGCCTTCGGCCTCACAGGGGGAGGACCATAATAGATCCGTGAAGGCCATAGTTGTTCGGCCTTTGGCTTCACAGGGCGGACCATAATAAATCCGTGAAGGCCATAGTTGTTCGGCCCGCGGCCTCACAGGGCGGACCATAATAGATTATATTTATATGCCTTCAGCTGTCTTGACTGCTAGTCCGTGATTGCCAGTAGTTGTTCGGCCTTCGGTGTCACAGGGGAAGATCATAATAGATCCGTGAAGGCCACAGTTGTTCGGCCTTTTTGTAAAAAAATTTTTAAATTTTTTCGACGTTTCTTGCCGACCCACGAAAAGGGGGGGAAATTTTTAAATTTTTTTAGTTTTGTCAAAAAACTATTTTCCCTAAAAACCGGTTGGAGGCGGCTTTTGAGGCGGCGGGGGGCGGCGTGGGGACGGGGGCGGTTGCCACCTCCGCCCCCCCCATCCATAGCCACCATTCCCAGGGTCCTAGCCCTCTCGGTTCCGGAGTTATGCTTGCTCCCACTTGCTTTTGAGAACACGGGTCGGGTCGCGTCGGCCTTCGGCCTCCAACTTGCTTATAAAACTACGGGTCGGCCTCCCACTTGCCTTTCAGGAACACGGGTCGACCTTCGGCCTCCCACTTGCTTTGGAGAACACGGGTCGGGTCCTCCCACTGGCATTTAAGAATACGGGTCGGCCTTCGGCCTCCAACGTGCTTATAAGAATACGGGTCGGCCTTCGGCCTCCCACTTGCTTTAGAGAACACGGGTCGAGTCTGTCTTCGGCCTCCCACTGGCATTTAAGAATACGGGTCGGCCTTCGGCCTCCAACGTGCTTATAAGAATACGGGTAGGCCTTCGGCCTCCCACTTGCTTTAGAGAACACGGGTCGGGTCGGCCTTCGGCCTCCCAATGGCATTTAAGAATACGGATCGGCCCTCGGCCTCCAACTTGCTTATAAGAATACGGGAACATTTTTTCGACGGTTTTTGGCAACCCACGAAAAGGGAGAAAGGGGAGGGGGATTTTTTAATTTTGTTAGTTTTGTCAAAAAACTAAAACTAGTTTCAAAATTTTTGAAAAATAAAAATTTTGAAAATTTTTTTGACGTTTTTTGCCGACCCACGAAAAGATTTTAATCTTTTTAGTTTTGTCAAAAAACTATTTTCCCTAAAAACCGGTTGGAGGCGGCGGGGGCGGTGGGGCGGCGTGGGGTCGGGGGCGGTTGCCACCTCCGCCCCCTATCCATAGCCACTATTCCCAGGGTCCTAGCCCTCTCGGTTCCGGAGTTATGGTGTTTGAAGGGAAGTTCGAAATTTGAAAGCGATGGTCGAAATTTGTGTGACGAAATTGCGTTACACATTTGCGTTACACATTTGCGTTAACAATTTGGTGTGACGTACGATTTTTTTCAGTTAACTGCCCGTGCGATACCCGTGCGATAAGAAGCATAGCTTCAAAAACTATGGTAAAATGAAGAGGAGACGCTGATGGAAATAGAAGAAGAACATGCAGAAGTAGATAGAATAGATATATATAACAGAATTAACTAAGGCATTAGACGAAATCAAGAACCGTAAAGCAACGGGAACTGATGGAATTAACGGAGAACTACTCAAATACAGCTCCGGAACACTGAAAACGAGACTCCTAAGATTTATAAACATGTGTTAGAAACAAATAAAGACGCCCCAAGAGTGGAAACTGGCAAAAATAATACCTATATTCAAAAAAGGCAATAGAACGATTTGCGAGAACTACAGAGAGATCAGCTTGCTGAATACCTCTTACAAGATATACTCGAAAATTATCAATAATAGATTGATAGATTGAATAGGAAGGGAAGATCATGTATAGACAATGTATTCAGCATAAAACAAGTCATTGAAAAACACCAGGAATATAACCGCGAAACCCACATAGCATATTGCGGTGTCTCAACGAATTAAGAAATTGAATATTATTAATTAATTATCAAAAGCAAAAATAAAGCATGAGGTCTCTTGACGCATTGGGAGATTCGTCGAAGGATCGGGTCACATAAAAGCGATAAATACTCAACGAGGCAATTGAGTAAAAAGAAAAGAAGGTCCTAGAATGATAAATGTTATTAATAAAATGAATTGTTCACTAAGTAGTTTGAAAAGGTTAGTTATAAGAAATTTGTTAATAGTTTTAAAGTGTTAGATTAAGAAGTTCGTTATACAATATTTTTATGTGGGTTCGCTGGAAGAACAAGGGGTAACGGCTCCGAATGCCGCTATAAGCAGCACGGTACGGACTACAAGCTTTGCGGTGTTGTGTGCGACAGGTGCTAAAAAAAAACAATAAAGGTGAATTAGTTTTATGACATTTAAAAACTAATTAATTAAGCAAAAGCGCGTAACACTCACCTAATTAAAAAAGAATCAAGATTGAAGGATAACAATAATTTTAAAAAACCCTAACAACGTAAATTGTAAACAACAGATTCCTTTGAGGTCTCGAAGGTGAAAAGACGCGAGTTGGCTCGGTCTTCTAAAAATCAATAGTTTGAGTTGTTTTTTGTCAACACCAAGGTGTGAGGACCCTACAAAGAAAGTTAAATCAATCGATGAGCACGTGGCTGATAGCCGAAAATAATTTACATAAAAGTTTAAATACTTACCAAACCAAAAATAACAATTAATGGTAATTAAAGTTGGATGTTTATCTACCAAATGGAATGGTCGATGCACTATTAAATATTTAATTAAACGAAGATTTCTGGTGAAGAAAGAGATTCCACGCCAGCACGTATAGTGAGGTTAGAAGAACCGGAAGGGCATGCTAACATGTAAGTCGAGCGGCCTACGGTAACGGTATTGCGTAATTCAAAACATTTAAATACACGGGTGAAACGAATTATTTGGGATTGATAATTAAAACTGTAAACTTTGTTAAGGTTAAGAATTTATTTGAATTTTGATATGAATATAAACATTGCCTATTCTATTTATGTGTCTAATAAAAACTAATTATTATTGTAAAAAGTATATCATTCTGGGATTGTTGAAATCCAAACAAAATATTAACTCACAGGGTAATTTAAACCAAGAACATAAGCCTTCGAGGAATCTACTCCAGAGGTAAGGGATTTCATGCTCTATTGATATAAAAGCTAGCCAGGATAAAAAAAACCGAACCGAAATAAAATTCCAAATATTCAATTTAAACAAAATATAATAATTAAAAAATATTGCGTAGGTCTTTAATTACCCGGACATCGCAATATGTAGACTACGTCAAAGCATTCGATAGAGTAATACGAAGTAAGTTGTGGGAGATATTAACAAAAATAGGAATACCATACCACCTAATAATGACGATACAGGAAATGTATAGAGAAACTGAGAAACCCACATTTATGCATAGCAGAAAATGAAAATATAAAAGAGGAAAGAAATACAGGATTAAGACTGGGCTGCAGTATGTCGTCGACACTATTTAATATATACTTAGACGATGCTATACGTATATGGAAAGAACAAATCACACATTATACAACAAACCTAAACAATAGAGATTTTTTAATTACCGTGCTCTTTGCGGACGACCAGGCTGTAATAGCGAATACCGAGGATTGCCTGCAACTTGCAATATTTAAGTTGAAGCAAATACTGGAAACCTACAACATGATAATATCCACCAACAAAACGAAGGTAATGACTTTTCGAGGACAGGAGCCGGTAAGATCTAAAATAGTACTAAACAACCAGACTATTGAGCAAACAAGAAGCTTCAACTTTTTGGGTTGCATGATATCGCTATATGAGGAAAAAGACATACAAAACAAATTGAAAAGTTCAACTACATAAACAGAACAATACGAAGAACTTTTAAGAATAAATCAAACCAGAACACAGCAATCAAGTTCTACAAAACGATATCGATTCCAACTATCACTTATGGAAGTGAAACATGGACGATAACAAAAGAGAATGAAAGGCGTCTACAAAGTGCGGAAATGAGGTTCCTCAGAGCAATAGCGGGATATACAAGAATGGATAGAAGGCGCAATACGGACATCAGAAATGAACTCGCAATATTCAGTTTATGTGAACGCATTGAAGAATATAGAAGATATTGGGTGCAACACCTAGAAAGAATGGAAGACAGCCGTATACCGAAGCAAATTTTTAAATATAAACCTAGAGGAAAAAGAAACGTGGGACGACCAAAGAAGAGATAGTCGGACCAAAATAATAGAGTGGCGTAACGCACTTCAAGTCTATGATGTGCTGTTGATGATGATGATGGCCAAAGTGCAGATGCGAACCTCCTTTACAAAATAAGATGTGACGCCACACCGGTCGCCGCCCCTTTCAACCTCTAGACGCAAAAACACCCTCAAATGAGTTTATCCTGTTTATTTCTTAAACGGTTCATAATACGATAAAAATACATCCGAGCAAATAAATTCAAAATTAAATTTTAAACAATAAAGGTTCTAAGGATTTTTTTCATACGAGTTAGACCCGGTTTTACCACCTCTAGTCGAAGTGCTAGTTGACGCTTGACTAATAGTTGACGATCATTTTGCAAGAGTAAAATGATCGTCAACTATTAGTCAAGCGTCAACTAGCACTTCGACTAGAGGTGGTAAAACCGGGTCTTACAGTTTTTATAGAATCTTCATGTAAATGAAAGTCAAATATGGTGCGCACTGCAGAACTCGCCAATTTTTCCCAAATATGTCGTATTTCGCCTCTTTTAACATAAAAATTTACTGAAATAGAAATAAGAAAGGGCAATTATCTATCTGTAATGTTAATTGCTTGTTCGTCAAAATGTATTTTACATCCAAATTTAATTACTGCAATTTTGCCGATAAGTCGGAAATATAATATTCCTTATTTTATGCGACATAATAGCGGTTGTCTATTGCTTACGATGCAGCCGGCTTCACATCGTGTCGAATTTTTCTTAATATGTAACTAATTTTGTCATCTGTGCCCTTTGCATACACATAGTAAATTATAGTGAATGTGATAAATTAATTAATATTGAACAGAAACAACTAACAATGAGTAAATAATGTTTTAAGCGGTAATGGTCTTCTAGTGAGTAGCATTTAAAAATTGTGATGTCTATGGTTAATTACAGGCTTTGGAGCTAGGTTATTAATATATTTGGTGAATTAGCCTAAATATTTGTGTTTTAAGTATAAGATGAAGGATAAAAACATCTCCCATAGTATAACTTTAACGAAATACTTATAATTGGCATTAATATTAACAATTTACTGACGAAATTTAGGTAACGATTTATTCAAATGTTGTGGTCTTATTATACAATAATGCTTAAAAACTTATGAAAAATACATTTTGCCGAAAAAGCAATTGATATTACAGATAGATAATTGTCCTTTCTTATTTCTATTTCAGTAATTTTTTATGTTAAAAGTGATAAAAGTGGCGAAACACGACATATTTGGGAAAAATTGGCAAGTTCTGCAGTGCACGCCATATTTGACTTTCATTTACATGAAGATTCTATGAAAACTGTAACTCTTAGGAAAAAAGTCCTAAGACCCTTTTTTGTTTAAAATTTAATTATGAATTTCTTTGCTCTGATGTATTTTTATTGTATTATGAACCGTTTAAGAAATAAACAGGATAAACTAATTTTGGGGTGTTTTTACGTGTGGGGGTTGAATGGGGCAGCGACCGGCGTGGCGTCACATCTTGTTTTGTAAAGGAGGTTCGCATCTACACTTGTGCTAAATTTTATGCTTCTATTATAAAGTTCAATGTTCTATAGTAATTTTGTTCTTTTCGGTCCGGCTTATTACTATACAATAGTGCTTAAAAAATTATGAAAAATATATTTTGACAAATAGGCAATTAACACTACAGATAGATAATTGTCCGTTCTTAATTTTCTATTTGAGTAATTTTTGTGTACGAATGGCGCAACATGGGGAATTTGGAGAAAATCCGCGAGTTCTGCAGTGCGCGCCATATTTGACCTACATTTACGCGATGATTCTATGGAAACCGTAAGTCGTATCAAAAACATCCTAAGAACCTTTTTGTTTAAAATTTAATTATAAATTTATTTGCTCTTGCGTCTAGGGGTTGAAGGGGCTGGGGTCGGCGTGGCGTCACATCTTATTTTGTAAAGGAGGTTTGTATCTACACTTGTGCCAAATTTCATGCTTCTATCACAAAGTGCAAGGTTCTATCGTAAATTTGTTCCTTACCGTCCGGACTATAAATAAAAATTTAACATTATTGCATTGCTATGATAGAAATTCAAAACACCACATCAACAAATAGGCAAGCGGGGTACATACCAAGCGATAAGGATAAGTACAAAGTACACCTAAAATTTACCTTCGACGTAAAGTAAGTAACCTGATATAACATGCCTAGTTAAGTATGAAATTCAGCTAAGGTTAATCAAATTACCAAGATTACGTAGTTTGTACCGTAATAGCTAGTTTTCGCTTTAATTTATCTCAATGTAACACTGCACTTTCTGCTGTTCTGGAGAAAAAATTTATTATGAGCATTCCCTACCTAGTATGTATATAATATCTAGTATATACCTATTCATGCAATGCTAAAATTTTTTTGGGCTATATTTTGTTTGCTGATGTTCACTTTTATTTTGAGTATTGGACCAAGATAGCTCCCTTTTATCGGATGAAGTTATTTTTTAAAGATTTTTTTATAGTGGTCAGCAACTCGTGGCAATTACTAGAGTTGTAAAATTACATTAAAATGGATCGGTAATGTTTGATGCGTTAGAAATATTATATTTTATGATAATTTTTAAACTATTTTTAGTACATAATAATGTATTTTATTTCCATTAGAATTCTTGGTTAGAATTAACTTCTATTAATTTTAATGTGTTTTATGGTAGCTTGGAATTTAAGACTCAATTTACGCATAATGTGTTTATAGTGCAGAAATAGTACTGCATTGGTGGATTTATAAAGCGGAAAGCTAGCCTGTAAATCCCGATGGAACAATAGACCGCATTAATAAGATGCCCTTCCACGCGATGGTTACCATGGATGGAATAAATTTATAATGTTGAAAATAAGATAGAAAATAAGTTCCGACTAACTTGTATACTAACTGAAAATATTTTGCTTAACCAATGAAAAATAGTTGTAGTTTCCTTCGCATCGCTTCCTTCGATATTTGAGCATCGAAGTAGAATAATTCACTATTTCTACTGCAATGCTTCCGTTTAATTACATTTATATTTTTTATAGTTAAATATTTTATTAATTTAATATGTTACAGTACAGCACATTAATTTAATATACGCAAAACAGTAGTATACGTGTGTACGTAACGGTAGAAAAAAACTGCATCACCTATTTAATAAAAAAAAATCGAGTTTTTATCTAATTGGATGAAATGTATTATTTTAGATTATCAATGATACGTTTTAGAGTTGGAATTAAGTCAGAAGCAATATGATTCTAACATAATTTACAGAAATTTTGTTAATTAAAAATATTTAAAATTTCATGCTCCCCCTCCTCCCTCTTTGCTTTTATCACAGCAGAAATACTTGCTGGAATGGATAAAATTAAATTTTCGATAGTTTGCCTAGAAATATCTTCATACCATGCGTGTTTTAGAGCATTTCTTAATTCATGATTTATCTGAAGTTTCCTTTCTATGATGTTAGCCCCCAGAATAGCCCATACATTTTCTATAGGGATCAGATCTGGAGAATTTTCTGGCCATGGTAACGAAATAATCCCTTCCTCTGCTTTAAAATTTGTTATCTGAAAAAAACTTTTTATTTATTTGATCCTGTATATAGGTAGTATAAATTTATATACAGTTTAAGCAAACACCTTCAACGATTACTTACCCAATTTAGCTCTATCGCATGGGACTGAGTCATCTTGAAAGATGCACTGTGATACCCTGGCGAAGTACTCATTAATGGATGGCAGTAAATAATTAGTTAGAATTATTTCGTAATCAGTCTTCAGTGTTCCCTCCACAAAATGAAATTCTACCATTTTGTGAAAAGAAAAACACCCCCAGATCATTTGACCACCTGGTTTCGTCATGGTCCACTGGAAACATGCAGTAATTTTCAGTCCAATTTTTGTAAGTTTTTGTCCACTCTAAACAACTACATCGCATTTTATTAGTTAGATGTGGCTTTTTTTCGGGAATTCTTGCATAAAATCTACTGTCACGAAGTCGTCTTCGCCTTTTTTAAACACTGATTTTAACTCTAGCCGAATGTTTGAACTCCTTTCTGATATCGACGTCTGTTTTATAGCGATCCTTAAACACATTTGCGTCAAAAGCCTGTCCTGCGATTTTGACGTTTTTCGAGGTCGTCCACTTCCTTTCGTACGATTTGTGGTGTTTGACTCGAAATATTTTTTTATAAACCGTGCTACAGTTGCTTATTGCAACCAACTTTGATTGCAATTTGACGTGTCGACATTCCCACAGGCGAAAATGCAATAATTTGTGTTTTATTATTTTCATTTAATTAGTCATACAGTGCGAATGAAATATTTTACTAAAACTCGAGCGGTGGTTGTTTTACCGCCCTCGTGTATTAATATACTATTTATATACATAACATCATAATATTAACAAAATTATCGGCGGTCCTGAAATTATATTCCATTTGTGCCGCGCCGTAAATATTTTTGCAGCATTGTTTGTGATTGCCAATTAAGCACATATAAATGTGAATCGCACAAAAATCAAGCCCATCATATCAAACAATGACGAGACATTTACATGACGTCGTTCTGGATGTCTCTATTAGGCACGCAATAATACGAAAAACACTTAGGCTAAATTGAAAACACCAGCGGGATTTATAAACCTATTATGAATATACATAGAATAAATTTAATAGATGTTTCAGTAAATCTCCATTTATGAAAACACATTAAACGCATTACACTTCCAAATGCAATCTACTTTATCATTAGTAATTTAACAAGTACCTACTCACCAAATCTGCGAATACATAAAAAATGAAGATACTTTTCAACTACATGGCTACAAGCTTAATCTTTTATGAATCTATGCAATAAAAAATACAAATGTTATTTATCTAGCCAATTCAAAATAATAGGTACGTACCTGCCTAAGTATTAAAATAAATTTTATGCAAACTTCTATCAGGTGATTGTTTAAAATATTATTAGAAAAATATTGAAATAATTATATCAATCAGTTTCACAAATAATTATCATCTATTTAAATACTGAGTTATGTTTTGGTGGTTAATAGAAATACGAAATAACAATCTATCAACAATTTTTAATAATATATTCATTAGATAATCCTAATAAATTATCCTGCATAACACCTACACGATTTTCTTAAAAAAATTATTTGGGAATAAATATTTATTCGTAGGTTTGCTAAATTCAAAATTTTAAAAATTTATTTGAATAAACAACTACATAATATATTAATTATTTGTGTAATTACTTACGTCAATGGTATATTGTGTACTACTTATACAGGTATTAGATACATAAAGGTTGTAATAATTAGTAAGGCTGTTTAAATTATTATAAAATTTTATTGTTTGTTTTAATAATTACAATTACCGAGGATCTTATCACGAAATATAAATCAGAGTGTTCCGTAACTAATGGATGTAGCAAAAATCGGAAACTCTACCCTACACTACACCTCTTAGGCCATTTATTTGTATTTACATGTTGTGTTATTTATAACACAATCAATTAGTAAAGTAATTTGCTTTAACATCGTGCCAATAGAAAAAGACACAAGTTATAAAAAATAAACCATTTCAAAATTAAAAATTGGGAATTAAGTTGAAGACAAACGGTAATCTCAAGTTTAGACTACTCTGAAGGGACAGCTTAATGAAAAAAAAACTAAAAATAATTGGGTTGCCTTGAAGGAGCAAACCCGATAAATTAAAGAGTTTCACGTACTTAAATGATTCAGTTACGTACTCGTATGTAAATCATCAATGTAAATAGGTACATGAATAGCAGTCACAAATAACATTTAATTATGCAATCAAAATTCTTTAATATGCAACTTCTCTCATTTCTTTTCAGATGAATTTTGAGACGGTTAGAAAAAAGTTCTTTTTCCATCCGGCATCGAACCGAATATTTCGCATGAGCGGTTGACGCGCTTCACCGCTAAGCTTATATAACTTACCTCACTAAATAAACAAGCAGACGAAATTTGCCAGATCAATCACTTGTGATTCTTGATATCCTTAACTACACAGATAGAATAAATTGACTAGAACGAGGGCCATTTAAATGCGCGATAACAATTTGTGGAATTCAGTTTTCCGGCATAAGTGGTATAAAATCCATCAGAGTAAACAAGTAAGGTTATTTAACATGTTTTTCAATTCAAATTTTATTTAGAAATTAAGACCATGATGGTACAACAAAAATGAAACAACAAACAAACTCGAGGAATCAATCATCTGCACTTCAAAATGACCTAAATTGGGATCCATACAAACAAATTGTATCGTCCCGTTGTCATTATAAGGGTTCGATGCTTGAATAAATTTACCCTGATAAAATGTGTCGTACAAATTTTATGGAATTATGTTGAAAAATAAAATCAGAACTGCAAATTACGATAAGATACACTTTTTGAAAGATTGATACATGTGGAAACATCAATTTTATTCTTCTGTTTTATATTACAATATACTAACAAAAAATTAAAAGGGAGTATGGTCAAAAACTAACATCATATTATGAAGTGGGCTATAAAATTATACATATCGCACCCCCAATGCAAAACTAACATAACTCAAAAACGAAGTTTCGAGATAATGAGCCTTGAATATTTCACGTTGCATTTAAACATAGCAAAGTAATACTGTCACAGAGTAGTCCCCATAGTTTAATATTGAAGCTACAGTTATGAAAGTTTTGCACTATAAAATATTGAATTTAACCAATATTTTAATGTTCATAACTCGAAATCGTCATTTTTTGAGTTGTGTTGGTTTTGCATTGGGTGTGCGATATATAGTATGCCTAAGAGCATTCTGATTTAAACAGTCGTAGTAATATTATGTAGTTGATTTAAAATAGAATATTTAGAATAAATAGTTTATAAAACTTTTTTATATTCGGTATATGGACTCTCAATGGAGTCACTAATAAAGATCCGAAAAGTTCTCACCTGCCCGTGGGATGAAACATCTTTTCTTGTGAAAACCACCCCTAATGAAGACTCGGGGTTTTCTTCCGAACCATTAGTGAAACGAAGAGAAGTATGAGAATGAAAATATTTATTATTAAATTCTACCATCAAAGTGTAATACCTATTCACCATTTGGCTAATCCTCAGCCAATACTCACGAACAACGTTCCAAGTTCATGTAATGGTGGGTTCATGCAAAATATTTAACGTAACTTAATTTAATTTAAAATAGTTCAATGTATAGTCCATCTGGTTTTGAATTGCAGTAGAGGTCGCGTTGAACGGCAAGTCAGATTTACACTGGGAAACGTCAAATAATTAAAGTGCACGAGTGACAAAAACCAAATGTCACTTATTTGATACTTGAAATAATCGAGTTAAAAGTATTTTTTTATCAAATAGCAATTTATCTTGTACAAATTATTTAAATTTGCCAGAAACTTTTAGAAAAAAATATTCGTAAGTCATCAATCGCAAATAAAATTTTGGCAGTGTAAACCTGTAAAAATTTTAACCAATCACGTTCCGAGTTCACAATTTTAGTACAATCTAGTTCTGCATTCTTAAAACGGATGGACTATAGGTACGTAACCTCATATAGGGATTTATGATATACTCTATTTAAATTAATTTAACTTAACCTTTGGAAATATTGATCAACTCAGTATTATACCAGTTATGCTAGATGAGATTTTATCTGCGCATGAGTGGAGATACGATCCACCAACGATATTTATTGAAACCAGTTGCAACCCGGCAAGAAGTAGTTTTTACGCATGCCTCATTCTTACGTTAAAGATTCTTATATATCTAGCCCGAACCGGACCAGTTTCTTAAATTAAAATAAATTAAATTATTATTATTTATTAGATAGCTCTCTAGTTCTTGAATACCCTTGGCTTGTTTGGCCACTTTAGTCCAGTCCTTTTGCTCGTTCTTTCTAGTCTCTGATATGCATCGTTTCCAAATCCTCACGGACTTCATTCCCCCATTTATTCATTGGTTTTCCTCTACGTTTTGTACCATCTATCTCGGACGTCCACATCTGGTGTACTATTCTATCTTCGTTCCTTTTCAAGATGTGTCCAAGCCATATTATTCTCTAGGACTTTACAACGCCCACTATACTTGGTTCGTAAAATAACTCGTATATCTCTGCATTGGTTCTTTGCCACTGTCCATCTATGTTTCTTCCTCCAAATAATTTCCTGTATATCTCCCTTTCCCATATTCCTAATTTTTCTAGCGTCCTTTTTAAGGATCACAGTTCACATCCATATAATACAGTTGGTCTTATAATCGTCTTGTAAATTCGGAGTTTTATCGATTTGGCGAAGGTTTTACTGCCAATCACTGGCCGCAGTGCAAACGTTTGCAAACGCTAACTCTTTACCTCTTCATCTCCTCGTGGATTTCTTGTAATGTTTGTTCCGAAGTGGTTAAAACTTTCTACCAAAGTTTAGCTCTTTGCCTTTTTTCCATCTAACGCGTAGGTATTTCTTCGTCTCAAACGGTTTATCTTCCCATGCCATAATTACTTCGTCTTTTCTTCGTTGACCTTTAGCCCCATATCCTTTGCTGCTATTATCAATCCTTTTAGTATATTTTCCAACTCCGTCCTTGTTCTTGTCAGAATGGTTATATCGTCTGCAAATGTCAAACAATGGTGTTTTCGTTGGTATAATATTCTGTTTATGTTTATGTTCGCCTTTCTGATTACATTTTCTAGCGTTATATAGTTATTAAACAGAACCGAAGATAAGGGATCTCCTTGTCTTAATCCTGTCTTTATTTCGAAAATTTTGGAAAGCATACCTCCTACTCTAACTTTATTGTGGGTCTCTTTTAATGTCATTTGGACCAGGTTGATCAGTTTCGTAGGTATTCTCATCTCATACATAGCCTCATAAAGTTCTCTTTCTACACTATCGTACGCCTGTATAAAATCTAGGAACAGTAGATGAGCTTTTAACTTAAGCTCATTGCTTGTATCTCTTTTAGTGTGTAAATTTGATCTATTACCGATCTCTCTTTTCTTAATCTGCACTGGTACTCTCCTAGTATCGTTTCCAAATATATTCTTAATTTGTTTTTTACGCATGTAGCTATAATTTTATGTATTACATTTAATAGTGCTATACCTCGGTAGTTTTCACATCTAGTTTTATCTGCTTTCTTATATAGTCCAGTCAAATTAGACGAAAAACGGGGTTCAGCTCGGAAAAATTCCCACCTAGCTGAATTTTGGTACACATCTTTATGACATCGTTGTAAACAATATGTAAAAAGTCGACCTCGATATCATGTACGCGTTAAAGGTTATTCGAGGTCAAAGGTCACGAAATTGGCCTTTTTTTTAATATCTCGTTTTTTATTAGTCGTACAATAAAAAGTTTTAGATACAATTTGTAGAGGAGGTAATTATCTACAAAAATGGTCTTATGACATTTTCACGTTAAGTTGATAGTTTTTGCGTTATAAGGCCAACAAAATGGACACTATAACTTTTTATATATTCGTCAGTATGGTCATCGATTTCTATGTCTTTAGCAACAAATGTCGATAACGCTAAATGTAGTAATATGTGACCTCTAACTGCTCTTGCATAAGCATGTCCATCTAACATTTTATCCACAGAATTTGGGGCATAAACAACACTAAGAACTTCTTTAAGAGCGCGCTGCGAAAAGAGAGAGAGGGAAGCAGTAGATATGATGTTGAAAGAAGCCTCTAATCTTTTGTAGATTTAAAAAATTTTAAAAAATTATTTGCGCCATATCTAAGGGAACTCTTGAACCCTTTGTGCATTAAGTTGATTTTATATAGTTCAAAATTCCACTAAGGGCACTTTTTGATTTACAAGTTTTGTACAAGTTTTCTATAATTGATGATGAAATCGCTTCAAAATCAGGTTTTGTCCTTATAATGATCTGCAGAAGGCAATAACGAAGTTTCATTAAGATCGGTTGTCATAAAAATTCAAAATTGTCCTTTTTCATAAATTAAATTAACCTATTTACTTTTAATTTAAAGCGCTCAAAATTGGTTATTGCCTTCAATAGTCTTTCCTTATTAATATAAAAAAAGAATTACATTGATACGACGTTTAGTTTTTTAAATTTGTACAAAAGATTAGAGGCTTCTTTCAACATCATTCCCTCTCTCTCTTTCCGCAGCGCGCTCTTAAGTCCACTACCTGCCATTAAGTATCCTATCCATCCAAGAAAAGACATGAGCAAATGAAAACCTCCAAGCCGTATTATAATTTTTGAAAGTTCTGATCCAGGTTCAGAAGCTGCAACTATTTCACGAGCTTTTATAAACAGCGGTTGATCAAACGTCACGACACATGCTTCATGGCCATGCAACTTCATGTTGTCGTGAATAGAGTTCAAGGTTGTGTAAATTGTATTTAAATTACTTGCTGGATGATGAATAAATGGCAAAAATAGGATACGAGATGTTGAAAATGTATTATTTTTTTTTGTGAGATACTCTATAAAACCGTTCCAACCTGGTACATCCGAGACAGTTTTCCATTTTCGTACATCCACAAGAAATCCATTTTTTTGCTCAATCCAGAAACACCAAAATTGTCATAGATTTTTAAAGGCACATGAGCGATAGCAGCAATGTCTTTTGCAGCTGGGATTGTTTTTAATCTTGGTATCTCTTCGTCAACTATAACTGCACTTTTTGGGGTCACTATTTGAATAACTCCCATAATGTGCACTGTATTATGTCCATCAATCGTATAAATATTAATATCTGCGTTGTCTGCAGAATACTGTATAAATGCGCCTGCCTCGGGCGATAGAATTTTGGGTTGAGGGTGATTAACAACAGCGCTTTCGTACAATAGAACTTCATTGTATGTGTTTGCAAATCCTAGATTTGATAACATATCTAATAGACGTTTAGATCCATATCTTCTATGAAGAAATACAGATATACCGAGTAATAATCGGGACAAAAAAGATCGCGGGCGAGTGCACTTCATTATTGCATGACTTATTGCGGTACATTTATTTTCCAATTCATTAATATTACCTTTTTTATTTTTAATAATTGTTTGTTTTAAAAAAAACAATAGACTGTGTGGTATATTTTCATTAATATCATCGAACATTTGATTTACTGGAGGATATGTATCGGTATTAATCAAGACAGAACGAATGTCCTCTCTGATAATTGCTGCTGCCGCTTCTACAACACGTAGACGTTCTTCCGAAACATTAGATTTTTTATTTTCATACCACGATTGACACAAAATTCTTTTTTTGCGTATCAAGAAAACAAATAATTCTTAATTTAGCGTGTTTTGTAGTTATTATAATATCTTTTCCATAACGAGCAGTTAATTTATAAATCGAATAACCTTTAACGCGTACATGATATCGAGGTCGACTTTTTACATATTGTTTACAACGATGTCATAAAGATGTGTACCAAAATTCAGCTAGGTGGGAATTTTTCCGAGCTGAAAATCTAATTTGACTGGACAGGCGAGACCGCACCTAGGGGGCTAAAATCCTCAATTGGAGGAACGCCGGCTTGGGATTTTTATGAGAATTTTGGGGGTTTATTAGAACACTTCAATATAGGTACATCTTTGCCAATTTTCAGCTTGCCCGGACCTTCGGTAAGCTCAAACCAAAATTTCGCCTTCGGTACTTGGAAGATACTATAACTTTGGCAAATTTTGAAAAAATTTATTTTTCTCTTCATTTTCCAACCTTGGCCACAATTTCAATTAATTTATTATTAAAAGCATTTCCCGTGCCCGAAAACATATCTCTCCCTGCAACGAATCAATATTGTGCCATTTTAAGGGTGGGTCGTGTGTTTGTGCAAAAACTATCAACTTAACGTGAAAATGTCATAAGACCATTTTTGTAGATAATTACCTCCTCTACAAATTGTATCTAAAACTTTTTATTGTACAACTAATAAAAAACGAGATATTAAAAAAAGGCCAATTTCGTGACCTTTGACCTCGAATAACCTTTAACGCGTACATGATATCGAGGTCGACTTTTTACATATTGTTTACAACGATGTCATAAAGATGTGTACTAAAATTCAGCTAGGTGGGAATTTTTCCGAGCTGAAAACCTAATTTGACTGGACTAATAAGGTATATCGAACATACTACATATTACTATAGGTATTAGTGCTAATTTCCATGTTTTTGGCATCTTGTTCTTTAATCCATATTCCTTTTATCACTTTTATGATTATTTTGTGTAATTGTTCTCCACCGTATTAAATTAGTTCAGCCTGTATGCCGTCTTCTCCTGCACTTCGATTATTTTTAAAGTTCTTTATTACCTCTTGTATCTCTTCTTCCTTTGGAGCTTCGTCGTTACTATTTCTTCTTTCTCTTCATTATTTTCTTCTTCTTGTTAGTTGAAAAATTCTTTAAAATACTATGTTCATCTTTCAATTGTGTCTTCTTTTGCTCCGACTAGATTTCCTTCCTTATCTCTACAGAATGATGTTCTTGTTAGGTATCCTTTTTTCATTTTCTTGGTGCCTTGATAAAAGTTTCTCACTTCGTTGTTGGTGTATTTTTCTTCTAATTCTTCAAGTTTCCTAATTTTATATTTTTTTTGTTTTCTCTGATTATTCTTTTGCATCGCCTTCTTTGGTTTTATTGTCTTTGCTTACTTTTCTTCTGTTTTATTGTTTAACATTATTTCTCTTGCTTTTGCTCTCTTTTTTAATCTCTTCCTTGCATTTTACATCAAACCATTAATTTTAAATTTTACTGTTAGGTGTTGCAAATCTTACCGCTACCAATTTTATACTATTATTCATTGTTGTTACCATTTATCCCATGTTTCCATGTCCATTTTCTGTTCTTAGAAGTTTTCCATCTCTTCTCGATATTTTTCTTGTTTACTTTGGTCGATCAGTTGTAATTCTTTCGATTCGCTTCTTTGGTTTTCTCTTTTGTTGTTCTTACTTGGTAAAATTTGTTTTAACTTTATCCTCAACATGAAATGGTCTGAATCTATGTCCGCTCCTCGATACGTTCTTATATTGTCGATACAGTTCTTATTTTCGTTTTCTACTATTATAGGGTCGATCTGATTAGCATCATATCATGATGGGTATTAGCATCATATTCATGTACCTTTATGTATTTCCTTGTGTCGATAGTGAGTACTTTTGATTTCCATATTTTTTCCTATTGCGAATTCTATTGCAAATTTTCCTTTTTTAGGCTTCTATACAAAGTATAACAAGAAGCCTTATGATCTGGTCATTTGTTTCTTTATGCAGACTAAATTTATCAATTGTAGGTTGGTACATTGTTTCTTATCATAGTTTAGCATTCCAGTCACCTACTACCAGCTTTATATCATATTTGGGTATTTTTTCGTATATTCCATCTACTTAGTTGCTCGTAAATTTTTTCTTTAGTTTCGATGTCTTTATTTTATGTGGGTGCATGTACATTTATTATACTTAGTCTCTTATACTATTTTACCTCTTAATCTTAATAGGCATTGTCTGTTTGTTATATGTGTAAAATTGATCACCTCTGCTTTTAATTTTTCATTTACTGTAAATCTCGTAGGTACCACATTTTTTATACCGTTGCTACCTTGTTTTGTTTCTTGTAAGACTAAAATTTTTTTCATCACATTTATTATCTGTTTAATAAAGTTTTTTATTAGTTTTTCTTCAGTTTTTACTTTATTATTTCGCTTTCCATTATCTTTTCCGTTTTGTCGCCTAGTCAAACTCGTTAAAATAATTGCTTTCACTTTACTGTATGATAGACACGCATGTATTAACGCTTATCGTGTCGACACTTTAATTTATATTAAATTATGTTACGTTAAATATTTTGCATGAACCCACCGACTTGAAAAACTATATAAACTGAAACAAGTGATATGGTTCCTAAATTTGGTATACACATTCTAGAGTACTGTAGAATGGAATATCCGTGGAGTTCCCGTCTCTCGGGGACGCATCATCACATAACGTTCAGAACAGCATACCCTAAACGATGCATATGTGAAGTTGTTTGCAATTATCTCGTAAACGGTGCATCACCTGAAGAATTTTATATCTGGTTCAATTGAAGGGGAGACATTTTTAAATACAATTTATATAAGTTTTACTCTAAATCCAATACTAAGTTATAGTGCGGTATAGATGCTAGAAGTGGGAGGTGTATGGATAAATTTCGTATTAATTTGATTGTGTAAATAACTACCAAACGAGTTTTCACACGTGAAACTCGGCGTATATTTTATTTTACAGTATAATCGTATAATCTTTAATAAAATATCAATAGTTGAGCAATTATTTAAGCCCAAGTACGAAATTTATCAATCCCCCCTATTTCCAGTCTCTGTACTGCACAAACTATAACGGTTACGTCAAACTCTGTTGAATAATTTTTGTTCAACATTTTTTTGGCATCATTTTACCCGATATAAAGTTTTTCAGGTGATACACCGTTTACGATATAATTGCAAATTTTATGATGAAACTTTCATGATATAAGAGAACTCGATTTTTGCGATTGAATAGTCAATAGTCTCGAGATATAATATTCAATTCTACAGTACTTAAGAGTATGTAAATATGTATACCAAATTTCAGAACTAGACAATGTATTTCCACCAATATGCTTTTTAGGCTAATTATGATTGTTAGCCAACTTTGAACATTGTTTGCGTTAGGATTAGTCAAGCGGTCAATATAACACTTTTGGCGTATGATTGAATAACTATAAATATTTTTATTTGCATTATGTTTTTCGTCCAACTAACAGTTCGGAATAAAAATGAGAAAAACCAACATCAAGTCCCGATTGGGAGTGGATTTCCACGAAAAAAAGAGGAATTTTCTTCTACCGCTGAGGTGAAAACTTTTCGATTCTTTTTCCTGTCCTTATTAAGGACAATTAAATTAATATAAAATTAATATAAAAACTTTATAATTTTTTTTCATATTTGTTTTATTTTCATCTAATTTACGTGGATTAATAAAAGAATATTCTAAAGTGCACCGTTTCAGTGTTCTAGACACATTAAAATTTCAAAAGACTTAATCCAACAGTATCTATGTACATGTTTTGTTTTTGTTTATTAAAAAATTTTGTTAGTGATTAGAAAAGTAAGTAGTGGCGAGTGCTACATTTTTAAATCAAGAATATATTAGTATTTCATTTGTCTACCAGGCTTTATCGTACGTGCAGTGATAAGAGAATATCGATAAAAACGTCCTAATCGGAGAGATCATTTAAATCGCAATTGTAATAATTCTAATTGAAAATGATTAGAAAAACTATTATAAATAATAATATTAAACATTTAATTTGTACATAACTCCGAAACCTGTACACTTTACATAGCTTTAGAAAATGTATATTTCAAAACTGTTTGAACCAGAATGACCTCAACTGTACACATATAAATGGTACTTAAATTAATATTACATATTCGATATACCATTTTAGTTGTGTTATAAATAAAATACAGTTTTTTGAAATTAAGTATTAAAATTTTATTTCTTCTTCTTTAAGTGCCGTGCCTGATTCCAAGCCTATGCGATCCCTCTCTCTATAAGAGATCATAATTCAAAGCTAAAAAATTTTTTAATGTTTTAATTCAGTACAATTTTATACGAAGACTAATTGACATATGAAAATATAGTTGTAATAAATTGGGTAGTAAGGTGTAGTTTGAATAAATCGTAAGTACTGGAATAAAAACTCAAAAAGGGAATGCAATATTTGTATGCAACGAATAGTAACTTAAAATGCTTGACTATAAAAGAATTAATATTATGTCACGTATTTTTAACTTCCGTTCACCAAAGGAAGATGTGCCAAGCATTGATAGCCAACGAAACAATGTAGAAATACACTTAAGATGGTAGGTATTTAATACGAGTTTCGACTATCAATTAGCAAGTTTTAACCACGAAGCACTTTCAATATTTATTTTTAGTTTAAAAAATTAAATAATGGAGTCGTATTTAAAATTGTTTATTGTGGTACTATTTAGCGGTTAGGAAGGGTTTTTATCTAATATCTGTTTAAAAAGCCTAACAAAACATAAAACGACAACACAGCTACTTAGAACAGTTTTCTCAGTGTAAGTAAAAATAATAACCAAATATTTATATCAAACGCAATAGGTTGTTTCTGTTACATTACGACATTTTCAGACTATCAAATTAAAAATGATGATAATATTTTCATTTACAAATCTTCATAATAATATTATACTAGCATTATCAAAAGATTACTTAACTAAATTTGATATAAATTCCTGTATTGTTAACAAGCAATTATAGTTAAAATTTATTTTAACTCTGAGTCCACATTCCAAGCAGAGGGTGTGTATAAATGTTTAATTTAATATTTTTGTTTTAAACTTGAAAGGTGCCTATTGTTTAAAATTTTGTATTCTAATACTGTCCTAAGTTTACTGGTGGGAGTTGACCATAATTTTCATTATAGAATTCATAAAGACACATCAAAACTAGTAGCAGTTTACGTTGAGCACGTGTCTTTGAAGGAAGTGAGTCAGAAAGAATAATTAAACCAAGACATTTTTATAAGTCTTGCTGGTACCTTGTGTAAAACAGCATACAATTTTCTCAGTTAAAAAGGTGCGGTTTGTGTCAATTGCCTACTTTTGCTTATGTTATATTTGTTTTTCAAATAATAATATTGGTGCTAATGTGATTGTCACTAACTTTCGCATTGATGAATTAGTACTTACAGTTTTAGTACAAAACGTAATTGACGAAGGTTTTAATGTGCCAATGGTTAGTTTCCAAATTTTGTATATTTTGATTAATGGATTGTGACTTTATCTTGAATGAATTGGAAAACCAAGAAGGCAAGATGTCGGCATAGCTGAAAGTTTTGAATAACGGCTATGTCACATCCAGCCAACTTACGTTTGCCAAAAGCGACATTATCCAAAAATTTTGATGTGCCTGGAATTGTAGCTTAACATTAAAGTGTTAGAAACTGTAATTTATTGTGTCATTTTTTTCAGGTATATACGCAAGGTACGTATACATTAATTTATTATTAATAATTTATATATTACTGTTTTAATCTGGGATGTATACATATTATATTAATGTACTACCAGAGGCTACAAGTATTTATTACGTAGCTTACAAAAAATGAGAACTAATTATTCTTTGGTATTTTGGTAGATTTTTGTACAAATAACAATATTTTAACGCGTTTCCTTTTAGTAATATATCACCGAGGTGTTCAAGTGCCAAAACTGAGTTACGTGAAATTAATTGATAATATAGTGATAATAGTAATCGTAGTTAGTATAGTGTCGAAAAAATAATAAATAAAAATGTGAAAATTGAAAATTCTTCATTAATTTGTTTTATTAATCTAAACCTACTATAATAAGGTGTTTCCCTAGTGTTATAAGTAAGTTGAAAAATCTCAGGTGGAGGAAAAAATATGAAAATATTATAAGTATTTTATGAAAAACATCCAATAAACGTATAAACAATGTAATTGCTTCCATCGCCTTTGATGACTAGAAAAACTGATGTTTTAGTTTTATAAAATTGTAATAATTTTATCAATTTGCATAAAATTTTGAAAGATTGCTGTTTTTGATTGTTACGCATCACATACTAAATTTTCATTGTTAGTATCTTTAGTATGATGTAGTATAATATAGTACCTCAACCATGAGTGCCTCGTTTAAGATGGAGATTGCAGTTTTCTTTTAAATTGGGTTTTGGTTATTTTGTTAATACTCTAGTTTAATTTCTTGAAGTGTTGGTTTAGATAAAAACGATCCTTTTGTAAAAGGTCTCCCAAGATAATTGTTTCCGAGAAAATGTAGTAAAATTAATCTGATTGTAATTTAAAAATTATAGATACTGTTCATGTATCTTATGTTCACTGCTTGTGAATTGACAATTTATTGTAATAATTTTTTTTTACTGTCTATTCAAATTTCTAAGAAACGGTTAGTTTTAGACATTAGATGCTTTTGGCAAGAATACCTTTTCTCTGTTCAATACTTGAAGAAATGTAAATAATAAATTAGAACATGCTCGAAAACGATTATTTATAATTCAATATCTAAATATATTTTTACTTATCTAAATGCGATAAAATTAATTTTTTAAAATGTTCAATGGCATGCAAAATTAAAAAAAAATTTGGGATGAGTTGCTTTGTAAATTTTTTTTAAGTAAAGCACCAATCGGTCTAAACCTGATTTTAGCAATTTTGGCTTAGGGATGTAAAAGAAGAGTGTTCTAAAGGTGACATCGTGTTTCAGAAATCAAATTTAGTTGTCAAAAATAAATGTTTTAATATTTGAAAATAAAAATTTATGCCAATGATGAATTTATTAGCTTGGCTGCTGATGATGAAGCAGCTTTATAAACAAATTTACGAGTGAGTATTATGCTACATTGCCATAATAACATAGTCAGTGGCGGATTTAGCTTATTTGGAGCCTGATGTTAAATATTATGTTATTGGGGACCCCTACCCGTAGTTGTATTCCACAACAGTACTTAAAAAAGAGATTAGGCTTCAGCTTTGTTAGCTTCTACAGATTCGTCGCTGCATAAAGTTTAAAAGAAATTATAAATAGTGGTGTTCTAATTAGCATCCATGTTAATAATTGTTATTATAAACTCGGAGATGTGCCCGATAAAAAATGAAATTTTGCTTATACTCGAGTTATACTCTAATGTGGAAAACTCATGTCAGATATGATCCATCTCCAAAATATACGGATAGTTTCGTACGTACAAAGTTTTCGCAAACACAAATTTTGCGTAATCATTTGTAATTATTTAATCAGATATAATTGGAGTTGAAACAATTGAATTTTTGCGAAAACCTTTCGGGCATGAAAAACTGCTCTAATCAGTACCAAGTATAAATTTAAAAATATCGTATATCTAAAATCTTTTAAATCATAGGTAAGTCACTTACTATATTATTACTACAACCAAAGATATTGCAATGATATTTACTTTGCCAATGGCAATTCATTAAATCGTTAACAAATAAAAACAAACTTGCATGAGATTTCGTACCCGAAAGAGTAAATAATTCAAATTTAAGTTAAATCGGAAAGGTAAAATACAATTGAGATAAAAACAAGTTACAAAGAATACAAAGGTTTGAAAATAAAAATGTAAATGAGACAAAATTGAATCCTATAAATGTTGTAAAATTTAAATTTAGTTATAAGAATTTTAAAATTGTTAATTGGCTTAAATTAAAAGTGTTAGTTTATAATATGGTATCATGTTGCACGAACAGAAAAGTTTACATCTCAGAAAAATGTAGTGGACTCGTTGAAAAGTTGAACAAAAGCGGCAAATGTGTTAACCTAAAAAAAAGACATGAAAACATTAGAAGTGACATATGACAGTTGATAAAAATTTGAATACTTACAATTTGATAATTTGATCAAGGACGTTAAAAATTTGGTTACCAAGGAGATAACAAAAACAAGGGGTTGCGTGAAGATAAAAAAACGTGTGGTATGTAAATTTGAACTCCTGAGTAAAAATAATTAAACTTTTGCGAAAAGTGCGAAAGTAAAGAGATCTGAAAGTGAATAGTTGTTTAGTCACGGTTGATACGTGCAAATCATAAAAGACAAAGTAAAAAACCATTACGTACCAGAAATAATAAAAAATCAGTGTTAAAGTGCAAAGATTGATAAGAGTGGTGCAGCCTGAAAAATAGGATTGATCGGCACTTGGATTTGAGTGACAAGAAGCCACGAGTGGAGCAGAGAGGTTCACTGCATCACAGCAACAAGATAACTAAAGAAAAAAGCATACTAACTGTCGGTAAGAGAACAATAATTACCACTATTTATTTAACGAGAAAGATACGCGGTCAATTTAAAAGGAAGTGCAACGAAAGAAAACGGTATTTAAAAAAAAGTTGTGGGGAATTAATTGAGAAAACATTGTTTGAATTTTGTATTTGTTTAATAATTTATTTGTTGTTCAATATATATTACATTTTGCTGAATTTTGGATTTTTCTTTGAGAACATTTGTATTCTCGAGTTATTAAGTCCACAGAGTAAGCTAGAGAGGAAAATTATCCAGAACTACTTGACAGGTAAGAAATCACATGCAAGTAAACAAAAGATTAACCGAGGAAATATTAATTTAATTACAATTCAAATTTTTCATAACGGATTTTCATTCACTTTAAATAAAATTGCTATAGACGAGGTACAATCCAGCCGTATCATAGTATAAAATTTGTAGATCCAAAGTGGGGCATTGTAAAAGGCAGGATAACACTGCAATATCTACTTACAACATAATATAATAATATTATGGGAGGCTCGGGGTTACAAGATGCAGCGTGCACGAATAGATTTTATGCGATATAGATTTATGTAGGGTAGGGTGGTCAACAGTGGATCGGTGGTACACAGTGAATCACTCATTTATTAGTTACACCATTGTATGCATGCGCTTCCGCGAGATGTACGTGGTAGCCAATGTGATCCCTCATTGACTCATTTCATAACTGAGCGGTTCCGTTGATGGTAGGATGTTCACCAGTTACATTTGTGGTTTAAAGCCTCCATTTGTTATTATCAGGTAAGTTGAACTTTTTGTGTAATTTGATCAGATCTTCTATGATAGATTTCTGGATGTTTTCATTGTTTTAAGAAATAATTAACGCACGTGAGGACACTTGAATAACAGGGTTTACTCAATTTGTTTTGTCAAAACCACGGTTTGAAAATTAAATGGTGGGTTGGTCTACAGTGGATCAGTGCTACATGGTTAATCAAAACATGGTCAAAGAACAGGATGTAAGATTCATCCTTCCGAATCCAATAATTAGCGGTACCGCTAGGCGACGGTCTTATTATAATTTCTCAGTTGATCTTTATCTATTGAAAATGTGCTAATTTTTTTATTTTCCTATATTTTTATCTCGAAAATGTATTTTTTCTGTTTCTCTATAATATATTTTTTTCGAAAATATATTGTTTTTCTATATTTTTAGTTTGAAAATCTGTTAGTTTTTCCATTTTAAAATATGTGCAATAATCGTGGTGGCTGATCCACTGTTAACCGTGGGCCGATCCAATGTGGACCACCCCCGGTCAACACTGAATCATTATGCACTTAAAATTAAATAATTTTTTTCATAGTTTGCTTGTAATACAACTTAGTTTAAATTACCATATTTCGATAAGATTATAGTCCATGTTACTCTACCCAAAATTTCCACAAACTTCATGTATTATTTTCCAAAATATATGGGTTTGAAAAATTGGTGATCCACTGTCGACCACCCTACCCTAATCATAAAGTAGTCAAATTATCTGAGCGGAAAAAGGGGCAATATGTGCTATTAAAAAATAATATTATTATTAGTGCAAGAAAATTGGACAAATTTTGATCAAAAAATCCAAAATTGGTCTTCTGCGATTTTTCGATGGTACGGAGTTTGAAACGTCTAAACCCTGAGCTATAATACCGAATTCCTCGTAGGAAGTTGAAATTTTTATTGAAAATTATGGTTTTCAGCAAAATATTTTTAAATAAATTTCTATTTCAGATATATTGTTTATTATAATATAGATCATTAAAAATATTAATTAGAGTTAAAATATTTTAACAACATCTTCAAAATCATTAAATGAAGAGTTTCCGAAAAATTGTCAGGGAGTTCTGATTTTTGGATGTCTTAAGGTTTGGGGTGCTAATAAAAACTCTGGGTTGTTGATCTCGGCGATTGTAACAAAAATGGCGCCATTATTAAATATTGATATCATAATAACAATATAGCTAAAATAGAAATCTGTTCAAAAATATTTTGCCGAAAAACATCATTTTCAATTCTTCACTAAAAATTTCAACTTCCGACGAAAAACTCGATAAGAATCTTAAGGTTTAGACACGGGAATAATTAGTATGTTAATAAAGTACGTTACCATTACTTAACAAAATCCGTCAAACAATTGGATTTTTTTTCGCAATTTTCTTACACTATATCAGATAGAGAAGCAAATTAATATAATAATATAAACAATGTCTAGGTAGCCGGTACCGGTTACTATATTGAAGGCCGGTAGTTTACGTTCATTGATTAATTATTTAAAAAGGGTGGAACTAACGGCATAGTGCATAATACTAATAAGTTGCAGATAGGTATTGAACTTAAGAAATGAAAATAATTTCAGACTCCATTTCTGAAGATTCGCAGTTTTGTGTAGATACCTACATTAATATTCCAATGCCTTCAATTTTAGTTACTTTGTGGAAATTTATTAAACAAGCGGAACATGTCCAAAAAAGGTATTAAAAATATGATATAGCATAGTTACATAATAATAAAAATTAAAACCACTCAGCTAGCAATGCTTTAATTACTAGTCTTATCAATCGTATCTTAATTTCAACTGACTTCATAGAACTACGTCATGGTTAGGTTAGGCGTTTAAAATGAAAAGGCACATTTAAAATCTGATAAGGTCTTCTCAGAAAATAGAAACAAAGTATACAATAAAGTAATAAAATAAATGCCCGCCACTTACTTCTTTTTGTGTCAATTCGTATTCAGATTTTTCTAAATACTTGTTACTTGGTTTAACCCTATATAAATTTTCATGTTTTCTGAAAATTCATAAATAGTACTTAAAAAATATTTATTTTTCTAACTCTAATTTAAAAATTTTCCGAACCAAAAGAAAAATTAAATTTAAAAAACCGAAGAAGATTAGCGCACGACACAAACCTAAATTTGTAATTAATTGTAAAAAGAAGTTTAGCGTTTTCATTGAGTTATGTATTACGAACAAACCCTGTTATGAATTCCTAGTGTGTAATTACCGAATCCATAAAATTAAAACCGATACATCTTTTTTATTAGTAATTTTATTTTATATTTCAAATTTTAGCTAGTGACTTATTACCGGCAATGCAATAATAATATAATCTACGGTAGTACCGGTACCATTGACCAATAAACGTAAACTAACGGCACTCATTATAAGTAATTGGTACCCCCTACCTAGACATTCCTAATAATATTTTATAATGTTTTCAAGAAGAATTTAAAACAGTTTTTGTACGAAATGAATTCTTTTCAATTGTACAAAACTCGCAGAATTGTATATCGCTTAAAGCAAAATAAATTTAAAGACGTAATTATATCGATGTGAACTTCGCAAAAATGGAATGTAATTTAATAATTTCTTTTTTTACACTGCGCTCTAGAAAAGAAAAGCGTACATCGAAATTTTCATTATTAAGAAAAGTTTACCACATCATAATATTAGATATGTTTAGAAAAGTTCATTTTCGGATAGCTGGGATGTCGAGTAATCATGTAATTCGCGTTCCCACTTAAACCAAGACATCTCGCGTTTCTCTTATCTCCATAGTTGTGTTTCATTCTTCCACGCATTAGGGGTTATCTGAATTTTATTTTGCTGCGGGCATTATCTGTTTTACATTCGTTTTGTACTTTTATAGTTAATTGGAAAACAACAGATCCTTGTAGATAAAGAAAAGAAACAGTATTGAATTAAGTACGCCAATTCAATAAGTACGAAGTTTTCAGTTATATTTATATAATAGGTATAATTTAACATTTATTTCTAATACAAAGGAAATTTTTCAAGGAAGTGAAAAAATTCATAACTATCGTTGATATTATGGACACAACTGATTTCTACAAATCATTAAACAACGGTATAAATCTGAAACAAACAAACGGAAATCCTTTCTTCTTCGATGTATTTTAGCTACAAAGGAAATAGGAAAAAGTGTTGATTGCAATACAGTATTCCAATTCGAATTATCAAACTTTTCTATGATTATAATTATTGCAAATGAATCTTTAGCTGGATTTGGAACGATATTGTAAAAAAAATCCCTGACTCCATTTAAAAGAAGTCTAGGTCTTAACGCCAGAAATTAATAAGTATAAAGGCAAAATGTTGAATATGCAGTAGACGTACTTATTATGATCACGGATAATGAGATTAATCGGGTATTGAGATCACTTTTGCGAAGAACGGGCTGGACGCCTATGACTACATAGAAAAAACATCGTGTATGGTGATCAAACTTCGGTTTTTAGATGTGATCAAATTTTTGTTAAAACGTATTCTTTCACATTCAATAAAAAATTCATTTACAAGCATTTTATGTAAAGTCTATAAAGTGTACATTACACATTCGGTTGCAGCAACCGATTGCGGCAACCGATTGCAGCAGCCGATCGCACGTGCAACCGAATGCATATGGATATTACATGATGCGATTTTCGTATTTTAACAATTTATCACAAATTTTAACTCACAAAAAAAAATTAACAAATTTAACCACACAACACAAAAGTACAATATTTTTACGTCAATTTTATCTATTGGTATAACTTCAATAACATCAAATCACTGGATTGCATGAGAAAATCGCCTACAAAATAGAACAAGTTCTATTTTAAATAAATCGCCAGGCGATCATTTGCTGGATGGGTTGCCTATGCAATTAGCTGTTTTACACGGGGCGTTCGGCTGCAGCAACCGATTGCTGCAACCGGTTGCATGAAAAAAAGGCCTCGTGTAGTGTGCACTTAACTAACATGTAAAATTATTGTGCGTCAAAAAATGAATTTTCTTAATGCGCATTCCTTCAAAGATAAGAAACAATTTCTTTGCACGTTATAATTATGTGAAAATTTTAGACAAACAACACTAGATGACTTTTCTTAATCGTATTAAAGGAATATTACTGTTCTTTTTTAATATTTTAAGTTTTTTTAAGTTAAATAATGTTTCCAATGAATAAAAATTTGTGTTTTTTTGATTTTTGAAGCATTTCCGAATGTACATTATATTGATCTGGATCAGATGTGGTTCCAACAGGACGGTGTTACATGCCATACAGCCACCGCAACAATTAATTTATTGAAGGAACACTTTAGCAATAAAATTATTTCGAGAAATGGACCTGTCGACCGACCACCAAGATCATGTGATTTAACGCCTTTGGACTATTTTCTTTGGTACTACGTTAAATCCTTGGTCTATGCCGATAAACCAGTGACGATTCAAACATTGGAATTTGGAAGCCAACATAATTAGAGTCATTGCGGACATAAGGCCCCAAATGCTTGAAAACGTGGTCAAAAATTGGACTGAGAAAATGCACTGTGTTGGAGGTAGCCGCGGCAGACATTTTCCTGAAATTGTTTTCAAATGTTAAATGTCATCGAATGTTCTTTCATATAAAATAAACAGATAAGAGATATCTCCATTTATTGTGGTTTTATTTAAATTTAAAGTTCTGACCCTTTAAAAAAACACCCTTTACAACAAACAATCATTCAGGTATGGCGTTTTTTCCTGTCAAAACTTGAAGTTATAGAGCCACTTTAACCCAATGGGGACACAGGAAAAAAAACTTGTCAAGAGCGGTGATAGAGGTATTTTGAGGAACTATCGTCCAATTAGTTTGTTACATATGCGTAAGAATTCCTAAATTAAAAAAAAATTGATGAGTGAACATCAGCACGGATATCTGACGGGCAAATCCACTGACACTGCAATTTGTAGCTTTGCCCATATATGATAATTGAATTGTTAGAAAGTAATAAATTAGCTGTAGGAATCTCTTTAAATTAAATAGAAATGATTTTATCGATAACCTACAAAAATACCGCAAAGCAAGCGATTTATTTGACAGCAGTAAAATAATAATTTATGAAGAGAAAACTAATATGGCAGTTTTTGGTACAATTGAATCTACAAAAGGCTTTCCAAAAAGTATTAATATATACGAAAAAACAATAGAATCGAGCGACAGTACTAACAGCACCCACACTAGCAGGGATTTTGTTACTCAAAAGAGAGTTTTAAGGATCATATTCAATTAGGGAATCATTAAGGGGTGTATTTAAACAAAATAATATCTTAACGATATATGCATTGTATTACATTATAATTAAATGAATTTTAAATTAAAATTAAAACAATAAGTAAGTAATAAACAACTAAGTTGGGGGGAGGGGGCATTTATTAATGGTAACATAATATCCTTCTTCTTTGAGTGCCGTTTCCTATCGGAGGTTGGCGATTATAACAGCAATTTTAACTTTTGGCACCGCTGCCCTAAATTGTTTTTTCTTTCAATTTTAACCAATCAGAATGAAGAAAACCGCTAACACCAAAAAAATTCTTGATTCTGATTGGTTAAAATTATTCTACACATTATTTGTATTTAAAAATATTTTCTAGTGAAGGAGAGATAGAAAATTCTGTACAAATTTAATGTATCATATAACTTTGCATAATATATCAATATAATTTTATAATAAGCACACCTGTCACTGTTGATGGTAACAGCATTAGAGCCGGGTATGTTACCGACTTTAAACAAGCCAAAATATGAACCGCTTTCTTTAAGTTTCTGATTTTAATTTCATCTTCCAGTTTTCCTTCTTTGTGGCACGGTCGTCATCAACTGGAAATAACTTGCTAAACCTGAAACATTTCTCTCTCATTAGGTTGGTACGATATTATATATTTTACTATGTATCAATATTTTTTCACTATTTGTATAATTTTTCACTAATTTAGCCTTGGAAATGAACGAATAAAGCCCTGAAACGTTGGACAATCAATAGTCTTTCATTGACCCCTTTACTCAATAATTTTTTAACAATATTAACGTCTAGAAATCAATACTGACAAATTATCACCATGTGAAGTCCGTTTTAATGATTGAAAAATAATTAGATATTATGTAATTAGGCGTGCTGTTTTTCCGAAATAAAATGTTTAAACAAATAGAGTGATGTTCAGCAAGGGTCACCAATTTATCGACATATTGTGCTGAAGTTATGATGTTCAGTACTGAAGATAGATATTTACATCTCAATATAATTTCTTGTGATATTACAATAACATTTCAATAGTATGAAAATAATTGGTAAGAAAAATAGCAAAACAGAAAATGTGAGTAATTTTGTACCAAGAATAATGCTTAGGTATTTATTATGAAATGCTGTTATATGTAAGAAAATTGGACACATTTTGATCAAAAAATCCAAAATTGGTTTTCTGCGATTTTTCGACGGATTTCGTTAGGTAATTGTTCGTACTTTAAGTTCGAGCTTCTTACCAGAAGATTTATAGAAGTCATTTTCGTCCTAAAGTCAACTGGTAAGGAAATATTGCGAAGAAATATTTTGTCTTCGCCGTTTTTTTAAAATGGCGGCATTTCCAGGCGGTCTTCGAGGTCGCCAACTCAGATTTTTTATTAGGACCCCAAACCTTAAAACATATCCAAAAATCAGAACCCCCTGACCATTTTTAGGAAACTCTTCTTTTCATGATTTCGAGGATGTTGTTAAAATATTTTAAGTGTTTTTAATTATTTTAATGAGTTATATGATAACAATATAGCTGAAATAGAAATTTGTTTAAAAATATTTTGCCAAAAAAACATAATTTTCACTCCTTAAAAAAAATTTCAACTTCAGACGAAGAATTTGGTAAGAAGCTCAGGGTTCCGAGATGACGTGTTTTAGTATGTTAAAGTACGAACAATTACCTAACGAAATCCGACGAAAAATCGCAGAAAACCGATTTTGGATTGTTTTTTCGCAATTTTCTTACACTATTAATTTTTGTAGTACTGTGCAAGTATAACTTAGAGAACATGTATTTCAAATTAAATCTAAAAACAATACCCTCTCATAACTAACACATAATATTGACTTTGAACTTGTTGAGAATATTTTTCTTTGCATTTTTATTATGACCACCTGACGAGCCTTAATGAAGGCGAAACGACATCGTAGTGTCCTATATTTAAACAATTCATTGCATGCAAGTTAGATCTCATTAACTTCGTTATTAAAAATATTAAATATACATAAAACTTGTACTAGGATATACCATAGGATATAGTAAAATTTAAAATAAAATGCAAATTGCTTTATTGACTGTTGAATACAACTTGTTCAAACTTTAACAAAGAAATTTCATGCGCAAGTGTCATATCTTATTATAAAAAACATAAATTGTCACTTTAATGTTATTAGTATGCTTCAAAGTAAAAAATTATTTTTGCAACAATCAACACAGTTGCTTAAAATATTTGTAACAATTGTAATTCTTTATACTTTCACAAGAACATGTACGTGGTGTCAGTTATCACAATGTCAAAGTGTTGTGTTTTAAATTACATACTATAATAGGTATATTAATTTTTATGCGAAATTAATGCGTTTATTGATCAACAATTTTATATAATTTCATCAAGTTTTACTTTTATTTTCTCCACACTGTATATGTACTATACAGGGAAGCAGGTAGTACTTTTTAAAAGCTGGCCAAGATTTACTCCATAAAAACCAACTACAAATAAAAAGTTTTGTTTACACATAAGGACAACACAAATTCAAAAATAAAATTTAATCAGTCATAGACCTAAATTTAACTAGTAACTTCTAAAGAGATAAAAATAATAAAATCCCAATAGTAATAGAAGTGTAAGAAAATACAATAAATAACCATAAGTTATAAAATAAAACAAAAATGTTATTATATACAACACACCCTGTATATAATTGGAAAAAAAATAGACATAAATTTAAATTAATAATACAAATATAGGAATGGTAGTTTGGTGAAAGACAATTAAAACAATGTTGATATGTCTAAAACTTCATAAATCGACATAAGATTATCACTAGAATCCGCTCATAAAAAAGCTGAATATATTATATTGAACGAAGCAAGGTAATTAAATATGCATGCAAATTGTAAAAATTGCTTATAAATTGAGTTTCGATACCTAATTGATGCAGTACTCTTTTATTGAAAATGATTATGAATTTTTCAGAAAACTATGAAGTCTATATTTCTCTATCAGTTCTATGTTAATTATATTTCACTCTAATGTGAGCAATTATGTAATTTTAATCTATATAAAATTTCTACTCTAATAATTAGCTTTGGGCACTGTATGTATGATTACCAAAATTATTATTTATTCAGATCAATTAAAGAAAAAAGTGCATATACAGAGAATTTTAAAATCATAACTCCCAAATTTATGCACTGCATTCTAATGAATCAATCTGTAAGTATAAGGTAATTTGACTACTCTAATTATTATTAATGAAAATGTTTATAACCACCTACAAAGAAAACAATCTAATTGCAAGGAATGCAAAAATCTAAATATTTTATTGACTATAATAATTTGGAAGAATTTAAAATTTAACGCCGAATTTTAAAATGTTATCGTACTGCAAAATAATAATTAACAAAATAAGCTTTTATTACGATTTTAGTGAAGAGTTAACGTTTTAACTCCTTAATTGTGTAAGTAATCAATAAAAAATAACAATTTAAAAAATTCCTATAGAAACCTTAAATTACCTATAAATTTAAAAATTTCTACTATATTAATTTGTTAAATTATTTCTTCATCCTTTGATCATGCAAATAAGCTGGGTAACTTTATGCATCAATATAATTTTTTAGTTCTTGAACTAAATAAAGCTGAAAGTTTGCACAATCAAATGATTACAAAGAAATCTTCCAGTCTATTGGCACAATAGATCCACGAAAACAAAAAAACGGAATTAATTTCTTGTTTGATTTGCATGTTTTTTGATTTGTTGAAATGTATATAACAGAAAAGGGCCATTTGAAATGTTCAGGTGAGCCGCATGTTGCGCATCAGTGACTGATGTACAATCCAATTATTAACACAATCGCTTCCCCTAAATAATATTTAACAATACAAATATAACAAAAGTAGATTTTTAAATTTTTGAAACGCTTACATATAAAATCTTAATAATTAATTTTTAAAATGAACACCACAGTATATTCTTTAAAATTATAAGTTGACAGAAATATCCCTCAATTGGGAGCATTTGCATTTTCCGACTAGAATTTTTTAAGTAACTGCAACTTTAATTTTAAAATAAAATTTATAAAATTCAACACTTAAATTATAGTATCCAAGACGTATATGTAGAAGACCAATACGTAATTGCTGTCCAAGGAGGGAATTTGTTTAGCATATTTGTAAACTCTGCAGATACAGGATAGAATTGATAATGTCCAGATAATGCCATATCTATAATTGGGCCAGTATGACCCTCAGGAATCTAAAAACGGATTAGATTTAAAATATGAATTCCATATAGTACTAATAAAATTTACTTTAAAATCCATTGAAAATATTAATGGTTGGGGATCTCCTGCATAGCAGTAATAAATAAAATATGTTTGCCTCTTATTCCACAAAGGGGTCGCAGCTAATGGAGTTCCTTCAACAATGGTCCAATTTTTTAGTGTTACCCCCAAGACCGGGGAAACCATTATGCTAACATGAGGGGGACCTAAAAAAATTTACACCAATCTGAAGGTTATCTGACAAATTTGGAAAAATGTAATTTACCTGTTACTGAAACTACAATTCTTTCACCATTACTAATTTTCTCACGTTTTAAAATGTCAATAGTAGCAGTATTATTGACAAGTGGCATAGGACCTTCGGACCAATGGGTAACAAAAATAAAGTTTTGCACAGGTACAATGTAGGGTAAGCCACAGTATAAATAATTTACACAATCTTCTTCTACACGTTTTGCTCTTCTCGCTTCAGGAACATAGCGGTCAACACTGTGAGGACTGTTGATATCCATATCAGCAAACCAATAACCAGAATCTTGTTTAAAAACCTTACCACTTGCATCATGAAATGTTCTCTTTGTATGCTTTAAAGAAATATTAATTAAATATTCAGAATGAAATGTTGTATTAATTAATAACTTACAGATATCATAAATCGTTGTGGTGCAGGAGCAGCTGGATCTCCAGAATACGGGAAACCGAGAGGCGTGAGTATTAACACAGCTAAAGCTAACAAAAATACGCCCAAAAGAACACTAAAAACTCTTGCCGAGTTTCGTACCAATAAAATTATGGGTACAACATAGCTTATTAACAAGCAGTATAAGAAACATACTAAGACTGCAATTAAAATTTCAGAATTAAATCCAGCTCCGGATCTACCCATTATTGGAATGCAAAGGTATAATGCACTTAGTATAAAATATACGCATTGTACAAAAGGCAGACCCATGTAAGCTATAAAAAGTAAGAGCCACTTTCCACCTATAATTAAAATTACATTATAATTTATTATTTTTAGCTTTCAAGCTGTTACCTCTCCAAGAGCTGAAATATTTAGATGTAACCAAGGCACCAGCAGAAGGAAATATAACCCAGAAAAGGGGAACAAAACTTGAACGAATTCTACATATTATACCAACTAGCAATAAAATTGTCCAGAAAAGTTGATAAGCATCATAATATAACTTAAATACTGTCCAAGGTGAAGAAGTGATATCCTATCAAAATTAAGCATCCATTTATAATGTAAATCCATATTGAAAATGTAATTTAGATGAAAACAGAAAAAAATAGATACAAAAATTTACACTTACTTTGTTAGTAGATTTTGAGTGAAATGATAGCACTACCATTGCAACAAAAGTTGTCGGAATAATGTACAAAAATATTATCCAAAATGGGCGTGCATACCAACTCATTGTACGCCCTAATGCATTTAAAAGTAATGCAATAAAAATTCCGATTAAAAATGAAGCCACTATTGATACTAAAATTGCACCCAAACATTGAAATAACTTTTGTACATATTTTGCACTTGAAATAACTAAAAATATAAATAATATAATATTAAGAACAAAAAATTTTAAAATAAATTTACCATCACTTCTATATGTCTTCTTTGCACTTTCATAAATTGAGTAAAACGACAATATCACACTACTAAGATTTATTAAATCGGCAATTAACATGGGCCACCGTACCACAAAAGCTCCCAAAAAATCAAAATATACTAAATTTCCAGCTCGATGACTATCTATATTCGATAGCTGGTGTCCTTGAGCCATACCTCGAGTCAAGGCTAAAATATTGTCGCCTGTACGTTGCAATGTGCCTAAAGGAATTTGATCTATTGTGTCAAATCTTGTATGATATACATAACCATTTGCCGACCAAGCAAAATCCAATCCTAAAAATATCAAAGATAAGAAAACCAATTTAGACAAGAAAATTAACAAAATATACCAGACAAATTTCCAAAATCCCTAAATATTCGATAATCTGTATCGCCAGGTATTATACCACTTTGAAATATTTCTTGAGCCATTGATGAAGCATATGGATAAGGCACTTCCTCCGAATAAGTTTCTAATATCCAAGGATGGTTAGGACCTGCTTGAAACAACACTTCTCGGCCTCCTGCTCCACAAGCTTCTATGTTGATGAAAGCTCTTACCTAAATGAATGAAAGTTAAAACTTTTAATAACTAAATTTTAATATGATTACTTCTTTGGCCCATTCATGTTGTGTAATAAAACCATGTGAAGCTGGTAAAAAGTTTTCTTCACCACCGTTAAACAAAAAAATCACATTGTGACGTAAAGTTCGATCCGATTGAGACATGACACGTAAAATTTCCAACATAACAGCACAACCTGCACCATCGTCGCTTGCACCTGCAAATGAAAACAAAAATATGTACCTATTGGTTTGCCATTTAATGAAAAAAACGAAACATAAATAATTATTTAATTAAAAAATAATAACAAATGTAAGTTATGTAGGAATCTACTTAATGGACAGAACTTAAAATTATACCATACTGACTAAAGAGAGTTTCTGTTGAGGCACTCACAATAGAACCTGGGATTTTCAGGCAGGGTTTTTCTTGTGTTTGTTGTTTCTATTTAAGGATGATGGCTCAATATATTTGTATAAATAGTATATAAATTTCACTTAATATTTGAGTTTATAATTTATTCTTTTTAGTTAATATGCTATCCAAAAGACAACTCTTTAGATAGTTTAGATGAATATAAAAGACAGTTTAAAGTTATTTAATTAAAATAAGTGGCCCAACTATTTGTTTTTAATTTTAAGCCAGAAAGTTTGTAACGATTATTATAGATAGAGGGGAACTAGAAAAATTATCTAACTGGCTATGATAGAAATAATTGACTATTAAAGTCCATCTATTAATTTTTATTCTGTGAAGTCAAATATGGCAAAAAAATGAGCGTAATAAAATTGGAGCATTGAGAGTGATACAATTTCCTAAGAAAGAAGGCAATAAATCAAAAATTATTATTATTAAAAATGTATAGTTTAAAAAAACTTTGGAGTTTTCCCTCCAGGTTATTAATTAATTCAGTTAAAAACATCAAACAACAAGTTATATATTATTATGATAACGTGTTATTTGTGTTTGCAATAATCAATTAGCCGGACTTATTTAAAATGAATTGTCCTGCAAGATATTGTTAAAATTCTGACTTTCAATTTGTTGGAAATATTTAATGAATTTAAAAATTATTACAGGTACACATCTAAGTAATTGTTAGTAACTAGAAGCAATTATACGTGTTTCGCTTTTATTTGATCACTTCAGAAGATTTTAATATTTAAAAGTAACATTTTGTAATCTTCTAAATATATAAGAGCTTGTCTGTTTGCGTGTTTGTTTGTTTGTTCGCTATACGTTCCTAGACCCTTGGACCGATCTCAACCAAATTTTGCACAGTTATTCTGTAGGTCCAGGCGCAAACTATTCGTGCATAACTGAAGAAGAAATTCCCGCGGGGAGCAAAGTTATTCGCGTTTTTCGATTTTTTATTGATACACTGTATACTTTACCCTTAGGTTAAGTACCCAGGCCGAAGGCCGAACAACTATGGCCTTCACGGATCTATTATGGTTCGCCCTGTGAGGCCGAAGACCGAACAACTATGGCCTTCACCGATCTATTATGGTCCTCCCCCTGTGAGGCCGAAGGCCGAACAACTATGGTCTTCGCGGATCTATTATGGTCCTCCCCCTGTGAGGCCGAAGGCCGAACAACTATGGCCTTCACCGATCTATTATGGTCCTTCCCCTGTGAAGCCGAAGGCCGAACAACTATGGCCTTCGCGGATCTATTATGGTCCTCCCCCTGTGAGGCCGAACAACTATGGCCTTCACGGATCTATTATGGTTCGCCCTGTGAGGCCGAACAACTATGGCCTTCACGGATCTATTATGGTCCTCCCCCCGTGATGCCGAAGGCCGAACAACTATGGCCTTCGCGGATCTATTATGGTTCGCCCTGTGACGCCGAAGGCCGAACAACTACGGCCTTCACCGATCTATTATGGTCCACCCCTGTGAGGCCAAAGGCCGAACAACTATGGCCTTCGCGGATCTATTATGGTCCTCCCCCTGTGAGGCCGAAGGCCGAACAACTATGGCCTTCACGGATCTATTATGGTCCGCCCTGTGAGGCCGAAGGCCGAACAACTATGGCCTTCACGGATCTATTATGGTTCGCCCTGTAAGGCCGAACAACTATGGCCTTCGCGGATCTATTATGGTCCCCCCCCTGTGAGGCCGAACGCCGAACAACTATGGCCTTTTCGGATCTATTCTGGGTCTAAATGGCTAAGGGCGGCGAAAGCCGCCCGTGCCAGCTAGTATCAAATAAAAGCGAAACACGTGTCATTGTTTATATACAAACAATTAGATTCTTTCTAATGAAATTAATTAATAATAGTGATACTACTGTAGCGGTCCTAGAATTCACAGCCAATACGCTTGGGTTCAAATTCAAGTCGAGGAACATAATATTTTTCTAATATTTAAAATATGCAAAATATACAGGGCATACGTATTATTATTGTATTCGGATTATTGAAATTTATTAAGAACTAAAAAAACGCATACAATAATTATTATAATAGCAATGTTTTGAGTATTGTTAAATAGAAAAAAAAAACATAACTTTATGTATGAAGTCAAAACAATACGTGTACCACGATGTGTTCAGATTTTCATTTCTCAACATAAAGCGGCAAAAAATAAGCATTGAAATTCAAATCACTATTGTACTTGTAATAACGTAAATAATTTATAAATAAATAATATAACGGACAAATATCAAATTAAGTAAATAATTTAACTTTTAAATACATATTATTTGATTTCATTTGATAAGTCAATCTAAATACTTCCCAATCCAGATTACAAATTTTAAATTGTAAAACATTCAATTTCACAATGTCGTAACTTTATTGAGTTCAATTTATTGCACTAGTATATTTTAAATAAACAAATCTTATATGAAATACTGTTTAATAATTATTTATATAATTAATATAATAGTAATTATAAATAATTATAGTGGTATACCGGTTTCGAATACCGCAGTCGTCTTCAGTATATTCAGTCAAAATTTAAAACAAAAATCAAACAATTTTCAACAAACAATAACATCGGTTACAAGCTATTTCAAACTTTTTTGTTAACATAACATTATTTTGTTAACATAACATAATATAAGAATTTGTACTAAAAGTTTGGAATTGCTTAAAAATAAACAAAACAATCAATATTTTTGTAAAATCCACTTGGCTAAAACGGATAAACTATAACAGGCTTACTTATAAAAATGTCTTATATCGGGGTTAAATCGCGATATAGTTATACCGAGCATAACGAAGATATAAGTTAAAATTATTTACGTTACCTATAAACGAGATATAACGTTGTTATAGTTATATCAGTGACGTCACGGCTTTCGTTGTCTATTGTATAGTAACGTCACAGTTTGTGACGTTTGACATTTAAATTTTGTCGGCTTCATTTGTCAAATCCACTTCTAAATTGCACTAACTTGCAATAAAAGTCAAATTTATATGTTATAGGTTAGAATTTTTATTAATATAATTTCGGCTAACATCCAGAAAATGAGATGTGTTGCGATCTAGCTTAAACTTGGCGGATAGATGCTTCTAAACATGCTTGTTGCGAAAACGTAAAAATTGTTTTACGGAAATGCATAATTTCGTCATAATTAATTATTTTATAGTGGTGTTACTTCGAACGCGGTTGTGACAGCTCGCGATTACTTCTTTGCGTTATACCACCACTATAATACTATCCCTGAGGTAAGTATAAGGTGGCGTAGTTTTACCAGATATAGTTATAACAGGCCTATACTACGGTTGGCTTATACACCGTTTATAGGTAGTGACGCTTGGTATACCCGTGTTATAACCGCGATATAAAGCTTACTTATAAACTACGTTTATAAGTAAGGCTGTAAAGGTACATATGGGTCATTCCATGGGTCATTCCCAGGGACGTGCCCATGGGGGGGATGGGGGGCAGCTTCCCCCCCCCAATATTTTAGAAAGTTGGCAAAATCACCCAAAAGTTGGTGAAGTTGGCAAAAGCCAATGTAAAAATGTTATCAACTCAAAGAAATTTCAAGTAATAAAAAAATAATATGCCTAGTTACTCCAACTGTACTGTACATACCAACTGTACAAAATAACGTGTTTAGTTATATTTTGCAACTATTTTAGTTACACAATGTTACTAATTTTGAAATAATTAAATAATGCGTACAAGTTTTGCTTCGCAAAGTGGGGTATTTGGCCTCAAAATGTGGCATAAAATACAAAAATCAAATGCTACATGCATATTCCCTATTTTTTTAAACTACACTATCTTGGGCACCATTATGTGAATTTATAGGAACATTACTCGTTCCAATTTTCCACTACATCGTCAAAAGATGCTAAGAATTTGCTGAGGGGGGGGGTTAACACATTCTTTTCAAAGATTAATTTTGCTAGAAATGGTTATAAATTGTAACTTTTACTTATGGAAACAAGAAGTTCAAATATCTTACATCAAGTATGTAATAATTGATCTTTAAATAAATATGGTTACAATCATATAATGAATTGTATACATTTTTGTAAAAGTTTATCAGAAAAAAAAGATTTGAATATGAATTAAGGTCGATAAAGTTACTATGTTTTTTTTACGGATAATACTGATACTTGAGACTTTAAAAAAAATTATTTGGCTGCTAAGCTTTGACGGATTCTCTTTAATTCGCGTTTTACTTGGAGAAGTCAAAAATTTCTAAGTCACCCTGTATATAGTTTTTATCAAATTATTTATAAATTTTACATGGTTGGATTCGTTTTTTTGAATGTTTACTCCATATGGCATATAAGTTACCTATCAAAAAATGGCAAGCTCGCGGTAGTGATAAAGATATTAGCCGAAACCAAGACTCAGATTCAAAAACAATTTAAAAAACGCTGTGGTTTAATTATCGATAAACCTAAACCTGGTTTTGGCAATTCTAATGATGGAAACACGGCAAGGCGCTTTTTTGAAAATCCTGAACTCTCTGCTGAAATAATTGCAATTGATGTAGAACTTATTAGAAAAATGCAAGTGATATTAATAGTTGTGGTTGTGGCTTCTGGTCACGAAATAAATGTTGAAAGATTTCGGGAACACTGCCACAGCACTGCCCGGTACTTTGTTGATAAATACCCATGGTACTGTATGCCACCTACCATACACAAATATTTAATTCATGGCCCAGAAATAGTTAAATTTGCGTTGCTGCCTATAGGTCAGTTAAGCGAAGAAGCACAGGAAGCTTGCAATAAAGATTTCAAGAGATATCGTGAACATAACTCGAGAAAATGTAGCCGCGAAAATTCAAACAGAGACGTTCTAAACAGATTTCTTTTAACCTCTGACCCTGTTATATCAAACAAAAGAGAATTACCCAAAAAAAACCTTCGATACTTATCTCAACAGGTATTACATTTATTAAAACCCCCTACTGACCAAGTCATTGATGATCATAAACAGATTTCCGAGAGTGACGATGACGTGACGATGCGATCGATGGATGATGACGAAGAAGATGACCAAGACATTATTTAAAATGTTTGCTTTATTTTTACTTTTAACGCTATTACTTGAAAAATAAATATAATAATTTATTATTAACTACTTCTCTTCTGAATTTTTTAATTCGTATATCCATTAAATATTTGTTGTATTGTGATATTACAACCTGTATTTTCGCATAAGTGTATATTTACACTTATCTTCCAAAAACTATTTCTGTGTTTTTTGCTGATGATGTTAATTTTTCAAAGTTTTTCAAAGAAATTCATTTTCTTAATAAATAAATGTACCAGAATTATGCTAAGTATTTTTTAGATACTACTAAGAGCCCTGAAAATAAATATCCTACTTAGAAATCCGTTGGAATAGTATAAATAATACCCCACTGTGCTTCGTTGTTGAAACCAACATTCAATGTAAAATGTAATAATAAATTTTAATTTAAGTATTCATAATAGGAAAGCTGCATAAATTTTTTTTATAGCGTAGTTGGATCAAAAATAACTAAATATACTAATTAATGTTATTTAATTAATTTATTTTCGTTTTGATAATAATTTAAAAAATATTTAAAAATCCGTCAATTTGAATTGAAGGAAACGACCGCGCAAGTCGCCATTTGCTTGTGACACGGCACAATTTTACTTTCATTTATATCAGAGCTCCGCAACCTTTTCTCACCTACGGCACACCAAAGTTCCTCATAGAATTCCGCGGCACCCCCACCCAGGCTGAAGCACTCAAAGAAACAGCTATGAGGCAAGGGGGGTCGGGTGATACCGCGGCACACCTGCATCGGCTCACCGGTTGCGGAGCTCTGATTTATATTATTGTTCTGTGGTTTTGTGCTTTGAAAGTTGAAGTTTGTTAGTGTTAAAAGCTGTTATTATCTTGGAAACCAACAAGAAGACGAGCTATAACAGCCACGAGTAGAGTAAACAAGAAAGCGGGGTTATTGTTATTGTGCCGCGTGACGTCAAACAAATGGCGTTGCGTTTAAGGTCACATGATTTATTTTAAATTATCATTGAATTTTAAAATGGATTATTTATAACAAAATACAATAAATACAAGTTATTTTTACTGATTTGATATTTAAGATTAATATAGGATTAATCGGAAAATACTGCTTTAACTAAATTTTTTTATTCATGCATGTTCCCTATTATTTTATTTAGGGCCGCGATTATAAAGGACAAATATTTGACCTAAAAGTTGTAAGATTCCTCAAAAATTGCTTTACTACAACACGGTTTTGCTATAGGGGAAAAATATTAATTGTACGCACCCTGGTGGCTGTAATATCAACTAAATATTTGATGTCACGATGATGCTAAAATAAAAATGAATTCGAGGTTAAATTAATTAAAATACGTTAAATTTATTATTTTTTATTAAATTATTTATTTATTACTTAGTTGTAATGTATTATTATCGTTCAAAACCAAATCAAAGTATTTCTGAGCGAGGTCAAGCGAGGTTATATCATTAGCGTGCATTATCGTGACGTCACGTTTGTTGTTGCTTACAGCGCACCATCGTTAATAATTTTCCCCTATAAATATAAATTTTTAAACAACAAAACACGTGTTTGCAGGGCCGGGCCGGCCTCAAAATATTCAATATTTTTTAAAATAAAATGTTTTTATTTTTTTTAAGTTTAAGAATTTTTTAATAGGGATTAATAGGGAAAATCATATTTTTATTATTTATAAAATGATCTATTTTTTATGTCCCAATTTAAACCCAATGTAAAGGGTTTCCCAATAGGGATGACATGTTTTCGAAATGTCATAGCGGCCATTTTAAAAACAATAGAACTGCCATTCGATGACATTTGTTTTTAGTATACTCTAACAATTTAACATGGCAAAATACACGCTTCCACAACGTTTGGAAATTATCCAAAACTTCTATGGAAATAATCGTTCTTTTGTGCAAACTTATCGTTCGTTACGTGAAAGTTATGGACGGACGGACGGCTTTGTGAATAAGCAAAATTGTCGTTTTTGGAGTGAAAATAATCCACATGAGATTATTGAGAAGCCTTTGCATCCACAAAAAGTCACTGTCTGGTGTGGTTTATGGCATGGTGGCTTCATCGGACCTTATTTTTTTCAAAATGGTGTTACAGTCAACGGTGAAAGATATCGAACGATGATAAGGGAGTTTTTGTGGCCCCAGTTAGAAGAAATGGATTTGGATGGCATGTTTTTCCAACAGGACGGTGCCACATGCCACACTACTGGTGAAACCATTGACTTATTGAAAGAAAAGTTTCCTGAAACATTGATTTCTCTTGATGCGAGAGATCGAAGAAGAATTGAACAACTTCGACCAGATGCTTGGCCTCCAAGAAGTTGCGATTTAACACCGTTGGATTATTTTTTATGGGGTTATGTGAAGTCATTGGTCTATGCGAACAAACAACAAACAATTGAGGACTTGAAGAGGAACATAGAGGACGCCATTCGTGAGATTAATGTGGCTATTCTGCATAGAGTGACCGAAAATTGGGTTCATCGGATTCGCTCCTGCAATCATAGTCGCGGTGGACATTTGAATGATGTGTTATTTAGAACATAAATGTTATTGATCAAACTTTGAATTAAAAAAAAAATTTTTGATCTACAGTTATTTTTACCGTTTTTTTTAATATTTAAAATCATGACATTCTTAATGGGAAACCCACTTACAAAAAGTTGGCAATTTTTAATTGATTCAGTTGGCAAATTGAGGATGCCCCTGAAAAAAGTTGGTTCAGCACATCCCTGGTCATTCCATATGAAATTATCAAATTTTTTGCAATTATTTTCATAACCCTCTTCGATTTTGCTCAAACTTGATGTAATTCTACGGTTATAATATCTAATAAGCATACACGTATTTTTTTGTTTGCCCCTAAAGTGCGCCGTTCCCTTTGTGCAGCCCTTCAAAATAATTCAAATTTTCCTTGTAGAGCTTTGATAAATTATTTATACAGGCTGAACCGTACAACTTAGACACGCTGCATTTTAAATGTAATATTTTTTTAAATTAATGCCTTTGTTGTGAATGTAGCACGCTGGCTTAATTTATGCAATATTCTAAGTAGTTGTTAAAAATATTGTGTATGACTAATAAAGTCGAACCGATAATAAATTGATTAAAAAAAAAAAAAAAAAAAAAAAAAACACTTAGATATTGATAAAAATGTTTAGATTTGCATTAGGGGCCGTCCATTAATTACGTAAGGAGATTTTTGTAATTTTGGACTCCCTCCCCCCGCCACGTAAGGGTACGTAAGATTGTGGCAACACCCCCCCACATCTTACGTAAGGATTATTTAAAAGAAAATTAATTTTGACCCCCCTCTCCTCCCCCTATATTTATAAAAGATGAATAATAATATATTATACTAGCTGGCACAGTCGGCCTACCGGCCGCCTTTAGCCATCTAGACCGTGTCGGATATGGTTGTTCGGCCTTACTCAAGGGTATCACAGGCATACGTGTAGACCGTGGTTTTTCGGCCTTCGGCCTCGCTCCAAGGTTCTAAAGTAGCCTATGTTTTTCGTAGCATTGTAAATAACTTCTACACCAAATTTGGTTAAGATTGGTCAAATAGAAACGTAAAGCACGTGCACGCGTATTTGCATTGTCGATAGGTTGACAGTTTGACAGCATTCATTATTGTTTTTAAGTTGATTTTGAGTAGCCTGCCTTCCTTTAAGGAATCTCGATAATCCATTCATGCGCGTCCCTGTGGGACGCGCATGAATGGATTATCGAGATTCCTTAAAGGAAGGCAGGCTACTCAAAATCAACTTTCCTTTCCTTTGCGAATTTTTGCACTATTTCAATACAAAATATGCGCAGGGACCTACATAATAACTCTTCCATATTTGGTTCCGATCGGTCAAACGGTTTAGGAGTCTATACGGAACATACATACACACATACATCCATTTTTATATATAGATAGATAATAATAAATACAAAATTTTAAATTAAATTTTTATTTACATAGATGAAAAACCGTTCGTAAAGATCGCCAAAGTTTGATGCCATTTTCTATAATTCACACTATTATGCCACTATGTTTAATGATTTTTAAGTATTATATATTTCAATATATGGTATTTCCATTATACCTGGATATAATTACCAACATAAAAAGAAAAAATTATATTTGATTTTTAAATTTAATTTAAAAAAATATTTTAAGAAACTTACGTAAGGAATACGTCGGACAATTACTTGGACCCTTACGTAGGACCCCTACGTAAGGGTCCGTAAGATATCCAATACCCCCTCCCCCCCAAAAAATCCTTACGTAATTAATGGATGACCCCTTACCACGATAATTCATTTTTATGTCACCCTTAAACCAGAAGCATCCTCGCTCTGAAATTTGGTATGCAAGTAGCCAAAAGTGCCATCAACTCGCTTAATCTCCTTCATCTAGTGTTACGGCAAGATAACTGAAGTTGAAATTTTTTGGGTTTGAAATCCCAATGTGCTTAAAGAAAATGGCGAAAAATTGATGAATAACTTCACCAAAGACTGACCGTGCATGCTTCTAAAAAAGATCCTTTTAAATCTTCAAATGACGTTAAATTAGAACTGGATATCGGATAAGTGCATGAACTGTTCAAAGAAGGCTAGTAGAGAATAATTTACACAACACAGTGGATAGAAATGTTCCTCTTCTATCTTGAAAGAACATTAAAAATAGAGTAAAATTTGAAAACGATCACCTTAGACTGGAGCAGTCCAGAAAGAATTTAAAAAAATGAAGAACTATTCTGTGGTGTGACAAAAATAAAATTAATTTGTTTGGTTCCGATGGCAGAAAGAATGTACGAAGGCCCCAAATCAGGAATTCCATCAGGAATTCCAGCAGGAATGCTGCCTTTTGCAGAAGGAAATGTCTTTAATATCGTATTACCAACAGGATACGGATTCCAAACATACTTCTAAAAAAGCAAAGAAGTTCTTTAAAGATCAGAAGTTATTTGTTTACTGTGGCCTGCTCAATCCCCTGACATAAACTCAATCAGAAACTTTTGGGGTGAACTAAAAACAAGTTGAAAAATATAAAATAAAAAATAAGAAGGAATTATGGCGCATTGTGCAAAAAAGGAAATTCATCTGTAAAATGGTGCCAAGAGATTGTGGAATCTATGCCTCGAAGATGTCAAGCCATTATAAAGAACAAGGGTCAGGCAACTAAATATTGACTTAATAATGCAATTCTGGACTTTATTCTTAAAACATAATAGTTTTTAAGCTTGAAAACTGCAGTGGATCAATTTTAATGACCAGCCAATTTAGTGTTTAAAGTTTTATTTTATAACTATTATGAAAAACACATTAAGGGTGCGAATTCAATGATTTTAAAAATAAATTAACATTAATTTTGTTTATCTCTCGTACATTTATCCTGTTTTTTAGATTTTTTTTATGGTGGCTCTATTTCAATGGCTACCACTGTAGGTATATCAAAGCTCTACAAGGTAAATTATAATTATTTTGGAGGGCTGTGCAACGTAAACGGCGCACTTTAGGTGCAAACAAAAAAATATGTGTATGATTATTTGATATAACTGATATAACTTAAAATTACATCAAGTTTGAGCAAAATCGAAGTCATGAAAATATTGCAAAAAAATTGATTGATCTGATATGGATATGGTTTTTTTGAGTAATACATTAAATTAAATAATGAAATGTTAACAAATTCTAAGTTCTATTTTTTGTATTGTTCTTGCAACACCTGTTCTTTACTTATTTTTGTAATTAGTTCTATGAGCATTTTTGGTTTTTACATCTCAGGTAGCTTGGTAGGATTGCCTTTCGATGTGCCTGCACCATGTTTTTTATTGTTATGATGGCAAATCATTAACACAGGGGACTGATGGTTTTACGTGCCCTCCGAAGCACGGAAGACGGTCATGAAGTTTGTAGACTGCACCCGGAGTCAAACCGGGGAGCCTTGCATTAGCAGTTGATCTCACTAACATTGAGGCCATGAACGTCGTCGTTATATATTATTAAATATATAAAAGTGATCAAAACTGGTGAGGTGACTACAACCTGTTTCTTTACTCGACCAGATTATTTAAAGTGTCACCTGTAAGTCATAAAATGATCCAAATTAAGAAAGCAATAATTTAGCATTAGAGATATTTTAAAATGAAGGTGAAATAGATCTACTAGGTACTACAATTTGAATACAATCTATTGTGAGTATATGCTACATGTAATTAATTATATAAAGAATAAATTCCAGTACCTTATAGGTAAACAATTCATGTTTAAAAATAAGTACCTATTAATTCTAAAACATGTTTGATTTATAGATAAACAATACAGGCACTTGACTGAAGTGAATCTTCTCTAAATGTTTATAAAAAATATGGTTTATTAACATATCTTTGGAGTAGTTTTAGAGAACTTGAGAAAAGTTTTGTAAATAATAAAAGATTAATAATATAAATTGAGAGAAATTAAATGCTTTTATTAATAGGTCACTTTGATTAGTAAATTTACTACTACAATTATTAATTTATATATTATCTAAGTTATAATTGATAATAATAAACCATCATTTAAATCAATGATTCATACAGTTAAGAAAAGTTATCTTCTCAAGTTAATGGAATTGGAAAGTAAAATAACTATTAGGTAATGTTGTTAAACTAATTAGGTAAATATTGAAAAGCCAGTATTTTACTGAAAGACCTAGATACACCCAAACTGTGTAGTTTTATCAGTTTCTTATCATTTATTAGTAAATGTTTGCATTTCACTTAAAAATCTACCGAGAAAATATTAACTTATATTATAATATAATCAATATAATGTTTACCTGGACTATGTGCGACGGTATCGAAATGACAATTTAAAAGCAAACTGTGTGGAGAATTAATACGAGATCCAATTTTTACAACCAAATTTTGCATATTTCGATAGACATTTGTCATACCATCTAAAAACTCTAATTGAAAGGCTCCACTTGCCTTTTGAATGTCTAGCTGTATCACATTTTGTTCTTTGGCGTTTTTTATTACATCCTCGATTTCTTTTTTTAACAAACTCACAGCTAAAATTTCGTTGGCATAACTACCAGCAGGACGTGGACCTATCGCAGTTAAATTCTTTAAGATATTGTAAGCCCTCTCGGAAATAAATCGATCCGGATGTTCTTGTTCGTCGACAATCTTTAACCCAACTGGCAGTTGCTTTTCTATTATTATTGCAGATATAAGAACTATTATCATAAGTCCTAGGAGTGCAAAAAAATATGAAGTGGATATAAATTCATTGTAAGCACCTTCACCGCCTTTTCTAGAATTGTAAGAATTAGTTTTCGAATCATCTGGAGGATACTGAGGTTTGAAACGTTGACGTAGGTTGGAGGAATTCTGAAATGTAAAAGTTGTTTCAATTTCAAATATATTATTTAAATTAATTGCTACAGTCTATTCTTATAACAAGAACGTGGTGATGATACCAAAATAAATATTGTCCCGAGAAAAAAATAAATTACGCAAATAATATCTAGGTAGGCAAACAAAACAAATTATAAACAAGATCGCATCATCGCTTGTTATGACAATAATAATGCAAAGCCTTTACCTTGGTCATTGTAGATGTCCTTTGTTTTTCTTTAAAAAAACAGATTTTAAGTATTCTCCCTTACGCACACATCAAAATAATTATTTGCTATAAGTTGTACTTAAAAATTAAGCGAGATAACAACATTGTTATCAAAAATTTATAGATATATTATATCGACAAAAACGGATAAGGATCACAACACTCGCGATCACAAACGAATGACAAACAGCTGATTCTCAGTTTAACATTTTGCTCCCATCTGCGCACTCTCAATATCCAAGATGTAGCTGCATTAATACTGATGGTTACTATGACAACCGAATTGTTATGATTGTTTATCTGTTTCTTAAATTTTAATACGTACTCTATCTTTAATTTTGTTATAATAATTTTTAAACTTCCTGCATTTCAAGTATAAAACTTCAAATAAATTATGCAAACCTTGACAAGTTTATAAACTCGTTATGAATATTATTTTTTTTAATATGATAATGATAATTAAGGTAACCATGAACTAACTGACAAGTATACATATTATAATAATAGTAGGTGTACTTTATGACGTTACTATTTCGAATGACTTGAAATGCCCGAAAATATTATGTAAAAAACACAGAGGCGGACCTGGCGTAGGAAACCGGTACTTAGGACCATCATTTTTTTTTGGCCCGTAAAACGGTTTTATTCTACAGGGCATTTTAGTGATATTGGGCAAAACTTCTCTCAGCAAAAAACCAAGGGAGGTTCAGATCTTCAAAGATGGTAAATAAAACTGATCAAAAAATTACACGAGATATAAAAATTTCAACTTGAATGGATCAATGCAAATGTATAAACAGACATTCCTTAGGCTTGTAGTCAACCCCGAAACTTTCCAACATTGAGGACCCGTGTCTCCCTTACGAAGCATTATAGAAAGAAATGTTACCCTTGGGTGATTCCATAATATCAAATCAATCACGTATTTTCATGACCCTCTTCTATTTTGCTCCAACGTGGTATAATTCTATAAGTTATATCTTTGATTATAAGGTATAGCTATCAGATTGACAAACTTTATAGTACAAGTTTTGGAAACGCTTTGTGTAATTCAAAAATTAACGGTTTAAAATATAATTTATTAAATTTATGAACAAATAAAATGCTTAATAATAATTGTTTGTTCTTTTTTATAACAAAAATTTTTTTTCATATCTGAAAAGTTTTCATTTTGCACATTTTCCTGTAAATCGTTCTTTTAGCAACGGTAGTTGTACCTCTTCTTTTTACCTTTTTTTTATTTGTTTACGGCAAGTTGGGTTTTATTACTTAACCTTTAAGTGCTCGCGTTAGCCGGGCCTGCATAAGTGCTCGCGTGGCGCTTCTCAGGCGCCACCGTTTTCTTTTCATTATTTCAGTAAATAGTTTGCTTCCGATTTCTTTTTTAATTAAGACAAACTTTTTATTTATCCATCTATGCTAAGAATAAAAAATCTGATGTGGCCATCGCATAACTTTCCGAACAGACGCAAATTTTTATATTATATTTTTAAATAAAATGGTTACATAATTTCAACAGTAAATCGATGACAAATTTCATATTTTGCCAAAATAGGAAGAAAAAAACTTTTGAATGCCTATATCTTGCAAACGAAACATTTTTGGACCCATGTTATTAGAAACTTTTCATCTTATTTTCGTTAGTAGAATGCGGTTTACTATTTTATTTACAAATACAAAATTTTTTTACAAATACAAAAATTTTTGAAACGCCCTGTATATTTTAGAGAAAAACTTGTAGGACAAAAAATGTAGGAAATTCCATAGCGCTAATTTTTTGTTATTAATATTTTTACATATTTAATTTCGTTTCGAAGTTATGACGCATAATGTCATAATAGCTCCAGGTAAACCCCCCTTTCCCGTTACACGATTTAATTAATTTTCATCTGGCTTCGTCCTACGACAGGAAAAAGCTTATATGCAAAATTTGGAATGATTGGCTTGCTTCGTTTAGACGCTATCGTGTTCACAGACGTACATACATACACACATACATACAGACATCCTTCCAAAAATGATAAAAATGGATTCAGGGGACCTCAAAACGTGAACATCTGTCAAAAAATTGGGGGGTCAAATTTTGCCTGATAACAATACTTTCCTTACCTAGGGGTTCGGAAAGTAAAAATATGTTTATATCGTTTTTAAAAAACACCAAAAGAATTTACCAAGGAAATAGCTGTCAGTGTCTTCATTTTCACTTTCATCACATTCATCGTCAGTCTCAATTACTGAATTGCTGTCGTGGATATCAATTCTTTCATTATCCGAATCAATTTCACTTTCAGAAGAATCAAAATCTAAATCGCCCATGTCAACTTCTTCGTCGCCCTCAAGTTCATCTGTAGTTAGAGGTCGTTTTCCTGACCACGCCATGCTAATTTTTTGATGTGAACACTTTCACATCACATAAACACTGATGTGTAAACAGCAAAACGTAAGACTGTCCTAGCAAAATCGAATTTGATGTTCGAAAATTTACCCATAAGAATACATGTAACTGACGAGGGAATCCCCCGTACCGTCATAGAATGTAGGGGGATTCCCCTTATGCAAGCGTTAATATTACGACCCGGAGGTGGAACTTCGGACAAAATGTGCGAAAAAATTTGCATAAAAATTTAAGTTTTTATCTTTTTTGTGTAAAACAATATTGCAAATAGAATAAAAAAAATTGAAAAACAAAAATTTGATCAGTTATTATTTATTTAATACGATAATAAGAAATATAAAATGCGCTAAAAATATGTAACGCAATTGTTCGCGTGGCGCCTCTGAGGCTCCAAGTCGCGCACCATCGCAGTAATTAATTTATTTACAGGAAACAAAAAGAAGGATCACATCGATCTAAGGTTTATTATGTTACTAAATATGTATTTGAGGAATAGATAATATCCCGATTGAATGAAAACAAAAAATAACAGAGTTACAGCCATTCAAAGTACCCGTGGCGCCTCATAGACGCCACGCGAGCACTTAAAGGTTAAGGAGGTTCACGAACTTTTCCAAGATGCAGATACTTGATCCAAATTTACATGAACCACTCTTTAATATCTAAGGAGTTTCTTTGAATTTTTGTATGATCCGAATTGAAGTTAATGGGAATCCATATCGTAATTTTAACATACATAAGTTGTTATGAAGTATATAGTACATACGGAATGTGCTTCAAATTACTACAACGGCTAAGAAAATGCAGAGAAACGGTTGAAAATGTATTTTATAGATGAATTGTAATGTGGAGAATCGTCATGCAGAAAATCAGACTTCCTATGTGCTTAGATTTGGATTAGGTACTATTCTACGAGAACAATTCGGCGCCGCAAATTCGGAGCGCCTTGTTCGGCGCGAGCGATTCGGTGCAAGAGTTTTCGGCGCAGAACCGATCCGGAGCGGGTCCTCACCGTTATGACTTTACACAGTTATGAATTACAGTAATGGATGTAATTGCAAGATATTATCTCTTGACTGTTCAAACATGATTAAAGTGACTAAATTAAAAGAAAGATGCCGAATTAAAAATTAAAACAAAAAAACATAAAATTAAAATAGGTACTGCGATGTTCTTTGCCATGCTATATTGACAGATCAAAGGGATGAACAAGTTTTTAAATATCAAAATTTAAATAAACGTGAAATTATTAAGAAATCATGGCAAGATGATGTAACGATTGATTCGTTAAAGAAATTAAAAATTAGATCATGTAAAAATAATTGTTATTTGTTAGTTATAATTTGTTAGTTAAAAATTTGTTATTAAAATTAGGTTAATTAGAATTAGTTGTGTTAAGCGCACTTAAAAAGGTTTCTCGATGACATGTTGTTACAACAGCGGTTTGGTGCGATAAAACTGAACGGACAATTATTTGCTTAAATGTAAACATTTAAAGTGCATCGTATATCCAATTTGCGGTTCGTTCCTAAAAAAACATTATTTGAATAAAAATCAAGTATGGGAAATATTGATTGAATTTACCGGCCAATGAAAAACTTGCAACATTAAAAACTAACAGGCGTTGAAAATTGCAACGAAAATTTAGATCCTTGGTAACGAGTTTGTTTACCTTAACAACGAAAAATCTAACCAAGATGAGCGCACGTGAATTTGGTTGTTCCAGAGATTTTTGTAATAAAATGTGTTAAAAAACCCTAAGTAGGGTTAAGTGAATGTTGATTGCACTAAAATGAGGTTAAACTATATGATAAATGTAAAATTTTATAAGTGCACTCACCAATTAGTCAAAATATGGTATTCACGGCTGAGGAGATAGTTGGATTTTACGAAAATTAAATGGTTGACCACACAACGGTAATTTGGAGCAAATTTGTAGGTGAACGATCGACACAAACCACGTAAAAGAAAAAAAAATGATGCAATCGGGAAGTGGGGTGAAAAATATTTAACTATACAGTGCGGGAATTTTGAACATAATAAAGGTCAGAAATCTTTTTTATTTATAAACATTTATTTACATGAATCACTTTAATATTAAGAAATTTTGTTACATTTAATTTTAACGCTCGTGGGTAAAACTTTCTTTCGTCTCTATGACGACCATTTTTATGCAAATTTAATAAATTTCATTAAAAATCAAATTACCATGATTAATTTTTTTCAATTTAAATCAAATAAATAAACAGTGTAAAATTATGAATCTTGTTCATTCTGAAGATGAGCGAATGCAGTAAAGAAAATTTAATAACAATAAAAGAATTTTTTTTATATATATATTGAGCTAGCCGAGGTGAATTACAAAAATTCATCCACGTAAGTTATCATTGTGAGATAAGCATCCAGGTAAGCGATAATTAATTATACAATTAAGGGGACGGGGACATTGCATAATAAAATTTGTCGGCTCAACGTGAGGCACGATAACATTGCAGTACCTATCTACCTTACATTAGTTGATCATTGTATTGTAAGAAAATTTAGTTAACTTCTTATCACTAATAATACAAGACCTCATTTTTAGGCCGATTAGTTGCTTTGACACGAAGATATCATTGTATAGTAATTTCTCGGAAACGAGCTGGCGGTCAATAAAAAGATGTTTTTCTCCAGGAGTGCGCGAAATCATTATTTTCTTTATAATTTATCTCTTTGAAAGTCGGCAATTCTGGTACAATCTAAGATAACAATGGAACATGATCCTATAAATTAATTAAATAAATTAATATAAATAAATTAAATCATATAAATTAATTGAAACGTGATTTGTTAGCGGAATGGAATAATAGTACATTATGCACCAAGGTAGCAAAGTGACAGCCAAAAGTCACTTTACTACCGTCGTGCATATACTGTTTTTTGCAATTCCGGGAGGTAAAGTAGGAACTTCGCCAGTTTAGAAACTTAAAGCAAAAATTTAACGCATTTTTTTAATAATTCACGTGGTCGGTTGTATCTAGTAATATTACCAACTACTACCAAAAGTACTAGGAAATAGCACTTGGCACCCCTGATTCTACCAATGCTTCATTTCCATTTGTGCCTTTGAAACAGCTAGATGTGCCATGAGCGAGGAGAACTTTTGCCGACAAATTGTTTGTTTTACTGTTTTAAGGCAGATTGTTTTACTGAAAACGTGTTTTATGAAGCGAAAAAACGAAGGATATGTGGCGAAAAAATCGCGCGTCCTAAAATCTGACCACGTGGCGACATTTTTAAAAACGGCACCTCGAGAGAATTATTTGGTAGCTAAAGTAAGTACTTTTTATTATTACTATTTTTTTGCCAATATGCCTATTTTTTCCAACTGTACAAAATAACGTGTTTAGTTATATTTTGTAACTAAACACGTTATTTTAGTTACACAATGTTACTAACATTTTTAAAACCGTCGCCACGTGGTGACTAGTGTCTAGTGACTTTGTATCAGTCATCTGGTGACTTTATTTCCCGCTCACCCCCCTATTTTTTAACTTTACTCCCGCTCCCCCCCTATTTTTGAACTTTACTCCCGCAGGGTAAAAAAGTGCCCCTTTACATCCGCAAACCGGGGTAAAAAGTGAGTACTTTACCCCCGGAATGGCAAAAAATAAAATTTTGGAACTACAGAATTGACAAAAAAATTGGTGGATTTCATACTCAAGTGATTATAGGCAGTAATACAACAAAAAGGAGCTTTATATTCATTTTATCCATCATTTACTAAGCTGTGAGTGGCTGTATGTATTCGTTTTTAATATCAAAAAATAAATTGTACATTAACAATTAATTTTACTAAGTAATTTTGATAGATTACACTTTAATTTTAAATAGTTAATTAAACATTGAAATTAATATTTATTTATTTACGGTAATATATAGAACTGAATACTCTTGTTCAACAATTAATAATTTCAATGTTTACTCAACAATTTATTTTTCAATATTAATAATTGTTACTGTACAATTGCTACATAACAACTGACATGCATTTCTTTGCAACCGTTAACATCGCGGGGAAACCCCGACGGCTTGTCAGCAATTATTACTTCTACTTGTTATCGTTAGCACAACGCAGTGCATTTTTATAGCACCCACTCGTGTACGAGATTTTTATTTATGCATTTGTTTCAATAATCTTTTGTGTTTTGGATATTTTAATTTGTAATAATGTATTTAAATTTTTACGTTTAACTTACTTAATATCACTTAATATAATGTTTTTATTTAAATCTTAGAATTTCACTTCGTTACAAAATTATTTTGTAATATTGCTTTGACAATTTCGTTCATAATAATTCAACCAATAGGATGTTAGAATCTCATCAATTTGAACCAATCATAATCTACTTCCTTTGACAATACAGACCACGGTGGTGTATTGTCGCGGCAATACGACCACCGTGGTCTGTATTGTCAAGTAACGATGGAAACTACGTAAACGCATACTATAAATTATTTGTTGTCAGAAAAAATTGAAATTTTATTTACGAAATTGTCAAACGAATTCCACACGATACTATAAAATTGTTGGTTAATTTTTAAACCATGGAATCTTCGTGTTTGTCGCCCTTAAAATCATCATGAGTGCTAAAGCACTCATGATGATTTTAAGGGCGACAAACACTCAGTTCCAGTTTCAAAAATTATTGCCGACAATTTGATAGTCTCTTGTGGTATTATATATGATTATTTTGGTACAGTTTTTTTTTATTCCTGTAGTGTAGGGCCTTATCGTGGAGAAAAAATAGCATACGTGATGCGTACAGAAACGATCAATTGCAAATTCACTTGCTATCAGACTCGTTTCCGACTCGTTCGCAAGCTCATTCGCAATGGATAGTTTTCTGTAACTTATATGGAGCAAAATCGAAGAGGGTCATTAAAATAATAATTAGAAACAGTTGGTTGATGTTTTGATGTATGGAATGGACCTTGTTGCTTTGTTTGGTTATTTTTTTGGAAAAAATTATGCCTTGAAGTTTGGCGCAATGTAACTGAAATACTTTGCATATTATATAGGCCTTTAAGTTGGCGGCTCCCCCGCAAAAATTGAAAAGACCCTCAACACGATATGATATCGAAACAACAATAGATAAGATCCAATATGACCTCACAAATTAATATATGTAGTATATCACTACGCTAAAGGAAACAGTAGATAAATGAATATAATAGATAGTACTTCCTATTAATTTATTCTAAAAATAATTTAATTTTGAAACGATTCATATATTATAATAATATATTAAGGCCGCGCTGCAGAAAGTGGTGGGGGAACCTTTCTTCATAGTACAAATTTTTGCCATTTCTTAGTTACAGGAAAATACATTGGTGGCGCTGGCGGTACTATTCGTATTCAAAAATAATTTATTTAGCACGTGATAAACTGTAAGTTTTCGATTACCGACAATTTGTTCTGTTCGTTTTTCGCATACTATCTCTCTTGTTTGAGTGTAAGCTAGGTAGGTTAACCCAATGATAATCTCTCTTTATTGTTAAGAAGTAATAAATAAAAGAAGTGTAAATAAGTATTATATAAAATATGAAATGTCCACTATAGCATTTTTAAAGGGTACCTAGATGCAAGAAGCACTAAATAAGGTTTTCCTTTTTGCATAATACCTTTTTGCAGTTACCGTTTCGCAAATCAATAAAATACATACAAAAACAATAATTATTTGAATTTTGCTATTTATTATTATAATTTATAACTTATAAGATATTTTTAATTGGGTATAGGTAGGTCTTTGAATGTTTTAAATATCCAACCAACGTTTCGGGTCGTTTACATGTGGTCCATTTTCAAGGCTAAAAAGAAATTAAATTATTATAATATAAATGGTAGTGCTTTTTTTTACAATTTATATTATAATTTAATTCATTTTTAGCCTTGAAAATGAACCACATGTAAACGGCCCGAAACGTTGGTTAATATTTACAGCATTAAAAGACCTACATATATACCCAATTAAAAATATCTTATAATTGAACAAGATATAAGATCAACTCTAATACAAACATTTAATATAATTTATAACACTTATCTATAAATTACATGTCTAATTTTTTATGGCATTTAAAATGTATGGAGGATCTGCACAACGTTTTCTTTTTCCGATGTTGTCTCTTACTATTTCAGGTAACTTATTATCAGGTAAAAATAATCATATACCCTAGGTACCTACTGCTTATTTTAACATTCTCTTTGCTAAGCATAATATTACTATAGTAGAGTCTAGAGTGCAAACTCGCTTTTATTTTCACTTGTGTGGGCATTTTGAGGTAAAAAGTAACAACCTATCCAAAAATGTTCCTGGTGCTTCACACATTGGGTATAAATTGGGACATAAAAAATAGATCATTTTATAAATAATAAAAATATAATTTTCCCTATTAATCCCTATTAAAAATTCTTAAACTTAAAAAAATAAAAACATTTTATTTTAAAAAATATTCAATATTTTCAGGCCGGCCCGGCCCTGCAAATACGTGTTTTGTTGTTTAAAAATTTATATTTATAGCAAAACCGTGTGGGGTCATCCATTAATTATTACGTAAGGGTTTGGGGGATATCCAATACCCCGGATATCTTAAGGACCCTTACGAAGGGGGGGGGGGGGTCCGACGTATTCCTTGCGTAAGTTTCTTAAAATATTTTGCGTCAAAAAATGCAGCCGCAGCACACGAAAGCTTTGCAACACTCTTCGAAATACGCTAAAGCAACGGCTAGACTTGTTCTTACTCGACGTGAGGACGAACTCTTGTGCGTGACGCATGACGAAAAAACGGGAGCAGAAGACGTTGAATGGAGAAACGAAGCTGAAGTAAAAATATAAGTGCCTGATATAAGGAAAATCTTGTCACTGACGCTGGTGATGTTGTCTGCTTTATTGCGCATAATATACAATCTATATCAGAATGGCTAGCTCCTACATGGACTGACCTTTAATTTAATTTCAAATTTTTTGTATTAATTTTTTTATGTAATTAATTATCTATATATATTAACTTATATCTATGTAAATGAAAATTTAATTTAAAGTTTTGTATAATTATCTATATAATATATTATTATTCATATTTTATAAATATAAGGGGCGGAGAGGGGGGGTCAAAATTAATTTTCTTTTAAATAATCCTTACGTAAGATGTGGGGGGGTGCCACAATCTTACGTACCCTTACGTGGGGGAGGGAGGGGATCCAAAATTACAAAAATCATCCTTACGTAATTAATGGACGGCCTCTTTGTGGTAAAGCAATTTTTGAGGAATCTTACAACTTTTAGGACAAATATTTGTCTTTTATATTCGCGGCACTAAATTAGTTTCAAAATTAGTAACATTGTGTAACTAAAATAACGTCTTTAGTTACAAAATATAACTAAAATAGTTACAAAATATAACTAAACACGTTATTTTGTACAGTTGGAAAAATAGGCATATTATTTTTTTATTACTTAAAATTTTTTTGAGTTGATAATCCCTTTCAAAATTTGTATGCAAGAAATTATGTACTTCGTGGCTAAACCGTTTCGACACCGCAAAAATATAAAATGTTATTTTTTAATACAAATAAGCAGAATTACATACAAAAAATTCAATATAAAGTTTTCAATTTATTTTGACGTCTTTAATAAACGGAAGCGAAAGAAATTTACATTTTCGAAAATTCTTTGCACAAAATTCAATATATAAAAAGTTATTCGCCCGGCACCGATTTTTCTACATTGCGTTTTTCATTTCTCCAAATTTAAAAAGAGCATCAAGGATAAACATTTTTCTATTTTAAAAAATTTTAGCAATTATTCAAAATCAAATCCATAAAAAAATTTTCAGTTGCCATGTCTGAGGTTTCGACAGCAAACATCTGGTGGTGGTAATTTGGTTCTTAGAGTGGTTCTTAGTGTCGTGCTCAACACTCTTCTGGTATGACGACCAATGTCTCCACACATAGAATCGAATTTACCATAAGTATTTGGCCACCTCTAAATTTAATTTTTTTAAAATTTACTGACATTTGTTTTTAAAAATGTACAGTTATTAAAATTGTGGCCACCTTATTACGTCATAATTCCAAAGAAATTTAATTATTTATCCCAGAAATAAGCCGAGAGGGATTTATTTATGAATACCTGAGGTAATTCAGGAACAATGCCGCTACTACATTGGAGTTTCTGGGAAATTATTTTAAAATTACCCATCTATTAAATAGTTACATATTTATTTACCCAATAAACGAATAAGACAAATCTGTATATACTGTAATTTATAGACTTTTATAATTTATTATAATTATATAGAATAATTATATTATAATTATAATTTATAGACAGTGTTATAAATGAATAATAAATAGCACAATTCAAATAATTATTGGTTTTTAATGTATTTTATTGATATGTGAAACGCTAACCTTTTATTTTAGTATTATGCAAAAAAAACCTTATTTAGCGCTTCTTGTATATACATTTTAAAAATGCAATAGTGGACATTTAATATTTTATATAATACTTATTTACACTTCTTTTATTTATTACTTCTTAACAATAAAGAGAGATTATCATTGGGTTAACCTAGCTTGCTTAAAAAGGAACCATGCATTTCATATTATTATCAGGTAAAAATAATCCTATCTAGGTACTGCAGTTTTGTAATTAGGAAAATACATTCTAAAATATTTCAAATACAAGAATCTAAACGAAACTTAGCGAGCTAACACGAGTTTAAAAAAATTTATTTGCGCCATCTATGAGGGAACCCTTGAACCCTTTGTGCATTAAGTTGATTTTATATAGTTTAAAACTCCACTAAGGGCACTTTTTGATTTACATGTTTTGTATAAGTTTTCTATAATTGATGATGAAATCGCTTCAAAATCAGGTTTTGTCCTTATAATGATGTGCAGAAGGCAATAAGGAAATTTCATTAAGATCGGTTGTCATAAAAATTCAAAATTGTCCGTTTTCATAAATTAAATTAACCTATTTACTTTTAATTTAAAGCGCTCAAAATTGGTTATTGCCTTCAATAGTCTTTTCTTATTAATATAAAAAAAGAATTACATTGATACGACGTTTCGTTTTTTAAATTTGTACAAAAGATTAGAGGCTTCTTTCAACATCATATCTACTCTCCTCTCTGCAGCGCGCTCTTAAGTACAATAGTTTATTGCGAGGTAAGATACAAAACATCGAAACCCAAAAACAATATTTGCTTTCACTTTTAACATTAAAAAATTTTTGCAATAAATTACATTTTAAGAAAAAATATTCATAGGCCAGTCGACAAGTGTTTCATTGCTTAAAAAAATGGGGGCGAGCTGGAATAAATTTTAATCTCTTTATTAGGACCCCTAAAAAGACGTAGGGGAAAGTGACCTGTGACGGCCCTGCGCCTGTGTCGGCCCTGTCACTTTATTTTCTGTTCTGTACCTCTGGTTGTCTATTTTATTTACTTATTGGTGCTTTCGATATTCGCCGGCTTGTCTGCGAAACAATTTTTTAGTTATAACTGTGTTTAATGTGGCTGCTATAAAAAAAATGAATCCGGCAAGTTACTGATGTAAAAAATTAGTATTTTAAAATGCATATTGCGTTCGTATCTAAAAGGATAGGATAAACGGATAGATACAATTTGGAGAGAGATATTTTAGTAGTATCTTCCTTAGATATTCGGTAGTAATTTTAAGGTAATGTTTTCACATGAAAAGTTTTTAGTGTTTTACCGTTACATGAAGTTTTGCCTATGATGGCCCCAGAACAGTGTTCCTATGATGGCCCTAAAGAATTCTGGCTAAAGTGTCAGAACTGCAACGGCTGGTGTCACACCGAATGTGCTGGTGTTCTTAGGTCAACAAAGACTTTTATATGTGATGTTTGTCAACCACAAAACCACAAAAAGACTAACTGTCATTTAATTGAAAAATTCTAAGTATAATTTTGTTTATAAAAACCGCCTTTTTACAATTTTTATGAAGGGGCCATCATTAGATACCGTTTGCCTATGATGGCCCCTTGATTTTTTTTTATATTTTAATGTTTTACTCTAAACTGGAAGTAAGTAATAAAGTTTATTATAACAAAACTTTTCACCAAAACTAGTTTTCATTTTTCAATTGGTTTTAAAGTTATAACAAAAAAGAATAAGGGGGGCCATCACAGGTCACCTTCCCCTACTAATTTTGCACCCTTTGGCGACCCCGGATTTCGAAGAATGCTATTTTTACGAATATTCGTGAATATCTCGATTTAGGTGCACTTTAGAGCAAAATATAAAGTTAATGAATATTAAAGTATACTAAATTTTCTACAGAAAATCTCTTGTACGTTTTTCTTATAAATCGAACGGTTACAACCATCAGAACTTGTGGTACCGATGGAACTGATAAAAGTTTTCAAAGAAATAGAAGCGCATGGAACAAATATAGGATTGAAAGTAAACGAGAAAAAGAGGAAGTTTCTGAGATGCGGAAGAAACTTAAGCAACGTAACACAGAATCTGAAAATAGGAAAATATAACTTTGATGAAGAAGAAGAAATAGTTTCAGATACCTGGGCGTAGAAATCAATAATAATGATGCAAGAGACGCTGAAGTTAAAGAAGAAATACAGTTTTCTTGCGACATTCGTGCCATCGCTGATTGTGGATTTGTTAAAGTAACCGTAGCTATTCGTAGGTTAATCGCTTTAAATTAACATATTGGGGTTACCTACCTGCAGTCACCGAATTTTGCAGCCGTTAGCGAGGATGTCAGCTTCTTTGCGACGATTCTGTGCAGTGTTAAGACCATTGTGTCGGAAAATAGCGTCGGTGTTCAAAGTTCGTCGTGTGGATCTTCAGAGCAGCCCTGTGTCATCTCCTCCAACTACTGATTACACCCCAGAGATTGGGATCTATTGTCACCTTCAAAAATTGTTAGCTTCGAATTCGAGGCAAGACAAATTATTTCTAAATTTTGATTGTGTAATATTGGGTATTTTGTTAACTGGCCAATCACTTTTTAGTCTGGTGCTGCTTCTGGGGATATCTACGTCAGGGCCACATCTGTGACGTTACCGTTTATTTTATTCCAAAATTGTGTTTGTTTTTTTATGTGCCAAACATTGGAGTGTTTTATTTATCAACGAGAGTGTACCGGTTCCTTTATAGGTTGAGCATTCTTACCGGGAAAACTTGCAGCAATCGTTCACCGCTACAAAAGAGTTAGTTGAACCGACCATCAGGGCTTTACTTACGCAAATAAACGTAGGAATTGATTTTTCTGCGTGCGCGAGATTTGAGGAAACACCAGGTTTGTCTTCTCATTAGAGACAGGGTGGGCAAATTTCATCAACAGATGAGGTGGATAGATGGTGTGATAGAAGAATTTGATAGGATAAGAGTTACTGACTAGAAGAGAAAATGTCGAGATAGAATTGTTTCGAGGAAGATTGTGTAAGAGGCGAAATCACACAGAAAATTGTAAAGGAGGAGTGATTAGTAAGAAGGATTAATCCATCTTGTAAAATGGATTTAGGAGACTTTTATAGAGCAGCAATATTCCGGGAATATTGCTGCTAATTAAATATTCACAGAATATTTAAGGGAATAAATGCTTTTATGATGATGCTGATGATGTCTGTTACACATAAAGTCATGTTATACCGTTTTGAAAGAATCAATCATGATCAATTCTAAATAAAGATGTAAGTAATATTCACCTTTTCGTAAAATAGCTAACATAACAAAATATGCACAAAAAAAATATAATGATTTCACGGGCGGAGGTAAATGTGCCACCAGTAATGTTATTCTACCTGCTACGAATTTAGGATATTAAAAGTACACAGGTATTTGTGCCACCGGAGAAAATGGCATCTACCTGATGCATCTCCTACATGTAACATCGATTATTTTTTGATTTTACACGATTTTTTGGGGGTGAAACGTAATAGTTTACTGCCCCATAGCGCAACTATACTTTTTAATGCTATTTCGAGGGTCTCTCACATCCCGGTTGCATTTATCCCGGTTTCCTTGATCTGTCGCGCCTCTCGTATGTTTAGCGCCCGCCGCGTAGCGGCTCGGAGCACGAAAAACCGCCCGGAGATGCGGAGCATCGGAGGGTAGGTTTTTTGATGCTCGCAGTTCTGGCCAAGCCAAAATTTATTATTTTGCCGAGTTGGTCTATGTATTTCCAGGTAGAAAATTTGGACCCGGATTAAATATCTGACCATTTGCCGAGCTGGCCTACAGCCTTATCGAATGCACACCCCAAAATTCGAAGGCAAAAAAAATTTAATTTTTTCACTGTTAGTGGCACAAATACCTGTGTTTATTTAAAGAACCCTTTTGGTCGGTGGCACATTTACCGGTACCCTTTTCTGGTCAGGTACATTTGGTGGCACATTTACCTCCGCCCGATTTCACAATGAACTGGTTAGGTATCACTACTCGTCGTTGTAGTGTACTCGTTGTCCCACGTGCCAACCGTTTTTACCTCGTTACGATCTTCCCCACAATTCTCGTCTTCGGTTGGTTATTTTTTGTTACATTGGCTACTGTCGTCATCCGATCGGTTGCCGTTACTTATATTTCTCTGATGCGCGATATTTAAATCAAATTAATCATTACAAACTTTTGAACAAAGTTAAAATTTGGTGTGGAACTCCATTTTATGATCTTAATTACTTGCTCAAGAAGAATCACTGAAAAGGTATTTTCAATGATATATTTAAAAAAATCGTATCTCAGTGGTTCGGTTCAGTCAGTAGAAATAATTTATCTAATGAATTGATAAATTTTTATAATTTTTAATAACATAATTTTACAGCCAAATTTAGACTTCCTTGAAGGGCTGTACAACATCGACGGGTTATTTTAAGGGCAAACAAAAAATACACGTAGGCTAGGGTGGTCGACAGTGGATCACCAATTTTTCAAACCCATATATCTTGGAAAATAATACATGAAGTTTGTTGAAATTTTGGGTAGAGTAACATGGACTATAATCTTATCGAAATATGATAATTTAAACTAAGTTGTACTCGTATTACAAGCAAACTATGAAAAAAATATTTAATTTTAAGTGCATAATGATTCAGTGTTGACCAGGGGTGGTCCACATTGGATCGGCCTACGGTTAACAGTGGATCAGCCAATACGATTATTGCACATATTTTAAAATTTATTTATTTATTTATTTATATACACGGATAAACCTTTTTACATAATCATAAGAACAAAACAAAAAAAAAAACAAACTTACATACAAATAACATCAAACTAATTACAATAAACCAAAATGTTGATCGTCCACATAATATTTCTTTTAAATATCCGGTGATTCTGTGAAAATATATCAAAATCACTATGCTCATTTAATTTATTAATAAATTAAATTTTAAATGGAAATACTAACAGATTTTCAAACTAAAAATATATAGGAAAACAATATATTTTCGAAAAAAATATATTATAGAGAAACAGAAAAAATACATTTTCGAGATAAAAATATAGGAAAATAAAAAAATTAGCATATTTTCAATAGAGAAAGATCAACTGAGAACTTATAATAAGACCGTCGCCTAGCGGTACCGCTAATTATTGGATTCGGAAGGATGAATCTTACATCCTGTTCTTTGGCCATGTTTTGGTTAACCATGTAGCACTGATCCACTGTAGACCAACCCACCATTTAATTTTCAAACCGTGGTTTTGACAAAACAAATTGAGTAAAACCTATTATTCAAGTGTCCTCAAATGCGTTAATTATTTCTTAAAACAATGAAAACATCCAGAACTCTATCATAGAAGATCTGATCAAATTACACAAAAAGTTCAACTTACCTGATAATAACAAATGGAGGCTTTAAACCACAAATGTAACTGGTGAACATCCGACCATCAACGGAACCGCTCAGTTGTGAAATGAGTCAATGAGGGATCACATTGGCTACCACGTACATCTCGCGGAAGGGCATGCATACAATGGTTTAACTAATAAATGAGTGATTCACTGTGTACCACCGATCCACTGTTGACCACCCTACCCTATGTTTATTTGGTATTAAGTTAGAATTACACCGTGTCTGAGAGAAATTAAGGAGTCATGAAAAATCCTTGGTTGATTTAATATTTATTTAATCCTTCTCAGTCTTTTTACCCTAATGAGGGTTTAGTGACCCATCTCGTTCTATCTCTTTCTCTTTCTATGCATATGATGTGCGTTCAAATTGTTTTCACATACATAGAGGACCTACTTGTTTAACGTGGGCTCCGAACCACGGGAAGTGTACTACACTTCATTTCGAGATGGATTTTCTTGGAAGATTACCTCGGTGGTTTGCTATTACCTATCGAGGAGAGACGGTCAGAATAAAGTTTTTGCCCTGCCCGGATTCGATCCGAGCGTTTCGCATTAGCAGTAGACGCACTTAACTACCAAGCTATGACCGCCTCCACCTATTTATTTAATGAACCTATAGGAAAAAGAAGATGTTTTAATGGAAGAGTAATATCGTAAAATACATTATGAAGACTGTTTTTATAAAATAATTCACTTTACATTTTCTCGTGATATAAAATCCAAAACTTTTTTCGAAATTTAAAAATTTACTTTCATAGAAACTCTCAGTTCTTTTTAATTCATATTACGCAACCCAGATGTCAGAAGTACATATTAAGTTTAAAAATCGGCACGACATGAATTATTTTAGTGCAAATATTCGAGATATGAGAGGTGAAGAAAATTCTGGTGATGATTACTTAGTGGTACTAATAATATGGCGTGCCAAAAATAACAATCGATTTCATTATAATACTTTTTCTCTAGGACTACAAAAACCGTATCTTTCTCGGAGTTTTATCGCAGAGAAAGTCAGCGTTCCTGTTACAATCTGTGTAACCTGATATAACATGCAGCGAAAATATTACTTTAGTAATTTTTTCGGTTCATGTTATAGCAAAGGTACTTATTTTCTGTCGATGTTATATCAGGTTACTAGTAACTTGAAAGCGCACTTTGTAATTAAAAATTTACTTTGTATGTATTACACTTCAAGTTTAAATAATTGTTTACTTTTTAGCCACTATCGTACTAGCAACTGATATGATTTACATGTGGGCATCCACATTGCTATTTGCAATTCTAGTTTTACCATACGTACATCCAATTAACATTTTATATTTTTAATAATTTAATTTTTATCAATAATAATATCTCTCTCTCTCAGTATCCATCGTCCTGCGTCTTCAAAGAGTTGTTCCACGCTTCCCTATCATGCACTGCATGTGTTCCTTCATGTAGGATTTGTCCAGTTAGGGGTTTTATTTGGTCCACCCATCTTGTAGGGGACCTTCCTCTCGGCCTTTTTCCTTCGATTTTCCCCTGGATCATCAGCTTCTCCATTGCTTCAGATCTTCGAGCAATGTGGCCGAAATATCGCAAGTAGGACTGACTGATTTTAGTCGACAACCGTGTTTCGATCTTCAGCTCGTTTAGAATAGACACATTTGTGTACGTGATTCTCACAGAAACAATTCTTTACGGAATTCGTGCGCTCCTCGTTTGGTCGAGTTCAAGGTATTCTCTCGCTTATTCCGTAAAGTAATTATGTTTCTGTAGCTTACCCATAAATAGCTATTAAACATTTGTTGAAATTTTTTATGAGAATTTAAAGGATTGTTAGAAAAATTGTGTGTACCTATATGTACATGTATTTCAAACTATAGATAAATGAAATCGCTTGTTGATATCTTTAGCAACAAGTCCTATTGAAATATCAACATATTATTTATAGATACTTTAAAAACAATAATTATATAGGTCATTATAATTACTAGTTATGTTATGTTACTATAATTGCAACTTTAAAACGATCATAGTTAATATACTCGTATATATGAAGTTATTTATAATAACTATTTTTCAACTTTCGTCCTTCTGGCCATTGTTAACATTTTCTAACAACTTATTTTGTATTGGTACAAAAACAATCACCTACACAAGATTGTTGCCAAATTAATTCAAATGTATTTGTTACAACTCGAAGAGGAAAAGAGACTGCAAATGGACCAAACTCGGTAGTCAGGTGTAAAATAATAATAGAGAAGTATCAATCAAATTTTCTGGGTCGACAGATTTTGAGTGGTCGTAAGCAGGATTATGAACTCTTGAAAAGCCATCTATAAAAATTAACGGTTGATATTTAAAACAATTTGGACGACGTCCATCTGGAATGATTCGATTTCGATTTAAAAAGTGTTTATTAATTAAAGCTGTACAAAATTTGTTCGATCAGTAAGCTCAAAAATGTGCGCCGACTAATCATATGTTCTAAGATATTTAACATAAATAGGAGCCCCCTCGTGATAATACATATCTCCAGATTAAATTAGGGGAACCGGATTGGTTTTACAATAATTAATTAATTAAACAAAAAGAAAATTTTTATCGTGTTTTGAGATAATTTTGTATAGGTTTTGTTGGAAAAACTTGAAAAAAAACCAACACGTGGAAATTAGGTTAATATTTACAATGTGTACACGAGAAGATAATAACATTAGAAATGACATAACAAAATAAACAAAAATTTTTATTAAGAATAATCACAAAAATTAATATTATTCTTCAACCAATATTTGTCGAGATTTTATCAATTGAAATTAAAAATATGGTGTTGATAGAGTTAAGTTTTTCCGTGTAAATAGAAACCTAAGTTGGAAGTGATAATAATTTTTTGCTGTAAATATTATATTACGATGTTGTAATAATCCATTAATTTTTTTAAGAATTTTAATTCCTTAATTAGGTGGTTTTCATCAATCTTAAGTAAAATTGACGCACTGGCGAATATTACGATTTCATTTCATTAAGAGGGAAATTTGGAAAGGACCACACACCCAAACTACTTGATATGTGCTTTCGAAGATTTTAATTAGATAATTTCATATTCTACAAAAAACTCCCTTAGATGTTTATGCTATCTTGCTTAATTTTTGCAGAGCTAATGATAACAGACAAACATTGTACCATTTTTCCATTCAATTTTTCGATTTTCATGTTTTAACAAAATTGTCAGATATTTGGAGACCAAGAAAATTTAATTTCTACTTCTCTATATGAATTTTTCATATTATTTTATACTTAACTACCGATCCATTTGCGATCTCTGGCGAGGTTTTGATCTAAAATCTGGCGTTGTTTACAATTGCCCGTAATAATATTCAGTTGGGTTTATTTTAACTATATTAAACGGGGGAATTGTAAACATTGATAATAATAATATAAGGGTGATATTTCAATTCCTACATAATTTTTAATGTTCGCAGAATGCCCAGAAACTACAAAAGGAAGACTTCGGGCCCCGTATGTCGAAAATAAAACTTATAGAGAGGCTGAAAAATTTTATGGGGTTCCAATTTCTATGATCTTTCACAGAATAAAGGGTAGAAATATTTCCATTGAAAAGGTGAAGGCGCTGGTCGACTTATAACCCTTTCTGTTAAAGTGGAGTCAGAATTAGAAAATTGCATCAAGGCAAAAGCGCAAATGGAATTTCCTTGCAGTAAGGAAGACATAAAAGAAGTTGTTGCTGAATATGTCAAGGCACATGATTTGACAACACCGTTTAAGAATGGTCTGCCAGGTGAAGACTGTTATTACTCTTTTATGAAAAGACACCCTAGGTTTCAATTCTTAATTTTCAGTTTTTACAAACAAAATCCGATTTTCTTTTGTAAATATAATCTAGTTTCGTGTACTTTCAAATTCTACATGTTTATTTTTTAATAAATCGCTTTTTATTGTAATTTATCGCATTATTTCACAAAACTTTGAAACCCACTTGGGTAATTGTAAATAGGTAGTATTTGATATAAATTTGTACTACGTATCTTTAACATAAGGTTTGTTCACATTTGCCCAAGTTAGAAATAACTACAAGCTTACCCACCAAAAACTATTTGTTTACAATTACCCCCAGATCAAGGGGTATTTTGAAACATGACGAGGTAAAAGTAAACACAATTTTTTCATGGGAAAAACTGAATTAAAACTTATGAGATATTTATATTTTCCTCATAAAACTATCATCTGTCAATCGTTGTGTGATCGACATGATCAAAAGTGATCAAATAATGTTTACAAATACCCCACTTGACCCTAATGTAAAATGTTTAAATATATTTAATTATTATGATACAATGAAGACTTGATAAACAAATTATGATAAAATATAATTATAATTTATTTCTGATAAATTTTAAGTGAATAATAGTAATATGTTATTTCAAAGTGTATGCTCAATTTTGTGAGTAACTACTGTATGTATGTATATTGACGTGTTCTTTTCAGTCCAGCGACCAACCATTTATTTTTTTGAAATCCGTGATTTCAAAATTTTTCTTTAACTTTATTTTCTTTTTCAAATTATTGTTAATTCACTTTAATTTTTTTTCCCACTTTAAATCAAACTAAACTCTTACAATGTTAAACTAATTTTTTCGTTTTTATTTTTAACAATTTCAATAACTATACAAAAATTTTACAAATTCTCGACTCCGCTTGGCGTTCACTCCTCAAGCGTCCACTACGATTGACTGCCTAGAGGTGACTGGCCCCCTTCTTTTTTTAACGCAAAAGTTCTTCGTCTGCGCACAAAGACATTTATCCAAATTCCCCCTTCTTCTAATTATTTTTGGTTTACAATAATTCATTTACAATTTTTATAATATTTCTCAATTTTAACATGTTAATTTTTTAATTATTATTTTTGAAATTTACCGAATTTTGGCTAACCATTGAAATACGACAGTTCAACATATACTAAAGTTTTAATGCATGTAACGTTTTAATTCAACAAATGATGCCTATATTATATAAATCGCGTTAAATGAAATCTTTAACAGCTATTATTAGCATGTTCACGTGGTGTGATTTGGATTGCCAAAGTCTCAAAAAATCTAAGAAAAAGCAATCCAGCAATCCAAAGAAATTAAGTTTTCGGATAACTGGGGGGAGGGTTGAGATTTTCGCCTCTAATATTTTATCTAATATTTAGTTTAATTCATCTATTGTATTAAATAGATACAATTTTTCTAGCAATTAATTAATCGTTAGAAAAAATTCAACAAACATTTAAACTATAAAATCGATGTTTATTTAAACCAGTGGTTCTTAACCTATGGTCCATGGACCACTGGTGGTCCCTGAAAGCACCCAAAGTAGTCCGTGAAGTCATCCTAAAATTAAAAAAAAATCCGCGTCGACGAGAACCGTCCCTGTACGGCAGGTAGGTACCAACCTAGAGATCCAAAACAAGCAGGGGCGGATTAACCAATTCTGCCGCCGTAGGCCGAACAAATTTTGCCGCCCTATTTTTGAGAGGAAATCATTAACAAGTAGTACATTTTGCATACAGTAGTACATGAAGGTCACATCTCGTGTTGTTTTGTGACCGTTTATCAGAAATAATCCTATCATCTTTATGGAAATGCGATGTCTACATGAATCGTAAGCTTGAGAAAAAAAATCAAAATTTGCCGCCCCAAATAATCTGCCGCTCTAGGCCGCAGCCTACTCTGCCTACCCCTAAATCCGCCCCTGAAAACAAGGTAATATACCTATAACCATATGCTTATTTAAAGAAGCAAGTTCTGTGTGTATTCGAATTGTAAATGTTTTAGTTTTAAAGTTTTACAGCAAAATTTGAGTTATAGACAAAGGTCTATAAAATAATTGTTCCTGATTTTAATACGTAAGTAAACTAAAACTTTTTTGTTTGTTATGTCACACGTTAAATCTGCTAAGTAAGTAGGTACTGTAATACCATACTAAACTACGTCACATGTTAGTCACGATTTACTTGTGCCCAGTTCCAGGGGTTTATTATTTTTTGTTTTCAGAAAAATGGCACCGAAACGAAAGTATGACGACGATTATATTAAATTTGGCTTTACTTCAATAGAAATAAATGGGGGGCTAGACCTCAATGCGTAATATGCGCAACTGTTCTTGCCAATGACGCTCTAAAGCCGGCAAAGTTGGAACGTCATTTAAAAACCGTACAACTGAATTATTGTGAACGTCCGCGAGAATTCTTCGAAGGCAAACTAATAAATTTAAAAAAAAAGAAAACTTGGACCCAGTGGAACACGTTATGCAGTATCTGAAAAAACATTGGCTGCATCGTTTGAAATTTCAAAATTGATTGCCAAATCAAAAAAAGCACACACAGTCGGCGAATCTATAATAAAGCCTTGTATGATTAAAGCTGCTGAAGAGCTTCTAGGGCAGGAAGCTCATAATAAAATTTTCTTATAATAATTATATTACGCCAAACAGTTGGTGGTCCATGGCAAGACAAAAATTTAGTCAAATGGTTCACTAAAAGGTTAAGAACCACTCTGATTTAAACGATGGAAAATTAATAGTTTTCTTTTTCTTGCTATTATATCTAAAAAAATCGACCAAAAGTGATGGAGATGAGATTCTTGAGAAGAATATTGGGAATTACCAGACAAGACAAAATTCGCAACGATTTCATTAAAGAAGAATAATTGAAAGTGAAGTCCGTGAAAGCACAAGTGAGATGGTTTAGTGATATTTATAGACTACTATTATAAAGAAATTGCACTTATAAGAATAATGTATGAAGGAAAACCAATCGGAAGGAAAAGTCGTGGACACCTTAAAAGAAACAAGATATATCTTAGCGCAAACAAACTGGAATTGGGAAACAGTGAAAAACGAAACCGCATATAGAACAGAATGGCGAAAACTTTGAAAAAATACAGAGTAAACGAAGAAGTTTAACAACTGAGTGAGTTAAAAGTTTAAGACTTCTGCAAAGTCTTTACGATCTACATATATATTGAGGTGGATCAATCCTCTTGTTCCTCTTTTACTTTCAACTAATTTATCCACAGGGTGTTGATGTTCACCGGACCTTAAGCCTGGGGATCTGGGTTATCTCAAACGATACGTATCCCTTTAATAAATCAATTTGTATCCATTAGACTTCCTGCATTCTTCGCAGCTGCAATGCGGAGTTCTTCATCAATACGATAGGCGGGAAAGTAGTTTTCAAGAGAGTAAAATATAAAAACTGGAACAAACATTTACCTTGAAAAGACTGGCATTATTATAAAAAAACAAATGCATATGGACTACAGTAATTATGGAACCAACGAGTTTGTTTTATTTTAAACAAAATGTGAATACATTTTAGGGAAAATTCAGTTTAAAACATTCTAATAAGATTTTTAACAGTGTTTGAAGGAAATTGTTTTCACAAGGATTTTCACATTACTGTTCAGAAGATATAAAAGGGAAAATGGACATTAAAACCACAATAGTTTTAAAATGTATCAATAATCTAGTCTATCTGGATGATCCAATCAGTTGATTTAATAAACATTAATTATTTCGACGGGAAATAATTTTGTTGTTGTGGTGTATGGTTAGTTTAATATTACTTAATTTAGAGGTTCTAAAGCAAGTAAAACAAAACACATTAATTATTTTTTTATTATTAAATTTTTTTTATATTTATAACATTTTTATTACTGAAATATGAAATGTATAAGAATATCGACCACTGAACACTGACATGATTGAAATATCTATAATACTATCTAATCTACTCAATAACTTTTATTACAGCATCTTCATTATAATTTTGAGATACGCAGACCTATATCTATTAAATAATATAGGTAATATATTTCTTTGGAAATGCTTTGAAATGTAATGTATTTTTAAATGATCAATCATTTCAATTGAAAAAATACAACTATCATTTAAACACTTGTTGAAATTTAAATTTGTAAAACCTTGGCATGAACATCATTGTTTTGAGACGTTTAGCTAATGAATATATTTCACATTGTGCAAAATCTATCAAATTTTAATAAGCGTAATTGTTATCATTAGATCACTAAAAGGTTAGGTATTAAGTTATCCTGCAATCGACAAGAAACTCGATTATTTTTTCAATCAGAAAATGGGTGGTCAAGCTGATATCACTTTTATTATTATATCAATGATAAACAAATTATTGGTAAATTATTTAAAGACAAATTATTTATGGTTTGAATCTGAGTAGGTGCCTGTGCATACCTATATAGGTACAATAATGTAAGTAATTCTGAAATCAAACTGCTGTTTTATGCTGGAATTACACTTTGCAATTTATTGTACGAAGAACAATGTCGTTTCTGCGCAAAATATAGCGCGTTGCGAAATGGTACCGTTATCGTACAGTCATAGTGGCATACCAGCATAAGGGCTGCCTAACAGCGACAAAGAAATACTTCATTCTTTCATAATATTATCATGTTATTTTCTGGAAATAGATAGAACAAATGACTTTCTGCACGATTGTGCCGCAATAAGAAATAAGTTTAGAACACCTGAAGTAGAAATATAAAATATAATGTTAAACCTTCATCTTAAAATTACATTTATTGAATAATTTAATGCAGAAAGTTTGTTTTTATTCACTATAAAGCGTGCATTTAAAAAAGTGTAATATTTAAAATTTTACAGTATGTAACTTTCTTTAATTCTAGTAAAACCAGTGTCACACTCATTAGAAACACATTTGCTACAATTTTCAGTTTATTCAAATAATTTGTAATTGCGACTGAAATCGCGCAGAAAGTTAGTTGTTCTTTTTATAGAAAATAAGAAGATGTCAATGTCTTTCTATGTCGGTATCAGCCAACTTTTAACAAAATATCTAAGATTTAAAAAATATTTAGTTTCTTTTTAAATTATACGATACTTTTATGTGATGTATCTTCTTTGCCATTACAAGTTCAAAATTATCAAAGTTATAACTCATTCATTATTTTACAAATATTGCTTATAATAAATTATTTAATACTACTTATACTTACAGAGATATTAAGTATTATTATAACATTAAAAGAAAAATTCAGTATGTAGTAGTTATACATTTTATTATAACGTAAGACTTATTGGCTATAAGTTTACATTTTCCGAGTAATTAAATTTAATTTTTGATAATTAACATGTACGGGTATCACTCATCTGAAATGAACTAATAATAATGTTAATAACTACAACTAATATGTTCATAAATAATATAAAATTGTTGGCTTTATTGGCGTTGTCTTGATCTTTTTCCTTGTTGATATTCAATGCTGTACCCAATATTGCGCATAAAAATGCTTGGACGGTCTTCATAAAAATAAATAAGAAAAAAAATAATAAATAAAAAACAAAAAATAAATAAATAAAATAATAACAAATCCAAAATAATAAAAACCGCACGTTTAATTCCACAAAATTAAAGTTACCCGTGTGCTAAATTTTGAGTAGTAGTATTAACAGCAACTGCGGGGTCTAATCCAAAATTCATTTTAATAACATCACAAAATAAAGCCCCCGTAACAAATGCTAATGCAATGTGGTTTAAAACATTAGGCATTTCGTTTTCAGTTGGTTCTTGGTGAAACTTTAAAGATGTCATAACTAATGACAAAAAGGCTGCACTAACCTGTGTAATAAAACATTCAAGAATTATAATCAAATTGATAAATTTAATTTAAATAGTAACAAATTTAATTTAATTGTGCAAATTTTAAATTATAGATATTAATTATTTTAACTCGTTTTGTTTGGTTTCGAGTTCAAAATCTCTTGGATTAATTAGTCGAAGGGGATTATTCGAATATTCCATACCAAAACCGGAAATTAAAATGTTATCTAACGAAATAATAAAAACAAAAATGAGAATTACGTCGTTTAATACAACAGCGGCGTTATGGTCTCTTGGTTTGTTTATATTAAGGCCTCCAATTATCACAAAAAGAATAGCGACCACTAGCTGTTAAAAATATAAAAGTGTTAATGCATTATAACAAAGTAACTGCTAAAATACACAAGAAAATCAATCTAATATTAAAATGATAATTTCAATCTGTTATTTAATAGTTCTCGATTTACTCCAGTTAATTAAATTAATTGAGAGGGGAAAAGGTTAAATCAATTGAATTTTTTCAGAGGTTAACATACCCTATATGTTAAATTAATTCAGACCGTAGCGTAAGGTGATGGTATCGTATTACATGAAAAAGGCAAAAACGCGAAACTAAAGGTAAATGAACTATTTGTGATTTACATACAAACAAAATTAAATATTTTCCAGCTAATCGTTTAATTTTGCATAGTATACTGCAAATTAATTTTATAAGTTATAATAATTATGTGGAAGCCTAATCTATTACTTTAAAAACAGAGTTTTAACACTATTTTTTTTAATTATAGGGGGATACACCTTATAGTTTTTCATTGTCGTTTTCAATGTTAGAAAGCAGTAATCAGTAGTAACTTTCAATTTAAACTTTTTTTTATAGAAATATAATGTTTATAGCTAGTTATTTTATATGTAGAGTCAAGTGCATTTAATGATTTAAATTATAAACACAAGCGCAATACATGCATTTGAAGAGGATATTTTTTTGATTTCCAATAACAAAATATAAAATATTTTTAGGTAGTGTGCTGTCATCTCTTTATTTATGATACAACTGTATTTTTAAATTGTTGAGTAATTTAGATAACATTGTAGTAATATTTACAGTAATTACAATGAACTGAGCAATATATTGCACCAATTTATGAGTATCATTACTAAAATAAAATTAATTTTCAACCTTTTAAGTAACAAATGTTTTGTTGTAAACAAAATTTTCATGTAATTCTAAGTCATTATTTAACGGTTGTCCACTAAGCAAATGTTCGTATTAGTTTTTTTAAACATACGACTGCAACTTTAATTTTGCGTTTAAAATGTTCAATAAATCAATCCGTAATTTAAAATTAATCTGTTGGTTGTTCTGGAACTTCAAAAACGACGTAACGAGCTACAGTTGGATCAAAGACAGAAATCATAAGATTAATGAAAGTAATTGCAAATGAAATAATTGTGGTCAAATAATTTAACATATTTGCAGAATAATGATACTCTTCTTGGTGAAGGCGGCAATCTCTCATTAGGGTGCATGATAGACTAAGCACCCCTACCACTACCTAGTTAACAAAAGTATAAAATGAACGTTTACAAATTTCAAGGTAGAATATTTATTGATGCAATAATTATTATAAATACCATCTGGGTCGTTAAATCTTTTACTTTTAAAAATCGATAAAATACATATTTTTAAGTCACGAAAATTAAAATTAATACCAACCTGTAACACTATAGAGACTACAATTAGACTGAGCATCAAAACATAAAATTCATGCTGTTTTCCAACTTGTAAAATATATTTGAGTTGAGAAGCATTGGCTGTTAGTAGAGCAACATCCAATAGTCCTTGTGCAATGGTTTTCTTCGTTGCATATCTGTTAGCATCTAAAGTTTTCTGGAAAACAACAAGAAACACAATATTAATACGAAACCAAATTCTAATTTTAACTTTACCAAATTTTGCACTAATGTACTAACAGCACTTCCATCTGCGTTAGTTATACTTTTTTTAGGTAATGTACTGGGTTGGTCTTGCGACATTATTTAAATTTTATAACAAATTATCAGAATCATTTACTGTTGTGATTAATTTAATTTCCTCCACACTGACGATTTTAAATGAACAATGTGAACTAACTCACAATAGAAAATAATAGCGATTTTATCTTATTTTATATCGCTTGAACAAGTAGTATCGGCAGTGTAATTGATAAAATATTTAGTTACACAGTAGATAATTAGGTACACAATGTTGTTGTGAATTTATAAAAATTAATTATCTGATCAATAATATCAGAAGTTTAATCTTGAGGTTATGAATAATAAAATACACATAAAAATGTTGAAAATGCAACAATTTAAAAAATATTCAAGACTTATGAGGAAATTCCAAAATCAATAAATTCATGTATTATTTTAATAAATATTATTATTGCTTGTTTGTTTGTGATAACACAACAAAACACGTATTATTAGGAATGAGTACTTGTTATATTTTTGAAATAAATTACTGAATGCACTAACAGCGTTATAATAATTGTAGATGAATTTATACTTTTCGATTACTACATATACATTAAAAAGAGAGAAAGTAGTTAACGGATGAAGATAATAATAATGTATAAAAAATTAATTACAAATTTATTAATAAAAATTACAAAACCTACGTTTCTAAATATCTAAATAGAAGATAGCGGATTACTTAACCAGTGGTAGAAAAGTAACAAAAACAAACTTAACACAAACTTTGAAATTTAAAAAAATATAATATTTTATATAAAAAGTGGAGAATATTTCAAATATGCAATTATGTGTGGTTATTATAAATTCATTATTAAATAATTAAGTATTACTTACTGCATCTGCGATGGGTGTTATAGCCGATGACATTTTTGTAGGGTACATGGACATCGGAATTCAGCATTCAGTACAAGCTATTGATCAAAAAATAGTTGAGTTTTAAAACTATTACATCCAAGTAATAGGAACGGTTAATAAATTAAATTCCAAGTCGAACAAAAATTTTTTTTTTCTTCTATCAAATCATTGTAATGCTACTATAATACCTACTAATGAAGTAAATATAGAAGTTGTTGGAAATAATGTAGTTGCTAGAATAAAACGATCAATTCTTTTCGACCAATGAGAAATACGTACCTGGCGCTGAATACAATTACCACATCACTTTTGTAATCGATACACTTACTAAATTTAAAAATTCTACTTGTATTGAAATAGTCAAATTGTAGTAAAGTTTGTTCAGGTATGGGAAGACTAATGTCATTACCATGAATAATTTTAATAAACGAAGTAAGAATAAATAACTTTCAATCAATAAATAAGTAAATTACTTATAAAGATTGAATATCCATTTGAAACAGTTAACACAAGTAAAATTGGTAAAAAATTATTTAGCTTTCATCATTTAAAAAAAATGGAAATAATCTCAACTATATCTGCGTATAATAAAAAATCGGATGGAGTGTTTAATAATGTTCAGTATCATGGTATGTTAAAAATATGTTTCTCAATTTGGATTCCAATCTTGGCGTAGGTAGAAATAAATAAAAGTGTTCAGAAATTGCAGTATTGAGGTTTTTGTATATTGCGTGCATCTAGTTTATCTATTTATTGCTGATTCTAGGATCGTCATTATAGGTATTATTAGTCATAGGTATGAATAACACCATTGCCGTGGGTGTTGTAAACATGCGAAATCACCCTGCCATGGTTGGCTTAACTTTATGATCTGTTAGTAACTGTAAGCGTTAAATAAGGAAGTTGTGGATGTTATTGACTGCAAATCGAATTTCAGAACATGAAACGCTATCCTTTCTCCCCGTTCCTAATGAGGGAACGGCCCAGAAAAGAAAACGTACCACGCAGAAGGTAAAACCCTCTACTTTTATTGCGTGGTAACCCTGATGGACTTGTAAACTAACTCGCTGTAGCTGGGAGCGAGGATCGTGAATTCCACTCCGTGCAGTGCTGAAAATAATGTGAGGATACGCCTTCGTAGAAATAAAACAATATTTAAATTGACGATATTTAATAATAGCAAATCGACAAAACAAACGTGGCTGTGACGTGCTAAAAATGGAATGCACGTTAATGAATTGAACAAACGCCACGTCAAAGATACTACACAAATCGGGAAACCAGAAGGTAACCCCGCCAATACAAATGTTGGCTTCAATTGAATACAAAAAATATACCACCATAAACAAACAAGAATAAAAAAAAACTTTACCAGAGCTAAGGAAAGTTCACAAACTTAACGGTGACAAAGGCTCCTTGGATGGATAGGTGGTTGTGATTTTTGACACTATGGCTTCCCTCCTCGAATCCTCGAACGTATAGCACCGACGTGATGGCACGAACAGCAGGTTTCGGACGACGATGATGGAACTGCGCCCCTCAGTAGAATGTGTGATGGAATGGTACACTCAACAATCCAATGATAAGTAAATGATGATCGTTCAAAAAATATTCGATCATCCAAAAAGACAACAAACTTGTTGACTGTCAAAATTAATATAAGTCGGATCACACCAAATGACAGTTGGCAACACTGCGTGTCAAACGTAGGAAAGTACAAAATGTGGTGGTGATAAAAAAATGATATATCCAGAACGGTAGAAATGGCTGTTAACGGTATCGCTACGCTTGATTTTCTTGATATCCGTCGTTACGGTGAAAATACTATTACGCACGATATAAATTATCAACTGGCGATCGAAAATCGAATAACTAAACGATTACAAAAATCGAACCACAAAATATGTCGACTATGTCGTTAACTGCTCAGACCAAGACTCTCCATACTCGCATGCGCGTGTCTAAATTCCTGTCATATAACGTTCGTTGTACAGGGCGTTACGAAAGTGGCGCTAAATGTAAGAATTTGAATTTAATTAAATTATGTTGCGAAATTGAAAAAATTTTGTAACAAACATACGGTGCTGAATGTTCTATTAGGGTCAACAATTCAGTGAACCGAGGCAACTGGTTTTAGTAATTAGCATACATCTATGAGAGCCCATATGGGGGAGGGGAGAATTACTCTTATTTTTTGACTTGAATGACAAGTTAATTTAATTTTTAATTGATATTATACATCACTGAGGAGTTCGAACAGTTCGCCAACGCGCTGCGAAATCTATTAACAAAAGCTTATAAGCTGTCCTGCCCACTGGCTTACAGGGCCAGGGCTTGGTGGTGCAAGGAACTCGACCAACTGAAGAAGGTGACCACAAAGTCCTACAATAAGGCGCAGAACTCTAAGTGTGACACCGACTGGGCAGCATTCAAGTCGCAACAGTCGGAGTACAATTGGGCAATAGGTCAAAAACAACGAGAGTCTTTTGCAGCGGTAATGAACCAACTATCGCTGCTGCAAGGCTAAAAAAGATTATATCAAAAGATCTATACATGCAACCAGGCAGTCTTCGTCAATTGAACGGCTCATATATGTACAGAAAACCTTTCAGAAACTGCCGAAATCCTGCTAAAAACACACTTTCTCGATAGCAAAACGATTTCGGACTTTGAATGGATAGGATTAAGAAACCAGTCACCGGCCCACAGTGTGGTGAAATGGGGGTTTTATTTTAGGGATTTAATAAATTTAATAGGATTTAGTTTTAGGGAAAAAAATCTGAAAAAAATCTGGAAGTTGTCTTACTATAATATCCTTAATAGAATAAAAGAAAAAATTAATTAAAAAATAAAGCCGGAATGAAAAAAAAAAATTTTTATTAAATGATCCTGTTTTAAGAGACTAAAATGCCGTCAACAGATGGCGCAAAATTCTTTAAAATATTGTACCCTAATATCATCCCTCTTCTTCGGGATCCAAATTTTGGTGTTCCAATAATTTTACGGCCTCTGGTGATAGTAACGAATCCTTTTTGGGTCGCATTATTCTTAATTTTGTTATTAATGCACCTTTTTCTGCGATAGTAATATTGTCAGGGTAGCATCTTTTCTTTTCCTCTTGCAATTTCTTATATTGTGGAAATATCTTGTCGGCAAGTTTTTCGTCGAATTTCCGTACATAATTTCGTAACATTGCATACTTTTCCACTGTTAATTTCAAGTCTACTAATAAAGCTAAAGCTTCTTTAACTTCATGAGATATTTCAGGTGAGGTATTACTGCTCTTGTATTTCTTCATGGATCGTCTTGCTGCATGTTGAATTTGATCCGCGTGATATAACTCTAAAATGTCATCACTCCTTCTGATTTTTGTCTTCTCAGAACAATTTACAAATTCTTTCTTTGTATATTCAGTAGATATCGTATTTTTATATAGAAAAACTTTAAGGTTCTGTGTCAACCAATTAGCAGTATAGTTACTTATTGAATGCAGTCTTTATTCTGTGAGCCTTTTTCCACATTTTAGAGTACCGAGTTATAAATTTAAGACTAATTTCACGTTTAATTCGATCTAGCTGCTCTTCAGTAAAAGCAGGATTTCTTTTTGCTATTTGCGTAATAATTATCCACACCTTTGATTTGGAAGAACTTGTGTTTTCCCACAGAATATTGCATAAGTCACGATTCGAAATGCTAAAGTTCGCCATTTTAAAATAGTTTTTAATATCTTTCTGTATCGTCCGTTCTGCTTATATACTATATTATTTACATGAGCATTTGGAAAAATTTATTAATGTGTTAATCGGATAATCCCTTCGGTAAAAATTGGACAAGTCTCAGTAAAAACGCTCTTGTGCTCGCATTAGCAAGTATAAGCAGCTGAAATTTGGAGGGCAAGTACTAGGGATACCAATGATATCACAAAATTGTTTTCGGTGTGTCTCATGCGTTCCCACACAACTGAAAGTTTAAGAGAAGTTAGCATTTAAAAAAAATTGAGTTTTTGGGTCGAAATTAGGTCTACAAACCGTTAAAAATGTAATTCTTTGTTTTGTTTTGGCACTTGTGTGGTAGTAAAGAGATACAGAAACAATATAAAACTGAAAAAATCAATGTATTTCCGTTTTCAGCAAAGTTAAAGTACCTATGTATATGGTACATAATATGTATGAAAAGGGTTGACTTTGCCTGATTTTTTCGACACTATTATTAAACAGACCAAATGAATTAGTTTAAAAATCACCATTTGTCCGCCTCTACCATACTGTGCGGCCGCAGCAGATTGGGAAACTGCAACGAATGTCGTAATTGAGACCAAAATAAGATAAGCAATCAATGGCTTCTGTCCCTTTAAATTGCCTGGGCCTGACGGAGTATTTCCAGCCCTACTTCAATATGGGGTCTGGATCGGGCGCTCTGTCACCTGGTGTGGGTGTTTAGGGCGTGCATTGAGCATGGCTACATACCGAAAGGTTGGCGAAGAGCAAAGTATATCTTTATACCCAAGCCAGGTAGAAGTGATTATTTCCTAGCAAAATCCTTTAGACCAATCAGTCTCACCTCGTTTACCTGAAAACGCTAGAGAGACTATGTGACATAGAGATCTGCGACACGGTTCTGATTATCAAGCCGCTTCACAGGGTAGTGGAGCGTATTGAGAGGTCACTGGACCACCGTGAGTCCAGCCTGAGAATGTTCATTGAAATAGAGTTAGTTTCCAGAGAAAGCTAGAGAAATAGTTTCCTGACGATCCTCAATAAAGGTGAAACGACGTCGTAGATTGATATAGTTAAACAATTTATTGCATGTAAGTTAGATTTCACTAACTTGGTTGTTATAAAAAAAGTAAATATAACATTTAAAGGGAATAATTAAAATTGTTATTTCTATCTATAAAGCCCGAATAGTAAAAATATTCCAAAATTCATAGTCAAAGTTCATAGTGGGAGGTGTAACGCCAAATTAAGGTATACTTTTTGAATTTGTATCAATTAAAATTGATATAACGTATGTAATTAAATAGCAAATAGTATTAAAATTGCGAATTTAAAGTTTTTCAAATATTTGAAAAGTCATGGCGACTGCCCCATTTCAAGTTATACCTTATTATAAAAAATTTCAAGCTTTGTATTCACAGGTTGTCACCCATCCTTCTGTAATTATAATGGATTATTGGATTAATGGAGATTCTGCATGTAGAGTCGATAATTTCTAATAAAATGATTCCGCAAAATACCAATTTAAAAAAACCGTGTTCTACAAGTTTCATTTGAAACGTGCTTTGGCGAAGTCGCATTGTTTTTGCATTATCACAGAATTATTTAAGCGATAAGTCATTCGAAACAAAAGCGTTGTATTTAAATGCAATGTTTGTTTCAAAAATCGATTGGGATAATAAATTAATGAATTGATTAGTTTTACACTGGACAACATCATGAATAAATTAGTGTGAGCCTTGCGATAAATTTGAAACTTCTATCTGCCTTTTACTTATGTAATAATGGAAGAAATACAATTGCTACGTACATATATTGAAGAATATTCCCAAGTTCATTATTATAAAATTTGAAAATAACACATGGTTGTCTTTTATGTGATGTAGGTATAATATATTTTATAAATTATATTAAGTTTATAAATTAAAAACCAAATTAGATTTTGACCGTGAATGGTCAGTTACTCGTTTCCTGAACGTATTTTAAGATGATAATTTGCGCATCAAATTTCAATAAAATATTTTTTTGTTGAAATTAATGAAATGTAAAGTGTCATGTGTTGAAACTTTGAACACCCAAGTTTTACGCTGGTTAACATTGAATTCCTATATTGGTTTGACTTTTACACCGCAATAATCACCCATTCATAAGGTATTTTTCAAAAATTGAAGAAATCTAAACTGAAAATTTATTTAAAAAATGTGTAATTAAAATTTTGTCCACCCGCCCGTCCATTTGAAAAATTCTATCAATGTCCATGCATACATCTGCTCTAATAATTATTTTTATTCTCGGGTTGTTGCTAAGTCAACATAATCTTTAATTCGTTTAGCAAAGCTTTAGTGTAGTTTAGTGTATTCTATACTGTCCAGTGTTATATTGAATACGCTATATTTATATACAGTGAGCTCGTAAAGTTTAGAACAAATTCGATCAAATTTTCAGAGGGATTTTCTTAGAAAATCCTCGGCCACGTCAACCTCACTTTTTAAGGTCACTTATTTCTGCCATTGACTTTTTTATCGTGTTTTCTTTTTGAGTTATAACGTCAACGTAAATTTTTTAAATTGCAACCCATATTTTTCTTTCCGGATTTAAATAAAGCACAATTTTCTGAATATGAAAATGTAAAAAAAAACGATAACCTTGAAGAGAGATGTTTTCGAGATAATCAGTCCTAAAGTTTCATGATACATGAAAATGCATGATAATATATTGTGGTGTTCCGTTCGTAGAATTCGAAGCCACGACAGATATAAATTTTTGAAATTTTTAAATTTTTAACTTTTATTTCTTCGTTACACAAAAATTCTGTTTTATCATAAGTGATAACTTTTGATTGTGAAATAATTCAATTCTTCAATTTTTTAAATTTTTTTGTTTAATAAAATTTTTTTACAATTCTAAATATGGGTTAGTAAATAAATTGTTTTCACACATAAGAAATTAATAGCACCTCTATAATAATAGTTCAGAGATAAAAATTCATTTGATTTGCAAATACACATGTAATTGTATAGATAATATTTTAATGTCATAAATTTCACTGTTAACTGTTAAAAAAATAATGCTAAATACCTTGTCCTTTGTTTTAATCTTGTTTACAACACTCGATGAACACACCAATCTCATACGCAGGCTGATTTCCAATCCTCCAAACCAACTGTTCATGAATCAAATCCACAATTTTCGAATTTTCCAAATAATTTGTGATTAATTTTGCAACCATTAAATTTTTATTAATTTTGACCACTTTTTATTCCTCTTACTATAATTTTTCTTAAATTTCCACTTTGGAAAACCATATAAAAATCCACTTTGTGTTCCACTTGATAAAAACCGCTTTTTTAAAATCAATCTCATCGATCCCTAAATCACCGCTCAAATTCTTGTTCATCCAAGAACGAATGCGTCCATGTCGACTTCGCCGCCGAAAATTCTTTTCCACGCGTGCGCGATTTTTGATTTACGCCCTCTGATTGGTTGATTGATTGATTTTGGCTCATTATTTTAAAATGTGTCCGGATACTGGACGTATTTGAATTTTGCAAATCTCTGCGAGTGTCGTTTCGCGCACTTATGTTTTTTAATTCCACGCATGGCTTTAAACACATCATTTTCAATTTTAAAATTTTTAAATACAATTAATATTTTTGTTTGTTTTAATAAAAACAATCTAGTCCTTTTTGGAACAAGCTCCAGACTTTTAATTTAATAAATTTGAAGAATTATTCTATTTGTTAAATTTTTGACTAATAAAGATTTTGTGTGACGAAATTATAATTGACATGATAAAAATTATTTTGTTTAAATTTTGAATTTATTTTTTTATTGAAAAATTTTTGTATATCGTGTAATTTTGTTGAAGACAGTTCAACGCCTTCGTGGAATTTTAAGAATTAGTAAAGTATTGGATAATTATTGAAATTTCTAAAATCTGGCTTCAATGAAATTCGTATGGTTATTTTGCTAGTATGAAAATTTCATATTCCGAAGAATATTTTTTTTTATTGAACTTTTTTCAAAATTTAAAATAGAATTTAAGTTTGCATGGTATTATGATTTTTAACTTACTGACTAAAATTTAGCATTTATTTACAACATTAACTTTAATTTAAAGGTTTCTTTCTTCTCTGAATTTTCAAACTAAAACTTTATTATTTTTAACGAAAACATGAATAGTTAACTGTTTTTTTTAACTTTTAAAAAAATTATGAAATTTAAACTAAACATAATTTAACTGATTCAACTCAATTCAAAATTTTTATGTACATCTTTTCATTAAATTGGTTACATTATAGCACATTCATTTTTTTTTTAAGCGTTCATCCATATCAAATTTGTTCGTAGGAGTATTTGGTTTCCACGTTTTATCCCATCTCTGGATACTGGAGTGATAAACTACGGACTTTTTATATCTTACTTTCTTAAATGTAAAATTTCTCCTTTTCTGTTCATTTCCTTGGTTTTTCCTTATCTTTTCAAATTTAACCATGTTACCAATTTTTTTTATTAAATTTCTTACTGCATTTGGTTTTATTCTTCTTCCTTTCGCTAATCTTTTAACTTTAGAGATTTTTTTGTTTAATTCCCATTTTGTTTTTCTTCCTAACCTAATGTAGTGCCTATACTTTTCATTTATTACATTTATTAAATTGTCGCCTTCGTTGATTTTTACTATTTGAAGCGTTGTTTCGTTGTTGATATCTTTTCTGTCTTTCTTATCTGAATATTTTTCTATTTCTACCCATTCCATCTCTTCCTCGCGCATTTTAATTTTCTTGTTTGGTACGTCGACCACTATTTTAAATTTTTCCAGAAGATCCATTCCAAGGATACAATCTATTTTCATGTTTGGCATAATCATTATCCCGCAATTGTTTTTAAATTTTCCAATGGTTATATTGGCGTTTAAATTTTTATTTATTACTGTGAAAGCTTTGTTGTTCGGAGTGATTAATCTTACTGGCGTTGTTTTTATAATTTTATCTTGAAATTTTTCTGGATTCATGACTGTTATAAGTTCATCAAAATTTTTTTTTAATTCATCTTTTATTTCATTTTTCATTTCATCTAATTTTTCATCTAATTTTATTGCATATTGATCAAAATTTTCCTCCATTTTTCTTGCATTTCCTCTAATTTCCATTAATAATGTCAACATGTCTACTGTTTCTGTTTTCTTCTCGCTCATCTTGTCGTTTGTTTTTAAATGTCAAAAGAAAGCTATATTTTATACCAAGATAATCTGAACGTTCAATTGATTTTGTCTGATAATCAAACTCTTTTATCAGATCGTACATAAATTTTATTGAATTTGTCGAATAAAATGTTTTTATTGACCTTAGAAAAATTTTTGTTTATCGTAAAATTGTTTTTATTTGAATATTCAAAATAGAGCATTAGAATCTTAATATCAGGGTTATCGTGAGGTTTCGAGCCCCACGTTGGGCGCCAATTTTTATATGCTGTGGTGTTCCGTTCGTAGAATTCGAAGCCACGACAGATATAAATTTTTGAAATTTTTAAATTTTTAACTTTTATTTCTTCGTTACACAAAAATTCTGTTTTATCATAAGTGATAACTTTTGATTGTGAAATAATTCAATTCTTCAATTTTTTAAATTTTTTTGTTTAATAAAATTTTTTTACAATTCTAAATATGGGTTAGTAAATAAATTGTTTTCACACATAAGAAATTAATAGCACCTCTATAATAATAGTTCAGAGATAAAAATTCATTTGATTTGCAAATACACATGTAATTGTATAGATAATATTTTAATGTCATAAATTTCACTGTTAACTGTTAAAAAAATAATGCTAAATACCTTGTCCTTTGTTTTAATCTTGTTTACAACACTCGATGAACACACCAATCTCATACGCAGGCTGATTTCCAATCCTCCAAACCAACTGTTCATGAATCAAATCCACAATTTTCGAATTTTCCAAATAATTTGTGATTAATTTTGCAACCATTAAATTTTTATTAATTTTGACCACTTTTTATTCCTCTTACTATAATTTTTCTTAAATTTCCACTTTGGAAAACCATATAAAAATCCACTTTGTGTTCCACTTGATAAAAACCGCTTTTTTAAAATCAATCTCATCGATCCCTAAATCACCGCTCAAATTCTTGTTCATCCAAGAACGAATGCGTCCATGTCGACTTCGCCGCCGAAAATTCTTTTCCACGCGTGCGCGATTTTTGATTTACGCCCTCTGATTGGTTGATTGATTGATTTTGGCTCATTATTTTAAAATGTGTCCGGATACTGGACGTATTTGAATTTTGCAAATCTCTGCGAGTGTCGTTTCGCGCACTTATGTTTTTTAATTCCACGCATGGCTTTAAACACATCATTTTCAATTTTAAAATTTTTAAATACAATTAATATTTTTGTTTGTTTTAATAAAAACAATCTAGTCCTTTTTGGAACAAGCTCCAGACTTTTAATTTAATAAATTTGAAGAATTATTCTATTTGTTAAATTTTTGACTAATAAAGATTTTGTGTGACGAAATTATAATTGACATGATAAAAATTATTTTGTTTAAATTTTGAATTTATTTTTTTATTGAAAAATTTTTGTATATCGTGTAATTTTGTTGAAGACAGTTCAATATATATCTATTGTAGTGACTCAAAAATATAAATAATTTTAAAAATAAATAAGCACTCTAAAAATCACAAATTGCATGAGATCTCTTAATGACAAAGAAGAATTCCAACAGATAATTTTGAAAGCTCTAATAAAAGTTATTAACAAAATAAGTGAGAGGAAATATTCGTTCAACAATAATATAAAAATTATGAACTACAAATAATATTTTTTTATATTCACAGAAAAATTTGTTCAATGTATAATTAAGTTTTAGAATTATAAACGTAGGTTAATTATTAAGAAGTGAGATAAATACACAAGAGGTTTACGTAGTTTGGTGTGATAACGGTAGCGACAAATGCAACGATTCGTTCATCCGGGACTAACACGTATTGAGTGTAATCAGACGGTAGGTTGTTATGACAATTCTAGAACAGAGATAAAAAATTAATTAAATGACATTTTGTTAAAATAAAATGATATCAAAGATGCATGATACTTACGTTGAAAAAGGAATATCAAAGAGTGACAAAATTGATAAATTCGTCAAAAAACCAAGGAAACGGGAGGAATAAAAATAATAAACGGATTTTGCACAAGTGTGTAATAGGACAGAGTGTTTCTTGTACTCTGGTCCTAAAAAGTGATAATTTGGATATAAAAATCCAAATCAATGTGTCTAACCTAAAACAAATAAGAAGTTTTTAGATGGTTATAAGAATTTGTATGCAGATTGATATATAAAAGAAAATTTAATTTGATAAAAATGAAGCCTTGGTACTTACCTTGAAATTAAAAAATAAAGTGAGTGTAAGTGATTGGAGCCGATATTCCAATAAAGAAAATTCTGGAGCACAAGCACGTGTTGCGAACAAGAAAAACGAGTCAACAAACGTTGCAGTCTAGATTTTGCGAAGAAAGCGAAAGAAAGTGTATCGACATCTCTGTTCGGTAAGAATAAACTCATTTAACTTTTACGCGGTAAAATAGGACGGTTTTAAAAATTCAAAGGTTCGAACGACTCGTAAACGCGAAAATAAAAACATTAATTCACGCAATTTTAGTTAATTATTTGCTTCTTGTTAAACGCAATTTTAGTATAAGTTTGGGTTTTTCTTTATTTGTTAATGTTATTGTTAAAAAATAAATTGTTTATATTTTTCAACACCTTTTTGAGTATCATTGAGGGACGAATTTCCCTCCTCTTAATTTTACCTTTCAGAAAAAGTAAAGAGCAAACCCTCGAGGAATCGACTTCTGTGGTTAAGAGTATTTCATGCCAAATAGTGTTTACAAAACCAGAGCTAGCAAAAAGGGAATGAATAAAAATCATAAAAAAGAAGGTTTTTCAAAGTTCATTTTAAAAATTGCAAACAAAGTGCATGTGGCCCCGCCATAAGAGGTCGGCACATCGCACTATATATATCTACGGATTTCTACGGCTGGAGCCGCCTCTCCGTTCCCAGTTTCCATCTCTGTCTATCTTGGCATAACTCTTCTTCCATATTTCTGGAAATCATCGCCCCATCTATATCAGCTCTCCAGCTTCTCCTAGGCCGTCCTCTCTTTCTCCGTTCTGGCGGGATCCATTCCAATACTTTTCGTGGCCATCTATCTTCTCCCATTCTCTTTGTATGCCCGAACCATATCAGTTGTCGCTTTTCGATTTCTTCCGCTATGTCGGTATCCATATTCATGCTTCTTCTTATACAATATTATTCTAATATACCAATAATTATTTATCAAGAAGGCGCTGGAACAAATTAACACGTCTTTGACAGTAATTAGAATTTTGTAATCAATTATTTTAAAATGGTTCGTCGCTTGTCTGAAAGGAAAAGAATTGAAATTATGTTGATTATTGGTTACGGCAACAGAACTCGCACTCAATTAAAAGTTTGCAATTTATTCAATAACAAATTTCCTAACAAGGAACCAATAATTACGTGTGCCACCGTTAGCAAACTAAGTAGAGCAAATATTTTTGCTAGTAGGTCATACGAGAGATCGTCCTAGGTCAGGTCGTCCACCAGTTCAAGAAGATGTTCAGGTAAATATTTTACTCGAGCTTCAAAAAAATCCTCATTTATCCATGTGTCAAACAACGCGATGGTTCAGAGCTCCGTTATAAAATATTTGAAATTGAGGAAGTCGCATCCGTATAAATTGGTTCTGGTTCAAAAACTAAACGAAGATGATTCTGATAGTAGACTACAGTTTTGTAAAACTACGTTGGAGCGCCAGGATGCGGACCAAGGATTCCGAAATAATAATATTTTTTCTGATGAAGGTACCTTTTTTTAATTACATTATACGACAACACTGTAGGGTCTTTTTCTAAGTAATTGGTTTTCTTCTTTTTAACTTTACGAAAACTATCTTTAGCAAGACTTTTCCAATTCTCAATTGCGTTTTCCAAATCTAATTTGAAATCACTTGTTGCATTTTCATCACTTCTTCTTTTTGTATATTCCAAATCTCCATATTTTTCAGGATGTTCTAGATATTTAGTCGATTCTTCCGGTTTAATAATTTCCTGCACTTTAATCTATACTACGGATTTAGTAGGTTCTATTGGTTTCGTGCGAACAGGGTGCGAAGTACTCATTTCATAATTATTTGGAGCGTCTTCCGAAACATCCATTTTTGATCTCATTATTTTCATAGAACCCATGATTCGTTATCCAAAAAATGGCACCATTGCAGCTGACCAACATGGAAGTAGTTTACAAAATCTCAATAATTTTCTGGAAATCGGTCAACTAAATTGCATATTGTTATGACTGCCTATATTGGTAATACATTATTTATAATCTTAAAGACAAACATCGTAGATTATTTGTATAAATTCGAAAATGCCAATATCATCTTCGATTTTTAAATCACTATCAGTTTCATTATTTTCTCCAGATCGTGAATATTTTTCATCATCAATTTTATTGTTACCTTTACCTTCATCTTCTTCAGTATTATATAACGGCAATGCACAAGTTTTGTGAGTAGCAATTCTTTCTTTTAAATAAGTTTTTGATATTTCACAACTCGTCAGATTTTTCTTTGCGGTGGTCCCGTCATCTCGAAATAATGCCACAGTAAAAAATATGAGTTAGTAAATTCTTTATATCGTAAAAGTTGGGACTAGGAACTAATAAACCAAAGGAATGTAAATAAAATTTTTTTTACCCGAAAAGTGGCTGATTTAATTTCTGGCCAACAACTCACCAAATGCATAACGTGATTGAAATCGTTCCTAAGCATAACAGCATGAAGGTATTTCAATATTTCGCTTATTTCTTATTAAATCGGCCATCATCAAAGCAAGCGAGTAATCGGTGACCACTATTTTGGGTTCTACTTTTGCATACTTGAAAGATTCTCATCGATTGGTATTTATTTTATTGAAAAAATCACATCTTTAAAAAAAGCATTTATACAACCTCTCCCAAAATTATTCTAAAGAATTAAATTTTTATTAAAAGCCTTTGGGGTATACGCGATTTTTATGGAAGCACATTGGAGCTCAAACGATTCTTTATCGATTGACACCAATTTTATACAAAAATTCGGGATGGGCCGACTGCCGTTTCTATCCCCCCAAAGTTTTCCCGAATAACATCGCCGTGCATGTGTTACAAACAATTTTATGGAAGCTCATTGGAGCTCAAACAAAGCTCAAACGTTTGACATTAATTTTATTTAAGATTCGCGTTGTGGGGCTGGCGAAATGTACATCACCTAGATCTCTGGATCTTACTCCGCTTGAATACTTTTTATGGGCGTATTTAAAGAGTAAAGTCTATTTCAATAGATCAACAAATACCATTGAAGAACACTAAAAGACAGAGTTCGCAATGAAATTGCTTTACTTTATGAAAATGCTTTACAGTAGTTTCATCAGTGTAGGATAGGGGAATTAACATTTAATTGATTTCCTTCTTTACATTATTTGTGCAAAAACCTTAATAATTATTGTTATCATTAAAGTTATTGAAGTAATTGATTAAAAGCCTTTTTGCAACTGTTTACCTGGATAACTTTTCTCAGCAAGGTCAGGGTTGATTTACATTTTCATACTCAAAAAATTGTGTTCTTTCCGAACTCATCAAGAAAAATAAGGGTTGCTATTTAAAAAAATTTACGATGACCTCACAGCTCAAATAAAAAACAAGATAAAAATATGTCAATGGCAGAAAGAAAGTGACATTTAAAAGCAAGGTTGACGTGTCCGAGGATTTTCTGAGAAAATCTCTCTAAAAACTTTTATCGAATTTTTTCAAAACTTTACCAGCTCACTGATATTTATGTAATTCAAAGTACGAGTACGAAAGTGAAAGCTAGAATTTGGAGTATCCCAAACTAAGTTTTATTTTACAGGATATTTTAATGAGTTTTTTTTTTAATTTTGTATTTTTATAAACAAATGTTTCAATATGGTGAAAACTAGTGATTATTTTAAGTTTTTTACAATTCTGTTAGTATCCAATTTAAATGGCATAAAGCATGAGTTAACTGTTAAATTGATATTGTCGTCTCTCAGACACAGAACAATAGAAACCACTTATTTAAGGGTGCAGTGCCTTTTTTGGGTTCACTCTACCGTCATTTAAGAGGTAAAATAGTAGCGTGCGCGAATGATTAAAAACAACAATTTAAAAGCCAACTGAAAAAGCAATACAAGTTTGAAAAATCCTTGTCATATTTCAATATCTTCAAAAAGCTGAGGCACATACACAACAGCTTCCTGTTGTCAAAATATTAGGATTTACTATAACATAACATAACATAAATTTCGATTTCATGTAACATACTATAGATTTTTAATTGATGAGTGTTTTTTGTCTTTCCACAATTTAATTGTTTTAATAATTATAATTACTTCATTATGTATTATTAACAAAGAAAGACATCAATTTATTAAAAATAATTACTACTTTCACTACCACCTATGCATTATATACTGTCTTACTGTCTATACCTATGTAAATCAAAAAGTGTACTTTCTTTCATTGAAGTGATTACTACAATTAAAGATAACTCATGCAAGACTACATACAATCCCAAAAAAACATTGCAAAGCTTTTAATTATTCGGAATTTCTGAATATTACCTATTATTAAATTATTTCATTGACAATTTCGTTCATAATATTTCAACCAATAGGATGTTACAATCTCATCAATTTGAACCAATCATAATCTACTTCCTTTGACAATACAGACCACGGTGGTGTATTGTCGCGGCAATACGACCACCGTGGTCTGTATTGTCAAGTAACGATGGAAACTACGTAAACGCATACTATAAATTTTTTGTTGTCAGAAAAAATTGAAATTTTATTTACGAAATTGTCAAACGAATTCCACACGATACTATAAAATTGTCGGTTAATTTTTAAACCATGGAATCTTCGTGTTTGTCGCCCTTAAAATCACCATTCGTGCTAAAGCACTCATGATGATTTTAAGGGCGACAAACACTCAGTTCCAGTTTCAAAAATTATTGCCGACAATTTGATAGTCTCTTGTGGTATTATATATGAAAATCTTTTTGTAATTATCGTGATGAAAATATTGAATACAAATTTATAAACTGAAATTAATCCAATGAAATAAAACAAAGTTTAAATTGGACAATCATTATTTATGAGTATTTTGTAGGACTAATTATTTCAAAAACCAATTTATATTTAAGAATTTTCTATTAAAATATTATATTGTAAGTCTTTGTTCGCTTTTTAATTTTATGTACTACAAGGTACCATTATACTCGTAAGTAAAAAATTATAGGAATTTTTCTAAGAAAAACTTTATGCCCTGAATTTTGTCTTAAATTTACAATATTGACTGCATCTGTAAAAGTTTCAACGGAAGCCAAATATATTTTGAGCTGTTAGTTTTCGCAAACTAGCATTTGAAATGGTTAGTTATAAACTTTTTAAATTTTTGTACATTTTGAAGTATACAAATAATTCATTTATATAACACTTTTCAATTACTTTATGTAGTAACAAATATGTATTATTCTTCTGAAAAGGTTAACAAACAATAGGCGACAAATGAGTAGTTTCCTGATGTCACCATCGTGCAGCCTTCACGAAGAAGTATAATAGATGAGTTAATAAGTATTTCGAAATAATCTAATTTCAAAATGACAAAAACTAATTTAGAAAATTAAATAAGTGTAAAAGCCTACCACAATTCAAAATGCAGCCAACTAATACATGTTTGTGAAAGGTAGGATAAGTATAAAAGTGGTTAAAACATTTATTTTGGTAGAACATGGATTTCTTACAGTGGGTTTATTTTCTATTAATGTTGATATTATTGTCTGTGGATGTACAGTGTCAACTGAGATTATCTCCTTCAAATTATGTAGAACGACAGCTTCTTTGTGCACTTGATCAAGCTCCCTGTGATCATTTGGGAGAACAAATTAAAGGTAAGTTAATTTTATGTAATTTATATCTGAACTTAAGTGTCACAGCCGAATCGTTAAAAGTAACTATTTTAATATAATAATTAGAACGTTAGTAAAATTTATGGGCACATTATATTACGCAATAAGCAATAACAACAAAACTTAAACATATATAAATCAAAATTGAAATTATAAATATTATTTTCAGAATCATTACCCGATATTATAGGCAACGACTGCGCCAATTGTAATCAACGACGCTATGCCAGTGTCCAAAGAGTAGCAAGATTTGTACAAAGTAGATATCCTGAGGTATGGCAAGAATTAGTGAGGAAGTATTCGGTTAAGCCTGATTTTAATTATCAACAATTTGAAGGAAATTGATAAATTATATTATAATCTTGCTATTGACAAAATGCTGCGGAAGAGTTTAATATAGTATAAATTATTTAATTTCCAAAGTATAAAAATTTTCAATAAATGTTAACAATTGAAATACTAGTGTAAATTTTTTTAAAACATATTAATAGGATGTAATTTACTACATAATAATAGTTGTTACTTACTAATAGTATTTCAGTAAAATTTTATTAATTAATTAATGTTTTAATTAATGAGTGTACTAGAAGTCTTCTTTTAATTATAAGTGAAGTTACCTACATATGCATAATAATTACAAAATTATTGATTATTAAATAAGATAATAATTAACATTAAAAAATATGTAAAACTTCCATATCGTCCTTGTTTTTGTAATAATTAAATGTTAGTATTAATGGGGATATAGGACTGGCAATAATGAAACACTCGTCTAATCTATCGTCGACGTTTCGCCGTCGCTCACGGCTTCTTCAGGACTATAGATCAACAACTTGCCTCACAAACAAAGAGAGCTCGCCAAAGAGGCAAGTTGTTGATCTATAGTCCTGAAGAAGCCGTGAGTGATGGCGAAACGTCGACGATAGATTAGACGAGTGTTTCATTTTTGCCAGTCCTATATCCCCATTAATACTAAATTTAATTATTAAAAAATATCTTTGACTTCTTCAGAAGACCATAACCTATTAAGTATTACTGCCAAAAGTTTATAAAATATTTTAAATTTTATTGTGTTTATTTATGTAGCTGGTTAATTTGTACACTGCAATTTAATCTTATTAAATTATTGTTATTTTTGTAACACAAAAATATAATTAATGAAAATGTATTAAAAATTTGTGGAACATTTCAAGTAATAGGTACGTAATTAGCTCGGCAGAGTAGTAAAGTGAAAAACACAATAACTACAAAAAAATTCATATTGCATCCGCCTAATTGGGTGAGCATCATGCTCATGACTGCAGTTAAAAACTTTTAATTTTATTTAAAAAGCTGTAAAGGACAATCACAAGAAGAAGGTGACGAATTATTTAGGATACTTGAAACAATTATTCACACCAAAACAGAGTTGTGATTTAAAAAATGTAACCCCTGTTAAAAATAATGTACGTATTAAAAAATAAAATATGTAGCTTTAACATTTTTTAAGCCGGTCCAAACCAAACCAAACACTGTTCCCGAACAACGTTATAATTTTAAAATTGTCAGTATTTTCGTAAAATTTGTAGGTTCATAAAAATTTGTTATCCAACGAGTGAATAAGTACTAATATTTACTGTTAATAAATTAATGAGCACACCTATATTAATTTATGTATTTTTTTCAAGTTAGTAACCTATTCGTGATTATTGTTCGACTTGGTTTGGAACGGTTTAACCATGTTAGTTATTTTTTAGGGGAAATAACTTTAATGAAAATAGAATGAATGGGTCATTTTCAAATGATAGGAGTAAAAGGAGAGAGGTCGCCTACGTCTGAAATCAGGCACGGCACTTAAAGAAGAATAATTACCGTAAATCATTTCCCAATGGGTACTCCGATGATAGGAACAAAAATTCATACTCGCGTCAAGACAAAAGAAGTCAAAATTTTTCAAGCCGGCGGTTTGCCGGGGGCCAACAGCCGCCCTCTACCAATTAAATGAATCAGGATAAATAAACAAAATTCTAACAATTAAAGTGCACATTACACGGGGCGTTCGGCTGCAGCAACCGATTGCGGCAACCGATTGCAGCAGCCGAACGCACGTGCATCCGAATGCATATGGCTATTACATGATGCGATTTTCGTATTTTGACAATTTATCACAAATTTTAACTCACAAAAAAAAATTAACAAATTTAACCACACAACACAAAAGTACAATATTTTTACGTCAATTTTATCTATTGGTATAACTTCAATAACATCAAATGTTACTAGAAATCACTGGATTGCATGAGAAAATCGCCTACAAAATAGAACAAGTTCTATTTTAAATAAATCGCCAGGCGATCATTTGCTGGATGGGTTGCCTATGCGATTAGCTGTTTTACACGGGGCGTTCGGCTGCAGCAACCGATTGCTGCAACCGGTTGCATGAAAAAAAGGCCTCGTGTAATGTGCACTTAAGAGACTAGTAAATAACAAACCTACAGAAATAGTCATAGATACCGGTTCCAGTAAAAATATAGTATCCAGTACATTTGTACAGAGAGTAAACAAAAATTATCATATTCAAACTTTAAACAAGTTGGAACTTGCTTTAGCAGCGGTTCCTAGGCTTCTATACAACTACTTTTCTGGTGTGAAAAGTTGTTGTTATTTTTGGTCGCCAAATAACTTGTCGTTGATCAACGTCTACGCACCAACTGAGGACAGTAACGATGCTGACAAGGAACAATTCTACGATGACTTGGAAAAACTATACGATACGCTGCCAAAACACGATACGGCGATTATTCTGGGTGATTTTAATGCTCAAATAGGGAGAGAAAATTACATAGAGGGTGTTGCTGGCAAGGAAACTATACACGCAGAGACAAACGACAATGGTAATAGACTGTGTTGCCTAGCAGCAGCATTAGGCATAGTAATTAGTAGCACAAAGTTTAAACACAGAAAATTGCACAAAATGACGTGGACGTGGCCTGGTGGAGATAGTACAGACAGAAACCAGATTGACCATGTGCTGGTGAATAAAAGAAGAGCAACATCGATTCAAGATGTAAGATCGTACAGAGGGGCCAATGCGGACACGGATCACTTCCTTGTGGTGGCAGAAATCAAGCAGAAAACAATGATCGGCGAAAGACGACATGAAACAAGAAGGGGAATGGCAATAGAAAAATTTAATAGCGAATCATATACCATGCAATACCAAGAGATGTTAAAACGTCAGATAAAAGAAAACAAAGAAGACGACATTGATGTGTTATGGAACAATATCGAAGAAAACATTAAAGTAAGCGCAAGACACATACTGGGATATAGAAATAAAGGAAAATGGAAAACATGGTTCGACGATGAATGAGAGAGGAGTAATAGGAATAAGAAGGAAGCAAGACTGAAATGGTTAGCAACCAGCAAACAAGAAGATCTGAATAATTACAAGGAAAAAAGAAGAGAAGCAAGTCAATTATACAAGAGAAAGAAAAACGAATGGATCGAACGAAGAATGAAAGAAATAGAAGAAAATAGTACCAATAATGAGAGAAAATTCTATCAACAAATAAAAAACAGCAGAAGGTCATGTAATATAAAAGTAAGAGCACTAAAGAATGAAGAGGGAAGATTAGAAAGCGGTGCAGAAAACATCAAGAAAATATGGTTGAATCACTTCCAGAAATTATTAAATACGCAGCAAGATGACTACACGAGATCGAACGTACTGGAAGACTCGGTAAATGATGATGAGGTGCCAGAACCGACAATCGAGCAAGTTACCGACATGATAAAGAGATTAAAAAATAGAAAGTCAACAGGAAGAGATGAGATAGCTGCCGAAATGATAAAATATGGAGGAGCTGCGTTACATTTAGAAATATACGAACTAATAAAGCACATATGGAAACAAGAGACTATACCGGAAAAATGGAAGGAAGGTGTTATAGTACCACTTAAGAAGAAAGGGGATGCAGAGAACTGCAGTAACTACCGAGGAATTACACTGTTGAACACGGCTTATAAAATTATTTCGATGGTAATTCATGGTCGTCTCACAGAATATGCAAACAAAATAATAGGTAGTTATCACTGCGGATTTAGACGGGGAAAATCGACGGTAGACGCATTGCATATAGTGAAACAAATTATGGAGAAAGGCTATGAGTACGATATAGATATACATATGCTATTTATAGATTTCAAACAGGCTTTTGACAAAGTGAACAGAAAGCAGTTAGCAGTGGTTTTGAAGAAATTTAAAGTTCCAGATAAGCTGACAAAAATGATTCAGGCAACGTTATCAGGAACTATGGCAACTGTAAGAACATCTGAGGGCGAAACAAACAGCTTCGAGGTAAACTGCGGAGTGCGACAGGGAGACGCGTTGTCAGCGACCCTGTTCAACATAGTGCTCGAGGAAGTAATAAGTAGTACCAAATGCATGGGTACAATAATAGACAAAGAAAGCCAGTTACTGGCATACGCAGATGATGTGGTGATTATGTCGAGAACTAAGAGAGGAATGTCCGATATATTCAGCATTATAGAAAAAGAGGTATCCAAAGTTGGATTATCTATAAGTGAGAAGAAGACAAAATATATGAAATGTCAAAAAAATTTAGAGGAGATCAGAAGCGATATAATCATGGATAAGTACAGATTTGAGCAAGTAGAAAGTTTCAACTATCTGGGTGCACAAATTAACAGAAGAAACGAAAGAAATGGAGAGATTGGACAAAAGATACAAGCGGGTAATAGAGCGTACTACGCAACTATGAACATCCTAAAAGACCGACAAATAACTAAGAAAACAAAAATTAAGATTTACAGGTCATTAATAAGACCAGTTCTAACATACGCATCCGAGGTCATATGCATGACACAAAGAGAAGAAGAACAATTGAGAATTTTCGAGAGGAAGGTATTGAGAACGATATTGGGTCCCAAACGGATAAATGGCGAAAATATACCAAAAATGAATTTCGAGCTTCTCAAAGAAATTGGAGGCGAAGACATCGTGAGGTTTATTAAAGCGCAAAGAATAAAATGGCTAGGACACGTATGGAGGAGCAATAGCGAAGAAGCGACGAAATCGGTAATGATGTGGAGACCTAGCGAAACAAGAACTACAGGAAGACCAAGGATGCGATGGTGGGATGGAGTGGTGAGTGACCTGGAAAAGATGGGAGTGATCGGTTGGAAGCAGTTGGCAGTGGATAGAAAAGCATGGAGAGTTGTAATTAATGAAGCAAAAAAGCACAATAAACTGTAGATAAATAGTAGATATTATGTAGATGTATAGGACAAGGATGAGGACTAATCCACCTCTAACACGGATTTTGTAAGTTCCCAGGAACAGCTATTTTCGCAAGAATGTAAAGCTATTAAATAAATAAATAATAATTTTATAATGTGATATCAGATAATCCGATAATTCGGAACCGAGAGTTACCAACTTAAAAAATATTCTATATAATTAAAATTTAGTGACAAAACATTTAGATTTTCAGATTAGTATCTTTATTATAGGATAAAAATTATTTTTTCAGATATAAGAAAAAAATAAAAACGGATCAACGTATCAACGTATCAACGTATTTAAATTTCCTATATAGGTGAAAAATTATGTAAATAAAATATAACTTATATTTGGTCTGCATTGAAAAAAAGTTGTTGTTGCTAGTTATTTTTGGTATATTTATAATGTAACATCAGATAATTCGATAATCTGCACCAATTAAATTTTTCGAGATAACTTCTTATTAGGGTATCAACGTCTTAAGGTTTCAACGTCTTAACGGATCAAAGGATCAACGGATCAACGTATCAACAGATCAACGTATCAACGTATCAACGGATCAACGTATCAACGGATCAACGTATCAACGTATTTAAATTTCCTATATAGGTGAAAAATTATGTAAATAAAATATAAATTATATTTGGTCTGCATTGAAAAAAAAGTTGTTATTTTTGGTCGCCATGATTATATAATGTAATATCAGATAATCTGCACTAATTAAATTATTGCAGTTACAATCACAATTTCGAGGGTTCTGATTAGATTTGAATTGTGCGGACAGACAAAGGGACATACAGACGGACAGACGCGGAGCCAGATCATAAGGGTTCTTGCTATACTTTGTATAGAAGCCTAAGTAGTTTATATAGAGAGATCTCTTTGAAAATATCTTTAACTTAGTAAATTTCTTTCGAACATTTGCGAATTTATAAATTGCACTAGGGGGGCTCCGCCCCCCTGGCCGCCTTCGGCGGCCCAACCCCCTTGGGCCGCTTCGCGTCCCAATATTCCCGGCCGATTTACGCTTGAGCCACCCCCATTTCGCCACCTCGTAATTCCATATAAATGAGAAATCTTGCGAGTTATAAAACTTCTTTCCATACGACATGTGTTATGTCGCTTGTACTTTGAATCCGTATTCCATCCTTTGCTCGACATCTTGATAATGCTACATAAATATAACTGTTCATGACTAAACAAAGCTCTATCGATATTTATACCAACTTTGTCAAAGCTCTGCCCTTGACATTTATTTATAATTTATTATAGTGTAACAACCCAACTGGCTGCTAGGGGTAGCTTACGTGAGCGTGGGCCAGGGGGGGGGCTTATATTGCCGAAAAGTAATTTCTCTCTCTTACTTCTTTCTTTTTAATAATCAATGCGGGCGCCACTCTTTTCTAATAAAAGAGACTTTTAGGAAACTTAAAAGAAAAATCAAAACTCTTTAAAAATAATATTTTATTCGAAGTGAAATTTTAATTGAACAAACTTAATATCAAATTTACAAGACTTGGTTAATTACTTATTTACTTATTTACAATTTATTTACAAATGTTAAAAAGGGAAATTAATTTTATATACAAGGATCCTTACTACGGTCCTGGATGTAGTAGGTCAAATGACTTTGACGTATAACCGAACAGGTGTAATTTAATTTTGGCTACTTACTGATTATCAATAACAACAAAACAAGTGACTGGATTCCCCTTAACCACGGTAGGAAATCTTTTACTCTAATTACTAATTATCAAGAAGTGACAATTACTTTTAATCTCTACTTTTTGTAGACCAAATAAATGAATATTGACTTCGGGGTTTTTGCAAAATCTACACCCACAAATGACAAAACTGGCCCCCTGAATTCTAACCTTACAAATGGCCGGAGCAGTGACCTTACTTGTACCTCGGGAAGAAATGAGTACAGGACGGGGGTTTTGTCAGAGTGCCTTGTAATAGTCGAAAACACTCTCGGAGAGACCTACGTCTTGTTAACCAAAAACGTATCGGATCGATCTGCCTTGTTAAACCAAAAGCATCTCGGGGACAGTAGGTGGGCAAAGGAAATAAAAGTGCCTTGCGAACCGAAAACACTTTCAGCAGAACGTACGCCTTGCAAAACCGAAAACATACGATGATGACACCAGAGAAATTGCCAACCTTCCTGCGGCAGCGACTAAAACTTATAAAATTGTGTTTTTCTCCGGCGTCATCTAAAAAGGATTGGTAAAATCTAGGATAGTTACTATTTGTCGGCATTAAGGTTAACGAATTCTATTTACAGATTGCTGCCCTTAACCTATAAAACTTAAAAATATTTACATCGGCTGACATTTGTACACAAATGATCTCAGCCGATTAAACCAAAAATATTTATTTCGTTACAATAGCGAATGCCAACACTATCGAAAATTGTCGCCTATGTATGTAGTACAAATGGTAATCTGCTTGTAGATGTATCGCCAGTATCCAATAAAATTCATTTTTCCAAAACATAGCATCACAATTTGAACATTTCTCGGTCATTTCACCCGCATCATGAGGAGTTACTGATTCCAAAACAGTGACCAGATCTGTCGATGATCGCTGTAGCGCTCTTCTTTTTCTGCTACTTTCAGTTGAAGGTTTTGCTGCTGGTTTTAATGTTGAAGGTTCTTGTTCCTCTTGTAGTTGTACCGATTCTAAAACAGTGGCCAGATCTGTCGATGGTTGCTGTAGCGCTCTACTTTCTCTGCTTCTTTCGGTTGAAGTTTTTGTTAGTGGTTTTGATGTTGAAGGTTCTTGTTCCTCTTGTAATTGTACCGATTCTAAAACAGTGGCCAGATCTGGCGATGGTTGCTGTAGCGCTCTACTTTTTCTGCTTCTTTCGGTTGAAGTTTTTGCTAGTGGTTTTGATGTTGAAGGTTCTTGTTCCTCTTGTAATTGTACCGATTCTAAAACAGTGGCCAGATCTGTCGATGGTTGCTGTAGCGCTCTTCTTTTTCTGCTTCTTCCAGTTGAAGTTGTTGCTGATGGTCTTGATGTTGAAGGTTCTTGTTGCTCTTGTAGTTGTTGCTGTCGAGTTCTGTGTTCTCTCGAACGTTCAGTTGATGTTTGTCGTCTTCTTTTTTCTTTCTGTGTCACTTTCAGTATCTGAGGATGTATCCCGTTGTGGTCTCACTTCTTTGTTTGCTTTTATTCGATCTGTTCTTAGAATTAAGGAAGCTTCGCTAGTTATAACAGTCGGAAAAGGTAAAAGCCTTTTTTGGTTAAAGATAACTTTTAAATGAGTCCTCATCTTTAATCTAAACTCTGTATTAACCATCAGGATCTAATTAAATTTTGTGATATGATCAGTTGAAAGGTAGCGATTAGATGTTAACTCTCGAACGGCTATTGAATTTAAAGGTAGAATGGTAGTAATTTTTTGACAATAGTATTAAATTACTTTTTACTTCAATTACTTTTATAGTACTTAATTCTCCAGATGGTGATCGCGATAGTACAATTTCTTTAACTTACTTATTAATATATAGACATCAACGTCCTATATATAGGCTATAATCCGATGATACGGTGATCCAATGATCCGGTGATCCGAAGATCCAATGATCCGATGATGCGATGAAAGCATTAATCTGATTACTGGTCAGATAATCCGTACTCTTTTACTCCATATACATAAGTAAAACATAAAACTTTATGTGAAAACTTTTTATGGAACGTTTTTGAATTAAAATTTTAAATCAAATTAATGATTGGTTCTTTTTTTAAACCAATAGCAAATGAAATTGCAAAACTTTTTATGGATAAGGGATTACCAACCTTATATTAAAAAACGAAGAAAATCTTGGAGAACTACCTTGTTAAATTGATAAATCGATGTTTTCCAATTTTGGTTTTTAATTTACTATATTGCAGTCCCTTTGACTTATATAATAGAATTTTTTGTTGGTTGTCAGATTATCCGATTATCGAAAACGTGGCATAAAATCGTTGCATAAAAACGTTGCATAAAAGCGTTGCATAAAAACCCTTATCTTTTAGGCTTCTATACAAAGTATAACAAGAAGCCTTATGATCTAGCTCCGTGTCTGTCCGTCCGTCTGTCCGTCTGTCTGTCCGTCTGTCCGCATAATTCAAAATCATACAGAGCGTTTCAAATCGTGTTGGATATACTCTGTGTGTATAGAGGTCTAAGAACTGGGTAGCCAGTGCGCTACTTTTAGGCTTCTATAACGTTGATCCGTTGATACGATGATACGATGGTTCGTTGATACGATGATCCGTTGATACGGTGATCCGTTGATATGATGATCCGTTAATACGATGATCCGTTGATACGATGATACGATGATACGATGATACGATGATCCGTTGATACGATGATACGATGATCCGTTGATACGATGATCCGTTGATACGATTATACCATGATACGATTGTCCGTTGATCCAATTATTCTTTGATACGTGGCTTACTGGTCTAACTGCCGCAGGGATTAACGGCCAGAATAAAGTGAAGATAAGCTGTTGTTCCAAGGATATGATTTACTAGGATATTGGATATCAGGGGACGTGTTAAAGAAAGACTACGTTTTGAATCGACTAGTTGCGACCCTCTATCGGGGTCATTTTCAAGACTGTAATAAAGAAAAATGTACATAAACAAGCGAAAACAAGGTGGAACTCGCTTTAGCGGCAGTTCTTAGGCTTCTATACAGCTACCTTTCTGGTGTGGAAAGTTGTTATTCTCTGGTTATTTTTGGTCGCCATATAATGTAACATCACATAATCAGATAATCTGCACTAATTATTTATTATTTTATTTTAACCACAGCAGTGGTTTGATGTGGATAGTGAAGTTAAGTTGTAAATAAAAGAGAAGGAAGAGGATGGATCCACCTCAAAAAATGGACCGGAAATTACGCGAATTTCGAAAGCGAAAGCAAATTGCCAACATGACCCCTTCGCAAATATTACATCGTTCACGTAGTCATGCAATTCGCCGACAAAATCCACGAAGTAAAAACGCAGCTGTTCTTGAAGTTGGTAACGTTGTAGAACCAAATGTCGACGTTCATAACGGTAGTTTTACACTACCAGAAAAGTACACTACCTTTATTTTACTTTGATGTGAAAAAATAATTTTTTAATGATGTGGTTAGTGAAGTTAAGTTGTAAATAAAAGAGAAAGGAGAGGATTGGTCCACCTCAAAAAAGGACCAAACATTACAGAGAAGTAAAGTTTCGAATAGAATGGAAAAGTTTGATTGTTATTACTTATATAGTAAATGATAATTACCAACCGCAAAAAATTTAATTGGTGCAGATTATCTGATTATGTGATGTTACATTATATGGCGATCAAAACTAACCAGATAATAACAACTTTCCACACCAGAAAGGTAGCTGTATAGAAGCCTAAGAACTGCCGCTAAAGCGAGTTCCACCTTGTTTAAATTTTCTTCGTCTTGAATAAAAACCTATAGTTATTTACAAGAACTTATTTATCAACCAAAACCAATTAAATGATAATAATTATCACTTAATCTGTGTTAGCCCGTAAAGTTTCGTATACACCTAGATTACCTGCTATTTTTCGAAGTATGTATAATCCAGGACCAATGTCGTGCTATGTACAGAAAGGCGACCGTATCAGGCGGACCATAAGGGAGTGACATATGCAGTGGAAGCAAAATATAATTTGAACCATTTTACTAACTTGAGATGTTAAAATTTTTAGTAGCACGTGTTGCCTTGACCATGGTCAAACTTTGACTATTTAAATTAAACCATAGATAAGAAAAGACTTATAGACACATCGTGACGTTTTCAAACGCGTTTGAAGCTAACATGATAATCTGCGCATAATAGCAATAAATTTTGTTTTGGAAGCATGAACAAAAAATCATATTTCATTTACTTTTGTAGCCTAAAATTAATATTAATAAATATTGTGGCGGGTAATATATAACTTATGGCACAACAATATAATTATTAACAAATTTTATTTATTTCATATAAATAATAAATTTTATAAAATACAAGACTTGTTCAAAATAATATTAAAGCAATTTCTGGTAGTCTCATTGGGGGTCGTTCATAAATTACGTCACGCAATTTTCAACAGTTTTATACCCCCCCCCCCCATCGTAACGCTTCGTCACACTAACTTAGACCCCTCCAAGTATTACATCACGCACCATTGCATCCCCCCCCCCATATTTTCCATTTTTTTATCAGGAAATGATTCCAAATTTTGAATATAAGCTTTTTCCTGCCATAGGAGGACACCACATGAAAATAAATTAAATCGCATAAAGGAAGGGGGGGGGGTTACCTGAAGCTATTATGACATTATGCATCATAACTTCGAAACGAAATTAAATATGTAAAAATAGTAAGGACCAAAAATTACCGTTATAGAATTTCCAACATTTTTGTCATATGAGTTTTTCTCTAAAATTCTAAAATATACAGGGTGTTCCAAAATTTTTCGTAAATTTTTTTTAACGTATTCTACTATAATAAAAATAAGATGTAAAGTTCCTAATAACATGTGTCCGGAAATATGCTTCGTTTACAAGATATAGGCATTCAAAAGTTCTAAAAGTAATTTTGATGCAAAAAAAAAATCGTTCTACAGTAACGTTTGGAATGTAATTCTACAGTGTTTTGTGAAATAAAAAATGTAAAAAAGCGAAAAAAATGTTTTTCAAACACGTGGGTTGGACATCATATAAAACACGTCAACAAAATTAGTAATTTTGATGCAAAAAAATCGTTGTACAGTATTGTTTGAAATGTAATAAATTGTACAGGGATTGGTAAAATAAAAAAGTGAAAAAAAGCGAAAAAAATGCTGTTCCAATTTTCATCGTAACTTGTAATAAAACTCGCGCAGGGCTGTACTCGGTGACAAAATGGTGAATCGAATGACATTTTTCTTAATTTTCGTGTGTTTTCAATGATTTTTTGTCTTCTTACTTCTTACTAAGCCAAGAATTACAAAAAAGAAGCCAAAAATATTTTTTTTCCGTAAATTTAAAAAATGTATCGCAAAAATATCGGAAATTATGGCAAAAAATTAGTAATTTTGATGCAAAAAAAATCGTTCTACAGTAACGTTTGGAATGTAATTCTACAGTGTTTTGTGAAATAAAAAATGTAAAAAAGCGAAAAAAATGTTTTTCAAACACGTGGGTTGGACATCATATAAGACACGTCAACAAAATTAGTAATTTTGATGCAAAAAAAATCGTTGTACAGTATTGTTTGAAATGTAATAAATTGTACAGGGATTGGTAAAATAAAAAAGTGAAAAAAAGCGAAAAAAATGCTGTTCCAATTTTCATCGCAACTTGTTATAATTGCCTGAAAACATCGCTCGTGGGTACTTGTTTGCATTTCAAAGTGTAACGCATGTTGCTCGGATAATAAATACGTAAAAAAAGACATGTTTTTCGTTACAGTAAAAAATTATCCCAAAAAAATTGAAATTATCGCAAAAAAATTTAAATTATCGTAAAAAATGCGAAAAAAAGCGCAAAATTAAATCTTTTAACATTTCAAAGTGCAACTCATGTTGCTCGGAGCTAAATTGCGTAAAAAAAGTCACAAAATATCACATGGATATCACATCTGTATCACGCGGATATCACAGTGTGATATCACATCTCTGACACAAATGGGATATCACAGCAATATCACTTTGGTGATAAATCAGCAACAAACACAAATATGTCACAAAATATCACAGGGATATCACATGGGTATCACGTGGATATCACAGTGTGATATCACATCTCTCACACAAATGAGATATCACAGCGATATCACTTTGGAGATAAATCAACAAGAATCACAAGTAAGTCACAAAATATCACATGGATATCACGTGGGTATCACGTGGATATCACAGTGTGATATCACATCTCTGACACAAATCAGATATCACAGCGATATCACTTTGGTGATAAATCAACAAGAATCACAAGTAAGTCACAAAATATCACATGTGTATCACATGGGTATCACGTGGATATCACATTGTGATATCACACCTGTGACACAAATGAGGTATCACAGCGATATAACTGTGATACCTGCGTCTACTGGGCAATTTAAACTTTTTTTTAAATTAGCTTCTATCCCAAAATAATAGAAACTACCTGAATCTGGTAATGATGAGATCACATTTAAATATTTTCTAGGCGTTTTAAGAACTGTTCTAGCACTTAATGGTAGTTCTGGGTGATATGGCTTTATGATATTTAATAATTTATCTAATTGTAAATGATTGATTTTTGTTTCAATTGCCCAATTTTTTAGTGACACTTCTAAAGAATTATTTGAATATGATTCAGATTCGTTATTTACATCATTATCCCTACCACTTTCTATCGAATCGCGAAAACTACTATCATTGTACGCTTCTTCCAACTCGTCGATATTGTGTAATTCATCATTATTACTGCCATTGTTTATCGAAGGGAACATCTCTTCTTCCAACTCGTCGACATTGTATAAACTATCATCACTAGGATTAATTACATTAGCAAGCATAGATTCGCTACAACTATTATCATCAATGTTGAACTAACATTGGCTGAAGTTCAGCAGTCAATATTCGCTATCAATATTGGTTCAATATTGCACCAAGCAACAACAGATATTGGTGCAATATTGATTACCTATATTGGCGCAATATTTGAAATCAATATTGAACCAATATTGGTTGAAGCTCGGCAGTTAATATTGGCTATCAATATTGGTTCAATATTGCACCAAGAATCAGCCAATATTGGCGCAATATTGGTTTCCTATATTGGCGCAATATTTGAAATCAATATTGAACCAATATTGGTTGAAGCTCGGCAGTTAATATTGGCTATCAATATTGGTTCAATATTGCACCAAGCATCAGCCAATATTGGCGCAATATTGGTTTCCTATATTGGCGCAATATTTGAAATCAATATTGAACCAATATTGGTTGAAGCTCGGCAGTTAATATTGGCTATCAATATTGGTTCAATATTGCACCAAGCATCAGCCAATATCGGCGCAATATTGATTTCCTATATTGGCGCAATATTTGAAATCAATATTGAACCAATATTGGTTGAAGCTCGGCAGTTAATATTAGCTATCAATATTGGTTCAATATTGCACCAAGCATCAGCCAATATTGGTGCAATATTGATTTCCTATATTGGCGCAATATTTGAAATAAATATTGAACCAATATTGGTTGAAGCTCGGCAGTTAATATTGGCTATCAATATTGGTTCAATATTGCACCAAGCATCAGCCAATATCGGCGCAATATTGATTTCCTATATTGGCGCAATATTTGAAATCAATATTGAACCAATATTGGTTGAAGCTCGGCAGTTAATATTGGCTATCAATATTGGTTCAATATTGCACCAAGCATCAGCCAATATCTGCGCAATATTGATTTCCTATATTGGCGCAATATTTGAAATCAATATTGAACCAATATTGGTTGAAGCTCGGCAGTTAATATTGGCTATCAATATTGGTTCAATATTGCACCAAGAATCAGCCAATATCGGCGCAATATTGATTTCCTATATTGGCGCAATATTTGAAATCAATATTGAACCAATATTGGTTGAAGCTCGGCAGTTAATATTGGCTATCAATATTGGTTCAATATTGCACCAAGCATCAGCCAATATTGGCACAATATTGGTTTGCTATATTGGCGCAATATTGGAAATCAATATTGGACCAATATTGGCTAAAGCTTGCAATATTGGGCCAAGATTCAATATTGAGCCAATATTTGTCCAATATTGCGCCAACATTGTGTGCTACATGGGATTCTGAAATGTTGCAAATTTTCACTAGAATATGATTTTGAATCTCTTATTATAAAAGGCCAAGTCTTTCTTTCTGTCTGTCCCACGGAAATACCCGAAGCAAACCGAACCGAACCGAACGCATAACGTATCATCGGATCAACGTATCATCGGATCAACGTATCATCGGATCAACGTATCATCGTATCAACGTATCATCGGATCAACGTATCATCGTATCATTTTGTCTATATAGGACAGCTATTTCCAAAAAAGCATTATGTGAACTTCCATAATGGATAATGAAAATTTTGAAAATCCTGCTGCAAAGCGACGGCGATTGAATCGTGAGAGAAAAGCACGTACAAGAGCTAATAACACAGAAGAACAGCTTCGATCACAGCGACAAGCTGACGCTCGGTCTCATGCGATACGTCGACAACGTGAAACTTTGGAACAAACTCAAGCGCGGCAAGCTGCTGACGCTCGGTCCCATGCGATACACCGACAGAAAGAAAATCGATACCAAAGTCAAGCAATTCAACTCCAAATAAGAGCATTGAGATTTGATTAATCTCACGTTACTCGACACGATTGTGGAGAAATGAATTCCATCTGTCAGTTCTGCGGCTCCAAGAATTTCACCAAGGAGCGTCCAGTTGATAAACAATTTAACAACTGCTGTCATAAAGGAAAAGTGAAGATTCCGCAACCGCTCGATCAACATGGGAATCTATTGTTATATCCCGAATTTCTTCGCTCTATGCTTTCAGATTCAGATAATCCTTACTACAAGAACTTTCGTCAGCACATCCGCTCTTACAATTCCTCGGTTTCTTTCGCTTCAATGGGAGCAGAGATTGTTTCAATGCCGGTAACAGACCATACGTTTTCAAAATTCATGGACAGACGTACCACAGAACCACAAACTGTATCCACAAGTTTGCACAACTGTATGTAATGGACACGACAGAAGCGGTCAATGAACGAGTAAATCTGCCTGAGAATAGAGGTTGTCTACCTGAAGTGATTGAGAAAATCGATCGTTTCATCCGCGTCAACAATCGTATCGCAGCTTCATATTGCCTGATGAAAGAAATTGAGCAACAAGAGCGTGTACGAGCCGAAGAAGAAGGACAACCAGTTCCGGTCGTCAATATGGTGATGCGGCGCGATCGGCAGTCTGATCAAAGACGTTACAATGCTCCAACGTCCAATGAAATTGCAATGGTGTTCGTAAATGATGACGGGGAACCTCCATTTGAACGTGATATCCGTATCTATCCTCGAAATCCCGTCGACAATGCAAATACCCGAAGCTAACCGAACCGAACCGAACGCATAACGGATAATTTCATAACCAATCGGATGAACGTATCATCGTATCATCGTATCAACGTATCAATGGATCAACGTATCATCGGATCAACGTATCATCGGATCAACGTATCATCGGATCAGTTAATCCGATTATCCTACTCAAAATTACTATATAAGCAGAATTACATTATAACGAAACTAGCTGATAGCCCGTCCGAGGACGGGTAGCTAGAAGGACGGGCAGGCAGCCAAGGTAACTTAAGTTGAATGAAGATTAAGGAAAGCTCTCAGTGCAATCCAAAAGCCATATGACCTTGGATGCCTGCCCGTCCTTCTAGCTAGCCGTCCTCGGACGGGCTATCAGCTAGTAACGAAATAATAAGTGTTGAACGTCAACGAAAAATATTTTCAGGTGAATTAATAAAGGATGTGGAACAGGCGCTAAAGAGGGCCTTATCGTTCGGAAAATACGAAGATTTTGAAGTCAGAGAAGAATTCAAACGAGCTACTATTAATTCGTTAAAGGAGGCACTTCGTGAGTTTAGCAGCAATGGAATGCGTAAAATTGATTTAAATATTGCGAAAAAAAAAGTGGCGGCAAAACGTATAAGAAACAGAAAAAGAGTGGAGAAACTGATTGCTGCCGAACAGAAAAAGAAACAGGAAGAAGCTGAGAAATTTTCAATATCGCTGCGTGATTTTGAAAATTCCTTACTCGAAGAGGTAGGGGAGGAGGAAGTAGGAAGTAGTAGTAAAACTTAGTTTTATTATTAGTTATTAAATTATTATATAAATGTTTTATTAAATAAAAAAAAACTTCTAAATACATAAATGTTTCATTAAATAAAAAAAACTTTCTAAATTCGAATAAAAAAGTTAAAAACGAGTTGTAATATTAACTAGATGATACCCCGTCCGAGGACGGGCAGCTAGAAGGACGGGCAGCTACACAAGGTAGCTTAAGTTGAATGAAGATTAAGGAAAGCTCTCAGTGCAATCCAAAAGCCATATGACCTTGGCTGCCTGCCCGTCCTTCTAGCTGCCCGTCCTCGGACGGGGTATCATCTAGTTTCGAAATATACGTCTAAACACGGCCACGTTGTTGTTGCTGGTGGCGCTACCAACGGTAATGTAAATTGCCGATACAGCTACCTTTCTGGTGTGGAAAGTTGTTATTATCTGGTTATTTTTGGTCGCCATATAATGTAATAATTATTTATTATTTTATTTTAACCACAGCAGTGGCTTGATGTGGATAGTGAAGTTAAGTTGTAAATAAAAGAGAAGGAAGAGGATGGATCCACCTCGAAAAATGGACCGGAAATTACAGAAAAGTAAAGTTACGAATGGAATGGAAAAGTTTGATTATTATTACTTATGTACAGCGATGCCAACCGTACTATAATTTATTATAGTAGGCATTCTATAAGTAATTTGTACCTTCTGTTGTACAGCACAGAAGATAAAATTATAGTATGCGTACTACAATTATAGTACGGGTTGGCATAGCTGCTTTATGTAGTAATTGATAAATACCAACAGCAAAAATTTAATTAGTGCAGATTATCTGATTATGTGATGTTACATTATATGGCGACCAAAAATAACCAGATAATAACAACTTTTTTTTTTAAGTCCCCAAGGTCAAGTGATTTTATTGCGAATTCGAATACAGCTTTATTAGGTGGCCTCAGGAGGGTAATAAAGTTTTTTTGTGCGACCGCGCGGTCACGCTTAAGTATTCTGCCGACAGTTATTCTCAATCTGGCGGAACTTGAAATGCAGTATTTCCTAGAGGTCTTATGTAGTTGTTAACTATCCGTCCATTTTCACCTTGAAAAACTGTTGAAGGTCATAGTTATGGCGGTAACAGCAAAATTTAAAAATTTTACAAAATTGCCACAATTAAACATCTCGATAGATACCGTCGATAGCTTTGATTTGTTCCAAAACATGTGACCTTGAAAATCGATTTGAAGGCCAAAATTTTTCCCCAAGTCGAATTGTGGATTGGTACGACAAATAAGAAATGGGATGTTTCTTGTATGCCATGTGATTGTTATGAATAGAAAAAAAAATTTTCTAAAAGTTTGTAATTAAGTTGGAATTACTCATTGAAAAATCATTATTCCCAGATTTGTCCTTATTAAAGGCATTGGAATAGATTTTGCTATGAGAATATCAATCTGTAGTAGTCTTTGATCCGTTGATCCGTTGATTCGTTGAGACTTTGATGCGTTGATCCTTTGATCCGTTAAGACGTTGATACCTTAAGACGTTGATACCCTAATAAGAAGTTATCTCGAAAAATTTAATTGGTGCAGATTATCGAATTACTCTGTAATGTCCGGTCCATTTTTTGAGGTCGATCCATTCTCTTCCTTCTCTTTTATTTACAACTTAACTTCACTATCCACATCAAGCCACTGCTGTGGTTTAAATAAAATAATTAATGCAGATTATCTGATTATGTGATGTTACATTATATGGCCACCAAAAATAATCAGATAATAACAACTTTTTTGAATTTGATATATTTTTTTGTCAGTCGCCAATACTATCGAAATGCTGGCGAATGCTGTAAATTTTTTTGGAAATGCTGGGCCCGTTGAATTTTTATTGAAAAGTAAAGATTTCTGGTCAAGGAGAGGCCAACTTTTTGGCCCCTCCTTATTATTAAAATTATGGCGACCAAAAATAACAACTTTTCACGCCAGAAAAGCAGTTGTATAGAAGCCTAAGAACCGCTGCTAAAGCAGGTTCCAACTTGTTTATATATTGTTGTGTCCACCACAAGCTCCCTCATAAATGTGTACGGGATACACAATCGAAATAAGGGGGAGGATATGTCCAATTTATTGATAAAGTTTTGTTCAGTATGAATGTGAATTACAAATAAAATGTTACTAGATTTAAGTTTTGTTGTGATTATAAAATTTGTACAGTATGAATGTGAATTAAAAATAAAATGTTGCTAGATTTAAGTTTTGTTGATGCTGCTAATAAAAGGAACCACGTAGGACAAAGCGGTCTCGTTAGAAGAACAAACGTAAAACAGAAGCATGAAGATGCAAGGGTAACCAGGCCAATAGATAATAAAGGGTCGTAGGGCAGTTCCAAATTAGATGAAGCGCAGATCAGTTGTGTTTAGAGAGCTCAGTAATTAGAGAATACTTGTACAGTTGTGTTTAGAGGCAATTAATAAATAAATAATACGTGGACGGACGTGTTTAGAAGAGTCTCTAGTCGAATAGAAAACTACATGGAAAATCGTTGTGTACAGAAATGAGTCGATCAAGAGTATTAAGACCAATTATGTGTAGATATTGTAATTGATGAACGATACGCAAACTGGATATATTCGAAGAAGTTGATTGGTGTAAGATAAAAGAAGAGTGAAGTGTGTTGCAGTATAAGAGTATAGGAGTGTTGGATAATTGGACCAATTTGAGGAGAGAGAAGTGGATAACGGAACGTGTAGAGCTAGTACGTGGAGCGAATTGGGGTCAGAGTTGAGTACCGGAACGCGAAAAGCTAGTACGTGAAGAAGATAGAAGATAGAAGAAAGAAGAAAGTGTAGTCAGTTCGTCAGTGCGATAGATAACGTGCGACGGAATAACGGTCGGTCGACAAAAAGAACACAAACAGGTAAAGTTTTACACTATCATTAAAGAATAGGGATGTTAAGTAGTTTAGTTATATGTTGATTGAGGTAGAGATTTAATTGTTGTTGTCTGTTATAAAAGAAGAATGTTTTTTAATAAATTATGTTTGATGTATCCTGTTTCTTATTTGATTGTGTATCACGTCTGAAGGATCTACAAAAATAAGCGACCTGAGAGCGAAAGAGGACACAAAAATATATAGAGTAGATTAGCGAATCGAAACAACGGATTACCAGATTAACGCGATAGGTACTATACAGACGAAGTATTTACAATATAACAATGTACCAGTTGAAACATGCGGACGGACACGAAGCCAGACCATAATAAGGCTCCTTTCTATACCTTGTATAGAAGCCTAAATAAGGCTTCTTGTTATACTTTGTATGGAAGCCTAAAAGTAGCGTACTGGCTACCCAGTTCTTAGACCTCTATACACACAGAGTATTTCCAACACCATTTGAAACGCTCTGTATGATTTTGAATTATGCGGACAGACAGACGGACGGACGGACAGACACGGAGCCATATCATAAGGCTTCTTGTTATACTTTGTATAGAAGCCTAACAATACTAACATTAAAATGATATTGATATTTCTCCAACAAATTAGTTCCAAAGCACTTTTACCTTGAAAATAAAAACGCTACGAACTTATGCATCAATCTGATATGAATATCGTGTACTATTGCGAATAGAATCAGCACGAGTCAGAGACGAGTGCCGATTAAAATCGAAAAAGTGCGCTTAAAAAAAGATCGGTAATATTTGATGCATTAAAGATACAATAATGATAATTATTTTTTGTTATACACCGATAAATGAGAAAAATGCTGTAATAAATTTAAATAAAGGATATTATTTTTATTTTTTTATGTCTATCTGCTGGCCACAGGTAGCATTAAATACGGCTCAAAGACTTCCCTGGTCGGAGTAGACGATGTAAAAATCGTCTATTCCCGTGGTTCGGAATCCACGTCAAGCTGTAGGTCCTCTGTGCTCGTCACATAGTTTCAACACGCAGCGAGCACAGACAGGGAAATCGGAAGACGGCGTAGAACGTCAAAAACCGATGTATAAAAATATTATTTTTATTTTAATATAAAACTACTTATAACAACTTAGGAACCTAGTTTATTGTTATCCATGCCATCACGACTTGTTTTAGGATAATGGTTGTCCTGATTGCAAAGTCGCAGTGATTCTTTGTCTACAGTCAATGAAGTGCATTTTAATGATGTCTTCTGATACGACGTCGTAATCAGAATCGATATAAATTGTGAAATGATCTTCTCTTCGCAATCGATCCAGTAATATCAGTTCGAGACCCTTCAAAATGTCTAAACCTATTCTTAAATAGCTTTCTCTATTTTCTAGTGGAGCGTCATCTAATGCGTACTGCATGTAGTTTGTTATAAATTCTAAATACTGGATAACCTCTACAGTAATTGTTCCTTTACAAAAGCCGTCTGGTTGTCTGCCTATGTAAATAGTTTTAAAGATTTTACGGTCTAATGGACATGTGTTATTTGATTTACCCCACGTTTTGATGCATTCTGCACAAAATACGTGGGAGCAACAATCCAGGGTACCATTTTCACCACTAAGTGCCGCCAAGTCTTCGAAGCATATACAACAAGCAGCTGATTCGGTGGAAGAGTTTGATTTGTTAAATGAGTCAGAACGTTCTTCGGTATTGTCCATTTTACGAAATAATACGTAGTAAATTAGGTGCGGTTATTTTTGAATATTCTATTAGCGTTTGACCTTATATAGCATTTTTGGACCCATTGATCCGATTATCTGTTAATCCTTAAAATAATATTACTTAACGGATAAACGGATTATTTCATGAATTATCAGATTACTACTTAATGGATTAACGGATGTTTAGATGCTTCTTGTGGTTTATCTATCTTTCGGGCCGTTACACGTCGAAAATACTCGTATAAAAACCATAATTTATTTTCAATAATAGTGGTTGTAAATTATTTGAAGTTTTGGATAACCTGATTATCCTTTTCCTTTTAGTGTTTAGAGAGCGAAAAACGCTATAATTATGTTTGAAATTTGCTAATGTAAGCTATGTATAACTTTCTATATAATTATGTAAAAAGTAAATACACAATATAATATGTACCTATAAGATACGTATACGAAAAGAGTGCATTTTTGTTTTTCATATAAAAATTGTTTCGCAAAATAAGCTTTATTTAAGTTAAATTAGTTATATTTTTGTAGTAAAAATTTAATTTTACATTTTTATAACAGAGAGATATTTCACGTTACCTATCCTGAAGCTGCTGAAAATTTCCATTTTGAGTTGAACAGAAGATTGAAAAGCAATTTTGTAGCTGAAGTGTTAAAAGTTATCTAGTTGCTTTAAGGAACATAAAACGAAAATGTTTTGTTGTTAAAATTTTTTTTGTTCAGTGCCGTTCATAACTAAAGTACTTTGTCTTCGTAAATAAAAAAAAAAATTTTGCTAACCGGAAATTTTCTTTTTAAAATAATCGAATACCCACAAAAATGAGTAAGAAAATCGCTAAATGTATGTCATTGTACTTAGTATTATTTCATATATAATTTTTTGTTATCGTAACGTAGAATGATTTGAAAACTATTTAATCGAATAGCACGAATCCTGGTGAATTCTGGTAAATCTATTTACAAATCGGGCCTTCACAATTACTTTCATTTTTATTTCTTTTCACCATTAATATTTAGAAAATGATCTAATGGTGTGAATAGAAGTACGAAGAAGATTCATTTATAAATTGAAGTTCTTAATATCTCATCAATCAATTCTGACAATTAAAAGGCGAAAGGGCATAAGTCAAAAATGATTATTTTATTGGAAAGGCATAAAATTGTTCATCATCAGCATAATCCTACAAAATAAAAAATACAAATATATTAGAGAAAGACAACATGGCTAATAATGACGAAATGTTAATAAATACAACAAAATCTCTTTTGTTGGATCTGTCATACCATTAAATAGCGGAAGTTCCTAGGCTTCTATACAACTACTTTTCTGGTGTGAAAAGTTGTTGTTATTTTTGGTCGCCATAATTTCTGTGTTGATTGCGAAAAAGTGCTTAAGTCAATATTTGTCAAACTGAGATAATGGCGAAAACAAATTATGGGCAAAATTGAATTTGGTTTACTGAGGAACCTTTTTTAGGGATATAATTTTGTTTTGCAAGTTTATTATTAAATGTAATGTTATTACAGGCATATAACTAAATAATTATTGAGAAAAACTGAAAATTACACCCATTAAATTGATTACTTTCGACTTAGGCGAAAGGTATTCTATTAAATAACTGCCTTAATATGTACGCTATGACTTAGGCAATTATACCAAAAGAAAGAGCAAGTTTTCCTCTATCTGAATAAGTCAAAACCCCAATTTTGCAAAAACACGACTTAAGCACTTTTTCGCAATCAACACAGATTTTATAATGCAATATCAGATAATCAGATAATCTGCACTAATTACATTTTTGCGGTTGGTATTTATCATTCACTATATAACTAATAATAATGAAGCTTTTCCATTCCATTCGGAACTTTACTTCTCTGTAATGTACGGTCCATTTTTTGAGGTGGATAAATCCTCTTCTTTCTCTTTTACTTACAACTTAACTTCACCAATTACATCAAGCCACTGCTGTGGTTAACAATAAATAAATTTAAAACAAATTATTGTTTTATTACACACACGATGTGTTTACAATCACAATTTCGAGGGTTCTGATTAGATTTGAATTATGTGGACAGACACGGAGCCAGATCGTAAGGCTTCTTGCTATGCTTTGTATATAGAAGCCTTGTTTTTAAGTTTTTTTTTCAGAAAAATATATACATAGTAGATAAAATATGACAATAAATTTTATCCCTTAATTTGATAACTTAATCTGTTGATCCGTGATCTGATAACTTAATCCGTTGATACCTTGATCCGTTGATATCTTGATCCGTTGATACCTTGATCGGTCAGATCATCGGATTAAGTGTACTATATAGGTGGAAATTACAATCTAAAAAAGCACAGAATATTTTTGTAACCTATCTTAATATATAAATTAGATTTTAATTATGCGGACAGACAGACAGACGGACAGACACGGAGCCAGATCATAATAAGGCTTCTTGTTATACTTTGTATAGAAGCCTAAAACGGCAAGCGGACATAGAGTACCAGTAACAGGCGTAACCAAAATTAAATTAGAAATTAATGGTAGAATTTTTCAAATTTCGGCATTAGTGGTAGATAACCTACCGAAACCTATTCTTTTAGGAAACGAATTTTTACGAAATAATCGCGTTTTAATAGATTATGGTGACTATTGCACACCTGTGTCACATGACTAACATCAACCAATGATATTTAGGGATCCGATCAATTCTAACCAATGGAGTTAGAATTACGCGATAATAGTTCAAGTTGCTTTGATAATTGTTCAAGTTGCTTTGATAATTGCACATATGCTTCTTTTTGATAATTGTGTACGTTTACTTTATATCATGTGATACATTTTTTATATGAAATAAAAATTCGCCGTCGGCAAGATTCGAACCTCGGATATTCTCATTGCTAATCATGTACTCATGTACTATCACCATTTCGCCACAGCGGGTGACATACAAAGTAATGCTTTAAATTGTCAAATCTGCTACACAATAACCATAGAAACACTACTTCAATAATTATATTTAACCTCCAAATTCTAATGTGTGCAATAGTCTTACCGAATTTATTACGTGCATTATTGATTATCGTCCAATTTGACTACTTTGCTATATTCAAACTTTGTTGTCATTAGTAAATGTCCTCATGCTTCGCATTCGGACATTTACTTGACAACAAAGTTTTCATAGCAACGTAGTCAAATTGTTACCGATAATCAAAAATGCACTTAATATATTATAAGTGATAACACAATTTCGTTAAGAGACAATTACCGAATTGTAAAGGCAAGTTTTAACCAAAATTCAAATAACTGAAGATCCCGCACGACACACGGTCGTGACAATATGGCTTTAAACAGAAGCATAAGAATCCTTGACTTCGCTCGTAGAACCTTGGGTAAGTAAATTTTTTGTGAATGACCATAAATCTGAAATAATATAAAAATAACGGTCGTTGCTTGCTTTAGATCGTACTAATATTATTGATATTAACAACATAGAAGTGGTTGAACAAGGTGTAGTTACGAATGAAATCTTATTAGAAAAACCTGTAGAACCTAGTGGTGGTAAAACCATTTTTGAAATAAAGTTGTTTTGTTAAAATATGTTCATAGGTTGCCTTTCTTAGATGATAGTGACAGTTATATTGCAAATAGGGAAAGCATGCTACATAGTTAAAGAAGTAGAAACTGGATGAGAAATGTGTCTTGTGAGTACTATTGATGATAGTAACAAAACTGAATATTTACACCAAATATTGGACGAGGTAGCCAAAGAGAAGAATATAGACGATTCAGATATTAACAAAGACTACGTACCTGCTGATGAATCAAGTGGAAATGATGAACTTGCTATAAGAAAACCAGTTTCAAAGCGCAAAAAACTGTTAATGGAGAAGAAAAAGATATAGCAGAGAAGCCGAAGAAAATCAGATCAAATTCTGGGATTAATAGTGTAAAAAACATATATATTGTTGTGACCCGTTTTTGAATGAAGAGAGAAATGTGATAAAAGCCCAGTACAAAGGCAACACAATTTGGAGAGGTTAGAATTATTCCAAATTGTTTAAATTAGTTGTTGTTCAAGTTCATTTGGTTATATGTTTAATTTTAAGGCATGTAGATTAAGACAGTGCAACCGTTTACCTTTAAATAAAGACGTAGGCTATAGACAGGTAAGAAAACAAACAGGAAAAAGAAGGATGTCCGAAAAGGAACAAAACAAAACAAAACAAAATTCAATTGGTATCCAGGAATAACAACAGGATGCTGTAGTTAGTTACAAATAATAGAGCGTCCAGAGACGACGTGTCGTGTCGCGAATTAAACTGGAGTAACCTTTGATAGAGCATCCAGAGTAGATGTGTCGTGTCGCGCATTGAATATCAGTTAATATTGATAAAGCTTTGAGAATAGACGTGTCGTGTCGCAAGTGTAAACAAGAGTTACGATTGATAGTAACTATTAATTGCGAAAATACGGGCCATCGGCTATCCAGGATTGAAGGTGAATCGATCACCAAAATTAATTAATTCAGAATTAATTTGAGAAGAGCGGGCTACTACATCCCCTACAAAGGGATCGTTACGTGTGTGTCTTCCAAGGAAACAGCACATAAAGAGCAGCATTTGGACTGGAATCGTGACAGGCCAGGAGCCTACCAAGAAAAGGCGACCAAATTGGACCAGGCGATTACCAGTGAATAGTGTTGTGCAACGATAGCCACGTCTTATCAAGAAAGATAACAAGGTTAGCATAGTTTGATTTATAATTTTAAGTTTGCATTTGATTTGTTTGATTAGTTGTGTTGATTGTTATTTGTTCCATTTTTATTTATGTGTTGTTGTTTAATAAATCTGTTAGCTGAACCAAATTGTGTTTCTTTTGTACTGATGCTAATTAAGAGTTGCTGACGTGAGATACGTAAGATAAAAAAATCATCCTGAGATTAAGAGCTTGCTAAGGTAGTTGCAAAAAGTTTGTTGTTCTTCGTCACCCAGAGCAATTAGGGGGACAAGGACGCAACAATATGTATAAGAAAAAGCAGCAAATGAATTTCACCTGGGCTACGACCCATGGGAAGTGTAATACACTTCATTTTGGGATAGATTCTCATGGCAGATTACCTAGGTGGTTTGCCATTGCTTTCTGAGTAGAGACAGTCAGAATAAAGTTCTTACCCTATCCGGATTTGATCCGAGCGTTTCACATTAGCAGTAAACGCATTTATTAACTGCCAAAGCTATGACCGCCTCTTATTTATATTTTCATTTATTTATACTTATGAAAACCGGAAAAGCGCCTGTGAAAAATTTAGAATGTGCAGTTATACACAATATTTTAAAATAAATGGCCAGCGAGAGAATGTCTGTAGGGGCTGTTTTACAAAAATTTTAGGAGAAACCCATAATATGTTTGTTACTTTGGCAGTAGTAAACTCAATGGCTACTACATCTGGAGTTATATATGATGATCAGAGAGGTAAATGTGAAGCTTCAAACAAATATTCAATTGAAACTATGGAGGATGTTGTAGTTCATATAAAATTGTTTCCATCTAATGAATAACACTGCACCTGGTGTGATAACAGCAAAAGGTTCTCGCCCCCGCATCTTAATTTTAAGATCACGTTATATTCTTTATTGCGAAAACCGAGATAAAAGGGTATCTAGAAGAATATATGAAACAGAATTTCACAAATTGAAGTTGCCATTTAAACAGCTAAAGATACGTGTCACAAATGTGATGTTTTGTGGATGAAACTCCAAGTCACTGATAATGGGAAAGAAAAACGTTCCATCCAAGAAGAAGTAAATGAACATCATGCCGAAGCAGATAATGCCCACTTAAAAGAATTCAGGACAAGAATTTTGCTAAAGAGAACGTCACTACCTGATGTTATACGTTTGACCTCCTGCAATGTCTACCTACTCCATTTCTTCAGTCCTCTATAGCATTTTATAAAAGACAATTGTGGACTTATAACCTTATGCTTCATAATGCAGGTTCTGGAGAAGTTACATACTACGTTACATGTGGCATGCAGCTGAAGGGGGACGTGGTGGAAATCAAATAGTTACATGCATATTTCAAGAACTGCTTCTTTACCTCCGGAAATGGAGAAGGTAATTCTTTATTCAGATACGTATGGAGGTCTGAATAAGAACTCGCACGTGGCCGCCATGTTCTTAACTGCCATGCAGAAAGCGAAGAATTTAAAAGTTATCGATCACAAATTTATGGTCAGTGGTCATCGTCGATAAGCAAAAAAGATGCTAGCTACGCAAGTTTGCCACCCCTATGACTGGTACCAGTTGGTTGGAAGTGTTGAAAAAAAAAAGAAAATTTGTAGTAAGGGAACTGATACATGATCAATTTCTAAATTTTTCTGGTCTTTACAAACAGTCGTTGGTGTTAAGAAAGAAATACCACGAAGGACAACCCTTTAAATGGCACGATGATATGTGGTTTAGATATACCTCTCAACATGATAAAATCTTTTTTAAAAATTCACTATACGAAGAAGAACCATTTAAAATATTTTCTGTGCTCAGACGTGGAAAGTCTAACTTTACATTAAAGCCTGCAAAATGTTATTCGAGTAAGGTACTAATTTCGGCAGAGAAGAAAGGCGATTTATTGGATCTTTTACCTGTTATACCTCCAGTGTTTAGAGAGTTCTGCCAGAACCTTAAAACAGGTAAAATTCAAGATACGTACCTAGATACAGAAGAGTTTAATGAGAAAGAAACAGCTATTCTTGAAATTTAAGATACATTTTATCAAGTCAGAAATGATATTTTCTTTGTTGTTTATTATTAATAATAATCAATGAATTCCATACCTGTACTCATTTATGAATAAAATGTGTTTATAGAAGATCGATTTCCTTATCTAAACTTGTGGTTCTAACAGTAGAAGTCAACATTGTTCTAAATCAAAATATAGTCTGTTTTTTCCTTATCAAAATAGCAAAACAACAACATAGAAAATTTGTATGAGTAAATTTGCGCTGGTGGGGGGAAGGGGCAAATGCACCTTATCAATTAGGCAATTGCGATCAATGCTTATCAATGAATCAACCATAAGGGTTAATTCATACCAAAGCAATCGATTTTTTTCAATTTTGTTCAAACTTGCAATAATTCTAATTGATATCAAATTAACATAGCATACGTATTTTTTTTTTGCACCTAAAGTGCGCCGTTCAAGTTATACAGCCCTTTAAATAATTATTAATTTTTTCTTGTAGAGCTTTGATAAATTATTTATATTGGCTGAACCATAACACATATAGACAAGATATTTTTGCCTTTGTAGTGTCTGTAACGCTTTGGTACAGTATATACAATATTCTAAAAGTTTGAATAATCCTGAAAATGTTTAGCGTTGTATTACCATGTTGATTTATTTTTATGCAATCCTAGCGCGTTTATTAAGGATTTATGACTACTTTTGCAGTTCGGAATTACCTTCTTCAGTCCCAGGTCGAGTTTATTAGTAAATTTACTCCCATGGTGTCATTTACTCTCATGGTGTCATTTAATCCCAAGGAATCATAATACTACCTCATAATTTATTATTGACTCAACAAAAGTCTACGTGCTATTGTTTATCTTACGTTAGAATTATTTATCGCTTCCTTCAAAGGAATGCGTTATTACATTGCAATGAGATATTCTTTCGACGCGACGGGTAGGCGTTATAAGCCGCCAAATCTTTATATATGCGCTCTTTCTTTGAATCATACAACCGCTGTTATCATTAGTAATGGGATACATTAATAAACAATTTTATAAATAGCATAATTACAAAGTATTATTGCATACACTGTTATCTTTTGCAATGCGTTTTTAAATAGCCACTTCAATTTATATACTCTTAATTTGCACCTGTTCATTCCAATATTTCTTTTTGGCTATTGTTTTGTCAGCTGTTATTAGGATTGCATAAAATAGTATAGACAACTCGTGACACAAGCGCCATTTAATCTCTGGTGCTAATTAGGATTCCTTGGAAGCGGGATCCTGCTGGATCCCAATTCGCACGCGAGATTAAATGGCCTCCATTTGCCACTTGGTGTGTAATATACTATTAAATTAACAATATTGTACTCTTCTAATATTTTTTTGTTTTATTTCTGACGAGTTTCAATCCAAACTGATACCTTAGAAATGCCCATTATGCTATACTCGTGTGAAAAAATTGTTAAATCTTCTTCTTCTAGTGCCTTATCCTCTTTGGACGTTGGCGATCATCATGGCCCATTTTACTTTATCAGCCGTTGCCCGAAACAGCGCTGTAGATGTCATACCGGTCCATTGTCTCAGGTTTCGTAGCCAAGAAATTCTTCTTCGTCCGGGTCCTCTTCTACCTTCAAACTTGTCTTGCAGTATCAGTTGGAGTATACGGTACTTATCATTGCGCATTACGTGACCGAAGTATTGGAGTTTTCTCTCTTTTACTGTCTTTAGTATTTCTCTGTCTTTTTCCATGCGTTGCAGTACAATATCGTTGGTTACCCTGTGTGTCCATGATATTCGGAGCATACGTCTGTAACACCATGTGACATCCGTTTGAATTTGCCTATTTTCGCAGTTCTAAAATAATATTTTGGTAAAAACTTATTTACAAATTATTTAATTTTTCTTCTTTGTAATACAATGATACAATTTCCTGTATCTAAAATATTCAAAATACACCAAAAACACTTAATACTTAAAAATAATAGACCTATAAAATTTTAATGTATTCTAAAACCATAAAAAAATAGCTACATTGTACCGAAACTAGATTTAAGTTAATTATTAGGAAGCGGCTCTACCAATCCTTGATGGTTACTTAAGTCTCACTGTGGAGTTTCTCAGCATGCTTCGTTTACATTTATTTTCTTACTTAGTAACAATTTTTGGTACTATTTACTAACACCATTCAATATGATATTTTTATGATTTTGTTTTTCTCGAAACTTCCTTCCTCATACGACCTACACATAATGCGTTTCACGTGTCCCCATATGGGATAAAAACCGCGAATCCCGCGGGAGGAAGTCAGTCAGTGTCAGCCAGTTGTTGGTCGGTGGTAGTCAGTTGTTGTTAGTTAATTGTTGACTTCAGTTGTTCAAATGAGCAACAAGACAAATCCGTTTATGTAGTGAAAAGTTTGGATATTTAACGTCCTTTATCGCTTATGCGGATCATAAAGGAATCGGTTTAAGTTCGATATTCCCGTGGTTAAATTAGTAAATTTCGTTTAATGATATCCATAATTGCTAAATAATAGTGACGGTTTTGAACATTTAAAAACACAATTTTTGAATAAACGTGATACGCAATTTAAATACAGTTTAGCACTTTCATACAGTGGCAGTTTTGTTTAATTTCGCTAAAGATTGACATATTATGCAATTACACCAACTTAATTATATGGAACCAATCTTATCGATTTACCGGATTTTTGCCAAATAATCAAAAATCAATATTATCTTGTGGAAGAGGATTTAACGTTTTGGAACCATACAAAAATTAAGGGGTACTCGACACTTGGGAATGTTCCTTTGAGTGTCAATTCGTTCGAGGAACGGTTTACGTATTGCCTGTCGTTCAAAATCTGCTACTGGGAAGACACCGGTAATTTCTACTACAAACCCTGGTTACATCACTCCGTGAGGTCATCAGCGGATTATTTGGGTGGAAACGCCGTAAGTGTTTTATATTTTTATCGTTTTTGTTCAACACCATTTTGACGGTCAAAAACAATTATTGTGTTTAAACCGAAGAGTTGTGTCACGTTTCCTTTTTTTTACTTTACTTATCAATTCACAACCAATTTTATTATTAGGCCAACTTGGGCCACATTTAGTTTGTTAATTTAAATTTTAACGTAGTATTAATATTTTATTTAAATTCAGAGTTTAAATTGTCTCAAATCACTGACGTCAGAATTCACCTTCAGTGATAATAAAAGGCCATATTTTTCTTTCTAATATAAGTTTAATCTTTGTAATTTTAGGTTTTAATCTTTTCTATTTTATTTTTTTAATATAATATATGTTTATTTTTTTTTGTTGTCTTATTTCTGTGTTTAGGTTGTATTATTATTTAGGTTATAGACCGCTGTTCTGTGAGGCCTTAGTGGAGTCCGGTGTAACCAGATTTCATTCGGTTGTAGTAAGTTTTCCCAATTTTTGGCACTTTTACACAGGCAGTGCGTAATTCAAAAACTGGGTGGCGCCTATTTCATTTATCTATGGTTTCAAGTAGGATTGACTCCATCCCCTGAAGTTAAGTTCCGCGATAACCTTAAAATTCAGTTTTTAACCCACCCCACAACTCCCTGAGCTGAGCCGCCGCACCATTTCCTATTACGGGTTGTCTTAACGACGCGGAAGATTGTAATAACCAAAACTCAAAAGCTTCCAGGCGTTTGGTTGAGTCCTCTGTCAGGGTCCAGGCCTCCGCGCCGTATAGGAGTACAGAGAATATGTATCGAAGTACTCTTACCCTGAGATGTAAGTTTAGGGTCATATTGTTAAATAGTTAAAAGAAAATGAAAACAATAAAATTATTTTAATTCGAAATGATTTTAATTAATTTGCAATCAATAATTCTCGGTGAAACTTATTGTGCCAAAAATATACTCGCTATAGAGGGGAAATTTTACAAGGAGTGCTATACAAAACGGCAAGGGACCAAACGATTTATTTACTCGTTATAGCCGATTTTTCATTATAACTGGGACTCGATATAAAGGAGTGCTACTGTATTTCTTTCTAATTCGTCTGATGTACAAATGGTCTGTAGATGAGTAAAACTGAACTAAAACTCTTAAATTCTTTTGCTTTTCAGGATTTCTTAGTTTCTCGAAATTTGCTGATTTTTGGTGTATCGTCTGACTAAATGCTGTTGGATTTGAAAGCTTTGGAAGCTCCCAGGGACAGGCGGTTGTTATATGTGGGATTTTATAAAAGTTGATGCTAGTTGCACTCATCTGCGGATTTTTGTGTCAGATAAATAGTATAAAAACTACTTGACAACCTGAAGAAAACTATTTTCTTTCGGACGATATTGTAAAAATTAACGGGGTTCTTAATAACTCCGTATCTTAGAAATTATAGGGGCTAGATTTATCTTTTTTAGTGTTTGGTATAAGAAACTGGTAATTCATAACTCGGTGGTTTTTGATACTTTTTTTGACAAATTAGGAACTAATTTTCTGATGCTAAACTAAGAAGTTTAAACAGGTTATTTTTGAAATTGTATATTTTTAGGAAATTGCAAGAATGCTTTCTTTTGTAATTACAAACATTTTTTTTTTATGTAGTCATTCAAATTTTACCTATGCCCAGCTTATTTTGGAGGGATTTCGTTCACTTCTGCTGCAATACTTTATTTAAAAGTAAAACCTATAAAGATTTTGCTATTACCAAGACTTAAACAAAAAAATATCAAATAAATGAAATTGTATTTAAAATTTAATGAAAATGCAGCATAATAATATTTTTGGCATTATAATTTTACAGTGATTTTACTTATAAAATTAAAACAATAAACTAATAACTAATATTTTAATTATGTACACAACTAAAACAACACATACATATTTACAAATTTGACCAGCATTAAAACAATGAGATTTCCTAAGTTAAACCTAACACATTTTTGTTATGAAACTTGAATTTTTAATCTGTAATCACTTTACCAGAAAACTATATAAAATTTAATTGGCCGTTAATTAAAAATTCATAAAGTACGATGACAACATTCCATAATTATCATTAACTATCACTGAATAGTGATTCATAACGTTTCTTAAATTCTCCTGCAGGATCGTATTTTTTCGATAGACGCTCCCAATCACGATTCTTCTTTTTCATCAAGTGTTTAATTACTTTTTCAATATTTTGTTTTTGTTTATCGTTGCACTTATTACAGCCACTTGAAAGCGCTACAGGCAATGTTTCTGAAAGTGAAATTAAACGTTTTTAATATTTCAATGTTATAGGTACTTGCTATTGACTTTTAACAGTGAAAGTTATAGAAAGTTACGCAACAAATAATATATCTATGGCAAACCGTCATTTAAATATAAATTATTTTCTTGAGAAAGACTGTAAATTTGTATTCAGTTACATGCACACTTACGTCAGTGGTTACGTGCTTTTCACGTCAAAATATTAACATTTTTATTGGGAAACAGTGTTTCTTGTCAGAATTTCGAGTATGTAAGCACGCGTTCGGTAGTTTAAAATTGTGGGGTCTATGCTAATAAAAAAAGCAATTGTGTAATTTACATAATATATCTAAAACTGTATACCTATATGGATTTATTGAAATTCAATTATTAAATTCTACAGATTTAGCTTAATTATTGTTGAGCATGTTACATAATTTTAAAAAAGTCTACTATAGATAGAGTATATTTATTTATATAAGGACTTCTTCAAGTTCACAACATAACAAGTTGTAACCTTGGATATCCTAACAGTTTCTTGAATAACTCGTAGAACAAAAAAGCAGTTTATCAGAAAATTAAATAAAAATAATTTTAGACTGGTTTGGAGATATTTTGCATAATTTTCGGAAAAAAATATTGTTTAAGACTCACTTTTAAGGTCCCGTCCTTCTGCAGTGCATGGTCCTTCATCCATCAAACATTTTATATAGTTGCCCAATACTCGATCATTTTGTAAAACTGTATCTACATTGATATTATCATACTTAGTTGTTATTTTATTTGCTGCACAGATTGCAACTACAGTTGTTACGACAAAAAGAAAACCGATTACATTCATCGTGGTAATTTGACTGAGCTTCAATTTGAAATTGATTTATTTATAAGGATAATAAAATTTGAAAAGAAAGTCTTGATGCCACGTGAGTGGTAATGGAAGTGACAAGTTAAATTTCCATTACTTCATTCAAAGAGTGGTCCACTTCAATATTTGTCGTATAAGCATGATCAAAGCAACGAGTTACATAAATATTACATGGTAGGTTACTTGTAAATATTAATTTTGTTACTTAAATTTCTTAAAATTTGACGCCTTTTATGCGATCGGATTTTACGTATACTTTCATTATGTCGTTCTACTTTCTGTTAACATCAGAGGAAAGTTGGGTATCCAAATAACAGCAAAAAATTGCAATAAAGTTACTTTAAGTAAGAATGGTTTATTAAATTGGAACTAATTGTAAACAAACTTTAAAGATTTATTTAATTCCTTGTTTTAATTTCCGTATTTTCTAAGTTCCACTTTGTTTAATCTTTATCTATATAAACATAATACATATAATATTTGTATTTTAATATAGTAGGTAGAGTATCAAAGCACTCTATTATGTAAATACATTATAACAGTGATTTTATAAGATATACCAATAATATGTGTGGATAAAATTTCAATAGTTACTATAAAAATATAATAAATTTAAAAATTGGTTTAGAAGTCATCAGATTAACAGTAACGGTTATGAATTTCATTTTTACATATTCCTAAATGAAGTTCATTTTCTTCCAATGTTTTATTCAAGTTAATACTAATTGTTTGTAATATAAACCGTGACATACAGGGTGTTCATTTCAGTAGTAGACAGTCAAAATAACTTTTTACTTTCCGAACCCCTAGTTAAGGAAAGTATTGTTGTCGGTCAAAATGTGACCTCCCTAATTTTTGACTGATTTTTATGTTTCGAGTTATATAACTCTGGAAACAAGTATAGGACAGACGTATCCAAATTTGAAATTTTCGGATCCTGTGGTCCTATGATCCTAATATGTGAAGAGAAAGCCTGGAGAAGAATATAAAGATGAATGCTTAGCACCTACCGTTAAGAATAGGGAGAGCTTGTGATGGTTTGGGAATGTTTTTGAACGACAGGAGTTAGGATCTTCTACGCAAAAAGGAAAAATCAATCGGAAATACTTTTATACTACAACAATTTTATACTAGCAGAAAACCAAAAAATTGGAGAACTGGAATGATTCAATGAGGCATTTCCATGTGACGTCACGAACAGCTGACATTTGACTGATATTTTGAGGTTATCATTTTTACAAGACAATTTTCATTTCAAAAATTAAAATTAACTTTTATATTATGCAGTTTGCAATTTTTTCAAAATGAAACTGAAATGTGCAAATTAATTTACGGACATTACATTACAAACATTAAACAGTATGTAAAATTCCGTTGTCCGAGAACAAAATAATTCATACTCGAGGTTAGGTTTGCGATTCATTCGGGAAAGAAAATAAACATAACGTACCTACAGTAATAATTTTACACTACACTCTCTACGGTTTATTAATTTATAAAATTTTTACCAATAAAACAGGTAAAAACACAAGATTTATCACAAACTTGTAGAAGGACGCTAACAAACTTGCACGCAATCAGCTGTTCGAATGACGTCACTGTGACGTAGTTGGAAATGCTTAATTGGCCCTCTTGAAGCCATTTATGCGAAGACCGCGGCAGGTTGAAGAACTTCACTTAGAAACGAAATAATAGGTATATAAAACTATTTAGGATCAAAAATTGTGCTATAAATTTCCTACGGTAAGTGCACGTACATTGTAAAAAGAGCACGTAAAAATACATTCAAATACGTGTAATTTTACATTCAAAATTATACAAAAATTACATATTGTGTATTATTCCATTGATAATAGTGTGAAATTACATTATTATCAATAGAATAATACACAATATGTATTTTTACTATTATTTTGAATGTAAAAATTACACGTATTTGAATGTATTTTTACGTGCTTTTTTTACAGTGTAGTATAAATACCTTAAGGGTGTTTCATTTTTGTGGCCACGAGGCATGAGCTTTTTAAATATTATCGTTACAAAAGTATAAAACTATGGGGTCCATTTAACACAAATAAACAAAAATTTGTGGCTATAAAGCATGTTTTGTATTTTTTCGTGGTGTTTTAAAATGATTGTTCGGGTTCGGGTCGTTGATATTTTCATGCTCTTAAATTCTCAAAATAGAAATAAAATTGTTTTTTTTAGAAAGGGAAAGTTTATACTATATTTAACACCATTTTATAACAGATTATACTTAATATCTATGCCGTTCTGAATGGCAACAATTACAATTTTTAGGTATTTGCTTGGTATTCCATCCAAAGCGGGATGTTTCACAAGAGAATCGCATTTTAAAAATTGTATTTTAATTTTAGTAAAATGTTAGATAGCTTTGACTCAAATAAAATAATGTATAAGGTATCTGTGACAAATAAGGCCCGGCAGGTAATAAGGCCCATAATCGATTTTTAAGATATCTGTAATAGTAGAAAATTTAAAAAAAGGATATTTTAGTTAGGTATAATAGAGGAGCGGATACTCTTAGGGAGGCCGCACATCAAAGAAACATGAAACGTGAAACAAGAAACGTGAAACAAGAAACGTGAAACAAGAAACGTGAAACATATTTCATAAAATAACAACACATTGCTTTAAATAGGAATACGCACATCAGAGAAACGCGTTTCACGTTTCAACAATTTTGTTGAAACATGAAACATGAAATAGATTCTGTTCTATTTCTTGTTTCATGTTTCAAGCTTTACCACGGGTCATTTGATTGTTTTTGAGCCAAGCCATTGGTTAATAAAATGAAATGAATTTAAAAAATCTTTTTTAAATATCGATGGCTAAACGGCAGTACCTTGCAAGTCACATTTTTTAGTGTTACATTTTTTATTATATTATTTACATTAATTAGTATACCTCAAATATTTGAAAAACATTCTTAAATATAAAAGGCTGTTAAGTAATGACATGGAAAACAAAATCAAAAAATTATTACAATAACATTGAGTATTAGATTTTTTGCATTTTCTTGTTTCACGTTTCATGTTTTATGTTTCTTTGATGTGCGGCCTACCTAGCAGTTTCGTATTTCATGTTTCGTGTTTCACGTTTCATGTTTCAGGTTTCATGTTTCGTGTTTCTTTGATGTGCGGCCGGCCTTAGTACTCGTAGGAACGCTTAGTTTAGAAGTAACCCAATCTTGGCGTAGAACTAATTGAGTGATACCTTAAAATGTCCGCATTGAAGTACTGGATATAAATCCAAAGTTACGACATCGGCCGTTTGGACTGAAAAAAGTTATAGGCCAAAAACTAAAAAAATAAAAAAATTTCAAATAAGTTTAAGCTACTATTTATCGCGCTCGTGGTTGAAAACCACTATAGTTACTGAGATGATTTTAACACTGTCATTTAGTATGCATTATCTACTTTCCAACCATATATAAAAATATATATTAATTCAATTCTAATCAACCCGAATTTAACATAGGCAACGGGTAATTCGCGTGAAATTTATTCGGTTACAATGAAAAGTTTTTCTTTAATAATATTTTTTTGAGATCGAAATCTAAAAATTCCTACACGTGACAAACAGAGGAATTTTATAGGGAATATTTCATACGCTTACATTATATACTTATTTTGATAAATAAGGACAGGGGAGGTCAAAAACTAAATCACTACAACCTATTCTGCCTGGATTCGTCTCACCGCACCACCCGCGGAGATACCAACAAGTAGACGGGCGGATGAACACCAAAAACGTTCACTAACCCAATTTTGCCGTAGAACTAATTAAGTGATACCTTAAAATGTCCGCATTGAAGTACTGGATATAAATCCAAAGTTACAACATCGGCCGTTTGGACTGACAAAAGTTATAGGCCAAAAACTAAAAAATTTCAAATAAGTTTAAGCTACTTTTTATCGCGCTCGTGATTGAAAACCACTATAGTTACTGAGATCATTTTAACACTCTGATTTAGTATGAATTATCTACTTTCCAACCATATATAAAAATATAATATATTAATTCAATTCTAATCAACTTCAATTTAACATTATATAGGCAACGGATAATTCGCGTGAAATTTATTCGGTTAAAATGAGAAGTTTTTCTTTAATAATATTCTTTTGAGATCGAAATCTAAAAATTCCTACACGTGACAAACAGGGGAATTTTATAGGGAATATTTCATACGCTTACATTATATACTTATTTTGATAAATAAGGACAAGGGGGGTCAAAAACTAAAATCACTTTTTTTGGTTTTGAACAGAAATGGTTGCTATGGTCAATATACAATTATGCAACATGAAATTTTAAACACTCTTAAATCTAACTAAAAACTACCCAAAGAAAATGTTTTTGTTTACGTTAAATTAATTGCGACACTCTATAATTTTTATATAACTCAGTGGTGGCTTACCCTGAGAAGGTTAAACCGGACGTTGCCAACTTCGTTACAACGCTTGAAATTCGTTTGCACGCAAGATCTATAAATTTGCTACTAGCGTTTGAATCTGCGATCATCTGGTTTCCAATAACCAATATAACTAATTTTATTAGCTCGAAGCACCTTATCATTTAATTCCACAAGGTAAGTATTAATTCTTTTAATATTTCGCACTTTTTTTTATCTTCGTTGAACTACTTAATTGTTTTTAGGTTATCACTTTATTTTATTGTCGACCCTAAATCAAAATTGATTAAAAAATCAATTGATTTTGTGGAGCGCCGTTTTATACGTGCGTCCACTCGACTACACCAAAAGGACTCTAGTCTGGCTTTGTTTTCCGTTACCTAGATATTCTACCGAATAAAATCTAATCGCTTCCAAATCTGCCACTCTGATTTTGGTGTATTTTCGTAACCACGCGGTCTTATTGGCTGGTAAGCACGCACATTTGATTTCTTATAACCGTTTTTAGATCACAAAAATTATTAAAACGTTTCAATTTGTTTTAGCAAAGCAAAAAAAACTACTGTCTCGGATCCCCACTTTGTCGAGCCTCGGAGTACCATGCCAATGCATCGAAGCACTTATATGACTTAACGTAAACCCTTTTTAATCACATTAAAAACTAACCCCAAATTAACAAAACTTAAAACTAACATGTTATATAGATTAAAATTAGCTGTCATTGTTGCGAAATAATAACAAATTTTATTCATGATTTCTGCATACTATGTAATGAAATGTTTTATTTATTGACTATAATAGTAAACCTTGATTTAAGATTGATTCATTGGTACTTCTTTTTCTAAATTATGATTCAAATAATGACCCTTTTCAACTTTAGTCAAAATGAACTTGTTCCTTCGTCAGAAAACCTCATGCATGATTACGTGCCTTATTTGTATTGAATAAATTTTATTTACTGCGTAATATACCTGTCCACATCATGACAATATGTAACACCTGCGAAAAGTTGTTGGGCCTTATTTATTGTAGTGGCAGAAATAAGGCCCATTTTTGTGTTTTTTTTAATACATGTTTTTTTTGCCTTTCATGCAGATTTTTTTAACTAAACTTTTTTTATTGATAGTAAACAATATACAAAAATTCCTATATGAAAATGTTTAATTTTTAACTTGTTTTTGTATAAATAAAAAATATTTATTTTCTCTTAGCCGGGCCTTATTTGTCACAGTTACCTTAGTTACTATGACAATGATAAACAAATTATTTGTCACTATACAAAATAAAAATGTGTTCACGGTTTGGTTTGCGGTTTGGCAAATATTGCACATTTAATTTTTCAAACTGTAAAAATGTTAGTTTCTTTGTAACCATTATTTGTATAAAATCAATTAAAAATTAATTTTATAAAAAACAGACTGTCAACTTTTAATAAGCAAATAATCGACAATTACCCAGCTAATATCCTGTTTTCAAATAGTCACTTAATTTTATTACGATTGCCTATTTTTCAATTGTTTTTGACAAAGTCATTGGTCCACGTTGGTCATGTGACAGGTGAGGGCGATTCTCATTGAAAGCTACCCTGAAAAATGTGTAGGCTGCTTAATGAACATAATGCACATTTTAATATAACGCAGCACCTCCACATTACGCATTAAATGTGCGACAATGGTTGAATGAAACTTGCGTGGCAAATGGATTGATAGGAGAAGTCCGATAGAATGAGCGGTAAGATTCCCCGATTTAACATCGCTTGATTTTTTTCTCAAGGGACATTTGAAAACAGTGTTTTACAAAACTCTCTTTTAGAACTGAAAAAAAGGTTAACGCAAAAATGCAGGTGGATTACTCCAGAAACATTACAAGAAGTCCCCGAAGAGTTCAAATAACGGAGAACATTTTGAAAATGTAAATTCATGATGATTTTTAAATACTTATTTAATAAATTCGCGAATAAAATTATTTTTTGCCATGCCGGGGGTAAAGTACTCACTTTTTACCCCGATTTGCGGGGTAAAAGGGGCACTTTTTTACCCTGCGGGAGTAAAGTTAAAAAATATGGGGGTGGGAGCGGGAGAAAAAAACTTTTTTTTGCCCTAGGGCAATAAAAAAAGTCACCAGATGACTGATAAAAAAGTCACTAGATGCTTTTGACGTGAATACGTCTATAAAATCGGTAGCGTGTTTAAAAATTTAATAAAAATATGTAACGAAAATTGTGTGTGTGTACGAAAAGTGTAGAAATGATAAATTTTTAATTGTCATTATTCAGCAAAACCTTGGAAGTTGTTTGCATGTTTTTTTTAATACCCTAAGTACTAAAAAGCCACGTGGTGAGACGTCAGGACGCGCGATATTTTCGCCACATATCCTTCGTTTTTCCGCTTCATAAAAGCGGATAACTTGTGGTAATCGCCGATGTCAATGTTTTTTTCAAGTTTAGTCACGGCCTTAATCATCGAATAGTGGGACCACAAGGTCGACGACTTCAACGTTTTAGCCTTTTCGTAAAAAAATGCCAAAAACACGTCTTCACTAAAATAATAATCTCCCAATTCTTTGTTCTTGCACCAGTGCCAACGCCAACGCCATCTTCGCTGCTTCGGCAATTTCTACGTACTCGCTCATGGCACGTGTTGCTCTTTCTAAGGCACAAATGTAAATGAAATGAAGCATTGGTAGAATCAGGGGTGCCATCTGCTATTTCCTAGTACTTTTCGGTAGTAGTTGGTAATATTACTAGTGCTACTTTGTGACACTGTCGACCACGTGCATTATTAAAAATATGCGTTAAATTTTTGCTTTAAGTTTCTAAATTGGCGAAGTTCCTACTTAACCTCCCGGAATTGCAAAAAACAGTATATGCACGACGGGAGTAAAGTGACTTTTGGCAAAAAGTGTCACTTTGCTCCCTTGGTGCATAATCTATTATTTTGTTTCATGTTTCAATTTGTACCTTTAACTCTTAAAACCCTGTAAGGTTTCCCGTAGCCATATGGCAACATCAACCAAAAGTTATAATAATTCGTTCTCAGCGATTATAGTACTGTTTTGGATGCTGTAGGCATATGGCACCAGTAGGTCTGATGGCAATGCGCATAAATTTTGGCGTTTATTATTTTTATATTTCTATATACCTAATTATCTCTTTTTGTATTATAAAAATAATTAATAAATTATATGTGAGAAAATTATACTTTTTCGTTTTATACAGTAAGAAAAATAAGCATTTCAATGATCAGAAAATTGCCTTATATTCCATGTACAAATGTTACAACCACAAATGGTTAATGTTGTCATATGGCTACAGTCATTGTATACCGCAATCGATCAATGTATCGATCAATAGAAAAATCGGCCACATTCTCAAAATCCACTTTTTTTTGTAAATATTTGGTATTTTTCTGTAGGAGTGCATTATTTAAGCAGTTATCATCACTAGGGGTGCGCATATAATCGATTAATCGATTACCGTAATTAGAATAATCGATTATTTCATAATCGATTATGATAATTTATAATAATCGATTAATCGATTATAGAAATAATCGATTGTGAGAATAATCGATTGTGAGAATAATCGATTGTGAAAATAATCGATTGTGAAAATAATCGATTGTGAAAATAATCGATTGTGAAAATAATCGATTGTGAAAATAATCGATTGTGAAAATAATCGATTGCGAAAATAATCGATTGTGGAAATAATCGATTATGAAAATAAACCTGCAATTACAAATTTTTTTATCGCAACATTATAATAATATGCTTCCAGGTACTTGGTTGGAGGTTATGTGGTGCAATCTGAATAATTTGAACCCACGGTAATACTGGTAATACGAATCTCCAGAATTCAAACTCAATAAAATGATCTACAAAATTTTCGAAATTAAATTAATGTATGTAGATTAACTAATTAATGTAAGTTTATTTAAATATTTTCAATTCCAGATCAAAATAATTTTTAAATGTTTTTTAAATAAAATTTTAATTCCAATTCATAATTTGATCGAGTTCGTTAATTAGTGGGTAGAATTACTGTGGGTTTGCACTTTTGAGATTGCACGACATGTTTTTCTTTGGTACTACATAATATTACAAAGTCATGAAATTGTCTGGTTTTCCGTCTTTCTTCGTGACGTAGTAAATTCATTATTATTTACATTATAAAACTTATTACTCTTATTAGTTACGTTCCACAGGTTTAAAAATGATAAAAGTGTTCGTAATCTAGACAATATGCATGTATTTCTAAATACTTGTTTAGGTATAACCTAAATAAATTAATATAAAAAATCATTTTTATTTTTTCCAATATTTTTGGAGTTTTATAATAAATTAAAAATAGTCTATTTCTCCAAATTCTTTATTATGAAACGAGACGCGTTTTGAAAATCTCAATATATTCTCATCTTCGGTCGTTGAAGGCTGTACAAAACAGAGCAAAATTAGTCAATGTAAAAACATCAACAAATCACATTTTACTTACTACATAAAAACGTAAGAGGTGTCAAAAATTTATATCAAATTAAATGAATAAGAGTCGTTGGTATATCAAATGAAAAATTAAAATAAGACAATGATGTTATCAACTGGTGCTTAGCACACTTCTTATCAGCACCACCGTAACACAATTAGCAAAATAATAAAATATATAGTAATTTAGTAACCCTTAATAGCCCTACCTATTATAGTTATGAGTTGATAATCGACTATGAGTTAATAATCGACTATGAGTTCATAATCGATTATGAATTCATAATCGATTATGGGTTCATAATCGATTATGAGTTCATAATCGATTATGGGTTCATAATCGATTATGAGTTCATAATCGATTATGGGTTCATAATCAATTATGGGCCGGTTTTATCACCTCTAGTCAAGTGCTAGTTAACGCTTGACTAATAGTTGACGATCATTTTGCCGTTTTACAATCTCTAGTCAAAGGACAAAATGGCCGTCGACTAATAGTTAATTCGACTAGTGGATTTTTTGGTAGTTGAGCTTGACAACTACTAGTCAGGAGAAACATAACCTTACTTTATAGCCTACACAAGTAGTTTACTTTTCGCAATATTTTCCAATTTTGATTTTATTTCAAGTGATGAAGAAGAAAAATAGTCGATCTTCGTAGGAGATATAAGGTTATAAGAAAAAGGGTCGATTATTTCAACTTGTGGAATGAAAATCAGTGTTTTCATTTTAGACATTGTAACTCGTTTTAATGCATCTCGAAGACGACACAGGTTTGACGGGGTAGAGTTTGGCAACATTTTAATTGGCGATTTAGGTTACGAATGCAGGAGTTACATTGTAGTACCCCTAAGAAATCCTGTATTACCATAAGTGCTGTTAAACTAATCATTAATAAGAACACGGCTGGAGTGTGGAAACGTAGATTCCCAATTTTGTCTACAGGTATTCGAGTTTCAAGACATAATATGTATAAAATTGACAATTACATAGTTGCATGTGCTATTTTACATAACTTTGCATGCATTCGTCATAAAGAAGTACCTCCCGTTGATCCTAAAGTAAAAATTTCACCTGGCGATGGTGATTTTGCAATTGAACCCAATGCTGATAGAAATGGCCATGCAAGATATTCTGTATGGCAGGCTTTAATTAACGATTGGTTCGCTGCTCTGTTATAATCATATTTATATAATTTATAATTATTATAATTGATTTATTTTTGTTAATTTAAAATAAACATGAAGAATAACAATAAAAGATTTATTTTATAACCTACAAATTTTATATTAAATTGTTTCATTATATGACAAGATCATTTTTGTGGCATACCCTAAAGCAGCTTCGATAATAAAAATTGTAAACATCGAATTTCAAACAAAAAGCAAGGTTAGGAATACCTTATAAAGACTATTGGTAGTGAAAACGTTCGTTTATTTTGTACAAAATCTGTCATTTTGGTAAACGTTTTTAAGATGTGCAGTACCAAACTTGTACAGTGTATGGTTTGCAACTATGATGTGTTGGTTAACGTGACTAGAGGTTGTCAAACGATTGTAAAACCGACCGCGGCCTACAACTAGTAGTCAACGTTAACTAATAGTCACGTCAACTAGTAGTCAACAGTAAAATGGTAAAACCGGCCCTATGAGTTCATAATCGATTACGAGTTTATAATCGATTATGAGTTCATAATCGATTATGAACTCATAATCGATTATGAATAATCGATTATTTCAATAATCGATTAATCGAAAAGAATCGATTATTTTTTATAATTGACAATCGATTATGAAATTTCATAATCGCGCACCCCTAATCATCACACTATACAAATATTAGATGTTTCTGAACACGTTTAAACATTGTGAACCTTACAGGGTTATTTATTTATTTATTTATTTATTCAATTAACGGATGTACCTCTTTACAAAAAATATACATTCAAACAATACAAAAAAAAATATATACAATAAACACATAAATAATTAACAAAACAAATAGTAACTATTAACCACGTGCTGTTTACACAAAAACTAAAAGTAATAAAACAACATTAAAGGTATTCATGATATAAACAAACAGTAATAAAGACAGACACTAAAACATCAACCACAAGCTCCTCTTGAATCCTGAAACCGATGGATTAAACAAATTGAAGTTAGGGTCCATACTTGCAGTATTGGCCAATTCAGCCATCCTGACCACTGGACTATGGCGACCATAATTAGTAGAGTGATGACCCATTTGAAATATCCATGTAGACTTCGTGAATCTAACCGGACTCCTAAAACAGAAAAGCTTGCGTAGAGCATTGCAGTCGATACTCCCACTCATCAGGCCATGAAGAAAACAAAGATCGGCCACAGATCGTCTGATCGCCAGAGACTTAGTCACACAGAAGTTAAGGTAGGTCTCGTCAGAGAAATCCTCTTTAGGACGACCAAGTACAAAGTGCAGAAATTTAAAAAACTTGTGCTGAACACGCTCAAGACGATCGATATGGGCACGATAATAGGGTGACCATACACTACACGCATACTCCAACTGAGAGCGGACCAACGAAAAGTATAACAACTTCAAAGTCGAAGGCGAGAAACCCCCGGACTGCCGCCGGATGAACCCAAGCATGCGAAAAGCCTTACCACAAACAAGCCGAATGTGATGATTGAAGGTCAAACCCTCATCCAGATGAACACCAAGATCATTAACAACTGAGACACGATCAAACACACCCTCACACAGCTTATATGCGAATGACAACACCTTCTTCCTTGAAAAAGAGATCACCGAGCACTTGCCGAAATTCAAATCTAGACTGTTCCGTCCACACCAGTTAATCAGGACATCAATGTCATTCTGCAGCTGCAAGCAATCGCCGACCGAACCAATGGCCTTAAACAGCTTTAAGTCATCAGCAAACAACAAGTATGAAGAGTTCGTCAGAAATTCACCAATATCATTAATAAATAACAAAAACCGAATAGGGCCACAGTGAGATCCCTGGGGCACACCAGAGGTCACCTGAATATCGGGAGAAAGGAAATCCCCAACTCTGACCCTCTGTGTCCTACCCACCAGATAACTGCGAAGCCAATCCACAATGATCGAGCAAAAACCAAGTGACTGAATCTTCGCCAGAAGAGCAGCATGGGAAACACGATCGAAAGCCTTCGAGAAGTCAGTGTAGACAGCATCTACCTGCAAACCACTCTCGAAAGCATCAAGGAAAAAAGACGTGAAAGAAATCAAATTAGACGAAGTCGAACGACCAGGGAAGAATCCATGCTGGTTCTCAACAATAATACTCCTACTTACTGACATCAAATGTTCAGAAACCAACTTATCCAGCAATTTGGGAATTGTAGACTGGATGGAGATACCCCTATAATTAGAAATATCACTTCTATCACCCTTCTTATAGACTGGCATAACAAAACTCTCCCTCCAAATTAGTGGAAAACAACCACTATTTAACGAGATGTTAAAAATATTAAAGATGGGATCACATAAAGAGAACACACAATTCTTGACAAAAATTGGAGGAATACCATCAGGACCAGAACACAAGCCACCAGGGAGACCACAAATAGCATCAAAGATGCAGGACTCGGAGAGACTAATTGGAGGACAATCAACAACCTCACCCGCAGCATAATGGTAATCATTCAGGTCAATGGCATCATAAACAGTTGAAAAATGATTCGCAAACAAATTAGCACAGTCCTGACCAGAGTTAGATGTTTTATCATCCAAAAACATGCAAGCGGGTAAACCTCGGGTGTTTTTACAATTATCAATATGGCGCCAAAATGCTCTGGGATTAACTTGAATATCCCGTTCAACCCTCGCCAAATACTTCAAATACAGCTCCGAATGAAGAGATTTTACTCTCTCACGAAGCGAGCCAAAAGACAGATAATCAACCATACTCCCAGAACGCTTAAAAGTCATGTGTGCCAATCTTTTGTCTTTAATCAGACCAATGAGTTCACCAGAAAACCAAACGGGATAGCTCGACACGCGAATCCGCTTCAAAGGCACCAAAGCCCCGATTATGTCAAAAAGCACAGAATAAAACCTCTGAACAATATCATCAATACTATCCAACCCCCAAACGACAGACCAGTCAACATTCAACAAGCATTCATTGATCAAGCAATAATCGGCCGCTGCAAAGTCATAAACAACCCTATCCACACGAAGAACACTCGCAGACGAATCACCAACAGAAAAGCTCAAAGCATATGGCTCATGATGCACGGATGAACTACTTAGTTTATCACTGGCAACAGAAACTGTGATATCAAAATTAGAAAAAACAAGATCAAGCAACACACCCCGACTATTGGGCAGCATGTTCATCTGAGATAATCCGTGAAGAGACATGCAGTCACCAACAACCAGAGACTTAGGGCAAACACAATTCATCGAGATGACGCTCGATCCATCAAAGCACCATTCAGCCCTTGGCAGATTGAAATCACCAGAAACAACAAGCTTAAGTTGAGGATATGAGTCACACACATCATCCACAATGCCGCAGAACTCACTGTAATCAAGAACATCGGAATCGGGAGGCAAATAATCAGCACCAACAATTGTGTCACCAACACGTACAAATAAATTCTCAACAGTCGAGGGAGTAACAATCAAACTACAGCTGCCAAGACTGACATGAACAGCAATGAGGACACCACCACCACCCGACTTACTGCTTGAAGAACTCGACCTATCACAGCGAAAGATAATGTAGTTGAGAAAATCCAGCTCACTCGTCAAAATATTATTGTCAAGGAAAGTCTCAATAAAAATTATAATACTGTAGAAGCTGCAATTAACACTACTACTGATCTCATGAATCTTAGTCTTCATCCCACCACAATTCTGAAGATAAAAAAATCCACCCGCTAACCTATCGCGACGTGAGGGGACAGCGATGGAAAATTTCCAGAGAGGTCCCGCTGTTTAACACGGTCAACAAATTCGCGAACAACGACGCCACAAGGCCAGGCACTCTCAACAAACAACCCATCCAAGCAGGACTCGACAACTCCAACCTTAAAATTAGAAAAGTAGTCACCCGTAGAAATCCTAAAACAGACCGCCTCAATATCAAGAGTATCCTTAATGTACTTAGATAAGTCGTCAGGAGATGTTTTATTGTCAAGACCCGAAACATACACCCAACGCCGCCCAGATCTGACAGCAGCAGCAAGAGAACCAGAGCCATCCAAACCGCTACCCGTAATCCTACGGACATTAGCAAGACCCGCAAACCGATTACCGGCATTGCGACTCCTCTCCACACGCGACACCGCCTCGAAGTCCACATTGACGGCACCGGCATCACCGGCAGCCACCCCACCACCAACCACACCGCCATCAACCACACCACCGACAACGGCGGACATCTCACCATCACCCAACAGCACATCGCCAACAACACCGACACCCCGCAGGTCAACCTGAGGCTCACTCGACCCACCGCTGACCGACACGCGCCCACCAGAAGCAGAAGAGTCCAAGGCAGAAGACCCACAAGCTGCACCCACAAAACCATTAACGCGTCTAGAGGGCTGCTGATTGATATGTTTTCCTTCTTTCCCGCTCCTGGTGGGAGAACGTATCAGAAAGGTAAACAAACCACGCAGAAAGGATGAAAACCCCTACTACTTATATTGCGTGGTTGCCCTGGTCTTCGTATAAAACTAGCTCGTTATAGCTGGAAGCGATGGTCGGGAATTCCACTCTGTGCTGTTCTGAAATTAATGAGGGTACGTTTCGTCGAAAATAAAACAATACTTTAATAACAAAGTTTAATGGAGTCGAATTAACAACTACAAACGTAAGTGGTGGTGACGTGCTAAAAATTATATGCACTATCATTGACTTTAGTAACGGCACGTCAAAAGTGACGACAATACGGGATGACCAGAATGGTGTCCCAGTCAATACAAAAGTTGACTCAAATGACAATGCCACAAAACCACAAATATCCAAACAGAAAAGATAAATTGTCTTACCCGAGCCCGTGATAAGATCACAAATGGTAGTATGACAGCAAACTCCTTGGATGGATCGGTTGTGATTGGCGTTGAATAACAATGGATGCAGTCTGGAATCCTCGCAAGCAGAACACTGACGTGATGTTTCACGAAGCAACAGGTTTCGAGCAGGAACAACGGATATGGAATGGAGCCACTCAGCTGTGTTATAGTCTGGTACGGATTGGCAATCCAAATAAACAATATGATTGTCCAAAATTATTACGATCATCCAACTAATTGATGTTGTGATTGATAAACACCATCAACTTCCAAAATGTAAACAAGATTGATTGTCCAAAAATATTACCATGCGAAAGTTTGTTACGTTTGGTGCCCAATCCGTAACAGATTTCTTTAAAAAAAAAAGCTTTTAAGATTAAAATTTTGTAAAGCCTTAAAATTTTGTAAAGCCATAAAATTTTGTAAAGCAATAAAATTTTGCAAAGCAATAAAATTTTGTAAAGCCCTAAAATTAGGTAAAGCAATAAAATTTTGTAAATTAATTTTTAGAATCCCGTTACCACAAGATGTTAAAATTGTGAGTAACTAAGGGATAAAAGAAAGGTTTTAGGTAGAAAGAGGGTCATTCTCGCACAAAATGCGGTGCGACGATTACCTTATCGAAGAGTGTTAATTTCTTATCTTTTTGTGTTGTGCGATTTATATGAGTTATTTTTTTATTTTATGTGTCTTATGTTAGTCTTAATTTTAACTTGAATCGATCATCAGTAAACCATTTGTGTATATAAATTGATAAATGTTTGGGTAAGCTCTTAGAATTGTTTTATTATTAAGTTTTGTAAAGTAGTTTAGGTTTTTTATTTCTCCGTATTTTTGTACTTTTTTGTGATTAGTGTTAAGTCATTCTGTGTAAATATTGTATTGGACTTTAATTATATGTTTTCCAATTATTTGTGTGTTTCTTTGGTTTTTCTTTCCACGTATCGCTAACACAGCCTACGCCCGATATTTTTTTTGAATATTTGCGAACCGACTCAGGCTTAGCCGGCAAAAGAGTATTTTAATGTAAAGTAAGGTTACAAGTTACCAAATAAAAATATGGTTGGTATTAGTTTGTAGCACACAAAAAAAATGGTGGTTTGAGATAACAAATTTTAATATCTCGAATAATTGAACTAGCTTCTTAAAAAAATCGTTACTCACTAATTTCACTATATCCGTGGTGACGGTGAATTAGATAATACGTACGATTAACAAAAAGAACGAGGAATCGATTAAAATATATCGATTACACACCGATCAAAAATATATCGACCGAACTTGTCAACGATCAAGCTAAAAGTTAGTTCCTAGCGGCGCGCGTCTATCCTCTGTACCAAAGAACTCTGTACTATCTAGTTCGTTACGAAAGTGAGTTGAGAGATGGCGCTTAGAGTATTAATTTTAAATTTAAATTAGATTTTAAATTTAGGTGACGAAATAAACAATATTTTGTTACATGATTCCTAGACTTCAAAAGATTAATTATAGTAATCTTGTCGAGAATAGCAGTGTCATTGGCAGCAATAATGGTGCTCTTGTCACTAATAGTTGCATTAAGCATTACAATTTGCTGTCTAAGACCACCAACCAAGTCAGCGTCAGACAAATCGTGGCCAGAACCATCAACACCTCCACCACACAACAACTCACCAACCTGAGCACGAAAATCATCAGGCAATCTTCCCGTCAAAATAACATCGATCAGTTCATCCTTCTTCAACCTCTTCAGCTCAATAGCCAATCTTTTTCGAGCCTCCTCACCGATGGACAGAATTTGATGAAACAAAATCATGGCAAAGCCGATCACAGACAGGACAGACAACCGACGACCACCGGAAATCAACAGAGGAATGAGGACAGGGACACACACTTCACACCAGCAGGGCCCGTTGCGGTGACTTTAAACAAAACAAACAAGACTGGGCCACGGAGAGGAAACACAAAAGGCAAAAACACAAGGAACAGAACAACCACAAACCACACCGAAAACAAAAATCAAAAAACAAAACATGAACCACAAATATGTGTATGGCCTGCTAAACCAAGTCAAATTATAATCGATAATATAATATAATAAGATAATATAATCGGTTAAACAGAAGCACTAAATCCAATTTGGTTATTTTAAAAGAATTCACTTGATTATATTTTCAACAAGTTATAAAATCAATTCATTAATAATACCAAAGATAATACTAATGAGCTCAAGTATACAGAGATAAAACTTACATGCAATTGTGCTCCTAAAAATACCTAAATTTAAAAAGTTGAGTAAATTCAGATTTCCACAGAGTTTCTAAGCTTTTAGCCATCCGGTGGGCAGAAGCACTCTGCGATTTAAATAATTTTATAAACTGTAATTGGGTGAATATTAAAAACTCAAAAAGCAATTAAACTTAAATTAGTTATACGTGTATCACAACTTTGTTTAATTTTCGTGTTCGTATATCTATTACAATGTTAACCGGAAAAAGTATAATGTTATAAATTTAAAATTATATTATGTGGTTAACCTTAGCTTCAATAAATTCTTTCTTTGTAACTTTACGAAACAAATGGCACAATATTTTTACTATTTTTAAGGCAAAAACAAATAAAATAGGTAACTTTCAATTATATTTATGTATTGCATTGCATGCTAGCGAATTGTCTTAATTACTTTAAATTCGATTAGAAAGTAAAGTATTTACTTTAAAAAAATTTAAGTTTAATTTGGATTAATGAAATAAGATGCCATCCAGTTATATTGTCGTAAATAGGTACTATAATAAATACTATAGTAGTCGATAATAAATTATTACTAAGAATAATTTTAAAATATTTGCACCTGATGATAGGTGTCATTTGTTCATTTGTTTATGGAAATACTTTAATGTGCAATACTCGTGGCTTTTATTGTAACTGCATCACATACATTTTTCCACTCCAGCTAATCGTCCTTGATAATGCAGATGTTTCATTCATATTAAATTTACATTAAGCAAGCGCCACCATGCGAGAGAATTTTAAATGAGAAAGTAACGTATTAAATAAAAATACGTACTTTAGGTTTAAGATATACTATATTTGTAGATTAATAGTTGACCTTTTTGTGATTAATGATAAAGTTTTTATTGGGTAAGTACGGGTCATTGCCATTTATTACCTTCATCCCAAAAATTTATTTATTTTAAGCCTTTAAAATGGGTCAAATTTAAATAACCTGAATCGTTGGACAATATTAATAAAATATTATAAAAGACCTATACCTACCCAATAAAAATTTTATAATATCAACGACAAATAAAAAATATCATGGAATCCGTATTTGTGGATACCATCATCGAGATTTTTTAAATATCAATTCTTATATTTTATAAGTGAGTTAATTATAGCAAACAGATTAATAATTAAAGGGGTTAGAAGCATAAGCGTATAAGTGACAAAAAGTTAATTTAGAGATACGAGCGAATAAAGTCGATTGCTAATTATAGCATTTGTAGTTCATTTTATTGGAAGTACTTTTGCAATATATTGTTATTGCTGAATTAAAATAAGAATTTAATTCGTATTTCTGAATTAACAACTCAAAAACTCTTGTCGTTTATACCAAAACCATACATATTGCGATTAAAATAATCATAAACGGCGAGAACAAAATTATATATTGCATTTGTGTCCTTTTTGCCGCCAACGAATGGTAACGTTTTGTCGAAGCAGGACTTTTGGGCGTCGCCCTTTGGGCGCCGTTTTCTGAGCGCCGCCGTTTGGGCCTCGGTTTTTGGGCACCAAAAACAGATACAAATCGCAATGCGGTTCTAATCAACTGTAACTCAAAAACTACGAGTTTTGGGATTTTGATGTCACATAGTCGATCTAGCACTTTGGCTCCCAAAGGTGGTTTTGAGAAATATGCCATGAGGTACCATATGTATCACCGGTGATAATACTTATTGGTTCACATATGAACATTATGTATCACCCGTGATATCTTGCAAGTGTAAATTAAAGTTTTTGTACAGCACAGAACACTTTAATTCTGTACGTATAACTGTGTGGTACAATCAAATTTAATGAAACACCGGTAATACATATGGGAGCCAACGTGCTAGATGACATCTTCAATAATTCAAAATTTTGGAGATGCGACCGTAAAGAAGAAAAGTGCTGTGGTCGTATCTATACAACATTAGACAATGAACACTTGTGCTCAAAAGGTAAACATAATCACGAACCTGATGCGGCAGAAAAACAATTAGTATGAATAAAGGTTTCCATTAAAAGACGCACCGAAGAAACTGTAGAAACTCCAGCTCAAATCAGGAACACGGTTTTAGGACGAATGCCCAATAAGGATACTATCAGAAAATCTTGTTAACGGGCTCGAATCATTATCACTAGTGCTCCGTGCAAGAAATTTGGAAACATTGATAATTTCAGAAAGTTATAATCTCTGTGAATTTGTTCGTAGACATACGGAAAACTTTTTGCTAACAAATAGTGCGTCAAAACAACCCGACCTAGAAAGAATCCTAATGTTTGCAAAGGAAAGCAATATGCAATGGAACGAACAAATTAAAAATAATCTTTTTGGATAGCAAATTTTGTAAATAAAAAATACAAATTTAAGAATTTGTTTCAAATGGCATTTGTTTTTATTTATTTTGGTCCTTCCTTTAGACAGTCAAATAGTTTGTATGTAGATTTGTAGGAAAACGACTATAACTTTATCCACAGTGGTCTAAATAAAAAATGTTCTGTGAAAGTAAATGAACATTTTGTTTAAATATTCAAAGGTATTTTATTTTTTAAACCCCTAAATGTGTCAATTATTTTATATTAACCCTATTTCAACTCTTATTTCTAAACGGGCATATTTTAAAAATTTATTTACTATTTTTTATGCAGTTGTTCTGAGCATGTGCAACAAATTTGAATTTAAGATGAGGTTCGGTTACTAAACATAAATTAAAGATAGGGAGAAGCGGAAAATCTCAGTTTTTCGTCGATTTCTGGACTTTCAACTTTACTGTAAAAGCAGTTAAAATAAACTTAGCTCAACTTTGGACAGTTATTAATTACTATGTGAATACGAATATGACGAGAAAAAATATGTTTATAAGCTTTCTTAGAGAGAATTTAATTAACTTTAATTTTTTACGTAACTAAAGACAATCAAGAAATCGGCAAAAAAGTGATTTTTGTCCGCTTCTCTCTATTTTTAATTTATATTTGGTACCGAACCCAACCTCGACTCACAATAAAATTTGGTACACATGCTCAGCACAATTGCACAAAAAATAGTAACATCATTAAGAAAAGATAAGGCCCGTTTAGAATTTGGGGTCGAAATAAGCGTTGAAAAATATTCAAGACTGTCCCAAAAATAAACAGGTTACATTTTACGTTGCATGAAATCAAGTTAATTTTTTTTAAAAGGAATATTTTTATTTACTATTTATAACATCATCGCACATGTAAAAAAATTAAAATACCTTTCGCTTACTTCTTACTGAATCGGCAGCTCCTTTGTGTTTATTTTCGAATATTATGAATGTTCGTGGTCATACTTTAAGTTTCCTGAAGTTTTTGTTGAATTGACCTAATATTTTTCGTGTTTCGGAAGATTTGCTTCGTCGGTACAAGATTCATGAAATTTTGAGTATAAAATTAAAAATATTTCTTACCATAATAACAGGTAATTAAACCAGCTCAGAACAAAGGTGGGTGTCCTAGGTTGTCAAAAAAACAACAAAATGTTTTTTAATCATTTTGTTAATTAAATGTTACCATTTATGAATCCCATTTGAACCGCATGGTTATGAATAAGGCTGGGGATTTTAAGCAACAAGCAAAATCTCTTGCCAAATCAGGTAATGTTTGTGAATTTTTTTTAGACCTATCCTCTAACTTTCTTAACAGAAGATTAGCCCAGTTGACATTTCAATAATTATTAAAATTTCAATAATTTTGTTAATTATATTTACAACATTTGCAGATTTTTAATGTGTTTAAAAAAAATTAATTTACGATTAATTACTTCTTTACACTCCATATCTTTTAACACTTTAGCACATTTGAATGTAAATAATAATAGTATACTCTTGGCAACTTTGTTGAACACAAAAATACTAAAATATCATACATTACTCGTATGAGAGAAAAATTCTACTTAAACCATGCAACTGAAAGTGGTCTTTTTTTTTCTGGAACAGTTTTTATTTATTATTTATAATTAATTTAAACAATATCACAAAATTATTCTTAATTAAAAAATTACGAAATTTAAAATATTTATTAAACTTAAATATAAACTGGGAATTTTAAGAAAATAACATATTTACAAATACCTATTATAGGTTCTTAGTGCTCTTAATTTATAAGAAATTATTACTACTTATAGCAAATAAACAAATATAATTCATCCATGCATTTTTAATATTTGTGTAAGTATTAAAATAATTATTTCTCATCCTCAATTATTTTAAATATTAAATTTTTAAAGTAAATGTAATTACAAAACAAAATTAATAAATAGAAACAACGAACAAAACGTGTAAGTTTTTCAAAAATCACATAAATCACAAAATCCAGTATTACTTATTTTTTTAAATAATTTCAATTGTTATCTAGTACTTTCGTGAAAGTATTTTATAATAATTTCATGAGAATGTCTGAATAACGTAATTTCTGCATTTTTATCTTTTCCATTGTATGGTTAATTTTTAATTTAAATTCATTTTTTTTCAAGATCAACATGCTAGCAACGGCGTGCTAGTTGCTTGTTGATTCGTAACTTGAGAAAGAAAATGAAATTTTAAATTCAACAATTTTTCTTAATTTTAAGGTATTTTTAAATTTTTCTTGAGTTCTAGTAGTAATTCAATTACTAGGAATTAATAGAGATGATATAAGGTATACTTAAATTGTTAACATGATGTGTCACCACCACCATTTGTTATTCTTATAAATCATTAACTGCACTACGGCCTAATTTATAAACTTATCCTGCTGCAACATCATACGAGTATATTATATAAATACCCTAATATTGTAATTGTAGAATTTAAAATAAATTGTCCAAAATAATATCTTCTTATGCGTAAGTATTTATCTTAAAATTAATTCACATACTAAAATTCAGCTGATCATTTTAAAATCCGCCATTGATTGATATTCTCTTTATACCCTTATTTGTTACATAATTGGTATTTTTGAATTAAATTTAAATAAACAATAAAAAAACTACATATCACAATTTTTTTCTTATATTAAATCAACGTTGGAAATTCATGAATAATGGAAGGTACGTAACTTCAATTACACTTGTAAATAATTGATGTGGTTTTTAAATTCCAATAATGCATTTACGCTCTTATTCTGTGTTTTAATTTAATTCATATAGCAAAAGCTCTCAGAGTAGAGATGACCATATCAGCTACTTGAGTTCCAGCTCTAATAACTTGCTCTAATATTTGTAAACCATCACCGGGAGGACTATAAGATATTTGTGAAATCCTTCTAATCATTGTAGATGAAGGCAACGGAGCTTCTGATGTTACAAAGTTTGGGGTTAGTTGTACGGGTTTAAGTGAAGATATTTGTGAAATCCTTCTAATCATTGTAGATAAAGGCAACGGAGCTTCTGATGTTACAAAGTTTGGGGTTGGTTGTACGGGTTTAAGTGTTCCAGCTATATTATTTTCAAAATCATCTTCTCCACGTGAATTCTCATTATTTACTGATATTTCCAAAAATTTCCGGAATTTGTCACCTGAAGGGTCGTAAAAATCACATATGTCTTTCCATGTACTTGGGTATTCAGTTTCAAGACGCACGAACGTTCTTTTTGCAAGAACTTTTTGTTTTTCTGTACATCGACCACAATTTGTTGTGAGAGCTTCAGGAAGAATACCTAAAAAAATATTTTATTTTATTTATTATATCAAAATCGTTCTACTAAATAAATATCGAGTAGATAATTATTTAAAAGAATTAAATTAAATTATTCCGGAATCTTTACAGCAATTTATCAATTAATTATTATAAAATCACTTCTGGAAAGATGAATAAAAACAACTTTTAAAAAAATTATAACATATGATTATGTAGTATTATTAATCGTTTATAAAAAAAACTAAAACCTTGAGGTAATTCTACAAATTGGTAAAAAGATAATTTATAGATTTATAGATTTATAGAAAATTTATATATAGACTAATTAGTTAATATATATTGAAGTTAGACGATGGATTTCCTAAGCAGCTAAACAAGATTTCTATTCTATTCAAACAGAAATAGAAATATATTATAAAACTTGATAGTTATTATACACTATGCTACATTATTACTGTAAAATAATTTTCAATGTCAAGTAATTTAATTAAAATTTTAATTGCAGTGTAATTAAATATACCTACTTCACGGGGTATTACATAATCGTATCTGTATCACTTTCAGTAAATTCTGACATTTGTTACAAAGATAATTTTTAATTCAATAATTAATAGGTAGATAACAAATAAGTGGTATCCTGGTGCATAAAATAATGCTAATACTGTGCATCCGGTTTGAATCCAGGCGAAGTAAGAACTTTATTTCTGACAATCTTGCTTCGAAAGGTAATTTTCCATATAATATTAGGTTCCTGAACTCTCATAATGGTAAACAAGAGGCTGGGGAGAAAACCAAAGTGACCAGCGTCATTGTTGATTTATTTTACTGCTATTTATATTGAGCTAGAGTGATATATGAACATATGAATATTGTTGACAAATTTTCTGAATTTTAGAATAATTTATTGTAATATAATCGCGACACACGATTATAATAAAAACAATATGAAAGATTCTGTCTAGGATTAAAGAAATAACAAAGTTTCCATTGTTGAAAATTATTCAAACATCTAAATATATAAAAGAGCTTGTCTGTTTGCGTGTTTGCGTGTTTGTTCGCTATACGTTCCTAGACCCTTGGACCGATCTCAACCAAATTTTGCACAGTTATTTTGTAGGTTCAGGCGCAACTATTCGTGCATAAATGGAGAAAAAATCGAGCGGGGAAAAAAGTTATTAACTTTTTTCGATAAATCAAATCACAAGTCTTGCAAACAAAAAATTTAATTTTGTCAAAAATCGAAATATATTCTGACGTACTGTCAGTGATTCAAAATACTGTCAACAGATGGCGGGGATGGCGGCTTTAATTCGAAAAATGAAAACCACTAACAAATTAATCTGAATGCCGCGAATAAGACCGGAGCACTTTATATAGGTCGCCGGAATTGTGCAAGAAGACGCCGATCCACCTCTTCGTGGAAGATCCACCTCTTTGCGGAAGATTTAACTTTACCTGAAGATTAATTTGTTTTTAATTGGTTTTCTAAAGAAATATCAAAAACTAACACTAACCTAACGCCAGATCCACCAATTCGCGGAAGATCCACCTCTTTGCGGAAGATTTAACTTTACATGAAGATTTAACTTTACGTTAAGATTTATTTGTTTTTAATTGGTTTTCTAAAGAAATATCAACACCTCTTCGTGGAAGATCCACCTCTTTGCGGAAGATTTAACTTTATCTGAAGATTAATTTGTTTTTAATTGGTTTTCTAAAGAAATATCAAAAACTAACACTAACCTAACGGCAGATCCACCTCTTCGCGGAAGATCCACCTCTTTGCGGAAGATTTAACTTTACATGAAGATTTAACTTTACGTTAAGATTTATTTGTTTTTAATTGGTTCTCTAAAGAAATATCAACACCTCTTCGTGGAAGATCCACCTCTTTGCGGAAGATTTAACTTTACCTGAAGATTAATTTGCTTTTAATTGGTTTTCTAAAGAAATATCAAAAACTAACAATAACCTAACGGCAGATCCACCTCTTCGCGGAAGATCCACCTCTTTGCGGAAGATTTAACTTTACATGAAGATTTAACTTTACGTGAAGATTTATTTGTTACAATTGGTTTTCTAAAGAAATATCAAAAACTAACACTAACCTAACGGCAGATCTACCTCTTCGCGGAAGATCCACCTCTTTGCGGAAGTTTTAATTTTACATGAAGATTTAACTTTACGTGAAGATTAAATTGTTTTTAATTGGTTTTCTAAAGAAATATCAAAAACTAACACTAACCTAACGGCAGATCCACCTCTTCGCGGAAGATCCACCTCTTTGCGGCAGATTTAACTTTACGCGGAGATTTGTTTTTTAGTAAAAAAATTTAATAATTTTTGTTTGGAGTGCAGTGTACCATTTTTTACTTTTACCTGGAAAATGTTCGGAGTGCAGTTTTCGCTTTTTTCGATAAATCAAATCACAAGTCTTGCAAACAAAAATTTAATTTGTCAAAAATCGAACTATTCTGACATACTGTCAGTGATTCAAAATACTGTCAACAGATGGCGGGAACGGTAAATTACACGAACGACTGCAGGTAGCCGAAAAAAAAGTAGTAAATTGCACCCCGGGTAAACTGCACGAAATTTTGCAAACTGGTAAACTGCACTCCGAACATTCTAACCTAACGGCAGATCCACCTCTTCGCGGAAGATCCACCTCTTTGCGGAAGATTTAACTTTACGTGAAGATTAAATTGTTTTCAATTGGTTTTCCAAATAAATATCACAAACTAACACTAACCTAACGGTGAGGCCGAAGGCCGAACAACTATGGCCTTCGCGGATCTATTATGGTCCTCCCCCTGTGAGGCCGAAGGCCGAACAACTATGGCCTACTCGGATCTATTCTGGGTCTAGATGGCTAAGCTTGACCAATGATCAACCTGGATCATTGGTCAAGCTATTCAAGATAAACAAATTGCTCCCACTAAGTTCCAAATATTAGGCTTGAAATCGAATTAAAAAATTATTTAAACAGTGGAAAACGTTAGGGAAGGTGCAAGGTGCATATCAAGATAAAGAATTCGAAATTGGGGCCAAAATTGTGCAAAAAATTTATCTGGTGTTTGACATTAGAACATTTTGAAAATTATATTAAATATTTTGGACTTAATTATTGTAGAAAAAAAATTATTGAAGTGATTACGAATATAGTCAAAGGCAGGTGGAATCGTTTAAGATCAGAAAATCCCAATTCATGGGAGATTAGTGTACAATTGTTTGACGTGACATCGGAAAATTTTGAAGATTTTGTTTGGATATTTTGGACTTAATTATTGTAGGAAAGTTGTTGAAGTGATTGCGAATATAGTCAAAGGAAAATTTTGAAAATTATATTGGATATTTTGGACTTGGTCATTGTAGAAAAATTATTGAAGTGATTACGAATATATTCAAAGGCAGGTGGAATCGTTTAAGATCAGAAAATCCCAATGTGAGATTAGTGAACAATTGTTTGACGTGACATCGGAAAACTTTGAAAATTATATTGGATATATTTTGGACTTGATTATTGTAGAAAAATTATTGTAGTGATTACGTATGTAGTCAAAAGGGAAGATTTCGAAATTATATTGGATATTTTGGACTTGGTTATTGTAGAAAAATAATTGAGGTGTTGGCTGCAAAATTGGAGTATTTTGGAAAACTCCGGTATCAAAACTTTGAGACCAATTGATCTTAAAAATTAGAGTATTAGAAAAATTAGAATCAGAAAAATTAGAGTATTTCGGAAACAGGGTGAGCATAGATCCACAGTATTTCAGCCGAGTGTCAGGTGCCCACCTACCAGTAAGATGGCGTCTTTGGCCGAAATAGAACAACTAGGAAAGATAATTCTCGATAGTCTAGTTTTAAGTAAGAATTTAAAAACCACTCTCAGGGCTAATATTTTCGACGCGGCTACGAAGATCTGTCTGCTGGCATCAGCAGCAGCTCCGAGCCAAGACGAAAATATTAGTCCTGTTACGGCGGAAGAAATTAGATCAATTGTTCGTTGCGAACTGGAGAGTGCCGCAAACAAACCATGCGAGACCGCCGCAGCTAAAACCACCTATAGCGATGCGGTCAAACTGAAAATCAATAGGAAGCTACCAGCGATCATAATCTCGTCAACGACATCCTCCAGTTCGCACGAGCAGATTGTGAAAATGTTCAAAGAGTCGGTCAGTTTTAGAACAAAAAATTTCGCGCCAAATTCCATCACTAAATTAAATAATAATAAAATTAAAATTACAGTAGAAAATTCGACCCAAAAGGAAGAAATTAAAAATATACTCTCTAAGAATACAAAATTAAAAATAGAAGAGCCTATAAATTTTAAACCAAACATAATATTAAAAGGCGTTCCCCGGGAGGTTGACCCGGGTGAACTTATTGATTTAATCGTCATTCAAAACCATACAATAAAACCTAACTTTATATTAGAAGATCTAAAAATTAAATTTTTAAAAAATAATAAAAATAAATCATTATACAATGTCATTCTAGAAACTTCACCTAAAATTTTTTGTACTATAATGAAATTGGACAAAATTAATGTAGACTACAGCAGGGTACATTTTGCGGAGTATGTAAACGTGAGGCAGTGTTTCGGCTGCCTCAAGTATGGGCATCTCCGCAAATTTTGTACCGAGAAGGCGCTATAATCTTGCTCCCACTGCGGTGGGGACCACTGCTATAAAGAATGCAACAAAATTAAAGACATTCCAAATTGCTGCAACTGTTCAATGAACAATAAAAAATATAAGTCAAAGTTTAACACCTGCCATTCGGCAACGTCCACTAGTTGTAATATTTACAAGACAATGGAAGGCAGACTAAGGGAAAAAACTGAGTACGGCTGGTAAGGCAATAAATTTTGTGCAATGCAATTTAAGGCGCTCCTATGCCTCTCACCGTGAATTCCTCTCTTACTTTATGAAGAGCGACAGAGATGTCGCTCTTATCACAGAGCCATACGTAGGCCGAATTAACCAGATGCAAGGTGTGGACTGTGTACATATCTTCCAAAGCAACAAGAACCGCCTGAATAAACCCAGAGTCCAGAGCTGTATTCTGGTCAAGCAGAGGTTGGGGGCAGTACTGGGCATGTCTCAGTACTTTGGACAACGGTTCTTGTATGTTGGAAGCGTGTACATCGAGCCAGACCATGACGACAACAGTACTCTGGTAAATCTGAACCACTTCCTAGATAAGATCAAAGGATCACACGTTATTGTTGGCGGGGACGTTAACGGTTCGAATTCCGCATGGGGTTCGATCAGAAGTGATAAGCGCGGTGATGATGTCCTGAGCGTTGCATATTCACATGAATTAAACATATGCAACGAAGGGAGTACTTCGACATTCGAGGTTGTCAGAAATGGCAACCTCATAGCATCAATCATAGATGTCACGATGGCTTCCGAGCGCATCACCACCTGCTTGTCACTTTGGTGTGTAGATAAATCAGTCTGCCAGTCATCTGACCACAATGCCCTCACATACCAAATTTCAGTTGATGACCGCGTATATCCGGTCATCAATAACTCGACTTATATTTTTAGAAACAAAATCGCCAATTGGCAAACTTTTAGAACAAACCTTGATCAAAACTTTAAAAAATCCAAAATTCTAAACACCAATTTCGCGGATATTACTTCCAACGACTTAGACCACACGGTTGAGACTCTTACCGAGGACATACGCAAATCATGCTTCTCCTCGATGAAAATACGTGGTAACGCTAAACCGTATAACCCGTGGTGGTCCGAGGAGTTGGAAGTATTAAAAAAGAAGTGTATCAGAGTACATCACCTTATTCACCCCTGTCTTCGACAGGGCCTTGACATTTCATGGCTCTTAGAAGACCAAAAGGAGCTAAGGCAAGAATATGGTGATCTGATACGCTCCACTTCTACCGCGAATTTTCGAATATTTTGTAATGGGCAGCACCAAGAAAGTGTGTGGTCAGTGACAAACAGACTGATTAAGGACGCACCCGTTAGGCGCCCTCCGTTTACGTTAACGTGCGAAAACAGATTTACTGATACCAGCGACGAAACGGCCACTAGACTGCTTCGTCATTTCTACCCCGACGACGACGTCGATACGAGACTCAGACACAGAGAACTGCGACATATGTTTAATTCGCCCTACGTGTGTGATACACCGGATGAAGAGGAGTTCACAGAGGGAGAGGTATTGGACGCATTAAATTCCAGGAGTCCAAACAGGGCGCCGGGCATTGACAACCTCACGTCGGATATATGCGGCGTGGTCGCGGAGGCCTACCCTGAATTCATTACTAAACTAATGAACTCGTGCCTGACAACCGGCCACTTTCCGAAGCCGTGGAAGAGTGCCTATGTGAAGATCTTGCCCAAGCCTAATAGGTCCGATCCAACGGACCTATCGGCCTTTAGGCCCATAGGACTATTGCCCGTCTTCGGAAAGCTGCTGGAAAAGCTGTTCACCAAGCGTTTAACGTATTTTGGTGTTCAGCGTCAGGCATGGAGTCCTAAACAGTATGGATTCAGGGAACAGACTTCTACGATCAACGCCCTGCATGATGCTATATCGATTATCCGCCGTGAGAAAAGTCGTAAATGTCTGGTACTTGGTGTATCCTTGGATATCAAAGCGGCGTTCGACAACGCTTGGTGGCCAGCGCTATTCAACAGACTGCGAAACATTTCATGCCCGCGGAACATATATAACTTGATTAAAAGTTATATCGCCGATCGGTCTGTTGAGCTGGCCTACGCTGACGGGAAGTCGCGCAAGACCATGACCAACGGATGCATCCAAGGCTCTGTTTGCGGACCTACTTTTTGGAACATTATACTGGATGAACTTCTCGATGTAGGTTTACCGGAGGGATGTCATCTGCAAGCATTCGCGGATGACGTCCTTCTAATCGTGAGTTCGCCCAGTGTAATGCAGATGGAAAGTCGTGCCAACGCAGCTCTACTTGCGATCAGTGAGTGGGGGCGCAGGTGTTAAATTAACATTTAGCGTTCCGAAAACTCAAGCAATAGCTTTCACTCCAAAAACCAAATTTTGTAGAATTTCCTTCGGCAACACTGTTTTGACTTATGAGCCTCACATTAAAATTCTAGGTATTATTTTAGATCAACACTTGAAATTCAATGAACACGTTCGACACATCATAGTCAAAGCCAACAAAATTTTTAAATCTTTATGTCGGTTCGTACGGCCCACGTGGGGTATTAATCCACGAAATGTGGAGACAATATACCACGCGGTCATCGAACCGACCATTACTTACGGTTCTTTTATTTGGAGTGGAGTGCTAAGATACAAGTACGTGCTGGGTTGGTTGCGATCTTTTCAGCGGGCATTCGCCGTCAGGGCTACCCGCGCATTTCATACGGTCTCGGCAATATCTGCGTTGGCCTTAGCTGGATTTACTCCAATCGAGCTAAGGATAAAGGAGGTGGCAAGGGTAGAGCAAGTGAAAATGGATGGTACTTTCGATCGACTTCCGGACGACGTCGTCTTGCAAAATCGTACGTCGCCAGCGGAGTTGTTACATCCCCGCTATAGACAAACGATCAGTTTCGTAAAAGCAAACGACTCGCTGGAAGTCGATCGAATATGCGACCAGGTCGATGTTGCTATATTTACCGATGGCAGCAAGCAGGAAGGTGGGGAGGTCGGCGCGGCAATCGTCATATACCGTGAAGCTCGGCAAGAGACCCACAAGTACCGGTTAAACGGTACTTGTAGCGTGTTTCAAGCCGAGTTATATGCGATTGACGCCGCCCTGACTTGGATCTTTCCCAGGAGGTTACACTCAGTGTGTATTTTCTCCGACAGCCTCTCTTCGCTTGTTACCATCGCTAATAGGAGTAGCACCGTACCTTTGGTCACCTCCATCCATCGTTCACTGCTCAAACTGAAGGACCAAACGATCATCAGGTTTGCATGGGTAAAGGCTCATTGCGGCATTGAAGGGAACGAGGTTGCAGACCAATGTGCCAAAGACGTGGCTGTTTCACACAGTCGCATGGCATACAACCAGTTCCCTCTTAGCTATGCAAGAATGGTGATTCGTCTTGAGGCGGCATGTACTTGGGATACCGAGTACAGAAATGCTGTCCAAGGTTCGACCACCCGGCAGCATTTACCTACGCTACATGATGTTCGCTTGTTCCGAAGTGCCGTTGATACCTCCTTTGAAATGACGCAGGTATTGACGGGTCACTCGTTTGCGCGCGAGTATCTATACAGATTCAAGATCAGTCCTGTTGACGTGTGCCCTTGCGATTCAAAAAGTAGGCAGACTCTGCATCATTTATTGTCTTCCTGCCCGAAATACGTCCAACAACGCCATACCTACACTTCACATTGTTCCTTTTTAAATATTTCACCTTTTACAATTTCTGAAATCATATCAAATAAATTCATCACCCAAATTTTTATAACTTTCTGTAAATCAATTATCAACACTCTAAAACAATTTAACACCCCCCCCTTAGTCTGTCTAAAATGGATTTATGCCCCACTGAATAAAAAAAACTGTTAAACTAACCAAACCCAGTTCAAATTTAAATTTAAATTAAAATTCAAACAACTTCAAATTTATCTTAAATTTTAATTTTTGTCTTTTACCCGCTGCCGTTGTAATGCTCGTTTGTCTTTCTAGTTATAATTTAATATTTATCCAGTTATTAATTATCATATTTAATTCATCAACATTAATTTCACCAACATTCATCACCACCATTTTAGTTTAATCAATTATTGTTAAGTTTTTTTTTATTGTTAAGATTGTATCGAATTGCATGAATATACTCTCTCTCTCTTGAGAGATAACAGGAAAAAAAAAATATAATAGTACTGAAGCAAAACAAATGAAAAAAGAACGTGAACATTTTGTACTTTTAAAAAAAATTTTTGGTTGTTTCAGGTTGTTTTATGGATTGTTTTGTATATTGATATAAAAATTAAATACCATAAATTCAAAATTCGGGAGAAGTGAAGTAAAATTTTAGGTCAGTCTTAAAAAGTTGAAATTGTTTTGATCGCTGAATGAAATTCCTCGAAAATTACTGTTACGTTTGTTAATCCCACTAATTATTTCAAAACCGTTTATATTCAGTTTCACGAACGTCGATTAACTTTAACCTGTGTTAAAAACTATAAACATAGTAGTAAGAACAATAGGGAAGATGCATAAATTTTTTTATAGCGTAGTTGGATCAAAAATAACTAAATATACTAATTAATGCTATTTAATTTATTTATTTTCGTTTTGATAATAATTTAAAAAATATTTAAAAATCCGTCAATTTGAATTGAAGGAAACGACCGCGCAAGTTGCCATTTGCTTGTGACGTCACAAGACAGCATTTCACATTCATTTATATTATTGTTCTGTGGTTTTGTGCTTTGAAAGTTGAAGTTTGTTAGTGTTAAAAGCTGTTATTTATCATAATTAAAGCAATTAAAAACAAAAAGTTGAAAAAGTACTCTACACGAGTAGAGTAAACAAGAAAGTGAGGTTATTGTTATTGTGCCGCCAAACGCGTTGCGTTTAAGGTCACATGATTTATTTTAAAAATGAATTATACGTTAATCGCATATTACATCCTTAATTAAGGTTGGTGAAACTGGTAATTAATTTAATATTTAACTGTAAATTTAATAGTGATTTTTCGAAAAGCAGCCCCTAATGAATTGTTTTCCGGTGTCACCGTGGATTTTTACCCCCAGAAATTTTACCCCCCGGGGGTAAAATATCACTAGTAAAATTTTACCCCCGGTAAAATATCCCTAGTGAAATTTTACCCCCGGTAAAATATCCCTAGCGAAATTTTACCAACGGTAAATTATCCCTAGCGAAATTTTACCCCTGTAAAAATTCTTTAGGGGGTAAAAATTCCCTAGTGAAATTTCACTAAGGAATTAGTAGTTTGTAATTAGTAATTTTATTAAATATTAAATATATATGTATATATTATATATGTTCTTCTTCTTAATATATAATTAACCATGGGTGGCAAAGCAAGTTGTGCGAAAAAGAAAAACTAACTCTTACCAAAAACCCAAATTTCAAGACATCGCATAATTCCGTTCTTCATTCGCCATTTTCAACAATTGATGTTATAGCAGATGGTAATTGTTTTTTCAGATGTATTTCTGTATGTATAACAGGTGTTGAAGAACATTATAAGAAAATGAGACAAAAAATTACGAATTTTATGGCGGAAAGAAAAGCTGAAGTTGATAATTTTTCTGGAACTACCAATTACTTAGAAAACAGTCGAATGAGAAGTGATGCAGTATGGGCAACAGAAGTTGAGCTACATTTTACTGCGGCATTTGTTGGATCAGATTTGTATTCATACACTTCCACAGATAATAATAAATCTTTCGGTTGGATACGTTTTCCCAGTACACTGCAATTATTAAGCGAACCCGATTACCAGAAGCCTGCGTTATATGTAAACCATAAAAATGGAAATCATTTTGAGATCGTAGTTAAGGTAAAAAAGACTCTTCAATTGATATAAACAATTTTTTTTTAATTTAATAAAAAAGTATTATTATTAAGAGTGCATGTATACCCCGCGAAATATAGGTTGTTTTAGTGCCGTAACATTAACATGATAAAATCAAAACTATATTACTTTTTAATATAATTTTTAAATATTTCAATTAATAAATGTTCAGACTAAGGTTTAACGAGTTTAAATTTCAATTTTAAATAGATATTAATATAGTAAACTTAATGTAATGTAATTGAAATTTGATGTTTTTTTGTAGCCATTATATATTTATATTTCTAAGTTATGTAACCGTTATCAAAAAATTTTGAAGCTTTCCACCTTAGAAAAACATGTATACTAGTGATTGCACCTTGGTTTATTTCAATATTTATCTTACTTACATAATAATTATGTGATTGTTGAAAGTCTATTTTCATATAAAAATACAGAAAAATTAATATTTTCGTTGGAATAAATTCTTTTTTTAAATTTCCCATCAATTAGTTAGCCAATCACTTTATTGGGCGTATATCAGAAAGAAGTTCCACAAAATATTCTAAAATTTACTACCGATGACCAGCGACCCTGCACATGCACTCTTAATAGTCCACTTAATTTAAGTTTTTGCCTTGGTTTTTGATTCAGAACAATTTTTAACGTCGGTGAAATTTTACCTCCTCGATAAATATACTCTAGTGAAATTTTACCCCCGGGGTAAAATATCCCTAGTGAAATTTTACCCCGGGGTAAAATATCCCTAGTGAAATTTTACCCCCTGTAAAAATTCTTTAGGGGTAAAATATCCCTAGTGAAATTTTACCGGGGGTAAAATATCCCTAGTGAAATTTTACCGGGGGTAAAATATCCCTAGTGAATTTTTACCCCGGGGTAAAATATCCCTAGGGATCTTTTACCGGGGGGTAAAATATCACGGGGGTAAAAATCCACGGTTACACCGGCTCAATGTTTTGTTAACTAGACATTACTATGAGACTGTTTTACATAATAATATAATATACATTGTGGCCGAAAGAAAATGATCCACTCTTAATGTCACTTAAAATTTTAAACCCCTAGCTGTTAAAACATGTAGCGAAAACAGGGCATGCATATCGCAAACCATTTCCAATTTATTAAGGGTGGATCTTTTGGGTTGAGCCACCCTGTATATATTTTATAGACACAGTGTTTGATAATTCCAGGCATAATCTGTTTTCCTTGTATAGAGTGTTTTTTTAGCTGCATGAGAACTTCAAATTGAAATAAAACATTAAAAATTGATGGAATGTTTTTTGAATTATTTTTTTATGAAAGTATACTTAATGCCATTTATGATTTGAAAATGATTTTCGGCATGTGACCACTACGACTAATCGTTACGAAGCGCATCCGATCAGTCCAATTTTTGACCACTTTTTCCAATATTTCTGACCTTATTTCATAACTGGCTTGCTGAGTATTGACCTCCAATGCTTCCAGAGTTGTTGGTTTGTTAGCATAAACCATGAATTTAAAATACCCCCAAAGAAAATAATCTGGAGGCGTCAAATCACACGATCTTGGAGGCCAATTGATAGGACCATTTCTTGAAATAATGTTTTCACCAAATTGTCCTTTCAATAAATCGATGGTTTCGGTGGCTGTGTGGCACGTAGCACCATCCTGTTGAAACCGTACGTTGTCGATGTTTAACTCTTGGATTTTTGGAAACAAAATGTATTGAGCATGTGTCGATATCTCACACCGTTCACCGTAACGGTAGCTCCTTCCTCATTTCGAAAGAAATATGGACAGATGATGCCGTTGGCGTGTATTCCACACCAAACAGTCAAATTTAATGGATGCAATGGAGTCTCCAGATAATGTTCCGAATAGGTCTCAGTCCATATACGGCAATTTTGCTTGTACACATACCCATTCAATCAGAAATGTGCCACGTCATTGAACAAAATTTGGCGGTAAAAACATGGATCCACTTCCAATTGCTTGTGAGCCCAATCTGAGAACGCACGACGCAATCTATGATCAGTAAGCTGCAATTCTTGAACCAACTGGATCCTGGAAGGATGTAAACCAAGATCTTGATATAAAATTTTCCATGTAGTGGACGGACAAAGCCCAAATTGTTGAGCACGATGGCGAATTGAAATGTTTGGGTTCTTTTGCACACTTTCACTCACAGAAGCGATAGTTTCTTCGGTACGCACATTTCTTTGTCTTGTTGGTGGTATTACATCATGCAATGTAGAAGAGTGGTACGAAATTTATCCAACACCGCACCAATAGCCTGCTCAGAAGCATTATCTCGACCATAAATTGGACGAAGAGCTCTATAAGTTTCGCGAATGGAACTCTGACTTTGAAAATAAATTTCCACAATTTGGTAGCGTTGTTCAAGTGTTAATTTATTCATGATTAAATGGCAAACCTTTCTAAACACAAATGTCAAAGAACTGTTACTTTGACAAACTTTATTCAAAAGTTATCTATATTGAAAGATCTCTTGCAGCTAAAGAAATACCCTATATAATAAATTAATTATTTCCCTAAAATAATATGATAAATCAAATTAAAATGGAATCGAATATTTTTTGTAGTTATTTTTTTAAATTATGTTCAAAATATAATTGGTTTCTATTACTAAACAGCTTTTTCCATGATTTGCACTGGATTAGTTATTTTTAAATATAATGTTGTAAATAGGTAATCAACATTATTAAGATTTTTTCTGATTCACTTCTATGTATTAAATTGTAATATCAATACAACCAATACAATAAGACAAATCAGAAATTTCTAACAAATGTTTTTACACAGCAAATACGTGAAATACCAATTTTGTATGTTATAATTTATATGTTGAACAAGAATTTTAAATATATCCAATATAGGATTGGATAATACAGAATAAACTAAACCTTCCAGTAGTCGTACTGTATTTGACAGGTCAGATATGAATATGTAAACCACCCTTAATTTTCTTGTTCAAATCTCTTGCGATTTTGTATTATGTCTATGTAATTATCTACTATGCTTGTCGAAGTATTATATAACTTTATTTATATACCTCAGGACTTAAGTGAATTGTTAATCCCTCATGTGATTTATTGCCCTCGACTTCGTCTCAGGCAAAAACTTCACACTCAGGATTAATACTGCACTTAAGTCGCTTGGTATAAACTAAAATACTATTAATTTTTTTGTTCTACAGATCGCTGTAATAATTACCGCCAACATTTTTTAATAAATAAATAAATATTTTTAATAATTGCTAGACTAGTTATAGCGCAAAACTAGTATGTATCTTTAGAGCTCCTAATGAAGACAATAAAATTTAGTTTGCCCCAATTTTTACGCAATAGCACTTTTAGAACCCGTTGTCGCTGACCTACGTAGTAGCATTTTCTTGAATTTAATATTCATATTTTATTATAAAGAAACAAAATTAAAAAGATTGTAATAGCAGTATAAAATTGCTAATATAGTATTTGAGGATGACACTGCAAATTTTTTGTCGATAACCACAAGAACTCGGAAGTTGTGGTTAATTTTACCACAGCTAAATCTGTCAGATACAGTGCGACTACTGGAAGGTTAAATCAATCTGGATCAACCATAAAATTTAAATTTTTTCAATTCGCGGGAAAATACATTGAACAATATAAAACAAACAGAACAACCTGGAACAACTTTGAAAAATATTGTTTTCAAATAATGGATGGGGGGGGGGGGGATAACTTCTTACATGTGAATGTTAATCAACGAATCAATGGCAATTAATAAAAGTTATTGAAATATAAATTCTTGGGCTAAGTTGTTATGCAGCTAAATGTAACAACTTACCCCGATGATCATTTTGATTAAACCATTTACAGAAAACACTAAATAAATAAGCACAAAGAATATGATGGCTTTTGCATATCAAAATCATAAAAAGATGTAACTTATTGCTCACTATACGAGTACATGCATTTTTGTTGTACAACTTTCATCCAATCAAATGATCAAACTGGGCTCTCATAGTAACAACCTACCCTTGTATCAGCCAGCCTCGATTTCTCCTACGTATCGTATATTAATATTTATAATAGTACATTTTATGATTGCTAAATTTATAAAATTGCATACATTTTTTTTTAAATTTTTTCTCACAGTGTAGGTATACATTATTTTATTTTTAAATTGCAATACCTACTTAATTAAACGACATTGTTCTGCAAAAAAATTAACATAGGCAACTATAATTGAAATCAAAAAGTACCGAAACAGAAAATAAAAATATAGTACCTTCTTTAAATTGTTCTGTTACAAATTTTTAAGTCACTGACCTAATTATATTACAAAATTAATTTTTATTTAACTAATTATGCATCCCTCTTAAAAATTCAAAACTACAACTAAATAAAATCAACAATGGTTTTTTCGACATGGCTTAATTTTTGGCTTTTCAATTATTTTTCTACTTTTTATAGTTTAGAATACGTTGTTGTTTAACTAGCCCAAAATCACAAAAAACTTATGAGACAATCTTTTATACTATATGAATCTACGTAGTACTATTGTATGTAAATTTCAGTAAATAAATATTGATTTAGATTTAGATCATAATATAATACAACAAAATGCTACCAACATAATGCAAATATTAAATCCAAGTTCAAGTTAAACTTGAATTTAAAATTAATTCGCAATAAAAGCCCATCGTTATTTGTTGTTCCATATTTAATAGACATTAATTTATTTTAAAAGATTCACCAATAATTAATAACATATCATAATATAGCGGTTAAACTTTCATAACAACAATTTAACGAGAATATGGAAAAAAACGATCTAAGGTTCAGATAAATGCACCGATTGAGAAAGGTTGATCCAATATAACCTTTGTTTACCTTGAATTTTTCTCGAAACCCTCGACATTTACACACATCTTTTACTTTTCAATGCAAATTATAAAATTTGTATTAATTTATTGTAATATATTACACAATAATTTCTAATCAAAACATTATTATATTAACGATTACTATCAAATATTCAACCAAATGCAAATGTAAAAAAATAGTTACCAGTTAATCACGAAAATGTTTATATTTATGTAAGTGGGGTATTGAAAATTAAAGAGACAAAACTTACGTTTCAAATCAAGTGCTTGAGGAGGACAAGGTCCCCTATTCAAGAAACACGCAGCATAATGGTACACGAGCCTTTTATGATTAAGAATGTCATCTATATCCAATGAATCATATCTTGAGTTGTAGTAGCCACCAGGAACTTCTGCAGTTAGGCAGAACGCAATTTTGACACTCCAAATAGCAACGACTAATTTAAAGTATTCCATCATTATTGCACATTTAAATCCTGAGCACTGATAAAACTAAACTACACAGAACAGTGAAGTAGGTCCATATGATCTTGTAGCAGCTTTCGACGTAACTGTTCAATGCTGATATATGTTTCTTGCAATAACTGCAACCTAAAAGAATTAAAAATTTAAAGATGAATTTTTTTAATTATGTTTGAAGGACAGCATTATTGTGGACAGGAAACAAACTAGCATTGCAAAATATTTTGTCAATTATTATTTTCGAATAGGTACAACATTTTGTAATCTATTATGATATCCGTACATTGTTAATTTAATTATTATTTAGTCTTAAATGCTGACGTTATTAAATACTTTGTAGTCACCTCAATCACACTAAAATGTTTAATAAATATTATGTACCTGTAATACTTGCAATTTGAAATTTTAAATTTTAAAACAGAATAATAATAAATGATATAACGTTTAAATCATTAGGAAAACTGACGTTCGTACCTACGTATACTAAATAAAACTGAAAATTAAACCGACGAAAGTTAATTTTGGTACCGGTCTTTCAACATTTATATAAATAGAGCAGCTATGCTAAATTTTTCATTCAAATTTAAATTATTTTTTTATTGTTTATATTTACACACACTTAAGTATTTTTCTAGTTTTGAAGATCAGTTTAAAAAATCTTACAATAAAATTTCTTTCTCGAGTGCACTCGAAAGATCTTGATCATGTAAGCATGTCATAATACTTCTAAATGTTTGTATGTATGACAAAACATGACAGTTGCTGCGAATACTAAATAACTTATAATAAGAGATCCGTAACATCAAGGCAGTGAGTTCAATAATTAATCTTTATTATATATTCGTATGTTTATACCCAATTAAAATAAAGTATCATCAAATTGTAATTATCAAAATTACAAGTTTTTAATTGTATAATTAAAAGATTAATATTATTAATTTATTAATTATTATAGTAATAATTTTATCATAATTCGTAAATTTAAGTAATTCTTTACGATATTTAACTGATGATGACGCGCAAAATTGAGCCAAACACCTATACCTATTCATTAATTATTAAATTTTTGGATTTTTATTGCTACTTGGCTTGTTAATTTTTAATTTAATATTAATTTCATGAGTTAATAATTTATAGTAGGTTCTAAACATAAAATACAGTGTGTTTATTTCACAAGAAAGAGTTGAATATCTTTTCTTTTTAGAAGTATTATTTTTAAATTTTTCAATAATTAATAGCTAAACATTGATTTAAATTTCAAAAAAAAACGTTTGATGGAATTCAAAATAAACCTTAAAAATAAACCATTTTCTCATGTCCTAAAACGATTTAAGTGTTTCTTAGTATTAATTATTTTTTAGTTGAAAACCTAATATAGGTAACAAAATTTTATAAGTGAATATCAACATTAATGTCACTTATTACATAATAATTATTATGAATACGTGATCAAGTATTTCCATTATAATATCCACAATAATACCTTACAGTTCTGGTTTATAATAATCTACATAAATCTTAATTTTGTAAATTCTTAATTATTTAAATTAATATCATGAATTCCATGAAATACAAAAATTACGCAGGAAAATTAATAGTTCAAAGGTGCCTTGTGACAATTTCAAAGTTTTGCGAAGTGTTGGATTAAAAATCATGAAAAACGTGTTTTTGCGCTGGCTCCCCTTTGTTTTAAATTGAAGATTTTTTTAAATTGTGCTGTTATCCATTTGTTTGCGTTGTATCGTAAAAATTAAAATCCAAAACTCATTTCATTAGTGACCACACAAAGTTTGAAATAATATTTCATAAAAGTATATTTCGCTATTATACTACGTATTATAAGATATCAATAAATCAAATCAATTACGATCCAGGTCATAACAATTATTCAAAACATAATTTTATTATTAATATAGTATAAATAATAAGCAACAAAAATTATGGTTTAACGTTTCTACCGATTTCTACATAAATGCATAGTTGAGAACTTTCCTCTGTAGGTTGATTTTGTAGACACATACAAGTTTTTTCAATGCTGGACACTAAATACTCATTAATGCTAAGTCCACTAATCGACGATTTGGTTTCATGGTTACATTTGAAATTCACGACCTATCTACCAAATTTGAATTAGTTCTGATTTTTGAATAAAATGAAAGCTATAAAATTAAATAAAAAGTGAACGAAAGCTCGTAAAAGGTCAAACGATGCTTAAAAGTTGAGCACCAATTTCACACAAAAATTTGACTGGAGGGGACCCCAAAGATTGCGCGAATTTAATTTTTGAATAAAATTGGTGTCTAACGTTTGAATCTCTTTGAGCTACAAGAAGTAACTGAATCGAAGTTATTCACGAAATTATTAGGGGTGACTGATAACACGTTTTTTTATTTTCCTTTTCTTCAGGTTTGTGCAAAACCAATGTCAATCAATAGAGGTCTTTTTTTAAATTAACAGATGCGTTTTTAACTGCAAGGGTCATAACGCTTAGTGTGTTTTTATACGCTATTGGTAGGGATTTTGTTTGTAGGCTTTGATCCACAGTGTGTTGATGCCTACCGGAGGGTCAAACTAAGCAACTCCGCGAGGTCCACCATTTGAACCCGGAGTTACCGCTCTGAACTTCAACCAGCATTCACTCAGGCCACCGCTGTGGACTCAATAACGCTTTAAGCTTCAGTGAGTTTGTATAATAATCATTATAATTCATAGTTTTTCAAAGTTATTACAATTATTTGAAATTTTCGACAACTCCTCGCAATACACGTTAACTTTAATTTGGAAGATTAAAATTTCACAAATAACTTCGTGACCGTTGAGATTCAAACAAAGAAAATATAAGTCCATTGCAGCTCAAAAGATGCTATAACGTTTATCACCAATTTAGTTTTTTGGAGGAAAATTTGTATGAAATAGTCGTCAACTTTCGTTTTTAAAATTTAAAATTGCGCTACATGAAGTTCCTCATGAAAGTTTTTAATAATATATCTATTTGAGTATTCTAATAAACCCTTCAAAATTTCTTTAAAGTCCTCCGAGCTGGAAAAGTTACAAATGCGGTTTCGATCACAACTAGTTTAATTTCAGCTTTACAAAAAATTCCGTTCAGATCACGAATAAAGATCACAATTTTTTCAAAATAAAGTTTTTTAAAAAATTGTTTACTTCTTGTAGCCTGACTTTCAAGTCTTTATTGCTACTGATCTTGCTTTTTTCAAATCCGTTTTTCAAATTTCCCTCCAGTTTTTGGCACGTTAGAGTAATTTATTCCATTACTAATTTCGAAGTATGCTTTAGATGCTTGTCTAGTTGGAATATAAACTCATTTCCGAAAAACAAACAGGTAAAATTTTCGATTAAATTGGTTATTAAAATGTCCAAGTAATCTTCCATTATAAGGTATACTCAATAACATGTAGGGTAAAGGCACCGGTTATGGCCACCCCACCGATTATGGCAACAATTTTTATATTTTTCCAATATTAAGGAAACAAGTAAAAATATTTTAATATCAAATGCTGACATCTATAGTTTACATCATTACCTTTATAGTTTGTGTTTATGTAATAGGATATATTTGAATTTAGTGGGTTAAAATAAATATAATTTATACACAGATGCGATTTCGCTACAAAACTCGACGTTTCTTAAGAAAAATGTTAAGAACCACGATAAAAGAAAAATCGTTCTCTTATTTAAGTATTAATGAATACCCGATTGAAACAATTTTTAATAATTTCTTGGAATAATAAGGATTACACATATACTTTAAAAATAACCATTATTTTATGTTAAATAATGTTTTTTTATGAAAATATAGTTGGCCATAAACTAGTTCTAATATTATGAAAAAGTTTAGTTATTGCCATACTACCTGACCAAAAACGAGCACCTAATCTAATTATGGTCAAATTATTATTTTGACCCAAGTCAAAGCCTCTGTATCCTAATTTATTGTTAAATTCTGGAATTTAAATACATAGATAGGTACATAATACTTTTTAATTATTAAATAATTAATTACAGTAATAATAAAATTTATACACTGTAATGAATTGCAGGTTACTATTATGCGATTCAGGTGGTTAAGTTATTTAATAAGATTAAAGCAACTCAGGAAACGCGATATAATCAATTCAAAGTACAAGTTTACATGTAAAACAGATCTTAAACCCTAAAGATCGACGCAGTAGGCCACATTGGTTTCTCATCTGGATTTTATTAAATGATTATTATTTCATATTTAAACAACAAACAGTTTTCTTTATAGCTATTTGAGAAATAAATTATTGTTCATTGTACCATAGTTTAAAATTTAAACTATGAGTGTAGGTACTAAGATGAGTAATTAAATTTGTATAAAATCGTTCTGAGAACAAAAATATTTTTTAGGTTAAATCACCAGCATCCCTATTTAATTTCTATAAAAACCTTGTGAGTAAAGAAATAATATTTATTAATATCGTTTTCTAAACGAATACTAATTTTACTGTTTAAAGTTGGCACTATAAAAAACAAAAACTATTCACCAAAAATTACAAGCGAATTCGGAGATGAGATTATTTATAGGCATATAATTTATTCGTATTCGACGTTATTTTATGTTTTATTTTTAATAAATTTTGTTTTTTTATCTAAAGTTCATTTTTATATGACAATATAAACAGCTGGTTATAGTTGGCGATAACTAGGGATTAACGTGGCAACAACCGGTGATTTCATGGCCAAAACCTGTGGTTTATGGATAAAATTTACATTTATTTTAATTGTTCTGCAACATTAGGTGCTAACTTTTCCAAATATATCTCATTAGAAACACAAATATTCAAAGAACCCATCTGAATAATTGACATAAACATACTTTCTTCTGTCTAATTTACCGAGAGCGTTAAAGTCGAAGTTCTCCTTAACATGGTCATAACCGGGGTTTTTACCCTATATAATATTCTAACTCCTGATGCCGCTATACATACCTAAATACCACCATCGTGTTTCACTTAGGTAATTAGTTTTAAAATTTAGTTCCTATTTGGGTATCCACAAGACCTTTCATCTTCCATCCGAACTAAAAATATTCAACTTACTCTCGTCGGTAAAAAGAGCCCAATTCCAGAAATATATGTCATTTATTTTATTAGCGTTTTGCGAAAAATCGCAACTTACAAATTAAGTCCAATATTAAAAGTTTTAATATGGTATTAATATTTTGAATAATATTTCCAATTGGTTTAACACCTACTTTTTTTTGGTTAATTTTTTAAAATTTTGTATATGCAATATGTTGTGCAATAATTTGTAGTTTTTTAATATATTTTTTTGTACTATTTTTATAATAATTAAACAGGATATTATTATTATTTCGCAACTAGTCACCAATTTTAGGAGCACTAATCTTAGGATTATCTTTAATTTTCCGCAGTATTGCTTGTTTTATTGTATCGTTAAAAAATAATTTTGGACGACCTGAACAGGACGTTCTTTTCAGTAACCCAGTGGTTCAAAGGTGTAAATGACATATTGAACACTAGACTTTGATCTACAAATCAAATTTCAAATTTCACTCATAAATTTACCTTTACATAATGACTTAATTATTATTATGCGTGTATTCAATGAAATTTTTCTACTCAGGGCTGCAACCGATGCTTATTTCAAAAAAGTGGAAAACGAATGCTGTGAATTATGAAAGGAAACAATTACATTTTGCAATTTACAAAAACTTTAATATAATAAATTACCATTAATGATGGTACAGCAATACACAATACTCGTTGGCATCAAGCGTATGGAGACTTTTTATTTTTGATGTAAATATTTCCTTGCATTATGTCTTTTTATGTAAAAATAAATATTTAAATTATATTGAAGTTTTTCTAGAAAACTCCTTTTTTAAAATCAACAATGACGTTATAGCTCATTATTATCCTGAAACGGCATCGTACGGAGACTTTTTTGTATGACTGTATAATAACTTTGTAAATAATGCAATTAAAATAATGGTTATAGAACATCATTGAAGCTCAAATAACGTTCTATCAATTGGCATAAATTGTACACAAAAATTCAAAGTGAGAAGGTAAATGGGAGCATCATTTACCATGCATCAGGGAGCATCAACCCCCCCCCCCCCAATGAGTTTCGAGGTAACAACTCAACCACCTTCGAGACTTAAAGGAAAATATTGAAGCTAATTGATTCTCAAATGATGATTTTAATGATTGACACCTGTTTTATAAAAAAATAAAAAAAAACATTCACCTTATAATGCAATACATATACAATCTTAAAAATAAATTGGGAATATTTTATTGTGCTTTGTTATGAAATCAAGAATTTTTTACGAAACAAACATAGTAAATTAGAAACAAAGAAGAGGGAGCAACCGCAAAAAAATGTTTTTCGCGATTTTTAACCTAGCCCTTCGCGAAATTAAAACATTTTTTACGAAACAAAGAAAACAAATAAAATAACTGGAAATTAAAAAACAAATCTGATTTTGAATAAAAGCCTTTTCTTTTTCCGGAAAATGTGAATAATAAATAATATTCCATGGAATATCAAAAACTGCTTTTGTTTTTAAACGCACATTTTTCAACAGATATTCAAAGAGCCAAATATTAATATTAAAATAATTTAACTATTGGTGCACATGCATATATTCCTTAAGCCCCCCTTTTTGATTTTTAATTTAGTTGGTTTACTTTTGGATTTTATTAATTTTTTGGATTTACCTAAAAATATATGCATTTACATTAAAAGCCATTTTGAAAATTATTTATTTACAAAAATACTTACTAAAATACCACGTTCTTTGTTATCCGGGTCTGTTTTTCACTTCAAATTTTTTATTTCTTCATTTGATAATTATATTATTACAACAAATAAGATGTTTCTTGCAGTTAATTTAATAAATATGAAATGTTATAAATAAAGTAGTAGCTCTTTTAAAACATTTTACATAATATTATTAAAAAAAGGATTAACAATACTAATTGAATACTTGTTAACAGATTATTTAACATTGAAGGTTAAGTAATCAACTTATTTTACAATTAAATTTTAGATTGCTAATAGTTTTTCAAAAATTAATAATTCAAAATTAGTTTAACGTCACTTAGTTTTTGATTAATCAACTTTTTTCATATTTGAAAAACAAGTCGTATTATAATAATTATGCTAATATTCAATTTAAATTAATTCTTTCAACAATAGGTAATTATGAGATTCCGTTATATACACAATGCATTTTTGGCAAGTAATCTAACAATAATCCTTTAATGAATTTTAAATTAATATTAAATTAAACTTTAACAATTTTTAAATAGTTAAATAATAAGCAATAAATCAAAAAGATTTTTGCACAGAGGCTTGAAAAATGGTTAAAGAAATCACATATTTTAAATAATTAGAAATTAGTTTTAATGTTTATGAAATTTTAATGAAACGTTTAAATTGTTCATAATTATATTATTTTGTTATTCTACGAGTATTATATTTTTCAACGTCACATATTGAATGTATCTTTTATCAATTAAATACGTAAATATTTTATAAAATCTGACTTTGATTTACGATATAAATTTAGAAACTATAATTTGCGTCACAATTTATAATAATAATTTTAATATTTTTAAAAGTTATACCATTTGTTAGTATTAAATAACCAGTATACATATAAATTGAAATAATATTGAAAAAGAAAATTAAATTTAACAATTTATGAAAAAACGTAGTAAAAAATGTGTAGATGATTTATAATTTTTAATTAGTGTTCACTAATCTAGGCTATCACTATTTAACAATCTTAATTGGTTACTTAATGTGGCTATACTATATAAATAAAAACTTTATATACGTACCTCGATAAAAATAAATTTTCCCACCCTGGAGAATTAGAACAACTATAAATTGTGAATCTTGCAATTCAGAAATTAGTACAATGATGTTTAATATTCTTTTGTAAAATCACGTAATGTTTATCAATGATATAACATAATAGACACACTATTCGAATACTAGACGTGGTTTAAATCTTTTAATCAACATAACAACAAACATGGAACATGTTATGAAAATTTGAGATGTACCCGATTCTAAAGCAATATCTAACAAATCAATTTTTTATTCGGGGAAACGTGGTGGGTATGTTAACCTTGACAACTTGCATAAATTAGTTTTAAATTTAAATTAGCGTCATCAATAACATTAATTTCAATTAGCAATGTTCTTCATACAATTCAATCTATTGTGATTATAAATTTTATCAAGGGAAGTTTGTTTATTAAATTTATTCTAAGTTGCAAAAGCAGGTTTTAGTAAATTAGTAAAAGTTGATAATGGATCATTATCCTCGATTATACGACTACAACAATAATAAATAGTATTATAATATTATAGTATTTTTTTTTAAACAGCGGCTATTAATAAATTATTAACAAAATTAATTTTTTGATTAATTATTTTATGCTTATTGGTTAATAAAATTAATTTTGCAAATAATTCGACAAAATAATTGTTGATAGTGCCATATTAATTTCTTCTGCCGTTTTAACTTTAAGTTATTTATTTATGCTCGACTGCTTTTGAGATAAACCAGTAAATAATTAGAAAAAATGCTGCATTGGGTGAACGTACCAAGATTCTTTTAGATTAGAAGAAATATGTAAAAGTTATTCAAACATTTTACGATTACATATTTATTATGCGTTTCACAGTATTAATTATATATTATTATAATTATAGTATTTTTAAAATACATTATTGCGGAACTTGATTACTCTTATAATCAGTGCCAGTGGAAGGATTTCATGTACCCTAGGCGATACTTAAAATTTTCATCTCAGTTGTAAATATTATGTACAACGGTAAATACAATGTATTTTTTCTTGCGGTATTTTGTCCCTGCGGTATTCTTTCTTGGGGTATTTCGGCTTATACCGGTATTATACCTAGAGAATATGATAACACTTTCATTCATTCATTAAGAATTATTACATTCTAATAAAATATTGCCATTCTCTTTCCAAGATTGACAAAAATACGATTTGCGGGGAGGATTGTACCCCATAATACATGTTTCAATTAATTCAAAATCCAATTCTTTCCTAATAAATATTTACATCTTTACAGTGTTTTTTATATTTTCACATTTCTACTACTTCCATGTGTAGAAATGTGGATTTTGTCTTCAGTTTTTTTTTCGAGTTAGTTTTTTTCGAATTTTTTCTCGAATTTTTTTTCGAATGTTCTTAATATTGCTTCTTCAATACTGGTTAAATATAACACATCCATCGCATACATGACAATTGGTCTAATTAGTATTTTTTTATATTGGTATATCTTTTGAGGTTATAATTTTTCAAAAATGTTATATTTGTGTAATAAACTGTATTGCCTATTTGCGTCCTTTTTATTTCGTCTTCTCTGTTTTTGTTCCTCTTTATTTGCACTTCTAGGTAACTACAGCTATCTATTTCCTCGATATCATAATTATTGTTCTTCCCCAGTTTTTCCATTTCCTTGAAATGTTCAACCATTCCTTACATTATGATCTTATCATTATGAGTACGTCGTGCGCGTATGTCAGCAATAGCCAGTGACAGTGCATCTTCCTATCAGAAACGACTTTTATTTCAAAGCCATCTTTCTACTGTTGTTATGAATGAGGTAGTTTTTGCAGTGTCGATCTTGCCATTCTGATAAACTTTTGCGGTACGTCTATTTACTCCATAGCTTCGTATAATGGCTTTTATTCACTTCGTCAAACGCTTGTTGAAAGTCTATGAACATAATTTGCAATTCTATTTTGTGCTCGTGAGCCTTCTGCAATAATTGTTTTTACACAAGTATTGCCCCCACCGTCGATCTATCCTACACTGTAATGAATTGCGGGTTACTATTATGCGATTCAGATGGTTAAGGTATTGCGATGTTCTTTGCTTTGCTGAATTGGCAAATCAAAGGAGTGAACGAGTTTTAAGTTAAAAGTTAAATAAAAGTTGAATTATTGAGAGATCATGGCAATGCGATATAACGATTAATTCGTTATAAAAAAAAATTATAAAATTTATATCATAGTAAAATTATTTGTTATGTGTTAGTTAAAAATATATTAGTAAATATTGTTATTAAAACTAGGTTAATTTAGAAGTAGTTGTGTTAACCACACTAAAAAAGGTTTTCGTGATGACATTTGTTATAACAGCTTGGTGCGATAAATTAAAAGGACGATTATTCGCCTCAATTTAAATGTTAAAGTGCATCGTGTATCCAATTTACAGTTCGTTCCTAAAAAAACATTATTTAAATGAAGATTGAGTGTGGTAAAATTCAATAAAGTTACCGGCCAATGAAAACTTGCTACATCAAAAACAGGCATGCTTTGAAATTTCAACGAAATTGGATATCCTTGGCGACGAAATTGTTTACCTTAACAACGGGGAGAACGATAAAAATAACCAAAGTGAATGGACGCACAAATTTGTGTTCCAGAATATTTGTGAAAAATGTGTTTTTAAAACCCAAATAGGGTTAAGTAACGTTGATGTATTCTGGAAAAGGTTAAAATATATTGAAAATGTTAAAAAATATTAATACACTCACAAAAACTCAAATTTTGGTATTGATGGCCAAGGAAATATTTGGATGATTGATGAAAATTAATTGGATAATCACAAAAAAGTAAACTGGAGCAAATTATAGGTGTAAACAACCGGTACACTCACGCTAATTAACGAACGATGATGCAATTCGAAAGTGGGGTAAGATTTATTTAACTATCCGAGTGCGGGAATTTTAAAACATTAAAATCAGAAAATCCTTTTTTTATTTTATAAACATTTATTTAGATTTATCATTTTTAATCAATAATTTATTACATTTAGTTTTAAAGCACATGGTTAAAATTTTCTTTCGTCTCCATGACGACAATTTGTGCAAAATTTATTAATTTCATTAAAAATCAAATTGCCATGATTCTATTTTATTTGAATTTAATTCAATTTTATAGACAGTGTGAAAATATGAATCTCGTTCATTCTGAAGATGAGCGAATGCAGTAAGGTAAATTTTATAACAATCTAAGAATTTCTTTCACTTTTGAGCTAGCTGAGGTAAATACAAAATTAAATCCACGAGTAAGTTATCATTGTGGGATAAGCATTCAGGTAAGGGTCTCATTATTATAATAAGCTTGATTTATCTCATTAACGGGAAGGGGTCATTGCAGTATTTAATAAGATTAAAGCAACTCAGAAAACGCGATTTAATTTAACGATTCGGGTTGAATAGACCAATCAATGGAAAGTACGAGTTTACATGTAAAAAGATCATAAACCCTAAAAATCGACGCAGTAGACCAAATTTGAACAGTTGAATTTGACAGTTGAACAAAATTTGCATTTTATTAAGTAATTATTATTATTACTTCATATTTAAACAACAAACAGTCTTCTTTAAAGCTAATTTGTATAAAATCGTTCTGGTTTTTTAGATTAATCCACCAGTATCGCTATTTAATTTCGATGAAAACCATGTGAGTAAAGAAATAATTTTTATTAATATCGTTTTCTAAACGAATACTAATTTTACAGTTTAAATTTGGCACCAGGGATTAACGTGGCAATAACCGGGGATTACATGGCCAAAACCGGTGGTTTATGGACAAAAATTACATTTATTTTAATTGTTCTACAACATTAGGTTCTAACGAACTGTTTCAAAAATATCTCATTAGAAACACAAATATTCAAAGAATCTATCTGAATAATTGATATAAAGATACTTTCATCTGTTTAATTTGCCGAGAGCGTTAAAGTCGAAGTTTTCCTTAACATGGCCATAACCGGGATCTTTACCCTATTATATTATTTAATTTTGGTTTCAATTATTTAAAAAAATATTTTTTTATTATTTGCAATAATAAATTTCTAGATAATTAACTTTTTATTTTTACATAATAAACAACTTCTTTTTACTTCTGTTACTTATTGACAAGTATTAAATTATTATGTTTTCTTTTAAAGTTTAACAACAAAAACAAATTATGTAAAGCTAAGTTCATTAATAAAACTTGCTAATTAATTAAGTTAATTCCTTCTATAGTTTTTTAGAATTTAAGAATTTGGTTAGAGAATAAGTGTACGTTTTCACGATTAATATTTCTTTTTGATTAATATATTCTGAGATTGGTTATTTAATATGTGCATTATTTATTAAAGCCTAATTTCCCAATAACAGGTTTATTTTTTTAATTTATTTTTTATTTTATTATTTTTCATTTTTAAATTAATTTTCAAATAAAATTAACGGAGAGGGACGTAATATAGTACAATTGTTAGGCCCGGTAAAGTGGCCTTGATAATTATCTTGTTTGTAGAGTAGAAACGTGTTATTCCTCTATAATTCTTGCATTCTTCCGGGTCGCCATTATTTTGTAATGGGATATAATGCTTTCTATCCAGTTAGTTAGAATGTTTTCCTCTCTGCTCGTTCGCTGTACCAGATTGCATACCCTCTGACAGAACTTACTTTTTCCACATTCTTGATAAATTATATGTGCATTTCCTCCCTTCCGGGAGTTTTTCCGATTTTCATTTTTTGTATACACTTGATATTTCTTCGTTCTTCTGGCGTACTGTAATTGAAGGGCCTAGTGGAAAAGTAGTTAAGTCACTTTTTTTTCAATTTTGTGATTTTTATACTAATTTGTAGAGAATAAATGCCGCAATGTGAAAATGTGCTCAACTACAAATTGAAAGAAAAGTAACTTAACTACTTTTTCCACTAGGCCCTTCAATTGTGTCTTATTATGTAGCTGCAACTGTTGCTTCGTGTGTATGCAGTAGTTTTTGGAAACTACTTCAAAGTTCTTCATACTACATTCTTCATGCATCGTGTTTTTACTCTGTTCTGGTTTCTAATTCCTCAACAACCTGTAGAAGATTCTCGAGTTGTTAACACTATTACTTGCTTTGTTACGGCGATACCGTATGTTTTGTATTACAACGCCTGATACATCCCAATAATATAAAATAACTCCCGCGGTTGACGGATTGTGTATCTTATATCAAGCCAAGTGCATCTACATTACTTGATACATTGTTTTCCAATGTAATACTTTGTGTTTATCTTTTGGCAAAGAATGTTGATTGCAATAATATTCAAATATTAACATTTACAGTCGGAGCTTGTTAATTCGATCTTAGTATTTATTTTTTCTTAGAAAATTGTTTAAATTTTAATGGAACTTTAGGATTTCTAGTCATCATTTTATATTATTGGAATGTATCAGGCGTTGTAATACAAAACTACGGTATCGCCGTAACACGCTATATCGTAAACAAAACAAAAAAAATTGATCATTGTTATCAATAGGGATATTCTTAGAGAATTAACTGATTTATGTGTACACGAGATTACCGGGAATATTTTCCACGAGAGGGGCGGATAAGCGTAATTTCTAGGGATTAGGCTAGCTCGCATGACTACATTGCCTCCTTTGTAGCTCAGAGTACAATGTGGGGGTTTTTTAATTTGGACGCCACTTATTCCGGGTACTCTTTTTAGTGCGGAACAAGAGTTCACTAAAAGGCAAAATGGGTAAAAATATTGGGGCACATCAGGATCATATTTACAAGATGTGTTAAGTGAAATAGCCGAAGGTTAGAGAATTGTCCTTCCTTTAGGAATGCAGGTACTGCTTTACCTTGGTCGTCGAGAACAGGCCTTAGACTCGATCCGGGTCACGAGCCCAGGTTATCTGCACAAGATCAGCCAAGTTACACAACACCTTACACTACAAGATGAACTTTCCTCCTTACATCGTTCTTTCATCGCGGACTTAACATTTGTGTTTAATTAATATGAGTTCGGACGACCGTATCATATTTACATCGGACGCCGAGTTGAATGGACTCGAGGCCCTAAGCAGTTGAATTTAAAGAAATTCTCATTGCTTGCTTATAGAATGTAAGTTTAAGTCGTGACACGATTGACTGTTGTAGCCGTAAGATCTGGCGGTTGTTAATTCTTACCATGAAATTGAATAGAGCAGTTTAGAGTCATGCCTTTTTAGACGCGAAGTCTTGCATGAGTTAAAAATTTTTTTTTTTTTTTAATTTTATTTTCAGACGTAGTTTAGGGTCATACCTTGGACCATGCTAATCGATTGTTGTTTATAATCCTGGGCCTTTCGTTTTAGGCCATCCTTAAGTTAACCTAAATAACATTAAGATAGTTGGTCTTATTTTATCATTCGGTTCTTTACTAACCAAATAAACTAAAAGTCAATCTTTAGCTTAAATAAAGGAATCTCTGTTCCAAGTGAGTGGTGCGCGATTTAGATAAACAACGAATGACAAAAGAAAAAATAATATTATTACTCTGTAATAATTTATTCTAAAGGGCTTACTCAAGCACGACTAGTCCTTGGAGAAGCTCTTTAGATTTGTTTGGGACTCCGAATCATCGTGACTAAAGCAGATTGCTTTGGTTGGTAGAAAACATAATGGAAATTATTCAAAAATAATGAGATAAAATTAATTATTTAGATTTGTGGGAAATCTAATTTGGATTAATCAAAAGTGATTATTTAAAGCTCTTTGCTTTGGTTTGTAGAAAACCTAATGGGGGTTAATCAAAAGTGATTAATTTGATCTTTATTGTTGGGTCTTATCATATTTACAATCAACAATATCGATCGGGGGGTCGGATTTATCAGTTATCGTTGGTTAATTCTTTCGAATTGAAATCCGGAAAACTTGCGATTGAAGTGGTTAATTCGTAATGATTAACCGAATATACCACTGGAAAATATCGTGAGATACCAGCGACCACAAGGTAGCTAATCTTTGGCCCCTGGGTACCTTCACTAAACCCACCTTTTGAACAAATTGGTTAGCTACTCCAATCGCTCGCAAAGTGTGCCGTCTCACCTTCCAGAAAAGTATCTAATAGATACGAAAAGATATTTGGCAGGTTTTGCCATTACCTTTACAGGTAATTCCAATAGATGGAATAACATCGGTGTCAGTGGTGATTGCACTAGTTATAACCGCACACCAGTGCCTATTTTTCTAGCCAATCAACGGTTCGAGAGGCAAAAAAGCATCGGGAAATTTGAGACAACGCCCCGAGGGGCAAAGATGCATCGAGAGCCTAACACCAGCGCAGTAGGCTGAGTGACGACTTTACCGTTGATTGGGCTAGAATTCCTGCCTTTATTAGGCCGATAAGGCATTAAGCTAACAACCTATCAGATGGGTGTCATAGTGGCTAGATCACCAAAATAGTCTGGATTAAAGTAATCACAACCCGGAATTGGGTAGATCCTTCGAGTCGGCTGAATTAAAGTAATCACAACCCGGATGTTGGGTCTATTACCAAAGTAAAAATCCGTACGACGGTAGTAGTGTTAAGATGTCCTTTACGTTCCTAAGAACAAAACCCTTGAGTGATTATATTCACCCGTTTAACGTGGTGTATTAAAAGGATAATGAGCGTTTTGCAAAGGACTTCTATAAAAGAATAATGAGCGTTTTGCAAAGGACTTTTAATTGTGCAATTTCTGGGCAAATTTGTTGTACAGGGGATGGCACAATGGTCCTAACTTTATGTAATTTTATGTACCGATATTTGAATTATTTATTTCTCAATATATGTATATTAGTACAATCTGGGAACCTATAAGCAAATCTCTAAATAAGCACCCACGCCTGAGCAAAGAGAAAGAATTAAGAAGTTCACCCATCCAACTGAGCGAGCCACGGAGCAAATCGAATCTATTACATGTAATTTACTAATTTATCTGTTATAGACGAAACAGCTTCTATTTTTATGACTTTATACATTAAATATTTGTTTTTTTCCTTGTAAGTTTCATTTGCTTCTTCGATGCTTTCTTTGTAGGTATTGCAATGACCCCTCTCCTTAATGATATAAATAAAGCTTATGATAAGAATGAGACCCTTACCTGGAATGCTTATCCTACAATGATAACTTACGAGAAATTTTGTATTTACATCGGCTAGCTCAAAAGTGAAAGAAATTCTTTGATTGTTTGTAAAATTTACCTTACTGCATTCGCTCATCTTCAGAATGAACAAGATTCATATTTTCACACTGTTTATAAACTTGATTTAAATTCAAATAAAATAGAATCATGGCAATTTGATTTTTTTTAATGAAATTAATAAATTTGCAGAAATTGTCGTCATGGAGACGAAAGAAAATTTTAACTATGTGCTTTAAAACTAAATGTAAAGGGTCATTCACATCCACGTAACGTACGTTCCGGACATAGAATACGTAACGTAAGGAAAGTTGAAATGCATTGTTTCAAATGGCACCATTCACATTCGAAAAAACATGGGAGACGTAACGTAACGTAACAAAAAGTTCGTTCAACTTCAACTTGTACGTTATGTTTTTATGTTTGACCAATGGAGATGCTTTCATTTTATTAGGCAACACCCCTTTTACTGTATTTTCAATTTTAAGGTTAAGTCACAACAATGAATGCTGTCAAACTGTCAACCGATAGCCAATGCAAATACAGGTGCCCGTGCTTTTCGTTTCTATGGAAACATAGTACAAACATAGTAAACTAAGTGGATGTGAATGGCAAATAAAAAACTACGTTTTCTACGTTACGTATTCTATGTCCGGAACGTACGTTACGTGGATGTGAATGACCCTTAACAAATTCTTAATTCTAACTGATAAATCTAAATAAATGTTTGTAAATAAAAAAGATTTTCTGATTTTTAATGTTTTAAATTTCCCGTACTTGGATATTTAAATAAATCTTACCCCACTTCCGAATTGCATCATAGTTCGTTTACTTTTTTGTTATCTACTTTTTTACTTTTATTTACTTATTTTACTTTACTTTTTTGTGATCATCCAGTTAATTTTCATCAATCATCCAAATATTTCCTCGGCCATCAATACCAAAATTTGAATTTTTTGTGAGTGTATTAATATTTTTTTCCGGAAATCGTCATTGAAACAACATTTCCCTGCTTATGCACGCGCAGGGAAATTGAACTTTACTGACTAGTCCGGTAATAATTAGTAAGGTTAATAATAACAAAATAAAATAGACAAATGTCAATGTCAAAAAATGTCGTTCAATTAGTGCTTTAAAATTTCGTTTTTAAATTTCGATTTTTTACGATTTTCGGAAAAATTTAATACAAAACATGTCAGTAAAATGTCTCACTTGACTCGGAGCTCTAAAATACTCGGCACGAAGTGCCTCGTATTTCAACATTTCCCCTCGTCAGTAATATGTCATTTTCCTGACTTTTATGTAAATAACTATTTTACATTTTCAATATAATTTAACCTTTTCCAGAATAAATCAACTTTACTTTACCCTACTTGGGTTTTAAAAACACATTTTTCACAAATTTTCTGGAGCAGCACAAAATTTGCGTCCATTCACTTTGGGTTATTTTATCGTTGTTTTTTGTTATTTAGGTAAACAAATTCGTCGCCAAGGATATAAATTTTCGTTGATATTTCAACGCATGCCTGTTTTTGATGTAGCAAGTTTTCATTGGCCGGTAAGTTTATTGAATTTTACCACACTCAATCTTCATTTAAATAATGTTTTTTAGGAAAGAACTGTAAATTGGAGACACGATGCACTTTAAAGTTTAAATTGAGGCGAATAATCGTCCTTTTAATTTATCGCACCAAGCTGTTTCATCACGAAAACCTTTTCAGTGTGCTTAACACAACTAATTCTAAATTAACCTAGTTTTAATAACAATATTTACTAATATAATTATAAATAACAAATAACAAATAATTTTAAGATGATATAAATTTTATAATTTCTATAACGAGTCAATCGTTATATCGCCTTGCCATGATCTCTCTATAATTCAACTTTCATTTAAAATTTGACTTAAAACTCTTTCATTCTTTTGATTTGCCAATTCAGCAGAGCAAAGAACATCGCAGTATGTTGGTTTTATTGATTTCTACTTTTCAATCATTTAATTCTTCTGGCTGTCTTTCTTTTAATAAATACACTCCTCGTGCAGAGACTGTGAAGTAGCATACATATCGCACTACGAGAGCAACACTATATATGTTACACTCAATACCCGATTTCGGGCAATGCCCGAAATAAATGCGCAAAACTAGTTTTGAGCAACGAAGATTTCCTAAACCCGAAATTTTACTTTTAAACGGCTATTAAGCGTTACAAAATAAGCAGAACTAGTTTTGCGCATTTTGAATTGTACAAAACTAGTTTTGTAGGTTTCTGAATGACCAGCACTAGTTCTGCTTTTTTCATTTAATCAGCATCCGGATAAAATAAATAACATAAACATAAAGGGGGTGAAACGTAATAGTTTACTGCCACATACCGCAACTATACTTTTTAATGCTATTTCAAGGGTCTCTAAGCTCCCGGTTTTTTAGATCCCGGTTTTCTTGATCGTAGGCGCTTCTCGTATGTTTAGCCTAGTAACCAGAGTCAAAACCGCCCTGGAGGGGTGCAACGCGGAGCGGAGCGGAGCGGCGCCCCGTAACCCATGTAGCACACATTGTTGGCGCAATATTGGTCCAATATTGAAAATCAATATTGGTCCAATATAGAGATGTGAACATTCTGCTATATTGGTCCAATGTGGATTTTCAATATTGTACCAATATAGATTTTCAATATTGGACCAATATAGCAGAATGTTCACATCTCTATATTGGACCAATATTGATTTTCAATATTGGACCAATATTGATTTTCAATATTGGACCAATATAGCAGAATGTTCACATCTCTATATTGGCGCAATATTGACTTCCAATATTGGACCCATATAGCAGAATTTTCACATTTCTATATTGGCGCAATATTGATTTTCAATATTGGACCAATATTGATTTTCAATATTGGACCAATATTGCAAATAAATATTGAACCAATATTGCAAATAAATATTGGTACAAAGAAAAAAAAGATTTAAATTAACTTTTTACGTATTTATTTAGATACCTAATTATATAAATATTATTTCAGTCTGGTTTTTTCCTAATTTGTATGTTGCTACCTTTTTCTAATGTTTGTAATGTTGTAAGTTTTGAGCCTCCACTAAATGATATAGTTGTATCTGACAATCATATTAATTATAATTTTTTTTTTCTTTCAAGTATCCTTTGATTGTTGTAGTACCGAAACATCATATAAATCTGAAATTAAATTAAATTTAAAGATTTTTTTTTACTTACCGCTGCCGGGGTTCGAACCCATGACGTTCCTTTGAATGTTTCCATAAGGCTCGACCGGTTACCATTTACCTATAGAAGCTTACTTATTGTAAGCTGTAAATATTATATATTTAAATTTATTTGCTCTCGTGATTTATGGTGTATATCAGGGGTGGCCAACTTTTGTGTACGTAAGATCTACTTTTTATTTTAAACATGTGTGGGATCTTAGTTGAAAACATATTTAAAAGAGAAAGCACAAATAACGTAAAAATTTGAAAATCTTGACTCAATTTGTTTCATTCGTAATCCGACGGCTCTTGCCAGATCAGTGTTACTACTTTTTCCCTATTTTTATGTAACTCGTAATCTCCTTTGCTTAATAATCTAAACACAACATTTAACAGTAAAAAATTATTGTACTCTCGCAAAGAAAACAAATCCTTTAAAATTATTATTGGACCACTGTATAGTAAAAAAACCGATACTCTGTGGCTTTCCAACTATCAATTTCATCAAAGCTCCGTGGTTTTCTATTGAATTCATTTGGAACCGTTTGACAACAATTTAAAGATCTTGCTGACATTTTTTTTCTGAAAGCTGGAAGAATTCTAAACTCGGACGATGATTTTTTCCAAAAATTTATAAGTTTTCTCGTAACCCCTAAGAACACAAGATGCATGGAATCTAAAGGAATGTGGCTAATAAATTTAAAATTTTTAATTTTAATTAAAAGTGATTGTTTTAAATGATGATCAGGTTGTGCTTGGTCGAAAAAATTCAATGTAGATTCTATTATTATATTGTAAGACAACTTACAATATTGTAAGTTAACAATGTATTAATTTCTTCTGCAAATTTCTCGAAAAATTGATCTACATCGGAAGGTTTTGAATTACCTAAATATAATGCTACAACAAACGGCGATATCTTAAAATTTTCAATATAAACTTGACACAAGATTGGCCAAAACGCGGCCAATTTTGCGCGGAATCTCATATAAAATTCCCGCTCGTCGGTCGGCTTTTACATGTTAAATTTGCTAAGTTCAAATTCGATTTATTCAAAAGTTTGGGCCCCTTTCTCGAAAAATATTTTTACAATTTACTATATTATAAACCTTGTTCTTTAGTGTGTAGCACACGAAAATTTGATTTGAGTGGGGCTACTTATCGAACTGTAGCCAAAATTTATATTTATAGCAAAACCGATTTGTATGTAGTAAAGCACATTTGGAGGAATCCTACAACTTTTAGGACAAATATTTGTCCTTTATAATCGCGACCCTAAATAAAATAATTATGAATACTTAAATTAAAATTTATTATTACATGTTACATTTAATGTTGGTTTCAACAACTAAGCAAAACTTTTACGCATTATTTAATTATTTCAAAATTAGTAACATTGTGTTACTAAAATAACGTGTTTAGTTACAAAATATAACTAAACACGTTATTTTAGTTACAAAATATAACTAAAATAGTTACAAAATATTAGAAAATAGGCATATTCTCTTCGATAATACGTTGGTTGTTTCAGTTTTTATTCGATTCTATATCCTCGTATATGTATGGTTTCAGTTGGTACTCTCCTAATCTTCTTAATTAAAAAATGCGTTTGAAGCTAAATGATAATCTGCTCATAATATGACGTCAAGATTGGGCAATGGCAATAAGTTTTGTTTTGGAAGCATGAACAAAAAATCATATTTTATTTATTTTTCTATCCTAAAATTAATATTAATAAATATTGTGGAGCGTAATATAACTTATGGCACAACAATATAATTATTAACAAATTTTATTTATTTCACATAAATAATGAATTTTATAAAATACAAAACTTGTTCAAAATAATAGTAAACCAATTTCTGGTGTTCTCATTGGGGGTCGTTCATAAATTACGTCACGCAATTTTCAGCAGTTTTATACCCCTCTTCCCCCCCCTCATCATAACACTTTGTCACAAAAATCTAGACCACCTCCAAATATTACGTTACGCACCCTTGCAACCCCCATATTTTATTATTTACCTTTTTAATAATGCCCAAACAACGAAAAAGTTATTATCGACTAGAAAATAGTTAATACATTTAAAAGAATTTCTCGAGAATAAAGTGCAGGATAAATGTCCGATTTTGTAACATACAGAACCCCCTTAAGGGGAAGTTCGGAAAAGTAGGACATTTACCCTTCACTTTTTTGGGAAAATTTTTATACAGAAATGATTTATATTTAATTTTGATTAGGATAAAACTATCCCGAAATTCCAATGTTGATTATTAAAAATATTAGCCTAATTTTAGTGGTATTTGAAAGGTTTCCTGTCAAAATTGGGATCTTGGGACAATTTTATTGTAATCAGAATTAAAAATAAATAATTTCTACATAAACATTTTCTCAAAAAAGTGAAGGATAAATGTTCTACTTTTTCTAAGTTGGCCACCATACAGAAGCGTGACGTCACTCATTTAGACACCCTCCCCCTAGCGTCACAAATAATAATCACGCAAGTTTGAATCCCCCCCTCCGTGCGTAACGTAATTTATGAACCTTGGTGCATGACGCCGATGGCGTCACAAGAAACCATGCGCAAACTTTTAATGTTGGTTTTACAACAGAACAAGTGTAAGATAGCATTCGGCGTGTCTGTATAAGTGTATGGTATAAGGTTAAAAATGTAGTAAAATGTTACCATCAAAACGCTATAAATTTTGTTACGAATTAGGGACAAACAATAAGAATAGACATCCATTAAAGCTCAAACGTTTCTCAATCGATTGATAACAATTTCATATTTAAAAATATTTAAAGGGGGGGGGGGGAGAAAATCCGTTAAAATATTAAAGCTTCAAGCAGCTTTTCACTACTGATTTTCCAATAACATTTATTAACTGTTCATAACATTTATGAGTTTTTAATAATTAAACTTATATTTTTAGTTTTTAAACAGTGAAAATATTCAGGATTCAAATATCTTCGATCTTCGATTTAAGGTGATTTTAAATCGAACGCACATCACATGCATAGAAAGAGATGGGTCACGATGCTTCTGTCAAAGAAGCATCACGATTGAGGAGAGAGATCTTCGAAACAAAGCGGCTTTTCAAAAATCATCAAAGTAAAAAATATTTTTTAGAATATTCTTGAAAATTTTGTACCCTGATGATAATAACCCCTTTAAAATTTTCGCGGTCTAATTATTTGCATTCTTAGTTGCACTTAAACTTATAACGTAAGAATTAATGGCGCAACATCCAATTCGGCTCAAAACCAATTCTGGACCAACATTTGTGTAAAAAAATTGTTTGATGCAATATTTCAGCAGCCTTCAATATTTTCTTCGGTAATATTGGTTGAAGTTTGGCAGTCAATATTGGTTCAATATTGCACCAAGCTGGTGAGATGGTCATAGCTTTGGCAGTTAAGTGCGTCTACTGCTAATGCGAAACGCTCGGATCGAATCCGGGCAGGGTAAGAACTTTATTCTGGCCGTCTCTCCTCGGAAGGCAATGGCACACCACCGAGGTAATTTGCCAAGAGCGCCCATCTCAACATGAAGTGTATTACACTTCCCGTGGTTCGGAGCCCACGTTAAACAAGTAGGTCCTCTATGTATGTGAAAACACTTGGAACGCACATCACATGCATAGAAAGAGATGGGTCACGACGTTCGGAAACGAACAATACGACTTAGTAGTAGTAGTATTGCACCAAGCTTCAGTCAATATTGGCAATCAATATTGGTTCAATATTGCACCAAGCATCAGCCAATATTGGCGCAATATTGATTTCCTATATTGGCGCAATATTGGAAATAAATATTGAACCAATATTGGCTGAAGTTCGGCCGTCAATATTGGCAATCAATATTGGTTCAATATTGCACCAAGCATCAGCCAATAATGGCGCAATATTGATTTCCTATATTGGTGCAATATTTGAAATAAATATTGAACCAATATTGGCTGAAGTTCGGCAGTTAAGATTGGCAATCAATATTGGTTCAATATTGCACCAAGCATCAGCCAATATTGGCGCAATATTGATTTCTTATATTGGCGCAATATTGGAAATAAATATTGAACCAAAATTGGCTGAAGTTCGGCAGTCAATATTGGCAATCAATAGTGGTTCAATATTGCACCAAGCATCAGCCTATATTGGCGCAATATTGATTTCCTATATTGGCGCAATATGTGAAATCAATATTGAACCAATATTGGTTGAAGCTCGGCAGTTAATATTGGCTATCAATATTGGTTCAATATTGCACCAAGCATCAGCCAATATTGGCGCAATATTGATTTCCTATATTGGCGCAATATGTGAAATCAATATTGAACCAATATTGGTTGAAGCTCGGCAGTTAATATTGGCTATCAATATTGGTTCAATATTGCATCAAGCATCAGCCAATATTGGCGCAATATTGAGTTCCTATATTGGCGCAATATGTGAAATCAATATTGAACCAATATTGGTTGAAGCTCGGCAGTTAATATTGGCTATCAATATTGGTTCAATATTGCACCAAGCATCAGCCAATATTGGCGCAATATTGATTTCCTATATTGGCGCAATATGTGAAATCAATATTGAACCAATATTGGTTGAAGCTCGGCAGTTAATATTGGCTATCAATATTGGTTCAATATTGCACCAAGCATCAGCCAATATTGGCGCAATATTGATTTCCTATATTGGCGCAATATTTGAAATCAATATTGAACCAATATTGGTTGAAGCTCGGCAGTTAATATTGGCTATCAATATTGGTTCAATATTGCACCAAGCATCAGCCAATATTGGTGCAATATTGGTTTGCTATATTGGCGCAATATTGGAAATCAATATTGAACCAATATTGGCTAAAGCTTGCAATATTGGGCCAAGATTCAATATTGAGCCAATATTTGTCCAATATTGCGCCAACATTGTGTGCTACATGGGAAGGGTAGGTTTTGACGATGGATTACCCTCCTTATCGAATGCACACCCCAAAAATCGAAGAAAAAAAATTTAATTTTATACACGGGTCGATTTTTGGGGTGTGCATTCGATAAGGAGGGTAATCCATCGTCAAAACCTACCCTTACGGGGCGCCGCTCCGCTCCGCTCCGCTCCGCTCTGAGTTGCACCCCTCCAGGGCGGTTTTGACTCTGGTTACTAGGCTAAACATACGAGAAGCGCCTACGATCAAGAAAACCGGGATCTAAAAAACCGGGAGCTTAAAGACCCTTGAAATAGCATTAAAAAGTATAGTTGCGGTATGGGGCAGTAAACTATTACGTTTCACCCCCTTTATGTTTATGTTATTTATAGCAGAACTAGTGCTGGTCATTCAGAAACCTACAAAACTAGTTTTGTACAATTCAAAATGCGCAAAACTAGTTCTGCTTATTTTGTAACGCTCAATAGCCGTTTAAAAGTAAAATTTCGGGTTTGGGAAATCTTCGTTGCTCAAAACTAGTTTTGCGCATTTTTTTCGGGCATCGCCCGAAATCGGGTATTGAGTGTAACATATATAGTAACTGCAAAATAATTTTTTTAGCGATATTCTAGTGTTACACTTAAAAAAGCATTGTTTTTAATAATGGAAGACCATTTTATCTGTATTCAAATTTTTTTAGTTACTTACACAGTTAAGTAGAAGCAAAAGACGTTGCGAGCATTGAAATATTGAAAATGCGTTTATCTCGCAGGTATAACTTTGTTGCACTTACTATAGTGTTGCTCTCATAGTGCGATATGTATAGAAGAAACAGGAAGAAAGCTAGAAACTAGGATAGCCGAGTATAATAAGAGAAAAAGAAAAATCACAAGTTGGCAAACACTTACGATTATGCGGGCATGAAGTAGAACATCTTAACATTCGAATCCTCCAAAAAGAGAACAACCTAATAAAACGTTGGGAGGCTTATGAAATTAAAAAGTCAAGAAAGGACCCTAACGTGGTTTTGAGGAATATTCACAAACAAATGATTGGCGGCACGCCTCTTTTTGAAATAGTTCAAGACCAAATCAGATTAATTTTATCTTGACCTTGTCTGATGTGGGAATTGTAGGGAACGTATTTTAAGTTTTCAAGTTACTGTTATTTTTGTGTTTGGGAGTTTTTCACTTCATTTTAATTAGGTTTTAAATTGTAACTGAAAAACAAGAATAAAAAATAAGAAACTGTACGTTTAATTTTCTGCCAATATTGAATGCACCAGTTGATATTTATTTAAGACTATATTTCAAAAAAAAATAATAATAAAGAGCAAACCAAATACTCATTAATTATTTTAATATTATGCCCTATAATAGCACTAATAATTTTGAATTTGTGTAAATATTAATCTAACAATTTTAAAAATAATTTAATGTATAAAATCGTTAATTCATCGATAAAAAATTTAATTTCTTTGATCGATTGATTGCTGGGTGAAATAGTCGATGACATTGGCTAAATTTAATAAATCATAAATAAGGCAGACAGGTGGAAAGCAATTATTGTTCTACCCTGAACTCCCCGAATGACGCTCTTGGTTGACATTGCCGAATGAAGGAAGCTTTAATAACTGAACGATTATTCCGAACTTGCCAAAGTTATTACTTTAAGAATAATCAGTAACAATGCCAGGAAAAACTTTATTGTAATTATATATTAAAACAAACTCTAACACATACTAAGTAAACGCATATTATTTAACTTTTCATGTACCTACTATATCCAAAACTGGAATCCTCTTACGGATAATCTGGTTGGTTATACTCTTCATATTATATTACATAAAATATTTAGAAAATGATAATAAAATATTTTTCTTTGTTCGGAAATTATTATTATATTGGGGTCTATTAGGGTTAACAGATTTTCTATATAGTACATAGTAGTACATAGTATGTACATAGAAATTACATAATATGCGTATACCTGTTTTAAATTTTATGCACTGCCCTGTTTTACTATACCTCATGTTTAAAGTTTCAATAAAAATTTATACTTTTGTGTAATGAATTGTTAATAATTTTAATAAACTAAGTTGTTAATTCTCTGTAATTTACGAATAATAATTATGCCGCAGAAAAAATAAATATAAAGTTTATGTGTATCACATCATAACAAAACAATTTCAATCGATCATAATATACGTATGTATATATATTTTAGTCATACTGAAAATAAAAATACTTCCATAATATTAACCAATCGTGCTTATTAAATTGTATTTTTAAAAGTAGGTAATAAACTATAATTATATAAAATTATTACAAAATTGAATAGCAAAAATTCAGCATCATCATCTATAGATATGTAGTACATATATGATTATTTTGGTCATTTTTTTTATAAACATACAATTAATTTAAACTAGTTTTTTTCATTTTTTTATAGGAAAATACCCATCAATCATTTCTAACAATATTTTGCTTTTGACGCAATAATTCTTCCGCGAAGTTTCCATGGATCCGAAGGGCTACCAATTACTGGTGATGTGAAAAACACTCCAAGTATTGTACTACCTATCCAGTTAAAACTCATGAGTTAAAACATAGAAATATAACATTTTGCTTTGTGCTGTTATGTGTACGTAATACAGGGTTTCATTTCGAAGATACTTTTGCCTTAGAGCAAATTCGATTAACACAAAAAACCATTTGTCATCCTTAATTTGAATTTTTAAATAGCACCCGCTACCTTGTGATAGCTCACTTTAAAGTTAGAGAACATCCGTATCTAACTGCGTTCAAAAAAGGTCGTTCCGTTTATGAAATAGAGGTGCAAATTGTAAAATGAAACTACAAATAATTATTAATTATAAATGTTTACCTTGATCTTATAAATGAATCGACTTAATCCATTTTTTAAACACGGTTAGATGAAGATTTTTTTCCATCTTTAAAATGAGGTATCACACGGTAGGGGGTGCTATTTAAAATTTATAGGTAAGGATAGATGGTGTAAAAGGGGCTTTTAACTTTGTTCTCACTAGATAAATCAAAATTATTTTTCTTTTAATCGAATTGACTCAAAAATAAGATTTTTGAAGATGACTATTTTTGAAATGAAAATCCGGTATAGTATTTTATGTTGCTTGATTATTATAGTAATGAGTAAATTTCCTATTACAAACTACGATGAAATCATATGCAACGTCTCGCATACCAAATAGTAATGAGTTAATTGCTAAGTATACTGTACCTATTATGTAGATTCAGTATATGTTTGCTGAGATGACGTTCGCTACACATGGTCAGTTTTGGTATGTCTCAGGCCAGCATGGGAGCCCCTCACACGTTTTGGTAATATAACATGCCGGGTATGCAGCCCATCTAATCTGCTGCAAATACTACGGTTTGGTTGTATTAGGTACCCACAAATTCGATCACAGAGATTATATTTTTATTTGTGCTTGTTTTCTTAAGTGCATCAGGGCCATTTTCTATTATCATTCATGGTTTATCACCATTCAAAGATGGTCATTATAATACTATGTAGATTTCCTTGATTTATTTTCAACAATAATAATTCTGATTAAAATTTTACAGTTAGCAATGTATTTTTTTTTAATATTACCGTAGAAACCCTCTAACGTCGCGCAATTAGTCAAAATGCGGATTAAAACGGATTGTCGCAAAAATTACTATATAAAAATAAATAAAGTCCATATTGGCGTTTATGAACATTGATTGAGTTATAGAGCGATAATGCTGGGTTTGAATAACCGACTTCGCGGAATTTCTTAGCTCGGTCCTTCAATAGGCATGAACACGCTGTGGATCAAACCGTACAGAATTTTTCAAAGTGCAAAGTGTTCGCATCCACTGAAGTTCATCAAAAAAAATTTTAAACTGCAGCATAGAATACATATTTGCAGAGCAGCAAACTTTCGTTTTGGTGTAAGTGCGAAGTAGACAGAAGTTAGAGGCAAAAATGATTTACAGTTGCCTTCCACTTGCATGTAGCCCAACCCATTCTGCTTTCTAAGGTGCATCTATGTTTTATCTATGTTCCTTGATAGTTGGTTGCTTTACAATCAATTACTTGCATCTTTCATACATTTGTGCATGTTCCTTATTATCTCGTCGGTGTTTGCAGATCTAATAAAAAATGAGTCATCATCGGCAAAGAGACAGCTTCCCCCAAGAATTCACATCACTAGCACCAAACCGAAACCTCAGAAAACTCAAATCCAACTCTACCCACGCCTGATATAGCTTGCTTCTACTGAACAGGCTTCCTTCTGTCTGCCAAATAGGAAGCCAGGAAAATGGTGATTTTATCTCTAATTCCATGATAGGATAAGTTCCCAAGTAAGACCGCGTATGATTTATTGTATCGAACGTTTGTATCGAAAAATTTCGTTTTGGATTCTGAATTCACATCAACAGAAAATAATATTCATATTATTATCTTCACTATTAATATCATTTCAATTATTTTTATAGGAATTATTTTCTCATTTATTTATTTATTACTTTTCTAGTGGTTCATGATTGTCCGGGTTTTTAGGTTGGCAACAAAAAACTAAACCATTAGGAGGTATGTTGAAGAAAATGTAGATAGTAAATGGTGTGATGTTTAAAGGCTGCATTGATACTGGCGGATCACCGCACATCAGCATGAGGCGCGCGCCTGGGGCCTCAGGGTTGCCACATGTCACATTTTAATTTTTGTTCATTTTTAAAAAAGACGAAAAATAGTTTTTTGGGGGGCCTCCAGATCAGGTTGAGCCTGGGCCTTAAAAAGTGATAATTCGTCGCTGCGCATTTTTTGGTTTGGCGATTAGGTTGTGCTGCCTCAGGCCTCACTGAAGTAATGAATCCTTGTCTCAATTTAGTGTTACAGACGTACACACACACAGATAAATTTAGGTTATTATTTTATTTGTCGATAATGATGGTAATTTAGGCTTTCGCTACCCCAGCGTTTATTAGTACTATTCATCTCCCCCACAAGTAATCTACTTAAATAATAAAATTCTGATTGCACTTGTTATTCTGATACTGATATTTTGTTATTTTAATTGGCTAGATGATGTTTATGTTCTGTTTTTTTATTAAACATTAAACAATTTTTAAGTGTAGGAGTGCAGCGGCTACAGTGACCTAACCACTAATGTTCGAATCATACTTTCTTCTGCTACACACTAAAGAACAAGGTTAATATAGCAAATTGCCAAAAGAATTTTGGTGAATTAGGTGCAAACTTTTGAATAAATCGAATTTGAAGTTAGCAAATTTAACGAGATTCAGTGGTAAAATTAACGAGATTCCCGCGCGTCGCTCATTCTATTGACGGTGCGTGCAGAAAGAACTAGTCTTAACTAGACTTAGCTTTTTACGGACCAGACCAATCAGCCTGCTCCCTTCTATTGGAAAAGTAGTTGAAAAAGTCATTCTCACCCGTCTCCAAGAAGCCATGTTCGATAACAGTATTATTCAAAACGAACAATTCGGCTTCCGTGCTGGACACAGCACGACCCACCAAGCCCTCCGATTAGTTGAGCACGTCACGCAGGCACTCAACAAAAAAGAATTCACCGGCCTAGTGCTACTCGACGTATCGAAAGCTTTCGATAAGGTCTGGCACGAAGGCCTCCTGTTCAAAATGCTTCAATCTAAAATTCAAATTCCACTAGTCCGACTTATTGCCTCCTACCTTCACGACAGAAAACTCCAAGTCAAACTCATGAACACTAGATCCACAAAGCGCCCCATCACCTCCGGGGTCCCCCAGGGTTCGATCCTTGCAGCTTCACTGTTTAACATCTTTATGAGCGACATTCCAACCCCCTCAGATCCCGCAACAAAAATTTCATTATATGCAGATGACACTGCAATATACACGTCCTCAATCCACCCGGACATAGCCACAACCCGCCTCCAGGAGGCGATCAACGATCTCGGGAGGTGGTACGAAACTTGGCGCATCGAGGTTAACTCGAGCAAAAGTTCCGCGATCATGTTTCGAAATCGTTGCAAGCCTCACAACTCCAGTGTCTGGATGTTTGAGGAGCAAATCCCCTGGAAAACCAAGGTCAAGTACCTTGGCGTTACCATGGACCGAAGTCTCAAATGGGACGCTCACATTTCCTCCGCAACCGGTAAAGCCAAATGCCTCTTCAATAGATTGTTCGTCCTCATGAACAGTAAAAGTACCATGTCCCCCGCTAACAAACTAAGATTATACAAAGCCATAATCCGCCCGACAATGATTTATGCCTCCCCTGTCTGGGGATACGCACGCCCTAGGGCCATAAATAAACTTCAAGTCATTCAAAACAAAAATCTCCGAGCTATTTTCAGCGCCCCCTATTACGTCACTAACAGGCGACTACATGCAGACGCCAAACTAGATCTTATTAACACTCTTAACCGCAAACATGCCACCAATCTTTACAACAAATCCAAATTTTCAGAAAACCCACTAGTAAATCAACTAGGTCAATACAACCCAGCCGACTTCTTCATTCCCCGTCCCAAATCACTCCTGACCACGGACAACTCCTGACCATAACTCACCCCCACACAGACTAATGTATGTTCACAGGTTTAACTTACACAAATTCTCTTCGAAAGTGAATTTATTCACTAGATTTGTGTAATTTTTCGATCAATTTCCACAAGCTTCGATAAATCACCCCCATAGTATCACTACAATCCCACTAGTCGCCAATTCTGACTAGTTCCAAGTAGAAGCCACTCACTTCGAGGTCATCAATAGAAATTATAATTTCTTTCTTCGAATTAGGGACTCTACTATATCGGCAAACGTAAAAAATTTCTTTTTCTTCACATATCTCATATTCACAGTCACAGCCCAGGTTTCTAACCAGTCAGTCCGCCAAGCGCCAATTCCCAGAGACCCACCGGTCTCTACAACTTCCAATGTCATTAATGTATTCTTTCAGATGAAGGAGAAGGCCGGCCATGCCGGGATGCTCCATCAAATACATATCAGGTAAAGGTAAAGGTAAAGGTTTTTACGGACCGGCAGAAGCAACACGTTTCTCGTACATGTAACATCGATTATTTTTTGTTTTACGCGATTTTTTGAAGGTGAAACGTAATAGTTTACTGCCCCATACCGCAACTATACTTTTTAATGCTATTTCAAGGATCTCTAAGCTCCCAGTTTTTTAGATCCCGGTTTTCTTGATCGAAGACGCTTCTCGTATGTTTAGCCTAGTAACCAGAGTCAAAACCGCCCTGGAGGGGTGCAGAGCGTAGCGGAGCGAAGCGGTGCCCCGGAAGGGTAGGTTTTGACGAAGGATAACCCTCCTTATCGAATGCACACCCCAAAATTCGAAGAAAAAAAACATTTAATTTTTTCACATTTTCGGCAATACACGGGTTATTTTCCATTTTTTTGATTATATTTATTACTAATATCTACTAATCACACCCCCACCTATCCGAATTTCAAAGAAAAATTCAAATCGGAGCGAAAAAATTTTACGCGATTTCAAAGGACCGTCTTTGAATTGTATCGCGTCTACCTGGGGTGTGCGGCATATTTGATGCTAATTTCCCGTACTTTTCAAAAGTCGATATTTTGTGTTTTTTTCAACGGATTCACCCAAAATATAATTTCTATAGACTAAAATAAGCTTGTTCTCTAGTGTGTAGCTGAATAAATTTTGTTCAGGCCATTAGTAGTTACATAACTGGACCCGAGTGCAGCTTTCAAAATGAACACCTTTTCCACAATGGGGTACCGACAAAAAGAATTTAGTAGTGCTTTTTTTACGTAAATACGATGCTTAGAATGGCTTTTGCTATGTAGTATGATTAGGTTTTTCTAAAAGCAACTCTTCTTCTTAGTCGTATTGTTCGTTTCCGAACGTCGTGACCCATCTCTTTCTATGTATGTGATGTGCGTTCCAAGTGTTTTCACATACATAGAGGACCTACTTGTTTAACGTGGGCTCCGAACCACGGGAAGTGTAATACACTTCAGTTTGAGATGGGCGCTCTTGGCAAATTACCTCGGTGGTTTGCCATTGCTTTCCGAGGAGAGACGGCCAGAATAAAGTTCTTACCCTGCCCGGATTCGATCCGAGCGTTTCGCATTAGCAGTAGACGCACTTAACTGCCAAAGCTGTGACCATCTCTACTGAAAAGCAACTCACTTCGATATAATTAAATAATGTAATTAAAATAAATATGAATTATTTATTCAATGTGCGACATCACTTCACACATTAGTTAGTAAATTTTCCGTGCAAAGCGCCATTGGTATACGCACAACTTTGCATGAAAACACTACGTAAAAAAACACTACTAAAATTTTTGTCGGTACCCTATTCGGTATAGCATTATTTATAAGAGAGTTTTTCAATAAGTTGATGAATAGAAAATAATACGCTTTTAAAAGTTGACTAACAAGGAGAAGCCGCATATGTGGGATATCTGCAATCAAGATTCCAATTTTTTGGTGATTCTAAAAGCCTAAAAAATTATAACGGACTTTGGATTTTTGCCAATATTGTTTTCTTCTTTATGTTTTCTTTCTCTAAATAGAGACCTTGTACTGGTATGACACCACTCTCATAAGTTCTTCAACCAGGAGATTCTTCTTCTTCCCACACCACGTCTTCCCCGAATCTTTCCTTGTAATATCAGTCTCAAAACCCCATACCTTTCTCCCCCCATGAAGTGTCCTAAATATTCTAATTTTCTTCTCTTCACTGCGTTCAACACCTCCCCCTCCTTTCCCATACGGCCAAGAACCTCCTCATTTCTTACCCTGCCTACCCATGAAATGTTTGAAATATTTTCTTTTTTTTACTGGTTCTTGTGCAATTGTGCTGAGAATGTGTACCAAATTTGATCATGGGATGAGCATGGGTTCGGTTACTAAAAATAAATTAAGTATAGTGATATACGGACAAGAACAAGGAAACAAAAATGTTCTTTTGAACAAAACCCTAAATTTGAATTTTTAATTTCTTATTAAGGTGGTGTGTACCAAGTTTCGTCAAATTTGGTGGGGGTCGAGTAAATTCTTCAGTTTATTTGAGATGGAATTACCCCATTTTCAAAAAGTCATAACTCAAAAACCAAGCAACATTGGCAAAAATCCAAAGGACGTCATATAATTTTGGCGTTTAGAATCACAAAAAAAAATTGGGATATTGATTGCCGATATCCTACATGCGCCTTCCCCTTGTAAGTCGTTGATTTATACAGTTTATATTTGTGCATAAACTTAAAATTGTGTAATATAAAACACATAATTATTTTAAGCATATTATATATTTTAGTCCACTGCACTGGCTTGGTGTGATCGCCGGTTGCCAAAACTGTGGGTTCAAATTGCTCTCCGGTGAACATCAATGTCTTGTAGATGAATAAGAGCAAACGACGAGTTACCGGATAACACGGCCTTGTCTTCGTGCGTTGAGTTGTACAGTAAGGGAGAGAAGATGTATGAAGAAGCCTTAGGAGCCTGCACGACCTGCTGAGCTAAATTATATATTATATTGAATATTTTTTAAGACAAAAAATTTTATTTTATTTATTTTAGTATATTTAAAAAATTTAACAATTTTCTTGACTTGAAGGTGCTTCGCGACTTCTTTTAGACGTTTAGTGTCCTCACATGCGGCAGGTTTTGCACATATGGGCGGCTTTGCTGGTAGGTATAATATTTTCTATGTAAAATAGATAGTTGTTATAATAATTATTTACTATTAGTTTTATATTATCATTTTAATCTATTGATTAGGCTAAGATACTTACACAACAAAGTACTGAGTTGCAGCAGTTGAATTGACTTAAATTTTAATATTGTGAAACAATTTGGAATTTTCGCAGGAAATTAAAAATTAAATTTAAAATATTGAATTTATGATGTAGTTGTTATAAATAGTGATGAATTCCCTTATACGAAAAAGAATACATGTTTTGTGGGGAATTTTAAGTAAATATCGTATGAGTTTGTAGTAAACCCTTCTATAAAAAGTTTTTTAAAAATTTGTTCGTTGAATGGCATACCTTGTAGTCTTGTCTTTAAGCTTTGTGACGTTCAGCTTCATTGAAAACCTGTTAAAAGCTTTTCAAGTGATTAATCATTTCGATTCAGTTAAAATATAATTCTAATCCGTTCTGTTTTTTTTAAGAAGCTATCTCTCAATCTGCAATCTTTTAATCTCTTACCTTTCTATCCATCCACTATTAAGGCGTTAACCTCTAAACCGAGCTTAAATTTTTTTGTTTATTATCCAAACTGAGTGGTCTTCGCGGTTCTGTGAATAATACCTTGACGCAATTATAATGTTAGATAACCTAGTGCTCAAAAGGATTTGTCTAATTGAATTTGGAAATTTATGTATTGAAGACATGCTTTTCTACTTGAATAACTTTATTTATTTTTTGAAGACATCAAACTACTACAATATTTTTTTTTTGAAAACATACACAAACAACAACTATTAAAAGAAGAGCGAGACCAAAAGCTAATTCGCGTAAATTTGCTTTACTATTTACTTGGTGCAATATATAAAATAAGTACATGGTGGTTAATTTTTGATGGTTTTAGCACCCTTTTCAAGACATTTTGAATATTGCAAATCACAGTACCCCAATTCTCTATCTACTTTTATTCCATAAAGTACATTTAATTCCTATTTTCCCGAAGAAAAGCTTACTTTTATTTGTACGATATCAACGGATAAACAATCTTATTTAGGGATAAACCTATACTAACGAATTATAAGTCCACAGGTTTACCTACAGACTATACTATGTGCATAATAGAACCTACAGCTTTACGTGAAATCCAAACCACGGCACAAATAATTCAGGAGTAGCTGAACTCAGACAAACGGGTCCATAGTTCAACTCCTTTGACACCACACCAAACTACGTGGACTACAGTGAGATCTAATTTGACTATAATATTAAATTTAAATTATCAAAGTGCATTGAGAATGCCTTTTCAAATTTGATTCTTCAATGGGTATTATCTAATTTACTACGTAACTTTTAAAAATGTCAATAAATCATTGTCTCTCCGATCTCAGAACTGAAAGTAGATAGTGATAAAACTATCAATAGTGCACCACCTTGTACAACAAATAACGTAATATATTATAAGTGCTTCAGTTTTTCTCTTTCTTATAATACATCTTAAAAAGTAAGGCTAAACAAGAATAAGACCATTGCAATATCTGAAAAAATGAAATAAAATATAATACAATTATTTTATTCTTCTTCATCGATTGTTAACTTACAGCAGTGAATGATGTTAAAGATAAAGTTGAAAATTTTAAAGTTGTTATAAAAAGTGGTTTCTTAGATTGCTCCATTGTAATGAAAATGTACCTGCGGAGTTTATTTCCAAAATCGTACCAACGAAATGAATAACATGCTTCGCCAATTAAAATACTCTAAATTTCAACATTTTCGAGTTAATAAAAATTATTCTCATGAAATTGGAATTAATCTTACCTTTACAATTATTTCATTTCCGTACCAGCAATACATGAATAGTTGTATCATTAAAATAAGTAAATAGTCTGCTAGCATGAAAAATTGAAAAGATATTGATATCTGAAACATACCAGAAAATAGTGGCTATAGGCATCAAGCAGACATTTTAAAAATATATTGAAATAAACTTAATCTTACCAGCACAAAATGAAAAGCTGTGTTACAAAGAACTATGATGCTTGTTATAAACTGAGCAAAAAGACCAACAGTGAAAACTGTTTCAATAAGTTTAGTTAACCTAAATATCATTAAATTAGATAATAATTATTACAGTTATTCCAGTTTTACTTCATAATAGCAAGATGGTGTTCAACACATTGTTTAAATTTTTTAGTTGCAATTGCTTCTGATTCCGGTGTATGTTCAAGTAACGTTACATCTTTGATGTGAATAATTTTTTGTGCTAAGATATCTAATTGTGCAGAAGTAATTCCCATCAAACTAGTGCAAAGAGTGTCCAAGCTAGAATTAATCCAGGCCGCTACACCTTCGGCACTTAATTGAAAAGCATACATAGGAATTTTATATCTTCCAATATTAAAATCAAATGGAAACGGTAATGGTTTATGGTCCACAATTGGAAACAGGCCAATTAAAACAACGCAAGCAAGGACTAAATATCGATAGGTATTTGCTATTAATCTCGAATATTTAATAGTTCTAGCCATATAGTGATTCAAATCATCGGGATAAGACACAAATATTGGATTTTTTAAAAGTTGCAATAATTCCAAAAAATATTTCTTTCGATATGTAAAAAATCCCGATTTAATTATTGAAGCTGTTATTGTAACCATAATATATAAAATTTCTGACAACAGAGTGAAATCCTTAATAACTTTGATAACTTGCATCCACATAGTTATGCAAAGTGTTATCAGCATAAACCAAGAGAATATTGTTTTACATTTGTAGTAGATATTTGGATTTTCGATTGGCCAAAATCCAGAAAATACTAGCATATCTTGTTGAATTTTAAACGCATCTCCGTTGTTAGAAATAACCATCTGAAATTAATCGCATTAACAACTCATAATATAGTAATTAGATCATTAATTAGACACATTTGTGCAATCAGATTGGAATATCAAACGAGTTAATGAAATTTAAACATTTTATACTAACCTTTAAATTTTTAGTTTAGATTTGATCAGAAGTCAAGTGTCGACAATAACTTTTCAGTTGTGATTTATTATAGGTATAGATTAATATTATTTGTAATTCTTCGAAACTTACATGCAAATAAAGTTAATAAATCATTATGATCGTAAGTAGTTATTAGTTGACATTTTAAAACTTGAAAAAATGTTAAAACTTTTCAAACGCGAAGAATAGGCGTATTTGATGAATAATTGAAATTGGAATAAAAGTGAAGTAAATTTAAATTTCTTATTGAATGCCTTAGTACTTATAATACCTTATATTATTATACCTTCAACACCTTATTATTAACCTTATTATAAGTTTTTAAAAGTAAAATTAATTTTAAATTATATAGTGATTTTGTGAAAAAAAGCGTTTATGAAAAATTATACGCAGTAATAAAATGTTATTTAATAATAAAATATTGACTGCGCCAATATTTTCCAAAATCCGCTATTAAATGAAGAGAAATATTATGTGCTACGAATTAAAGGATAATCTCCAGTATCATTCCCTACTAACTAATTTCTATTCACTGCTAGACCGAAGCCTTCTGAATATTTTTCCATCTTTCTCTGTTCACTGATGCCATTTTCATGCAAGTAACGCCCGCCGTCTTCTACATCTCGTCCCTTCAAACTAAATAATGGAATTTTAAAAACGAAATAGTTTTGCAGATACGGCTTTCTAAACAAAACTCACAGTGCAGAGCACTTAATTCTGCCCATGTTCTTGAAAAAAGATTTCTTCTATAGTATATCATTTTTTAGTTTATGCTTATCAGCTAATAGAGACAAACCACCTTGATAATGGTGGTTTGAATCAATTCATTCAATTCAAATGAACTATGGGGTAAAGGCAAAATATATAATAACAGAAGTAGTTTCTGTTCCCAAATTATGGATCGTAGATGCAAAAGAAGAAGCGACAGTGCTGGATCTGAATGGGTAGGTCATCAAAAGGTAAAGAGTGAATGGGAAGAGGAAAAGAAAAACATGGAAGATCGGTTTAGCGAGGTGATTATCTGGGGAAAATGATTTTATGAATACAAACAAAGACGCAAAAAAAAGATGGCAAAAGATGCCAGGATCCTAAAGGATTACAGAATTGGCCGAGATAAATGTATAGTCGAGTTGGAAAGTATTGAAGACAAATTAAAAACTATGAAGAATAAAAATAAGCTGAAGAGAAGTCAAGTATTCATAAATGATTATCTTACCGTACAAGAAAGAAGAATACAATCGGTCGTAAGGAAAGTTGCAAAGGAAGAGAGAGAGAAAATAGGAAAAACGTTAAAATTGGATATTGGGGACTGTTAATAAATAATAAACAATTCCATTGGATCTACAAAGCGGACAAACTGCAAGAAAACCGGAATGCGTTCATAAGTACAAAAGTCTGAATAAAAGGAAAGATCGAAAAAGTGTTAAAACGACTAAAAGGGTAATGAGAACGGTTTGATAAAAGATAAAATAGTAAAGATGTATGGAATATTATATTTATGCCAATTTGAAATGTAGGGGTATTTTTGTAACGGGGGCATAATAGTATTTTATGCACCAAGGTAGCAAAGTGACACTTTCTTGGCCCGAGGGTAAAGGATTGTTTACACGAGGCGCCAGCCGAGTGAAACAATTACCCATGGGCCAAAAGTCACTTTACTCCCGTCGTGCATATACTGTTTTTTGCAATTCCGGGAGGTAAAGTAGGAACTTCGCTAATTTAGAAACTTAAAGCAAAAATTTAACGCATTTTTTTAATAATGCACGTGGTCGGTAGTATCTAGTAATATTACCAACTACTACCAAAAAGTACTAGGAAATAGCACTTGGCACCCCTGATTCTACCAATGGTTCATTTCCATTTGTGCCTTTGAAACAGTAAGATGTGCCATGAGCGAGAACTTATGCCGACAAAATCTAGAAAACTTCACCAAAAGCACTACGACGCTTTTGTGCAGTGGTACAAGAACAAAGAATTGGCAGATTGTTTTACTGAAGACGTGTTTTATGAAGCGAAAAAACGAAGGATATGTGGCGAAAAAATCGCTCGTCCTAACATCTGACCACGTGGCGACATTTTTAAAAACGGCACCTCGAGAGAATTATTTGGTAGCTAAAGTAAGTACTTTTTATTATTACTATTTTTATTCTTACTATTTATTTATTTCATTATATGAAAAAATCGCGCGTCCTAACATCTCACCACGTGGCGACATTTTTAAAACCGTCGCCACGTGGTGACTAGTGTCTAGTGACTTTTTTATCAGTCATCTGGTGACTTTTTCTCCCGCTCCCCCCTATTTTTTAACTTTACTCCCGCAGGGTAAAAAAGTGCCCCTTTACACCCGCAAACCGGGGTAAAAAGTGAGTAGTTTACCCCCAGAATGGCAGAAAAACAATTATTAATAAATGTTTTGAAAAGGTATAAAGTAGATATTTCAGGATTGCAAGAGACAAAGCGCTGGTATAACGACAAAATGGAAGTTGAGGGCTACACCTTGTTTAAGAGTAGTGGAAAGGACAGAAGCCTGGGTTACGGTTTTGTCTCGGGTCTTATGATAAGCGAAAAATGAAATATATGATAATAGGGTTTAATTTAGTAACAGATAGATTCTGCATATTAAGATTGAAAGGAAAAAATAAGAATATGAGCATAATAAATGTGCATGCGCCTACGGAAGAAAATTACATTGAAGTGTGAAAGAATTTCTATAAACAGTCATATAAACCTACGATTGGCAAGTTTAGCTTACATAATGAAGATAATGAGAATGGAACGCTTCTAATTGACTTTTCAATGGAAGAAAATATGAAAGTAAAGAGTACACACTACGAACATCGAGATAATATGTATTTATGAGGTAACTTGGACTAGCCCAGATGGTACCACTGCAAACCAGATCGACCAGATTTTAATAGAAAGAAAAAGTGAAAATATCATAAAAGATATAAGAATGTATAGGTTAGCTGACCTAGACTATTACCATTTTATGATGGGGGTAAAGATGACCACGAATGTGACAAATAGAGAAGAGATAAATTAATACACGTATAGGGTACAAAACAGAAGAAAATTTGAACTTAAAAGTAACGAAGAAAATGAACAATATCGAGAAGTAATAGAAGAAGTACTGGAGAAAACAAAAAAAATTAAAGTAATAGAAAGCAGTAGGTACATAGCAAGAAACAACTGTGCAGCGTGTGAGAAACAAAAGGAAGAACAAAAATGACATGACGAGCAATATGAAACTGAAGTAAGAAAGCGATAAGCAACAAGAAAAATGCTACTTGATAATAAAACAGAAGAGACGAATCAAAAATATGAAGAACAGAGTAAGAAGTGCAAAAAAAATAATAAAAAAGAAGAGAGAACACCAACTAAAGAAACTACAGGAATAGTGCCCGTTATTTTTCCTAAAGAAACTAGATGAATTAGAAGAAAAATATAACAATAAAGATATAAGAAATTTTACCAAGGATTCAAGAGAGATGGGCGGAATACTTTTAGGAGTTGTTAAAAAACCAGAAGGCGAGAAGTAAGATGGAAACCACACGGAAGCGAGTGAACATGAAACCCAACGGAAGAAGAGATAATAGTAGATCTAAAACATTTGAAGAATAACAAAAGTGGAGAGGACGGAGTACAGGCGGAGATGTTAAAGTATGGAGGTAAGAAGCTGCAAAAGATGATCAGTAACGAGCTGATACAGAAAACTAGGCGTACAGAAAAAATGCTCAAAGATTGCAAGTTGACTTTTTTTCCACCAAAAATATAAATCGCTTCCACGAAACTAAATTGGTGTTTATTTAAAAATATTTGTTTTACAAAACTTTTTCAAAATTTCGATTAGCTTGCTCTTCTGTTCCAAGCCACGTCTCTACTGCTCCGTGCTTTATAAAATTCCGTCTAGCACCCCATTCACAGACATAGTACAAAACTTTTCCAAAATATCCAATTTGATACAAAATAACACGATATATAAATAAAGATAAATCTTGCCATGTTCCAAAATATTGACTCAGGGGTTTACTCAGGTTCAATGAATTGCGAAAATGTTATAAATTGAAATTTTGTGTTTTTGTGCTAACAATTATTTAGATCGTATGAAACCGAATGTACAAGATGACTAAAAATAAATAAAATTTGAGTTGAAAATTTGAGCGAATTTCATTAATAATGTAAGTGACGATTAAGTGTCATCGACGACGAAGACGGGCGTGGCATGGCCTGAATGTTAGCTAGATTAACTGCTAACGCAAGGTTGCCTAGTTGGACTCCGGGTAAAGTTTAAAATTTCTTGACCAGCACGTAAAGCCGTCGATTCCCTGGAGTTAATGATTTACCATCTTAACAATATAAACTGGATACAGATACATCAAAGACCATCCTACAAAGCTGCCGAAGATGTAAAACTCAAATACCCATAAAAGTATAATTGAATAAATTACATCATGTACCCATAATAATAAGAGGAAGAAGATTAAGAGAAGAACTATGGTAAGACAACGATTAGTCAATAGGTGTTGAAAGGTCAAATAATTCGAAAAATGGAAGAAAATAATAAAAATTTAAGTAAATATTGCATGAAAAGAAATTTGAAGATTGCTGAAAACATACGGCGAAAGGATAGTTTAATTAGCTAAGTTTGCTGAACGGCAGAGAAAATTTTGAAAGTTATAAAAGAATTCCTTACTGACACGAGTTTAAATTTAGAATTTTTGAAAAACTTCGAAAAAAAACGAAATTTATTAATTAGTTGACTGATTGATAAACATCAAATTATATTTTTTAAATATAAAGATAAAACAAGCGCGCATTTTACTGGAACAAAATATTGTAGCAATATTGAAGCAAATGTGTTTTAAACTATTAAATTAAATTAAAGTAAATAAAAAAAATTTTAAATATTAAAAAACAATTAAATTTAACACAGTAATTAAAAATAGAATATTTTATTTAGTTTATTATATAAACTGGCGATATATCATTTTAAAAGTGGAAAATTCCTCAATTAACCACGTTTAAAAAAATGGATTAATCGATCCGTTTATTATGAGATAGACATAAAAATTAAAAATGGAATTAATTAATTATTATTTGTGGTTTCATCTTTCAATTTTTACCTCCACCTGACAAACGGATCGACCTAATCTATTTGATTAGAAGTAGTTAGATGAGGATATTTTCCACCATTAGAATGATCTACCACATAATATGGGGTGCTATTTAAAATTGCAAAACTAAAAATTGTAAAACAAAAAGAAAATTTAAACCTCTGCACGAGGATTTTAAAAGTGAGAAGCAAAACAAGGGTCAAGATGTGCCATCAAAATTTTTTCGGTGTTTCCAAATTATTGGTACCCTTTTTACCACACCCCCCTCCCTTTTCAAGTGACGCAACTGACTTAGTGACCCACGAGATAGTATTAAAAAAAATAATAAACAAAATTTGACACACTCCTCAATAAAGTTCGCCAACACTGCTCTAGGACCTCAGAGTAATAATGCAAAGGATTATCAAATTATTAGGATAATCAGAGAATCAGTTTGTACATTCAATGAGGGAATGCTGCATCGGTTCAAGGATCGATGCCCACAATAGCGATAATGGAGGAATTCTTCCAACTTACTGGTTCACTTTGCAATTATTGTTGGATGTTTGTAAAATTTATTATTTAGGTACAAATATATTGACAACTATCACACTGAAATTGAGATGCTGTTCAGTTTTCTGTAGACATTTTATCTTTGAAATAAGTTAAACAGCAAGTGATAAATTTTAGTTTATCTAATTCTACACATATTTTAAAATTATATTAGATAATTTTCTAACTTAAATAATTCTTACCAACTGATGACAAAGAAATAACAAGCTATAACTTAAACATAATAGGATAGTGCAAATCAAGAGTGCACAACCCTCTTCCCTTCAATTTTCTGAATAACGGGCTGAACTTAAAATATTATGTAATTTTTTAGGTGGTTTGTTGATGAAGTTGAACGGTTCTTGTAATTTAATAAATTTTCTATCTGCATAAGCATAATTATCTATATGTCACCTAGATAAATTTTCTTTACATTAAAAAAAAAGTTTTATACAAGAAATTACCAAGTGTATAAAATATGGGGGTCCGCATAAATGACTCGTAAGGACTACGGGTTGTGCATCACCACTATACATTTCTATACTTATATAGGGAACGCAAATTAACGGAGCATTATTTACTTTTATCAAGTTAGTCGAATAAATTTTAAATTAAGCATGCAAGTTAGCATTGAACATACTAATTATTATATTTATTAAGTAACATTAGGTGTTAATATGCAACAAAAGAACTAGATTATAAAAGTAATCAACAAAATTATGCTTCATCTCCTTCATCTCCTTCATCTATATCTTCTTCACCATCTGAGTACCCATATTTTTTTCTAAATATTCCTTCAGGATCATACTTTGCCACAATCAAATCCCAATCGCTACGGTAATTTTGAAGAACAACTGAAAGAACTTTCCCTCCTTGACGTTTCTGTTGCTCACTACATTTTATACAATCGGATTTGAGCGCATCTGGGATGTATTCTAAAACAAATGAAACTTATAAAAATTTAGAAACAATACAACATTTTTGATTATAGTATAAAACTAATATATAAATAATTATTTATTTGTAGAACATTACTAACAATTAATTAGCTATAATTAGCACATCTGGTGAAAGCCGAACCCGCTTGGGATCGAAAAAATTTTCCATTTTAAACAATTTCTGGCTTAACCAGTTACTTTTGTATGCCGTTTAGACTGGAGTCTCACCGCAACTACCTACCGCGACCTATTAAAATTTAACTAATTCAATTGGTTAAACTGGATTTCAAAGACCCATACCCACTCATAAATCAGCTATTTCCATTAATAATAGAATTTTAGTTAGTGGTTAACGGTCGCTTTATTGCAGCCTTATATAAATTATTGATGTCCATAATTCCGGACCACGAAAAATGTTTTTTCTCCATGACTAAAGAAAATAACGCTTTGTAGAAGATTTATCGCAGTGAATGGTCGCTTGTCTTAAACACACGATGTAACTTGATATAACATCAACAGAAAGTAATACTTTATTATTATTAAGAAAGTTATAACAATACTTAAGAAAGTAATACTTTTTGTTCATATTATATCAGGTTACATATTTTTTGAATTTGGGTGTCACTTAGGCCGTGTTCGGTCTGGCACTATTTTCGCTTTGAAGATCCGTCAACGCATTCTGATTGTGTGATTTGGGTTTTTTTCACGCTTTCAAACGCTTTATCTGCTCTCATTTCCGAACTTCGCGTCTTTTAAGCTTCTGATATGGACGGAACTACAGCGTTTGCAAGCGTGGAACAGCTTCAAATCGAGTTATCAGAATATGTTCGACGGAGCGTCAAAGCGAAGAAAGCGCCAGACCGAACACGGCCTAAGTAATTAACCATATTGGCTTACGTATATTTGACTGGGGTGATGAATGTTTTTAGATATTGTAAATTAAAGCAACGGAATTAAATTATATTAAAGTCTTCTTCTGTCTTTCCAGGTTTAGGCGCATTTGCCTGTTCCAGCTTCACCATCGTTTCCGCGGTCTACCAACGCTTCTTCTTCCTCTAGGGCTGTAATCAAGTGCTTGTTTTGGGATTCTGCTGTTTTTCATTCGTGTTAAGAGCTTCTTCCAGTTTTCTTTATATTCCTGGGTCTTTTCCACAATTGAGTACACGTTCAGTTCTTCTCTTATATCATCATTTCTGATTCTGTCTTCTCTTGTAGATCCCTTAACTGCCCTAAGAAATTTCATTTCTGCTGTTTGGATTTTTTGGAGGTCTCTTTTTTTTACTGTCCACTTTTCTGAGCCATATAGTATGGTAGGAGCAGCCAATACTTTGTAGAACTTTAATTGGGTTTCTTTCCTTGTTTTTCTTCCCAATGTTCTTCTAATTGTGCCACATATTCTTTGGTATTTGCTGATTTTATTACCTATATCTTTATTTTCTTCATATGTGACATCGCAACCAAGGAACTGGAAATGTGTCACCTGTTCGAGAATGTTCTTGTCAATTACAATTTTTGTGCTTATTAGATCTGGTCCTAGGAAGTCCATAGTCTTGGTTTTTTGGGTTGATATACGAAGATTGTATTTGGAACTTAATTTATGGAGCCCGTAAATTGCTTTTTGTAATTTATCTTCGTTATCTTGTATGATAACTTGGTCATCGGCAAACAGGACAGTATTTAAACGGAATGGGACGTTTCGCCGTGGCCGTTTCGCCGTCGCCCATTTCGCCGTCGCCCATTTCGCCGCGGCCGTTTCGCCGTCGCCCATTTCGCCGTGGCCGTTTCGCCGTCGCCCATTTCGCCGTCGTTAATTAAAAAATATAAATCAAAAGTTACAATTAAAGTTTTATTAAATTATATATGAAATTAAATAAAAAAGTTAATAAGTATACAAATTAAATTAAAAAAATATAAAAAATATAACCTAAAAACCTTATTGCCCCATTTGGTAATTGTGAGCAATACCACGGAGGTATTCCGCAAGTCATCGTATTCGTCAAAACGGTTAACTATACGCAATATTCTATCATCCGCGTCCCTGTATTTTTTTAATTTTTTAGGAGGTTCTACTCCAGCTACAAGCTGTTCGTAGTAAATGTCCCGGCTTTTTTGAGCTGATCGAAGACCGTCGATGAATCTCCATAATGTAGGATGCTCAACGCCTAATTCAATGGGCTGCTTCGGCGTGGTTATTCGTACGATCTTCGCCATTCAATGTTCTCTCGCGCAAATTCCATATTTCAAATTTGAATATCGGATCCCGCCGACCATTTCCTCTTCGGTTTGGTCTTCCAACGTAAGAGTCTTCAAACCATTCTAACAGACGCTGCAATGCTGGACCCAAATTAGCGGCAAGCGCATCAATAGCTTCATCAATATTTTGCCTTGATACAAACGCTAAAGCAATTACCATCTTTGCCTTGAGGGCAAATTCAGAATCTTCATTGCAAGTACCTATTAACCCTAACTCGGAAAGTTTTCTTCTCATGTTTTGAGCAAGGTAGAAAAAGCAGCCTTTGATTGAAACATTAGGAAAGCACTCCTCAATTTCCAAAAACGCAGCTTGTTCGTAATCACAATTTACAATGCTTGGATTCGCATTTGGTTGCAAGTTTTTAATGATTTCGAATAAGCGAACATATGTTGTTTTTTGCTTATTTGGAAGCAATGCATATAGCACAGGATGCACACCGTTGTGATTTTTTGTCATTATAACAAAAACTTGAGCGTACAATAAGGGCGCTATTTTAAACGTACCATCTACGAACCATGTCTTTGATAGCAGCAATGGAAGCCAGTTTTCTCGACCAAAAATTAAAATATCCTTTCTTTCTTCATAGAGTAAAAACTTTTCAGATATTGTCTTGGTCTCAGTCTTGGTTTCGTATGTTTTATACTCATCTGGTATAACCAATTCGTCAATACTTACAGGATTTGGAGGTGCCTTGTTTATTCCATTTCGTTGTCGTCGAACCATTTTTTTTAAAGCACTACCACCGGGCAACGAAGCTTGCGAAGCTTGCGAAGCTTGAGCGATATTTGCTGTACATGCATTTATAACTTGACTTGTTTGTTCCATTGTTTCCGCGGCTCGCTTCTTAATATTAGTTACTGCTATTCCAACTTCTATTCTTGCGGCCGAGACGTCATGAGAGTGAATATTTATAGTTTTAATTACTTCTTCTCCTCGTGTATGAATTCTGGCTTGACATCGACCACGTTCCTCGCAACGCTAAAATTTAACTGATTCATCGCTTTTTGATGTCGCGTCAAACACGTATACATAGCCATCGTGCGAAACTTTATCTTTACCTCTGGTGCTAAGGATAGTATTCGCCATAATTTGATCTTGATCTTTATTTTAATTGAATTGTCGAGTTTAGATAATTATTCAAAATTAGTTACTTCCCGCTCTTTTATATACTACCGTACTGTTCTATTATTTTGTTACCAACTTTAATATTCCCAATCAATAATTTAATTGATTGATTCTATATACAGGGTGTCAATTTTTTTTCTAAATTCAAACTAAATTCAAAATCCACCGGTCGAGCTTAGGTTAGTGTTAGGAAACGATATTTTTTTAATGACAGGACCGTTAAAAAGGGGATCCACCGGTCGAGCTTAGGTTAGTGTTAGGAATCGATATTTTTTGTATTATCGCAACATTTTAAGTTGGTAATAAATTTTTACTATATAGATGAAACAGCCTCATATTGTGAGTGGGTTTGAAATCTCAAAAAAAAATTCCCATAGGTTAGGTTACATTTTCTTCTTCTTCTAAAACTATTAATTTTATTATTTAACTTTAACTTAATTTTATATATAATTTAATAAAACTTTAATTGTAACTTTTGATTTATATTTTTTTATCATTAGATCGTCTATGTATATATTAAAAAGAGTAGGTGATAGACTGCATTCTTGCCTTAGCCCTTGATTAGTTCTCATTGATGTAGTTATTTCTTTTCCTGTATCAATAGAGATTTTCGTATCTTTATAAAGGGTTTGTATTGCTTTTATTAGATGTTTTGGATATCCTCTCTTCGTCATTATTTTCCATAGTTTCGATCTATTTATTCGGTCGAATGCCTCTTCATAATCTATGAAAGCTAGATGAGTCTCTAAATTAAATTCTCGTCGTTTTTGTATTATTTTATTTACAGTGAAGACGTTGTCAGCGCAGGATCTGCCTTTTCTGAATCCTGTTTGTTCTTCTAATAGAAGAGCATCCGAGATAGTTTGAAGCCGTTCATTTATGATCTTACTATATAATTTGTATGTGGAGTTCAGTAGACTTATTCCTCTATATAGTTATTTGCATTATGTCTTTCTCCTTTTTTGAATATGGATATTACTCTTGCTTCGTACCATTCGTCTGGTATGGTATATCTTTTCCAGCACATATTGAAAAGGTGTAATATCTGAAATTTAAGGAGCTGGCAACCGTATTTAATTAATTCGGAATTGATGTTATCTATTCCTGTTGCTTTTCTGTTCTTGGTGTTTTTTAAAGCTTTCTCTAGTTCATTAATATCTATAGGGTCTATTTCTGGTGTGTATGTTGTCTCTGATTCTTCTACATTTTCCGTTATTGGATTATACCACATCTCTTGGTAATGTTTTATCCAATCTTCCTTCGTTATTGTATTTATGTTTGCTACGTCTTTCTCTGTTCTATTTAGGTGTTTCATTAATTTATATGCAATTGTTTGACGGCCATGTAAGTCGTTTTCTATTTTACTTATAAAAGTATTCCGCGAATCTTCATGTGCTTTCCTGACGATATTCTTTGTTCTATTTCTTATAGTGTGGTAATTTTTCTTTGTTGTTTCTGAAGGGTTTTGTAGATATTCTTTGTAGACTTTATTTTTTCTTTCAATTGATTCTTTAATCTCTTCGTTCCATATTTTTAATCTTCTTTTTCTTTCGTTCCTTTTGTTTTTCGTCCCCAGCGTTTCATAGGCTATTTGTTTTATGTATTTTTTAGTGGTTTCCCATTCGACGTTGGCGTTTTCCGTTGTTGGTGTTTGTTGTAGTAAATGTGTCATTCTTTCTCGATATAGTGTTCTAACACTTTCTTCCTGTAACAAATGCACCTTGTATACTTGATCTTTTTCAGTTTGAGTTTTCTGTTTATTTTGTTGTTTCTTCCATCTTTCCCACATTTGGATCTTGGATATGACTAGAAAATGGTCTGTATATAAATCACATCCTCTGTATGCTTGAGTATCTATTACTCTTGGTGCCATTTTTTTGTTTACAATTATATAATCTATTAGAGATCGATGGCCTGTTGCTGTCCAAGTGTACTTGTGGATATCTTTCTTTTTGTAGAATGTGTTTGTTATTTTTAGTTCATTAAATATAACCAATTCTCTTACTCGTTCTCCATTGTGATTGATATGGGCTTCTCCATGTATTCCTATTAATTTTTCCACAGGTATATTTTCTACACTCGCATTTAGATCTCCAGCCAATATAATGTGGTCGGTATTGTTTATTTTGGATATCACTTTTTGTACTTCTTCGTAAAATAATTCTGACTCTTCCTGTTTTCCTTCATCAGGTGCATACACTCCAACAATCGTAATGTGTCCTCTATCACACTGAAGTCTTACTGTCATTATCCTTTCGATGACAAATGTGTAGTTTCTTATCATGTTCTGCCATTCTTTGTTTATACTGTTACGGATTTTTGTAATCCATAACTTACGTTCCACCCTGTGTATCATTTGTTCATAAAAGGCGCATTCTATCCGCGCCGAGGTGGGGATTTGTTCAAGACTGCGCAAGGAGTCTTTTGCGAACCGTTGAACTGGCAAGACGCTTGTGTGTCAATTTTTGAAAAGATAAGGGGTGTGAAATTTTTCACACACCGATGTTAATTGGTATTAGTACTGTGTGGCAATCGTAGACTTCTGGGTTACGAATTTAGCAGATACGGAACGTCGATATGGCTACCGGAACACTTTTCGTTCGCGTGGACTAGTTGAGTCTGACATATCTTCGTTGATGGAAAATGGCGGATTTTTCCCTTATCAAGGCTACTTGGTCGGATCTGCTGTTTATGCTAATTTATTTGGTGAGTAACTTTAATGTTGCTTAATTGTTTCATAGTGGTTTATTTCGATTGAGTTCTCTATTTTATTCCGTCCATCCGGAATTTGCCTTATTCAAAATCACCATTGGCCGATGTCATGTTCTTTTGTATTATATTTTATTAATATTTTTTACATTTTGGTCATCTTTTTGTTCTGCATTTTTATTTACAGAATGGTTGCAAATATAAAGATAAGTGGCAGGTTTCAACTTTCTGCACGCCGTGATAAGTTGCAATCATTATCGCACGTTCGCATACGTGGATAATGATACCAATGTTGGAGTGTTATGTTTGATAAACGTAGTAATGACTACTGATTTTATATTATTACGTTTGGTAATTAAACTTTAATTGTGTGTTATTTCCATTAGTTTATGTCGAACGAAGCTGGTAAAATGCATTAGCAGAGAGACTCCGAAATGATCGACATGGGTTCAAATTTCGTATTTGAAATTTTATGTTCCATATTTTTTTCTTGTTTTTAATTATGATTTTATGTTTTTTTATTAAGGCGGCGATGTGCGACCAATGTACAGTGTGTTGCATTTCATCGAGGTCACTACCGTTTGATTTTTATTGTTGGAAGTTCGACGTGATGCCACCGTTTTGTGTGATTTTTATTTTACCACTCGAACGTTATGATTATTTGATTTTGGGGTAGTGATTCTTGGTGTTTATGTCTTTGCCACTGTACTGGTTTTGGTCTGCTACTACACTGTTAACATCCGACATCGCTTATCACATTGCCTTACGATAATTTACCATCTTATTGTTAATTTTATTTTAGTGTATTAGCAAAGCTGCTTCCTTGAGTTTCTCCGAGGCGTTTCATTTGACACGACCCGCGGCCTGCCGCCGCTACAACGAGCTAGCTTATATCCGAGATCAGGGCCCCACGCAAAAAAGTAGAGAATTTATTTTCTGCGTGGACATTATCTGTTCCGAGCTATCTTCTCTTTAGAGTAGTGAGGACAGATATTGTTTCAATACATATAGCGACTCCACAGCATGCTCTTCTAGTTTGTTCAACTCCGCTGTATATCATTACGTAGTCTTTAAGTTCTTTTGTTTCTCTCATTTTCTTTTTTGTTTCTGTAATAACCGCTATTTTAACTTTTCGGGTCTTCAAGATTTGGTTAAGTTCCATTTCGTTTTTCCCAGTCCTGCAACATTCCAGGTGGCTACATTTATTACTTCCGCTATTCCTACTCTTCTGTCCTTGTCCTTGCGTGGTTGTTTATCTTGTAATCCGTCCGTTTTCCGAGGCTCGTTTTGAATATTGCGAGTAAGTTTTGTTTTAAATGAGTGGGATACCACCCCACTGCATAACCCCCTGACTAGGAGGGCCAGGAAACTTTCTGTTAGGGTTATCTACCCTTAGTCGATATGTACTGGTTTTAAGGCGCCAGAAACTCGCCTTTCAGCCTCTTCCGTTTGTTACATAACATCATTAAATGTCATGCATTGCCCAGGGGTCACGTGACTTATGTCTTCGTGGACGTGGAAGTGGGATTTGTTGACAGAGCTGTTGAAGCAGTGAGCATTTCTCAGAGTTTTATTGCTTTACGGGCATCGACTTCCTATAAAGCCTCCAAGACTCTTTGTCTTGGATTATATTAAAGTATTCCTTATTAATTTAATAATTATAATGTAATAATAGTGCAGTTTGTTGTTTTTCTTTTATTTCGGATATGACTATCATAGAGAAAAAGCTGCATACGTCATGGTTTGTTCAAAAACAATTATTTACGTAATTTGTAAGCCATCTTCCTATACTTGCTCTTTCCGTAAAATACTATCTGCTTTGGTTGCTTACCCGTAAATTAGCTATTTCCTGCAACTGTCATCAATAAATTTTTATTTTACAAATTAAATTTTATTATAAATAAGTAATATATTAATTTAGAAAACTATAAATTTCATTTTAATGACAATCTAGAATACTCAATTTTGATATTTTTATACTTTTACTTTTCCCATACATATTATGTATAACACAATTTTATGTATTAAAGAAAGTATCGTCATCCACCCAAAAACCGAAAATCAAAATTTTAGTATTAAATGATTCGTTATGATGCCCTGATACAATTTTTGTTATGTCCGTATGTGTGTTTGTTTCTATGTGCTTTAGTTTATGCCCAGTAAACACATACACGTTAATTACACGATTTAATAACGTGTTTGTGGTTGAAATGACGTTTTACGTTGAAAATATCACGTTATATTTAGGTGATATATTCAACGTTATTTAACTAATAATAAATACACGTACTTAAAACGTTATAGTTAGGTAATATATTCAACGTGATTTTATATTACCTAATTGTAACGTTTTAAGTACGTGTATTTAGTATTAGTTAATAACGTTATAACATTATTAGTTAGTAACGTTACTGAAAACGTTATAGTTAGGTAATATATTCAACGTGATTTTATATTACCTAACTATAACGTTTTACGTACGTGTATTTAGTATTAGTTAATAACGTTATAACATTATTAGTTAGTAACGTTACTGAAAACCTTATAGTTAGGTAATATATTCAACGTGATTTTATATAACCTAACTGTAACGTTTTAAGTAAGTGCATTTAGTATTAGTTAATAACGTTATAACATTATTAGTTAGTAACGTTACTGAAAACGTTATAGTTAGGTAATATATTCAACGTGATTTTATATTACCTAACTATAACGTTTTAAGTACGTGTATTTAGTATTAGTTAATAACGTTATAATGTTATTAGTTAGTAACGGTACTGAAAACGTTATAGTTAGGTAATATATTCAACGTGATTTTATATTACCTAACTATAACGTTTTAAGTACGTGTATTTACAGGTGAATACATTCATACATTTATTTGATTATGGCTTAGCTTTGTTTTTCCTGGTTATTAATTATTGTTTAAATAAGAAATGGGTGTTTTAAATAGGCACAGGTGTACTTCATTTTATTAATTATGTAAATTTTGGTTTAAAATTATAAAACTAAATAGGGGAATTACACGATGACGTGGTGTGTTCATGTGTGGTGGTAGAAGACGGTCATTTGAACCTTAGATTTGAACGGACAAGTGGTATTTTTGTGTTTATTAGTGTTTTGTTAAAGTGAAAAAGTGAATTATTCAAGGTAAGATTCATATATTTATTTGATTTTGGTTAGGTACAAGGGTGTAAATTAAATACATATAGGTTATAGGTATTTTGAATTGATTTAAGTTATTGAAATTTAATGAAAGCGTGGTTGCACAATAATTGCAATGGGTACTTAGTATGTACTACATAGCTTTGTTTGGTTTCTGGTTATTAATTATTGTTTAAATAAGAAATGGGTGTTTTAAATAGGCATAGGTAATTCATTTTATTAATTATGTAAATTTTGGTTTAAAATTATAAAACTAAATATGGGAATTACACGATGACGTAATATTAGCTCTCTTTGTGTTGAATTGTAAATAAGTATCATATTTTATCAAAGTGACACATATTTTTATGTTAGGTCAGTAAATATTTATGCAAACGGTTTTTAACTGGAATAAATATTAATGGTATCATTACAAAATTGGTGATTTTGAATTAAAAATTTTACAAACGATGACAAAGTTGACTCAACATATTGAGCAACATACCATCATTTTGAACGAGTTGGTGAGGAACTCAAGAAATAGTAGCAGTTTTGTAGATATCCAACCGCCAAGCGATCTTCCGACATTCCCCATTTCTGACCTGAAGACATTTGAAAAGTTTGCCGGTTCACTGAAAGGAGACCTATCTCAATACATGGTAAGTATTTGTATCAAAGTTCAAGTTTAATAATTGACATATTGACAATTACTTTTGAAAATAAGTCTGAACTGCCTAAATTATGTACTATTTAGTACTTATATGAATAGTTAGTTACATATTTATCGTTTTAATTAAAGATAAGAAGACTGGCTGATGTGGGGGGATCTGGATTAGAATCGGTAACCCGGCGAATTTTAAAATTTGTACTTACCGACGAAGTAGCTTCGAAGTTCAATTGGAAAGGAAGAGATAAACTCAGTTTTCAGAAGACATCTACCATGTCCACTGTATACGGTGAGATGATGATAATGATGCATTTTTATTGTTTATTCATACATATAATATGCTTTTAGAAGCTGCTAAAAAAAAATTTTCCAAATGACTTAAAAAACGATGTGGTGATAGCAAATGCTGTTAAGGAGTGGCTGAAGCATGCACCCACTAGAATGAAACTGATGGAGGCAAAAAAACCGAAAACACCATCAGTTTCTTAAAAATTTTATAATATAATGTAGGTACCTTGTAAATAACCTTTAATGTGCCAAAACTACTAATATACTTAATAATACATATTATAATTAAATGTTTTTCTTTGTTTACCCCCTACTGTAGTATAGTAACTATAATAAAAATTAAACAATTTTTGGTTAAGAAAAAAATTTATTTGCCTATAATTAACCATTTTGCTTATTGCGACATAACTTTGTAAGTAAGGTGTCTTACACCTATATTTCTGATTTAATTAAAAGCAAAAATAGGAAAGTTTTGCGACTTGTGAAAATCTCACTTGCCTATGGTAAGTACACATATTAATTTCAAAATTTCAGTCACAAGTATGTAGTGGGGTGTTCCATGACTTGAAGTCAACAGGCTTGTTCTTAAAGTAGTTGTGTTATGTCCGTTTGTATCACGGTTTTTAAAGTATTACTTTGACGTTAATCATTTCTGAATCTAACAAAATCCTTATTGTGCTTATTTGGTTAATAAGTACTTAATCACGCCTCAATTATGAGTAAATACAGCCAAACTGTCGTAAGTCGAATTTCTCCATATCTCAAAATTTCAAAAAGAGCTGCAGCAGTTTTTAAATGTTAAAATACTTGACTTCTACAAGTCGAATTTTCTGTAACTCGAGTTTATTTTACTGTATTTTGGAGGTTCTACTTATGGAAGTGCAATAGGGCATGAAACAACAACGTTAATGGGCGATTTTATGTACACGTAAAGAATCACGCAATTGGCGTTATTGTAATGACGTTCTTTCAGCGTGGTAGTATAACAAAAAGATGACGTGTCTTTGTGGTGCAATAAACCTGGTATGTAACACGTTTAATTTACACGTTGCAAACCACGTACTTTGATAACGTTTCTCAACGTCTCAAAATTACCAAAATAACACGTGTATTTTGTGGTGTTATAGTAACGTTTAAAATACGTAATTTTGGACGTGGCAAACAACGTTGAAGTCGGCGACATCGTAACGTTTATGCAACGGTTTGGTACTCGTTTTTTTTACGTTTAATTTACACGTTGCAAACTACGTACTTTGATAACGTTTCTCAACGTTTCAAAATTACCAGAATAACACGTTTATTTTGTGGTGTTACAGTAACGTTTAAAATACGTAATTTTGGACGTGGCAAACAACGTTGAAGTCGGCGACATCGTAACGTTTATGCAACGGTTTGGTACTCGTTTTTTTTACGTTTAATTTACACGTTGCAAACTACGTACTTTGATAACGTTTCTCAACGTTTCAAAATTACCAGAATAACACGTTTATTTTGTGGTGTTACAGTAACGTTTAAAATACGTAATTTTGGACGTGGCAAACAACGTTGAAGTCGGCGACATCGTAACGTTTATGCAACGGGTGGTACTAGTTTTTTTTTTACGTGTTTTTCACGTCAGTGTGTTTACTGGGTGTGGACAAAATAGTATAAATCGCATAGGTTAGGTTCGTACAGGAAGCCTTTTTTAAATTTTGATTCCATTTCATGGCTGTGTTGTTGGAAATACAAAAAAACAAGTTGGAACTTGCTTCAGCAGCGGTTCCTAGGCTTCTATACATACAACTACTTTTCTGGTGTGAAAAGTTGTTGTTATTTTTGGTCGCCATAATTTTATAATGTGATATCAGATAATCCGATAATTCGGAACCGAGAGTTACCAACTTAAAAAATATTCTATATAAGTAAATTTTAGTGACAAAACATTTAGATTTTCAGATTAGTATCTTTATTATCGGATAAAAATTATTTTTTCAGATACCTATAAGAAAAATCTAGCATTTTAAGTTCAAATATAAATCTCAGAATATTTCATTTTTTAAATCTGTGGTAATTCTGATAATCTGAATTTTTAATACCTACCAAGCTAAAAAATATTCTAGTATAGTATAAGTAAAATTTAGTGACAATAAGAGATTTCGATTATCAGATTAGTATCTTTATTATCGGATAAAAAATTATTTTTTCGCATAAAAGCAAAAGAATAGCATTTTAAGTTCAAATATAAATCTCAGAATATTTCATTTCTTAAATCTGTGGTAATTCTAATAATATGAATCTTTAGTAGCAACCTAACAAATCTATTTATATTCGTTCATCCGTCGCTACCAGGCCCGATACATTGCACAGACAACCTCAAACCCACCACAAGGGATTATTGTAAGAACGTATATGTTATTAAATTTTGAAGTGATCAAATATAACACCATGCGTAACTCTTAAGGGGAAACAAAATCTTAAAAATAATGTAACATCACATAATCAGATAATCTGCACCAATTAATTTTTTTGCGATTGGTAATTATCATTTACTATATAAGTAATAACAATCAAACTTTTCCATTCTATTAGAAATTTTACTTCTCTGTAATGTATGGTCCTTTTTTTGAGGTGGACCAATCCTCTCCTTTCTCTTTTATTTATAACTTAACTTCACTAACCACATCAATAAAAAATTATTTTTTCACATCAAAGTAAAACAAGTAGTTTATATAGGGAGACCTCTTCGAAAATATCTTTAACTTAGTAAATTTCTTTCGAACATTTGCGTATTTATAAATTGCATTAGCGAATCGAAGCAACGGATTAACAGATTAACGCAATACTATATAGACGAAGTATTTAAAATATAACAACGTATCAGTTGATCAACGTTATGATTGGCTCTGAAACATGCGGACGGACACGAAGCCAGACCATAAGGCTTCTTTCTATACCTTGTATAGAAGCCTAAAAGTAGCGCACTGGCTACCCAGTTCTTAGACCTCTATACACACAGAGTATTTCCAACACGATTTGAAACGCTCTGTATGATTTTGAATTATGCGGACGGACAGACGGACGGACGGACGGACAGACGGACGGACGGACGGACAGACGGACGGACGGACGGACAGACACGGAGCCAGATCATAAGGCTTCTTGCTATACTTTGTATAGAAGCCTAAAACAAAAGCTAGATGATATCTTTAAAGACCATTGTTTGACCTTCCTTTGTCAGTCAGAAATTAATAATAGTTCGGTGAATAAAAACACTAGAAGCGTCTAAAACTTTAGCCTAAATACAAAGCTATAGGAATAAAGAAAACAAAAAGAATTAATGGAGTACCGACAAAAAAAATTTAGTAGTGTTTTTTTACGTAAATACGATCCTTAGGATGTCCTTTGCCTTGTAATGTGGTTTGATTTTTCTAACAGCGGCTCATTTCGATGTAATTAAATAATGAAATTCAAATAAAATAGAATTATTTGTTCGATCTGTGACATCACTAACATTACTTATTCGGTCTTGCTTAGAGATGCCGTGCAAAGAGGCATTGTTTGTATTGCACGTTTGTATTGTTATTATAAATGTCAAAAACATTTGCGGTTTGGAAGGTGTTTAGAGTTCCAATGTGTAGAAATCATTTCTATTTCGTATTTTAAGACGTATTTCTGCATATTATGAATGTCCTTAACACGTGTTTACTCGGTTACTGGAGTTCTGTGGAGTTGTTTATGTGCGATAAATTTTATTGTTGTGTAAAATTACACTCCATATAGGTATAGTTTTTAAGAAAATAGTTACATAAATTTTACTAATAGTTTTACTAAGTAATATTACTAATTTAAACATTTTACACGTTATTTTATGTAAATATGGCTAAGAATTTTGTGTTATTTTACATACATTTTTTACAGTGATAATTCAAATATATTTGATTTTCATTATTTAATTACATCGAAATGAGCCGCTTTTAGAAAAATCTAACCATATTATGTACATGGAAAAGGACATCCTAAAGATCGCATTTACGTAAAAAAACACTACTAAATTTTTCTTGTCGGTACCCCGTTATGGTTTCTAATACAGTTTTAAATGGTTTCCAATTTAGTTTATTATTACAACCTCATTCGTTTTACGGAAAAATAATTTTAATCTTAAATTTGAATGGCGAAAGTTGGGGAAAGTTATGCAATGTCCGTATAGACAATTTCTTTAATAAAATTTAATTGTTTTTAAATAAATAACTAATTTGCTAACTTGATTCGTTGCACTCTTACAACTGAATTAGGTAAATAGCTATTTAATTTACAAGTTAAAAACTAATTAAATATTTAACAGTTTATGCATAATATTATTAAAGCGGAATTTTTATAAAATTTAATAAGACGCTAAAAATATGTTATACGAAACTATATGGAAATTACCTGAAAAACACGCTTGTAATGGAAAAAGGTGTACATTTTTTACTCTGCGGTTGGTTTTATTTTCATAATAACTTCCTTGTCGATGATGTTAGTGCATTTTGGCAGTAGCGTTTAACACTTATTACTATCCGAATTCCTTAGGTATGGAATGTATTGTAATCGGGTAAAATTTGCCCCCCCCCCCCCCACTTTGTAATCGGTAATAGCAAAGCTCAGTTTCCTTTTACTCCTACAAATCAAAAAAGAGCGCATCGACAATCATTAAATCATTAAATTGACGCGATAATATAGATAGCAATAAATTTCCTTCGAAACGATTTCAGCAATCTAATACAGCTTGCATCACAGAAGAATTATTTATTTATAGTATAACACACATGCACTTGTAGAAGTTAAAATGCTAGGCAATTAGTCGGATTTCAATAAAAAAGTAATCATTATTATTGTAACCAGTTATAAAATATTGAAAAAATATAAATGAATATGGAATAATAATAAGTAATAATTATAGGTTGATTTATTTAATTTACTTAATTGGTAGGGATGTTGATATAATGGTAGATCATACAGTGTGATTTGAGAATTATTTTAATTGACTAGGTATGTGTAAATAAATTGCATATACCTATAAATAATGTAAAGAAATCAAAATAATTATTGTGGGCAATTTTTATAATGTAAATAAGAAAATAGAAATAAATGGATTGAATCTGGAAAGAGTTGAGAAAATTAAATATTTGGGTGTGATAATTGATGAAAATTTAACTTTAAAAGTCATTCATAATAAAGCGCGATTCAATAGGAGGTGTCATTTTGAATTGCGCAGAATTTTGGCTTTATAGATTTGATAGTGCCATAGAGGTATATGATAGATTCTTTGTATGATAGTGCTCATATTTGACATACGTTATTGGCAAATAGTGCGATTTGATCATGGAACGTCACACGATCGAGACGATACCTTATAGTTATGGTGAAAATACATTACCAAAATTGTGAAAAGTTTACAGTTACAATTCACAAATTTTGTGAAATTTTGGATAAAAGAAGCGCACCTTCAATCAATTAATGAACATTAATCGTTCTTGTTATCGTGACATGTTAACAAATTTTTTGTGGCCAAAATTAGTTGACGTCGGGAATCTCGAGGATTTGCGGTTTCAACAAGATGCATCAGTATGCCATCGAGCAAACGAAACAATAATTTATTCCGAATTTATTCCATTAAAAATTCGAAAATTGCGTTATCTCTCGACGTACTGATATCAATTGGCCTCTTTGATTTTGTAATTTCACGCTTTAGGATTACTTGAAGAGGAAAGTCTATTTTGACAAACAAAGGATTTCAGACCTCAAGAGTAATATTCGATGTGAAATTGCAAACATTGAGTGCGATTTATGAGAAAACGTAATTGAAAATTACAGGTTTCAAGTAAATCAAAATAAATGTATGCGAATAATTCTTAAATGTAATAAATAATAATATGTACACCACTATTAAAAATATGTTAGATTGTTTAAATATTATTATCATAGAATGAAAAATAATTTATAGAACTATTATTTACATTTCTTGATGAAGTGTTTCTGATTGTGTTAATAATTTGCCTTCATAACAATAAAAAACAGGATACAGGCACATCAAGGACCAGTTTAGCAAGCTACTTTAATATGTAAAAACCAATTATGCTCACCAAACTAATTTGAAAATAAATGGTAAAAAATTTAAAAAAAATGGTGGAAGAAGAAGCTGTACTTTAGAAGAGTGCCTGAATATTTAAGTAGTTTATTAAAATATATGAAGGAAGAACATGAATTTCATACTAGAAAAAGTTAAGATTTTGCTATTGGTCCAGTTAAAAAAGGGGTAACAGAAAAATCATTGTTTTGTAGGGTTATTCATAGTTATAATTAGTGATGGGACTAACGAATAAAAAACTATCGAATTATTCGATAGTTAGACTTTATTCGAACTATCGATAGTTTCTTTTTTTTTAGTTACTAAAAACTATCGAATGAATTTTTAGTAACTAAAACTATTCGGATAACTTTTTAGTTACTAAAAATATTCGAATAACTTTTTAGTTACTAAAAATATTCGAATAACTTTTGTTGGGAATGCTTTGTTAAGCTTGATATTTCTTTTTGGGCGTTTTGTTATGAACAATGTAAATGCAAAATTGCTTATATTATAGTATTTAATTGTTTATTATCGGATTACCAACCGCAAAAGGAAGGTAAACAGTGTAAACACTACCTTAAAAAAATTTATTGGATATTTTTTATTCGCTAGTTTTTATTCGATAGTTTTATTCGGTAGTTTTTATTCGATAGTTTTATTCGATAGTTTTTATTCGATTTGATGTTTAGCAACTACATTTTTAGTTACTAACTATCGATAGTAAAAAAAAATAGTAACTAACTATCGATAGTCAAAAAAATTCGATAGTGCCCATCACTAGTTATAATAGCCAACCTATAAATATTAAAACATATAAAAATTTGAAAGAAAATAAAAGACTATTATGCCAATATGTTAAGTATTTGTCAATGTTTGTATGTTTAAATATTGTAATTTATAGCTGATGCTAAATAAAGTTATTATATTATATAATGGTCCACTTCTGTGAAGCAGAAGGCCGAACCAACATTGCCTTTTGATCTGACCTAGTAAGAATATGAAAAAATACGCTCGACTATTTATACGCCTGTTATACCGGATACGCCTATTTGTTGTACAAATATTACATAAATTTACTAATACCTAGTCAAGCAACTTTTGTCGGAGTTTTTCTACAAGATAATAACAAACTGTAAACAGCTTTTACAAAAAAAATTAAGATGTGGTATTGTATGCAGTGAATGGTAAATAATGCGGTTCCGTAAATAATATTCTTGTGAGATATTAACAACTAGGTAATGCAAAATACTTGTTTCTTATATGTACCTACATAATAAAATTGTAAACATACCTACGTAAAGTTTATTGCTTTTTGTTCAATTAGTAACGTCACGTCAGTATTTTTATATGATATTTTGATTAACGTTATTACTACATAATATAGTATAGGTTAACTATAAATCTTTTTAAACAAAGTCGTCTACATTGTGCGTAAAATAGAACAGAAAAACTGAATTTTGTATAAATTTATAGATATTGAAAATCATTATTAAAAAAATCTTTCGTGATACTTCATGGCACGGAGAATTTCTAGTGGGTTTACATGTGCATGTATTCGCCAGTACCAGTTTATGCGCGAGTTGAGCTTTAGCACCAGTAAAAATTTACATATGAAAGCTAATTTACTACGCCAGTGGAGAATCATATATATGTTACGGTCAATGATGTGAATTGGGCATTGACGTCAATGGCCGGACAATGACGTCATCAATGCCCATTTTTGCTGGACATTGACGTCATTGTCCGGTCTTTGACGTCAATGCCCGTTCACGGTGGACAATGATGTAAATATTTTTATCTTATTGTAATATTTACGTCCTTGGCCGGTCAATAACGTTATTGGCCAAAAGTGAACGGACAATGATGACATCAAAATTTAATGGATAGGAAGCAAAACCAAATATGTCGAATTTTGCTTATTTTGCGATATTTATTTTTACAGATCGTCCATCAGTGAAGTATTACAATGTTTAATAATTTATTAATAACAATTTTTAAAAATAATATTTTTATTATCATCACGTTTTGTTTGAATCGTTAAGTTAATGCTTTCATTAAATCGCCTACGCATTTCATTGAGATCCATGGTATCCATTTATCTTCTGTTCGTTAGAGGTCGTCCATAAATTACGTCACGCAAAGAAAGGTAATTCAAAAGTCAAAATATTGTTAATTGATTAATTAATATAAAATTTGTGTTAGCATTAAAATTTAAATAAGTGATATAAAAATATTACGCAAAGTTCGGAATGTTTCGATTTAGTGCACCAAAAAAACGGATAATGCATGTCCATAAATTTCATGAAACCAATCACGAAGCAATGATGAAGATTTATCCAATCTAAAAAAAAATAAAAATTATTTTATTAAAATTGTAACAAGTCACGATGGGCTGAGTACAGACCTGTAATCTTAGAAGGTCAAAATGGTATTGATTTTTGCATCGACCAATAATAAATAATGACGAAAAATCAAGAGGCTATGATTTTCGAGGCGATGAAAAAAGAAACAATTGAAATTGCTCTACGTTTGATTAACGATAAATGGCGTTGTGTTTTATCACTGCGAGTAAAAATAATTAAAAATACAGAAAATTTAAGTAAAGTCGACGAAAAGTAGTGAATATTAATATAAAAAGTGTACTTACCTTGTAATAAATTGTTTTCCAATCGAAATTATAAAGGATTTAGAATATTTTTACAAAAAACGAATTTCAACTACACGTGGTTTTGTACAAGGCACCAAGAAAGTGATCCGTTGATATCAAGATAAGAAATAACCATCGGCGTGTCGAAGTTTAACAATCTCATGGTCAAACATCTTATGCATAAGAAAAACCCTAGAGCTTATAAAGGTAAATTCCCATTAAACTTTATTTTCGTAATAAAACTCAGTGAAAATTTCGGGCAACATAAACGCGTGCTTTTCTTCGTTAATGTTAAGAATTTTTATTAATAGGATTAATATTAAGAACTTTTTACTTGATAAACCATTTATTTACTTTATTTTGTGTAATAAAAATATAATTGTCTTTGCAACGGAAGATATTTTTTTTACCTGTTCCGAACACCAAAAATTTGATTTAGCATTACAGTTATTGGTCCCGGAACGAACCCAGACTGAGAGAGGTAAGTCCATGCACACCGAGACAGTTAAAGCCGAGGTATTATTATCACATTATTTGTAAATTGTGTAAAAGTTAAATATTTCTATCGACGGGGTACATTTATGTTAACCAGCAACAAAGCATTTACAATAAAAACGTGTGGTCCTATTAGCAAGGGAAATATCAGAGCATATTTTGGCTAGCCCAACGTGAGGCAGTATTAGGAGTCAAAGCTCATTGCATATTTTGGAGCCCAACGTGAGGCTACGACATCTCATTGCATATTTTGACAGCCCAACGTGTGGCACTCTTAGTTGATTCCGTTCATTGCATATTTTGGAGCCCAACGTGAGGCAGTATTAGGAGTCAAAGCTCATTGCAATATACATAGTAGTTCAAATTAAAATTTATAACTGACGTATATATTTTTATAAGTACTAGTTTAAACATGCATATTTTATTGACAACAGCTACACGTGCCAATTTTATTTTCGCGTCGGAATAAATACATATTTGTTAGAAACTAAATAACCAGATAATACTGACTCCGGCCCTGATCACTCTGGCCCCAATAACGTAGAACTTGACCCTGACTATAGTATTACTACTATTTGCTACTATTAACAAACTATTGGAAAGACTGGAAAATTAAGTATCTTCGATTTTTTTTAGATTGAATGTTCTAAATGAAATATTTGAAGTTGGTTTTTCAATGTGTTTCTAACAAATATATAAAAGCTATAAATAATATAAATTAAACGAAAATTATAACATTAATTATTCAGAATTTTTTATAAGCCAATGGACTAGAAATATCAAATCTGGATGTGTGTAAGCACGAGCGGTTCCAAACTAAACCCAAATATTAAACGTAGGATAAATAGTTGCATTGATGAGTTCTTGGATCGATTGTATAATTGCCAATTTTTAATAAAATTATTTTGAATTTGATATTTTGGAAAGTTAAGGTTGGCAACCCTGATTTAAAAGGGTATAATATGTAAGTCCATGTGCCAGGACAATTGGGGGTCCTAGCACCCCCACAATTGGGGGTGAGTTGCGCTCGCAAAATACTCCCCAATGCCACTTTATGCTATGCTATTGTAAAGAATGAATTAAGTGCGAATATAACATAATTAAATAATGAAAATTCTAATAATTGATTATAATAACGACGATTAGAGATATTCCCAAGTTTTATTGGATTTTGTTTATACATATATGTTACCCTTAATTTGAACATCGCTTTAACATACATAGTATAATGTGCATGCAAGAAATTGCAATAAAAGTACGCTAGTAAGCGTTTACAGGTGCATGTTATTGTTCTTCGTGTATCATTTCAAACTGGCACCAGCGCATTCATGCATAATATTATGTAAAACGGATCCTCGCCGATTTAGAAATCTTTCTCTGTACGCATCAATCGTAGTTGATTGTAGTGTAATATAAAAACCGTACGGAACTCGATGATTGATATTTTTAGAAATTCTCACGAATCATTTGCCATTTTATTGATTGCGACTAATCTATTTGATATATGTGCATACAATTTGTAGTACTTTCTTGAAAATGAAAAAGGACATTGAAATGAAAAGAAGGCCTCCTCCTTCTGTCTCATTCCACGAACTTAAAAATCTCACCTCATTTAAAGTAAATTTAATTTATATTTTTAACTTTGCAACAGGGGGGATCATTTTACCCCATCTGTCGGGTTAAAATCAACTTTATTTATTATTTTAAATATCAGTCGTTAAAAATATCAAAACAATTCAAAGGTTAGAAGAAAGGTGTAGCTACCAAAGGGGAAAACATTAGATTATTTTAGCTTCCAGAGCAATTTCTTCCTTAGGGGAATCATTTTATCCCACTCTTCGCTACTATAACAATAATCTTTGCCTCTAGCTGAATTAAATGCTTCAGATTTTGCTTCTAACCCAGCAGATACAGTTTCACGTAAAATATTTATACGTCGATTCTGGTCATTCTTTATCTCTTAAAGGTAATAACACTTTAAAGGAAAGTTGTGATTCAAATAAAATAGTTAATTTTTCTTGACTAATTTAGTCAAACTAACGTTTAAAGGCATTCAAGACTTAAAAAAGATCAGAATCTGCACATTCGGTTAATATACAGTAATAAACTTAGTAAAGCTGTATAATAATTATAAAAACTTATTATTACAAATGGTATAAGAAGATACTTAATTGTCAATTTAGATGAACAAGTAATAATAATAGGATGTGAGTAACGTCTGCAAAATAAAAAATGTATTTTCAACTAATTATAATTAGTATAGCCTTGTGCAGGCAGAAATCATCATATATGTAATATAAAAATTTAATAATCATTTTTGTGTAATTATTTAGATATTATAAAAGTATTTATCAATTTACGTAGAAGAAATTATTGGTCTTGCACTTTAATCAGTATTTTCCAATTTTTGTTATAACATCTTAATTTTACGCAACAATAAATAATTAATATTTTGCAAATTTTTATTTCTAATAATTTATATATTGTATTATTTATTATATTTAAATAATAATGAATTTTTTTTATGTACAGACCGACTCATTAATTTAATTTATGACAATTATTAACAACTCTTACGTTTGTTTTCTTTATTGACCGAAGATGTGAATATTACAGATTCTCGAAACGCGTCTCGATGTTTATAATTAAAAGGACAATTTGGAGAAAATTACTGAATTTAATAATGAAATTACTGAATGTACAGTTGCGCTCAAATAAATTGTCACCTGCATCATTAGTAATAATAGTAAGAATAAAGCTTAAAATCACTAGCAAATAAGTGCATTTTAAAATACATCCTCTCTTTTAATTTTAATACAACTTTCTCTTTTTACTATAATTTGAATTATCTGTCAATGTCATAATGTTGGGTTATGTAATGAAAATGTTTATAAAAGGGACCTTATTATAAACATCTTTTCGTGGAATTTAATTTACTGATTATTAAATAAAACTGAAAGATGTTAACAATGAAGATATATTTTAAATAAATGAATTGATCATTTATATGTCTGTATGTGAGTGTGTCCGTGCTGAAATTTTGTGTGCGTTCTAACTCCAAAACTAATAATAATTTCAAAACCAAATTTCATATTTACATAGTATGATATTAAGAACTGATTAGATTTTGGTCGAAATTGGTTTACAGGAAGAAAAAATTTTTGTTTGACGTACCGACACAAAAAAATGTTATCATAGCGATGTCCTTTGCCATGCAACATGATTAGATTTTTTTTGCGCAGCTCATTACCATGTAATTAAATAATGAAATATTAAATTAATAAAGCCGTTTGAGTAGGGTGTGACATCACTATTTTTGAAATTGTATGGCGTATGTATCGTAATGTTTATATTTGAATGCCATGATTGCAGCTTGACCATTAAAAATCTAACAATTTACACATAACATAACATAATTTCCTAGCTTTTTATTAGAACAAAATCAAACATTTATTGTTTGAGTTATTAATATCCGTGAGCTTTCACTAGAAACTCCGCCAATTAAAACGTCCCTGGCAACATATTTTTATTTTAAAAAACTTGGACGGTGGAGCAATTCGAAGCTTCAGATTTTGACTTTTTATTTTTGTCTTTTTGTGAATGTCTTCAACGATTAAACTATTAAAGATAAAAATATTATGTCCTAGACTTTCTTGTAGCAAATCCAATTCTCTACAAAATCATTTTTTTCGTATCTGGTATGGTTTAAGCAGCGCTTCAAGTGAACGCTCAAAGAACTTTATAACTCGGTTAATAAATGCTTGACCTTATTATTTAATTACATGGAAACGAGTTTCAAAAAACTAATCATGTTACATGGTAAAGGACATCCTTTATCACATGGCAGAGAACATTATATGGATCAAACTTTTGTAAAGAATACAACAAATATTTTTTGTCGGTACCTCATTAGATGGGTCTAATCATTTTACCCGTTTTAGTATACCACGTATTGGAAAAAGGTATTACCAATTTTTAAGAGTACATAGAACTCATCGAAACAAATAAAAAGAGGTTTGTAAACATTAGGTTCAAAAATCATTTATTTGTTTAAGTATTGTGATTTAGCTAAATAATATTGAGTTAGCATTTTTCTCATGGTATATACATGTACCTACCCATAAATATAGGAATTATTTAAGACCATTTTTGGAATGATGTTTGGATCTGTGTGTGATTTTTTCGTCTACGATTACAGATAAACGCGTGCACCGATTGAATTGGTTAAAACTCTGTATTTTTAGCCGCTTTTTAACAGACTGAGATTATGTTTTGCGTCTGATGATATTCAACACTTGACATTTAGCTCTAACATTCGTGTAAAATGGAAAAAGAAAATAAGCGTTTTTAAAATAATGTGAGTTGCCTTGGATAAACAACCGCAAGAAATTGTTAAGAATAAACAGATGCAATTAATATAAAACCGTATAAAACAATGTTGAACATAGTTAATGGGAAAGTAATGTGTTACGTCAGATATTTTATAATGACTTGTTTTATTATAAAAAGATATTATTCATATCGTTTAGGTTTAATAATTTTCTTAGCGTTTACATTTTCATATAATCATTCAGGCCTGATGGGCCTAATGCAACTTCATCATTGTAGTTGTTTCCTGGGAGCTAACCCTAGCGTTGTTTAAGCTCGTGAAAGCAAACGTAAGTTTAAGTACGTTGCTGACGTGATAGATTAGGGAATGGGACTTTTCGGCGTCGCCGATTCGGCGTAGCTAGTTCGGCGCCGCCGGTTCGGCGTAGCCAGTTCGGCGCAATACCGTTTCGGCGGGAGGACGATTCGGCGTGAGGACGGTTCGGCGTGAGGACGATTCGGCGTAGACCATTTAGGCGCAAACCCGATTCGACATTAAGACGATTCGGCGCCAACCTTTTCTTCGCTAACCTTATTAATAATTCGAAACCCTTTTCACAAATTTAAAATATTCTCATTTTCAGTCAAAAAGCGGCTCTATAGAAATATTACAAAAATTATATTTGTAGAATTTGTGTTAGTGGTATTCGTAAGTTTCACTATATGCCTGTTTACTTTATTTTAATGTTTTGATGTGACCTGGATACATTTTTGGTTTTCCGTAATTTATTGAATTCCATAATTTGCACATAAAACCATTTTGTTCTACAAATACAGCTTTTGCGAAAAGTATTAGGCCACGTCTACATTTAGAATTTGAATTTTTTAAAATTTACCACCTAGAAAGATTTCTACGATAAATAATCAAAGGAAAAAAATTAATAGTATAAATTTTAGTGGTTTAACTGACAATATATCACCTACATACTCGTATATAAAAAATATTACATATTCAAGCTAATGTGCTAATGATTGTATGTAGTTTTACAAACGCGAATTGAAGTTTAATCTATGGTTAAAATTATGAAACAATGCAGTAATTTTCCATTAAGAATTTAATTATAGTATATTATTTTGAAAACACTGAAAATTGAATATTTTCTGGATAGAACAATTATCAAATTTTATTGTACCTACTTGTATCATTCCGCCCAACACCTTACCAAATTTTAAGCAGGTCTTTCAAAAGCTTTCCGTTTATTGCCTATATGGCGGATTTTAAGCAGGAAATTTGAGATTTACCAAATATTCTGAAGTTGAATTAGAACAATGCCAATGCACTATTTGTTCTTATAAAGAAATTTATATCTATTTTTGTTAAAATAATAAATTTTAAAATATATGATTTTTTAATTAGTTTATTAATTAAATTAATATTAAATTAAACTTTAAAAATCAAATATAATATAATTCTAGGCCCCGTATACGGGTATTTGCTTTAATTACGTAATAGTTTTTTTAAGCGATATCAACAAACGACCGGAGAATTAATTTTGGGTAAAGTATGAAAGGAACTAATGAACATTAAACAACGCTTTTAAAATTAAGCAAAAACTTAAAATAATTTTTTCAAATACTATCTTATTTGGCAAAAAAATGCTATACTTGTAGAAGCATTTTCATGGCTGTATAGATTTTTATGCTTTTAGCAGGGGAAATTAAATATTAAATCTAGCGATTTGTATTGGTTGGTACAAAAATCTATGGCTCCCTTCTTGTGATATACCATACATTAATTGCATACATTAAAATGAATAGGAAAATCATTTCACGCCGAATTGTCCTTGCGCGAATTGTCCTTGCGCCGAATCAGGTCGCGCCAAAATGGGCTCGCGGCGAATTAGTCTCACACCGAAACGGCGGCGCCAAATCGGGTGTACGCCGAAAGGGCGACGCCGAACTGGCTACGCCGAATCGGCTGCGCCGAAAAGTCCTAGACCCGATTGATTAGTGATCTATCAATGATAGTCGCGGTTCAGGTTTGACTGAATGGTACTTTTGTATCACTAAAAATGTATCCAATGACAAACTACAAAAATAATAAATTCACTTAAATAATTTTATTTTATTACATTGAACAGTGAATTAATCAAATCAAAAGAAATCTCTAAAATATAACCAGAATTCTAAAAAGAAATAGCTGCATGAGAACTTCAAATTTAAATAAAACATTAAAAAAATTGATGGAATGTTTTCGTAATTATTTTTTTATGAAAGTAAATTTAATGCCATTTATAATTGGAAAATGATTTTCGGGATGTGACCACCACGACTAATCGTTACGAAGCGCATCCGATCAGTCCAATTTTTGACCACTTTTTCCGATATTTCTGGCCTTATTTCATAAATGGCTTGCTGAATATTGACCTCCAATACTTCCAGAGTTGTTGGTTTGTTAGCATAAACCATGGATTTAACATACCCCCAAAGAATACAATCTAGAGGCGTCAAATCACACGATCTTGGAGGCCAATTGATAGGACCATTTCTTGAATTAATGTTGTCACCAAATTGTCCTTTCAATAAATCGATGGTTCCGGTGGCTGTGTGGCACGTAGCACCATCCTGCTGGAACCATAAGTTATCGATGTTTAATTATTGGATTTTTGGAAACAAAAATGTATTGAGCATGTGTCGATATCTCACACCATTCACCGTAACGGTAGCTTATGAACCGATGATGCCGTTGGCGTGTATTCCACACCAAACAGTCAATTTTAATGGATTCAATGGAGTCTCAAGATAATGTTCCGGATTGGTCTCAGTCCATATATTGAAATTTAGCTTGTTCACATACCCATTCAGCCGGAAATGTGCCTCGTCACTGAACAAAATTTAACGGTAAAGAAATGGATCCACTTCCAAATGGTTATGAGCCCCATCTGCGAACGCACGACGCAATCGATGATCATTTAGGCTTCAATTCTTGAACCAACTGGATCTTGTAAAGATGTAAACCAAGATCTCGATGTAGAATTTTCTATGTAATTGAGCACGATGGAGAATTGAAATGTTTTGGTTCACTTCCACACTTTCACTCACAGGAGCGATAGTTTCTTCGGTACGCACATTTCTTTGTCTTTTTGGTGGTCTTACATCATGCAATGAAGAAGTGGTACGAAATTTATCCATCACCGCACCAATAGCCCGCTCAGAAGGTCAATTTTCACAATTTGGTAGCGTTGTTCTGCCGTCATAAGTAAGAAGGCAGTAAGTCAATTTTTTTCGAAATTGAGTTTTATATAGATATAGATGCGCTTTTTACGCTGATTTCAAAAATATAAAAAACTCAATTTCGAAAAAAATTGACTTACTGCCTTCTTACTTATGACGGCAGTGTTCAAGTGTTAATTTATTCATTATTGAATGGCAAACCTTTCTGAACACAAATGTCAAAGAACTGTCACTTTGACAAACTTCATTCAAAAGTTATCCCTATTGAAAGATCTCATGCAGCTAAAGAAAACACCCATATAATTTAACTTTTCATTTTTGTTTAAATTTAGCGAAAAAATTTGTGTACAAGTTTCTAAAAATAAATATTACATCAAAGCTAATCATTCGTACCTCGTGAACAAAAATACGTCGCTCAACAATAGGAGAGATGTTAAACAACCCTAGCAGGGGCTCGATGGATAACATTTTAGGTGATACACCTTTCTAAATAGTGGATTGGATAGACAAATTGAAAAGGAAAACAACCTTAGAAATGTATTTGTAACAAGTTTTACGATCATTATGAATGTAATCTACAAATAATCTCTATAAAATGTAAAAATATTTGATGCAATGGCCTTGCAGTTGAAGGCCCGATTTAAATTTTTTTAAATATTGTATTTATATAGATACATATGTACATATCTAGTTTGCTTTGTTAAATTCATTATTTGAATCCACTAAAAAATAAATGCAATTACATTACGTAATAATTAAAAATACAAGGTAAAATGTTATTTTATATTAACTTGAGTTTTTTCAAATATCTATAAATATTCATAATTGTTATAACTTTTTTTAATATAATATGTAATTCTATTAGTATAATGTTAACTTATTAGAACGACAAATTAAAACATCTAAAGAAACCTTCTTCTTCATCATCTTAACCATGTAAATTAATAAAAACCAATTTTAGTGTTTTAAATTTTTAAATAACGAAATATTAATTTAATTTGTTATTATTAATATTTAATAATTTATTTCAATTACTTTTATGAGCATAATTGGGTTTTACATCTAATAAGTTAAATTGGTAGGTTGACCTTCGATATGCATGTAATCCTACTTTTTTATTGTAATGATAATCTGCCGTCCAAAGCAAAAAGGGCGTAACTTTAGATAGTTTTGAGAAAAACGCAAAAAACTAATCACAGATTATCTCTCACAAATCAATAACTACATAATATATAATAATTATTATGTTTTGTATCAATATCGTTCCATTCTACAATTGTCGTAAACGCTTTCAAAAGTCTTTCGTAGATTTCAGAAATTCTAAAATCTTAATTTTTGAAAAATCGTACTTACGGCTCTTTTACTTTGGACGGCAGAGATAGACCGACGGTTAAGAAATTTTAGATTCTATTACTAGAAATGAATTAATTATACATTTTTTAATACTTTTTAATATGGTGTGAACAGCAGTTAGTGCTAAAGACTTCGTTCAAGTTTGGTCATACTGGACGTCAAACATTAAAACTCACGTCAGTCAAACAACCTAACTCATTGAATTAAGCAAGAACTAGACGAATACAAAATTATACACACAAAAAATACCGCAGTGAACTTTAACCCTGCAAACCTGAATAGGTGCTACACGAAGAATTCCACTCCAAACTTCAAAAAAATTGAACCTTAAACGCCAGAAATGTAGCATATTACACTCACTAAGACAAATGTAAACTCTTTACTGACCACCCTCAAAAGACGTTTCAACCCCATAAACTAGACGACATTAGCCACAATTTTCATGTAGCTGTAACTGTGGTTGACTACGCACAAAATCTGAAAAATATTTCTCCTAATGATTTAATTCCTTATGTGTTTCTAAAAAAGCAAAGTGAAATAATTCTATAGATCTAAATTTTTTTCTGATACGACATGGTGATAAGACATGGATAAGACATTATGTTCAATAATTCTGAAAAATAATCTTACCAACCAGATACGCCTTATAAACATTTTTATGTTTTAATTTATTTCAATATTTACTGGTTGTAAAACTTTTCATTCTTTGTTGATATTTGTTTATCAAATTCAACATAGATTTGATTATGTTTATTTACAAGTCATTAGGTTAACGAATTGCCCGTCTATTAAAAGTAGTTGAAGATTAAACTGTGCTTCCATCGCTTTACCTCAAATTCAGAAAATTCTATTCCACTATTCATCTTTGGAAATTATGGAACAGGGTTGCGAAGCCAAAATTGACCGTGTTCTTTTCCTGAACATTTTGAATATTTATATCGAGACAAAACTCAACTAAGAAATACATAATATTCAGAAAATAATTCGACGACCATATATCTTACTTAAGCTTCTCTATTGATTGGTCAGAAGGAAATATTCTGCTCTTAGATAGGACTGTTGTAACCTAATTTATAAAAAGGTTATTGGACTATCAGCAATGTACGTATACTTATGTTTGGTTTCATAAAACATTTAACAAGTAGTTAAAATTACCGAGAATCAGGAGAAACACAAGCAAAGTAAACTTACTGCCTTAGCTACTACCATCACATCACATCTAATGTTTGTTTAAGAATAGTGGGGGGGGGGGGCACCGAAGAAAAATTATGCATCGAAATTGCAAAATTTGTATATTTGCAAAAAATCCTGAAATGTGTAGGAAATTGAAAGAATTGCAGACACGTATTTGTAAACAATTAGTATAGACATTTACAATATCTTGTACATCAAAATTACTGACTGGTGACCCCCCCCCCGGTTATAGGTTAAAAAAATTTCCGTAAGATAAATATTTATGAAGCGTCGTTATTTAACATAACCATAACCTTCTGGGTACAACGACCCACTCCGATATGTGTCAAATGAATTTCCTAAAATTTTTTTAAATAAAAAATAAACTTATAATTATTTCTTTCTTATAGACAAAAGAGTAAAAGGAAACTATTTATAAATATGCGTATATTTTGTAATAAATGATTCTTTAAAAAACGTGATTTTATATTATGGTTTTTATACTGCTGAGAGCTGAATTGGATATTTTTCTGTGTAACTTGGATAATTTGTATTTAATAATTTTTGTAAAATGTGATAAATTTAACATTGTTATAATAATATGTATCTATATATTTTGAAAATTTGTGAAATTGTGAAAACTTTTGATTATTAACGAGAATGGGGACTTGATAGTTATAAACAGTGGAATCAGTAAATAAATAAATTTATGTAAATCTTATCAGGGTGAATTTCAAAAGTTTTTTTAAAACAATTTAATTTTAAACGTGTGACGTTTCGGAAATTGAAATTTTTGTTTTGTTTATAATATGAAAGGTGTTAATTAATTATATAATGAGGGGTTTATTTTGATTTTTTTGCACAAGGATCCAACAAGTTATTGTTATGACTTTCTTGCTGATATTTTAAATATTCTCATAAATTAATAATTTATGTTAATATAATAATTAATATTTTAAAAGATTGTTTAAAGAAAAAAAACTAAAATATTAATTTAAAATTTAGTTATCTAAATATCATAGTTTGTTTATGCATATTACCTCACCTTTAAGTATACGGCCTTCTTTTGTGCAAGGTCCTTTATCCAAAATGCATTTAATATACGATTTCATTAATCTATCACTGTTCAGAACTCCATCAATATCAAAATCATCATATTCTGTTGTATAAAGATCTTCACGTTTCACCCTATTTACATTTTGGTGATCAACTAGAGATTCTTCTTTTATTGTAAACGAAGACACATTAATTATAAATGCAATGAAAGTAATTGTATAAACTAACAAATAATGGGTGTTCATTTTTCACGTTTGCGAAATTAATGATCACCTCTGGTTAATAATTTGCTACTAAGGAGGTTTTATAGTGTTGGAAGCTTTAACTTCAATTACATGATTTTTCAAGGTGGACTTGCAATATCTACTTTAAGCACCGCAGCCGTGGTGGCTGTTATTAAGTGAATAATATACTACTATGTACAATATTAACGATTTTATCTTATTTTCGTTATTAAATATATTCTATTGACACTTCTAACTAAAATTTAACAATTTATCTAATACATAGTATATTATAAATGAGTATTTTATAGAAATATTTTTTTAACAGGAAATTTATTTATGCTACACTCAATAGCCGATTTCGGGCAATGCCCGAAAAAAATGCGCAAAACTAGTTTTGAGCAACGAAGATTTCCCAAACCCGAAATTTTACTTTTACACGGCTATTGAGCGTTACAAAATAAGCAGAACTAGTTTTGCGCATTTGAATTGTACAAAACTAGTTTTGTAGGTTTCTGAATGACCAGCACTAGTTCTGCTTTTTTCATTTAATCAGCATCCAAATAAAATAAATAACATAAACATAAATGGGGTGAAACGTAATAGTGTACTGCCCCATACCGCAACTATACTTTTTAATGCTATTTCAAGGGTCTCTAAGCTCCCGGTTTTTTATATCCCGGTTTTCTTGATCGTAGGCGCTTCTCGTATGTTTAGCCTAGTAACCAGAGTCAAAACCGCCCTGGAGGGGTGCAACGCGGAGCGGAGCGGAGCGGCGCCCCGTAAGAGTAGGTTTTGACGATGGATTACCCTCCTTATCGAATGCACACCCCAAAAATCGACCCGTGTATTGCCGAAAAAGTGAAAAAAATAAATTTTTTTTTCTTAGATTTTTGGGGTGTGCATTCGATAAGGAGGGTAATCCATCGTCAAAACCTACCCTTACGGGGCGCCGCTCCGCTGCGCTCCGCTCCGCGTTGCACCCCTCCAGGGCGGTTTTGACTCTGGTTACTAGGCTAAACATACGAGAAGCGCCTACTTCTCGTTATGTAAACATAAACATAAAATTTATGTTTATGTTATTTATAGCAGAACTAGTGCTGGTCATTCAGAAACCTACAAAACTAGTTTTGTACAATTCAAAATGCGCAAAACTAGTTCTGCTTATTTTGTAACGCTCAATAGCCGTGTAAAAGTAAAATTTCGGGTTTGGGAAATCTTCGTTGCTCAAAACTAGTTTTGCGCATTTTTTTCGGGCATTGCCCGAAATCGGGTATTGAGTGTAACATATATGTATATGGTCGAGTGGGTTGAAAATGAAGCAACCAAAATATAGGATGAAAGTAAAATAAGCCTGCAATTAATTATATAAAAATTATTACAAAAAAAATATAAATTAATTTAAAAAAATTTTCAAGCGTTTATAAGAAATTTATATTGAATAGGAGGAGAGGACTCACGACAGTGCCATGCAACGGGATATACGTGAGTCATCGATGAAATTTTCCTCACCTCGCTTGTCAGCTATGGGCGGTCAAGATGCAATCAGCCCCCAGACTATGAAAACCTGCTATCCGGCCCCTGAGGATTCAATTCAATTCCTAATTGCCACAAAATCAGAATTGTCCACCTTATCTCCCTCTCTCCAGGTTACCAAAAAAACATTTTAAAACAAAATCCGTCCATCCGCCGTTCTTATTATAATCATATTCGAAAATAACCATGGGTACGAAGCACAAACTTTTTCCTAATATTAATTCACGTCCCATACCACTTAATGCTAAATACATATATACTGTTGTGATATAAAGGGTGCTTCGACTGTATCGCCCAAAAGTTGCTTTGATAATCACAATCTCTCTTACCACGACTAGCTCCAGAGCTTGAGACTCTTTAATTATGATATGTTGTACTAGGATAAATCGCTTCCACAAATACAACGCTTGCTCAGAATTATTTAATTTAATTGACCTGTATTTCCAGGTGCAAATGGTAATATGTTGGTATACTCTGATTACTTTACTATAATTTTCTAGTATCTCTCTATCGATGTAGCCCCCTTGGTTGAGATTAAAATAATAAATCAATTCGTAGTAAACAATAAATTTGGTTTTATTCACAATACCAAAGTGACAAATGTTATGGTAATTAAAAATTGATAATTTCAAACTTACTAGTAAATGTAGCAAATAAACAATTTCAATAATGTACAAATATTGTTCGCCAACAAATAATAATAAAAAAATGTTTTTATAAAAGGGTAATACAGTTTTTAAAATAAATTTATAAGCTTGCTCACCTAAAAGTACGCCACTGTTTTTTATTAGATAAGTTTCGTTTGGTTTCGTGTAGAAATGATGACACATCGACCACAATCTCGCATATAAGTTCCGCAACCACGACTATACGGAAAGCCTTATTGTGATTTGCTGTTGATCCAGGTAAGTAGAGTACAATTTCCAACTTGTAAATTGATGCTTCAACGGAATTAACCAAACTTAATTTTCCAGGTATTATTGAATTGTGAACATCATTCAATATAAAAGGATACGACATAACCTAGCCGTGATATTGATATAAACAGAGGTAAATACTTTCCAATATAATTTTTCAAAATATAATTCCAATCCAAAATCGATAATCGTTTTTCCAATAATTAACCAAAAATTCCCATAAACGTCAAAAATATCCAAACAGGTTGCAAAACTTTTCAACCTTTTAAAACTGTTGCCAACCATTAAATTCGAAATCTCCAAAAAAACAAAACCAATAACAACTTATCGATACGCACTATTACAGTTCTAGAAAACGAATGATAGAGAGTCCATAATTTCACCCTCTTTTATAGATTTTCGGCTAGGTACCGGAAATGACGTCGTCCAAATTCAAATTATTGAACTTCGCAGGCGATTATGCTGATCATCTGGTTACGAAACATATTGGGTAAATCTTATTTTTAAATTTGTATTTTTATGGCACTAGTTATATAATTTTAAAACACTAATTTTTAATTATTCAATTCACAGGTTATAAACATGAAATCACTTTGGCGAAATTGACCCTTATGTACAAAAATTAATTGTTGGCGAAAAAACACTGGAAAATACAAAATAACACAAGGCAATGCTATTATAAAAGTAAGTTTGAATATCATTTATATTGAAATATAAAATTCAATGAGAAAACTAACCATGAAATTTGTTACAGGTCATTGACCCTTATGTTACAATTTTTGGGTCTTATTATTGTTCACTAGAGATGATTATCAGATCCCATGGATCTGGACTGACAAATTAAACAAAGGCTACTCAATGGTCGAAAGAGATGCACCAGAAATCATAAAATTTGTTCTCATACGAACACTCAACCTTACGTCCTGCGACTGAGTAAAAGTTGCATTAACAAAATGCGAATATCCAGTTCAATACTTATAATTATTTTAAATACATATTTTACAATTTACGAAGATACTTCATTGGACCATTTTGTAGGACCAAACTGATCTTGGCATATCATAGCACTATCTACTTCTTAGAACTTATTATATTACCTATCATCAATCCACTTTCTCTTCCCATTCATTTTCGTTGATACTTTATATATTATATATTGCTTTGATTTATTAATAATTTTATCTTCATACACTCAAAACTTTCCATTAATTTATGTACTTTTCCTTCTTACTATCACCATCAAATCATCTGCGTAAGCAAATACTTGTATCCCGCCCGTATAAAATTTCAGCGCCGCAATAATATGAAAAAGTGAATTTATTTTCCAACGGGGAAATAAAATTTTGCTAAATATCAATTTAATTTTTTAAATTTACTTAGGTTATTTAATATTTAGGTATTTTTCAATTGCAGACAAATCTAAATTTGAAATGAACAAAAAGAAACCAAAAACATCAGAAATTCTTCGATTAATAATGGAGTTATGGGAGCCCGATATTTCAGACCGTCTAAAACAGGTGTATAAATTTTTTAGTTCGTTAATTTTCCCCCAAGTCTACAATAGGGATACCATGTCCGTGCAAAATTTCAACTCTTTGGTATGCTTAGTTAATGCTATATGTAAATCAGGTATAAGCGCAAAATTTTACTTATTCTTCTTTTTTTGTTTTTGCACTAGTGCGACCAAGTAGATCCTTCCCTAACGCAAAAAATGTGTTTGAAAAGTAGGTTTTTTACACGATAGTAGATCAAATCTAGCAGTAGATAAGTTAGAGCTTTCGCTAAATAATGCACCTTCTACTAGAATTTAAGTATTTGTTTAAAACCTAGAAATGGTTCAGAATTTACTCAAAATAGTCTGAATAAAGAGCTGGAAAATGCTGAAAGTAGTAAGTAAATGCTTTAAATTTTCTAGTGTGTCCATAATGTACTTGAAAAATGTACAGCAAATAACTTTTTTTAATTTAGCTATTTTGCGATTGGAAATGTTATTTTGATATCAGAAAGGTAGGCAAAAGGCTTAAATTTGTAATAAATACATTATACGAGTCAACCACTATTAAAGGAAACTTTAATTTGATAAACTGGGATTAACTTCCGCAGTAAAATATTCAACATTTCAATTTTGTTATAAATATTTATAACATTATATTAAACGGAAATTTAAACTTAATAATAATTAAAAAAAAATATTGGCAATGCTGTGAATTAATTTAATAGCCACTTATCACAGTTTAAATAATATTAATTGTCAACAATTAAATATTAGAAGTTACTTTTATTTCTTTATAATAGTATTTTTATTTATTATTTATATTAGTTTAATTTGCCTAACAATAAGTTATTAACGTTTATAGAAATACTCATTCTTTTGTGTACATATGGTGGTTAGTTTGGCCATTTGAAGGTAGCTGCAGTTAACTCGGCCGAAACTTATGTGCAAAAATAATTTTGATTTATTGATTATTTAATTGGTAGTTAATTTTTCAAGTTTAATTTAATACAGTGTTTTATTTATTTTTATTGTTTTCATGTGCCGCTTTTTGCTTCTTTTGTTTCTGGTAAAAAACTTTACTGTTATTGTGCATATTACTACCTTCTATCTCATATCCATCATTTTCTCTCTTTTCATTATAAGTTTTCATTATAGTTACTTACTTATTATGTTTCATTTCTTCTTTTTTATAATTCTCCAGATCACTTTCTTCTCCTATGTTTAACTATCTTATTCTTACTTCGTTTTTCAGATTTGCAGCCATTTCACAATATTCGTCAAACCATTGTTTACCTCTCCTTGCTTCTCTGTTTCCCAACACCTGCCTATTGCTCTCTTTTATATTGTTTGTAATTGTTTCATAATCTCTATTTAATTTATGTCTTCACTGCTTTCTATTGGCGATTTACCCTACCGTTGGTGGCGCCACTGGAATGTAAACAATGGCCGACAAGCTACGTATTCGCGAAAGAAATTTTATTGTGATAATTGACAAAAATTCGTATATTTTTTAATTTATCGTGTTTGTATATTTGTTTGTAACCAACATTAAAATATTTAATAATTTTATTAAGTGTGTAGTTTTCAAATCTATGGTAAGTACCTACTTTGAGTTTGTTGTTAACCAACATTAAATTTAATAATTTTACTAGGTTAGGCCGTAGTTTTCAAATTGATGGTAATTTGAGTTTGTTGTTAACCAGCACTAAAATATTTAATAATTCTACTAGGTAAGGTGGCACAATTATCTTTTAAGTTAGAAATTTAATAATTTCTTTTTACAGTAATCAAAATGAATGATCAATTGCTTTGTTTACCTTTTGCAAACTTGCTAACATACTTGGATGCTACCCAAAATTCGAGATGTCTAAATGAAGGGCAAGCAGTGGCGAATGCTAACCACATCATTACACATGGCATAATAAGTAAATCTGAAGGCACAATTGAAATATTTGCACTTTGTTTGCAAACAAGTGGCCTCACTAAAAGTCCACATGAAATAACAATAAATTTCACCATAGAAAAGATTGAGGTGAATATTTTAAAATGTGGCTGCACATGCAAAGCTGGGATGTCAGGAAAGTGTAAATATATTGCTGCAGTTTTGTTGTTGTGCACCAGGTAAATAAAACACCATTCTAAACAATATGTTTATTTTATTATAATGATTTACTTTTGTTTTAGCAACAACATATTGCAATTTCCTCAATTATCGTCAACTGATGTAAAATGCTATTGGCAAATGAAGTCGACTGCTAAAAAATATGCAGCAGCTTCATTTCCAGACCAATATTGTCGTAAAGGCAAAGCTTCGATTCCTCTGGAACCTTTATCGGAAAGCGAAAGTGCTGAGCATCTCGAGTTATTTGTCAGTACACTAACAGAATCTGCACTAGCAGAGCATGGGTATGTAATAAGATTAAGTAAAAAGAGTGGGTTTTATTTTAAACTGATGTTTTTAGGAGGGGACGCGAAATTCACAGTCCTATTATGGATGACCATTTGATGGAAATTGATGACCATAGTACCGAACAGTGGGATGATTTAAATATGTTAATAAAAAATTGTGGAAAACCCAATCTTTTTGATGAATTGCCACCAATTTTTTTTATACATGACTGCTGCAAAATAGCATATGATGAGCTTACGTTGAATTTAAATGTACAACTAATTGCAAAAACAACAATTATAGTAACAGACAAAAGTGGGGTGTTGAACGGCAATTCCGAATTACCGGTTCACGATGTTATGGTATTTATACTTATGCACAAAAAATGTGGGAACAGAAAGCGTTTAAATATTTTTGGCCCAAATCGTTCAAGAATAAATATGTAGATCATGGAATTAAACATGAAGGTGCAGCAAGAGCCTTATACATAAAAACTAATCACTGCAAAGTTGTAGAAACGGGGTTTATCGTGAGCGAAAAGCATCCGTGGATCGGTTACTCACCCGACGGAATTGTTTACGAGGACAATGATCCTGTAAAATTATTAGAAATAAAGTGCCCATATTCAGGTAATTATATTTAAGAATTTGTTACAATTAAATATAAAAATCTGATGTGACAACACATTACTTTCCCATTTAGTAGATTCCACTTCATTTTATATTAAATATTAATAAAACAGATGTTAACTTAAAAAATTTTAAACTGGATAAAATACACAAATTACTTTGAGATATCAAAGTTACGAAATTTAATTTGTAATTTAACATGGTAACTCATATTTTTTAAAAGCACTTATTTTATATTTTCATTTTAACAATAATATAACATGTTTGCATTGAAAAATTTTTAAAATTGTCATTTTCCAAAAAAAAATTAGAAATTTGCGGAATGCCGTACCGTCTATGTGCAATCAAATTTTAACTATGGGCGTAATGTCGTCAGAATTAATATTTTAGAAGTAATTAAAAAATTCGTTTAATATTAATTACACAACATGTTTATACAAGTAAATTAGTTAAAATATTAAATTATAGTAATAAACAATACAAATCACTTGGACAGATCAAAATTAAACTAAGGCAAACCATAATTTTTTAAATTTGCCGTTTTTAATTTGTATATCACGATTACTCGAAACCAGTTCATTTTTCGAGAAAAAGTATATCTACAAATTTTGTCGGGCATACAGTCGGCTCGACGACGGTGTATTATTTTTCGCAATCCGTTCGACGCCGCCCGGCGTAACGCAAAAAACGGCAAAAATATGTAATTAAAATCGTCGTCTCGCTTAGCGCTCGAAAGCGATCTGTGACCTAGGCATTTTTTTGCAAAAATGCAAATCTAAATTCGAGAGGATCCAAATGAGACCAAAAAATCGAAACTTTAATCTGAAAATAAGCGAGCCAGGCGCAAAAAACTATTAAATTTTTACCTCCCCCCCTTAAACGGTAGCGGGACAAAAATTGGAAAATTTGGCCATACCGATTGTCCGTTTTCGCCGCCCCCACCGCTCTAGCAAATTTCAGGTCGATCCAACGAAAACTCTGGAAGTAGATACAAAAATACGAAAAACCGCGAGGAGCCCTCTTGCCAAGCGCTGGAAAAAAATTTCGAAAAAGATAAAAATTGTTTCGCCCCCTCGCCCACCGCCCGGAGCTTCCTGAAAAATTTCAACTCTCCAAAGTGTATGCCGAAATTTTGTGACCACTTTGAAGCGCCATTTCACCCCCTCCGTTACGTCTCATGAAAAACAGGAAAATTTTCCCGTTCAATCCTCGTAAAACCACACGGGTATGCAAAATTTCAACTCTCCACGACCCTCGTAGCTATACGCACTAAATTATGAATGAGTGAGTGAGTGATTTGCTCAAATTTATGTGTTTAATACAAAATTTGGATAAAAACTTGGATCAAAATTATCCAAGGCAAACCATATTTTTTTAACAACACTTATTTTATTTTTGCATTTTAACAATAATTTCTTCTTCTTAACGTGCCTATCCGTTACCGGATGTTGGCGACCTCTCTCCTATGTATGTGTTGTGCGTTTGTAGTACTATCACACATATAGGGGACCTACTTGTTTAACGCGGGCTCCGAACCGCGGGAAGTGTATACACTTCATCTCCAGAGAGGCTGTTCTAAGCAGATTACACCTCGGTGGTTTGCCATTGCCTTCCTAGGGGAGACGGTCAGAATAAAGTTTTTACTGAGCCCGGAGTCGAACCGGGCATTCAGCATTAGCAGCAACGCACTTAACCGCTTAAGCTGATCACCGTCTCCAACAATAATTTAAGAGGGAAATATCAAGTGTGGGGTATTATAAGATGCGAAAAAATAATCTCTTTCGATTGATATGAGTTTCAATCTCATATGTTCCACCGGGAAGCGGCAATGCTCTTTAACAATTTTCATTCCCCTAAAAAAGGGGTTAAAAATGGACGTTTTTCAACCAAAATCTAATCAGCTCTTTAGACAGTTACTTCAAACTAGTGTATAAAATCTCAACTCAATTGGTGCACGCGTTTGTCTGAAAACGTTGACGATAGAATAACCACACTTCATACATCACACATCAGACACACATCCGGACATCATTCCAAAATTGGTCTTAAACAATTCGTATGGGCTCATAGACCATGGGAAAAATGCTAACTTAAAATTTTTTTTTAACTCGATAACAATACTTTCCTTTACTACGTAAATGGGAAAGTAAAATTGTTGGTTTTAATAGTTTAATTTCGTTAATTTAGACAAACTTAAAGTTTACAAGCATTTAAGAGCTAAAGAAAAAAATCTAGGTAATAGACACACTAGTCCTCATCGCAACTACATGGATAAGGATAGGGAAGTCGCGATTTATTCCTGATCGCAACTGCTACACTGCCATAATGCAAAATCGAAAATTGAAGTACCTTTTAAAAAATGATGCTCTGATCGTTTAAATCAGGAATTATAATTTAAAATATTACAAAACTTATTTGAGAATTTAAAATGATTTATAACTAAAGCTACTTTTAGGTTGTTACTTGGAGGCTAAGCTACCGACAAACTCTCTAAAGTTTCTCCACGATCTATCTGGGTGTTATCCGGAAGTTATCGCTCTACTCTACTCTACTTTAGTCAGTCATCTTGACATCTTGCCTTCCAAAATGGAAAAAGTGTAGATTAAAGTTATCTATTTCAACAAAAAATAACATGGTAATTCATATTACTTTTTTAATAGCACTTATTTTATATTTTCATTTTAACAATAATATAACATGTTTGCATTGAAAAATTTTTAAAATTATCATTTTCCAAAAAAAAATAGAAATTTGCGGAATGCCGTGCCGTCTATGTGCAATCAAAATTTAACTATGGGCGTAATGACGTCCGAATTAATTTTTTAGAAGTAATTAAAAAATTCGTTTGATATTAATTACATAATATGTTTATACAAGTAAATTAGTTAAAATATTAAATTATAGTAATAAACAATACAAATCACTTGGACAGATCAAAATTAAACTAAGGCAAACCATAATTTTTTTAATTTGCCGTTTTTTAATTTGTATATCACGATTACTCGAAACCAGTTCATTTTTCGAGAAAAAGTATATCTACAAATTTTGTCGGGCATATAGTCGGCTCGACGACGGTGTATTATTTTTCGCGATCCGTTCGACGCCGCCCGTCGTAGCGCAAAAAACGGCAAAAATATGTAATTAAAATCGTCCTCTCGCTTAGCGCTCGAAAGCGATCTGCGACCTAGGCATTTTTTGCAAAAATGCAAATCTAAATTCTAGAGGATCCAAATGAGACCAAAAAATCGAAACTTTAATCTGAAAATAAGCCGATTGTCCGTTTTCGCCGCCCCCACCGCTCTAGCAAATTTCAGGTCGATCGGACGAAAACTCTGGAAGTAGATACAAAAATACGAAAAACCGCGAGGAGCCCTCTTGCCAAGCGCTGGAAAAAATTTTCGAAAAAGAAAAAATTGTTTTGCCCCCTCGCCCACCGCCCGGAGCTTCCTGAAAAATTTCAACTCTCCAAAGTGAATTTCGAAATTTTGTGACCACTTTGAAGCGCCATTTCAGCCCCTCCGTTACGTCCCATGAAAAACGGGAAAATTTTCCCATTCAATCCTCGTAAAACCACACGGGTATGCAAAATTTCAACTCTCCACGACCCTCGTAGCTATACGCACTAAATTATGAATGAGTGAGTGAGTGATTTGCTCAAATTTATGTGTTTAATACAAAATTTGGATAAAAACTTGAATCAAAATTATCCAAGGAAGACCATATTTTTTTAACAGCGCTTATTTTATTTTTGCATTTTAACAATAATTTAAGAGCGAAATATCAAGTATGGGGTATCATAAGATGCGGAAAAATAATCTCTTTCGATTGATATGAGTTTCAATCTCATATGTTCCACCGGGAAGCGGCAATGCTCTTTTCAAGTACATGACTTGAATGAACAATTTTCATTCCCCTAAAAAAGGGGTTAAAAATGGACGGTTTTCAACCAAAATCTAATCAGCTCTTTAGACAGTTACTTCAAACTAGTGTATAAAATTTCAACTCAATTGGTGCACGCGTTTGTCTGAAAACGTTGACGATAGAATCACCACACTTCATACATCACACATCACACTTCATACATCACACATTACACACACATCCGGACATCATTCCCAAATTGGTCTTAAACAATTCGTATGGGCTCATAGACCATGGAAAAATGCTAACTCAAAATTTTTTTTTTAACTCGATAACAATACTTTCCTTTACTACGTAAATAGGAAAGTAATAATTTTGTTTATGTTATAGGAAAGGATGAAAGTGTAGATACATTTGTAAATACATGCAAATACTTAGAATTTGAAAATAATACACTGTCGCTAAAAAGAAACACGCCTATTATGGACAGATCCAATTGGGAATGGCACTATTAAACTTACCCGAGTGCAACTTGATTTTATATTCTAGTTACAGCGATTCTTTTCTGGATATTGTAGTCAAATATGACTATGAATTTGCTCGAGACATGTTACATAAATTACACAGTAATTATTTTTCACATATGTTACACATTATATGTAAAAAAGATGAATTTTTTAATAATATAGAATAGAAACATTGTTATTGATTTAAATATATTTTTTTAGTTATTTTCAAATTCTTTCGTCACTTAAAATTGGTTTCCTCAAATTAACAACTGCACATATAACCAAAAAGATATCATCAATTATAGGAATGAGCGTCAAAGGCAATGGTTTTTTAAAAATTTCGAAAATCCTAATCCTTTAAATTGCTCTTTCTACGTGTACACGAGCTCTAGCAATCGCCACAGCTTTTCTTGCCTCCTCTTCTGAAAATTGTTTTTTTTGTCTTAAAAAAGGTGGCCGAATAAGTTGAATAAAGTGGGCACTCGTTAAATCATCGATGCAAAATCCTTTATCTACCATGATCGCATCTTGACCCATGACCAACTTGTCGATTAAACCACTTTGTTCAAATATTGCTTTATCCGAAGCTCTCCCACCATACCCTTTGCTAACAAAATTTATTAAACCTGAAGGAGTAACTCCAGTCATATATTTTATTGTTTGGCCTCCTTTGTAATGCGAGTACGTTTTTATACGACAACACAAACATTTAGGTTTTTGGAGAGCTAACTCGATGCAATCTAGAACTACTCTTACTTTAGGAAAATCTTTAAAGCACAATGGTAAGTTCTGCTGGCATTCTTCTAAACTAGGAAAACGGATGGCAGGTTTCAATAATATTGCCAATTTCGAAATTGTAGTATGGAATACAGTTTTGCAGGTTTTACTACTTATAACATTAAATAAAACAGCTAGGACAGCATATGAGAGGCCAGTTTTCATCTTCATAAACGTTAGCACAATACGATCTCGAACTGATAATTTGCTAGTTCTTGTTTGAGGATAACGTTTAATAAAAATGTTGGTAAACATCGTTAACATTTTAAAAGATGTTAAGCCAGTCAACGAGTTCAACTTTGCCTCGGAATCAATTAAATTTGTAAATGGCAAAACTATGTCCCCACTTTTCACCTGAGTTGATTTGTCTTCTTTCGTATTGACAAAAACATTCACAAGTTCTAACAAAAACTCAAAACTGCTTCTTGTTCTTTCTCTACTAGGTCCGACATTGTTAGCTTTTTAACGGTTTCTTGACCACTATAAGCGGCAGTTTCTTCAATTATACAATTATTGTTATTTTGGTTTTCCTTATTTTCGTTTTCCTTATTTTCACCATTCACTTTATCTATCTTCTCCTTTCGACTTTGATACCTCTTACTCGGGTCTAGGACAATTAGGCGCGGCCGATTAGACGCGACCGATTAGACGCGGTCGATTAGGCGCGGACTCAATTAGGCGCGGACCCAATTAGGCGCCGTGCCATTTAGGCGCGGTTACAATTAGGCGCAGACCGTTTAGACGCGGATACAATTAGGCGCAGACCGTTTAGGCGCCAAGCCATTTAGGCGCCGGCCATAAACAAGTTAAATTGCTAATCTGTTATAAGTCTGTATTTATTTCACCTCTTCCACCTCTTTGCGGCCGATTGAACTTTTTGCGGAGATTTATTTGTTTTTAATTATTGGTTTTCTAAAGAAATATCAAAAACTAACACTAACCTAACGACAGATCCACCTCTTCGCGGAAGATCCACCTCTTTGCGGCCGATTTAACTTTTTGCGGAAATTTTTTGTTTTTAATTATTAGTTTTCTAAAGAAACATCAAAAAATAACACTAACCTACCGGCAGATCCACCTCTTCGCGGCAGATCCAACTCTTTGCGGCAGATCCACCTCTTTGTGGCCGATTTATCTTTTTGCGAAGATTTATTTGTTTTTAATTATTAATGGACTTTTGTGATTTTTTAAAATAAATACAGACTTATAACAGATTAACAATTTAATTTGTTTATGGCCGGCGCCTAATTGGGCTCGCGCCTAAATGGTTTTGCGTGTAAACGGTCTGCGCCTAATTGTATCCGCGCCTAAATGGCACGGCGCCTAATTGGGTCCGCACCTAATTGGGTCCGCGCCTAATCGGCCGCGCCTAATCGGTCGCGCCTAATCGACCGCGCCTAATTGTCCGGATCCCCTCTTACTCAGATCAAAATTTGATTTTGTCGATTGCACACTTCCTTGAGGTAAATTCTGAGAGGGAACTGCATTTTTTTTTAGCCAAGGCATCTAAGTTTCATAACCTGAAAAGAAAGACAATTCATTTACTTCACTGCTGTTTCACAAAAATTTGAGTACCTATACCTTGTAATATAAAATCGTTTCGTTGAAAGTGCAGAGAACACACTCGCTTAAGAGGGGTCGTTTTACCATTAATAATGCTCTCTCCCAAGCTTTTCTTGCACATATCTTTTCTTCCATACCAAATTTATTTTCTATGGTAATATACCGTCTGTTTTTTGGAGGAAAGAGATGAAAACTAAGATGTTTCTCTCGTCCTTTCTTACTGTGGCAGCCGTAAACACAACAATTTACATTATTTACTCGTCTATTATTCATAATATCACAAGGTAACAATTTCTTTAAATTATAAACACACGTTTTAAACGTTAACAATTGACAACTGATCGCATGTTATACGTAGCATTCGAACTTAAAAATTCTACCGCATGGTGGCGTGTTGCTAAATGTAAATCGCCAATATCTTCTATGATTTGTTTTGACTTGTCTTTGTATCTGTTTTTTTCCTCATTGTTCCTTAGTTGTATTCTATCGCTAGATTTTTATTATTTCTAACGTCAAAGTTCATTGTTTTCTTTATTTTTATTTCTGCCACAACCAGGTAGTGGTCCGATTCGGTATTAGCTCTTCTATAGGAGATCTCACATCTTGTACTAGTGTTTTTCGTTTTTTTGTTGTCTGTACATGGTCTATCTGATTACCACTATCTTTCCGTGCGCCTTGCCATACCCATGTTATTTTATGCATTTTCTAATGTTTGAATCTTGTGCGACAGATATCCACGTTTGTCGCCGTTGTCAAATTCTAGATTCTATCCCCATTGCTACTGGTTTTACCGTGTACTGTGTATTTTCCTGCTACATCGCTGATATATTCCCCTTCCCCAACTTTTGCGTTGAAATCGCCCGCCAGTAATAAACTGACAATTTTTTCGATTTTTTCACAAAATTCTTCTAATTCTAGATAAAAGTTATCTTTTTCTTCTTCCTTGTTGTTCTCTGTTGGGCTGTACTTACCAATAATCGACATACTCATTGGTTTCATCTTTAATCTCATGTATGCCAGTCTTCCATTTATCGGTCGAAATTGCATTATTTTACTTTTATCTTTGTTTTTTACCATGACACCCGCACCATTTCCGGTCTGGTACAATTCGGCGCCGCTGACTTGGCGCTGGCCATCTCGGCGCCGGGCCTACTCGTCATCAAGCCAACTCGGCGCCAAGCCAACTCGGCGCCAGGCCAACTCGGTGCCAGGTAAATTTTTTAATCTTTAAATAGAATAGAATTTTGATTTTCGGCAGAAGACGCGGTCTCCAAATTTTACGAGAATCCGGGCAATGGTATGCAGATGGAACATTTAATAAGTCAGCACCTGGATTGTTTTCCCAAATTTATATAATTTTAGCTCAACAATTTGGTGGCGTTCATCCGGTTTTGTATTCGCTTTTGCCGAATAAAGAACGCGCCACTTATAATCAACTTTTTGACATGATCAAAGTTTTGGAACCTACCGTACAGCCAACAGCAATTGCTTGTGATTACGAAGTAGCAGCGTTCAGGGCCACGATGGAGAGCTATTCAGATGTTATCATACACGGATGTTTTTTTCATTGGGCAAAAAACATGAAAAAGCAAATTGGGCAATTGCAGTTGCCGAATCGTTACAATCATGATCCCAATTTTGCTCTGTAAGCGCGTAATCGCGATCGCTTTCGTTCCGATTCCTGACTTATAGAGGAGGCGGTTGATGCTTTGACAGATGAATTACCTGATGAGCTTCGACCACTTTTAGATTGGTTTGAAAATAAATACTTAGGAAGACCGAATAGGCGCAGAGATGGGAGGCGCCCGCCATTATTTCCGCTAGCGATGTGGAATCTTTACAATAGAACTTTAAACAGCGAGGATGTTACAAATAACCACGCCGAAGCTAGCCATCGGAGATTACAAAGCGAATTGGCGATGGACCACCCAACAATATTGGGTTTATTTTATGAACAACTAGTGGCAGGCAATAACCCTCCGCAAAAATTAAAAAAACATAGGGAGTGTGATGAACGAATTTTAAAACTGGTTATAGATTACGAAAACCGAAATATAATTACATTTTACGCGGAATAGCGCATAACTATGAAATGAACCAATAAGCCAGTTTTATTTTTTATTTTTATTAAAATAAATTTTATTTTTATTTAAAGATAAAAGATTTTAAAATCTTTTTTATAAATTCATTTTATTACCACCCTAATTTATTTAATTGACATCTTCATTCATTTAAATCAAAAATGTTTAAAAAATTTAATGGCGAGTTGGCCCGGCGCCGAGTCGGCGGCGCCGAGTTGTCCTATTCCGTACCATTTCTGCCTTGTTCGTTTTCCCCAGAGTACAATATTCAGTGGCGGTTTTAGCGAACATACAGGGTAGGTCTGGCCTACCAAAAAAAAGTGTACCTAATTATATTTTTTATATATTTTATGTATCCACTTATGGTATTGTCATGATTCATGATAGTATTTGCATTAGACAATGCGAAACCCTGTATATTCATTTATAAAAAATATCTCCTCCCGCAGCTTGTTTCTATGCTTAACAAGCTGTTGGCCTACCCAATATTTGACCCCGCGAGCCGCCGCTCACAATACTGTATATTTTTTGTTGCCTGTAATTCTCCTTGCCCCCTCCATCTGATCTCCTGGACTGCAGCTACGTGAACCTTCGGTTTAATTCATTTGTGAATTTAGTGGCTCGTGTGGTAAAGTGTCCAGCGCCAATAATTGCCAAAGAGTAAAATTTTTACATTCGGTATTTATTAGTACATGATTATATTTCAATTTCAATCAAAAATATTCTTTGGAAGTCCAGAAAATCAACTCTTTGGGCTTCTTTGGTTGATCGGTAATCGGTTTTCGGTAATCGGTTTGGTAGGCTTCGAACAAGGTTATTTAGATAGACTATCAACCTCTATGATAGTTTCTAAAACTATACTAGCCCGATGCATTATGGAGCGTTGTTTATTTTTAGCAGCATTGTGGATTGAAATCTTTGTAGGATTTTGATATTTCAGTTTCTATAGTAGTATCCCAGAGTGACCAAACTGGCTTGATGATGGTTTTATACAACAAAATTTTGTTTTCCATCGTTATCTGTGGAATTTCTATCCAATTAACTAGTTTAATTTATATATTATCTTGATGCCAAGCAAGATTCTTGGTTTTTTAGGTTCCTAGGGGTGACACCTAAAAAAAAGGTCATCGGCCTGGGTGGGGGTTGCATCCGACTCCAAATTATTTAAATTTCCTGACTAAAATTACACCGTTTTTTGGGTTTTGGGGTGACACATAAAAAAAACGGTCATCAGCCTAGGTGTCACCCATGCTAGCTACGCCACTGATGCCAAGATGTTTGTGTTTGGACCATATGTGTTTTTTTATGTAAGCCTATTGTCCAGAAACATTCAGAGATATTTTGTGTCTTCTAACTGAGGAAGAGCATTACCACTCAGAGTAACAATTAGGCACGTTTCTCCACGCGTTGTGAAAAATGACATTTACAGACTTCTTTTCATTTTCTCTAATTTGCCAGATAATCGTTCATTTTTGAATGTTTTTTAAATTTAGCTCTATCATATCAGAGGGGTGGATGGGTTTGAGTGTGAAGCGATCACAATTGTATCGATCGCAAAGGTTGCTACCATAACATTCGGAGAAGTTGGCAAGTCTGCGGTACATAGAAGATACATGTAGAAGTACCTCCGGAATTGATTGCGACAAGTGCAGAATAGTCGTTTTGAGTTTTGACCTGGAAAAACCTTTCAGTTAAATAATTATTTCATTACGTGGTAATAAGTGGATGGCAATTATTGCTTAATTTTGTCGTTTAACATTGTCGAATGTTTGTGTCATATCGATGAAGATGGCAGATCAAAACTTTTTCTTCCAAATATATTCTTATGTTTTGTTATTCGATAAACTTGTACGATGGTGGTTAGCTGTTTCCGAAAATCAAACTAGTGGTCCGGGTCAAGGTGTCGGTCTAGTAAAATAGGCTGGAGTACTTAGTTTGTTCGAGCAGCAGTCTTTTAAACCGTATAAATCCGTTAAAAATTTTATTTTGAATGTAATCTAAATTGATATTTTTCGTAATGCAAAATATTAACTGAACACATTTCTAATTATTATTAAATTATTAAAATTTATTAATTAATTGCATTTTATGATTTATAAATAATTTAATTAAACTGCAATATCAACGATTACACTTTTGTAATTAAAAGCGTTATCTAATGCTACACTAAATAATTTATGTTTTATGTCATTTATGGTAATTTACTTGTAGAATGCTACAAGAATTTAAATAATGGCTATAGTATCTACCTTGAATCAACTACTGATGGCGTGTACGCGTATGTAGTACGTAGAAAATTTAATTCAGAATAAGATCTAACTTCAATCATAGTCGCAGGGAATAATGAGTATTTCATCTGCATCATATTTGTCTTCTAATACCGATAAAACAGTTATAATTATTTCTGCCTTGCCAATTACGATTGTAGACTGTAATGTTGAACTTTGAATTTGAATCTCCCGCCGTCATCCTAAAAATCTTAACATCCGGAAATTCAAATACCATCGTTCTAAGCCTGTGATCTGTCTAGCAACCCACACGTTGCAAATACCCTACCGTAGTACACCTCAGTTCTTTCATTGAACGAGAAAGCCCGGTTCGTGAAGGTTGCATTACCTCTAAAATATAATTAGCCTACCTACATCATACACAGTGATTCAAAGAAAGATGTCCCGTTGTTCGATGCAGAATGTGAACAAAGTTCACATTCTAAAACCCAATTGACTAAATAAAACATTAAAACACCCAATTTTGTACTCAGATTTTTATTTATTATTTATAAAAAAAAAAGAAAAAAAAATCACGGCAATGGATCAACAAGCCAAAATAGTAATGAAAGTTATCTCTTATTGATATTAAACCAAGTGAACACAACTCATTATTGAGCGGATTTTGATATTTGTAATAATTTGTTCATATTTATTGGTAATTCACTTACAGATTAATTCATAACCTATTTTAATACCTGCATTGATTGTATACATTGATTGTACATATAATATGATTGTATATTATTTCGTTGAACATACCAGTTAACTACTTTTTAACTTTCCAAAACTTATTTTACATATTTTTTATTTACGTTATGGTTTATAATAATATAGGTGGGTCAAGTATATCCTCACTTCCAGTAATTAATCCTACGTCAGTTTATTTCACAGTAAACTGAATTGTTATGCACAGGGTGGTCCAATTCAATTTTGTCAAATTTCTTTTAATGAAAATAACACTCAAATCATTTTCTTATCATTTGTAGACAATTTATAAACTTAATAAGTTTTATTTATGGTTCTTCTATACTTCATAGTGTACCTATTTATATAACATACATATATCAAAATTGTGTACTCCAATCTCGTTCAAAAACTTGTTCAAGGAACACAAAACGCGAGTGTAAAATGAAACTTTTCGGAAATATGTAATTAATATTTAGTCAATATTAATAATTTACCTTGAATTCTGCAGTAATCTATAATTTATACACACACTATCATTTGAATTAAATTTGCTAATACCTATTTTGGACACAGGATGCATTAAAGGAAAAAATATAGTTTTTAAGTAAAATACATTGGAGACGAAGTATATATAAACAAAATACAAATAAGTCGAAAGATAATAAATAAATTAGCGGTTCTTCATATCAATAATACACTAAATGTTAAAATTGTCAAATTCAATAGTATTATGAGCATATTATTCTTAATATTTTTTTATTATTTATTATTATTAATAATATTCTTAATATAAGAATATAAAATACTTTTTGATCTTTTTAAAATTGTAAGATGCTCTCAAAATTGTAAAAAATTTCCTTGCAAAGGACAACCAACAAATTGTATCAGTCAATATCAATTATAATTTGTCATCGCAGTCAATCACAACGTAGTTACAACATAACTAAAAAAATTGTTTAAGTTAGAACTCAGTTACGCTGGTTAAATTACAAGCCCATTAGTTCCAATTTCAAACCACTGGCACCGATTTCAGAGCATTTTGTTATTTTGACCCTGGTGGGAACTGCGACACCCTGTGGATTAAAGAATTGATTCTATATTTACATAAATTTGATAGTCTATTAACAAGAAATCAAGGTTAGAGTTGGAAAAACCTACTTACAATGGAATATGAATGTCTCCAATTCAAAGTCTACGATATTCCGTTTTTATTTTATTAATTATAATATGATTGTATATTATTTCGTTGAACATACCAGTTAACTACTTTTTAACTTTCCAAAACTTATTTTACATATTTTTTATTTACGTTATGGTTTATAATAATATAGGTGGGTCAAGTATATCCTCACTTCCAGTAATTAATCCTACGTCAGTTTATTTCACAGTAAACTGAATTGTTATGCACAGGGTGGTCCAATTCAATTTTGTCAAATTTCTTTTAATGAAAATAACACTCAAATCATTTTCTTATCATTTGTAGACAATTTATAAACTTAATAAGTTTTGTTTATGGTTCTTCTATACTTCATAGTGTACCTATTTATATAACATGTAAAATATTGCAGGAAATAATATTATAGAAACGCATATAATAACTACGATACGAGTATGTAAGGGATTACGTAAACAACAATAGGGATTTTGTTAAATGGCAAAAACTTTTGCAATTTAGTTACGGATGAACGAATGTTTTTTTTCAAACGGGTCAACATTATATATAAAAATCTAGCATTAAGAGATACAAATGGGAGATTTAGGGAAAGGCTGCCAACTTTGTATAATATTCAGAAAAGGTAGTTTGTAAGTAAAACTGTTTGAAGAGATATTTTTTCTCCATGACTAAAGAAAATAATGCTTTCTAGTAGATTTATTGCAGAGAATGGTTTCCTTTCTCAAATACAAGGTGTAACCTGATATAACATCATGAACAGAAAGTAACATTTTCTGATATAACGACATGTAACAAGAACAGAAAGTAACACTTGCTTATAATATTCTGTCATATTTCTTACATATTTTCTGTCGATGTTGATGTTACATCAGGTTACATTTTATTGCATAATAATTATTGTAATAGTGCAGTTTGTTGTATAGTGTATTTCAAATTAATTGGAATTAAAAAAAGTCTAGCATCAAATTACGTTGTTATAAAAACATACAAACTATGCAAGGAAAAACAATATAAGAGATAAGATTATCGCGCCAACGAAAGCCCGCATTTCATACTCCACGTGGAGTAGTGTAGTTCTAATTGGTTAATATTTATAATAAGGACTTATTATTGGATAATATTTCTATTACGAAAATTCTCTTTGCGACTCCACGTGGACGCGTGTACCAGGTGTACAGTAAGTTTGTATGTTTTTATAACAACGTAATTTGATGCTAGACTTTTTTTAATTCCAATTAATTTGAAATACACTATACTTTTTGTTTATTTCGGATATGACTCGGCATATGTGGTTCGCACAAAAACAATTCTTGACGTAATTTGCAAGCTACCGAAACTCGTCCTTGCCCATTCCGTCAAGTATCTGTTTCGGTTGCTTACCTGAAAATAACTGTTACAGATGTAATTCAAGATTATTTACAAATTATAATAAAGTAACGAGAGCAAAACTATTTACTTAAAACTTAGAGCATTTACATTTAGTTCCAGAAATCTCTGTTATCGTCCATCAGCTTAATTAAAATTAGTTATCGAGAAATAGGACTTCAAGTAAAACTTAAAATGAAACATAACTTTTATAATTTTGATATTTAATAAAAGGATTTTCAGTCCTGAAAAAGATTGAAACTAAAGATAAACTAAACGTCGACCCAATATACAAAGTTTTATTTTTCTATAACTGGAAATTTTAAACACGACAAATATTGACTCCTGATAGTATGCAACCTGTGTTGTATCAAAAAGGAAAACAAACTTTATACCTGTTAATTTGCTTAACAACAAAAAAATGCGTCTATGTCCTATCTAGTAATTAGCACGAAACGAAACCGCCATACAATTTGTATATGGACTTTGACTTAGGAAAATTATTTCAATTTAAATTTTTGTAATAAAAATTATTTTATATTCATTTGAAGTTGACCATAATAACAAATTTTAAATAAATTATGTTTTCATTAAATTTTTCTCAAAATAGTGTCTGTAATCTTTCCTAGGGCGTGTTCGGTCTGGCGCTTTTTTCGCTTCAAACGCCGTCGAACACTTTTTCACCGTTCGGTCTGGGACTTTTGCGTGCTTCAAACGCTTTAGCTCCGCCCCTTTCTCCACCATTTCGGAGCTTAGAACGCTTTAGCAATTTAAGTGGGTTAGAGAAAGCGTGGCGCTGTGGTGTCAAAATTACGAATGAATTTGATTTAAATTCAAATTTAAAATAAAATATTATGTGATAACAATAATTTCATATTAAAATATTATGTTATAACAACAATTTCATATTAAAAATATATTTCTAACATTAAATTTTCATTAAAAACATATTTGTAATAAAACGCCAGTAAATTTTAATTTTAAAATTAAAAATTAAAAACTAAAATATTTATGGTGGGGGCTTAGTTTATTGCAGGTAGTGTAGTCAATAGACAACGAAAGTGTGACGTCAAAATGGGGCGTATATTTGTGGTAACCTTTCCAAACAAACTGATATTGCCGTGTTAACTGCCATAAGAGAATTTGTTTTTGCTGTTTTTTTATATTGTGTTTAATTAATAAAGATTTTAGTTTTAATAGTTATTAGTTAAAGACCTTAAATAGTGTATTTTTATAGTGTAGCGTAATCTTTTTTAAAATTTTTTTTAAAATTAATAAAAATAAAATTTTTTTTATAAAAATACACTATTTAAGGTCTCCAACTAATATCTATTAAAACTAAAATCCTTATTAATTAAACACAATATAAAAAACAGCAAAAACAAATTCTCTTATGGCAGTTAACACGGCAATATCAGTTTGTTTGGAAAGGTTTCCACAAGTATACGCCCCTTTTGACGTCACGACTTTCGTTGTCTATTGTTCATTTAAGTTCAGTTTGTTACAAGAGAAGTGCGAGAAAAATTATTAAATTTAACCGAAAATATGTATATGTATACGTACGGATAAATTATCGTAAAATTTCTTATTTTAATTGCAAACGTAAAAGTACTCTATTTATTCCACTTTCTCTATAAACATGGACCACAGAATACACTATTTACATTGATATGACATGGACACAAAATTAAGTTAGGTTAGTACCAACAACATCAACAAAATACAAACACCACAGCGCTCAAACACCGTTCGGTTTGGAAAGCGCGTGACTGAGCTTTTCTTCAAACCGAACGCCAAGTTTGCGCTTTTTAATGTCAAACTTTCAAGGCGAAAAAAGTCCCAGACCGAACACGGCCCTAGCCTGATGGTTCAAAAATTATTATCATAAATCTGATGTGGCCAGCACATGACTTCCCTATAAGGAATCATTCCTTTATCGTTCATCTAAAAATTCGCAGAAATATTATTTAGATTTTATTTTATTATTTAATTAAATTATTAAATTTGTTGTAATTCTTAAATGGTATTTGGTACAGAAAAATATATTCCAATATATTTATAGAAAATTGTATTTGCTTTTATTTTGATTAAAAAAAAATTTCATAAATAAAATATTTATCGTATATAATATTTAAGAAAAACAATTTCGTCCTTCCAGTAAAGTGCTACTTCCGGTTTAGGGATTTCCTCCAAAATCACATTAGTATACTGATTAAAGTGTTAAATATGAAATTTGGTTACTAGATAACAATTCGTTCCTGAGATATTTAAGAAAAACCATTTCGTCCTTCAAGTGAAGTGCTACTTCCGGTTTAAGGATTTCCTCCAAAATCAAATGGTGCCTTTGTATAGCGATTAAAGTGTTAAATATGAAATTTGGTTACTATATAACAATTTGTTCCTGAGATATTGAAGAAAAACCATTTCGTCCTTCAAGTAAAAAGTGCTACTTCCGGTTTAGGGATTTCCTCCAAAATCACATGGTGCTTTAGTATACTGATTAAAGTGTTAAATATGAAATTTGGTTACTAGATAACAATTCGTTCCTGAGATATTTAAGAAAAACCATTTCGTCCTTCAAGTGAAGTGCTACTTCCGGTTTAGGGATTTCCTCCAAAATCACATGGTGCTTTAGTATACTGATTAAAGTGTTAAATATGAAATTTGGTTACTAGATAACAATTCGTTCCTGAGATATTTAAGAAAAACCATTTCGTCCTTCAAGTGAAGTGCTACTTCCGGTTTAGGGATTTCCTCCAAAATCCCATGGTGCTTTAGTATACTGATTAAAGTGTTAAATATGAAATTTGGTTACTAGATAACAATTCGTTTGTAACAAACTTTTGTTACATTTTGGCTTGCGCTGGCAAATTTCAATTGTCAGCAAATTTTATTTCTTTTTTAAGTAAAAATTTAATTTCCGTCAGAGCAAATCTTAACGTCATCAAATTTAGCTAATTTATTCGATTTTAAATCAATAAAATAAATTTCAAAACCAGCACTAGGCAACCCAAACGACATCCAAAATTACAAATTCTTTCTTCGATGAACAATTTTCCAATTGACCAATGAGATCGATTTTTGTATCGCTTGGTCATACATGGAGTGCGCGAAGGTTGCCACAAAGGAGGTTAGCAAACTGACACCATGACACCATGACGTGAATTTTATGCTTGGTCAAATTTTTATTCGTTTACGAGTTTTTGAGCACTTCTACACGTTCCTGAGATATTTAAGAAAAACCATTTTGTCCTTCAAGTGAAGTGCTACTTCCGGTTTAAGGATTTCCTCCAAAATCAAATGGTGCCTTTGTATACCGATTAAAGTGTTAAATATGAAATTTGGTTACTATATAACAATTTGTTCCTGAGATATTGAAGAAAAACCATTTCGTCCTTCAAGTAAAGTGCTACTTCCGCTTTAGGGATTTCCTCCAAAATCACATGGTGCTTTAGTATACTGATTAAAGTGTTAAATATGAAATTTGGTTACTAGATAACAATTCGTTCCTGAGATATTTAAGAAAAACCATTTCGTCCTTCAAGTAAAGTGCTACTTCCGGTTTAAGGATTTCCTCTAAAATCAAATGGTGCCTTTGTATACCGATTAAAGTGTTAAATATGAACTTTGGTTACTATATAACAATTTGTTCCTGAGATATTGAAGAAAAACCATTTCGTCCTTCAAGTAAAGTGCTACTTCCGGTTTATGGATTTCCTCCAAAATCACATGGTGCTTTAGTATACTGATTAAAGTGTTAAATATGAAATTTGGTTACTAGATAACAATTCGTTCCTGAGATATTTAAGAAAAACCATTTCGTCCTTCAAGTGAAGTGCTACTTACTGTTTAAGGATTTCCTCCAAAATCAAATGGTGCCTTTGTATACCGATTAAAGTGTTAAATATGAAATTTTGTTACTATATAACAATTTGTTCCTGAGATATTGAAGAAAAACCATTTCGTCCTTCAAGTAAAGTGCTACTTCCGGTTTAGGGATTTCCTCCAAAATCACATGGTGCTTTAGTATACTGATTAAAGTGTTAAATATGAAATTTGGTTACTAGATAACAATTCGTTCCTGAGATATTTAAGAAAAACCATTTCGTCCTTCAAGTGAAGTGCTACTTCCGTTTTAAGGATTTCCTCCAAAATCAAATGGTGCTTTTGTATACCGATTAAAGTGTTAAATATGAAATTTTGTTACTATATAACAATTCGTTCCAGAGATACAGAACTTACAGACTTTTTGCGTTACATACATCCATACAGACATACAGACATACATACAGACATCATTGCGAAAGTAGTCAAAACGGATTCAGAAATGCTCAAAACGGATATTTCCGTTAAAATATCGACATCGAATTTTTTCATGATTACAATACTTCCTTATAGGGAAGTAATTACTTACTACAATTTTGTTCTGAGAACGTCTCAAAGTTTTTGTTATATTAAAAACCTTTATGCTTTCAATATCCTTTATTTGAAATACTTCTTAAATATACACTACAAATTGATTATAATCTAAGTAATTAAGTGTTTAAATTTCAGGGTAAATTTTTTTATTAAAAACGTTCAAACTTAACGAATAATAAAACTTCCTGCTTTTACATACCTTCAAAATATACTCGTTCAGAAAACTATTTAGGATATAATGTATTATTATTAATCTATTTCGGAGCGATGTTTCTTAGTGGGTCTGAGAATTTAAATAATTTTTTGTAAATGTACCATTAGAATCGAATTTTTCTTGTAAAGATTTCCAATATTCTTCTTCGTTTTCGATAATATGTTTTAAAACTTTATCTGTATATTCCTTTTGTTTTTCACTGCACTTGGAACAGTTTGATTGTAAAGCATCCGGAATATTTTCTAAAAATTTAAATAATTTTGTAATAACACTTACAATAATAGTAGTAATTTATGTTAAGTCGTAAAATGTTACTATACAATTATTAAAACTGTAATTTTATTTTAATTAATATTATGTTATTTAATTGATTTTTTTTTCAATAATTGATTCCATTCTCCAGAAAATCGCAGCTAAAATGTTTTATTTTAGCGTTGTTCAAGCGCTAGTTAGGCAATAAAAGGTAGTAGGCAAATTCTTAAAGATAGATTAAAATTGTTCACATTTTTCTCGGGAGGGAGCGACTTAAGAGAGCGGCCAATACCAAATATCACCTATGGACCATCAGCAAGAAAGATTTCTCTTACAAGAGAAATCGGATGAGAAAAATTGGAAGATATATCGGCGGCATCATAAGCGAAATCAGAAATTTATAGAAAATCATGCAAAAATATCAAGTGAAAATCGGTTGTAGAATACTGGAGGAAAAAAACGGTAAAACGTAGAACGAATAAAAGAATTAAAAACCATTCCCTTAATTTGAAACAGCATTAATTGAATTTGGAGAACAATAATGGGAATCTGAGGAGAAATCTGATATTAATTTACTGTATGGGGTATAGTACAAAGTGTGTAAAATACAAATACATAATATATGAGGTGTACGGATGGGCCCGGTCTAGTGGCCTATGCGCGTGGGGTCTTCGACCCTACCCTCCTACCAAAATTCCAGAATCCAATCCAGAATCCAGAGGTGTACGGAATACACGGTTTATCTAAAGTATAATTTGTACAGAAAAAACACACAAACATAGGCAGTAATTTTTACAGCGTTGATCACCAACATTGTCCGCCTTTGCTCTGGACCCGGCTTTAGAGATGAAATTTCAATTATACATTGAATACTACGTATAGTATATTTCAGATTAATTGAAATTAAAAAAAGTCTAGCATCAAATTACGTTGTTATAAAAACGTATAAACATGCAAGGAAATTTATAATATAAGAGATAAGATTATCGCGCCAACCTTTGTCAGCATAAGCATTGCTAAAGGTTGGCGCGATAATCTTATCTCTTATATTATACTTCCTTGCATAGTTTGTACGTTTTTATAACAACGTAATTTGATGCTAGACTTTTTTTAATTCCAATTAATCTGAAATATACTATACATACATATTTAGTTGCATCTATATGTTTAGTTACAGGTTCAAACGATTCAAAATAGCATCACATTAGTAGTTTATCTTAAAAAAAAGACAAGGATACATCTGAAGGCTATTCTCACAAAGAAAAAAGTAATTATATTGTTTCTAGACCAAGCATACCACAACTATAATCGATGTGATTATAATAATTAAATTTAAATATTTATAATTTGATTCATCACAAATTTTTGAAATTAAACAATTTCCATTGCTCAACTATCAACTAAATATTATTAGACAAAATTCATACATAAAGTATGGGTTGAAGTAATGGTTGATTGGGTTTTTTTACTTTAAGGTGGGTTTGTAGTATATTTTGCGAGCGGAGCTCGCCTTACTCCCTTCGACGGGTGTTTGAAGAACTGATTTGAATGCAAGTAAATTTAATAATTTACGTATGGGCTTCGAGAAAATACATCTTTGGCAATTTATGTACATAAATTTCAAGCGCAACAATACTTACTGCCATCTATTGGTATCAAATACCATACCATTTGCTAATGCGTGTCTGATGAATTGAGTCACCTTTTCGAAGTGATAACGAAACCGCGGTCACACGATAAAGCAAAATGGTCCATCATTTGATGAGCTATATGTGTTTACAACTTAAGCAGATAGCGCTACTGATCTTCGCTTAAGGCTCAATTACACGAGGACAGTAACTTGCGTAAAAGTTACTAAAAGCCAGGCTTTTAGTAACTCATTACGTTAATCATTATTATACTTTATGTATGAATTTTGTCAAATATAAATGGTTTTCAATTTTTGTTGCATTTGTTGTTTCAAATACAGCAACAATATTTTGTTTATAGAAATATTATTATTTGCAGAAAAGTTGGAGGATAAAAATGTTGCTAACTTGAAGCTATTAGCGACAGTTTAGATGAAATTATAGAGTACTTTGATGGTTATGAAAATTGACAGTTTATGACAAAGTTGCAGGAAATTTTGATAATTTTAACCCAGTTTCGATACTAATAATGATTATTCCAATATGTTGTACATAGTACATTATAAAATGTTATTGAAAATACGAATACACCTAAGAAAATAAATACTTATGACAACATACTACATAATCTCTGGTGTCCGTAGAAGGTACTTTTCTAATGACTTAAGTTTTCAGTATTACACAAAATTTCAATTTTGAAAAAATATAAACTTAAGTCAAATTTTCATTCAAAATGTTTTTTTTTAATTTCCATTCTTCTTTCTTCAAGAACTAACTTGGTTAAGGTTTTCATCTAAAGCTAAATTACTTTTACAAAATAGTTGCCCTATTTCGGTTTTATGGGATTGGATCCAACATCTTTGTAAGTTTAAATTGATCACGATCTTTATTTTTCTCTCTGTACACCAACACCTTTGATGGGAAATTCGCTAAATCGAAGATTTTGTTTTGGGTAATTTCTTTTACTTAAAATTAATTCTTTTTTTCCTACGGCTCTTACTAGCTGATACGAGTCATGAGGAGGGAAAATTTGTGCATCCATTTTTTCTTCTTTTCCTCAGTCATGAAATGATCAACGTCGCACTTCATGTGCATATGTCCGAGCTCTAAAAATTTATAGTTTATTATTTCTAAATTTAGACAATCTACCATCGCTTTAAGGAACATTGCACATACATTACTATTTTTATTTTGACCTTCACAAGTAGTTAGTTGTTAGTTAACACAGACCCTGTGTTAGTTTTATCAAATTCTCTTTGCTTTTCATTCATTCTTCAATTGCTTTTGTACACGTTTCGTCGAACCAGCATTTTCTTTTTACCTCTGCTTTATGTGTCATGGTTCCTTCGGAGGCTTCTTGTAGTATTGTTTCATATTTCCATATTTCGTTTAAATTGCCTATTCGTTTCAAAATACTTAATTTATCTTCTATCATCCTCTTGTACTTATTCTGCGTGCTCTCTTCCTGTAGTTGTGCGACTTCATACTTGTATGACTTTTCTCTTGTTACTTCTTGTTTCAGTTTAATTCTCAATAGATAATGGTCCGAGTCTACGTCAGCTCCTCTGTAACTGCGTACGTTTTTAATTTGCTTAGCGTGTTGCGCTTCTATTGACCAGTGGTCAATTTGATTCGTTATCTCACCATTTGGCGTTCTCCAGGTTCCCTTGTGAAAATCTTTTTGTTGGAAATGGGTACTGCTAATTTTCATGTCTTTTTCTATTGCCAATGCGATTAATTTAGTACCATTATCATTACTCTCGGTATACTTACTGAAACGTCCTATGGTTGGTCTATACATTTCCTCCCTTCCCAACTTGGCATTGAAATCTCCCAGGACCATTTTAATGCCGTACTTTGGTAATTCCTCGTATATTTTTTCTATTCGTAGAACTCGTTGTCTTCTTCTTCGTCCTTCTCTTTAGTCGGCGCGTGAACATTTATAAAACTAAGCTTTCTATGTTTGCCTCTGAATGTTATGTAATACATTCTGTCTGTTATTGGTCTAAACTGTATTGCCGCTTGCTTAATTCTGCTGTGTATCATAAAGCCCGTTCCAAATCTTCTATCTTGTCCCCCGCTTCTAAAGAAAGTATACCCTTCCATGTCGTCATCTCACCGTCAGTACTATTATTATATGGCTTTTTAACTGGAGTTCTGATGAATTTTTTGCTCCTGCGGAAAATTTCAAAATAACTTTATCGTTTGTTTTAAGCCGTTTCCAGTAGTTGAGCTCTCACTATCGTATTGTTATTCTTTAACATTATTAGTATAGGTAATTGTAGCAAATTTTGGTACAAACAAGACGTAATTCCTCTTCATTACCAATGCAGTTTGTATATTTTCTGCTGCTATTGTCATGTATTGTTAAATTAAACGTCCACAACTACTTTTACTAAAAAGCCATTGAAGATGTAAATAGGACAGTTGCCAAACATTGTTGTAATTCAAAAGAGTAACATCGTTTTATCATCACCAGCTGCATTAATTTGATTGGTATGCTAAATCCGCCCTTTCATAGTGAATTTTCAGTTGATTTTTTAGTTGTTCCTTATGTTTGATACCAGCTACCTTTACTTTTGTCAAAGTATCACATTTGTGACAAGTATATCGATATTTAGTTTCTTAAACCTCAAGTTAGCATAGTTGACTATAATTAACGCGATCAACTCTATCGTCGGGCTTCCTGGTTCGACTCCGGGTTTGAACGTAAATATTTCTTGACCGCCTTCCGTGCTTCGGAACATATTATATAATATGTTATGGAAGAGAAAATTGCGTTATGTGTTTATCAACAAAAAAATTTTTATTTACATATATGGTGCAGACGACATGCAATATTACTGTAATTCTGATCTTGAGAAAGAAGAAGTACTTAACTAAAACTTTTGGAGGAGAATCGCTGATATTTTGGGGAGCTTTTGGCTATTACGGTAGAACACCTTTGTGTTTTGTTTCCACAAAAATAAAATCTAAATAAAAATCAAAATTAGATGATAAGTTTTCAGTAAATATTTAGACGAAGATTACAATAAAAATTTTATTTTTAACATAATGGTGCTGTTCATTCTATCCAGAAAAAAGAATAGTGGCTTTTGTCAAAAACCATAGAAGTTTTAAAATGGCCAGTTATTAGTTCTGACCTAAACCCCAGAGAAAATCTATGGGGTGGGGTTCCTTATTTCAGAATATTTATAAAAATAAGAAACAATTTACAATCGTGAATGAGCTGAAATCGGGAATTAATAAGTGTGGAAAAATCCAACTGGAAATTGATGAAAAATTCATATATTCTATTCCAAATAGAATTTATGAAGTAATTTTAAGAAATGGAGGTAATACAAATTAATAATATTTCCTTAATTCAATTATTATAAATTTTCTTTTAGTGTTGTATTTTTATACTAATTTCCCCCAGTGAAATACGTTGTTAATTTTTTCCAAAAAAGTACTTATTCAAAGTTTGCTCTCAGGAACTTTTTATAGGAAATTAAATTAACTATAAAATTATTTATAGTATATCCATATTTTGCGTTTGTTCCACATTTTACAGTTTCTAGTGAAAGATCGTAGAAATTCATCATTCAATCAGTAGTAGAACAATAAATTGAGTAAACAATAAACAACTTTTTGCATTTTTAACATTAAGGATGCATCCGGTATTAACATAGGTACATTTTCTATTTGACCCATAATAAAAACAACGTTTTTCAACATTTCACTCGATACCTTTGGTACCCTTTTGAGATCATCGCGACGTCAAATGATACTGTAAATTTGTATTTAATATAATATTTATAAATATGTGGCCAACAAAAGGGGACAAAGAAATTTTTTCAATTTTGCTTAGAACACGTAATGTTTTGTTTCGAGGTAGAATTTTTTTTAATCGTCTGACCCAGGAGTTGTCCAGAAATGCATCCCTAGGGCTATTACATCATAATAATAATCTCCGGGTTGTTAGCTTCCTCACGTGGGTGTAATTCTAACTACTGTTTGAATTAAATAATTTTACAATAATAAATATAATATGGATGGAAAATGATTATGATCTACATAATTGTTACGTGCATAACAATAGATTATTATTCATGGGTGCTCGGTACGATAAGTTGCCTACACAATATAATTTTTGTAGTAATATAAATTTTTCATATCAAGATTTAAATATTTTGTTCCATAATATATACCTTAGTATGGTTTCAAAATTAAGCATTTTGTACTTCAACATTGCAGTAATTTAACTTTTGATTTAATATTACAACTCACCTTGCAATTCTTTTCCTTCGGCTGTACATTTTTCATTATTTAAAATACAATTCATGTAATTTTTGAGTATTCGTGGATTATTAATTATTGAATCCACATCAATATCATCATATTTAGTGGTATATTTTTGATCTTCACTCATTCCAAAATTTAAAATCGCCAAAAATGCAAGCGTAAAAACCAATTTTTGCATTTTGTTTCTAGATTTGAAAACCTAAAATAAAAATCAAATTAATTAATTTTTGATATTTCGAACGCAATACCCCATAATGTTAAATATCACTTTGCTAACTTATTTATAAGAAAGACTAACTAGAATACGATTTTTTAAATTTTGTTTACCTATAATAAATTAAACTTTAAAAATTAAAATAGTTAATTAAACATGAAAATATATATACCTAACTATTTTAGTTTTTAAAGTTCACTTTATTATAATTCTCAATAGTTAAAAATCATATACTTATATATTTTGTTTACAGTCAATTTTTATGTTTTATAAAGTTTACAAAATAATTATTTTCAAATTATATTTAGTTGTGGTATTCTGTACAATTTTATGTTAATGTTTATATTTATTGCACAAGATGTCACCACAGTGTTTGATTTATATAATAATTATATAGATAAATATATTATTTGAAAAAATAATGGGAAATTGTTCAAGATGAAATTTTTTGAAAAATAAGTTTAATAGACTGACAATTGTAAATAACGATCGAACTGTTTCTAAATAAACAATGACAAGTGTTTTGCTTTTATTTAAGCTATATTTAATATATAATAAATAATAATATTCACATAATTTCGACGGTTAAGATTCAATAATGAAATTACCTAAGGTAAACCATGCAATTATTGGATATAGGGGAGTTATTGGACAGTTCATTATAAATTGAAAAAATAAGGCTTTTGTTTATATTATAAGGCTTTTTCTATATATGTACTAAATTAATTGAAGTTTTAATTATGTCCAATAACTAAACTTAACATGTTCAAGAACTGCAAACATTGTCCAATAACTGAACTTAGTTCATTTATCCTTCTTTTACAATATTTTTAAAAACAGTGCAACAATGACCAAATATGAAAATTGGTAGATATGATAGCCCAACATTTATACCTTTCGTTTAGTTCTACGTCTACAAAGTTTTAATTACTTTACAATCGAAACTTGACAAAAATGGAAAAAGATACCTGAAATTGTAAGACATTATAACAAAATTTATTTTTTAATGAAGTTACTTATAAGCAAGCGACGATTTTATGTATGATAACTCTATTATTGTTTTATTCTGCTCAGGTACTAAATAAAAACCTTGAAAATAAATGGTGCCCGTGATCTGATTTTCTGAGTTCAACATAAACAATTCTAAAATTAACCTTAATTAATACAAAAATTTTTAAATTGTTTTTATTACAATTTAAAACAACGAAGTAAATAAAAGAAGACAAAATATCACAATTACTTATATGAAAAAATCACTGCAGTAAAACAACTAAAAATAACAATATAACAATTTTTAAACCGAACACTTTCTTAATTTAATTTTACGAAATTATAAGTACATTATATCCGACAAATACTTACTTTATCAGAGATTTTGAAAATAGTATGTGACACAAATCAAACTTTGCAACAATTGATATCATCGTTGGTCTATTTATTGTACTTTTATGAAATTACTATAATAATGAAATTAACTAAATTACAAGAAAATTTCCTTAATAATAAAAAATTGCTTAATGATAGAATTTAAGTTAAGATTATTTGACCACATGATACGGTTTAAGGACATTTTACTAAAATTTGAACTTAACTTGGTTTATAAAATTTATTTAATTCGATATTTCAAATAATTCTATAATAATTTCTTCATCATCTTAACAAAATTAATAATTTATTTAAATTATAGTAAACCACAACAATTATCGTGTTTAACGATTTGACTCATAATTTTTAATTTCATCAAAAACTATAAATAATTTATTATAACCACAATAATTAGGTACTAAAATAGTAAATAAAAAAATTAATTGTTTCTATTATTGTGGAAACTGCTTGTATAATTTATGATCTTTAATAATTATATATCCTCGTAAATATCCGTGAAATATAAATTATCTTTATTCAAATGATAAAAATAAAAAATTGTGAATTGCAATATTTTAAAAATAATTATTTGTATTGTCTTTATTTTCTTATTATTTTACAGTTTATAATTAATTTTTAGCATGTATGCATTCTGGAGGTCAATAATAATTAATAAGTACATGTAAAGTATAAAGTGCAAAATTCTCATGCCTAAATAGTAATTCTGAATCTAAATTAAAAAATTAATACCTATCTACGATGCAAAGAAAATTTAAAAATCCATCATCTTAATAGAGGAGCCATTATAACAATGGGGTACATCATATTTTTCATCTAACCAAGTTTGGTATTTATTATCTATTTTTAAAATTTTTCGTTATTTTAATATTGTTGATTATTTTCATTAAGAACAATTAATAATTATTATATATAAATAAAAGTAGCGCACTGGGTACCCAGATCTTAGACCTCTATACACACAGAGTATTTCCAACAAGATTTGAAACGCCCTGTATGATTTTGAATTATGCGGACGGACGGACGGACAGACACGGAGCCAGATCATAAGGCTTCTTGTTATACTTTGTATAGAAGCCTAAAAATAATGACATGGTAGGCAAAAGGAATGATATACCTCGGGTTACCTGCTTAAGTATGTGAAAATATTCCGCTCCTTTTAAATATTTAACTGCTGATTTTTTGAAGGTGTTGAACTCTTTCTGATTGGTAAATACTCAACCTGTTTCTTTTTTTTATTTTATTAAAAGCCCATGAACTATCGAATAACTTAACATAGTTAATTAAGTAGGTTCAAATCCAATTTTTAGATGATTTTTATCATTATAGTAGTGTATTGTTTTTTTAAGGTTGGTTTATGGTTGTGAAAAAGCAAATCAATAATAATCAATAATAAATTCTTCAAGAAAAATGTATTTGTAATAATTTTCAGAATTTAAATAATTTATTTATCAGCATGTTACAATACATACGTAGATATCAATCACAATATCTATTCCAGGAATAATTTTTAATTTATGACGTCTGTAAATAGGCACAACATTTATTTAACTAAACGTTAAACAAGTTTTTTTTACATAGTATAGTCGTTTTTGCTTCAGGTAGTAGTTTAAGTAATTCATAAGTCGCGTAACTTGATAAGCAATATTATGTTCTAATAGTTTTCTTGAACAAGACATTGAATAAGAGATTTGAATAATCCTAATTCTACTCATAACTTAACCTTGTCAAAATGAAAAGTGATGAGAAGTACACGAATAAAAACTACTCGTTCGTTAACCTTCTGCTTTACATTTACTTTTTCAGAATAATTTTCAGTATCAGATTTGCTTCAAGTTTTTGTTACATAATAATGGCATTACTAGTACTTATTAAACAGGAAAACTCAGATGTCTATGATTAATACAAATATTACATTGATGTCCGATAACATAGAAACCTTTCACGCGAAATGGAAATCCTGCTTTCTAAATCCTTCAGCATCGAAATCGGAAAAACATCCATTTATTCAGTCGTGTGAATTGGGTTCACACCTTTGGAATTTGGAATTTGGAAATGGCTCACATTTCTTCATGTATTTGTAATATGAAATCGCTGATAGTTCCAAGTCTATTTTTACGTAAATAATATGCATTACCTTGTTCTTGAAATCCAACCCCCTTCCCATAAAGAAAAATCAAGCAACGTCAAACGATGAGTAACCTGCGGGCTAAATAAATCTCCATTGCAGCTGATGAGTATATTCTGGAACACATCCCACAGAAGCTACATACATGATTATTCTCACCGCATGACTCATTGGCTCATTCTCATTTTGAATTGCTTATATCACAAATGTACATTTTCACTTTTGACGTCTGAGTACCTGACGTTCGACTATGCGTTCGACTGATGTAAGAACTAACTCCTGGGATTATCCCATCTATGGATTATCCGTATTTTCTGTATAATAATATAATTCAGTATTTATGAGAATATTCTTATCATTTTCGCAGTATTGGTGTAATAACCTCGTTAAATTAGTTTTATTAAATTAAAACGTTTTTTATTTTTTTTAAACCCATTGAATGTGTTTGAAATATAAAAACATGGAAATATTCCTAAAATTAATAACGTCATATTATTTCCTTTCAATGAAGTCTCATCAGATCCATTGTATACATAATAATATAATGATAATATTACACACTTATGTAAATTTTACTTTTAATTTTAAAAATAATAGTATAATATATAGTACCTACTACTAATTCTTTACTTTCATAGCTTTTCCCATGTTTGTTTTATTAATTTACCATATTTAAAAATTAATAAGAATTTTTTTATGGAAAATGACGCAATACGATTTTATGAAAACAATAAAAAGTTGTTTTTGATCATGTCAAAGTTGGCAAGTTAAATTAGTCAGGTTACTGCAAAAAAACGACTCAAAGCCAGTTTTTATTTGAATACTCCTTTTCATACATATAAATGTGTATGTATACCCATATCAACGCAAGCCACTGCAATGTCCATTGCGGTCCATTGCATATCTTTACTGAATAGTGGACATAGTATATTTATGTACATATAATATGTTGTGTACGTCCGTTTTTGAAAAAGAAGTAAATGGTAAACAGTGGCCCACAAGAGAGGTAAAACTTTAGTGGTACGATAAGGTGTATTTTCGATGCGGTGAATCGATTTAAACATATGTATGTACATACAATCGGGGAAATTTTGATAAGTTATGTACGTAGCGCTATCAAAGTACATGTACCAAAAAGACTATGCTATAATACAAAATGGATTTTTGCAAATATTTTAGTGTTAAATTATATAAACTAGAATTTAAAATATAGCCTTAGACTGGATAGCCATAAATACCCAGTTCAAGTCCTGGATATCCATACATTCTTTAGACATTAACTGGATTTGCACTAATTACTTACATAAATATTGAGTGTTGCGTGGGTAGTATGTTAATAGTAACGAAAAGCATGTGTAGTGGAAATGGTTCAACTTCATTATTATACTTATTAGTAATATAGGTCAATGAAAACAAGCTGACTAAAACTAAAAATTATTAGAAAAATTGTAGTTATCTTGTTTCTGCAGTAACCGACGACGTAATTTTATAAGAAAATACAATTCCATTTTTGAAATTTCCATGAAAACTGTTAATTAAATTTTTAATTAGCTTTTCGTCATGTAGTAGAAATGCAACCTACGATAAATAGAGTTAAATTTATATAAATTTATATAAAAATTTATATAAAAAATAAAGTTAAATTTAATTAATTCGATGCAATTCATTTTGTTGTTTTGAAATAAATGAAAACTGAAGTGAGTAGGTATGGTTAATGATCGACTCCCAAGGTTCTGGTAGTACCTATTTCGATTCAACACCTGAAGAAATCCGGTGGATCGCAGGTGAAGAAGTCTTCGAGTCAGTTTTGAAGAGCAACGTCGTTATTAAATGAGATTCCGCGGAGATTGTTGGATAGAGAGCGAAAAAGATGAAAATCTGATGGAGCAAGATCAGGAGAATAGGGCGGATGTGGAATAACCTCCCAATCGCGGTCTTGAATAACTGCGTTTGTAATGTTAACAATATGCGGACGGGCATTATTATGCTGTAAAACCACTTGATGGCATCTTGCTGGTCGTTTTTCTTGAATTGCAGCCTCCAGGCGACGCAGTTGTTGACAATAAACCTCAGATATGATGGTTACATTCCTCGGAAGCAATTCCTAGTAGATGACGCCTTCTTCATCCCACCAGATGCACAACATTACCTTGCGTGGATGGGCACCAGCTTTTCATGAGGATTTGGTTGTTTGTTAGGGCTTAGCCATTTCTTTCTGTTCTTAAAGTTGATGTAAAAGCACCAATTTTGGTCACCAGTAACAATTTAGGAGAAAAGCGGCAACACGCTGATTTTTGTTGTTTTCGCTCAAAACGTATGGTACCCAAACACCCAACTTTTAAACTTTGTCCATGGAATGCAAATGTCGCACGATAGTTGATTGGTCACAATTCATCATATTGCCCAATTCCCGAGTTGATTGACGTGGATTATCACGAATTGAAGCATTTAATCGGTCTTCATCAAAGCCGGATGGTGAGAAAACCATTTTCGTGCAGTACTTTCACGATGGCGTTCTCTCCGTAAACGGCACAAATGGTTCTAGCGGCCTCCGATGCCTTAACGCCTCGGTTAAACTCAAAGAAAAGTATATGTCGGAAATGTTAATTTTTTTTGTACTTGACACTCCATTTTCTTTAGCCAACAATTATCCCTAACTTTCTACAAATTGAAAAATTCAAGAAGTATTCAATAAAACAATACTATGGCATTAAAATTACATTGATATTTATTAAACAAATTTGTTACCAAAGCGCTTTTACCATTGAAACCAAAAACGCTACCAACTTATGCATTAACCTGATACATAATTATTTGCCATTATAAAAATTATAAAAAACACTTGAGCATCAGCATCATATCGAACGCATTTGTTTCTTTGTATTGCGAAGAGGGGTTGGGGTGAAGTAGAAACAATTTAATTACGCGAATCTATTAACTGGGATGAGTTGCTTAGTTAGCCTACTCATCATCAGTGGACGTTCGTGGTTTGTTATCATGAAAGGAGGGGGGGGGCACAAATTATATTTTTTACTTTCTAGAAAAGTGGTTTAAACTCCCACCATTTATGATCCAGGTGACCTGGTACCAGCATTAAAAAATACGATTCTGAGTTGCGATTCTGTTTTGGGAGGGCGGCGCCCCGTTGTCCACCCCATACCAGCCTCCACTATTCAAATATTATACAGAATATATTAATTAATATCATTGTACTGTATTAGTAATTTTTTATCAGGAAAAAATAAAAAGTTCCTAACGTAATGCTGCACGCATTTACTTTATATTTACGTTATTTCAGGCTACATTAATTTGTGTATTTGGGTAGAGGTAGAGTAACTTACATGATCACTTTGTAATAAACCATACGGACTTGCCTAATTGAGACTAAGGTGACGAGTGTTTCCAGATATTTTAAATAATTATAACAACATAATTAAATTAAATTATGTTAAAGTATTCATTATTTAATTTTATTGTAATAATTATTGTAACGGTGCAGAACATTTCTTTTTTATTTTGGAAATTACTCCGTTCTGGAGAAACAGCTGCTTACGTGGTTCGCACAAAAACAATTCTTGACGTAATTTGCAGGCTACCGAAACTCGCCCTTCGGGCTCGTTCCGGCTATTTGATCATTCCGTAAAGTATCTGTTTCCGTTACTTACCCGTAAATAGATATTTCGTAAATTATAAAATCACATAATGTGATGTTATAATAATTTTTTTTAAGAAACTTCGATGATCAAATACCCCTTAAAAATGAAGTGATAATAACAAAATAAATATGACAATCGCATTATGTAATAACAAAAGATATTAATAAAATACAAGATGAACACCGAAAAGTTTTCGACATCGTTTTTATCATTCAGAACATCGCATTACCAGTTAAAAATATTAATGTTGGTCATGGTTAATGATAACAAGTTTTTGAGTGCATTTTAATTGACTGTTGTAAAGCAGTTGGTAATTAAAAGATTTTGCATGTTTTGCAAAATGTTACATTCAAGTGATGAATATCTAAAGTCTAAACTGGTTGATATCGTAATGGATAATAATGCTAATGAAGCAATCGTAATTGATACAAGAAAGAAAATCGAAATCTGGGAAAAATCATACTCGAACTTATTAGTGAAAATTACTGCTTTGTATATCGTCCCCTTAATACTATAACTAGGTAACTCGAATTTTGGCTATTTTGAGTTAGCTACATGTAGCCACCTAATTTTACCCACTTTATTTAGTGCTACAACTAAAAATGTTCTATTATGTTTCTAAATATCAAATATCCACTTGCTAAAAGTAGATAAGTCCCAGATCCCTTCAATGCTGTTATGCTATAAGTGCATAATTTGAGATACCTAGTTGTACAAATTCCAAACGTTACGTATAGCAACGTATAGTACGTCCGCGACCTTCGCAAGACAGTTGAGATACCTATTTGTGCAATTGTGAAGTTTTATAGTTTTATTCTTTATAATAATTATGTATTTTCTCGATCTTATTTTGTATTATGTATTACTATTTATCAGTCGTTATGAATAAAACTTATTTTGAAACATACAAAGTTAAAATAAAATAAAAGAACTAGATAAATCTGATTTTTCACATTTTTATTAGTGCTATAACTATGTAGATATCTTACTTCTAATTAAAAATTTCCTAAAATATAAAACATTAGACTGTGAGGGTATTAAATACATTTAACTTACATAAGTAGCTAAAGTTTTAAACGTTAAAACAAAAATTATTTTGAAGTTTAATACTTTTTTTTGCTATTGTAAACTTTAAACTCCATTTACTCAATATCAGTAATTTCAAGTTACCTAGTTATAGTATTAAGGGGACGATATTATAGTGAAGCAAATATTTATACAAACAAACTGAAATATGGCGTTACAAAAGTATACATTTTTTAAAAGTATGATACATGAATACAGCCCCTGACCTGTAAACTGCTTATAATGGACCATGAATAAATATTTTGAACTAAATAAAGAAAATTGTTCCTAACATCTCATAATATAAATCTTTAGAAAATTTCACTAGTGACGCTCGCTAATTAAATTTATTTTATAGATTGTGATTTTTATAAAAAAAAAATCATATTATTTGGTTAACCCACACGTTGATTCACACAGAATACGGATCGCAAGTCTTAACAACTCCTAGATTTTCAACAAAACATATTGATCTCGATAAACTATATATGGGTGAATTTACATTCCCATAAAATAAGACCTTTTCAACTAGGTTGCATTTACATCTTAAAAATAATTCATTTGCATGAAATCAAAACAAACTCGTTATGCGAATCAAAAAAATTTCCGAATTTCCCAATTTATCAGTTGATTCTATTCAATTCTGCATTAATCTGAATTACTTAATGCAAATTTCAGTTCACAAGAAAAAGATGTTCACATTCAAATAATTAATATTACTAAATCGGTACATATAACATAATAATGGTTTTTACAATTCCATACAAATATGTTTTATCGGTGTTATTTTATCACTCAAACAAGTTTTGAAATGGTACTTTCCTTTAATACAAGAAAGCCTTGGCCTCACATGTGAACATTTAAATTAACTTAATGTTATTATTGTTGTTACTATGCATTTTTATGCATAAGGTAAATAAAGTCTAAATTCATTTAAATTCAACCTTTCCATTATCTCTTCTGGGACCCTTGCTTAATTTTATTTAATATCTTTCATAAAACCTTAAATCGTATGTAAAAACGATGTTTTATGTAAAATTCTATTACCTTGTTTTAATCTGACAATATGTTTGTAAACAATTTATTAATTAAAAAAGTTACCTTGATCTAAACCTTGTCTTATTATATTATTTTGAGATATTAAATTAAAATTGCTTGTTTTTGTCAATGCTCCTTACGAAATTTTATTTTGTGTGCACGAAATAAAATTTTACATTAATCCGTCAATTGTTATTTTTTGTATTGATCCAGTAATGTTAATTTATTTCTTATGAAATTTAAGTTAATTACAATTATATTATTATTAGCATTAGAAAAAAATACTGGCCTTGCTTCTCGAACGATTTGTATTCATTATTAATCTATGTGCATCACCGTATGAATGACGCAGGTAGCAAGTAAATACTTAAATATATGAAGAGTCTTAGTGAACAATTGAATTACCATAATATGGATCATCAAATGGTCTGTTTTCAATAACAAATTTAATTTCCGAGTCACAAGTCGAATATCTCGTCTTCGACCATTAATTTTATTAGCCAATTGAGTTGGAAAATTCGTAAAAGGCATTCATTAATTATTTAAGGAAAACTAAAAAGTCTGGATTACAGTTTCCAAATTGGGAGTTTCTCGCCAAAATCTGGACGCCTGGAAACTCTGACTAAGCTATATTATGTAATCATAGGAGCCCGTATATTATGGCTTTCAAGTTGTTTTCTATTTCTTTACTATATTAATCTTGCCCCCCCTCCTTCTAGAGTGAATAAAGCTACGTAGAAAATGTCTGTTATAAGTCACTTTCTATATTATCATTTTATCACAACAGTCTTGAAAGTATGCCCAATCATGTAGGGAACACCCTGTATAGTTTTAAATTAATAAAAAATATGTATAGCACTTTTTATATCAATTCTATACTTAATTACTCGGGCAACCTTCAGACGTCATACTTATCCCAGGCATCTTTAAAAACTAATCTCGATCTTCAAGAAACAGGTCGATTTTACATCTACTTAAATTAAATTGTATTATGCTGAATAATTATTTTTGAATATCGCTTTCTGAACAATTAATATGACAAACAGGTACCCTAAATGTACCTCATATTAATTTCAATCATGTAAGGTACCAGTGGGTACCACTATACCAGAAGCAATTTTTTTGGATATTGTGTCTTGAAAAACTTTCCGTTACTATTCAGTTTTTAATTAAATAATCTAGGTTCTGAAGTTTCAAAATGAAAAAAAAATATGTTCGCATATTTATTTTCCCATCTTATTTAAAATTATTAATATGTCGTAAGTAAAATATTTTCAAGATATTGAAGGAATAACATCTAATATTTATTATAAACTTAAAGAGCTATTTGAAATGTTGCAATAATTGTAGCATATTGGGTTATGTCGAAAACGTATCATTAAATCAATAGTAATATTAATACTTGATATTTTTCCAATCAACAGTAAGTTGTGCCTAAATAATATTATTTTATTGTTTTTCAAATAATATTATTATTTAAAAAAATCTGATGTGGCCATCGCATAACTTTCCGAACAGACGCAAATTTTTATATTATATTTTTAAATAAAATGGTTACATAATTTCAACAGTAAATCGATGAAAAATTTCATATTTTACCAAAATAGGAAGAAAAAAACTTTTGAATGCCTATATCTTGCAAACGAAGCATTTTTGGACGCATGTTATTAGAAACTTTTCATCTTATTTTCATTAGTAGAATGCGTTTTACTATTTTATTTACAAATACAAAATTTTTTTACAAATACAAAATTTTTTGAAACGCCCTGTATATTTTAGAGAAAAACTTGTAGGATAAAAAATGTAGGAAATTCCATAGCGCTAATATTTTGTTATTCATATTTTTACATATTTAATTTCGTTTCGAAGTTATGACGCATAATGTCGTAATAGCTCCAGGTAAACCCCCCTTTCCCGTTACATGATTTAATTTATTTTCATCTGGCTTCGTCGTACGACAGGAAAAAGCTTATATGCAAAATTTGGAATGATTTTCTTGCTTCGTTTAGACGCTATCGTGTTCACAGACGTACATACACACACACATACATACAGACATCCTTCCAAAAATGATAAAAATGGATTCAGGGGACCTCAAAACGTGAACATCTGTCAAAAAATTGGGGGGTCAAATTTTGCCTGATAACAATACTTTCCTTACCTAGGGGTTTGGAAAGTAAAAATTTGATATAATAACTTATTGCAAATAGTTCAAGCTTATGGAAAAGGGGTGTCCTCAAATAATTGTATTTGGAAAGAATTGAAGGTCAGTTTGGAAGTCACTGAATAAAAGTGAGATCTCCGCTATTTGCATAATTTAAATACGTTATGGTTTTATACTTTGCATTGCTGGTTTTATACTAGTTTTATGAAAGTTTACAGCTTTCCAACTTGTTTTATGCAAGCTCTCGATCATCTCTATTGACCTTATAGTCCACCAAATGGTTTTATTAATAAGTCCTGAGAACCTTCTTCCTCTTAACATAGTATATAGGTCTGAGACCTGTTCTTTAACTAATTTACGTATTTCTTTACTTCTATGAGCATTTGGGTTTTACATTTTAGGTAGCTTGGTAAGGATTGCAAGAATTGGAATTGAAAATTGACAGCTTTCCATTTCATTGTCTTTACGCGTCATAGGTACATTGAAATTAAATAAATTAAATATGTAATTTGTGGAATATATTTGTCAGATTTATATGTATAATAAATATTTTATCTTTTACTACATATTTTTAAGAGAAGCTGCCGTATTAAAAATGATTGACATGGCCAATTTTAATAAGACCATTTTCAACAAATTATTAATATGAAAGTTAATAAAACTAATCTTCATACATCTTTTACCAACTCGGAAAGAACTGAATGTACTTATATTGGAAAGGGAAATATATTTTATCTACTACCGTGCAAAATACCCTGCTTTTCGAACAGATTTGCATTAGGGAAGGATCTACTTTGTCGCACTAGTGCGAAAAAGTGCATCCATTTTCGCACTAGTACGAATAGTAGAATTTGCTCTTATTATTTACAGCATGCTACAGAGTTGAAAATTTGCACGAACCTAGGTTCCGTATTGTACAGTTAGGGGAAAATTAAAATGTTTTATCATCGGGCCCCCAAAAATTCCATTATTTATCGAATTTGATATTTTATTTAATTTTGTTCATTTCAAATTTAGATTTATATGCAATTAAAAAAATACCTAAATCAATAACTTAAGTGAAGTAAATCAACTAATTTATTTTTACCAAAAGTTCATTTCTCCTTTGGTAAATATTTTTACTTTCTCATTTTATTGCGGCGTTACGGATGTAGGTTCCGTAACGGATAAACGGAAGAAAATCAAAAAACTTTAAAAAAATGATCCCCTTATCGTTTAAGGAAAGTTGAATTATTCTATCATCGGGCCCCCTCAACTCCATTATATATCGGAGGACTTTTGATTTTATTTTATTCATTTCAAATTTGTATTTGCCTGTATACTTAAAAAAAATACTTAGGTCATAACGGAAATTTTACCCATTTTGTCCCATCAAAAATAAATTAATTTTACCAAAGTGTTACATATACGTAGATAATTTCACTTTCGCATACCACTGCGAAGCTGAAATTTTCCACGAACAACGGAAAAGTTTGACTGATTGTTTAAGAGGTAGATGTAAAAATTGAAAGATGAAACTACAACTAATATTATTTGTGCGGTTTTACAAATATCTTACAAACGTATCGATTTAATCCATTTTACATTATACATTTTTTACCTCTATTTAATAAACAGATCGACTTAATCAATTTTTTAAACTTGGTTAGATGAGGATTTTTACAGTGTTACACCTTATTTATACATACCTGTATTAAAAGGTGGAGGGTGCTATTTAAAATTTAAAAGTATGGGTAACTGGTGGTGAAAGGGTTAATCTTAAAATTCAAATTTTTCCTTCGCTATCAAAATCGACATGATATTTTAACTCAAATTTATTGCAGAACGAAAATTAAAGACTGAAAATGTACTATTATATTATTATTATTGTATTCACTAAAATAACAAGTTTGCCATCGTAAACAATGACACACCTTATTAACCTTATTATTTATTAATTAAATAAATTATATTACTGATTGGTCTAATCTTTCTAATATAGAGTTGCTGTAAATACAATATTTATAATATTAAATAATATTATATGAACACGAAAAAATTTATTTTTCTTAATTAGAAATTTATTAATATTCAGCAATAAAGTACAATGAAACCTCGTCAATTGAATGCTCAAGAAATTTGCTGCATGATCGCACGAGTAACCAGGGTCGTATTAATCTTGTAATCAGTAATTTTCTAACACAATTTAATGTTTTAAAATCATTTTAAACCCCAAGAAGATAGCGTTTTGTAAATTTTTGTCTAATTTTTAAGTACGTAATTGATTTGTAACCAGGCATCTCAAATTATGTTTTAATCTCAAATTAAAGTTTATTCTTACAAAATACTTCTGATAAAAAAGGAAGCCACATTTTTTTAGAACGATTTATAATTTAAGGCCCAGTTTTTCAGTCTCGAATTATTTTTAACCAGGGGTTATTTCCGTGGAAATAATTGTTTCAATCTTTTGGTTACAAATAACCCGAGACTGAAAAACTCAATATTAGATTCACTAAAATAACAAGTTTGACATTGTAAATAATGGACACACGTCTTCGGACGCATTCTATTACATTATATTAACATGAAAATTTTCGGAAATACTTAATTACCTACAATTATTATAACGTGATTAAAAATACAGCAACCTTCAACTATTTCAGTTTTTAGAATTTGACGAAAGAATTATAAATTATTTGGAAATAAAATCCTTTAAAAATACAACTAATGACTGAATTTGTAATTTTGTAGTAATAAGTAATTAAGAAACATTATCTTTTTTACAATAATTGAAAATAATTGGTAATTTATTAGTCACCTTATAATGATAAGCTGATAAGTTGTTTTAATTATAGGTGGCAAGCAGTAGCAATGGTCAAAGTTAGAACACTGCCGTGAAGGAGATAATATGTAAATATTATCATTTGGGTTTTGGTTAATTTATATTTTAGTACTCCTTAGGTCTGAAGTTAAAATTTACATAATTCTTCATAACTTTTACTATGGATATTTGTACCGTAGTAATTTTCCCGGATACGACCGAGGCATCTAAACAAAATTATTCACGCGGTGCGATCTTTTGCACTTGTGACGTCACGCACTCTTTCCGAGTTTATTTAATTACATGGAAATAAGTTAAACAAAAAATCTGACCATATTACATGGCGAGGGAGATCCTAATGCTCGATTTTTTGCCAATTTCAAATCATGTTTTTGTCGATAACTTGTTATCAATTTAAAATAAAAATCATAGAAATTTAATCAATCTGCTAATAAAAAAAAGTATTATACATTGAACTTTTGTTTTAATATATCTACTGAAAGCTTCGAATTAGAACATATTTAAAATGTTTATTGTTTAATTATCTGAACCACGAAAGAAGAGCTCTGTGACGTCAACAATTTGTCATAAATAGCTGAAGATCAGACAACTTTTTATTTTGCATCTTTGTCCCTCTTACGTTAAACGATATAAGGAAAATATAATGTCATGTCGTTTCTAAGTTCATAAAATAATCACGTGGAGCTCTTCTTTCGTAGTTCGGACTGTAGTTAACTTTTAAATTGTATTTTAATGGCAATGTAGTTTACGTTCAATGGCCAATTTAAAAAAGGCGATATTACCGGTACCATAGATTATATTATTGCATTGCCGGTAATAAGTCACTAGCTAAAATTTAAAACATAAAATAAAATTACCAATGAAGAATACGTAACGATTTTTATTAATATGTATTTGGTAACGACGGTCATGGCCTGATAGTTAGCGCGATCAACTGCTAACGTAGGGCTCCCCGGTTCAACTCCGGGGACTCCGTCTAAAATTTAAAAAATTTTAATTTAATTAAAAATTTCTTGACCGTCTTCCGTGCTTTCGGAGGGCACGTAAAGCCGTCGGTCCCCCTGTTGTTAATGATTTGCCATCATAATAATAAAAACAGGGTTCAGGCACATCGAAAGGCAAGCCTAGCAAGCTACCTGAGATGTAAAATCCAAAAATGCTCACAGAACTAATTACAAAAAATTAGTAAAAAACAAGTCCTGGACCTATATCAAGAGGGAGACTTCTTAATAAAAATGGAAGAAGAAGAACTAAATACTAAGAATTCGTTAGTGTCTGTACATATTATTTGAAGGTACAGTTTATTAATTAAACCATAATTATAATATAATCTAATAATTGTGTACGAAGAAGATCGTTTGTGATCGAAACGCGTCACCAATAATTTATTAATGTATATAAAATCCCAATAGTGAACTATGAAAGTATTACCTCGAAGGGTGGTTTGAAACTGGACTTTCTAGTCGCACGCTCACAACCAGGAGAAGCGGGTCGCATTCCAAGAACGTCCTTGCTAATTATTAGACGCGCATGACTTCCTTATGAATTTTAAATTAACATAAGTAATTACGATATTATTTACTTAATAATAATATAATTAAATTAAAAATTAACATCGACAAAATATTATAATTTAAATAATCGGAGTACATGTTTGTTCAGTCGCGTATTGTTTATTATTAAGTTTTCATTACAATTGCCATGAATTTCATTTATTAGTTAAAATATTGTACACTTAGGCCCAGTTGTTCAGTTGCACGTTATCTTTCAACCCGGGTTAATTTCCATGTATACAATTCTTGAAACAATTATATTTCTATAGAAATTAATCCGGGTTAAAAGATAACCACCGACTGAACAACTGGGCCTGAAACGAATAGAGTTTCTTCATATTTTGTAACCCATCCTAATTTAGTCAATTAGTTCCACATCTTCATGAACAAATCTTATGCTTTCATGAATAGGAAATTGAAAATCAACAGTGTTGTTGTTTTAGCTGAAAATCAATTGATTTTGATAATAAGTAGTTAACTTATATTCAATTTTACCAAATACACAACAAACAAAGGGGTGATGTCTTCGAAATCACTTCCTAATTTAAATATCTACGAAATTGAGATAAAACTTGCATTTTATTTCTTCAAATGAGTCATGCTTTGAGGTAACTTCAATAAACGGGCAAAGGAGAATAATTGGAGTTGGTCATTGTTGCTCCTACGAAGGCACCCTTATGAAAGATCTTCTTAGTATATCCAGCTTCCAACCAAGATTGTATCTACGTTGGAGTCTATTTAAATTTATAAATTATGTGTCTATAATTATTATAAAAATTGTATTAGAGTTAGTCAGAGTAAGATGTGTATTAATATTAGAAGAAAGTTTTGTACTTCGAAAAACAAGATATTTGACAAGAAGATCCTATTTGAATTCGTGGATCAAAAATTGTGAAACTGATAAAAATTCGAAATTCAAGCCCAGGATCGAAAATAAAACGAGAAAAAAAACGAGCCAAAGAAATAACATGAAAAAAATGAAGTACATGGAAAGACAAAAAAAATGTACCTTGTGTAAAGACCAATCTAAGGACGATTGGAAGAAATTCAAAAATTAAAAAAAAATTTAAATCGATCATGTCCAGTTATATATTCCCATAACTAATAAAATGATTAGATAAGTCTGGTAATTTTCCAATAAGTGATGTAACAGGAAATACTAATATTGTAATTGTTTATTCATTTGTCAATTTAGCAAAAGGAAATCTAGAATGTTCTAGAATAAAAATTCCGCTAAATAAACCATTTTGAAAAATACATAAAAAATCAATGTTAACAAATTTCAGTCAGTATAGTATTGTTTAAGTATTGTTTAAGTCGTCATAATGTAACTTTAAATTATTATTGTATAAGCTAAGTTTAAGGTGTAACTATGCTAGTTTTGTAATTGAAATTCAAGAAATCATTTTGTGGAAATTAAAAGTTAAATAAAAAATCAAATAAAGAAATTTTAAGTGTTTTTTAATAAATTAGTGTATAAGTTCAACGTATACAACTGGCGCAGTCGTTAAAGGACCGAAATTTTTGGGAAAAATTAGTACTCAAATCGTCTGAAATTCCCAAAAAACCACGGAAGCTGCAACAAAGTGGATTAAAAATGCCGCAAACCCTAATTTTAAGAAAAACTACGGATAAAACTGGCCGTAAAAACAACCTAATTTAAGAAGAAAAACAACAGTGGATTAGCAACGCCACAAATAATTTTAAGAAAAGGATCAACCAATAAATTTAAGAAGACAAATTTAAGAAAATTAAAAACGTGAGTAAAAGCTCAAATTCAAAAATTCCTAATCCAAAATATTAAAACCTAATTAATTAAAATAATTTGAATTAGTCATATACGCGAAATAAATTAAATTTAGAAATAATTTACGTTTTATAAAAAATTACATCACACAGTAATAAGATTCATTTATAAATTCTATTTTTAAAACTAGGTAAACGAACTAACATTCTACATTATTCAACAAGTTATATTTTTTTTTGCAAACGACACCCCGGAAATAACAATAGAAAGAGTAAACGTTAATAATTCGATACGATTTTATAAATTTAAATGAAATTCATTCGCCTCTAAAATAAAATGTCAAACTTCCAAATTTTTAGTACACCTCAACAAATTAATACACCAAATCCCGAAAATTTTGAACAAAAAATTCAAAGTAATGAAACAATAAATTTAGATTATTCCAAAGATTACGACACTACAGGACGAAATCTGATATTTATATACATTCCGGATATACAAGCAAAATTCTTAATCGAAACGTTCAGTGAATATAGTCTAATAAATCCAGAATTGGCTTTAAAATATTTCAAAAATTACATAAAAACTGAAAATTTACAAATTCAAACCTCGGATAAATTGTCACAACAAAACAAAATTTTATATACCCCATTACCTAAAATTTTCAAAAGTAACGAAATATGCAAATTTTACATTTCTAAGTTCTCAGAAAAATATGACGGTTTAATAGGATGGAATTTATTACGTCAATTAAAAGCAATACTTAAATTTGGAGTCAACATTTTAGAAACACCCCAAGCAAAAATACCATTTTTTCATACTTTGTTCATGAAAACTTCTAACGTAAAAAATTTTAACACAATCGAAAATTATCATTTATCACGTCCACGTAAACCTATCAATTCTTTAGAATCCACAAATTTTAGAGAAAACAAAATTTTTCAAAAAATTAATTCAACTACTGATTTTATGAACACACATTTTCAAAAGAAAAATCTAACAAGAACATCGACCTTGACACCTACGGAAGTTCATTATAATAAAATTGCAATGAGCAAAACGATGCAAAATAACGCACAAGTATCATATCATGTAAATATAAACTCACAAAATTTTGATAATCATGAACAAAATTCTGAACAAACTTTCCCACAAAATTATGAAAATCAATTTAAAAGTCAAGAACCGGTCAAAAAATATAAACCCCTAATAGCTAACGATGTTATCGAATTAGGAAACCAAATTTCAAAATTATATCAAGAATATAAATTAATTAAACAAAATTTAGAAACAGCACGATCTGAAATTGATAAAAAGCATAACGAAATTTTGATGAACCAAAATTCTTAGAAAATTAACTTTACTACAAAAAACAGCTGCAGAAAATAAAAAATTAAGTCAATTAAGGGAACAAGAATCACCTGTTCAATTAGAAGAACAAAATTTACCAATTCCATTAGAAGAGCAAAATTTTAGAACAAACGACTATCAACAAACACCCAATCAAAATTTCGATAACTCATTTCGACTTGAACCGAATTTTCAAAATTCTAAATTTCAAAATTTTAACAAACCCTTTGTATTTAAACCTACCCCAATGGAAGTAGACAGCGGTAAAACGAATCTCCAAAGGTCACATCATTTAGAACCGACAAATTTCCAAAAACAAAAACCAGTTAGAAATTTCAAATACATGAACAAAATTTCGACAAATAATTACAAAAGAAAAAATTTTAGAAAATTCAAATTATCTTCAATTAAATTCCAACAAATCTTAAAAAAGCGAAATCTAGTTGAAAGACTCAAATACTTAAATGAAATTTTGATCAATAACAATAGGGGAAATCATTTTGGAAATTTCAAATTATTTATAAACAAATCACAGCAAATTCTAAATTGCAATAACAAAAAACGAAAAAATTTAAAATTCCAGGTTTCAAAAACCAAGCAAATAATTAGACAAAATTTAGATTCAACAAAATTAGAAATTGATGATTCAAATAAAAATACTAGTATCAGTCATGCTGATCATTCAAAATTAAAGTCTAGTGACATTGAAACAAATAATTTATTGTTGAAACTAAATAATTCTAAAATTCTTGATCAAAGTTATAAAAAATTAATAATGCCGAAAAGAACAATATCAGAGAATCAAATTTTAAGATTACCCCAATTAACGAATTCACATTATTTAAACCCAATTAGTTTCCAAAAACAAAATTTAAATATAAATTTTAAATACGTAAATAAAATTTCGATTAATATTAACTATAAAAGAAAACAGTTTAGAAATCGCAAATTAATTTCAAATAAAGCACAACAAATTTTCAAAAATGGCAACCGGAAAAAGAAAAATTTTAATAACCACTATATTGACCAATATTCACTTTTGGTACCTCCAAAAAATCGAAACAACAAATTTTCTTTTTCACGTAATTCCACAATACACATTTTTTTTAAATAATTAAAATAAAACTTAAATAATTCCAAATTTTTCAAAATCCCAAATTTTCAAATTTTACATATGAAACTAGTTAAATACACTAACGAACATATTTAATGATTATACATTTATCAAACTGACGCAATTATTTAAATTAAATTCTAAAAACTCAATCAACAGCAAAATAACAAATCTTAAATCACTCATTTAAAAGAATTAAAAGACTAAATTGCAATTCAGATTTCTAATGTACACTAGCATCGGCAAATGAAATAAATTACATTATATGGCATTATCCTATATCTAATATTATTAAAATATTGGACAATTTAGGAAATTCATAAATCAAAATTCTCATCTTGGACGCTTATCCAAATTTTTAATATGCACCCTTTTACAAATCAATCTCACTTTTTAGAAAACAATATAATTTCATAAATCCCACATTTCATAACATCATTGAAAAAAAAAAAATCAATACAAACAAGAATTTATAAAGTCAATCGAAACCAAAATCTTAACTTATCAACAATTTTTTTTTTTGATGTCAACAATTCTAAATTTAATAAATAACTTTCGAATAATCAATGACTTGTTAAATAATTTGGAAATAACAATTAATTTTGCAAAAATTGATGTTTTTCATAATTAAATAATCACACTTATGAACCTTTTAAAAGAAATGAAACTTGTAAACAATTAATTACTATTTGAACCAAATTTAGAAATTATCTTACTATTTGAAAAATTTTTATTAATTTTAAAATTTATTCAAAATTAAATCAAAACACATTTTTATTCGATTTTCCAATTATTGAAATTAAAAAAATATGACTATCTTCAAATTATCTTTTACCAATTATTCCTAGTTCCGAAAACAATTCTAAAATGATCCTTTTAAAATTCAATTTCCTTATGAGCAAAATTACTCCAACTTCGAAAAATATGTCAAATTAAACCATCAAATTAAACAACATCAAAATTCGAGAATGGAAAATGGATAGTGATATCAGCAAAACCGATAATTGGACATTCAAAAGTAAAAAAAAAAAAAAAAAAAAAAAAAAAAAAAAAAAAAATTTTAAAAGTAAACATTTTTTTTGGGAACATATGTGATCGAAATTAACCAATCTCCGCGAATTAAAAGTAAAGGACATCAAGTTACAAAATTCGAAACAAAAATTTAAAACCTAAAATTCTTCGAAGTATTTGACAAAGGAACTTGTAGTGTTAATTTAGAAGTGAACTCTCTGAACTGTCCACAGTCGATTTAAGTGAACTCAATAAAATTTAAAGTGAAAAGATTCGAAAAAATTTTATTTTACAGTGATACAAATTAAAGTGTTTGGACAATTTTAAATTATTTTGTTATTCTATTTTATCATTTTCATTCATTGTTTATTGTTAATTATAAAATCTTCATTTATGTAAAAAGGTATAGACATTATCAACTTGGAAATCAAATTACATTGTCGAAACGTCATCGAAATGGACACTGCTGAAAAATTAGTCACCATCAAGCTCCGAATTTTTCATCTAAAGGGGGGAGAAGTTATATATTCCCATAACTAATAAAATGATTAGATAAGTCTGGTAATTTTCCAATAAGTGATGTAACAGGAAATACTAATATTGTAATTGTTTATTCATTTGTCAATTTAGCAAAAGGAAATCTAGAATGTTCTAGAATAAAAATTCCGCTAAATAAACCATTTTGAAAAATACATAAAAAATCAATGTTAACAAATTTCAGTCAGTATAGTATTGTTTAAGTCGTCATAATGTAACTTTAAATTATTATTGTATAAGCTAAGTTTAAGGTGTAACTATGCTAGTTTTGTAATTGAAATTCAAGAAATCATTTTGTGGAAATTAAAAGTTAAATAAAAAATCAAATAAAGAAATTTTAAGTGTTTTTTAATAAATTAGTGTATAAGTTCAACGTATACAACTTGTCCTACCAATTTTAATATGATTTAAAAAAGAGTATAAATAGGGGTGCAAAGCAGGGGGAAATCAGTTGCTTCTTAAACAGTAAACGTCAAAGTGAAATTTAAGGGTTATGAAAATTTTGGATTATGGTGTCAGCGAAGAAATTTATTTTGGAAAAAGCTGAATTTCAAAAAACAAGAAATTTGCCGTGCTTCGGAGGGCACGTAAAGACGGCGGTTCCCCTGTGTTAATGATTTGCCATAATAACAATAACATATAATAACAAGTCAGCCAAGACCCACCCAGGGTTGTAGAGCTGCACGATTTGATTTTGATAATAACAATAAAAAACAGGGTTCAGACACATCGAAAGGCAAGCCTAGCCTAGTTAGCTACCTGAGGTGTAAAAACCAAACTGCTCACAGAACCAACAGTGCCTCGGACAGAGGTACTATAGGTGACGTAGTGCTAGAAGAAGAAGATTTAGGAAATTATTTGGACAAATTTATTACGAAACAGAGCCACCCATGATCGAGTTACGATCCATCAAGATGCAATTGAAGTAATTAACAAGATGTCACTAGAATAATTTATAAAGGAAGAAAAACAAAGTTAATAATTTATATTTTTTATAACCTGTATTTTCTTGTGTTAAAAAAATGTATTTGTTATTGTTATAAATATTATGTTGTGTTAATTCATTAAATAATTTATTATAGTTGCCATTATTTTATTTGCGAAAGAAATTTCATAGGCTTAAGTCAAAAATATAAATTATTTAATTATTGTAAAAACTAAAATATATTATAATATGTATAATAATTTTATTGTAATTAAAATTCAATTATTGTGACTAGTTCTAAAATACTAAGAAAATATAAATAGTAATAGTAATAATTGCTTTCTGAACAATTATTATCGCACACCACATTATGAATATGTGCCTGAACCTGTTTTGGAGGATAATTTCTCCTTACTATACTGGGACAAGCTTGTAGTACTAACAAACAACGAAATTAGTACTAATTGATTTGGCATTGTTTTAATTAACAAATGAAACCAAATTGCGATCATGTTTTGTACTCTACCAAGAAAAGAATTCAATATCGAAAAATGTTCATAGATAATAATTATGAAGCACTGGCGATGGAAATTACGAGTATGGGATCCCACTAACGTAAGATTTTACAAAAATTTTAACTTCAAAAATAAATGGTTAATTAAACATTGAAATTATTATTTATTCACTATGAGCTTTCAGTAATGATTACTATCTTTAGATGTTTATAAACAATTACTATAAGTTTATAAAACATCTGAAGATAGTAATACATACACATTATTGAAAGCATGATGAATAAATAATAATTTCAATGTTTAATTAACTATTTATTTTTAAAGTTTAATTTATTCTAGTTTTCAACAGTTTAAGATCGTATATCGTCAGCTTACTGCTAAAACAAGATAACTACAAAATGATAGTTTTGAGTAAAACTGATTTTAAAGTTTGATTCACCATAAACAAGTTGGAATTAGTTAAAAATGAACTTCTTAATACTCCCTTAATATTTGACTTATAGTTATCAGGTTTTGTCAAAATGTAGTTTAATTGCTCTTATTTGAATGCAATCATGTATATAACTCATTTTGTCCAAAAATGGAGTTATCTTGTTTTGGCAGTAAGCCGACGATATTTAAGTTAGATTTTATATCGCCTATTAGTACGATATTTTATAAATTTAAAGCAATGCAAGAGCTGTAATTTTGGAAACGTGCCATTTTGTTAGAAAATAATAATAAGATGATTGAGTTTAATCGCGCTGCTAATTAATATTTGATACCACTATTATACATATGTGGGTTTAAGAATAAACATTATAGATAGATAATTATACCGGGTGTTCATTTCAAAAATAGCCAGTCGAACTCACTTTTTTTGAGTAAATTTGAGAAAACCGAAAAACACCATCAGTTCAGATCGCAAGGGGGTGCTCGAAACCAATACTATTTGAATTTTAAATTTTTAACCTATTTTTCAGCTCACTATAGGGTCATTCCATGTCAAATCAACCAATTTTTTGCAATTACATTCATGTACCTTTGGATTTTGCTGAAATTTGGTATACTTCTAAATTATTCCAAATAAACGGCCCATATTTTTTTGTTTGGATCTAAAGTGGTTCGTTTACATTATGCAGCCTTCCAAAATAATTCAAATTTGACTTGTAGAGCTACCAAATAAATTCCTACCGGCCGAACTGTACCACTTAAAGGAACGAATTTTTTGTGAAATGAAGATATTGAATAGGCCTTTTTAGTAAGTTGTTTGACCACTTTATGGCCAAACAAACAAATACGAATCCGTTTATTTGGAATAACTTAGAAGTATACCAAATTTGAGCAAAATCGAAGAGGGTCATGAAAATTCATTGGTTGATTTGACATTGAATGACCCTATAAAAGATTATGTTTTATCTGGAAGGATTTTGTAAACTACCATTACTAAATTTTCCTAGAGGCAAAAATTAAGCGGACTTAAATTGGGGGATTTTACCGGCCATTATATCGGACCTCTACTACCAATCAGGAAATTTTTCATTCAACAATTGTCGTCCATTTAATGCGCAATGTGGGGAAGCTCCGTCTTGTTGAAAATGTGCATTATGTTCATTTAGCTGCATTTCTATTTCTTCATTAACTTGATTTTATAATATAGACTAAGTGATAAATTTAATTTTCTAATCGATTGTGGTACATTTACTCGGTCACGTTTCCTTCAATAAAAATTGGCCCAATAATGTCATTTCTAAGTATTCCATGTCACAGATTGGCCTTTTGAGAATACAGTGAATAATCTTTTTTCATTATTTGTATAATATGTAATATTGTATTGTAATTTTGTTTCAATATTTACAATTGGGTGTTTTCATCAATTTTGTTTTACTTTGAATGGGTATAAAAGTATTTATGAAAACGAGCTTGAATTATTTTTTTACAACTTTTACTGGTCGCAAAGGCTTTAAAGTTACCTTTTAGAAGTACAAAATTTTCGTTCATTTTACAATAGTTTTTCTTTCAATATTATCAAACAGTCTTATTTGATAAGTTGGTAATTCTTACAAAAATATTATAATATAAATAAATCCAATAAACATCAAATTTGTAAGCTAATACCTAAATTAAATGAAGCGCTAAATGCAAAATTAAATTCGTGACTGTATTCCGAAGCATTGCCAAAACCTCTTATGTCACAATGGGTTCGGTCGATGATCGTCTATTTCCACACTTTTTAAATTTCAAAAGTAATTTTAAACCATTTGCAACTCGCAAAAATAGTCAAAAAAATTATTCAAGCTTTTATCCATAAATATTTTCATACTTCAATAATAAATGCAATAATAAATTTTATACAAACACTGAATTGTGATTATTGTCAAAGCCGATCAAAACACTTGATTCGTGACTGAACAAAATATTTTTTATCAAATTTGGGTCACCGTGAATTCTCTGGTACATCAGTTCACAAAACTCGATTCTTCTATCAAAATCGACTTTGCCAAGTTTTAGACGACTTTGGGTGAATTTGAATTTTATAAGGAAGAAACTTATTGATTTTTAGCACTTTACGCATGGAACGAATTTAAATATTTATTAATTTCCTACCTTTCGAATGAAGGTGCCAGGATCTGCAATAAAATGACCTAGTACATACTTCCATTTGCGAGACATCATCCAAAATTCTGCATTGCTTATTAATTTTGTTGAATTTATGGTACCCGCTTTTTGAAATGTTCGTACTAACTTTAACACGTACTGGTAGCCAACATTTTTTTTGGAGTGGCTTTTATTGAAAATTCGAGCATTTCTACGAGCACAACGTAATTTTCAGCGCCGTAAATAAATATTAAATTTACTTATTTGCAAATTATACACCATTCTCAAGCAACTCTCATTTTCATCAGTGAACCAAATCCCGAAGGATTTGTATAAAAACACGTAGGGAAATCAATGTCCGTTATCTTCTCTAGGCTCGAGACGGTGAACGAGAATCGGTGATAAGCTTAACTGAGGGAGGGAAAACACCATGTCAACAATTACATTCAACATGCAACATTCAAGTTCACAAAAAGCAGATATCGGTTCTTTGCGATGACACAGATTACAGATTAATGATTTAAAGATATATACAATTAGGGACTTACCTACATATTATCAGTATTTTTCGGGATAGGTTAGCAAAACTATACCCTATACAGACCAATTTATTGTAAATATGTAGATACCACAAACTGCAATTTAACATAGGTAACAATATCATACACCCCAATATATACTCGTATTTTCATTAGACTATAATCAAATAATTACGCGAACACCTTGAAGATGGTACTTCCTAACAACCCAAATTTTCAGGTTTGTATTAAAACATGGCAGGTATCAAAATATCATATTGAAAATGGATACATTGCGAAACACGAAGCACATTCCATCAATTCTTCTTCAGCAAAAATTGGCAATACCAATCTAAAATTCCCTTGCACACAAAATCTGATGACCTTCAAAAAAACATTTCACCATGAAAAATATCCGCAAATATCCCATAACATAACATAATAGAGGGATTAAAGATAAAATTCAAACAGTATTGGTTTTGAACGTCTCAAAACGATTTTTAGTGTTTGTTCTCAAATTTATTCAAAAAGAAAGTTATTTCGATTGGTTACTTTTGAAATGAACACCTGATATACATAGATAATAAGAATATTTTTTCCAAATTTGAACCTAATTTTCTTTGTCCAATCAGAATAGTTTATGTGGTAGATGGACTTAACAATAGTTTCTTCCTTTTTATAGACTTTTATGGACTGTGAGAAACGCAATAATTGCACAATAATTGATTTGTACCTAATATGACAATCAAGAAATCAATTACATCATATGTATTTTAATGTTTCTCAAATTTTATTTCTTCGAATAATAATTAATTACCCAGGATAATTTATCAATTAATTTTATACTTAGCGAAAAACGTAAATACTTATCTTTCGTGTTGTAAATTTAATTTCTGGCGGAAGATTTTTTAAGCAAAGTAGCATTCTAATTTTAGTTTTGTACTACACTAATTTTGAATGGTAAGTATGAATGTAGGTATATAAAAACTCGTAAGTGTAATTCTGAAGAAGTAAAAATATAGGTTGGTGCATAAACAATATCAAGGTTAAAAGGTTTTTAAAATTTTACAAATTAATTAGTTTAACAATTATCTTGAATATTTTATTTATTCAATGATGCAAAACGATATGTCTAGAGTGGGGGACAACCCCTACCAAAGAAAATAGGTACACTTAACTAGTTATATAAATATGCAATACATGCTATTACGAATAATTGTAATATAATATTGACACGGTTTAATTGCATCAAAATGAGAAGTTTAACGCTTATCAGTTTTATTGTTGTATTGATTGCTGTAGTTTGGGCTCGCCCTCAAGAGCAATATACCGATCAGTTTGATAACATTGATGTCGACGAAATTCTTAAAAGCGAACGACTTTTTGGAAACTATCTCACCTGTTTAAAAACTGGAAAGAAATGTACTCCCGATGGTCAAAAATTAAGAGGTATTGTTAATTTTTAAATTATTTTTATATGCATTACAATAATTTTTAGTAATAAGTATAGTAGGGAACTAGGTACTAATATTTTTGTTGAGAGAAGTTGGAAATTATCAAAACGTTGCTCTGATTTTCAAAATTTTAAATAAATCTGCTTTATAGGCTTATTAGGGATGTAAATTTTTATACCTAAAATAATTAGGGAAATAAATTTCAACTTCTCTTAATTAATAAGTTTCTGTTGTTTTTCTAAGAGAAATTAAAATGCTTCAAGTCGAATCTAAAATTATTGAAATAGTGACATCTGAAAATTAAAAAATATTAAAATACTTTTACCAAATGAAGTAAACATTCAGAATAGTTTATACAAGTAGCAAAATGTGAGTGTTTTCTTCGCAAAATCACTTAAATAAATTTAAACCACCGTACATTTAAAATAAATACTAGTTACTATAATTAGTATCTATAACAGATTAAAAATGGTTTATTTGGTTTTACTACTGCTTTACCTCTAGTTTGTGTAAATCCCCGAGCGAAGTAAAACCAAGGACTTGAAACAAAGTGCCATGATTCAGTTCAAATGAGTGATTACTATCATAAAACAGTAAAAAAGGACCACGCTTCAATATTAAAAATAAAAACCAAAAGTATACATCATTATTTCAATTAAAAATTGTTAATATAATACTGTTGTTCAATTGTTTTAAAATGATAATTTATTATTATCCGTTATTTGTATAATAAATACAATTTATTTTTAAACAAATTAATGTAATTTATAAAATTAGTCCATTATAATAATTCAGGTTTTGTAGTCTGACGTCAAAGCCCTGGGTTTTATGATAGCTAAAATTAGTCCATTATAATAATTCAGGTTTTGTAGTTTGACATCAAGGTCCTGGGTTTTATGACACATTTTTTATACAGATTTTTAATACATAGCAATATGCCACAATAATTATTCTATGAAAAGTAATTTTTGTACATTTTTATTTCAGACCTTCTTCCTGACGCTTTGAAAACAAAATGCAGTAAATGTACAGATGTTCAAAAGAGACAAAGTCGAAAAGTTCTTCAATTTATCATCAAAAACAAATACGAAAACTTCAGAGAATTGGAAGAGATATTTGATCCTGAGCATAAATACAGGGCAGACTATGCCGATGAATTGAAACAAGATGGGATCGTTTTACCTGCATTATAAACAAATCTTCAATATAAGCTGTCCTTATGTTTTCAACAACTCTTAAAAGTTTAGTTTTATTAATTTGTAAGTACTTACATTATGTTCTTCCTTTATGTATTATTAAAAAAATTATACCCAAAAACTTTAAAAAATAAATAATCAATTATAATTCTGTTTAGAATAATACTAGTAGTTTTATTCCTAGTTTTCTAAGTTTTGCAAATCGCATTTAATGATATTCTTTTCTTGAAAATAAGTTAATAATAATACTCCACAAATATTTCACAGGGAAAAATAATAAATATTGCTATTTATTACTATGACAATAAAATTACTATTCAAAGTAATAAATATTTCAAATGATTGGTTAGCAAAAGTATATAGTCACGTTTATACCAATTTTAAAAAGTTTACAAAATGCAGAAAAAACCTTACAGCGGATTTATGGATTCTGTAGCTCATTTGAATGAACGCTTACTTAGCTGCAAAGAAAGTCAACATCAAAATTAAGCGTAGCTTACCATAAAAGCGAATGCAAGAGCAAAATAATTACCTGCTGATGAGACTCCACGCGATTCGAAAGGGATATTTATTATGTCATGATTTGTACAGCAAATGAGATGATCATAGATTATAGGTTAAGTACATTTATTGCCATAGACGTAGTACGGAATTTAACAAACTAGATTTTAAATGATAGCCCTAATTTTTATTAACTTGTAAACATGGTTTGAGCTAAGATTTAAGAGCGTGCTGTAATGGTTTTGGACAAAGATTTGAACCTCTGCAGTTATAATTTATTTATTTCAACTAAGAAATAAATTGTAATTGTCGTTTTTGAAGAATTGTTTTTAACTTCATAGAAATTAGTCACATGGTGAAAGACTGAGTTAATTTGGTGTCCATATCTCAGGTTTAAAGAAAGTAATACTTTCATTTCCCAAAAATTTTGACATTCACATTAAAACGTGAACTAGAATGGACTCCTCGCCCAACTTCTGTTTATTATCGGCACACAATATCTTGGCAAAGTCTGTAAATTTTCTTGTATTTTCTGAGTTGATTACCACCATCGAAATCGCTCCTCACCTATTGACTGAGTTTGAGAATTTAAGATTTGTGTTTAAGTTTTGAATTTTGACTTAAGTTTTGTGTGGCATTTCATGAAGGAGGGTGTTAATAGAAGTCCGGCATAAATTGAACCACCCTTAGCAACACTTGGTATAACGTGAAAGTTCAATTAATGAATATTTGGCAAATTCAAATAAGTTCCCGTTTATTGGTAACAGCAAGTGTCTGGTACGATCAAGGTTTCCAGAATAATTAATTAACACCTGGTGGAAGACAGTCAATTTGGTTACCTGTTCATCCTACGGAAATCTGTGAATGTAACTTGTTGCATGTTAACTGGTGATTTATTTGCGTCATTTGCAAGATTGAAAATTACAGTTTTAAAAGAATAACTTGAATAGTTGTTCGATATGTAGTTTTGATGTTCCTATGATGTCATTCTAGTTGAACCAACTCGAGTTTTTAATAATTAAATTTATTTTTCTTTAAGAAATAACTTTTGTTTTGTAAATTAAAATATGTATATGTAAAGTATACTTAAGTTTAGCAAAGACGGTACCGTTTGCTTTCATACATTTTCTTATTATTTTTATAGAAATACTAATTACACCGGCCGACAAATGAAAACTTTTTGAACGTTGTTTTGATTTGAGTGAAAAATATCACTAATTTATAGTATTTTGAACACAAAATTATACCTACATAATTACTCTATCACATCAGGTTTTTTTACAAAAAGGAAAAAACGTTTAATTTAAATTTTTAGGAAAAAATTAATTATTATGTTATAAATACATATATTTCAAAACTAACAAAGAAAATATCAAGTACAATAATTGCTACAGGGCTAGTTTGTGTGACATCTCTTACGTTTAGCGATAAAATTACGTCTGGGTGTAATTTTTTTGTGAGAATCATCAATAATATCACGTTTTATTGACCAGCAGTAATCAGCCATCATATTCACATTCCATCGACCTTGGTACCTTGTTTCCATAGTTTTTATGTCTTGGTGAAACCTTTCTCCCTGTTCTTCACTATAATCACCAAGATTATCAGGGAAAAAATCTACATGCGAATGTAAAAAATGGAGTTTTATACTCATATTACACCCCAATTTTTTATACTTATTTAATAAGTTTTCCACAATATTTTTATAGTCAGGGTGTTTGTGATTTCCCAAAAAATTGTTGACAACATCTTTGAACGCCAGCCAAGCTTCTAATTCAATAGTATTTAGTATTGCATCAAATTTTTTATCGGTCATCAAAGATCTAATTTGTGGTCCATCGAACACTCCTTCTTTTATTTTGGCATCTGATAATCTTGGAAATTTTCTACTCAAGTATTTAAAACTATCATTTTCTTTATCCAATGCCTTAACGAACTGTTTCATCATACCGAGTTTAATATGAAGCGGAGGTAATAAAAATTTTTCAGGATCAATTAAATTTTCTCGTATAACATTTTTGATTCCAGGTTTGAGATTTGTACGAGGATTCCATTGTTTCTGAACATAATGCTTTTCTCGTGCTCTACTGTCCCACTCGCACAAAAAACAAGGATATTTCGTGTATCCTGACTGCTGACCTAACACCATAGTTATAATTTTCAGATCTCCACAAAGCTGCCAACCGTGTTCTTCATATTTAATTTTATCTAGTACTGTTTCCAAATTTTCATAAGTCTCTTTTAAATGAACAGAGTGAGCGACAGGAACAGAAGCATACTGATTAGTATTGTGTAAAAGAACACCTTTTAAACTCCGTTTCGAAGAATCTATAAAAAGTCTCCATTCTCCAGGATCATATTGCGCTCCTAACTTTTCAATGAGATCAGGAATATTGTGGCAATAAACTAATGATTCTTCTTGACTGAAAAAAGGTACAAATTCTTCTTCACGCTTCCTATACCAAGCAAAATGTGTATCAGGATCTAACAGGTGTTTTGCATGAAGTCTAGACCCAAGAAGTTGAGCAGATTCTTTAGAAAGATTTAAATCTCTAATTAAATCATTTAATTCACCTTGTGTGAATTTCTGTGGTTGATTTAAAATTGGTTCGAAAACTTTATTTGACTCTTGACTCTGTGAATTTTGTTCTGACGATGTTGAGCTGAGATCAGATATTGAACTTGGAAGGGGCACTGGAATTTCTAGACCGTGTGGAATGGGACGTGTAACTGAGGTTACATTTGCGTAGGCTATCTTATTTTTATTTTTAGCATTAAAACCTTTCACATTGGTACAGCAAAAATATCAATCATCAATATGATTAACTTGCTCTCTCCAAATCATAGGTCTACCAAAAGGTAGAGATTGTTTTTTGCGGTATGTCCACTGCCTTAATTGTTCAACACAAATAGTACAAACTAACTGCGGCGTCCACGATTTTAGTTGTATTTTGAAGCCAAAATAAGCATTATACGTATTTTCCACAAACTCAGTTATTTTCAGTTTTTGCTTTGAAGCCATAAAGTTTCCACAAATGTAACAAAATGTATCTGGACTACTATGACACTTTCTTGAAGACATTATGTTTTTTAGACGTTTTTCAACCACAAATCGTTAATTAAATACTATATTAAATACCAAAAGTAAAACGTAAACAATTTTTTCAAATAAACACACTGATTTCAGTAAAAAGTTTGTAAACAAAGTAACTATAACGGTTTATTTCCATGTAACGCGTTTCTAAAGGGCGTATCGTTGTTCTAACTAATATATTTTCTCACGAGAGGTCGCTTAATACAAGAAAAGAGCGCCAAACCTCGATAATTTAAATTATTTTTACTGAAAAATCGAAAATAGCGAATATATTAATTTTACTAAAAATCTGATGTGATACGATAAAATTAGGTCTGATTTCGTAATCAGCACTACAAAATTAGTGGAAAAAATTAATTATATCTTGGACAACGAAAATCATGTCGGCCGGTGTTATCGTCATCCATTAAACGGTGTGCCTATATTATCTTGTTTTTCATTATAATTATTAAATTTATTTAAATGTTGGCCTTGAGTTTTATTGTGTCTCGTCAAAAGGAAATCCAGCATAGCTTACGACTCTGATATTGAAGTAAAAGTTCCATGTGCTACGCTAGTTAGTTTGGGCACTAGCGGGTCATTATTTTCTGAAGTTATAATAATTTTTTTGGATCAACAAGATTTGCTCAAGTGAAGCCCGCATTACAGTCTTAACCAATTATAATCAATTTTTCAAATCAAAAAAGTAGATAGTTAATTGAATTTTCTAAATTGTAATATCTTACTTTTTTATGATTTTGTGAGTCAAATAAACGTTTTTCACTTTCCAAAACCATTAAAATATTAATAAACTCTGTTTTTAAAAAATCGATAATATTGTTGCTGTGACAATCACAGATAGAGACAACACAAAGTTGTCCATTAATACTTGTATACCAGTGCAGAAAGGGTCAAGCGGTCAAGGTTAGTAAAGAGTCTTGTGGGCTTTACAGGGTGCCGATACCTGTAAAGCATTAAAACTTCAGAGACGTTTCCTGAAAAAAAAATACATATCAATAGATAGCGAAACAAGAATAATATATAAAACAATAATAAAACCAGTAATGACATATGGAGCTAAAACTCGCGCAGAAACTAGCAGATCAAAACAAATAATAAGAACAACAGAAATGAATACTCTCAGAGCCATAGTAGGAAACATCAGATTGGGTATAGTGAGTAACACCGAAATAAGACAAGCATGTAGGAGAAATGACGTCAAGTTCGTAAGGCAATGAAGAAAATAATGGTACGAACATATCAGCATAGTCAACAATGATTGACTGATCAAAATAGCAAGAGTCCTGAATTCATCGGCAAAGCGAAACCCAGAGAGACCACCGAAGAGATGGGTAGAGGGCTGGGTGTTTACATCAGAGGAAATGTGAAGAGGTACAAAGACGTGAAGAAAAACAAGCTGATGCCTACAATAAAAAAAGAAGAACTAGAAAAATTCGAAACAATAAACATGCGAATGCACTATTTGTTCTAAAAAAGAAATTCATTTCTATTTTATCATTAAAACAATAAATTAGTAAATAACAAAATTATAAAACTAACGTAGTAGTTATGATATTTTAACTATAGAAATTATTATTTCCTAATTCACGGTTATTTACTTTAATTATGTAATAGTTTTTATATACTAGGCGATGTCAACAAGCGACCAGAGAATTACTTTTGGATAAAGTATGGAAGTAAAAAGGTTAAGTCTAACCTCTAAAGGGTTTAGTATATTATAAAGATCATCTTGGAATAATAAGCTATCGTTGGTGGAATCAATCGCTTTGTAGAGCTTCAATAGTTTTGCAGTTCTATATATAAAGCATAAAAAATTGTTTGCAATTTTCGTTGAGTCAAAATGTGTTGGAAGAGTTTGTTTTCTTCTATGTTGAAAGACATTTTAACTTTGATTATGAGAAGGTAATTGACGCTATTGCTGCTAGTTCACACAAATTGTTTAGAATGCTTAAGTTGTAATGAGAATAAAAACAACAGCTTTCGTCCTGTACATTTTACATTATCGTCAATTTTAATCAAAAACATGCTTTTAATTGATAAAACTATCAATTTCAAGAGAAGACTTATAAATGTAAGAATCGTTGTGCTAGGTAACGTATCTGTATTAAATTTTTCAGCATTATATCATACAAGTAGTAGCACTATTATCGAAACCTTGAAGGTAACTCCCATTAGTGTCTATGCCAAGGTTTACTCTTCGAGAAGAAGTAATAACTCTTTCATTAACATGCTTATTTTAACACTTTTACAACACTCTAACTTCACAGCGAACCTCTTTAATCTGCTGTTCCTAGTAAAAGAAATTACAAAATTAGAGAAAATAAAATTTAATAGCTTATTAGAAACAGTAAATTTATGTTAGTTCACTTTTTATTTGCTAATTTTAACACATTATATATGCAATCGTTTATTTAACATTTATGCATTGTTTAAATTTACATAATACAAACTGAAACAAAATTATAAACTCGTTTGGTTAAAAGGACCTTAATTAAAAAGCGTTATGTCACGTTTCTATTATTTATGTTTAAAATTTCATGAGAAATGGAATAGTAATTGAAAAACAAGTAGTTGTTATATTTAATATTATAATATTAGCCATCTTCATTATAATTTTAAATTAATCTGTAGTTATTGGAATATCTTATATATTTAATTTAGTTGTAAACACGTCAATAACTTCCATGACTGGTTAATTCGCGGTCATTAATTATTCAAAATTACCGTGCATATTAAGAATGAACAACCTTCTACTACCTAATAACTAGACATCGTCAATCTACCATAAAAAGGAACTCTTGTAGATATGTTAACAAACTCTACAGGGTGTTAAAACAAAGTAAGGCCAAATTTTGGGAGTATAATAGAACTTGTCAGAACTAACATAACAGTTTTTATAAAAACATGTAGGTCCAAAAGCCAATTATTAATTATTTCACTCAAAATTTTTCTGCTTGGCTCAGCGATTTGATACGCTTCTGAAGACAAACATCGAGATTATATTACAGCAGTAGTACTAAAAGTGAAACAAAATAAAACATGTTTCACTTTAAGAGCTAAACAATAATGTGATAATCTTGCAGCTATTCTACTAAAAATTTCACATGTGCTTATGTGTATGTATTTATGCTTTTATTGAAATAATCAATTTTGTGGAACATTTTAGAAAACCACGAAGAACAAGAAGACACGAAAAAATCATTTCTCACTCTGGGATGACGGAATTTGATCAAAGATGCCGATTATCAAAAGCATGCTCAGCCAATATCTTAATACATAATTTGCTAGAAGGCTCCTCCTCCGTATTATTTACATATAAAAAATTATTTGGTAGGAGCCTCCTAGCAAAACGTAAGTTGAATGAAAATTCCGTGTAAATACCAGCCCAATACCAATAATTACCTAACTAAAAGTAAGAATATTTGATAGTATATCCAATAACCAATTGAGTTGCTCATCAATTAAGTTACCTGTTTCCCTCTCTTAATTTTAAATAATATTGAAAATTATAAAGACCAGCAGTGTGGCTTAAACCATAATACAAAATATCCATCGGAACACAATATGGAGAGGAAACAACGGTTACATGACTAATAGTGCCAGCTAATATTGGCACCACAACACTACAAAAACGTGGTTTCAATGAAAGAGTAATCCGGGTTTGTCAAGTTGGTCCCTCCATTTTTGATATTTTAATTTTTTTTATGACAATGAGAAGTCTCGGGAAATGCTGTATTTAATTTTGTAAGTGCTGGGTTCGTTAATTTTCCAACTTGACGCAGCCCCTCCATTGTTGAATTTTCTTATTTTTTTAAACCAGTTGAAAGTGCTCGCAAAATACTGGCGAATGCTGTAATTTACTTTGAAAGTTCTGAGTTCGTTATTTATGTTTATTTAGGATTAAAATATTGACTTTTGACAAAACGTAAAGTTGGACCCTCCTTTTTGAAATTTTCTCAAAAATTTAATTTTTCTTTATGCCACTTTTAGTGTCTAATTCAGAATATCTTAAAAGGTATCTTTTGCATTATTTGCTAAGTTAATCGTAGGTAGTTATATAATTTTTAATGAATTGAATTTTTATAACTTGTTTGTAATATAATAATAAAATTATTCTTTTAAAAAGTATTAAACACTTACCTACTTCAATTAAATTTATAGAATTTGTTTGTTCTCAAGAAAAATGTAGGACAACATAACTGTAAATCCAAATCAGAATTGAGGGAAAAATTGCAGATGGAATGGAGTAAATTGTCGCCTTCTATCTGCAAATCATTAGTCGACAGTATGCCAAGAAGGGTTGCAGCTGTGATTAAAGCCAATGGAGGACCCACAAAATATTAAAAAATAATGTTGAATAAATATTTTAATAAACTTTGATCGGGTTTTTCTTTATATTTTCTTGCTTTAGTAAAATATTACACTTTTATTAAGGTGCCCCACTATTATGGCCAAGGCTGTATATTGTAAACATTGACAAATTTGTTTCAGATTCTTTAAATCCTCGTCAGAATGCTTTAACTTGATATAAAAATACTAATAAATGATTTGAAATGATTTGAAAAATTAAAATATTTTAAAGTAACAAATGTTTTTCTAAATTTAATTTGAAAAAAGTTAAGTCTTAATAACATTTAAAACCTATACCTACTATTAATCATAAAATATGGATCTATAACAACATTGAATAATAGTAAAGTAATGAGAAGAAATTTTTTTTTAATTTTGAATGAATTTAAAATTCTGACGAGGATTTAAAGAATCCGAAACACATTTGTCAATGTTTACAAGATTTGTAGTTGGTCGGAATAAACATTGGTATTTTGATAAGAGAAATTTAATTCAAGTCGTAAATGTTTTTATTAAACATTGATAATATTGTTACGATAATAATTTTATTATTACTATCAAATATTATTTAATTTTTATACAACTGAACTTTTTATACACAAATTGTTTGTGCATAATGTTTTTAATTGAAAAAATAACGTAGGTGTAATATTGAATAATTAATTTAATACATTAATTTCACGTTGAATTAACTATTTTATTTTTAGTTTTAATCATGATTGCGAATGTGTTAGTCTGCTAAACAATTTTACTTCATGCTTATAAAAGTAGCTAAAAAGACAAATTATTGGATTATGGATTTTATAATATATTTTATAACAAGAAGAGTAGATGGGAAAACTTTTCTTCTTCGAGGCGAGCCCTCTCCCTCCTTGCTTGCCGGGGTTCATCCGATTACTTCTTCCGCGGAATGAAATTTAAATTATGCAATTTTTCGAAGTGCGTAGAATATCATATCTACCTTCTCGCAAAATTTTAGCTTTCCAAGTGTTTAGAAGTGTCCGTATATACTTTTCTAATTAGTTTTTATATTGTAGTTACTTAGAAGATAAAGTTTTTTGTAAGTTGTACAAAAAAGTACGTACGCGTTCTGTTTGATTAAGACGTCATGTTGTGAGATGAATACAAGTAATGCAAGAACATCCATAAGTTTTGGACGTTTTTGCAATACTGATTTGTATTTGTCTAATATGACGTCTCTTCAACCAGAATGCTACGTACTTTTATTAAAACTAAATACTTGTTGTAATCTTTGTTAAATTTGTTTTTTTTTAATTTAACATTTAAATTTTTGTAATTTTTTTGTTCAGAACTTTTAATACGGCTCCTACTTGATTTGAAATGAATTACGCTAATCGCGCAACTTCTTGGATTTATTTGATCGTGAATTACTATATTTAACTTGAGAACTACAAATAAAAATTTTTAAGTCAACAATAAAGTTTTCTAAATTTTACTGAATTTTAACTAATGCTGCGTTTTCAAGGTAGACAATTAAAAATAATAATGAGTTAGTTTTTCTTATTTATGTTTCACACGTCTTATTTTTGCAAGAAACTAATGATTGTTAATAAAAACTTGTTTCGAGTTTATCGCCCAACGTCACAATATTGTACATGCACTTTTCTCATAATTATAAACCACACAAAGTATTAATAGTTTTATGTATAGGTATTATACGAGTATACAGGGTGGTGACTTGGTTCACATACCACTGGAATTTCAATGTTTAATTCTTCACTTATTTATGTAATTTTCCGTTCTACAGAAGGTAACAATTAAGGAAACTAAAAATGTAATTTTAAAAAGATCCTTGTTCCCATGGTCTTATTCAAGCAAAAAGCTCATTATTATGATCCATCTTTCACTTCAATAATTTCGTATAGTTTTAGTAATATTTTGAATATTTATTTTGAACAAATCGAATTCAACTTGTTAACTTTTTGTATCGACGATTTTCAAGCCAATAATGATTGTTTTTAAACCAGCACTTTTAATTTACTAAATTTTTACTTTCTGTAGAACGGAAAATTACAGAGAAAATATTGTTATGTCCGGGGGTGTATGGGACTATACACTGTTATTTATTATTAACTGGAATTCACCTTTTTTGAATTATTGAATTAATTTTTAAATTAAGAAATTATTGAATTTGACCACAGCTAGCCTTTTTTTTATTAACCGTTACCTTTCACATGAAGTCTCCCTTCTCAGTTAGTCGATTCCTCGATTAACGCCTGCTTTCTTAAATTGTGAATAAATTCCCTTTATTTTTACTGAATAAAGCAAAAATATCCCAGAATGATAAACGTTTTTATTTTATTTATTATAAACTTTCTATCGCAATTTTTAATTGTTAACAAAACTTAACCTACGAACTCTTACAATTACCCTTTTCTATCCCAAATCGTTTTTAATTCCCAAATCGTTTTTTTCCCTTTGTTGTTAATCTCGCGAACCCGCGACACTTTATACAAATAAATATACAGTGTGTTCTTACTCTGAGATGGCGTTCACGCCTTCCAACGTTAACTTCACATTCAAGCTGTTTCTTTTGTATGTATTCATGGTTCCAACATATCCTTTACTAATTGATTTAATTATGTTCATCAATGATCCGATTACCTTGATCGGATTGTGTTATTTGTTTTTCCAGACCAGCTTTTCCAACCTTTTCTCGAGTCAAATGCTCGTAATTTTATATATTTGCACAAATTTACCATCGATACACGTGGTTTATAATATTTATTTCCAGCTCTCTACAATATTTGTATCGATTACTTAATTCATCGATCAACCCTTTTTTGAGTCCCTTCGTTTCGACTAATTTTTTGACAACCTCATTTATTTTTTCGTTTCCAAGGTTCCTGAAAAATTCCCTTTTTGTCCCAACTAGATTTTTGTGGAGTTTTTATTTCAGTTCCTTCGCATTGGTTCGTCTTATTCGCACTTCTTAACTAAATTTTTTAAATAAATTTGTGAACATGAAACATTTTTTAACTACTAACATTTTTAAATAAATTTGTGAACATGATTTTTAAATTATTATTATTTTATATTCTTGGATTTTTTGTTTATTGTATTGATTTTTTTGTAAGATTCTTTAACCTCGAAGAATCTTTCACTTCGCAAAGGAGCTTTCATGTGATTATGCGAAATACCTAAGACAATGTAATTAATTGTAAACTTAAAGTGGCTCAAAACATCGCAATATGTACGGATGCTGTATTTTTTCTCTACGAAAAACTTATTTTTAGTTTTTCTCTCAAATAAGTAAGGGAGGAAATAAATAAACATTAACAATTTAACATTGCAACCACTGCGGTGGCGGTGAGTGCGTGAACCAAGTCACCACCCTGTATAGTGTGTAGTTTATAATAATTGATACAAAAATATGATATCGAATTTATGAATTACTAGTTTATTTATTATTACCTATAACCAAAGTTATAACTAAGCGGTTGCTTAGTGGTCGTTAAACTGGATCATATATCATTAAACTAAATTATATAATCGATAAATACTATTATAATAAAATTTTATAATTGAGAAAGGCTTATAGTCATTAATAATTAAATTTTTGAAGTCTTTTACGAGGTTTTTATAAATATATTTAACAAACCATTATAATAATATAATCTAATAATTGTGTCTGAAGAAGATCGTTTGTGATGAAAACGCGTCACAAATAAAGATTTTTACGAGAAGAGTGAAATTTATTAACTTACAGTCATTATTTAAATCAATGTGGAATTCGAACAAACTGCTTCGTTTTAGTCATTTGGGTTAAATTTATTTATTTTGTTATATTTTAGAAGACTTCTCTTTCAGACAAGCTTATTTACCAATACGTTCTGGCGGTTTAGGCGTTATAATAACGGTAGACGTGGCTCTTTCAGCTTTTTTTCCTTCTATTTACAGTACTGAGACACTCATTGGTTCTATTCTTAGTCCATACTTACCGGATTTTGAGGTGTCTTACTTAAAAGAAGCTGCTGTAGCCTGAAAGACTATTTGCCCGTTTTTTCAATATGTTTCATGCTCTCAGACAAATAGGGATATTCCAATTGTTAAACTTATTAACTCGACATTACTGAATAATTCAACAATTAATCCTGCGCATATTCTGATTGTCTCAGAAAATGAGTTCGGTGCGTGGCTAAAGACGTATTCTTCTATTGTATGAATCGAAGAGTTGGAGCTAGATTGTGCCAAGAGCATATATATGCAAAGCGCCGGTCTTCACCGCCTTTCATGCTCGTGAAATGAAGGCAGATTATTGAGACATGGCACTCTTAATGAAACTATTACACGAACCCTTACCACTGCAAACATTCCCTGCATCCTTGAGCCTACTGGAATTTCTCGTGACGATTGAAACGGTTCGGTCGAGAAGATTGGTCGTTTACTTATTATTATGAGGGGGGAGATAGCCGCGCAAAGAGTTTTCTGATACAGAGAATCAGTTTATGCATCCAACGAGGGAATGCTGCATCAGTGCTAGGATCGATACCCACAATAGCGATAATGGACGGCTGGGGCACCGACAAAAATATTTTAGTTGTGTTGTTTTTACGTAAATAAAATCCTTGGGATGTCCTTTGTCATATAATGTGGTTAGATTTTTTGAATGCGACTCATTTCAATGTAATTAAATAACGACATACACGTTATTTAAAACCACTTCAAACAAATAACTGTGACGTCACACTAACGTTAATTGTTGTATCCGGCTACTAGATGGCATCAATTGCAAGTTGTGGTGTCAACTGCAAATACGATTATTTTGTGTGGATACCTTCCATCTCAAGATATAACAGTTTCAATTTACGTTTAAATAATCTTTTAAAATACATTTAAAATGTCAAATACGAGTACCTACTTTTAAAACGTGCTTAGTTCCACAAAAACTAATAAAAACGTTTTAGACTAAAACTAATATTTACATGACTTTATGCACACAAAATAATTGCATCTGCATTTAACTTGCAATTGATGCATTTTTGTAGCTGGATGACGTCACAGTTTGTTTGAAGGGGTTTTAAATAACGCGAATGTCGTTATTTAATTACGTCGAAATGAGTCACATTTAGAAAAATCTAACAACATTATATGACGAAGGACATCCTAAGGATCGTATTTACGTAAAAACAACACAACTAAAAGTTTTTTGTCGGTACCCCATTCTTCCAACTTATTGGTTAAGTTTTGCAATTGGTGGTTGATGTTTTCAAAATTTGTTACTGAGTGCTGTAACGTTTGTTAATAAAAATGGATATTCCATAAAAAAAGGTAGTATAACTTCAATATAAGATCTAAAAAATTAAGTTCTTACAAGTAGTATTATGAATTATTAATAATAATATTTTCCAGTAATTAATAAATAATGAAAACTCCTCCATTAGTAATTTACTTAAAATTTTGTTAAAGTTTTGAATAACTTACTATTCGATCAAATCTTTCCATTCCATTCGGAATATTGCTACTCTGCTACGTCTTCACGATCCATCCTTTGAAAGGGATCAATCCTCTTCTTTCTCTTTAACTTTTAACTTAATTCATACAAAGAGTATTGATATTATCCAGAGATTCCGCGATTCGAACGCACAATTTCTACGATGTAACTCATCCAGAGATCACACCAAGCCACTGTCGTGGTTAACTTATCTATTAAGTTAACTAAAATTTTAATTATTTGGTCCATTAATAATCAATTTAATAACTTAAATTAAAAATTTAAAAATATTAAAACAATTTTAATGCTAAATTTGAAAACAAGTACAACAATGAATTAAATTATAAAATCTAAGGAAAGTCGTACAACTAAGATTTTTACGGATGGTCACGATCCCCCTAAATAAGGTCGTCTAAGATACTATTTATAGACGTATAGTGACGAAATATGGAATATGTACCTACTACCTATAATGGAACACTCGCATGTTCCTAATATGGAATACGAAATTAGTATTAGTATAATTAGTATAATGCATTATAATACGTATATAATATTTTGCATTCTGATTTATCTAATTAGTTAGTTTTAATTTAGGTAACTAATAATATAATAATAATAAAATAATTTTTTTTAAATATTACCAAGTTAATGTAAGTACACTTATTTAAAGCCCTAATTATTTTATTTTCAAGAAGTTACAAATTTAATTCAAAATAATCGTTGAGATTTGATAACAAGCTCGGACATCTCTTACGTACTCGTGTTGATCACATATCGTATGCATGCCTCGCTCCCTCTCGTTGCATCAGACGGTGGGGGATTTTCAGAAAACGTGCGGCGCGAAAGTTTTTGAACTCTAGCGGCTTTATTTTTGAAACGCGACAAAATTTGAAACGGCAAAAATGATCTACAGACTATAGCGAAGTTTTTAGTGTAAAAAAAAATTAAATTGATATCGTGAAATAAAAAGTTATTGATTTTTGACGTTCTAGAAAAATATACAAAAATATACAACTTTCTATGAAAATCGGGTTTTACGTATGTGGATAAATATAAACAAAATAGACAAGTGTCATATATCGTTGTATTGGTAATTTTGTTGGGAATAATTCTAAAAATAGTTCATCTCTCTAACATGCTTAGGTATCAAGAAAAATAATTAAGAATGAGCCAAAGTGCGGTACCCTATTTTTTGAGGTTTTAGGTCCATATCTTTTTTTGGTACCGGTAAAAGAAGTCGTCACATTACATTTCAAATAGTGTATGACCTAACTAATGTTGTGTATAAATTTCATTTAGTTCTATCGCGGTATCACTAAACTGAAGAAAAAACAGTGCATTTTACTCCACTAATATCCACAGACTTTTGAATTAACTTTTGAATGAACATCTAATTGTTGGTTAGATGTAATCGGTGTAATCTGGGGGTGATATTACCATAATAAAATTCAGAAAAGCTGATAAAAATACAAAAAATAATACTAGAAAAGAGTTTAAAGATGGAACCTGTTACCTTACAAATCGCAAACAAGACACCTTCCGAACAAAACTAAAGGGTTGACTAGCTCTAACCGCGAAGGGGTGGGTGGATTGAACGAGCAAAAGGGCTTGTGACGAAACGTCGCGATTTGATGGTCTCTCATCACCGATTGGGCGGTCCACAATCGTGATTCTGGATGTTGTCGCTAGCAGGGGGGGGGGGTAAATTTACACGCGGGGTATTTACATGGGCGCCACGTGAACAAAACCGGAGTTTATTCGAAGGGGATGAAAAATCGCCCTTCCAAGCTGGTTCACGACAGCTTTCTGATTCGTCGCGTTGACTCTCACACTGGTGACATCTCTTTGGATTACCTTACCTTCACAGTTGATAGGTTTTACCTTGGCAAAAATAGCTAAACAAAACATACATATGACGACAATAAAACACATAAATAAACAATAAAGTATATATAGTAAAAACGGAATAAGCAAGGACATTTGACAAATTACAACAATTGTATAATCAAATTTACAACCACAATTTTCGATTGACAAAACATTTACACTTGACTTGAATAACATACAAGTTAACGAGAAAAACATGAATGCTGAAATTTAAACAGCTGTTCACCAAAATAGAACAGGCTAATTGGTTGGTTTATTGAACCACAAATATGACATAAAACACAAATTCAAAATGTTACGTTACTTCAATAAACAAACTTTAAAACATTGACAACATATGGGTGGTAACACCACATTCAACTAAATACTAACACATAAGAAAAAGGAATACACAAGGGCGAATTCGTCTTGCACGGAAGAACTGACGGTTCCTTGAAATGTGGTGGTCAATGGGACCACTAGGTACAATAACACTTAATAATAATAAAAATGCTTACGTAATATTTTACAGGTATGCTTCTATCGTAGGGACGGTCCTCCAAGCAGATATTTTCCAGCGTGAGAATACTAATAAAAATGTCGGTAGGTAAAAATCCTTTCCAAAAATCGAGATGATAAAGATTCGGTAGAACGGAATGCTTCGATAATGTGTGGTCGTTAATACGAACGAAGATGGAATGCTTCATGATTCCTAAACTGACTCGATACGGCCCTGTCTTTATTGACATTTAATTCGCGCCAACCGTACCGTAATCTGGTTTCCATGGCTTGTACCACGAAACAAACCAAGACGTAATTTAATCGAAAATGTTCGATGAAGTTGTTTATGTTTAAACAATTCAATTTCAACTCGTTCAAAATCGGCACAAAACATTTCATTAAAGTCACGAGAATAATTTACAATGATGATGGTCCGAAATATTTATCTTACACGAAACATCTGGGTTAAGACACGAAAATAATTTTAAATAATGTCGATATTAATGTGTTTAATTTACACTGGGAAGCTGTTTCTTAAATTACGCCAGTAATATTCAAACAGCGAGAGTGATTTTATATCGCGTCGATAAGGTTTAATTTGAAACAATGGACAATTCACATTAGAGTCCAACAAATATTTAGTTGAAATGACGATAATGATTTAATGTAATGTTAATAACATATTTAAAAAAAACGGCGGTACTTTAAAGTAATGTTCATAAAAATATTTAAGAACGGATGATTTAAAACAATGTTCATAAAATGTTTAGTTTAACGCGACAAAAATAAAGTACCATAATGTTAATAATAACATGTGTTAACTTGCCTGGAGTTACACTCACTAAGTTTTTAAACGTATGTCTCGATAACTTAATTTACTGAGGTAAATTTATTAATTCCGCTTAAAAGCGTATCGATAGTCACTAGGCCATAGCGGCCCGCTGCCCGGTCGGGGATCGGTGGATCTCTGATTTTTGCATTCAAATGCCTCGCTTATATGTGATTCCTCCCGAAAAATCTGAGCAAAAGATGTATTTTTGGGGATCCGAAAAATTCTCCTCATGCGGCGGTCTGAGGTTCTAATTGGCCCCCGCTTTTGAAAAGGACCGTAAAACAAAAGACAGCCTATATGCAATCAACTTGGATTGGTTCAAATTGACATAAGTTTTTCTCCTACTTGCCATCGAAAAATCTTACAAAGAGACGCAAAGTTTGGTTTCACATCTGTTTGACAAACGTCGTTTTTATCGAAATTTTAAAATGTTATCGACGAATGCAGCTGTGCATGTGTTCGTTTTTACTACTTTTTATCAGGCAAATTGCAATATAAAGACGCGATAACGTTGAATTTTAACACATTTATACATGTGGAGAGCGATAAAATTTGAACAACAAGCGCACGTGTTCAACAAAATATGTGTCTACCTCTATCCTACGTGAAAATGTCTGTACGTGGATATCTCATACTTTTATTATTGCATATAAATTAGCTGCGTGAATATAAAACCAATCTATAATTCTAATTTGCATCGGTCAGCATAAAATTTTGCCGATAAATTCATGCTACGTAAACTCGACTTCGTTCTTTCCTAATGTATAAATATAATGATACGTAAATTAACATTCTTATAGCTAGATTGTCTACTTGATCGGTAGTATTTTTCGAGCGGTAAAATTTCAACTAAGACATTGGATTATATTTATTTTAATTTTAAAATAACTGACTTTACATTAACTTACGAATATTCGATTTTTAATATGTTTCAATGATGAAAATAATTTCTATTATTTTACCGAAACCATACTACAAAAATTTACATTGCACGCGAGCGTAAAATCCAGGTAACAATGTGCATGCATGCTTATTTTTTGCTATCAAAGTTAATTCGTTATCGATACTACCAGCCGTAGTTTTAACATTGTTTGTTACTTTTAATCAAGCAAATTTCGACATAATCTGGCAACAAACCTCGATTTCAACCTTTTCCCACATCTGTAGACCGATAAGCTTCGAAAAATAACAGTCTTTCTCACGTACATGTGGGCAACCGAATGCATGCTACTCTATCCCACGGGTAAACGTCCGTACGTGGATATCTTATGATTTTATTATCGCATGTAAATTAGCTGCGTGAATACAAAATCAATCCATTATTCTAATGTGCATCGGTCAGCACAAAATTTCGCCGATAGATTTATGCTACGTTAAATTAACTTTTCATGATGTATAAATTCAATGATACGTAAATTAACATTCTTATAACTAGATTGTCTACTTTGATCGGTAGTATTTTCGAGCGGGAAAATTTTAACTAAGATATTGGATTGTATAAATTTTAATTTAAAATAACTGACTTCAGATTAACTTACTAATATTCAAATTTTAAAAACGTTACAATGATGAAAATAATTTCTATTATTTAACCGAAACCAAACTAAACTACAAAAATTTTAATGGCGCGCGAGCGTAAACTTCACGTTACAAACCATCCCTCCACACAAATTTTAATACTTAATAAAATATGAATGACGATGGTCATAACCTGGAGGTTAACAGGATCAACTGCTAATATGAGGTTCCTCAATTCTATTCAATTCTTGATCGTTTCCATGGTTCGGAAGGCAGTTAAAGTCGTCACGCCGGTCCCACTGGGTTAAGGATTGCCACAATTAAACTAAACAACAGATATAAAATCAAGGTATATTCAAAATGCTAATTTAAAGAAAATTACTAAAACAGGTTCCAGACCTAATAAAACGCAAAAGGAAAAAAAAGATGAATAACAGATAAGACACATGCTTAAATATAAGTTTACTAATACAATAGCTGGGAATTCCAACTATTTGGTTAATTTTAACAATGAAAAGTTGTAAACCTAAACTACATGCAATTAAATAAATTTACTCTATGACGGTAAAATAAAAAAATTATGGATATTGCATAACTTTCCTCATTCAAATTAGGATTACAAATTATTTCTCCATCAAATGAATAAGATTTTATAATAAATTAAATTGAAAAAAGTTGAGATGGCGCATGGCGTTTCGGGAGCGGCAGAGAGAGTGTAAAAGCTTGTTCCGCGCGGTAATGTGGGTATGGTATGGGATGGCCAAAGGTCCAACTTGCACATCGGTTAGGTGTAGTGTACAATTTTTAGAATACTGGAGGACACCGTTCCGGCTTCCCAAAAAACGAAACATTTCAAATTGTGTTTTTTTCATACAGATTTGGTCTGGACGGGATGAAAGTTTCGAAATCGGGAAATTTTACCATTGAAATACGTAAAGCATCAAAATACAAGAAGAAATTAATAATACAATGATTTCAATGGTTCAATATTTTACGTGGAAAAAAGCTAAGCTAAAGGTTTTCGCCGAAAGTCGAGCGGACAAATATAAATCCAACATGGTTAAAGGAAATTTTCACGAATAAACCGTTTGCGACGAAAATCTACATTTTCAAATAGTGATGTTATTTATTTGTAGTTTAGGGAAACTATAGTCATATACCAAAATAAAAACCATTATAAACTATTACATACGAAGCCATTCGGTTAGTCAAAATTTTCGATATTTTCTTAGTAAGGGAGGGATTAATTCAAAAATTATGGAAAGGGTTTGGATGCCTGTCGCGCTCTTATTTACTAACCGATCTTTAAAGTTTAAGAGGTAACGGAGGAAATTATTTCTAGCTGATATGGCCATGCCTAAAAGAGGGAAAGCGGTGGGGAAATTAATAAACCATTAAAATTAAACAGACCGAAAAGAGAAAATAGAAAAAACTTAAAGGTTATCTTACTACATGTTTAAGTATTTGTGATGGTCTTGATATGATGTTAAAAATTGGTGAATCCCCCAAATGTTAGACAAATTAATTTTATCGTCGTTAGGTGACCTCTATCTTCAACGAAATATTACTTCAACTATAGGGGAAAAATATTAATTGTACGCACCCTGGTGGCTTTAATATCAACTAAATATTTGACGTCATTAAGAGTAAAAGAGTAAAAATAAAACTTGCATTGTTTTCATATGGGTTTTATACCGTAGTGATTATTGTTTATTCTGGTGAAATAATATGAATATGTAAGTATAACAAATTTTTTAATGTGTTTTCATATTGTACGTCTCACCATATTCAAAAGTTAACCTTACTATTTATACTTTTATTGACGTCACGCTTGTTTTGATGCAGCGCCGCGGTCGGTAGAATTTTATCCCTATAGAAATTTCGAATAATATATTATATTTGCCAAGTATATAATATGCATTTGAAATACATATTACACAATATATTATAAATAAATTGATATATGAAATTCAAAATACAGATTATTGAAAATTTGTATTTATAATAGAAATTACAAAATAAAATAGTATATAATATATTAAATTAATAGTAGACTATGCACCAAGGGAGCAAAGTGACATTTTTTTGGCCCGAGGGTAAAGGATTATTTACACGAGGCGCCAGCCTAGTGAAATAATTACCCATGGGCCAAAAGTCACTTTACTCCCGTCGTGCATATACTGTTTTTTGCAATTCCGGGAGGTAAAGTAGGAACTTCGCCAATTTAGAAACTTAAAGCAAAAATTTAACGCATTTTTTTAATACTGCACGTGGTGCATCACAAAATAGCACTAGTAATATTACCAACTACTACCAAAAAATACTAGGAAATAGCAGTTGGCACCCCTGATTCTACCAAAGGTTCATTTACATTTGTGCCGTACAAGCAGCAAGGCATACCATGAACAAGAACCTAGAAACCACGTGGTTTCTAGAAAAACGAGATACGTTTTTATCTTTTTCTTCACGCACTAATCTTAGCTAAATGTTACTGATTTCATCAGCCTAATGCAGTGTTAACTTGCCTGGATATTGGTGATTAATTAGGTTCTTGCTGAAAAGCCATTTTTTTCCTTAATTTTTAATACGTATAAGAATATCATATTGCATCAACACAACAATTTTTTATATTTTTTGTGCCGCATAAATATTAAGTGTAAATAATAATGGACTTTCCAAACTTAATCGATGTAAATTACATTATGTTAAACATTGACGAATGTTTACAACAAGATGTGGTGGTACCCAATTATTTTGGAACCAAAATGTTGACCATATTAAGCAGTTGTATGAATTATATTATGAAATCTTTATGCCTCTATAATGTATCGTTGATTGTTTCCATCTCCATCTCCAAGCAAAATTTCTTTTATAATTTTTCATTTTTCACAAATGATGAAAATGAAATTTCAAAGCATTTCAGAAGGAATACAAATTTCTAATCATTTCAAATTTTAAATTAATTACCTTATTTAAGTTGTTAGGTGTCTTAAGAGTATCACTTACCTCAATTACACCAGAAATTGCATATTTTTTTAAACGAAACCTAGCTAAATAAATAATGAGAAAAATAACACTGCTATGCAATTTAACTGATCATAAAAAATACGTCACACCGATTTCAATCAGTAATATAATAATAATAATAATAATACTTTATTTGGTAATTTACTACCACTATTTACATCACAAACAAACAAATCCATACAAACTCCCAAAAAATAAAAAAATCAGTCCACAAAAAAAAAACCACCCTAAACAATAAATAATAAACATTTAAATCATTAACCCCTTCTAAATAAAATGCAAACTAACGTAATTCTTAACATTCCTCTTAAAAATTTCAACTCTTTGCTCCATCTTAAGAGATAACGGCAAGTCATTAAATAATTTTAAACCACTATATAACAACATAAATTTTGTGTTCTATTATTCCTAAACAGATACCTATTCTGGATACCTATTCACATCTGCCACATAAGTAATATTGTCGCACAAATACGACGGAAGCATCTTATTCTTCAATTTGAAAACAAATATCAAAACATTAACCACAATTCTTTGATAAACACTCTGAGTCATTAAATTAATTATGTATAAATTTTTTTTTATTCTTTATTAATTTATCATGGTAGCAAAAAATTAATTCATCAGTAGAATTTTAATTTAGTTATAAGTAAGTGATTTAATATGCATGGGTTATCTAGATTTTCTTCATTTTTTTGCAAAGAACCACCTTACCCCTCCCGAATTAAGTATAGCTCCTTGAAGTATATAAACGGGTAGCATTTCAATTTTCAAATTAAATAGTTAAGGTACATTGCCAGAACTACCAAAATGAAGAACTTCATTGTGATCGCTTTATTTGTTGCATTAGTAAATGTCGCATGGTCTCGACCTGCAGATGAACAATACACCGACGAGTATGATAACTTCGATGTGGACGAAGTTCTTAAAAGTGAACGACTTTTCATCAATTACATCAATTGCATCAAAACTGGACTGAAATGTACTAAAGAAGGAAACAAAATAAGAGGTATGTGATTTTATTATTTTTGATTTTTATAAAATTAATTTACTAGTATTGTTGTTTTCATAGTAACTATTGAATAAAATAATATTTTTATAATAAGTTAAATTATATGGGTTACCAGAACTTGCCAATTTAATGCGATTTTAGATTATCTTCAAATATTCCCATATTAATAATTAATTATTACTATTTAATACCTTATTGAAAATATTGATATTACTACTAAAACATAAAACTATCAGCAACATACTAAATTATCAACAATTTTAACGTAATATTTTCTTTTCAGAATATTTCCCCGATGCATTAAAAACCAATTGTGAAAAATGTACTCAAGTTCAAAAAGATCAAGGAAAAAAGGTATTAAGATTCTTAGTTGAGAACAAACCAGTAGTATTTAGAGAACTCGAAGATCAATATGACCCAGAACATATTTACAGAGCGAAATATGCAGATGAAATTGAAAATAACGGTGTTAAATTACCACCATTGTAAATTATATTATAGTAAATTAATAATTCAAATTACAATATTTTTCTAAATATTGTATCATTTTGTTATGCTGTGAAATATTAATTTTGTTACGTTCCTTTAATTATTATATATAGTTGTATTTCCTAAAATAAAAGCAAATATTTATAAATATAATACAGAATACATAGTTTGACTTTTTTTAAATTTTATTTTCGATTTAGAAATATGAAGTCAATAAAAGCATTTTTTACTTTCCCCATACGTTTTAACGTATCGTCACCTCAGAATTATAGTGTTCTACGTCCTAAAAACTAAAATGTGGGAAATTGACATTTTAGTATTTAAAGAGGATTATTATGTAATTTTTTAATTTAGCTAGATTTATTGTTTTGTTGTTGATAAATTACCATACTAGACACCTTAAGTTCGAATGCTGGTCATAAATTCTAACAAATAACTTCGTAATTAATTATTAAAATTTTGGATATAGAACAAGAATGTTTAAAAAGATTTTTTTTTCGTTGTTTAAGGGATATTGAACATTTCCACCGGATATAGAACAAATTACACCGGTTTTTAGGGAAAATAGTTTTTTGACAAAACTAAAAAAATTTGAAAATTTTCGTGGGTCGGCAAAAAACGTCGAAAAAATTTTAAAAATTTTTCAAACATTTTTTTTAAATGTATTTTTGAACTTTTTTATATAATTAACCAGCATATTATTATAATTTTTTAGGATGTGAAAAATTAGTATTAATCGCACAATATTGTGTTTTTATTATTATTCATTTGTTTTACCGAAAAATAATTTGTGACGCTAGAACTGAATGGGGAAAGTTATGCAATGTTCACATAGCCAATTTTTTTCTTTGGGAAGAAGAAAATATTCCGAAGAATTCACCTAACCCGTACTGGGTGGGTATCTCAGATTCCTATACTGACTAAAAAAACCCTCCCTTAGATATATGTAGCTATGATTGCTCCAAAATTTCAGCTTTCATAAAATTTGTGCAAGCTCGAACTTCTTCTCCGGAATCAGCCAGAAAGTTTGAAGAAATACATTTAAAAATAATTTTATGCTATCCAATTTTAGTGCGATGACAATTTCCGTGAAATTTAATTCAGGAATTTATAAACGAAAAGCCATGTTGGAGGAACTATCTACTAAATTTTGGCTTACCGAGATTATTTGCAAGCTCGAGCTATTGTTTTTAATGTCTTTCTTGGACTGTTGCTAATGGTCCCTAATACCCTGAATCCTTCATGTTATGTTAAAAATTATGAGTAAACGTTGAAAATGAAATAAAGTCCTGAAATTGTGATCTTTATATATATTGCGGTGATTCAATAGTTATTGATAACCATTGTTTATTCAAAAAACGGCAAAAGGTAGCATGAAATCCTTTAGCGACTTAGAAGGTTTACCGGCATTACGTGAGACTCGAAAAAAGAGTATAATAAATTCATTTAATGATAAATAAGAATTTAAAGATAAATAAATGAGACGGTCGCCAGCTTAGCGGTTAAGTGCGTTGCTGCTAATGCTAAATACCTGGTTCAACTCCGGGCTCAGTAAAACTTTATTCTGACCGTCTCCCCTCGGAAGGCAATGGCAAACCACCGAGGTGTAATCTGCCTGGTACAGCCTCTCTGGAGATGAAGTGTATACACTTCCCGCGGTTCGGAGCCCGCGTTAAGAAGTAGGTCCCCTATGTGTGTGATAATACTTCAAACGCACAACACATACATAGGAGAGAGGTGGCCTACGTCTGAAATCAGGCACGGCACTTGAAGAAGAATGATAAATACAAGGAAAAGGGATGAAAAAGGCCAAAGAATGATAACAAAAATTATAACAAAATGTTCCCAAATTAATTAAATAAATAAATTGTTAGTCTTTAAGAAATTGTTAATATAAAAATGTATAATAAAAAAATGTCAGTTAAGTATTGCGTAAAAAGAAGAATTTACGTGGGTTCTAAAATCGGTTGAACAATAATGCAACGGTAGTTATCCGAGGCTCCCGACGTAGTGCAAGCGAACGATTATCGGAACGACAGGTGGTTCGAACGGCAAACACTAAAACAATGAGAAAAATATGTAAATAATTTAATGACATTTAAATTAATTAATAATTCATCAAAAGTGAACAAATACTTACCAAGTCCACAAAGAATCGTAAATCGTAACAAAGCGTAAATAAACGCTGCTCACACGATAGCCAAAGCGAGGAGCACGTGTAAATCCGGCTCCGAGAAAGTTTGTTAAAATTGATTTAAAATCAATGCAAAAAGCGTGTAGAATTACGAGTAAACAAATATTAGCACGTGTGTAAGTGAATTTAATTGAAGATAATAATAACACGAGTACTTACCTGGAATGATTGGATTGGAAAGGACATTAAACAATCCTACAAATATAATTGGAGCCTAGATGCACAAATTGGAATCAATAATAAAGGCAAATTTCTGGATCACAAACGCACAACAGGATCAAACGCTTGGGTGTGAAGTTGTCAACGACAGGAGTGACGAATACGTAAGGGTAAGAACCCACTAAAACTTAATTTGTATAACGCGGCGCGAGTTCGCGAGTTTAAATAACGAAAAAAACAATTTTGGGGGATAATAGATTTGGGGTAGCATTACATTAATTTTAAGAGTTTCTTGTTAGTTAAGATTTGTTCATGTTTATAAAAATGTGAGTTACAATTGAGATAAAAAAAAAAACTTTAATTAAAAATTGTATCGAATATCAAATCGTATCATTCTGGGATTTTTCCATCCCAACAAAAGAAATTCATTTTCAGAGTAATTATAAGAAAGAGCCCAATACCGCTGAACATACTACTAGAGGTAAGAGATTTCATGCGAGGTACATATTCAACGAGCTAGCTGTGGTGGAACCACAATTTAAAAATAAAAAAAAATCAATTTGCATAAAAGAAATTACTTAGATATATAAAATAAAAAAATATATACACTACCGTGACAGATTAAAATAGACACCATAAATTATTTATTTATCTTATGCTTACTTTTGTTACTCAAATCGGTTTAAAACGACAAATTTTAAGTTTAAATTTTGTCAGTAGGCAAAACCAAGTGATTTCTGTAGTATTTTAAAGGGACAAGTTTAGTTTTAAGAATGCCATGAACAAAAGGCGCAAGTGATGTTAGTGAGTTTACGCGAGGACGAATAATCGGACAATTTTATAGAGGTGCAAATCAAGACTAAATTTCAAAATTTTTAAATATACCACTGTCCAATGTTAATAGAATAATTGTAGAATTTAAACGCAAGGGTAAAGAAGTAACAAATTATAGACCTGGGCGACCTGGGCCAACGGAAAGATTAAAACGATCATTAGTGCGTGAAGTAATCATAAATCCAAAGCAGACGGTAGAAGAAGTTTCTGAAACGGCACAATTATCAAAAATAACCATACAAGGGTACCTTCATAGTATGGGACTATACAGAAGAGTAGCTAAAAAAAACCTCTTTTGACTATATTCCAAAGAAATCGACGATTGACGTGGGTAAGAGATATGGATTCTCGTTCGGAAAATTTTTGTAGTAAAGTAATTTTTTCCGACTAGAGTATATATTGCCAATTTAATGATAGTGGAAGATTACGGATATGGCGGCGTTCTTCTGAACAACTTCAGGAAAATTATTTACTCCATACGGTGAAATATGGCGGAATTAGTGTCATGGTGTTGGGTTCAATTTGGAAAGGTGGTCGTTCAAATTTAATATTTTGTGATGGCATAATAAATGGGGAAAAATACATCGGTATATTGAAAGATGGTCTATTACCCCTGTTTAACAAAAATTTGAAAAAGAAAGAATTCTATTTAATGGAAGATGGGGCGCCATGTCAGAGAGCAAGATTATTCGAAGAATTTAAGGCCAAGAAAAGGGTTAATATTTTACCCTGGCCAGGTCAATCTCGGGATATGAACCCTTTAGAGAATGTTTGGCACATTCTTCAAATGAATTTACTCAAAAGACCCCGAAAATCCACTCACAAAAATGATCTGTTTGCAGTTTTAATAGAAGAATGTCTTATGCAAAACAAAGGAGGGGCAACTAAATATTAAACCTGTAAAAAAAATTTTCTTTAATTTATTAGTTGTTCGAAATAAAAATAAATATTTGTAATTTATGGTGCCTATTTTATTCTGTCACGGTAGTGTAGCTATTGACGTGTCGATACCCCGGCACTCATCGTAATATAAATTGCACAACGTCATAAGATTTAAAATTTCTATAACATCTTTACCTACTGCTAAATTCATGTTGTAATTGAAGACACGAGTGGATGAAGGTGTTATGTCACATTTTACAAAATGTCGACATCGGTGTGAATGAATGCGTTTTGTGCTATTGTTGCATACCATATGCAATTAAAAATATCTTGATTAGGAACGATGATGAGACCGTTCCTCATCATGAATGTTTGTGCGGCCATATTTAAAGGCCCTAACCCATTTCCGCACCATTCCAGCACTCATAATGTTTTCACCATAAACATCACTGATTTGGCGATGAATGTCAGCTGCTTTGAAGCCTTTAGTACTGAGAAAACGCACGCACTTCGCAGTCGGCGGGATTCTTAATAGGTGCGGCCTTTTTAAAAATCACGCAAACAGATGTAGACTCGATCGGATGGTTCCGTAATGGCGTCTGTAGCTTCCCAACAGATGTAGGTACCTGGTGCGCATGCGCTAAACGGCGACCGCAGTGCTGCGACGGCGTAATTTAAAACGGTACTTACTTTCTGGACAAGCCTCGTATATGTATAAGTTCTACATTTTATATATTTTTAATTACATGTGGTATGCAACAATAGCACAAAACGCATTCATTCACACCGATGTCGACATTTTCTAAAATGTAACATAACACCTTCATCCACTCGTGTCTTCAATTGTAACATGAAGCCATAATGGAATACCACATAGGTATGACTTGTTTGCGACTACTTCTGAAACAGTAAATTCCATATTGGTACCCCAATTATATAATAATAATTTTTATTAACGGGATAATAATACTCGCTGTAACTAGGCATAAAAAAAAAGTGGAAGTGAAAAACAGCGATATGGTTGTAGAAATACCTAACGTGAAAATCCTCGATTCGAAAATCATTATGAAAGGAAGAGAGAAGAGTGAAGAATCGAATCCAAAGAAAAAACCACCCGAAATATCAAGAACGACCCGGAGCCAGAGCATTGATGAAGCGCGAAAAAACGCGAAAAATAAAAGAAGCAGGGAAAGTCCTGAAAACACCGAAGACAGCGATGAGGAACATCCGTTCCTCATGAAAACGAAACGAAACAGGAAAAAGAAGAAAGAACCGACTGTACAAATGGACACTACCGACCCCTCGTCGAACGAAGAAAGCGATGCATACGACCTGGAAACAATCCTTAAAGAAAAACAAAAAGAACTTGACCTAGCCCAAGAAAGTGACGAAACAAAAAAAAGTAAGAAAACCAAAAATTAAAGAAAAAAAGACCGAAAACGAAAGATGGAAGAGGAATACCAAAAAGAAGAGGAAGAAAAAAAGAAAACCAAGATAACTGACAGCCAAGATAAGGAAGAAAATGCGAGGGTGAACACAAGCCCGGAGCAGACCGTTAAGTCTACTCCGGACTTGGCCAGTAGCTAAACATTGGACTCTGAACCAGATCTATGGACCGACCAAAAATTAAAAGAAGCGACGAAACGTGTAATGAATAATGTACACGAAATACGAAGATTCCTAATGAGGAGTAAGGAGGCCCTTAACTTTCGAGAAGAGGCCCTCAAACGTGTGAAAAACGTGGAAGAATTAGTCCAGGAGCTATGCCTGGACGGTATTAGAAGAAACAAAGTGGGGACGGGAGCGCCTTCAGCCTCCCTTCCTCAAACAAAGGTAATCATAGAAGAGGTGGTCAAGGCCATCAGCAAGACCACCCCTTCAATAGCGCCGACCCTTCAGGTCACTCAAAGTAAAACAGTACCGGAAAATGACAAGCAGAACCCCCCCAGGGACTACCTGGAGGCAGCTAAGAAGGTGGCCGCTGGCGGCCCTCGTAGCATGCCAACAAAGAAATTCAAGGTCATAGTGTATCCTGACGAAGGAAACACTAGCAAATCGGCGGACGAAACGAAAGCCCAACTAACCAGCATTAAATTGGCCGACCTTAATATCAAACCAGACAGGGTATACCCCATTAAAAATAATGGAGTGATGGTTGAATCATCTCAGCCGTCGCTCAAAAACTTGATAGGCAATTCATTTCTAAAGGGAAAGAAATTGGTGGCCCGGAAGCCTTCAGCTACCTGGCCATCAATCTCTATTCAGATGGTGGACAAAACAATGTCCAAAGAAAGGGTGGTCGAGGAATTTACCGCGAACTACCCCGAAGCAACTAAAGCGGCCGGGAGCTCCTGGCTCAGGAGCATCAACCCGGTGCACTCCAAGGGAAAGACCCACAACAAGTGGATTCTGGAGGTACACCCCGTGGTCAGGGAAGCGGCAATCAAGGACGGGAAGTTTAGGGCTTCCTGGAAAAGTTACCGCATCCACGACCACATTACGATTACGCGCTGCTACAAGTGTCAGCGCTTTGGACACACAGCCAAGTACTGCAAAGGGAGTGAAGCATGTGCATTCTGCTCCTCCACGGAACACGCCTCACGTGCCTGTGGGGTACAGAATGATTGTGCGAAACATGCGTGCATTAACTGCGTCAGAGCTAAGCATAGCGATGCCAGGCACACTACAGGATCAAACACATGTAGGGTCTACAAAGCGAGACTAATGGATTACGCACATTCAATTTTAACGCTTACAGACATCATCAATGAGTAAGCCCTTCAAAGTCTTGCAGGTAAACCTGAGGAACTCGGAGGCCGCCACGGCCGACGCGCAACGCTTTGTTGCCCAGGAAGAAATTCTCTTGGCCATTCTTTCGGAACCCTACTGCTACCCCGCGGCAGCAGGAGGGTTTCGTCTTCCCTTCTCTCCGAACACACGGGCGGCAGCAATCTTCGGCGACCACTTCCGAACTTGCATCATGGTTAACGACGCGGTAGGAAATGAATTCACGTTCTCCTTCCTCCCGCAAGTTTCCAGCAAGTTCGTAACGGTCGTGTCAATTACCTTCAGTAATAAAGTGACCTACTATTTTATAGGCACGTATTTTCCTCCCTCAGAGGATATTATACAAGTTCCACTCGAAGACCTCCGGAAAGCACTGGGTGTTTGCGGAAAGGGGAAGACCTATATTTGCGGAGACTTTAATTGTCGAATCAAGGGTGTGGTATGACACCGTAGATTCCAACTCCAGGGCACAGGCACTGGAGGAATTCATTGTGCAGCACGAGCTCTTCGTGTTCAATCGACCTAACAAACCGCCTTCGTTCGAGGACTCCCTCGGCAGGAAGAGCAACATAGATCTAACGTTGGGCACTTGCGACACCGTCAATGCAACCCACTCATGGGACATTGCGGAACATGTCATTATCACTGATCATAAAGCCATCACATTTGAAATAGGTGCACCTAATAATCCCATCAGGATTAGTAGGAATAGAAACCCGGATACCATCCAAGCGGAAACCATCGAGACAGAGTTAACTCGGTGGGTAGAGGAAAACGGCCCCAGGTCGGACAATCTAACCACCGAAAACGAAATCGAGGACATGGTCTCCGATTTGCACGGAAGGATCCAGGATCTAATAAATAGGAAAGCCCAAATGAAGAAGATCTACGTTGGCCGTCCTGACTGGTGGACCGACAATCTTGAAAGAGCGCGAAAGAAGTATCTCTCGCGGAAGACGGCTTTGTATAGGAACCGCATTGAGAACGAACAGAACGGGCTGTACATTATTGCAATGATGGAATCTAAGGACAAATTCCTGGAAACATTGAAAAAGGCCAAACAGGCCAGTTGGCAAAAGTTCGTCGAGGACGACCTTGTACCTAATCCCTGGGGGGTTACTTACAAATTAGCTGCAAGAAAATATAAGGGGAAAAACATCCTCACCACCTTCAGTGGCGGGGACGGGAGGATAACGGAAACGCCGGAAAAACCCTAACCTACCTCATGAACGGTCTACTCCCCGACGACGATCGAAACTCCGATGCAACGGTGGATCACCAAACCATGCGGTAGGATTTCGAAAATCTGAGGGGCGTGCCGGACATGGCGCAGGTTAGGGAGGTCGAAAGCGACGAGCTGGATGACCTAATCAGGACGACGCAAGCCAGAAAGGCACCGGGTTTTGACAACATTCAGGGATCTTTTCTTAAAAAACTCTATGTTGTCATCAAAAACGTGTTAATGGGCATTTACAACGCGTGCATTAAAGTTGCTTATTTCCCCAAGCTGTGGCAGAGGGGGGTCCTCAAGATCCTACTCAAGAACCCAGATGGGGAAACAAGCAACATCAAGAACTATAGGCCGATCACCCTCTTGCCGGTGTTCGGCAAAATATTGGAAAAAATAATGAAAAGAAGAATTCTAGAAAGTAATACCCCTTACCACGATCGGTGCCAACATGGCTTCGTGGAAGGTATGAGTACCACAACCGCCCTTAAGGCATTCTACGAAAAAATAGATACTACGGAGATGAAGCGGAAGAAAGCCAAGGGTTTTCTCGCGGTAATCTTCTACGACATCTCCGGAGCTTTTGATAACATGTGGTGGCCAGCCCTGTTCCGCTCGCTGAGCGAAAAAGAGCTCCCTCACAGGTTAAAGGTCATGATCAAAAGCTACCTTTCAGCCCGGGAGGTGACTCTCACCTCCGGGGTCTCAAAGGTAGGGAAAAGATCCACGAAGGGATGTCCACAGGGCTCGGTCCTCGGCCCGATCCTGTGGAACTCACTTCTGGATCATTATCTAAAGAAAGACAAACAGGAGGGTACTCATACCTTCGCGTACGCGGATGACATCGCGACCGTCGTCACGGCGGATTCCCGAATCCAACTGCAAGAAAAACTTCAAACGTGCGTCAACGAATTAAGCGGATGGTGCAAGGACATGAAACTCGCTCTCTCGGAAACGAAGACGAAGATCATGTGCTTGTATCCGAAGCGTGTTCATAATTATGATTTAGATGTCAGACTTAACGGAAAGAAAATAAAGGTGGTAAGGGAATATAAGTACCTTGGCGTCCTTATTGACGAAAACCTATCGATGCAACCGCATGTAAACTACGTTTGCGGCAAAGCCAGTAAACTAGTCCATGCGCTGCATCGAATGGCAAAAAGCGGTTGGAACCTGGACACCTCGAACTCTATGCGAAGGATCTACCAGGGGGCGGTAGTCCCCATCTTGGCTTACGGAAGCGAGATCTGGATACATAGAATAGGGGATAAGCACACGTTGGCCCGGCTGATATCGTGCTATGGATTTTGCTGTCGCGTGATAGCAAAATGTTATAGGACTGTGTCGGCCATAGCCGCGGGTGTTTTGGCAGGTATCCACCCAATCGACTTAGAACTCTTACGATTACTGTCATGGCGTGAAGCCAGAAACAAGAAAGTAACCACCTTTATGGGGGTAAGAATAGACCCGAAAGATTACAAATACAGAGTGGACATCAAAAGAAAAATGGAGGACATAATCCAAAAAGAATGGCAACAAAGATGGGACGATGGACTGGTAGGTAGAATTACCTACCAATTCATCCCCAAGGTAAGTAATAAAATAATGAACAATTCCTTCCAGATGACGCAGATGCTAACCGGACATGGCGAGTTCGGCCGACACCTCAAGAGATTGGGGAAATCGGTGGACGGACTATGTCCGGCGTGCGATATTCTCGATGAACCTACACATCGGATACGGGAGTGCGATTTGTACATGCAAGAACAGTTGGAGCTGGCGGCCTATCATGGCATCCATCTCCCTGCACAACTGGACGAGCTGTACGAAGAAACACCACCCGACCTGATGTGTAAGTTTCTCGAGAACAAGACCATCAACATAACTGAAAACGAAGATCTAATCATATAAATTAACAACCCGACAAGGAAAAAGGTTTGGGTGTAACCTAAAAATCGATAAAAGTGATTAAATGAAAAGAGAAAAAGACACCAAACGAATACATGAAAAACTTATACTTAACAAACAAGTCACGATGGAAAAATGCCCACGTAATCCCGATATGGAAACCTAAAAAAAAAATTATTAGAACCACAAACTACACAAAAACCAGGCAGATTAATTGTTAGTTACAATAGTAAATACGATACACGGTTTGAAACCCGGAGAAAATTCATACAGAAACCTACTTGAACCAGCAATATTAATTTTGATAAATTATTTTATTTTTATGACAACATGAATGTCCTGCCAATATGCAGGATTAAGTTTTAGATTGGCAATGCTAATCCGTTTTTTTAAATAAATAAACTTCAATTGTAACTAGGCATGGTAATTAAATAATAATAATATATAAAAATGTATGACGACGGTCATTGCCTGAATGTTAGCGCGATCTACTGCTAATGCAAAGCTTCCCGGTTCGACTCCGGGTTCAGTCTAAAAATTTCTTGACCGTCTTCCGTGCTTTCGGAGGACACGTAAAGCCGTCGGTCCCCCTATGTTAATGATTTACCATCATAACAAAAGAAAACAGGGTGCAGGCACATCGAAAGGCAAGCCTAGCAAGCTGCGTGAGATATAAAAATCAAAAAATGCTCATATATCCAGTCACAAAAATTAGTCAAGAACAGGTCCTGGACCTAATTAAGAAGGAGACTTCTTAATAAAATTATAAGAAGAAGACAGGAGTGTATAACACAATATGTAGAATACGTATATACAGACAAGCACGCAAATGAAATAAAATGAAGAAGATCTCCACTACATTGGTACCCGTTAGCAAGATTCTGCATTCTTGCAATTGGTGAGTGCATCCCATAGCTTGTCCAGTGCAAATCCGTTCGGAAAACGGATTTGTTATTTTTTACATATTTTTTATTTTATCTATAGCCTCCTATCCCTCTTGGCACTCGAACATAATTCTAACTATTGTGTCAGTGTTGAGGAGGCTTCCTGTTTCGGCCTCCGTGGCACTTCTCTGCTTTTCCCACCTTACACAATGGAAGACTATGTGTTCGACACCGTCTATCTGACCGGAGTAGATGCAAACGTTGCTTTCCTGCTTTTTCCACTGGTACAGACGAGAGTTGAATCAGCCATGGCCAGATAGTATTTGGGCGATGTAGTAGTTGATCTCGCCATGGCCTCTATTGTATCACAGTGCGATCTAAAGGATGAGTCTGAACGTCCATCCACCCGTTTTTGACTCATCCCAGGATGCCTGGTTTGTACTTCGCGCCGGAGTGAAATTTCGCACTTCGTTCTTCTGCCATCAGGGGATCGGTATTGTTGATGATATAACCTATACCGCATCGGTTAACGCCTAAGCCGAGGCTACCCAACGTGAATATCAGTCTATCGATATGGACACGATGAAAGGCGTTGGTGAAATCTGTATTTAACAATTACTCTGATATGAACAATATTTTTAATGTTTTATAATTTTGAATTTGAAATTTACTTTTATAATTTATAAAATGTAATGAAATTTCTTTATTTTTTAAGATAACTGGTTATTACAAAACTTGTACATAGTTTTTTTTATATGTTTATCATTAAATCTGTAAATTTCTTCCTACTACAACAATTTATTTAAACTAGTTAAAATTAAAATTAAAAAGGGTTTTTTAATTAATTTATTTTTTTAGGACGACAAATACGGACGACAAATGTTACAAATTAGGACGACAAATGTTACATTTAAAAATCTCATACATGCAGGTTTTTACTACAATTAAATTTTATTCTACTAAAAATTGCAAATTCGACTTCTTCTAAAGTTGATGTTTTGTAAGGTTTGCCTTCGGTTGGTGTTGGAGCAATAAAGCACTTAACCGCTTAAGCTGACGACCGTCTCAGTGATAACGTTATTCATTAAATCAACATAATCCCCTAGATGCGAGTCCCATTTGATATTGGTAACATTTTTAGGATGATCACAGTAAGCATTTTCAAAGGAGTTTGCAAAAAGATTCATTATTATGCCGGCTCGTAGCTGCTTGCAGCGTCAAGCATTTTTAAAGGGATGTCATGATCACCAAACACAAACTTCGATTTCACGAATGACCAGAATTGTTTGGGTGAGTTGTTCAATACGTTACGCCAGACATTCATAACATGAATCTTCCTATCTTGATCAATAGCTAGTTTGCAGTATTTCCTTGCTACTGCAAAGTTTAGACACATTCTGACATTGTAAATGCGCATAATATGAGTTGTTAAATTACAACATTAAATTCGGCAGTATTAAACAATATCTTATCTATGATACATGACAAAAACTTTAGAAATGATTTTGGCATAAATTGTATACCTTATATAGGGAGTATCACGTAAAATAGCGCCAGAAATTTGAAAATTTTCTATGGAGATTTGGAAAGTTGAACGTTTTTATAGTAGAAATATAAAATAAAATTTGCGGCAAATTCATATTTAACCTCAATAAACGGTTTTTAAAATGGTAGTAGAATAGGGAACACCCGTTGGCCCATAAGTCCTTGCTGGTCTAATTTTAAAATGTTCGGACAGTAATTCGTAAGTCTGGTTTCGATTCCCACAGCGTACCAATTTTTTTTAACTTCCTAATTTTAAAAATTATGACATTCTTTATTATTTGAATTAATTATGTTTAAACATATTATACTGCTTTCTTTCAATTTATGTCAAAACATTTTATTAGTTACGCATTTTCAAAATCAATTAAAAACTAAATTAGCATATTCACCGCGAAGGGCCCGTTACTAGTTTTCTGAATGTACTTTAGACGATAATTCACTCACCTATTTGTAGTAGTAGCAAAGCATCCATCTCAGTGATGACTTGTGTTGTATCGTATTTTAACTAGCCATGCTTTCGTGCAATCTATGGCCCTATAGTGGGCATTAGTTTGTATGTCCATCTTCCGTCTTCAGATCTGTCCTACGAGTCTTGCCATCAGTCTGATATTTTGCATATTCTTTGATCGTAGTCTGCTTTTGTTATGTACCTGTGTTTTGCGTCTTTTACTTCTGCCGTTAGTAGTGATGCAAAGCGGTAATGTTACCACGGTAACATTACCGGTAACGGTAATATTACCGTAATATTACACCACTTTCGGTAACATTGAAACTTTCGGTAACTTACGAAAAAAATAGCTCATTTCTCTGTTTGAATAATCTACATTTTAAACTACATTTTAAAATAAAAACTGAGCGCAGTTTTTCCACATATGGGATAGTCCATACCGCCAAGAGAAACAGGCTCACCAACAAGCGAGCCGGAATGCTTGTTTACGTGAAACACAACCTGAAGGTTCAAAAGAGAAAAAAAAAGTGCCTATGTTGCTGTTCCTCGCATCCCACTGGAAATATCGTCTTCGGAGTCAGACGTAGAAAAATCTGACATTGCTAGCGAAGATTCAAGTTAGCTTAATGTCAACTGCGAAGATTCGGGTGCGGGTTACAGCCTCTTTAACACTCAATTATATTCTTCGTAAAGTATGTGTTTTTATTACTTATTACTTTTTATGGCTTATCAATTATCATGATCTGATAAAAATTACTTTGTAATGTGTTTGAATTTTAATACATGAGAAAATAAACAATAGATTTTTGATTCTATTCGATTCTCCAATTTTCTATCCTCGTGAATCAAAACGAAAAAAAACGTAAATTACCGAGGTCGGTAACATTACCGGTAATATTACCGGTAATATTACCGATTGCAATGTTACCGGTAACTTTGCATCACTAGCCGTTAGGTATATTGGCATTTGATATAATAGAAACAACGTGACCTCGGTAGAGGTCGTGCTGTAGGCCCTTTAAATTTTTGATGGTATTCTTCCGCTGAACAGTTTCGAATTACCGCCTGTGACTATCCTTCGACATAGCTTCCAGGCAGATCGGGGAGACGGTGCTCAGCAATTTTCTCTTTAATTCGCCCGAGCCTCTTATGTTAGGCATCAATGTGTGGAGCACTGTGGCCAAGGCCGCTGCCTTAGACACCACTCTAGCCAGGTGTGGACTATATGATATGTTTACAAGGCCACTCCCAGCACGCGAACCGATTCTTGTGATTTTATTTGTTTTCCATCCATATAAAAGAAACTTTGCTGATTTTTCTTCTTCCGGTCAGCATGAGCTCAGGGACCAGTTGTAGGCCTCTTATAGTTTCACCCATTTACATATTGCGATGGTCCAAAATGAGTCAATTGGATTGGATGTAGAAAGAACACTTAAGTGGGTTGTTTGATCTTTGCCTGAGCCTTACAAGTACAGATAATTAGGAAGAGCTGTTTGTTTAATTACTCAAAAGAAAACTCAAATGAGGTCTAGCCATCAAATGGAGCTTCATAAAATATGTGAGAAACAAATTATAAAGGGTTAATCATTGTTACTGAAAATTTTTGAATAAACAAATTAAATAAGAAAACTTTGTAAGTTAAACAAAACGAGCGATAACGAATTGAATTAAAAAGAGAAGTAAAAAGTGTACGAATACGCCGACTCATAAAATAATTTTGGTGGGATTAAGAAATGAGAATTATGGAGAAGACAGACTTCCCGTCCATAGAGAAGTACGGACGTGGATTGATTATGGAATTGATTTGTTAAGTTACATGGTTTAATTATTTTTGGATTTAGAGAGCGTCCGTCAAGCGAAAAGTCGTACTTTTAGTTATTGGGAAAACGTATTATTTTATTATTGGTTTGATTGGCTTGCTGAATATCCGCCATAGTACTAGGTGAATTATTGATTATTGGACGTAATTTTTGAAATTGAGATTAGTTTGGAGCCCATCAATGATAACGACGATTTTGTTTTCTTTTGAATGGAAGATTTTGGATTGGAAATAATTAATGGTTGATGATTGCTGTATGATTGAAATGGTAGTTCGAGGATCCCAAGTTGAACCACATTACGACAATAAAACCCGGGTAAGACGATAATTTGTGCGTGATAATTAACGATCGTTAAACAATATTTTTGAAAATTTTATTAGTGCGATAAATGGGGGAATGTTAGTTTTTAAGAATAATGCACATGTAAATTTAATTTGTTTAATTTTTAAGATTTATAATTTGTTTCGTAATTAATTTCTTATGTAATAAATGAAAATTATTTTAAATTGTATGATTTCAATTGAGTGCATTTTTCAAATCGATACAGCAAAGGTATAAGGAGGGATCAGGTACAAGTTAAAAAGTTGTTCTTTAAATAATTCGAATTACAAATAAGTAGTCATATGAATGAGTGTTCTTTTAACAACAACGAATCCAATTTAAGCCCTGATAAAGAGTTAATTAGAGACTTAGAGATTAAGAGTTAAAAGAGATAAAAAGAGACGGTCGCCAGCTTAGTGGTTAAGTGCGTTGCTGCTAATGCTAAATACCTGGTTCAACTCCGGACTCACTAAAACTTTATTCTGACCGTCTCCCCTCGGAAGGCAATGGCAAACCACCGAGGTGTAATCTGCCTGGTACAGCCTCTCTGGAGATGAAGTGTATACACTTCCCGCGGTTCGGAACCCGCGTTAAGCAGTAGGTCCCCTATGTGTGTGATAATACTTCAAACGCACAACACATGCATAGGAGAGAGGTCGCCTACGTCTGAAATCAGGCACGGCACTTAAAGAAGAAAGAGTTAATTATTAATTTTGCTAGTCGGAGCAGTTTTAAAAAAGTGCCGTTTGTTTACCCCGCTATAAAAATTAATTTACAGTAGCTAATCACGGCAATATATTCTAGCTGACGGTATTTGTTTTGGTTTCCAGTACCGCCTCCTCTCTTGTTGCCTCCGCAATGGTAATGTCATCGGAGCATCAGAAGATTTCGATTCTTGGTGATGTGAGAAGTCTGATAACACCATCGTACATGACGCACAACAGTAACAGCGCCAGCATAGACTCTATCTAGTTCTTCCTTTTTGAAAATTTATATTGGCGATATTGTCTGTTTTGGGTTAACTCTCGCCACTTTTCTTTTTGGTTGTTGTTTATTTCCTTTGCCAAGGCTTTTCAATAGAACGTTAGGATTAATTTTCTCTGTAATTTGGCAACTCACATGCCTATACCATTTGGTTGGTTCGTCAACTGATAACTTGGAAGGTATAATAATAATCCCTCATAATAAACCGTTGGCTCTTGTTAAACCAGTGGTTACTTTACGGTACATGATGTCGTCTACCACACAATAGTTTTCGAATTCCCCGGCTGTAACGCTGTACCTCAGTAGAAAATAATGCAACTTAGGTTGCCGATAATCATCTTTTGGTTTTCCAACTTTGGAACAACTTCTTTGGCGGTGGTGGACTTCTTCGGATACAATCATAAAAACTTGGTAAATGTGTCAACCACTACGGCCCCAAATGGTCTATGTGGTAATTTTGAAGAGGAACGTCTCCTTTCGGCAGTGGATGTAGGACCCTCCCTTTATTTTCTTTTTCTAAAGCTCTTTTGAGCTTCGACCATGTAGTGATACCCTTTTCGGCTTGCACCAATGACTTGGCTGCACCTCTTAAAGATTTACATGCCTAATATAATTTTTTAAAGAACATTCCACTATGTCAATACAGCTAATTTTTCACAATCGTCAATCCATTTCTTAATGGGATAATTGTCTTTACCGCTAAACGGTCTAATTGAATCCTCGACATCTCGAAATCTTCACGCCCTCTCTGTAGCATTTTTTCTTGTTTCCAGATGTGTTTTACTAATTCGCATATTTCAGAGATTAACCTGTCCCCTCCATTCTTTATCATTTCTGCCGCTATTTCGTCACCGCCCGGCGATTTTCCATTCTTTAGTTTTGCTATCGCTTTTAAAACTTCCTCGTTTGTCGGTTCCAATACTTCTGGGCTTTCCTCGGTAGTTAATTCCATTTCATCATCACCCGTATTTTTTTGATTCCATCTGTACTGCTTTCCAGTTTTCCCTGTTCAGTTCTTAGTGCTCTGAATTTTATATTTTGTACTCCTCTATTGTTCTTTATTTGTCTGTAGAGTTTTCTTTTACATTTTTGATACTGTACTCAATCTATTCATTTTTTTTCCTTGTATAGTTTGTTCGTTGCCATTCTTTATTCCTTATATTTATCGAAATCTTCTTGCTCATTTGTTTTCAGCCAATTAAATCTTGCTTCCTTTTTCTTTTTGTTGCTTTCTTCACATTCGTCGTCAAACCATGTTTTCCATCTTATCTTCTTTTTATATCCTAGTGCACTTTTTGCGATTAATTGAATATTTTGTTCAATGTTATTCCATTTTACGTCAATATCGTTTCCTTTTTCCTTCCTTTCTATCAGACATTCCATCATTTCTTGGTATTGCTTAATGCACGAGCCATCACTAAATTTTTCTATTGCTATCCGTTTTTTTTATTTCATATCTTCTATTCTCTATTGCCGTTTTGTGCTTAATAACCGTCACTACTAGAAAATGGTCAGTGTCAGCATTGGCGCCCCTATACGATCTTACATTTCTTATTGATGTAGACCTCCTTTTTGTCAACAGCACATGGTCTATCTGACTTCCTTCCATGCTACCTCTAGGCTACAAAGTCTTTCCGTTGTGATTTGTCTCGGTTTGAATTGTTTCCTTGCCAGCAACGCTTTCTATATAACTTTCTTTTCCATCTGTATGTTAAAATCGCCCAGAATAATCCTTGTATCATGTTTTAGCAACGTATCATAAGATTGTTCCAACTGGTTATAAAACTTTTCTCTTTCAAACTTGCTGCTGTCTTCTATTGGTGCATAGACGTTTATCAACGATAAGTTATTCGGTTTCTTCTGAACTCTCAAGTACGACATACGTCCACCCATCGGCTTAAAATGCAAAACTTTCTTAATCATTCTTCCGGTAACCGGTGCCATTTATTCCCTAATTATTCTCTCCGGAGTACATAAGGGCAAATCCTCTCATATTAATCTCTCCCTGCCCTTTCCATCCAATTTCCTGTAAAACAGCGATCTCTATTTTATATTTCATAAGTTCACTTGCCACTTCCTGCATCATTCCAGGTTTCATTAGCGTTCGTATATTCCATGTACCCAATCTCAAAATTTTATTACCGTCCTTCCCCTTTCTTCCTTCGCCTTCTGCATTGTTCCTTGCTATCTCTGTTCGTATTTTCCTTTTCTTTTTTCCATTTACTTTGCCTCGTTGCCACACATGACTCATCTTCCATAAGTAATGATACTATGGTTGAGTCGATCCAGTACCACTAATCTCTCCTTTAGTTAGTTTCTTGTCGGTCGCGCCGGGTTTACCTCCAGCCGCAGTTCATTAACAGTGTTATCCCATACATACGATGTGTTTCAGATTCCACAGTTCGTCTGGAAATGCCTCCAGGTCGACGTTAGGTAAGAACCAGCTTGAATATGTTACAATTTCATAGTATCGATTCACACAATGCATGGGTCGCTTCCCCATTTTAGTATTTGGACCTGTTTGGATGTTAATATGGCTGCTCTTTCATCAATTGTCTGTGTCGAGTTTTCTTCACCGATGATTACTTTGGATCGTGTGAAGCAGCAGATCTTGGACCGCCGACGTGTGATTCATGTTGACCTGGAAAAAACGTGTCGTTTTATGATCTTCTGTTCGGGCACTGTTTACTGTCTACTGTTTACTGTATGTGCCTCCCCTCTGCCCCGCATTCAAAGAAGTTCGGTTTGTTTCTACATTCGGTTGCCTTTTGACCATTTGAGGCAATTTGAGGCAAACAAAACTGCTATGCAATTTCACCGTTCATAAAAAACACACACATACCACATTTAGTGAGTCAATAAATTAATTATGTATTAATTTTTATTCTGTAATTAATCTACCATGTTAGCAAAAAATGTACCTCATCAATGGAATTTTAATTTAGTTACAACGTAAGTGATGTAATGTGTATGGGTTATCCAGATTTTTATAATTTTTTGCGAAGATGAACCTTGCCCCCCCGAATTAAGTATAGTTCCTTAAAGTATATAAACGAGTACCATTTCAAATTTTTAATTAAACAGTTAAGGTGTTTTGCCAGAAATACCAAAATGAGAACCTTCATTGTGATTGCTTTATTTGTTGCATTAGTAAATGTGGCATGGTCTCGACCTGCAGATGAACTATACACCGACGAGTTTGATAACTTCGATGTGTACGAAGTTCTTAATAGTGATCGACTTTTCAACAATTATGCCGGTTGCGTGAGAACTGGAGATAAATGCACTCAAGAAGGAAGTAAATTAAGAGGTAAGTGACTTTATTATTTTTGATTTTTATTTATTATTTGAAAATGCAAATATTTTTACAATAAGGTAAATTACAGTAATTATCATAACTTGTGAATTAAATGTGATTTTAGATTTTCTTCAAATTTACTTATATTATAAATATTTTATTCCTAATTGAAAATACGAGTATAGATATTATTACTACTCGATTGGTTATATTCAAAATATAAACCTAAAAATAACATAAATTATCAACAATTTTAACATCATATTTTATTTTCAGAAATTTTACCTGATGCATTGAAAACTGATTGTGCAAAATGTACTGAAATTCAAAAGGATCGAGTAAAAGAAGTATTGAAATTCTTAGTTGAGAAAAAACCAGCAATATTTAGAGAATTTGAAGATCAATTTGACCCAGAACATATTTACAGAACAAAATATGCAGATGAAATTGAAAAGAACGGCATTTTATTGCCACCATTGTAAATGATATTATAGTAAATTGATGTAATTCAAATTTACATTCTTTTTCTAAATATTATATCTTTTTATTATGCTGTGAAAAATGAGTTTTGTTACTTTCCTTTAATGATTATAAATATGTAGTTCTATTTTCAATTAAAGCAAATATTCATGAATTTACTAGCTTCGATCATAATAGTGAGGCACTCCTACGAATTTGTTATAACGTAATAATTCAAGAAAATATAATTAAAAAAATAATCAAACTATTTAATAACCTTTTTATTATTAAACTATTTAATATTTTGTAAGCCCTCCTTTGGCTTTTATAAAATCTGCAACTCTATTTGGCATACTCCTTACCAGTGAGTTGCAGAGCGATGTAGGCAACTTCTCCCAATCTAATCGCATTTTTTTTCGTAGTTCGGTTTTTGACTTTGAATTATGTTTAGCTACGTTTTTCTTAAAAATTGACCACATATGCTCGATCGGGTTTAGATCGGGAGACTGCGCTGGCCAATCTAACACCGTCAAACTCTTAGATTGAAACCAACCTCTGCTGGCTCGCGAAGTGTGCCAAGGTGTGTTGCCTTGCTGGAAAATAATACTTCCGTAATCCATATTAGGAAATATTTTTGTATATGAATCTGTCAAAGTGGATTCCAACATTGCTATATAGGTAGCACTATTCATGAGACCCTCGCACATGAATATGTTACCAACCCCTGCAGCTGCCATTCAAGACCAAATCATGACGCTTTCGCCCCAAATTTAACTGTAGGCACGACGCAATCGGCACGATATTCTTCCCCGACTCTTCGGCATACGAACACGGCACCAAGGGTCCCAAAAATCTAAAAAATTTAATCATAAAAAATGATATACAAATTTTTTACTTCTTGAATTTACAAAGTTAATAAATTAAATTCTTAATGACCTCAAATTGGATTCGTCGGAACAAACCATTTTTGCCCAATCCTCGTGCGTCCAATTTTGATGTTCACGTACCTTCTTCTTCTTACCGTCTGCTGTGTAATTGAAGGTCCTCCACTTGCAGACATTTTAGCAGTCAGCTGCACGGCCGTTTTTCGGCGGTCTCGAAGGGATTCCCGTTGCAACACCCGGTCTTGCTTGGCAGTTGTAGCCCGTTTTCGACCAGTTCTTCGTTTGGATTTGTAGGTACCACTTTCACGAAAACATTTAATAGCTTTTTGCACCGCACATCGCGAACAACCCACGCGTTTGCTAATTTGCGTCTGGTTAATACCTTGTGCATGCAATAAAATAATATTGGCTCTTTTAGCTTCACTAAGGTCTTTATTATTAGCCATTTTCAAATTGTTTAAGTATTAAAATGAACTAAAAATATTAAAATGAACAAACAGAAAATAAAAACACAAATTTAAACTACACAAGACGACCACTTTCTTTAAACTGAATAATTTATTAAAATCCTTTTTGTATAGGTAACCCAAGTTACAGAATTTTGGTGATTAATTTCTTTGAATTATAACCGCATCTGCGTTACAAATAACTACTAAAAATATAATTTTCGGTCCGGCTTAGTACTTAAAAAGAATTACGCACCGTTATACAGAGTGCCTCACTATTATAAGCGAAGCGTAGATATAAATATGATTTAAAAATCATACGAATTTAAGAAAAAGTTTTTTTGTTTTTTCATGGAAGGGAGAAAATGTTCCAAAGATTTCACCAAGCTGCAATGTTAGAGTCCTATTGACTAACAACCCCCACGCTCAGGTGTTAACGCTTTAAGCATTTCTTCCGCGTACAGCTCGATGTATTCCTGCCTTGGTTTGTTATTAGTCTTATTCTGCACTTTCGAGACTTCGTTCTTCTGGTTGTTGGTTTTCCTTTTAGGCTTCTATACAAAGTATAGCAAGAAGCCTTATGATCTGGCTCCGTGTCCGTCTGTCTGTCCGTCCGCATAATTCAAACCTAATCAGAGAACCCTCGAAATTGTCATTGTAAACACATCGTATGTATAATAAAATAAAATTTGCTTTAAATTTAAAATGGACTTTCTAGTTTTACTTTGATGTGAAAAAAACAAGTTTTTATTTATTTTAACCATAGCAGTGGCTTGATGTGATTAGTGAAGTTAAGTTGTAAATAAAAGAGAAAGGAGAGGATTGGTCCACCTCAAAAAATGGACCGCACATTACAGAGAAGTAAAGTTTCGAATGGAATGGAAAAGTTTGATTGTTATTACTTATATAGTAAATGATAATTACCAACCGCAAAAAATGTAATTGGTGCAGATTATCGGATTATCTGATGTTACATTATAAATATTATGTCGACCAAAAATAACTAGCAACAACAACTTTTCACACCAGACAGGTAGCTGTATAGAAGCCTAGGAACTGCCGCTGAAGCGAGTTCCACCTTGTTTAGGTGTAGGGCAAAGGCATCGGTTACGGCCACCTCGCTGGTTATGGCCACAATTCTTATATTTTTACCAATATTAAGAAAACAAATTAAAAAAATCTGATGTGACAACACATTACTTTCCCATTTAGTAGATTCCACTTCATTTTATATGAAATATTAATAAAACAGATGTTAACTCAAAAAAATTTTTAACACGATTAAATACACAAATTACTTTGAGATATCAAAGTTACGAAATTTAATTCGTAATTTAACATGGTAACTCATATTTTTTAAAAGCACTTATTTTATATTTTCATTTTAACAATAATATAACATGTTTGCATTGAAAAATTTTTAAAATTGTCATTTTCCAAAAAAAAATTAGAAATTTGCGGAATGCCGTGCCGTCTATGTGCAATCAAATTTTAACTATGGGCGTAATGACGTCAGAATTAATATTTTAGAAGTAATTAAAAAATTCGTTTAATATTAATTACACAACATGTTTATACAAGTAAATTAGTTAAAATATTAAATTATAGTAATAAACAATACAAATCACTTGGACAGATCAAAATTAAACTAAGGCAAACCATAATTTTTTAAATTTGCCGTTTTTAATTTGTATATCACGATTACTCGAAACCAGTTCATTTTTCGAGAAAAAGTATATCTACAAATTTTGTCGGGCATACAGTCGGCTCGACGACGGTGTATTATTTTTCGCGATCCGTTCGACGCCGCCCGGCGTAACGCAAGAAACGGCAAAAATATGTAATTAAAATCGTCGTCTCGCATAGCGCTCGAAAGCGATCTGTGACCTAGGCATTTTTTTGCAAAAATGCAAATCTAAATTCAAGAGGATCCAAATGAGACCAAAAAATCGAATCTTTAATCTGAAAATAAGCGAGCCAGGCGCAAAAAACTATTCAATTTTTACCCCCCCCCCTTAAACGGTATCGGGACAAAAATTGGAAAATTTAGCTATACTTATTGTCCGTTTTCGCCGCCCCCACCCCCTAGCAAATTTCAGGTCGATCGGACGAAAACTCTGGAAGTAGAAACAAAAAAACGAAAAACCGCAAGGAGCCCTCTTGCCAAGCGCTGGAAAAAAATTTCGAAAAAGAAAAAATTGTTTCGCCCCCTCGCCCACCGCCCGGAGCTTCCTGAAAAATTTCAACTCTCCAAAGTGAATGCCGAAATTTTGTGACCACTTTGAAGCATGTGCGTGAAGTTAGCCCCCCTTTTTTCGAAAGTTAAATTTTTTGTTGTTGTTCTGAGTTGTTCTCCATTTGTTCTCGAGTGTTCTGTAATTAAAAAATTAAAAAAACAAAAAACAACCGAGAAAATAAAAAAAAACATTTTTATTGCCAGCCCCCCTTTTTTTCGAAAAGTTAACTTTTTTTTGTTTTATTTGATTGTTCTCAGTTTGTTCTCGGTGTTCTCAAGAAAATAATTGCCAAAAGTTCAATAATAACGGAGAAAATCGCGAAATAAGATTTCGCGCCAGCCCCCCTTTTTTCGAAAAGTTAACTTCTTCTTTTTTATTTGATTGTTCTCAGTTTGTTCTCGGTGTTCTCAAAAAAATAATTGCCAAAAGTTCAATAATAACGGAGAAAATCGCGAAATAAGATTTCGCGCCAGCCCCCCTTTTTTCGAAAAGTTAACTTTTTCTTGTTTTATTTGATTGTTCTCAGTTTGTTCTCGGTGTTCTCAAAAAAATAATTGCCAAAAGTTCAATAATAACGGAGAAAATCGCGAAATAAGATTTGGCGCCAGCCCCCCTATTTTCGAAAAGTTAACTTTATTTTTTTATTTGATTGTTCTCAGTTTCTTCTCGGTGTTCTCAAAAAAAATAATTTTCAAAAGTTCAATAATAACCGAGAAAAACGCGAAATGAGATTTCGCGCCAGCCCCCCTTCTTAAGAAAAAAGGAAGCTGTTTTTTCAGTGTGCATGTCCTTCCACTAGAGATTTACAGATCTCAACTCGTCTCTGCCCTTTCAGTTGGCGTTTATGTACATTATTGAAGGGTCAAAATTTTTCAAACAGCATTCCATAACCACAGAAGATTGAGCAGTAGGCTTATTGATTATGTAACCAGTAAATTTACATCCACATTCTTGACATGTCCCCGTTATCGTTACGTATAGGTTTGCTTCCGATATTTTACACCTTTTGAAATTTATGGCACATGGCAATTTAGTCTTATCATAAATCACCTGATAAAGTTCATCTGTCCAAACATTTCGCTTCAGGCTTCTGTACATCTTATCATCGCCGTAAATAATATCTTCCGGTAATATTTTCATCCAAATGTCGTATGAGATATCGATAGTAAATTGGCCTTCATCCTCATCGTCAAAAATATTGTCTTCTGAAAAATTGAAGGGCCTAGTGGAAATGGTAGTTAAGTCACTTTTTTTTCAATTTGTTGATTTTTATACTAATTTGTAGAGAATAAAAAAATGCCGCAATGTGAAAATGTGCTCAACTACAAATTGAAAAAAAGTGACTTAACTACTTTTTCCACTAGGCCCTTCAATTGTTGGCCATCACAGGATCTTTCCTTTGTATTCCAAAAAAGTCCAAAATTTTGTCCAGTACATTGTAGCGGTTGTTTTTTACAATGATATAGATATATTTATATTTAATAACACCATCCATTCGCATACTTATCACTTTATAAACTTCATTTTCGGGTCCAACCACTCCTCCATCATCGGTTATAATATTACTGAATTCAGAGGAAAGAATTATATCGAGAAGAGCATCTACATACTTGGCCATTGTTAAAATTTTAAATATGTTGGGATTAAAAGTTGTTTTTATTGAAATAAGATGATAAGCGTATATAAAGAAAAGCTGTTACCAATAAAAATTAAATCCGCTTAATCCGCTCGATGCGGGTCACTACATTACCCCCCATCTAGTGAGATTGTTAAAAAACAAAGTGTAGATGCTACACTGACTTGTCCAATAGCGGGTCTCTTTTTAGGAGGCATTTGAATTTCGTTATTTCGTTAATATTATTGCACTATAATACATTTTCTCTCTGATTCCTTCTATATCTGTATGCCGGTTTCCCAACCTATATAGACAATCTCCTTCGTTAATACGTTGATCCGTTGATACGTAGATACGTTAATACGTTAATACGTTATTATTGAACTTTTGAAAATTATTTTTTTTGAGAACACCGAGAAGAAACTGAGAACAATCAAATTAAAAAAAAAAATTAACTTTTCGAAAAAAAGGGCGGCTGACGAGAAATCTTATTTCGCGATTTTCTCCGATATCATTGAACTTTTGGCAATTATTTTTTTGAGAACACCGAGAAGAAACTGAGAACAATCAAATAAAAAAAAAAGAAGTTAACTTTTCGAAAAAAGGGGGGCTGGCGCCAAATCTTATTTCGCGATTTTCTCCGTTATTATTGAACTTTTGGCAATTATTTTTTTGAGAACACCGAGAACAAACTGAGAACAATCAAATAAAACAAAAAAAAGTTAACTTTTCGAAAAAAGGGGGGCTGGCAATAAAAATGGTTTTTTTTTATTTTCTCGGTTGTTTTTAGTTTTTTTTTTTAATTACAGAACACTCGAGAACAAATGGAGAACAACTCAGAACAACAACAAAAATTTTAACTTTCGAAAAAAGGGGGGCTAACTTCACGCACATCTTTGAAGCGCCATTTCAGCCCCTCCGTTACGTCCCATGAAAAAAGGGAAAATTTTCCCGTTCAATCCTCGTAATACCACACGGGTATGCAAAATTTCAACTCTCCACGACCCTCGTAGCTATACGCACTAAATTATGAATGAGTGAGTGAGTGATTTGCTCAAATTTAGTGTTTAATACAAAATTTGGATAAAAACTTGGATCAAAATTATGCAAGGCAAACCATATTTTTTTAACAGCACTTATTTTATTTTTGCATTTTAACAATAATTTAAGAGGGAAATATCAAGTTTGGGGTATCATAAGATGCGGAAAAATAATCTCTTTCGATTGATATGAGTTTCAATCGCATATGTTCCACCGGGAAGCGGCAATGCTCTTTAACAATTTTCAATCCATTAAAAAAGGGGTTAAAAATGGACGGTTTTCAACCAAAATCTAATCAGCTCTTTAGACAGTTACTTCAAACTAGTGTATAAAATTTTAATTCAATTGGTGCACGCGTTTCTCTGAAAACGTTGACGATATAATAACCACACTTCATACATCACACTTCATACATCACACTTCATACATCACAGCATCACACATCACACTTCATACATCACACACACATCCGGACATCATTCCAAAATTGGTCTTAAACAATTCGTATGGGCTCATAGACCATGGGAAAAATGCTAATTCAAAATTTTTTTTAACTCGATAACAATACTTTCCTTTACTACGTAAATGGGAAAGTAATATTTTAATATCAAATGCTGACATCTGTAGTTTATATCATTACCTTTATAGTTTGTGTTTTGTAATGGGATATATTTGAATTTAGTTGGTTAAAATAAATATAATTTACACACAGATGCGACTTCGCCACAAAACTTGACGTTTCTTAAGAAAAACGTTAATGCCACGGTATCGGAATGAATATCATTCTATTATTTAAAAGTTAATGAATACCCAGTTGAAACAATTTTTACTAATTTCTTGGAATAATAAGGATTAAGCACTTACTCTAAAAATAACCATTATTTTATGTAAAAAAAAGGGTTTTGTTATAAAAATATAGTTATTCATAACTGCATCTAAAGTTATGTAAGAAATCTTGTTTGTGACATACTAACTGACCGTAAATGGGCACCTAATTCTAATTTCGAATAATTATTATTTTGACCCAGGCGAAAGCCTCTCCATCCTAATTTATTGTTAATTTCTGGAATTTAAACACATGGTACCTGATATTTTTTAATTCTAAATTAATTTGTATAATATTATAATGAATTCCTTGAAATTTTTCTTGCCGTGTGACAAATTTTTGCATGTTACAAAACTTTTGACGCGCCCGGTATACCAGGAAAGTATCCGACGCAACCGCAGGGTACTGCGTGAAAAGCGCCCTCAACGGGAGTTCAATTCTGGGATTCACACTGAAAACTTGAGTTTTTGGTGAACTTGTAAAACTTCACAGTACTGCAAAGCCACTACTATTTGTTTCATCTTGGTTTGGCCTGTTGTAAGTAGTTTTTTTGAATTACGATTACTACCGTGTAGTAGTGCACAGTGTACTGTTTTGATAGAAACTTCCATTTGCAGTTCCATTTCATGTTCAGATTCGTTGTTTTTGTACAACTGCTTGAAGTTTCGTTGCTGTGTTGTTTGTAAAAAGTTTACTGGTGAATGTATTTATATTATCTGCGCAAGCCTACGAATCATTTTTAATACTTTGATTAAATTTATTGTTGGTAATCTGTGTTTTTTGAGAAGCACTTCGTTTGTTGCCCAACTTACCTACAATCCAGCCTCCACATTAAATCGGAAGTTAGCCTATACCGAACATCAAAGGGCAGTAACAAGGAAATAAGTAGGCTTCTGTTTACAGAAGCTTGTATGAGACGGTGGCGATTAGAGTCTGCCGGCTCTACTCAAAATTGTTATCAGTCGGCTATTATAAATGCGCTACTATTATGCGATTAAGGTGGTTAAGGTATTTAATAAGAATAAAGCAATTCAGAAAACATCGCGATGTACTTTAACGATTCGGGTTGAAAGAATCAATCAATGGAAAGTACGAAGACAAGTTTACATCTAAAAAAAGTTATAAATCCTAAAAATCGACGCAGTAGAACGAAATTCGTTCAAGAACTAAAAAGTGCGTTGATATAATAAAACAGTCTTCTTTAAGGCTATTTAAGAAGTACATTGTAGCATAGTTAAAAACTTAAACTGTCATTGTACTAAGTAAGATGAGTAATGAAATTTATACAAAAACATTTTGTGAGCAAATATATTGTTTAGTTTAATCCACCAGTATTATTTAATTTCTATAAAAAGCCAGGATTTACAGTTTAAATTTGACGCTATGAACAACAAAAACTATTCATCGAAAATTACAAGCGAATTCGAAGATGAGATTGAAGGCATATAGTTTTTTTCATATTATATAAATTTTAGCTATTGTTCTATGAACAAAGAATAAATGGGGTATATGGGCGATCCAAGTTCGATGATGCGAACTAAGGGATGGCGTGAACTCGTAGGGATCGCTTAAGAAAAGGAGGACGGTTTCCGGAAGACATTCCACCGAGGGTGGTCGACGAATACGTTTCATAATATTGTAGTCAATGAGCTATTTCAATGAATTGTTAACTACCACTTTTAAGTGTAATTATTTCAACGATAAGCTTTTAGTTCAGAAGTGGGATAAAGAATACGTACGTGCTAATAGTAGTTAAGAAGTGCAAACTTATGAAAGTGGTTAATCCTTTTACGTGTTTACTGTAATTTTTAAGAGTGTATAGGGGAAAAATATTAATTGTACGCACCCTGGTGGCTGTAATATCAACTAAATATTTGACGTCACTCGAAGGTGAAAATAAAACTTGCATTGTTTTCATATGGGTTTTATACGGTAGTGATTATTGTTTATCCTGGTGAATTAATATTAATATGTAAGTATAACAAATTTTTTAATGTGTTTTCATATTGTACGTAACCATATTCAAAAGTTAACCTTATACTATTTTTCTTGTATTGTGTATTATAAACGTGTTTTTATCAGAGCAATGAATTCGAAGTTAAATTAATTAAAATACGTTAAATTTATTATTTTTTATTAAATTATTTATTTATTACTTAGTTTTTTGTTTAAACGTGATGTTTATTATGTTGCAGTTTTAAGTTATGAATGCCAAAGGAAAATATTTATTTATAGGTTATACCCTTTATGTGACGTCACGCTTGTTGTTGCTTACAGCGCACCACCGGTAATATTTTATCCCTATAAAAGGAAAATAAATAATGCGACGATCATACGATGATAGTTCCAGAGAACGCTCTAAACGTACGTAATTACAACCAATTAGATTGATGTCGCGATCAAGGGAAAGTTTTGTACCGCGAAATCGGCGTGAATGCTCTCGCGATGATAGCGATACGCAATTGAGAGAAAAACTAAGAGGATAAAACTAAAGAACAAACTAAATTAACTAAAATCGCGATCAATATCCGATTAAGTTTGTATTTCAGTGCAATTAGGTGGACGAGGTAAACGAAGTTTACCTAGTTGGCAGGCGTGATTTGCAAAATAAGTGGATGAGATGCTGTTTAGAGTGTAATTGATGAGTGATGATACGTAACAATAAAAAATGGTGCACGTGCAGATAGATACAAGATACCTGTAAGTCTGTATGTAAAATTTTATTGCACATTGATGTCCACGAACAAAGAAGTTTGGTTGATAAAGAAAGATACGGCGATACAAAAGACGAAAAACATCCACACCGTGACGTAGTGTTTTTAAAGAGAATATCATCGAATGATCGATGAAAACATTAAAATGTTACAATTGTTCGCAAGGTGGACGTATTGCAACAAAGTGTAATCGACTGTGATAAGTTGCAGTTGATTGTTGGAAAATAACGATTTCATAATTACGACATTTTCGGTTTCAATGAAAATTTAAGACTCATGAGATGTCCTTTTTCGAATGCAAAATAGATTATACCGAGACTCGAGGTTATATTGATTCCGAAAGTGCAGCAATTACAATATTAAAGACAAAGAGACCAAATATATGCAACTCGGGTACAGTTATTCATGGTTTTGGTGGAGCAGTGAAAATGGCTGCAGGAAAATCCAACATGGATTTAGAAGTGGAAGACTCAAAAGTTAATACAACCACTTGTAAATCACCACGCCGTGGTGGTGATTATGAATGGACAAAAGGTGCAAGTTTCACCTACAACAAATGCGACGCTTCCTGTTCTCTGGAAAGACAACAGAGGAGGATTAAACCTACGTCATGAGAATACGAAAATAAGGCAATCATGGGAACAAGTAGAAAGGGTGCCTACAACAAATGCGACGCTTCCTGTTCTCTGGAAAGACAACAGAGGAGGATTAAACCTACGTCATGAGAATACGAAAATAAGGCAATCATGGGAACAAGTAGAAAGGGTGTTTAAATTCATCAAACACAATCGAAAGCACGTCGAAAGTACGTACGAAAGCACGTACATAAATATAAAATTAATTGTTTTTTTTTTCAGTTTATTTTCTGAGGATTTTAAATCCATTCAAAATTATGTAGGTAGTTAAAATTAAAGTTGTTTAAGAGGGCAAGTTATAGGGCAATTAAAAAAGAAATATTATTTCATTTCAATGTAAAATAGGTCTCTCATAGGGCATCAAAATAAATGAAAACAAGGTGGAACTCGCTTTAGCGGCAGTTCTTAGGCTTCTATACAGCTACCTTTCTGGTGTGGAAAGTTGTTATTATCTGGTTATTTTTGGTCGCCATATAATGTAACATCACATAATCAGATAATCTGCACTAATTATTTATTATTTTATTTTAACAACAGCAGTGGCTTGATGTGGATAGTGAAGTTAAGTTGTAAATAAAAGAGAAGGAAGAGGATGGATCCACCTCAAAAAATGGACCGGAAATTACGCGAATTTCGAAAGCGAAAGCAAATTGCCAACATGACCCCTTCGCAAATATTACATCGTTCACGTAGTCATGCAATTCGCCGACAAAATCCACGAAGGAAAAACGCAGCTGTTCTTGAAGTAGGTAACGTTGTAGAACCAAATGTCGACGTTCATAACGGTAGTTTTACACTACCAGAAAAGTACACTACCACAACTACCAGAAAAGTAGTTGTATTTTATTTTACTTTGATGTGAAAAAATAATTTTTTAATGATGTGGTTAGTGAAGTTAAGTTGTAAATAAAAGAGAAAGGAGAGGATTGGTCCACCTCAAAAAAGGACCAAACATTACAGAGAAGTAAAGTTTCGAATAGAATGGAAAAGTTTGATTGTTATTACTTATATAGTAAATGATAATTACCAACCGCAAAAAATTTAATTGGTGCAGATTATCTGATTATGTGATGTTACATTATATGGCGATCAAAACTAACCAGATAATAACAACTTTCCACACCAGAAAGGTAGCTGTATAGAAGCCTAAGAACTGCCGCTAAAGCGAGTTCCACCTTGTTTATATCTGTGGTAATTCTGATAATCTGAATTTTTAATACCTACCAAGCTAAAAAATATTCTAGTATAGTATAAGTAAAATTTAGTGACAATAAGAGATTTCGATTATCAGATTAGTATCTTTATTATCGGATAAAAAATTATTTTTTCACATAAAAGCAAAAGAATAGCATTTTAAGTTCAAATATAAATCTCAGAATATTTCATTTCTTAAATCTGTTGTATAGAAGCCTAGGAACCGCTGCTAAAGCAAGTTCCAACTTGTTTCTTTTTCTGTTCGGCAGCAATCAGTTTCTCCACTCTTTTTCTGTTTCTTATACGTTTTGCCGCCACTTTTTTTTTCGCAATATTTAAATCAATTTTACGCATTCCATTGCTGCTAAACTCACGAAGTGCCTCCTTTAACGAATTAATAGTAGCTCGTTTGAATTCTTCTCTGACTTCAAAATCTTCGTATTTTCCGAACGATAAGTCCCTCTTTAGCGCCTGTTCCACATCCTTTATTAATTCACCTGAAAACATTTTTCGTTGACGTTCAACACTTATTATTTCGTTATAATGTAATTCTGCTTATATAGTAATTTTGAGTAGGATAATCGGATTAACTTATCCGATGATACGTTGATCCGATGATGCGTTGATACGATGATACGATGATACGTTCATCCGATGATACGTTGATCCGATGATACGTTGATCCGATGATACGTTGATGTTCGGTTTGCTTCGGGTATTTCCGTGGGACAGACAGAAGGACTTGGCCTTTTATAATAAGAGATTTGGTATGCATTGAAAAAAACAGATCAACATAACAACGGATCAACGTATTTAAATTTCCTATATAGGTGAAAAATTATGTAAATAAAATACGTATAACTTATATTTGGTCTGCATTGAAAAAACATGCGGACGGACACGAAGCCAGACCATAAGGCTTCTTTCTATACCTTGTATAGAAGCCTAAAAGTAGCGCACTGGCTACCCAGTTCATAGACCTCTATACACACAGAGTATTTCCAATACGATTTGAAACGCTCTGTATGATTTTGAATTATGCGGACGGACAGACAGACAGACAGACAGACGGACACGGAGCCAGATCATAAGGCTTCTTGCTATACTTTGTATAGAAGCCTAAAAGGGAGGAAAAATTGGCTGCTGCCTATATGAAGAAGAAACAGAAAGAAGAACAGGAATTGGCAATATCGCTGCGTGCTTTCGAAAATTCCTTATTAGAAGACGAATAATAGTTCATATTACAATATCTTAATATATAAAATGCCAGCTCTCTCCTGCGGCGTGTCAAAACCTAATCTCATTGGTCCAAATTTGATACCAACATAAGCACTAATCGAAGTTATGGAAGGGGAAGGATCTGAACGGAACGAAAAGAAGAAACAAAAATCGAGGAGATAGAAAATAACGGTTATTAATGATTAACTTAAATCCGGATTAACGGATTAACGTTAATACGTTAATCAGTTAATATTTAATAAAAATACTATATAATCCAAATGATTTATTATGACTTAAATGTGTTGAACGTGAACTAAAAATGTCTTTACAAAAAATGGCTTTGCGAGAATTAAATAAGGTTGTGGAAGGGGCGCTAAACAGGGCTTTATCGTTCGCTAAATATGAAGATTTAACATGGAACCTGTTTTTCGGTACCAAACCATTTATCATAGTTTTCCTCGAGATTTAGGGGTGCCGCGGGAGTGGCGCCTATCTCGTTTCTTCTTCTTTTTACCGTTTTCCGAAGTGCTGCGTAGTTGTGTAACCGTGTATTACACGTAGTTGTGTTACACGGGGGATAATCCCTTAATTTTTGTGTTGGTAATAAAAAATTTACTATATAAGCAAATTTGCTTTTTGCGATCGGTTTCGGATTTAAATTTTTGGTAATGAAAATTTTGTTATTGAAAATTCATTATTGTGAATGGGAAGATGTTATTCGATAATCTACTCTATTCAAATTATAAACTATAAATTTGAATTATACATGTGGTGCCAATTTTTGGTATCGATTTTTGGTGTCGGTTTTTGCTGTCGGTTTTTGGTGTCGGTTTTTTGGTGTCGATTTTTGCGAGGTAACGACCGTGAAAACATGTTCCATGTTAAAAAACTCAATGGATCAATAGATCAACGGATCAAATAAAGAGATCAACAATATATAGGTAAACCACTCAGTTATGTATATTTCAGCAACCTTCTTCACATATCTACTCATTTTCAGAGTGTTTCCCAACACAATTTGGAGCGCACTGGCTACCCAGTTCTTAGACCTCTATACACACAGAGTATTTCCAATACGATTTGAAACGCTCTGTATGATTTTGAATTATGCGGACGGACAGACAGACGGACGGACGGACAGACACGGAACCAGATCATAAGGCTTCTTGCTATACTTTGTATAGAAGCCTAAAACAGATATAAGTCTATATAAGACAGCTATTTCCAAAATAATAGCGCACTGGGTACCCAGTTCTTAGACCTCTATACACACTGAGTATATTCAACACGATTTGAAACGCTCTGTATGATTTTGAATTATGCGGACGGACGGACAGATAGACGGACGGACGGACAGACGGACGGACAGACACGGAGCCAGATCATAAGGCTTCTTGCTATACTTTGTATAGAAGCCTAAAAGGACACCTTTAGGGATTGTAAAAGTTGTACCGTTACAAAATTTGAAAAGCAACCACAAATTGCCAAGCAGTTAGTGCGACAATTGATTGGCTTAACAGTGTTTAACCGAAGATCCTCACTGAGGGTTAGTAGAGTTTAACAAATAAGATTAGAAAATAGGGTCAGATTTTTTTCAGGTCTTTGTGGGGTTATTGCCGAAAATACGTCTAGACTGTAGTAAACAGTAAGGGGTAGACGGCTTATTTTAAAATCGTTGAAACGATAAAAGAAAAATGAACAAAGATACCATTTCTTGATGAATGTGAATTTATTATAAGACGTTTGGGTATTGGTGGCACATCTATAAAACGGTAGAAAATGACCTGGATATTATTAGTGAGCGAATGGCTGAAATGCTAGCGTGTTAGCTTTCAAGCCAAGATTCACGGCTTCAAATCCTGTGAGGTGCCATCTATAGAAGATATTTTCGCTCACCAAATGTCTATCTGCTGGGCCCAGATAACATTATTTATGGCTAAAAAACTTCCCTGAACGGAGTAGGCGGTGTAAAAATCGTCTATTCCCGTGGTTAGGAATCTACGTTAAGCTATAGGTCCTCTGTGCTTGTCACACATTTTCAACACGCAACGAGCAGAGACAGGGAGGTATCGGGAAAATGTCGCAAGACGTTCATAACCAAATATACATACATAAATTATTATTTCTACCACATCGAAGAAAAAGTAAGCGAACCAGATTATGATATCTGGGACCGTATTGTATAAGTACACGTAGGAACTCGAAGAGATGATCAAGTTGAACAAAGCAATAAAAACAATTATTACTTTTACATTGAAATTATTTCAATACTGTATGAAGCAAGAAGATACGAAAAATCCCTTTGAGCAATTATAGGGATCGTTTAGTTTTAGTGTATAACATGTACTTGCCGGCGCTTGTAAGTTGGGCCAGGCGGTCAGGTTCTTTTTAAGCCTACCCGTAAATTGGGCCAAAAGATTATTAAGGGTCCCATGTAAATTGGGCCAGAAAAGGTTGTGTAATTATTTTAATCCTTTGCCTTTTGTCCGTGCATTTTTTATTATTTTTTGATACTTATTACTTTTTCCAAAGAAAAGGATATCGGGCTATTGGAGTAAAATAAACACTTAATTTACTCCAATAGCCCGATATCCTTTTCTTTGGTTAAATCAGTTGGAAGAGAATTTTGTCTTATTATTACTTTTTGATTCAACTTTGTAAATTACATTTTTATTAAATGTTTTTAATTAATTCCGGACTATTGAAATTATTATTTATATTCCATATAATAAATTAATTAAAGAACAAAAGATTAATACTGGTCGCAGTTCTGAAAGGCTCTCGCACACTGAGAAAATTGCCATGGTTAATTTTTTTTATTCGATTTTTTGGGGGTGAAACGTAAAAGTTTACTGCCCCATACCGCTACTATACTTTTTAATGCTATTCCAAGGTTCTCTAAGTTCCCGGTTTTCTTGATGGAAGGCGCTTCTAGTATGTTTAGCCCAGTAAACCAGAGTCAAAACCGCTCTGGAGGGGTGCAACGTGGAGCGGAGCGGCGCCCCGGAAGAGTAGGTTTTGACGATGGATAACCCTCCTAATCGAATGCACACCTCAAAAATCGGAAAAAAAACACCTAAATTTACGTACTTTCAAAACTCAATTTTGGGGTTGTTCTTAAGGATTTCTCGAAAAATATTTTTTGTATAGACTATATTAACCATGTTCTTTAGTGTGTAGCACACGAAAATTTTTTTCTTACTTGCGTTTTGCGATACTTAATATATTGAACTGAAAATTTAAGTTTTTGCAAGTCTGACTCATTCTCGGTGGCCAATTTCGGATTCATGTTTGTTCGTAATGGAGCAAGAATTTAGTATTTTCCTGGTACATCCCTGCGAACCTTTAGGTAGCTTAGTTTTTCTTCTATCAATTCAGATCGATGGCATCTGATTAGAAACAAATCTCATGGTTGATTGGAGACCTCATATGTAATTCGGGGTCATTGACCTGAGATATTTGCTTTGGTTAATATTTCAATAATTTTAAGTTTTTAATGATGTAAATTTGAACTTACCTTTTTACATTGTTGTTATGTTGTGTAAGGTTGCTTTTGCTGTGGTTTTAAGCTTGAATTTTGTCAAAAATTATAAGGTTGATAAGGTGATCAAGTGGTTCTGCTAGTAAGACGTGCGATGTTAGCATGCAAGCAAAGTTAGTGCGGGTTAGCACTCGGATGGGTGACCGACAAAAATTATAAAAATTCTCTCTTCGGATATTTAAATTATGCTCACTTGAATTTGTATTGTGTTGGAGTAACGTCGCAAAGTTTAGAATATTTTGGTAATTTTTGAAATTAGCAGTTGGCAGGAGATAGAATTTGGATGGTTAGTAGAATTTGTGTGCGATTTTTGACGTTGATTGGAAAATTATTGGATTTATTCGATCGATATTGGTTTTATGCTGGTTTTGAGAGCCCTTTGTGCAGCAATTGGAAAATTTTTACTGCTTTTCATTATATCGAACACAGCCTGGTTATGTTTGATAATTTCGTCTCGTTGGATGGACTTTCAAGGTTAAATGAAAATAAAATTTGGTTGGATTTAATAAATTTCGACATTACTCAATCAAATATTAGAATTGATTTTTACGTACCTGGTTATTTTGGATATGCGATTGAACATCATACGAGCGTGGTATTGTTGATTGGACGTGATGACACCAACACATCTGTGAACGTTACTGATAAGAAAACATCTGGTTCACTAGTTTTAACAGAAGCAGATATTATCGTTCCCAGTGGCGCACTAAAGAAAGGTAACTTTTATAAGAATTTAATTCAAACATTTTTAAAAGTTTCGAAACATACTTTCGGGTTGGATAATCGTGGACAATATTTTTGTAACAAAACTTTTTATGTATTTTATAATTTAATCTTTTCAAATTTACATCTATTCGATAACCACAGCAACTATACACTTGGTATTATAATTAAAACCAATACAATCACCTATGAGATATTGTTTTTTTTATTTAGTTTCAATAAAAAGGGCTACGTTTACAGGGTAGTACTAGGAATTTATTTTAAGCAAAGCGAGATAAACCAACGAATTATCAATATGCGTATATCGAGTTGCAGTTTTATTAAAGCAACTAACTTAAGGTCTGCGTTAGATTTGCAAAGACGATCCATCGCAGTTCAACATTTTACAATTTCCACAATAAAAGAGTCTCAAGGTAAAGTTGAAGCTCTAGAGCTGGTCGAGGTGAAGGAGTTAGTGATTTTGAAGGCGGTAGAAGCCAAAAGTACGCTTTATATCACAACAATATACAATTGAATATTATTTAATGGCTTTACCTTTAAGCTGCCCACGCCGACCGCTGGCCCAAATTACGGGTTTTCTTAAGCTACCCACCAAAATAATTTTAAAATACATTGACCGCTGGCCCAACTTACATGCATCCGTACTTGCACCTGCATTGGAATTTATCATTGTGATGAATTGAAAAGCTTATAAATTGCTACGATGTGATGGTACTCATTAAAGTAATTGTTTAAGGAAACAATTATTGTGCCTATCGTTCAAGAGAACGGTAGATGAGCAAAGACGTTTTGCTAACTTATGATAGTAATTTATTGTTCAAGGGAACAATTGTGGCTATCGTTCAACGGAACCAAAGTGACCTAATCTACAATACAAGCTGTGGATAATACAATCAATTAAAGACGATCATGGTTTTGCTGAAAAATTCAAACGTTTGGATGTGTAGTGTATAAATTTGATTTGAAATGAAAAATATCCCAATGTAATTGAGAAATACTTGTCCAAAAAAACTGTTATTTGGGGTAAACGAAATATGTATTTGAGAAATTATAAATTAAAGAAGGAGGTAATGTAACTCTTTTTTGTTAAGTTTTGTTTCGTAAATGATTTACCATGCTTTACGGGTTACTCTGTCCAATAATTGTGAACAATAAAATTCAAAATGAATGTAAATAATTATAGAATTACGGTTGATCCATCTGAACAGTTAACATAGAGGTACTTTCATCGGTTCAATTTCCTGAGAGCGTTAAAGTTGAAGTTTTCCTTGACATGGCCATAACTGGGGTCTTTACCCTACGAATTATCCTTATATTTTTTGAGGTGAGTGACCATTCGCGGTCAACAGGTTAATACATTTTTAATTGATAGTGTACATCCTGTGAAAGACAATCATGATGTGTTTTCTTTGCAATTGTCATCCGGGAAGTTTGGACTTTTCAGCAATTTCATTGCCCTGAGAATGATAGCATAAAGCTTGCGAATATGTAAACTTTAACTTTCATAAGTTACAAAATTTGCCGCATTTGAGGCAAATAAAACAGAGAAAATAAAGCTAATATGCAATTTCACCGATCATATCAAATATATGCACACGGGTTGTAGCGAATCATTAAATTAATTATGTATATTAAATTTTATTCTTTATGTAATCCACTATGGTAGCAAAAATTTCATCTCATTAACGGAATTTTAATTTATTTATAACACAAATGATTTAATGTGCATGGGTAGTATATTATGTAGATATTCTTGATTTTTTAAGAAATCGAACCTTGCCCCTCTCTAATTAGGTATAGTACCTTAAAGTATATAAACGGGCACCACTTGAAATATTAAATTAAATAGTTAAGGTACATTGCCAGAACTACCAAAATGAGAAACTTAATTGTGATTGCTTTATTTGTTGCATTAGTAAATGTAGCATGGTCTCTACCTGCAGAAGAAAAATATACCGACGAGTTTGATACCTTCGATGTGGACAAAGTCCTTAAAAGTGATGAACTTTTTAACAATTTAATCACTTGTATGAAAACTGGAAAGGAATGCACTAAAGAAGGAAATAAAGCAAGAGGTATGTGACTTTATTATTTTTGATATTTCATAAATAAGTTTATTACTTTGTTGTTTTCGAATTAACTATTTAGAAATAAATAATTACAATTAAAATAAATAAAATAATAATTTATCAGAACTTGTCAATTTAATTCGATTTTGGATTTTCTTCAAATTTTCCTATATTAATAATTTATAACTATTCAATACCTAATTCAAAATATTGATACCATTACCAAAAGTTTGGTTCTAACAACGACATACATAAGTATATCATATTAACAACAATTTTAATATAATATTTTATTTTCAGAATATTTCCCTGATGTATTAAAAACCAATTGTGCAAAATGTACTGATTTTCAAAAAGCACAAGGAAGGAAAGTATTCAAATTCTTAATTGAGAACAAACCTGAAGTATTTAGAGAACTTGAAGATCAATTTGACCCAGAACATATTTACAGAACTAAATATGCAGATGCATTTGAAAAGGAAGGCATTAAATTGCCACCATTGTAAATTATATTATAATAAATTAATAATTCAAATTACAATAATTTTATAAATCTTGTATCTTTCTGTTATGCTGTAAAAATGAACGTTATTGCGTTCCTTTAATTGTTATAGATAATAAAATTAAAGCAGATATTTATAAATACCTATAGATACATAGATTGACTTTCTTTAAAATTTATTTTCGATTATAAATACGAATTCAAGAAAAGTAGTTTTTTTGTTTTTGCGTGAGAGGAAGAAAATGTTCCAAAGAATTCACCTTACCCGTACTGGGTGGGTATCTCAGATTTCTACTAGCTAAAGAAACCCCTCTCTTAGATATATGTATAGCTGTATATAATATGTATTATAGCTGCAAAATTTTTTGTAAGCTTGAACTATAGTTCAACTTCTTTGCCGGAATCAGCCAGAAAATTTTGAAAAATACACTTAAAAATAATTTTATGCTCCATCATGATGATGGAGGAACTACATTCCATAATTGATTGATAAACAGACATATTTGAGGGGGTACATTTGCACACTCAAATAAACATCTACTAAATTTTGGCTTGCCCAGATTATCTACAAGCTCGAGCTTTTTCTATTGTCTTGCTTGGACTGTTGCTAATAGTCTCTAATATCCTGAATCCTTCATGTTATGTTAAAAATTATGAGTAAACGTTGAAAATGAAATACAGTCCTGAAATTGTGATCTTTATACATATTGTCGTGATGCATTGACAAATAGAAATCGTTAACGATTCAAAATTAAATAAAACAATTTGCATATGGCTTACAAAACAATAACTCGGAATGCGAAACCCAAAAATGACAAGCAAAACACATTTTTTGCAACTATGTTAATAATTATATTTGAAAAGACAATATTAGTACATAAGATGTTTAATTAGTTATAAAAATTGTAAATAAGTTAAGAATGAACGGAATGAGTAACTACGGGCTCCAACGCATTTAAGTGACGATCGGTCGTACCGGTGAACAAAAACAAATACGATTAATAATTCGTGACAATTTCAAGGATAGAAAATCCGATTCGGGAAATCAAGGCGACGAAAAGAAAATTGAATGTTTTTTTTTTCTAAAATAACCCGGGTAACGGCAGGATAAATAAAATAGGTGGGTACATAAAGTGGATACGGGAAGCATGTAAGAGAGCCCGTGATAAGAGTACCACTCCACAATAAAAGTATTTGGTTGACCATGAGGTTAGAGCTGGATGGATACAAGGTGGTGTAAGGAGAGAAGAATAAGTGTTATAAAAAATAGATAAAAGTTTACTTACCTTGTGCGGTGAAGAGCACAGAGGCTGTTGGAGATATTATTGGAAGGAATTGGAGAAGATAAAATTTGGTCGATAAATCACTGCTGAAAGAGTGGACCGTGGTATAAGCGCGGATAGAACAGAAAGCCGATGACTTATGAAGGAAATGACAATTGTTTATGCGCAAAAAGGGGTAAGCTTACCAATTTAATTACTTAGAGTGCCGCGAAATTCGGAAACACAACGGTGACAATTAAAAAATAAAGGGTAGAATAAGGTTTGATTTTTGTATGATTAATTTTAAAGAATTTGTTTGAATTTTTTTTTTGAGAAAAGTTATTAAATAAAAGATTATGTACAATTTCGCATTTGTCATTTTTGGGCGTTCGCATTCAGAACGCACTTAAAAATTTACAGGGTAGTGAGAAAATAAGTAAGAGCCAAACTCAAAGAACCGGCTATTTGAAAGGTAAGGGGTTTTTCATGCGAGAGGAGTTAAATAAGAGCTAGACGTGGGCATAAAACGAAAGGAAGAACTTAATTATTTGTATTTGTCAATTCAACACAACAATAAAAATATCGAGTGTATTGGTATTATACCCGCCGTACATCGCAATATATTGAACTGTATTTCAAAGTATTCAAAAATTTCAGGTTTTGAGAAAATTTAAAAAAATGAAAAAGGTCAATTCCAATTTCATGATTTGATAAACAAATGATAAATGGTCGATTAATGAAGGTGAATTTGTTCCTTTACGACTATGTTATTTAAAACTGTAATTTTACTATGTACACATAAAATTAATTAAATATTAATGTAAATTTAAAAAAAAAGTGCGGGAGTTGAATAACAAGTTGGTATTGCCGAAATAAAGTTTGTAATCCTATGCGCAGAATTTTCGAGTTTGTGTCGTCTAGAACGGAACAATTTGGCGGCAGTGAGCGTTAGACAGTCGACGATATAGGTCGAGAGTTTGCATCGACCTCTAACCTCTAATTCACCGTTAAGAGCGCGCTGCGGAAAGAGAGAGAGGGAAGCAGTAGATATGATGTTGAAAGAAGCCTCTAATCTTTTGTAGAAATTTAAAAAACTAAACGTCGTATCAATGTAATTCTTGTTTTATCTAGACATGGTAATTAAATAATAACAATATATAAAAATGTATGACGCCGGTCATTGCCTGAATGTTAGCGCGATCTACTGCTAATGCAGAGCTTCCCGATTCGACTCCGGGTTCAGTCTAAAAATTTATTGGCCGTCTTCCGTGCTTTCGGAGGGCACGTAAAGCCGTTGGTCCCTTTGCGTTTATGATTTTCCGTCATAACAATAGGCAACAGGGTGCAGGCACATCGAAAGGCAAGCCTAGCAAGCTACGTGAGTTGTAAAAACAAAATATTGCTCATATGTATATCCAGTCACAAAAATTAGTCAAGAACACGTCCTGGACCTAATTGAGAGGTAAACTTCTTAATAAAGTTGTAAGAAGAAGAATACATCACAACATGAATATAACACAATACAAGATAAGAAGAATCGAGAAGATCTGCACTACATTGGTAAAGCCTGTCTTAGTTGTCACTTAAACTTCGTTAGAGGGTAAACTAAAGCCCGTCTTACATCAGGTCAGTTCTGGCGTCATTTCTTGCGCCATTTCTTGAGCAATATAAATTGCCTTGTTTAAAACAGCAAATGTCGTGGAAAATGTCCTGGCTCGGATTGTAGGCAATATATTTGACACGTGCTCTATTATTAAACAATTTGCCTGTGAGCGGCCGCAGTACAGATTGAATGCGCAGGTAGATTCTGTGGCAGGTAGTAATTGTCAAATGCAGGGCTAGGAATGAGTTACTTTTATTACTAAAAGTTAATTTTTTTTAAATAATCGCAACTGTTTTTGTTTTTCAATGAAATTAAAAAATCAAATTTGAAAATTTAATAACCATTGAAAATTTGAATTTCTTTTTAAATTTTTTTGTGTTGGTAAAAAAATAATACTATTATGTTTGCTGCAATCACATTTTCTGCAATTAAATCGCTTTCTTTGTCCATTTCAATTTTTATGTGTAGCACAATTTTTCACTATTTATCGTTCGTTTAATTTTACTGCGCACGCTCGCAGGCAAATTGCGTTGACTATTGCACACATGTGTCACATGACTAACATCAACCAATGATATTTAGGGATCCGATCAATTCTAACCAATGGAGTTAGAATTACGCGATAATTGTTCAAGTTGCTTTGATAATTGCACATATGCTTCTTTTTGATAATTGTGTACGTTTACTTTATATCATGTGATACATTTTTTATATGAAATAAAAATTCGCCGTCGCCAAGATTCGAACCTCGGATATTCTCATTGCTAATCATGTACTCATGTACTATCAAAGTTTTCATAGCAACGTAGTCAAATTGTTACCGATAATCAAAAATGCACTTAATATATTATATATGACTATTGCACACATGTGTCACATGACTAACATCAACCAATGATATTTAGGGATCCGATCAATTCTAACCAATGGAGTTAGAATTACGCGATAATTGTTCAAGTTGCTTTGATAATTGTTCAAGTTGCTTTGATAATTGCACATATGCTTCTTTTTGATAATTGTGTACGTTTACTTAATATCATGTGATACATTTTTTATATGAAATAAAAATTCGCCGTCGGGTAGATTCGAACCTCAGATATTCTCATTGCTAATCATGTACTCATGTACTATCACCATTTCGCCACAGCGGGTGACATACAAAGTAATGCTTTAAATTGTCAAATATGCTACACAATAACCATAGAAACACTACTTCAATAATTATATTTAACCTCCAAATTCTAATGTGTGCAATAGTCTTACCGAATTTATTACGTGCATTATTGATTATCGTCCAATTTGACTACTTTGCTGTATTCAAACTTTGTTGTCATTAGTAAATGTCCTCATGCTTCGCATTCGGACATTTACTTGACAACAAAGTTTTCATAGCAACGTAGTCAAATTGTTACCGATAATCAAAAATGCACTTAATATATTATAAGTGAAAATTGCCTCAAATTAGAACAGGTTCTATATATGTTGCTTTCCTGCTTTTTCCGCTGGTACAGACGAGAGTTGAAGCAGCCATGGCCTGATAGTATTTGGGCGATGTAGTAGTTGATCTCGCCATGGCCTCTATTGTACTACGGTACGATCTCTAGGATGAGTCTGAACGTCCATCTACCCTTTTTTGACTCATCCCAGGATGCCTGGTTTGTACTTCGCGCCGGTGTGATGTTTCGCACTTCTTTCTTCTGCCATCAGTTGGATCGGTATTGTTAACGGTATAACCTATACCGCATCGGTTAACACCTAAACCGAACTTACCCAACGTGAATATCAGTCGATCAATGTGGACACGATCAAAGGCGTTGGTAAAGTCTGTATTTAACAATTGAGGGCCTTAGAATATAAGGGGTATAAGTGCACTTTTTTTAAATTTGAGATTAATACATAATATGAAACCTAATGTTCATATTTGTTGGTGCAAAACTGTAGGAAGACCGAAGTTAGCATTAAAGGACACGTTTGTGCAATTAAACCCAGGTAGCTTAAAAATAAACGAGCTAAAATGCAAAAATTTGCAAACTCTTTTGGAGTACATTCCTCCAATAAATCATCATTATTACAACAACATGCAACACGAGAAAAAATACAAAAAGGGAGACAAAAAAACTAAAGCCAACACGAAGGAAGGCCAAAATACTAACAAAGTAACGGTACCTGACATTGAACCACAAGATTAACATTTTGTCTAACTTTGAATGCAAATATCTCACAATAATGTAAAATGCACTTATACCCCTTTTATTCTAAGGCCCTCAATTACTCTGATATGAACAAAATTTTTAATGTTTTATAATTTTGAATTTGAAATTTATTTTTATAATTTATAAAATCTAATAAAATTTTTTTATTTTTTATGCTAAATGGATATTGCAAAAATTGTACATAAATTTTTTTATATGTTTATCATTAAATCTGTAAATTTCTTACTACTACTAATACAATTTATTTAAATTAGTTAAAATTAAAATTAAAATTAAAAAGGGTTTTTTAATTAAATTATTTTTTATGACGACAATATACAAAAATGTTATATTTGAAAATACATTTTATCTACCAAAATTGGCAATTCTTCTTCTAAAGTTGATATTTTGTACGGTATGGCTTCGGTTGGTATTCCGATGTGGTAATATTGGATTTGTAGCGTCGTCCAGTTTTTTGTTTTACCTTAACTTGACTTAAACGAAGTGAAATAATATAACCTTATAATTATAACTTACAATATTATGCCTATACTTTTTTCAATTTCACCTAATTCTTTATACCGTTTTTGATAGAATATCATTGTTCATCTTTTTCAAATCTACTTATAGTGTAAGAAAATTGCGAAAAAAAATCCAAAATTAGTCTTCTGCGATTTTTCGACGGATTTCGTTAGGTAATTGTTCGTCCTTTAACATACTAAAAATCGTCCTTTCTAAACCCTGAGCTTCTGACCGAATTCTTCGTCGGAAGTTGAAATTTTTAATGAATAGGTGAAAATTATGTTTTTCGGCAAAATATTTTAAACAAGTTTCTATTTCAGCTATATTGTTATTATACAGCTCAGTAAGAATATTAATAACACTTAAAATATTTCAACATCTTCGAAATCATGAAATAAAGAGTTTCCTAAAAATGGTCAGGGGGTTCTGATTTTTAACTATGTTTTAAGATTTGGGGTCCTAATAAAAACTCTGAGTTGGCAACCTCGGTGCCCGCCCGGAAGTGCCGCCATTTTCCTTCGTAATATTTCCTTACCAGAATACTTTAAGACGAAAATGATTGCTATAAATCTTATAGAAAGTAAAATTTACTACAACTTTTATCTAAGATATTTTTCTCTAAATCGAAGTTGCTGAGCGCCAGGGCTGAGACCACATTTTTGAAAATTTCTATTTAACATTTAACATTTTCGTCTTCTTGTTTACTGGCGGCGTCGTCTCATTCAAATTCACAATAGTTAATTATTGGGAATAATTACATTCACAATTAATCACAATACCCACCTGCCATACAGACGTGCAGTTATCCTTCCATCTCTTTAGGAGGCTTCCGGAGGGTGTCCTGCTGTTAGGTCTTTGCGTCATCACTATTTTTGCAATTCAAACGATCTCATTGTCTGCTTTGTTCTCGATGTTGCGGCCCTTGTCTCTGCTGCATAGGTCAGCACTGATTTTACGCGTGTTTTTTATATGCTTGTTTTGCTTTCGATTGATATGTGCTTGTTGAGCCGCATGATGTTTGTTAAACAACCCGAAATCATGACTGATTTGGTTAATTGTTTACATACCTCTGATATGGTACTTCAGTCGTTGGTTATATCCACATCAAGGTATGTGAATTTCCTGACCTACTCAATGTGTTCTTCGTCGACTAAAGTTTGTAGCAAAAAAAAGCAGTAAAAAGTACTTTGTTTTATCTAAAAACATTATAAAATAAAAGATTGTCAAACAATATGTTTTATTTTGTATTGCAGCGTTTTGTTTTGTCTTAAAACGTTTCGTTTTAGTTTCTTTTGTTAAAAAACATAATGTTGGTCGTCAATGCACACTAGTCAACAAGTCACACTTAAATAATAATCAAAAAACATTTTGTTTGTTCGTGGTTTATTGTGGTTTATGGTGTTTTATGCACACAGGTGAGTGTGCATTGGATCATATAATAAAGCATTTAAAAACCAGGTTTGGACCGACTCGAGCAAAAACGTTTTGTCTTAAAGCGGTTTTCTTGATCAATCTACACGCAGCCCTAATTTGTATTTATGTAAACATAAAATAATATAATATTACCGTAAGATTTTAAAACGGAAGCTCTGTAAATGGATCAATTACGTTCGGGTTCTTCTCTTTTCTTTACGGCTTATCATGCCGTTCATTTAATATACGTGTTGGGAATCACCTCCGCAGCATCTTCGATTACACTATTGACGATGCGTAAATTTACGCAACGTAAATCGTAAATCACGATCCACCGTGTAAAAATGTATTATAATATTTTCTGAATTTCAAATAAATATTTAAAAATTCAAATTAAACATACAGGGGACATCCACATTGTATATCTAATGCATAATTGCTCAAGTTATATTTCTTCTACAACACACACAATATTAGCTCAATAGGCCGTGCAGACCCAAGGCTTGATTCATCCTCTTTCCCTTACTTTACAACTCAACATTACAAAGACAAAGCCGTGTTATCTGGTATTTCGTCGTTCGCTCTTACACATTCATAGAGTATTGATATTCACCGGAGGGCCGTGCTAAGAAATTTCGTGAAGTCCACAATTCCAACCCACAATTTCCGCACCGTAACTCAACCAGCAATCACACTAAGCTACTGCTGTGGATTCTTCTACAACACACTATGCAAATAATGCATTTAGCTAAGTTTTCTACTTAAAAAGTTACCTATAGCATTTTTTAAAGTTGTTAAAATATATTTTTTAAGTTTTATTTAGATATCCAAAATAAACAACCAGTGTATATCTGATTTGGGATCTGATATTCTATGGATATATGGATATCTAGTGGATATCCATTGGATATACATTTGGAATCTAACATATTATGGATATTTATTGGTTCATTTGTGCTATGTGGGTGGTAACTTGGTGTCTCTTCACCATCAAGCACCTCCGATCTTGTTACTGTATCCCCCAGCAGTAGGAATCCTGCAGTAATGTCCAGGATAGAGGTAGACTCTCTCCTTTGGAAGGTTGGTGTACTCCCAGTATTTCACACTGTGACATCCATCTCTGCCAGTATCTCCGTCAAGATTTGGCCCCATCTGTCTGTTTCAGTGGATCCCCATTCAATTAACTTGGCATTAAAGCACTATCGGTTTGAAATGCGACCTTATGCTGTGATTCAGATTCCACAGTTCGTCTGGAAATGCCTCCAGGTCGACATTTGGTAAGAAGCAGCTTGAATATGTTACAATTTTCATAGTTGTGATCCACAAAATGCATGGGTTGCTTCCCCATCTTAGTGTTTAGACCTGTTTGGATGTTAATATGGCTACTCTTTTATCAATTGTCAGTGTCGAGTCTCCTTCACCGATGTTTACTTTGGATCGTGTGCAGCAGCAGATATTGGACCGCTTTCGCGTGATTCATGTTGACCTGGAAAAAGTGTCGTTTTATGATCTTCTGTTCGGGCACACTCTACTGTTTACTGTATGTGCCTCCCCTCTGTCCCGCGCATTCAAAGCAGTTCGGTTTCTTTCTATATTCGGTTGCCTTTTGACCATTTGAGGCAAACAAAACTGCTATGCAATTTCAACGATCATAAAAAGCACATGCATACCAGATTTAGTGAGTCAATAAATTAATTATGTATTAATTTTTATTATGCAATTAATGTACCTTGTCAGCAAAAAATTTACCTCATCAATGGAATTTTAATTTAGTTATAACGTAAGTGATGTAATGTGCATGGATTATCTAGATTTTTATGATTTTTTGCGAAGATGAACCTTGCCCCTCCCGAATTAAGTATAGTTCCTTAAAGTATATAAACGAGTACCATTTCAAATTTTTAATTAAATAGTTAAAGTACATTGCCAGAACTGCCAAAATGAGAACCTTCATTGTGATTGCTTTATTTGTTGTATTACTAAATGTCGCGTGGTCTCGACCTGCAGATGAACTATACACCGACGAGTTTGATAACTTCGATGTGGACGAAGTTCTTAATAGTGATCGACTTTTCAACAATTATATCGATTGCGTGAAAACTGGAGATAAATGCACTAAAGAAGGAAGTAGATTAAGAGGTATGTGACTTTATTATTTTTGATTTGTATTTAATAAATTTATTAGTATTGTTGTTTTCCAAGTAACTATTTGAAAATGAATAATGTTTTTACAATAAGGTAAATTACAGTAATTATCATAATTTGAGAATTAAATGGGATTTTAGATTTTCTTCAAATTTTCCTATATTATAAATATTTTATTTCCAATTGCAATACGAGTATAGATATCATTATTACACGTTTGGTTATATTCAAAATATAAACCTAAAAATAACATAAATTATCAACAATATTTTAGTATCATATTTTATTTTCAGAAATTATACCTGATGCATTGAAAACTAATTGTGAAAAATGTACTGAAGTTCAAAAGGATCGAACAAAAAAAGTATTGAAATTCTTAGTTGAGAAAAAACCAGCAATATTTAGAGAAGTTGAAGATCAATTTGACCCAGAACATATTTACAGAACAAAATATGCAGATGAAATTGAAAAGAACGGCATTATATTGCCACCATTGTAAATGATATTATAGTAAATTGATGTAATTCAAATTTACAATCTTTTTCTAAATATTATATCTTTTTATTATGCTGTGAAAAATGAGTTTTCTTACGTTCCTTTAATAATTATAAATATGTAGTTGTATTTTCTAAAATAAAAGCAAATATTTATGAATTCACTAACTTCGATCATAATAGTGCGGCACACCTACGAATTTGTTATAACGTAATAATTCAAGAAAATATAAATAAAAAAAAATAAGCAAACTATTTAATAACATTTATTATTAAACTATATTTAATATTTTGTAAGCCCTCCTTTTGCTTTAATAACAGCTGCTACTCTATTTGGCATACTCATTACCAGTGAGTTGCAGAGCAATGTAGGCAACTTCTCCCATCTAATCACAATTTTTCCCGTAGTTCGGTTTTTGACTTTGAATTATGTTTAGCTACGTTTTTCTTCATAATCGATCACATATGCTCGATCGGGTTTAGATCGGGAGACTGCGCTAGCCAATCTAACACCGTCAAACCCTTAGATTGAAACCAACCTCTGCTGACTCGCGAAGTGTGGTAAGGTGCATTGCCTTGCTGGAAAATAATAGGAATCCATCAAAATGGATTCCAACATTGATATATATGTAGGTAGCACTATTCATGCGACCCTCGCACATGAATATGTTACCAACCCCTGCAGCTGCCATTCAAGACCAAATCATGACGCTCTCGCCCCAAATTTAACTGTAGGCACGACGCAATCGACACGATATTCTTCCCCGACTCTTCGGCATACGAACACGGCACCAAGGGTCCCAAAAATCTAAAAAAAATCATAAAAAATGATATACAAATTTTTTACTTTTTGAATTTACAAAGTTAATAAATTAAATTCTTAATGTTTCATTACATAAAGAAAGGTTCTTCTTCTTTGTGTGCCGTCTCCTATCGGAGGTTGGCGATCATAACAGCAATTCTCACCTTCGACACCGCTGCTCTAAAGAGTTCTATAGAGGAGCAACCGTACCAATCCCGCAAGTTCATCAGCCAGGATGTTCTTCGTCTTCGACGTTCCTTTTTCCTGCTATTTTTCCTTGTATGATTAACTGTAGCAGACAATACCTTTCTACACGCATAATATGTCCCAAATACTCTAATTTTCTCTTTTTTATTGTGTTAATCAGTTCTCGTTCCTTGTTTACCCGATGTAAGACTTCCTCGTTTGTCTTTCTTTCGGTCCACGATATTTTTAGCATACGTCGATATATCCATAATTCAAAGGCCTGAATTTTGTCAATTTCGCGCTTTTTTAGGGTCCATGCCTCCATTCCGTATAAAAGAACAGAAATGATATAACATCTTACAAATCTGATTCGGATTTCTATATTTAAATCTCTATTGCATAACAAATTTTTCATTTTAATGAAGGCAGCCCTCGCCATTTCTATCCGTGCTCGTATCTCATGTGTTTGATCATTATCTTCGTTTATTATTGTGCCCAAATACTTATATTTCCTTACTCTTTCAATGCGGATATTGTTTATTGACAAATTTACTATATCATTCTTAGTTTTGGAAACGACCATAAATTTAGTTTTGTTTAAATTAACGTGTAAGCCATGATTCGCTGATCATATTTAGCCGTTCCATCATCCTTTGAAGGTCTGCGATGTCATTTGCCAGCATTACAGCATCATCGGCGTATCTAATATTGTTTATCGTGTAGTAATCCGACCCCCCCTTCTTTTTTTAAATTATTTTTATTTTGTATTTTTTTATATTTTATTGTAAATTATCTGACAATTGTCTTTTTCATCATAAATTCTCTTTTTTTTAAGCATGTATTTCTTTTTAATACGGACCTGTATAATTTTAAACTTAATCACTAAATTAATATAAGTTATCAATATCATATAATTATCTCATTTGTTCCTTGTTCTTATCGAATATTTAAACAGGGATATTATTTCTTTTAAATTCAAATTTTATTTAAAGTTTTTTTTCCAAGATTATAAGTAAAAACTCGCGATATAATTATATGATTTGTTAAATAATTATACAGGGTCAGATTAGCTAAAGAATATATTAAATTAATAATTTTAACTATAAATATATTATCTGAACTTGCTAATGTTAAATGTTATCGAATTGATTAAGGGTAAACAATTGAATCTCTCCGAACAAGAGGTCCTCAAACTTTTTAAATATTGAATAAGTTGCTACTTATATTTTTATTGTATTAGATCTCATGAAGTTTTAGAACCTCTTGTTATTTGGTAAGTCCAGGGTACAAACTAAGAGAAGTAAATTCAACCCTTGGATTTTGAATAAGGAGATAATGATATTGAACCCAAAGTACGATATGAAGTTCAGATAAGGTTAGTGCAGAAGAGTGTCTTTCAACATCTCAACGAGATCAGTCGCTAGTCAGTCGCTTTTGTCATGATGTAGTCGTTATCATAAAAATGGGCCAAATATTGAAATTTTGAAGCGCCTTCGACTCATCGCCTTTTTTCCAAACTATAATGGACACCATAGGAATATTATATTAAACCAAGTAAGGAATAATCTTATATTAATTTTTTTTGTGTAAACTTTTGTATGATTTTATCTGGTGTGTAAATTTCCATTTCTTATTAAATTAAAGTAATTATTTGTCATTCTTTCTTTTATTTTTATTTACTATCTGAGAGGTTTATTCCTACGCCTTAAAAGAAGAGACGTTACCAATATCAAGGATACAAATTTCCTATAATTAACTTGTTGGTGGCAGCTCATATACGCTATCTCGGATTGGTGTCAGGAACCAATCCCTTTTTTAGTGTAAAAATTTGTAAACCACAGCCCCGGTTTACTACAATCGATCTTCCGTTGATTACTATTCCAGCTGATTCTCCTTCTAATGCTTCCTGGAATATTGTTTCGGAATATAAGTTAAACAATAATAAGGACAGTACACACCCTTGTCTCACCCCCCTTTGAATTTCAATTTCATCTGTTGTCTCGTTTTCTACTTTAATGTCAGCTTTTTGATTCCAGTATAGATTCTGAATAATTCGTATATCTTGTTCGTCAATCTGTTTGATCTTAAGTATTTCTATTAGCCATTGGTGTTTAACTTTGTCAAATGCCTTTTCATAATCCACTAGGCACATATATTGTTATGTCCAGGGGTGGATGGGACTAAACACTTTTCTTTAATATTTTAATTGAATTTATTTTTATGTGTTAATTACACCCTCGCTAGCTTTTTTTATTTTTAATTTGCCTCGCATGAAATCTCTTTATCTTAGTTAGTCGATTCCTCGCTTTCTTGAATTGTGAATGAATTTCCTTTTAATAGAATAAAACAAAAATATCCCAGAATGATATTTATTATAAACTTTTTTAAGAATTTTTAATTGTTAACAAAACTTAACCTAACAACTCTTAAAATTACCCTCTTTGTATCCCAAATCGTTTTTAACCCCAAATCGCTTTTTAAATTTTATATTAATCGCGCGAACACGCGTCACTTCATACAAATAGTTATGCAATGTTCTTACTCTTTCTTAGATGGCGTTCACGCCTCCTAGCGTAAATTTTCCATTCAAGCCACTTCCTTCGTGCTTATTCATGATTCCAACATGGACCCTTTTAAATTGATTCCATTTTTTTGTATCAAGGTTTCACTTAATTTGTCTTCCAGACCAGCTTTTTCAACTTTCTTCCAATAAGTGCTCGTGATTATATATATTTGCACCCATTTATTTCCATACACCTGGTTAATTATCTTTATTTTCAGCTCTCCAATTTTGGTTTCGACTATCTTTTTTTGACCAATTTATTGACAGCCTCTTTTATTATCTCGTTACCAAGGTTATCCGAAAAATTCCCTTTTTGTCCCAACTAGATTTTTGTGGAGTTCGCACTTCTTAACTAACGTTTAAATAAATTTATGAACATGTAACATTTCTTAACTACTAACATTTTTGAATAAATTTGTGAACATGATATAAAATAAATTATTGTTATTTTATATTCTTGGATCTTTTGTTTTATTGTATTGATTTCTTAATCTCGAAAAATCTTCCACTTCGCAAAAGAGCTTTCATGCGATTATGCGAAATATTAAAACAAAGTAATTAATCTTACACTGAAGGTGGCTCAAAACACCGCAATATGTATACATCAATATTCATATCCAGACATCTTTGTAGTAAAAACGTTAATTCCGTACAATGCATCTCTAGTTCCCAACCCCTTTATAAATCCAAACTGGGTATCGCTGATTTCTTTTTCAACTTTTTTATATATTCTCGTGTGTATTATTTTCAAGAAAATTTTTAGTGTGTGGCACATAAGACTTATAGTTCTGTATTCGGAGCAATCTTTCGCATTATTCTTTTTTGGTAATGCCATAAATGTCGACTTTAGCCATTCCCGAGGTATTTCACCAGTTTTATATACATACTATATCATTAAATAGATCTACTAGAGGCTGCAATTCTTCATCTTCTATTAACTTTATAATTTCAATAGGGAGCTCATCCGGGCCAATAGCTTTGCCGTCTTTCATGTTTTTTATTGCGTTTTTCACTTCTTCCTTTGTTATTTTAATTGTATTTACTTCACTGGGTTGGGTGTTCACTGCCGCTCTGTTGTCTGCAAACAATTCCTTTATATATTCTTCCCATCTATACATTCTTCGCTTAGGATCTAAAGTTATTGTACCATCTCCAGCACACGGGTGGCCTAGAAATTACACGGGCGCACGGGTGAGGCCTATCAGGCCCATAGTTAAAGGGCGTGTAAAAAATTTGTATCAAAATAAAATAAAAATTTTTTTTGGTAAAAATAAACTTTGATTAGTTCTTTCTAAGATCGTTGAAAAAATTTTAAGAAAAACCAGATTTACCTACTTTTTTTATCAACAATAAAAACATTGTTATTTTACATGATTTATTAAAAACGCATTATAGTCCAGTCATTTGGTGCTTAAAAGGGGGCCTTGCGGGAAAGTTTTCAGGGAGTTTTAAAAATTGGTACTCTTATAGATTTTGAGGTGCTCTTTCCGAATTTTCACTTTGCCACCTCGTATCTTTGCCGCCAGCGGCGCCATATTGGAAAAACCGCGCCCAAAAACAGTTTTTTGAAGATATCTCCTTACCGGCTCATTATACGATAAAAATAGTTATATACTAAATTAAACTAGAGAATATTTGCTACAATTTATGTTCCTAGTCTTTTTTCGTAGGACGGATAGTTTCGGCGTACGAGCGCCGTAAAGGTGACTCTGACACGCATATTGGTGAAAGATATTCAGTTCTGAAGATGGCTTTCATTTTGAGGCCGAAACGTAAACTTTAAAAACAATTGTTTAATTTATTTTGTCCACAAACCCGATATCCCATTTATTAAGAATTATTTGGACGTGAATTGCTACTATAAAGATATTCAACCACGCGTATTATAGGGACGCTCGACGCTCGTGGAGTTCGGGTCCCCTCGGCTTTGGGCCCGAATCCACCAACCATCTGCCGCCACCCATCTGAGATATAACCGTATCACAGGAAAAGTTTCTGGCGAACGATAGAAACAAAAATCGGACTGTTGACAACAAGATTTGAAGCTGCAAACTACATGGTAAAACAAGCTTCCGAGGATGCAGATACGCTGATAATAAGTACGGCAATCAGTGTTTCGTCTACGTTTGATTCCGTAATAGTTATCGGTGAAGATATAGATCTCCTCATCCTTTTGACAGCCCTATGTACGCGTTCAAACATATATCTTCTAAAACCCGGTAAGCAAAAAACCGCACAACAGATATATTCAAAGAAAAGCATCCCGGATAATACGACTACCGATAATATATTATTCTTGCACGCCTTCAGCGGCTGCGACACGACGTCAGCTTTCTTCAATCAAGGGAAGATGAAGTTCGTCAATGTGCTTAAAAAAACCCACGTTTGAACAAGCTTATCAAGGTATTTAAAGACCAAGATGCCGACCCAGAAATAATTGCAGAGGCTGGGGAAATATTCATCGTTACATTGTACGGTTACAGAGGCGTGAAGAGCAAATCTTTGAACGATCACAGACATACGTGCTTCACGAGAGCAGCTTACAAAAATACATTCAATATCGCATCACTGCCACCAACAGAAGCAGCAGCACGACAACATTCGTTCCGGACGTACGTATTACCAGATCCAACAATGGTGTGGGGTCGATAAAAATGCAGTAGAATGGGGGTGGGAAAGAAGTAAAAACGGGCTTATTCCTGTGACCACACTCCCGCCCCCTGCTGCGGAATCTCTATTAAAACTTATCTGTTGCAAATGCAACAAGGGATGTCGGGGAGCATGCGGGTGTAGAAAAGCTGGTTTGAAGTGCTCTGCTATTTGTACTAATTGTAACGGATTTTGCGATAATGTACACGTAGGACTGGAAGACAGCGATGAAGAGGAGGAAACAGAGACTATTCTGAAACCTTTTTACGACGACATCGAGGAAGAAGCTATTTCACAGGAGGTTCCGATCGCTCATTACTGCGACGAACCGCATGAAGTCCTGCTTAGTTCTCACGACGAAAAACTGACAGAACCAGGTCCATCAGGGACAGCGAAGCGGAGGAGACTGCACTAGAGACATTATAAGTGCACTACAAGTGGATTAGGCCTACTGGGGATACCACAAAAAAACGCGCCACACACTCTACCTCCTGGTGGTGTGGAAATGAGTTTTTCACCGGTGCACGTGTCAGAGTCACATTTGCGGCGCTCGTACGCCAAAACTATCCGTCCTACGAAAAAAGACTAGGAATATAAATTGTAGAAAATGTCCTCTAGTTTAATTTAGTATATAACTATTTTTATCGTATAATGAGCCGGTAAGAAGATATCTTCAAAAAACTGTTTTTGGGAGCGGTTTTTCCAATATGGCGCCGCTGGCGGCAAAGATACGAGGTGGAAAAGTGAAAATTCGGAAAGAGCACCTCAAAATCTATAAGAGTACCAATTTTTAAAACTCCCTGAAAACTTTCCCGCAAGAACTACCAAATGACTGGATTATTAGAATCATATAATATAAAGCATATATTATGATTCTAAATTTAATGTTTTGCTATACTACACATACTAATCTAAGGTAAAAATAAGAAGAAAATGTCTATAAAAAATGTCCGCACAAATGAAGAAGCTTCAAAGTAGGGCTTCCTTTGCTTGAAATACATTCACGACAGCATGCTATAATATGCTCCATGCACAACCAACATTTAAAAATTTTACAGAAATATCTGGTTTTTAGGTAAAACTTTGGTTTTTCTTCGTTTACAATATTTGCAATATCCTCGTTTAGTGCTGTGAGCTGGTTTCGAGTAAATTTTTCGCATAAAATTCAATTTTTGGATTTCTACAGAAAGTTACGCGAACACACGGGTGGGGTCTATCAGGCCTTTTTAATTTTTTGCGAAAAAATGGTAATTTTTACATTTTGCACAATTTGATTATATTATGTCGTTGAACATTTTTGAAAGGTATACAGAAGTTCACAAACGTAAACTTCTTTTTTTCAAAGTTACAGCGATGTTTGTGGATTGCGTGGCCTCACAGGCCCCACCCGTATGCTGGAGGGTTAAACAAAGAAACTAAATATTGCGCATTAATTGATAAAAAGATTCATGAGTTGTTATCGCTAATTTTTACAAGCTTATTACAGTTTGTACGACTGCTCGACGTGCACACTGCTTTGTTACCATCAACTTATGCTTGCTTATAACCTTGCGTTGTTGCCATTTTAAATTTTAATATTTCATTTACATTCCATTCTTCAGGTGCCTATCCGTTACCGGATGTTGGCGACCTCTCTCCTTAGTATGTGTTGTGCATTTGTAGTACTATCACACATATACCCGCGGGAAGTGTATATTGCAATGTCGGTGAACCACGTCAATAGAAATACGTTTATTAAGATTCATAAAATTTGTTAATAACAAAGAAGCATGGGACTTATCTAATCAAACAGATAAACTTTCGTCCGACACCAAGAATTTGAGTTCAGTATCATTTAATTTGAAAAGCGAGGCATGAAACAAGTCAACAAAAATAATTTATAATGTAACACTTAATTAATTCCGTTTATATAAAATGTTTATTTATAATACAAAATCAAAATTGTTTAGTTATAAGAAAGGTAATTCAAAAGTCAAAATATTGTTAATTGCTTAATTAATGTGAAAATTTGTGTTAGCGTTAAATTTATATGAGTAGTAAAAACATTACGTAAGTTCGGAGTGTTTCGATTTAGTGCACCGAAAATGGATGATGCATATCCATAAAATTCATAAAGTCAATCACGAGGTAATGGTGAAGACCAATCCAATCTAAAAATAAAAAATTTATTTTTATTAAAATTTTAACAAGTCACGTTGAGCTGAATACAGACCTGCAATCTTGGAAGGTCAAAATGGTATTGATTTTTGCATCGACCAATAACAAACAATAACGAGGAATCAAGATCGCTATGAATTTCGAGGCGATGAAAAAAAGAAACAATTGAAAGAGGCCGGTGTTGAATTCACATGTAAAGGTGTGTTAATTTTAATTGTCCATACTAAAATTCGATAATTGCGTGAAAATATTAAGTCATCATTAACAAAAAGTGTGAAAAAATAGTTAAATCAACGTACTTACCTAACGTAGTGGTGAAATTAGTTGAAAATATCAACCGATTGTGATTATTTTGGAAAAATTGGATATCGACGCCACGTGCACAAGAAACTTAATCTACAAAATTTTACATGTAAATGAAGTCATCCTTTGAGTTCATCTGTACAATTGCACGGTACTTAGTACTAGAAACGAAAAACTCCCTATATTTAATAAAGGTAAATCTCCATTAACTTTATTTTCGAAATAAAACTAAGTGAAAATTTTAAACAAATATAAACGCGTGCTTTATTCGTAAACGTTTGATAATTGTAGAAATAAGATTAATTTTAAGAACATTTTTATTGATAAATCATCTATTTACAAATTGTGCTTAATAAAAATATAATTGTCTTTGCAACGGAAGATATTTTTTTGACCTGTTCCGAGAGCCCAAAAATTTGATTTTAGCATTACAGTTATTGGTCCCGGAACGAACCCAGACTGAGTGAGGTAAGTCCATGCACACCGAGACAGTTAAGCCGAGGTATTATTATTACATTATTTGTCAATTGTGTAAAAGTTTAATATTTCTATCGACGGGGTACAATTACGTGCACCCGCACATTGCAAAAATTTGTCATAACGAGAAACCCTATTAGCTACGACTACACAGAGCATATTTTGTCAGCCCAACGTGTGGCACTCTTAAAAGAATCCGTTCAGAGCAATATGTTACACTCAATAGTCGAATTCGGGCAATGCCCGAAAAAAATGCGCAAAACTAGTTTTTAGCAACGAATATTTCCTAAGCCCGAAATTTTACTTTTACACGGCTATTGAGCGTTACAAAATAAGCAGAACTAGTTTTACGCATTTTGAATTGTACAAAACTAGTTTTGTACGTTTATGGATGAACATAACCAGTTCTGCTTTTTTCATTTAATCAGCATCCGAATAAAATAAATAACATAAACATAAAGGGGGTGAAACGTAATAGTTTACTGCCCCATACCGCAACTATACTTTTTAAAGCTATTTCAAGGGTCTCTAAGCTCCCGGTTTTTTAGATCCCGGTTTTCTTGATCGTAGGCGCTTCTCGTATGTTTAGCCCAGTAACCAGAGTCAAAACCGCCCTGGAGGGGTGCAGAGTGTAGCGGAGCGAAGCGGCGCCCCGGAAGGGTAGGTTTTGACGATGGATAACCCTCCTTATCGAATGCACACCCCAAAAATCGAAGAAAAAGAAATTTAATTTTTTCACTTTTTCGGCAATACACAGGTTATTTTCCATTTTTTTGATAATATTTATGCTAATATCTACTAATCACACCCCCACCTATCCGAATTTCAAAGAAAAATTCAAATCGGAGCGAAAACTTTTTTTACTTTTTATCTGGGTTCGGGCGCCAGGCGTTAGAATTAAATAAAACAAGCAGAACTAGTGCTGGTCATTCAGAAACGTACAAAACTATGGTCATTGCCACCAAAGTTGTCGTCTCGTTATAAAAGCATAATCGTCTGAACTAAGCTAATAATCCCTAGTCAAATGAAGTGTATTTTAAAATAAGAATATATTGGTTATCTTTTTTTTTTAATTTTCTAAGGCCCAGTTGTTCAGTATTAGGTTATCTTTTAACCTGAATTATTTTCCATGGAAACAATTCTTGAAACAATAATTTCTATGGAAAATAACCCAGGTTAAAAAATAACCCGAAACTGAACAACTGGGCCTTACTCACTTTCGTTTTAGTTTAACAAATTTGAACTTGTCACCTGTCAAACCAAATATAGGTTATGCTAAAAGGAAACGTTTTATGTTTTTATTGTCGCTTATCAAATTTATTTATTTATTAAGCAATAGTTATGAACAAATTCAAAATAAGACACAGCATAAGTAGGTATACAGCACCTGTGCCGTGCAAAAGCAAAACAATGAATGGCAAAAATTGCGATTTTGAGATTTTTGTACCGTTGCGTTGATAATTTCTTTGTCTATCTGTTCAGAGCTTTACTCAAAACTAACTTTTTGCAATTACATTGTTTTGCCTTTTCACGCAGACCTGAAGAAAAACAAAATTGTGTAACACCCCACGGCGTTAAAGAGTTGAATTAATTGAAATTTTTCGGATTCACTGCCACCACATTGAAAATTTTTGGTTACTTTACCTGAAACCTGAGCTTTACGATGAACACTCAATTTGGGAATACGTAGCGCTGACCATGATCGAATTTCGGAAGTCGTAGGATGATTAAGATTAAACAACGTCTTAATTATTTCAACAATAAAAAAAAGAATCGCTCTAATTTAATTATTTATTAATTATCAAACAAAAATAATTAATGTTTTGGCATAAAATTTTTTGACATAAAAATTGTACAACATATTAATTAGCATTAATTAGCAATAAATAATAATTTTACAACAAAATTTCTCGTATAAAAAAGGTGGAGAATTTAATTCTCTACAAATTTGGTTCTAACCATTTTTAGCGAGAAATGCAAAATACGCCTGCAAATTACAAAACAAAAATAAAAACAAAAATCCAAAATTCCGGGCATAAGCCATATCAAATTTTGGTGTAAAACTGCGATTTCATCATTGTCTCAACATTTGGAAACTAACTAAAAAAAATTGCTACTTTTAATTAGTTCTGAAAAGAACTAATTTTGTATTATAAACAAGCTTAAATCCACAAACCGAAAACAACTAAACCACGAAAACACACAGACGAAAACAACTAACCTCAAAAATACTAAAAGTGACAGAAATTTTATATAAATTACTACTCGAGTCAATTTTTTTTCCCGTACTAGTTACAACATGCTATGAGTATATCTGTCTTTTACTATCGTCTAACAAACGCAACAGCGTAAGTCGTTACTGGAATCGTATCACAACACGTGCAATATATTTTCGTGCTTTGTCATATCAATACAAAATGACTGGTAATGCTCATAAGCAATACATCGTTACTATATTCGGTCAATCGATGACGAGATGTCAACTTTCGTGGCAATGACTTTAGTTTTGTTCAATTCAAAATGCGCAAAACGAGTTCTGCTTATTTTGTTACGCTCAATAACCGTATAAAAGTAAAATTTCGGGCTTGGGAAATCTTCGTTGCTAAAAACTAGTTTTGCGCATTTTTTTCGGGTATTGCCCGAATTCGACTATTGAATGTAACATATACACTTCATCTCCAGAGAGGCTATTCTTGGCATATTACACCTCGGTGGTTTGCCATTGCCTTCCGAGGGGAGACGGTCAGAATAAAGTTTTTACTGAGCCCGGAGTCGAACCGGGCATTCAGCTATAGCAGCAATGCACTTAACCGCTTAAGCTGATTACCGTCTCTTTATTCATTTACATAAAACATTTTATATCAACAGTTTAAGGAAACAATTGTTGTGCCTATCGTTCAAGTGAACAGTAGATGAGCAAAAACGTTTTGCTAACTATGATAGTAATTGTACAAGGGAACAATTGTGGCTATCGTTCAACGGAACCAAAGTGACCTAATCTACAATACAAGCTGTGGATAATACAATCAATTAAAGACGATCATGGTTTTGCTGAAAAATTCAAACATTTGGATGTGTAGTGTATAAATTTGATTTGAAATGAAAAATATCCCAATGTAATTGAGAAATACTTGTCCAAAAAAACTGTTATTTGGCGTAAACGAAATATGTAATTGAGAAATCATAAATTAAAGAAGGAGGTAATGTAACTCTTTATTGTTAAGTTTTGTTTCATAAATGATTTACCATGCTTTACGGGTTACTCTGTCCAATAATTGTGAACAATAAAATTCAAAATGAATGTAAATAATTATAGAATTACGGTTGATTCATCTGAACAGTTAACATATAGGTACCTTCATCGGTTCAATTTCCTGAGAGCGTTAAAGTTGAAGTTTTCCTTGACATGGCCATAACTGGGGTCTTTACCCTACGAATTATCCTTATATTTTTTGAGGTGAGTGACCCTTCGCGGTCAACAGGTTAATACATTTTTAATTGATAGTGTACATCATGTGAAAGACAATCATGTGTTTTCTTTGCAATTGTCATCCGGAAAGTTTGGACTTTTCAGCAATTTCATTGCCCTGAGAGTGATAGCATAAAGCTTGCGAATATGTAAACTTTAACTTTCATAAGTTACAAAATTTGCCGCATTTGAGGCAAATAAAACAGAGAAAATAAAGCTAATATGCAATTTCACCGATCATATCAAATATATGCACACGGGTTGTAGCGAATCATTAAATTAATTAGGTATGTATTAAATTTTATTCTTTATGTAATCCACTATGGTAGCAAACATTTCATCTCATTAACGGAATTTTAATTTATTTATAACACAAATGATTTAATGTGCATGGGTAGTATATTATGTAGATATTCTTGATTTTTTAAGAAATCGATCCTTGCCCCTCTCTAATTAGGTATAGTACCTTAAAGTATATAAACGGGCACCACTTGAAATATTAAATTAAATAGTTAAGGTACATTGCCAAAACTACCAAAATGAGAAACTTCATTGTGATTGCATTATTTGTTGCATTAGTAAATGTAGCATGGTCTCTACCTGCAGAAGAAAAATATACCGACGAGTTTGATACCTTCGATGTGGACAAAGTCCTTAAAAGTGATGAACTTTTTAACAATTTAATCACTTGTATGAAAACTAGAAAGGAATGCACTAAAGAAGGAAATAAAGCAAGAGGTATGTGACTTTATTATTTTTTATATTTCATAAATAAGTTTATTACTTTGTTGTTTTCGAATTAACTATTTAGAAATAAATAATTACAATTAAAATAAATCTAAATATATAAAAGAGAAGATCTGCGTGCTTGCTTGCTTGCGTGTTCGCTATACGTTCCTAGACCCTTGGACCGATCTCAACCAAATTTTGCACAGTTATTTTGTAGCTCCAGGCACAACTATTCTCGCATATATGGAGAAGAAATTCGAGCGGGGAAAAAAGTTATTCGCTTTTTTCGAAAATCAAATCACAAGTTTGACAAAAAATTTAATTTGTCAAATAATTAAACTGACGTACTGTCTGTGATTCAAAATACTGTCAACAGATGGCGGGGATGGCGGCTTTAATTCGAAAAATGCAAACCACTAACAAAAAACCACTAACAAATTAATCTGAATGCCGCGAATAAGACCGGAGCACTTTATATAGGTCGCAGAACTCGCCGGAATTGTGCAAGAAGACCACCTCTTCGTGGAAGATCCACCTCTTTGCGGAAGATTTAACTTTACCTGAAGATTAATTTGTTTTTAATTGGTTTTCTCAAGAAATATCAAAAACTAACACTAACCTAACGGCAGATCCACCTCTTTGCGGAAGATTTAACTTTACGTGAAAATTTATTTGTTTTTAATTGGTTTTCTAAAGAAATATCAACACCTGTACGTGGAAGATTCACCTCTTTGCGGAAGATTTAACTTTACCTGAAGATTAATTTGTTTTTAATTGGTTTTCTAAAGAAATATCAGAAACTAACACTAACCTAACGGCAGATCCACCTCTTTGCGGAAGATTTAACTTTACATGAAGATTTAACTTTACCTGAAGATTTAAAATTTATTTTTGCCTTTAATACGTCGAGGAGACAAAATATAAATCGAAAATATCGAATGAAATTTTCTCGACAAAACTTTTTTTTTTTTTTTTGATTTTGATTTTCAATTTTGACGACGACACTAATTTGCAAATGCTGCCGTTATTTGTCGTTTTTCGTCAACCGTCGTCATGTGCTAAATTGAAGACCGTTAATAACCGTATCCGAAGCTCCGATTGCTTTTTCTAAATTATCCGTCGTTTCTTTGTGAGAGACCCATTTAAGTGAAAATTGTGTAAAAACTTTGGACGTATGTAACGCTCTTATTTACCGGCCGATCTTTAATTTTTAAGACGCAACGGAAGCGTATCGCGACGTTCTATAATAGTTCGTCCATAACATTCCTTCGTATTTTCAACGCCGAAGGTGTTAAACCGAATTTAAATTTCAAAATTATTTTTTCAATGGGATTGCCTTGCCAATTTTTCGAAAATTAATCTGACGTACTGCCGGTGATTCAAAATACTGTCAACAGATGGCGGGGATGGCGGCTTTAATTCGAAAAATGCAAACCACTAACAAATTAATCTGAATGCCGCGAATAAGACCGGAGCACTTTATATAGGTCGCAGAACTCGCCGGAATTGTGCAAGAAGACGCAGATCCACCTCTTCGTGGAAGATCCACCTCTTTGCGGAAGATTTAACTTTACCTGAAGATTAATTTGTTTTTAATTGGTTTTCTAAAGAAATATCAAAAACTAACACTAACCTAACGGCAGATCCACCTCTTCGCGGAAGATCCACCTCTTTGCGGCAGATTTAACTTTACGCGGAGATTGGTTTTTTAATAAAAAAATTTAATAATTTTTGTTTGGAGTGCAGTTTACCATTTTTATTTTTACCTGGAAAATGTTCGGAGTGCAGTTTTCGCTTTTTTCGATAAATCAAATCACAAGTCTTGCAAACAAAAATTTAATTTGTCAAAAATCGAACTATTCTGACATACTGTCAGTGATTCAAAATACTGTCAACAGATGGCGGGAACGGTAAATTACACGAACGACTGCAGGTAGCCGAAAAAAAGTAGTAAATTGCGTTTACCCCGGGTAAACTGCACGAAATTTTGCAAACTGGTAAACTGCACTCCGAACATTCTAACCTAACGGCAGATCCACCTCTTCGCGGAAGATCCACCTCTTTGCGGAAGATTTAACTTTACGTGAAGATTAAATTGTTTTTAATTGGTTTTCCAAATAAATATCACAAACTAACACTAACCTAACGGTGAGGCCGAAGGCCGAACAACTATGGCCTTCGCGGATCTATTATGGTCCTCCCCCTGTGAGGCCGAAGGCCGAACAACTATGGCCTTCTCGGATCTATTCTGGGTCTAGATGGCTAAGGGCGGCGGATGCCGCCCGTGCCAGCTAGTAATATAATAAATTATCAGAACTTGTCAATTTAATTCGATTTTAGATTTTCTTCAAATTTTCCTATATTAATAATTTATAACTATTCAATACCTAATTCAAAATATTGATACCATTACCAAAAGTTTGGTTGTATTTTTCAAATAAAAATCTTATTATATTATCAACAATTTTAATATAATATTTTATTTTCAGAATATTTCCCTGATGTATTAAAAACCAATTGTGCAAAATGTACTGATTTTCAAAAAGCACAAGGAAGGAAAGTATTCAAATTCTTAATTGAGAACAAACCTGAAGTATTTAGAGAACTTGAAGATCAATTTGACCCAGAACATATTTACAGAACTAAATATGCAGATGCATTTGAAAAGGAAGGCATTAAATTGCCACCGTTGTAAATTATATTATAATAAATTAATAATTCAAATTACAATAATTTTATAAATCTTGTATCTTTCTGTTATGCTGTAAAAATGAACGTTATTGCGTTCCTTTAATTGTTATAGATAATAAAATTAAAGCAGATATTTATAAATACCTATAGATACATACGAGATTGACTTTCTTTAAATTTTATTTTCGATTATAAATACGAAGTCAATAAAAACATTTCTTCTTTGTTTTTGCGTGGGAAGAAGAAAATGTTCCAAAGAATTCACCTAACCCGTACAGGGTGGGTATCTCAGATTCCTACTGACTAAAATACCCCCTACTTTAGATATATAATTATGTATGTAGCTGTATATATGTATTATAGCTGCAAAATTTCAGCTTTCATAAATTTTTTGCAAACTTGGACTATTGTTTATCTTCTGTGCCTGAATCAGCCACAAAATTTTGAAGAAATACATTTAAAAATAATTCTTTGCTCATCAATTTTAGTGCGTTGATAATTTCCGTGAAATTGAATTGATGAAGTTATAAGCGAAAAGCGATGTTGGAGGAACTACATTCCCTAATTGAGGGATAAACAGACAAATTTTAGGGGGTACATTTCGACACTCAAATAAACATTCACTAAATTTTGGCTTTCCCAGATTATTTGCAAGTTTCGGCTAATTTATTACTGTCTTGCTTAAGACTGTTGCTAATAGTCCCTAATATCCTGAATCCTTCATGTTATGTTAAAAATTATGAGTAAACGTTGAAAATGAAATATATAATTATTTATATAATAATAATAATTTTTATTAACGGGATAATAATACTCGCTGTAACTAGACATGGTAATTAAATAATAACAATATATTGTCGTGTTCCGCTTGTATGATAGGGTAGGTCTGATATAATTGGGTCACTTTCCTGTAGAGTGCTCATCTCGAGATATTCAGTTTAAACATCATTATGAGAAAATAAAGACTTGCACCTAAATCTTCTGAATACTCTGGAATAGACTGCTTGCTCCAATTAACCTAATAAAAGAAAAAGCGTAATGATTTGTACACGCGGGCATGTAAAATATTGTGTTAGAGGCAAAAGAGGATTTGATTGTTTTTAATTTGAGAGGCTTGAGATTAAATTGAAATTAAATATTATTTGTAAAAGTGTAGGCAATTGAACTAAATAATTGTGACTTTTAAAATTAAGTGCGCGGTCTGATAAAGAATTTGGTGAAATTAACAAGGAGAAGGAGAAGAAGTCTCGTCCCGTCTATGGAGACGTCAACACGGAAAGAGAGGTCTTGTTCCGTCCATGAAAAGCGAAGACACGTAGATTTGGGGTCTCGTATGGTGAATAGAGACATGAAGACATTATTATCGAGAAGTTTGGAAAGTTGGAAACTGAATTTAAATTGTCTTGGAATTAATTGTGTATAAGTTGAGATTAATTAATTATTGTTCAACGAATTAAAATTGTGAATGGAAAATAATATTTACGATTTCGAATTATTTGGAAAATTTTGGTGACCACTGCAAATGTCGTATGGTTGATAATTTTTTTTATGGTTCTGTTTTAAATTATTGGAATTAAAGAAGATTATAGAAAATTTGACCTACCTGAACGTATGGGATTTGGATCAAACTACGAGTCATCTTCTCCTGATTATCAGCTGTTGCTCCTGCGTCGGTCGTGCATGAAAAACTGTTCGGTAAGCAATTATGACGGTAATTTTTTCGTAACATTCAGTTCGCGCGTGTTTTATAAAATTTTGGGGGATTTATAAATTTTTGTTCTTGTTTGATAATTTGTAAATTTAATTTAATCTTATTAATTGAAATCCATCTTTTGTTTTTTTTATAATTGTGTTAATTAATAAATTACATTGCTTGGTATACAACCATTACGTTTGATTTAATTAACTTTACAGCAGTGAGTAAAAGAGGAAATAGGTGCAAGGTGTAGTAAGTTTATTATCCGCCATTTCTTAAGAATAATTAAGTTAAAAAGTTTCATATGAGCATTTGACAGATACAAGAATCCACTTTTGACCCTGAGAGTTCTCATTGCTGGCCGAGGCAATTTAAAAAAAGAGCCGTTGTTTTTTTATTTTTTTCCCGCTATAAAAATTTCAAAATACAGTAGCTTATCACGGCAATATAAAAATTTATGACGACGGTCATTGCCTGAATGTTAGCGCGATCTACTGCTAATGCAAAGCTTCCCGGTTCGATTCCGGGTTCAGTTTAAAAATTTATTGGCCGTCATCCATGCTTTTCCATTCCATTAATGATTTGCCGTCATAACAATAAGCAACAGGGTGCAGGCACATCGAAAGGCAAGCCTAGCAAGCTAACGTGAGATGTAAAAACCTAAAATGGCTCATATATCCAGTCACAAAAGTAGTCAAGAACACGTCCTGGAACTAATTAAGAGGTAAACTTCTTAATAAAGTTGTAAGAAGAAGAATACATCACAAGATGAATATAACACAATACAAGATAACAAGAATCAAGAAAATCTGCACTACATTGGTAAAACCTGTCTTATTTGTCACTTAAACTTCGTTAGAGGGTAAACTAAGAAATCAACGTCGGACCCGTTAGCAAGATTCTGTATTGTTGCAATTGGTGAGTGCATCCCATACCTTGTTCTGTGAAAATCCGTACGGAAAACGGACTTTTTATTTTATATATATTTTTTATTTTATCTATAGCCTCCCCTCACTCTTGGCTTCTTCATGTGCCATATCCGGTCCCCAGGATGTTGCCGACCTCTCTCCTATGTATGTTTGAAGTACTATCACATACATAGGGGACCTACTGTTTAACGCGGGCTCCGAACCGAAGTATATACACTTCATTTCCAGAGAGGCTGTACCAGGTAGATTACACCTCGGTGGTTTGCCATTGCCATCCGAGGATAGACGGTCAGAATAAAGTTCCTGACTTTCAGCTTTAGCAGCAACGCACATAACCGTTTTAGCTGACGACCGTCTCCTTGGCACTCTAACATAATTCCAACTGTTGTGTCAGGGTTGAGGAGGCTTCCCGTTTCGGCCTCCGTGGCACTTCTCTGCTTTTTCCACCACTTCCGGAACAATGGAAGACGGTGTGTTCGACACCGTCTATCTGACCGGAGTACATGCAAACGTTGCTTTCCTGCTTTTTCCACTAGTACAGACGAGAGTTGAAGCAGCCAAGGCCAGATAGTATTTGGGCGATGTAGTAGTTGATCTCGCCATGACCTCTATTGTACCACGGTGCGATCTCTAGGATGAGTCTGAACGTCCATCTACCCTGTTTTGACTCATCCTAGGTTAGTACTTCGCCCCGGTGTGAAATTTCGCACTTCTTTCTTCTGCCATAAGGTGGATCGGTATTGTTAACGATATAACCTACATATACCGCATCGATTAACGCCTAAATCGAGCCTACCCAACGTGAATATCAGTCGATCAATGTGAACACGATCAAAGGCGTTGGTGAAGTCTGTATTTAACAATTACTCTGATATGAACAATATTTTTAATGTTTTATAATTTTGAATTTGAAATTTACTTTTATAATTTATAAAATGTAATAAAATTTCTTTAATTTTTAAGCTAAAGGGTTATTGCAAATCTTGTACATACATTTTTTTATTAGTTTATCATTAAATCTGTAAATTTCTTCCTACTAGTACAACAATTTATTTAAACTAGTTAAAATTAAAATTAAAAAGTGTTTTTTTAATTAATTTATTTTTTTAGTACGACAATATACAAAAATGTTATATTTGAAAATACATTTTATCGGTATTCCGATGTGGAATACCGATTCCACATTGGATTTGTAGCGTCGTCCAGTTTTTTGTTTTACACTTTACTTGCCATAAACGAAGTGAAATAATTTATTATAGTTTATACTTTGAATTTATTATTATTAAACTTATTTTTATTTACCTTTTTAATATTCTTCATTAATTTTCTTAAAAACTTATAGCACTTTCTAGTTTCACGTCCTCCTATGTCGAGAGACCGTTGAAAGTGTTGAGTTTCCACTCTTTATACACCTTCACGCGTACCTTTTTCAAACGCTCCGCCAACAAAAAAAAGATCCATGTAAAAACACACACGTATAACTTACAATTTTATGCCTATACTTTTTTTTATTTCACCTAATTCTTTATACCGTTTTTGATAGAATATCATTGTTCATCTTTTTCAAATCTACTTATAGTGTAAGAAAATTTGATGAAACGTGGTACACAACATCTTAGTAAGAAATAAAAAATACAAATTTAAGGATTTGTCCAAAAATGCATTTGTTTCCTTATTTTGGTTCTTCAAAAAGTCGAAAAGTTAGTTTGTAGACTTGTAGAAAAATGACTGTAACTTCATCCAAAGTAGTGTAAATTTAAAAATAAAAAATGTTCTGGAAAGGTAAATGAACGCTCTATTCAAATATTCAACCACATTTTATTTTTTCAACCCCTAACTGGATTAATTTTCTAATATTAACCCTATTTCAACCCCTATTTCTAAAAGAGTATTTTTATTTTGTTAATTTTTTCACTGTTGCTTTGTACAATTGTGCTCAGCATGCGTACAAAATTTGATCATGGGATGAGCATGGGTTCGGTTAGTAAAAATAAATTAATTTTAGCGAGAAACGGACAAAAATAAGTTTTTCGCCGATTTCTCAAGTTTCTTTGTACTTTATGGCAAAATAGTTTAATATAAAATTAGAGCTAATTAAATTCTCTACAAAAGAACTTCTATACATATTTTTAGTCAGCTTCGTATTCACATAGTAATAACCGATCAAAATGGAGCTAAGTTGCGCAACCACGGTTATAATAAATTTATTATTTAAAATGGTCAGGATCGATTTTCAATTAATTGTATAGATTTTAATCATAAATATTTATTTTCTAAATATAAATTTACCATACCATCTATAATTTTGATAAAAATTTTAGCATACTACAACAAAGCAGTTAAACCAAAAATACATTATTTGTTTCTTTTGTAAATTTAAATTGTTTTCATGAAAGCCAGATAAATGTGACACTTTTCAGTTTATACCCTTAAACATCAGGGTGTATAACTTTGGCACTAATGAACATAGTGGGCTGATTTATTTTCAACAAACTTATTAGTTTAGATTGCTAGAATAATTTTTTTTAATTATGCGTTTTGCACCCCCTTCCCAAACGGGTGCATCCCTAAAAATTAATATATATTATTAGAACTAGTTAATATAGTCAACCTGTGCACCAAATTTAATTTTGGGTCGACAATTTCAGATTCAGAAAAAAATAAATATATATAACTTATGAAATAATAAGTACATGTAACTTATCAAATCGTCAGCGTAGAATTGCTTTGTTCTACATCCAATAAGTGTATTTCGAGATAAATCAAAATGAAATAAAAATATTAAAATTTCGAAATGATAACAAGATTTTTAAAATTTAAGATATAGATTATCTTTAATATATAGCATAAGTCTATTTTACCTCAAAGGCAACTTTGTTGAGTAATTATGTTACTGTTATATTAATTAATTACATTTGGATATAGAACAAAATTTGAAATTTTGTGTTTTTTAGTTTAATTTATCTGGATATAAAACAAAATATAGGGATAATTATGAGGGGTAACAAAAAATTTACTCACATTCTACTGGATGTCAATAAATTTATTAGAAAAGAAATAAAACGTTTTATAATGTTTATTTTCATAACATAAACAATTTAATGTGAACATTTTTTTAATATTAACAAAAATTTATTCTAAATAAACAAAACTAATCGAGTAGCTAACAAACTTAAACTATACTATAAACTATACCTGTTTATTTATTGTTTGCAATCATGGTATTATAGAATATTTTATCAATTTCAGGCATGCATGGTAACATGGATTGTATATCTTTGATTTTATCTGCACTTATTTTAATTGTGTTTCGTAATAGGCTAATTTTTGGAAGTGATTTTATTTGCGGTTCCTTATTCTTTCTGACATCGATTTTTCACTAAGCATACTTCTTGTATGGTAGCTTTATCGAATGTATAGTTGTAATTTATTTTTAGCAATTCTGTTTTTTTATAAACGATATGTTTTAATTTTGTGTAAGGAATACTTGAAAAGTTAAAATAATTAACCATTGATTGGTAATTCCAAAAATCGCTGGTGTTATTTAATTGCATCACTTTAAGTTTAACTTTCGAGGACTTGATATTAATTAAAACACGTAGTAAACTAACAGGGCTGTATATTTCTAAATCTCGAATATTTCGTTCAATAGAACTGTGGACAGCATCTATTTCTTGTAAATTGCTGTGCCCAGCTTCAGCAAACTTTTGTTCAATTTGTTGAACACTTTTACTTTCATCTGAATTTAGAAAATCTAGCAAAGCCAAAGATGTTATGGAATTTTTTTTTGTGGTACACACGAATCCGACCATAAAATTAACTTTTTTATGGGAATATTGTCTTTTACAATTTCTTTTAATATTTTAATCAGATCACTAGCAATGTTATTTCCAGCTCTTCCAGCAATATTTTCGTACCATAAACTGCAATAAACAGGTCCTGGACCTATATTAAGAGGGAGACTTCTTAATAAAAGTGGAAGAAAGTGGAAGAAACTGCAATATGTAACGCCATTAACACTACAGTTTGGATATAGAACATACAAATTTTGCATAACGTGGATATAGAACAAAACACACGTTGGAAAATCATACTTGGGATTTTATTATTGGCTATTTTAATGTGGATATACAACAAGGAAATTCTTATTTGTCCAACTAAAATGCTAACTCAAATTTTACAAAAATGGATATAGAACAAAGCAATTCTACGCTGACGAAATGATAAGTTATAATATATTATATAAGTTATAATCTGTGGAACATCAATTACGACAAGGTCCTCCGACTGAAGCTCCCGGAGGGGGTCTCGACGGTCGGGTACGCGGACGACATCACCACCATAGTCGTGGCGAAAGACGCGAAGACGATCTAGCGCAACGCGAACAAGGCCGTCGAGACGATTAGAGAGTGGGCCGCCGGAGTTGGCCTAACCCTGGTCCCGGAAAAGTCCGAAGCCGTGTTGGTGTGCGGAAGGAGAAAGATCCCGCCCATCAATATCCAACTGAACGGCGAAAAAATAGAAGTCAAAGACTACGTTACCATCCTGGGGGTTAGGATCGATAAACATCTCAACTTCGCTGCCCACATACAGGAAGCTAGCAGAAAGGCGGCGGCGGTGACGAGTTCCATCGCCCGCCTGATGCCCAACGTCGGAGGACCGAAGACGACCAAAAGAAGGATGCTCGGCACTATCGCTCATGCGGTGATGTTATATGCGGCCCCGGTGTGGCACAAGGCGACACTCGTTGCGAGGAACGCGAAGAGACTCCTGTCGGTCCAACGGAAGATGGCGTTGCGCGTAACGTGCGCCTACAGGACCGTGTCAGGCGAGGCGGTGCGACTGCTGGCCAGCATGCCGCCGATAGATCTCCTGGCAAAGGAAAGAGCGGCAAGCTAGCAGAGCCAGATAGAAGGAGGGCAACCCTCGACGAGTGGCAAGCACGATGGACGGCAGCAGCAACCGGAAGCTGGACGAGACGACTCGTCCCCAGCGTCGAGCCGTGGGTCGCCAGGAAGCATGGAGAACTCTCGTTCCACCTCACCCAAGTCCTGACGGGGCACGGGTGCTTCAACGAGTACCTCCATCGCTTCAAGATACTGGACGACCCAACCTGCTGCCATTGCGACGGAGAAGACACTGCGTGCCACACCATCTTAAGATGCATTAGATGGGAGCGTGAGCGAGTGTCGGCATCACTGTACTTCGGGGAATCCCTCACCCCGGAGAACTTGGTCCTCAAGATGTTGGAGAACGAAGAAGGCTGGAAAGTTATCACGGCCTTCGTGACCTCCATCATGAGGACGAAAGAACAGCTCGAGAGGGAAATGCAACAAGGACGATGAAACGCGCAATAGCCGCGACTCCCGAAGTAATGCCCAGACGGCGAAACCGGGAGTCGAGGATAGGGGTGAGGTTTTAGTCAGTGCGAGTCTGACACTACCGGCTTAGATCAAGCCGGTGTCTCGCACGAGATTTCCTCATCCAGGCGCAAAGCTAAAAAAAAAAAAAGTTATAATATATAATATAGTAAATTTTTCTCAATCTGCAATTGTGGGCCCGAAATAGAATTTGGTGCACATGTTGACTATGTTAGTCCTAATAATATATTACTATGATTTCCTTCCGCTTATAGAAGGATCGCATGTAAAAATTTAATCTTTCTGTATTAGTAAAATTCTTTTAGCTAGCTCCTGGTTCTTTTATTTATTTTTAATCAAGACTTTTTGCATGAAGCACACTTAAACTCAGTAGTCGATTCCTTTGAGGGCAACTCTTAACTTTTCCTGAAATAAAATTTTTGTTGAGGAAAATTTGTTCCTCAATGATACGCAACTGGATCAAAATTATAAACCATTTTATTTTCTCAAAAATAAACACATGAACAAAAATGAAAAATAAATATTAAATCCCCAAAACTTAAACTAAAAATAACAAATTTTAACAATCAAATTAAATCTAATTAAGCGCAAATAAAACTCGAACTTCGCGCGAATTACGTTTCGAATCGTTCACTTTTGGTGCGTAGTAGTTAATAAAGTTTAGCTTACCAATCACAGATGTCGGCGTTGTTTGTCTTAACTTTCTTGTGTGCATCAAATGATCCACGCTTGGTGAAGAATCCAGAATTTTCTTGGTAATCAGCTTGTGAAATCTTCGTTGGTGCTCCAAAATCTATTGGATGCAATTTTCTTCAATTCACTTATCATCACTTCACTAAATTATCGAAGGTAGGTATTTTTCACCTTTATTTTGAAATATAACCTTACTAATTCTTTTTGCAACTTTTCGCAAATTAATGAAATACTTTTCTTTTGTAGTTTCTCACACATTAATATTGGATCTTTGATCCAATTTACAATTGTATCTACGGAGACGAGACTACACGTCTCTCTCCCGTCGCACTTGTGTGAAGAAGCCCCTTGTTTATTTTTCGTAACCAGGGTTATTGACGATATTTAAATTTTTATCACCCTTTGATATATTTTTTTATGTAAGTATACTGCTTTCTTGATAATGGCTTCACTTTATTAAAATGTCATTTAATTAATTTTTCTCTCTTCCAGCGTTGCCATTAGTAACCTTGCCGTCTGGTTACACTTTACGTGTTTCAGTCTCGGATGACGATTTGCTGCATCCTTCGTTAATGTTCACAACGAATAACGTAAATTTATTGTTTATCTACCTCACTTCTTATAATCTATCCTATTTTTTACAAATCTAAACCTTAATTAAACATTAAACAAATTTTCTGTGAATTATTAAATACTAAATTTGGAATTCATAATTTTTATTATTATTATTGTGCATCATTGATGAACAAATCCTGCCTCTTACTTATCGTAATGACCTGACTTCATCAGAGCTTTCAAATTACCTGTTGGAACTTTACTTTTGTTTTCAAGAAACCTCATGCAATTTATGATTTTCAAGTGCTTATTTAAATTCAAAATTATTGATATTTTAAACCATAGCAATATATATTAATTTTTAGGGGAAAAAAGAGACCCGTTTGGGGAGGGGGAGAGTAACTCACAATTAAAATAATATTTGCTCCAGCAATCTAAATTAATAAGTTTGTTGATAATAAATCAGCTCACTGTGTTCATTAGTTACAAAGTTATACACCCTGATGTTCGAGGGTATAAACTGAAAAGTGTCACATTTATCGGGATCCACAAGGATGCCCAATTTCACCGATCATAAAAAGCACATGCATACCAGATTTAGTGAGTCATTAAATTAATTATGTATTAATTTTTATTCTGTAATTAATCTACCATGTTAGCAAAAAATTTACCTCATCAATGGAATTTTAATTTAGTTACAACGTAAGTGATTTAATGTGCATGGGTTATCTAGATTTTTATGATTTTTTGCGAAGATGAACCTTGCCCCTCCCGAATTAAGTATAGTTCCTTAAAGTATATAAACGAGTACCATTTCAAATTTTTAATTAAATAGTTAAAGTACATTGCCAGAACTGCCAAAATGAGAACCTTCATTGTGATTGCTTTATTTGTTGCATTACTAAATATCGCGTGGTCTCGACCTGCAGATGAACTATACACCGACGAGTTTGATAACTTCGATGTGGACGAAGTTCTTAATAGTGATCGACTTTTCAACAATTATGTCGGTTGCGTGAAAACTGGAGATAAATGCACTAAAGAAGGAAGTAGATTAAGAGGTATGTGACTTTATTATTTTTGATTTTTATTTAATAAATTTAGTAGTTTTGTTGTTTTCCAAGTAACTATTTGAAAATGAATAATGTAAGGTAAATTACAGTAATTATCATAATTTGAGAATTAAATGGGATTTTCTTCAAATTTTACTATATTATAAATATTTTATTTCCAATTGAAATACGAGTATAGATATCATTATTACACGTTTGGTTATATTCAAAATATAAACCTAAAAATAACATAAATTATCAACAATTTTAGTATCATATTTTATTTTCAGAAATTATACCTGATGCATTGAAAACTAATTGTGAAAAATGTACTGAAATTCAAAAGGATCGAATAAAAAAAGTATTGAAATTCTTAGTTGAGAAAAAACCAGCAATATTTAGAGAAGTTGAAGATCAATTTGACCCAGAACATATTTACAGAACAAAATTTGCAGATGAAATTGAAAAGAACGGCATTATATTGCCACCATTGTAAATTATAGTAAATTGATGTAATTCAAATTTACAATCTTTTTCTAAATATTGTATCTTTTTGTTATGCCGTGAAAAATGAATTTTGTTACGTTCCTTTAATTATTATAGATAGTTGTATTTTCTAAAATAAAAACAAATATTTATAAATATAGATAAAATTTTAATATGATTTGAAAATCATACGAATTTAAGAAAACGGTTTTTTTTGTTACTTCATGGAAGAGAGAAAATGTTCCAAAGATTTCACCAAGCCGTAATGTTAGATACCTACTGACTAACAACCCCCCCCCCCCTCAGATGTAATCGCTTTGAGCATTTCTTCCGCGTGCAGCTCGATGTATTCCTGTGTTGGTTTGTTATTAGTCTAATTCTGCACTTTTGAGACATCGTTCGTCTAGTGGTTGGTTTTCCTTTTTAGGTGTAGGGTAAAGGCACCAGTTACGGCCACCTCGCCGGTTATGGCCACCATTTTTAAATTTTTACCAATATTAAAGAAACAAATTAAAATATTTTAATATCAAATGCTGACATCTGTAGTTTATATCATTACCTTTATAGTTTTTGTAAAAAGATATATTTGAATTTAGTTGGTTAAAATAAATATAATTTACACTCAGATGCGACAATCATTGTGCCTATCGTTCCAGGGAACGATAGATGGACAAAGAAGTTTTTCTAAATATGATAGTAATTGTTCAAGGAAACAATTGTGGCTATCGTTTAAAGGAACCAAAGTGACCTAATCTACGAGTACAATGCAAGCTGTGGATGAAACAATCAATTAAAGACAGTCATGGTTTTGCTGGAAAAATTCAATCATTTGAATGTGTAGTGTATAAATGTGATTTGAAATGGAAAAAATGGAAACAAAAAAAACTGTTATTTTTGAGGAATCATAAATATAAAGAAGGAGGTAATGTAACCCTTTTTTGTTAAGTTTTCCTTCGTAAATGATTTACCATATATTACGGGTTATTCTGTCCAATAATTGTGAATAATCAAGATAAAAGTAATTATAGAATTACGGTTGAGAAAATCATAGTAAATCAATATATATCTCATTTGAAACACAAATATTCAAAGAATCCATCTGAACAGTTAACATAGAGGTACTTTCGTTTGTATAATTTCCTGAGAGTGGTAAAGTCGAAGTTTTCCTTGACATGGCCATAACTGGGGTCTTTACCCTAAGAATTATCCTAATTTGTTTTATTTGAATGACCATTTGTAGCGTCGTTTGCTGACACCTTTGCCTCTTAAGTCCGCTGGACAGTTAACGAAACAGTCGGAGAGCGAACTAGGCGTGAAGTCATCTCGATTTTGTACGACAGTGCTTCAATCCACCTAGCTGAAAGAAAAAATTAAGATGGTGATGCTTGGGCGCCATGGAGGCAATAAAACACACAAGGGAGTTAAAGGTTGTTTTATTATCCTCCGAAGGATGGAAAACAGGAAACTCCCGACTGAAATTCACAATTTTGAATTACAACAGTGGATTACAAATCCTGGAACCAGTGGTCCCAAACAGAAATCAGCCTGAGTAGCCTAGTACCTGAAGGGTACAAAAAAATAATTCTACAATTCTGCAACTAAGCGTTGCGTTACAAATTTGTTCTCGACTGTTGTCCGCAGCTACATCCGAATGCACAACAATATGTGGTTATACGCCAATAGCGTAATAATAACAAGACTGGACGCAAACGGACAGTGGTCAGACAGACAAAAAAATACAACTCTGTACTTACAAGCAGCTCCCAAAAAATGTTGTTTGAACAAAAAAAAAGAATATTTTTCATATGCAGGTCAGCGTACCCTGCAAAATTACCAGAGCGCTCCTGACGACTCGGCCAGGGTTGTCTTTCCCGCTATATCCAAACTTGAGATAAAAGGCTAACAAATACAAAACTGCATACTATATGTTAGCTACGCAAACCAACTCTCCTGCATCTCTGTTCTATGAAGATGAAATCGCGGGTACGGTGCAGTTGTTATGACCACTCGAAACAAATTTTCTTCAGCTACACACTAAAGAACAAGGTTTATAGAGTAGATTTATATAAATATATGCGAGAAAAGGGCCCAAATATTTGAAAAAAAACGCATTTGAACTTAGCAAATTTTACGAGATTCAGTGGTAAAATTAACGAGATTCCCGCGCGTCGCTCATTTTGTTGACAGTCCGTGCGTAATGAATGACCCTAACACTTAGAGTATTTCGCACCGGCAGATGCAGCTCGACTCTCCTACGTGTAACATCGATTATTTTTTGTTTTTACGCGATTTTTTGGGGGTGAAACGTAATAGTTTACTGCCCCATACCGCAACTATACTTTTTAATGCTATTTTGAGGTTCTCTCACATCCCGGTTTCATTTATCCCGGTTTTCTTGATGGGTGGCGCTTCTCGTATGTTTAGCCTAGTAACCAGAGTCAAAACCGCCCTGGAGGGGTGCAGAGCGGAGCGGAGCGCAGCGGCGCCCCGTAAGGGTAGGTTTTGACGATGGATTACCCTCCTTATCGAATGCACACCCCAAAATTCGAAGGAAAATTTTTTTTAATTTTTTCACTTTTTCGGCAATACACGGGTTATTTTCCATTTTTCTGATTATATTTATTACTAATATCCACTAATCACACCCCCATCTATCCGAATTTCAAAGAAAAATTCAAATCGTGTTACGAAAAATTTTCTCTTTTTCGCAACAGCGTTGAATTTAATTAAAATTCAACTTTTTTCCAACTAGCAACATATTTCGTAGCACTCTGTATAGCGAACGTATTTGACAGAGATTAAAACTCGCGCATGCAACGATAAGGACTTCTTGGGTTAGCGCTCGTACGGAGCGGTCGACGTTTTGTGTTTTCAATGTGAAGTGATAACAATTTTGGTTCCAATTTTGATAAAATATTGGTAGCGATTTTGTGGGGGGTCCCTTTCAGCATCATGAATTGTTTTGGATGGTTTGCGCTCCAACCCATTACTATGGGGATTTTTTACGTTCGTGGTAACTGAATTGTGGATGTATTCCAGGTCGTTATCTTTTTGTCGGACCACCTTGTCCATATTTTCTGGAAGGATATTTTTTTACTCAGTTCGGTAAGTTTTTATAATTTGAACTGATTGCTTCACAGGGAAATGCATTACTCGACTTGGCCAAATTTTCCGCCGTACATCTGGTGTTCGATTACGTTTTAACTAACCCTTGACTGTCTTATTTTTTTATGTGATATGTTTATTACAAAGGGTTTCATTGTCTTGCATATTTTTTTGTACGAATGTTGGCCGAGATAGTTGATACGCCGTATTTTTCGTTGTATGCACGATGAGATATTCTATCTAATCTCACACGTTCGAAGACGTGAATTTTAATGCCAATGCTAAACTTTACTTTTTGATAATTATTTTAATTAATAATAATATTTAATTATGTATTGTTAATTGAGTTTTATTTGTGCATTTAAATTTCACTAGGAAATATCAACCGGCGTTGGTCAAATGCAAAGACTTTGAAATTCCTAAGCGTTTGACATGGGTTCGAATTTCATATTTGAAATTCTATGTTGAACATTTTTTTGTGTGTTTATTTTTGTTTTTATGTTCTTTTTTATGAAAGGCTGCGATGTTCGACCCATATACAGGGTGCGGCATTTCACCGAGATTGCTGTCTTTTGTTTTATCATTGGGGATTCGATATGGTTCCACTTTATCGTGGGATTTTTATGTAACCATTCGAATGTGCCCTTGGTTTATGTTTGGGAGTGATTTTCGGTGGCAATGTCGTTGCCACTGTGCCTGTTTTGGTCGGCTAACACCTTCTACATCCGACATCGCTTATATCTTTGCCTTCTGACAATTAACATCCAATTGTCCATTTTAATTGTGTTGTGTTAGCAAAGCTGTTTCCTTGATCTCTCCGGGGTGTTTCTTTCACACGATCCACGACTCTCGCTTCCGCAATAAATGAGCTAGTTTAAAACCTAACACCAGGGCCCCACGCAAAATTAAAGTAGATGGTTTTATCCTTCTGCGTGGACTTAATCTTTTCCGAGCTGACTTCTCATTAGAGCAGTAAGAAAAGATTATGTATCAATCGGAGCGAAAAAATGTTACGCATTTTCAAGTGACCACGGGCGAACGATGGCATATCGACCGGGGTCTGCCGCATACTCGATGCTAATTTCCCGTACTTTTGAAAAGTCGATATTGGGGTTGTTTTGACCCCGTTCACACTTTTTTTGTTTTAATAGACAAATATAAGCCTGTTCTTTAGTGTGTAGCTGAAGAAATTTTTTTTCAGCTGGTCAGAGTAACTGCACAACCACCGAAATCGCTATCACAATTGTCGTGCTCCCAATCTAGCCGTGTCAACATGTCGCGTCGAGTGGTAACGATGAAATTTACAAGATTCTTCTTTTCGTCCCTAGTGCTCCTACGTGATACAAATTGATCCTGGGTGTTCCAGCCGACTTCCCGATTTGTACGGGCTCTCGAAATAGTATTTTAAACAGTTTCTTCCTCTGACTTTGCAAATGCCTTGTTGAAACCAGATTCCGTTGGACACACAAAAGAAATTTTGGATTTCTCAATCTTGCCCTTACACTCAACGGTATAAAGCGCTTGGTACGCAAGTAGTAATTTAAAAAACTAACTGATTACTAATATTAAGTAAGAACCAATTTATTTCAACGTATTTTATCACGGCTTATTCTTTCGTTTTTGATAACTCCTAAAGTTATCGCGCGGAACAGACATAGTATAAAATGCGTCGCAATAAACGTTCATTTTTTAACGTTACACATTCGCGATCAACAATCTAATTTCATTTTTAATTGATTGTAGTGATATCATGTGAAAGACAATCATGTGTTTATTTTGCAATTGTCATCCGGGAAGTTTGGACTATTCAGCAATTACATTGGCCTGAGAGTGATAACATAAAGCTTGCGAATACGGAAACTTTAACTTTTATAAGCTACAAAATTTCCCGCATTTGAGGAAAATAACACAGAGAAAATAAAACTGCTATGCAATTTCACCGGTCATAAAAAATTTATGCACACTGGTTGTAGTGAATAATTAAATTAATTATGTATTAATTTTTATTCTTTATTTAATCCACTATGGTAGCAAAATTTTCATCTCATTAATGGAATTTCCATTTAGTTATAACACAAATGATTTAATGTGCATTGGTAGTATATGTAGATATTCTTGAGTTTTTAAGAAATCGAACCTTGCCCCTCTCTAATTAGGTATAGCTCCTTAAAGTATATAAACGAGTACCACTTGAAATTTTAAATTGAATAGTTAAGGTACATTGCCAGAACTACCAAAATGAGAAACTTCATTGTGATTGCTTTATTTGTCGCATTAGTAAATGTCGCGTGGTCTCGACCTGCAGAAGAAAAATATACCGACGAGTTTGATGCCTTCGATGTGGACGAAGTTCTTAAAAGTGACCGACTTTTCAACAATTACATCAATTGCATCAAAACTGCAAAGAAATGCACTAAAGAAGGAAATAAATTAAGAGGTATGTGACTTTATTATTACTGATTTTTAATAAATAAATTTATTACTAACGTTGTTTTCGAATTAACTATTGAGAAATAAATAATTATAATTAAAATAAATAAAATAATAAATTATCAGAACTTGTCAATTTAATTCGATTTTAGATTTGTTTCAAATTTTCCTATATTAATAATTTATAACTATTCAATTCCTAATTCAAAATATTGATACCATTACTAAACGTTTGCTTATGTTTTTAAAATAAAAAACTAACAACGACATAATATATTATATTATCAACAATTTTAATATAATATTTTATTTTCAGAATATTTCCCTGATGCATTAAAATCCAATTGTGAGAAATGTACTGAAGTTCAAAAGACACAAGGAAGGAAAGTATTGAAATTCTTAGTTGAGAACAAACCTGTAGTATTTAGAGAACTTGAAGATCAATTTGACCCAGAACATATTTACAGAGCAAAATATGCAGATGATATTGAAAAGGAAGGCGTTAAATTGCCACCATTGTAAATTATATCTATTATAATAAATTAATTTAATTCAAATTACAATATTTTTATAAATCTTGTATCTTTCTGTTATGCTGTGAAAAATGAACTTTATTAAGTACCTTGAATTATTATAGATAATAAAATTAAAGCAGATATTTATAAATGCCTATAGATAGATAGTTTGACTTTCTTTAAATTTTATATTCGATTTAGAAATCATACGAATTCAAGAAAATGGGGCTAAAAATACATTCCTACCTTTCTCATAATCCAGCTCATTATTTTATATACCCATATTATTGTCACTTATTATTTAATCAAATACCTTACTGTAACTATTACGAAGAGAGTTACTGAATCATCACTTTCTCTTCTTTAAATATTAACGAGGATATTTTAAGAGTAAACATTATTTAACTAGCACGAAATTACATAAATTATGTAAAAACCAGTTTTAAGAATAATATCTTGATGCATATATGTAAATACGGTTAAGTAATAATAAATAAAAGTAACTAACAATAAAATCATACAGAAAATAATTTTCATAATTATATTTCTTTGGGATTTTTGTAAACATGTGCTAATAATTGCGTAAAATTAATATATGTAATTTTAACGTATGTGCATGTGCAGGAAAATTTCCTTACGCAAAATTAAACAAAAATGCAATTTTAATACGAAGCCGATGGGCTGAAGTCATTATCTCATTTTTGGTTACATTCTATTGTATATTGTTATTTTCAATATAGGTACATATTATGTACTTACTTTACATTTCATATTTTCCTATAATATATAGTATTAAAATTGTAGTCAAGGCTGGGCAGTATCTCAATTGCATATATTTAAAATACGAATTGTAAATCAAATAAATTAAATATTTGGATAAGCAAGATTAAATTGAGGTGCCTTTATAGGCACTCACATTATTCAACTCACACTTCCTCTATAGATAAACTTTTGAGGTGGTTTAAATTTATTAAATAGTTCATTTATAAAGGACTATAATTGCTATAAATTTGAAAATAAATTTGCACCTACATTTTTGTGTTTGTGACGAAATATGGACCTTCTTAATCTCTTTGCCTTACAATTTACTCTCACACAAGTAACTTTCGTTCATCAGTAAAACCACCCATGGTAAAACCTGAAGTGACGCCCCTGACTAGTTCAATCAGAAATGAACGAATTACCAAGTATACTACGAGTATAATAATTATAATAGCGCCAATAAATTAAAAAAATTCTTTTAAATATAAAAATTCGTTAAGAAAAACTGGTGTGACTAATTTATTATTAATTTGAACATTTGAATGTTACACTTAAATAAAAAGCAAATTAGTAATTTTATATAAAAAATTGAATTTTTAATATTGATTGTCCTTCGATAAAACTTTATAATAAGAATTAAAAATTAAAAATCAACAAAGGTTAGATAATGAATGATTACTCATTTATGTAAATAATGTAATGTAAGTACATCAAATTCTTGTCTGGTATAAACCATTGTAAAAAAATTATCAATCATAATATGGTTCTTAAAAATAATAACAATACCAAATAAATACTAACGAAATGGTTTTTAATTACACGACTGTAAATAGAATACGAAAATAAAGCGATTTATTAATCACGACACGGTCTAATGTTGCAACCAATTAATATCAGGAAATTGCATTACAAAGCATTTGTAGTAATTTCTATTCTATATACGACATCAATCAATCCAGTTTTGTTATTTAAAAAGGATAGAAAAGTAAATATATTTTAAAAATTAATCTACTACATAACTAAATAAAGCTGCAATGTTTTTCAAATTTTTATTTTAAAATTTAAAAATAAATTTCGTCTCAAAAATGAAAAAATATTTTAACGCCTAAGCCATATAAAGCTCTCGAAAAATTAAATAGAGAAAATTAATTTACTGTCCAAATTGGGAATGACAAATGGCAAATTTTTGGGTGAAATGGGAAGATCGTGATCAGTGTTAATAACTATGATAAATTTGTAAATCAATATGAACAAAACAAGCATCCAGAACTTAAATTTAAGAAAAATCAATGGTTAAAAATCCAATTGCTGAAATAGCAGCAAAATAAAAACCAAGTAAGTATGTTGAAAATTAATATTGAATTAAATTTTCCCATAACCATAGAAATATTCGGAAAGAGTTTAGTGAACGAAAAGTTGGATATATTCGAAGATAACTAAGAGACACAGGCAAGCACAATAATTAATGTTTGCTAGAGAAAATACATGTCATGGAAAAATGAATCGCCCAATTTAGCTTTTAGTAATGAGAAAAACTTTAATTTCGACGGACCTGACGGCTACCAGTTTTATTGGAAACTGAACTTGAACGCGTTCTTGAAGCCCAAGGTAATTAGTAGGTAGAACTTCACCTTGCGCCGATTACCGCTTCTGGTTTCCTTTACGATCCTCGTGATTGCGTTGAGGGTGTCGATGGTCGACCTCCCTTCCGGAACCCGTATTGGTTCTCGGACAGGCCTCTACTCTACTAAACTATCCTGTTCTAGGCGATTCAGGATCATTTTCTCCAAAAGCTTCTCCGCGTGGTTCAACAGGCAGATGGGTCGTTTTGAGCTGGCCCCTACCGCTGGCTTCACGCTTTTTCTAATAGGACCAACCTAGCTCTCTTCCACCTCGCCGGGAATACTCCCGTTGCGTGTCAGTTGTTGTAGGTTGCCAGGAAGGTTTTCTCAGAATGGGCGACAGTCTTTTCTATGGCGCATCCTGGTAGATAGTCGGGATCTGGCGCCTTGTCCGCGGGCAGTCTCGCCACTGCCTCTCTGAATTCCACGATCATAATGAGATTCTCCTCCGGCGGGGGTTCCATACGTGGTTCCCTAAACTTTTCGTGTAGAGGGAACAGCACCTCTAATGTCTTACGAACCATAGATGGAGTCAGTCCGATGGTAGCTCCTCCCCTCAGTTTGTCTCCCATGATCTTGTAGGTTGATCCCCAAGGATTCTCCTCCAAAGTGGCAAGGAGCTCCATCCATCAGGGTTTCTTGCTGTCTGAGATGGTATGGGTGAGCTCTCTCTTAGCATCCATATACTCTTATACTTTCCCTCCTAAATACGGAAAGGAAAAGAATGTTGATAAACCATAATAAAATATAAACATACCATCAGTTAATAAGAGAGAAATGCTTGAGATTCAGCAAGTAATTTTCAGTTGATAATAATTGATGAGGAAATTACTTGCATTTTCATCTCATTAGGTTGGCATATATTTTATTATGCTTTATCAATATTTTTCTTCTTTTCTTTCTGTTTTTAATTTTTTATTTTAATAATTTTCATTTGCTTTTTGAAACCATATTATTTTAACTTTAAAAATAGGTAAATAAATGTCTGACGTTTGACAATCTAATAGTCTTTCATTGTTCCCTCCTCAACTACTATTTGGCCATTCAGGAACAGAAGTGATCAACAATTTTACTAAAATGGAGATAATACCATTTATGTACTTTAGAATATGCAATTTAAACATTGGAAATGAAATCTAAGTGTTTTCGCACTTTTATCCGTGTAATATTGTATTATTGTCCCTTCTGTTTTAGATGTTTTCAATTTTATTTGAGCCAAATAATTAATCCAAATGAAGAAAATTAAAAATTTTCCTAATAATAAAACAAATTTTTATTTTTTTCTATATAAGGTAAATTAATTATTACGAATTCTGATAATATTAAAAATTATTTAGCAAAGAGTTTATTAAAGTAAGAGCAGGATTTATGAAAACGCGTTTTGGTTAATATCTCAGAACTATGAAAATGTCACTTGGATCAGTTCTGTTCCTGACTAGCCATTTATTTAATTCTATTAATATGAAAGGTCAACAAATAAATAACCACATTTAACTAGTTAACTTTTAAAGTTTATTTTAATATTAATTTCAATAATTAAATAATCATATACTATTGTAAATAATATATTATTTATCACAGAAATATTGACCGACACCGGAATAGTTTGTATTCCACCCTATACAAGATTTTGAGAGAATTCATCTCAACAAACTTGTGACTATCGAGTTATTACGTTTACGATAGTCCTTTAAATTTACATAATATTACAGTAATTTATATTATGTATGAATGGTATGTGTTAACATGTTGGGTAATAAAAGTCATTGTTAAAAATATTTTAAATTAAACATAATGATAATGGTGAGTAGTACTTTTAAAATATTGAGAACTTAAATTTTCAAGTTATTTCCGTCACTTTAATTAATGAAAATATAGTAAGTACTACAACAATATTTTCAAAAAACGCACGAAATTACCTTACAGAGTGAAATTAAATAATTAACTTTAAAAATTGTATAATTTTTCTGTAACTGTCATATTAAATTATTTTATATGAATCTGAATAGACAAAACTCGCATTATTACTTATTTTTTCAAGGTAGGTGCTGTGCAGCGAATGAAGTCAAGGCAGTTTGGATATCTGTTTTTATAAAAATTAGTTATATCTACGTGTATTCATAATTTCCATAAACTTGAATGTGGTTTAATGTCGTTTAATGTATTCCATAATTATTTAAATATAATACCTAATTAGGGTTATTAAAAGGATTATTATTTCACAACTCAAACTCGAAAATTGTAAAAAGATACGGGGTATTAGGAAATAGAATGCAATATTTGAGGAATGTACACCAGATCAAGAACAAAGGACCCAACATACCACATGTAAATGAACTGTTTCCAATTTAAACCCTTTTTATTTGAAATTTTCCCCTAGTTTTCGAACACGCTGTATATGGTATAAATTGAATTATTCACAAAGTAGGCAAGGACGGTGAGTTACCTAGAAAATACAATATGTGTTTTTTTCCAATAGTCCAGTCAAATTACGAAATCTTTAAACATAAAATTATGTAGTTTGGCGATTGTTAAGGATCGATAGGGGGGTGCATTCTGAGCATACATTTCAATTTGAGGGGTTCTCCGAAGGTCAGCTGTACCTCATTTCGCTAAAAACGCGTTTAATTCGATATCTCGAGAACGGTTAGTGTTAGGCAAAAAATTGTAGAGACCTTTTCTCTTCTAAATTAAATTTACTAACTTTTTTATCTGAAACTTTTTTTTTTAACATCAATATTTTTCAACTTATTACTTCCGAAAGGCAAAAATATTCCTTTTTTTTCTCCCTATTTTTCATTTTTCGCTATTTCCTCCCCAACCGTTCAATTTTATGAAATTTTTTCTATTATCAAAGTTGTAGATCTTTTAATTACAAACAACTTTTATCTAAAACTTTTTTCTCTACTACAAATACCTTCGGAGTTATACCTTACTTTACCGAGCGAAATCCGCGCCATTGTCACAATATCATCGACATCAGTGGGTATTCAGTACTTGAAAGAAATATTAAAGTATTCCATGATCATTTATTAGCCAACTTACCTGTATAAAAAGGTGAATCGATTAAACCATTTAAATATTGTACTTCATTTAAATATTAAATATTGTAATCATTTGAATATCATTTAAATATTGTACTTCTTCAATTTGGGTATTTTTTATTGCATTCAATGGGATAATAATGTGAATAAGGATTAGAAAAAGAAGCAAATGAACAATGTAGAACAATGTAGAAAGTCCGGCCTATATTGCTCAGTAATTTGTATTAATTGCCAAGAGAACTATTGTTCGAATAGCGCTAATGTTGTTGACGCAATGGACCATAATATTGTTGACGCAATCGACGAGGACGACGTATGCCCCGATACCGTCAGGGCCTTTAGTGATACAAACGAATCACTTCCATCCACCTCGGGTGCTTAATTTTACGAATTTTACATTCTATTTTTTATCAATAAATGTGTGGAACAGTTTTAATTCTTCATTTGCTTCTTTTTCTAATCCTTATTCACATTATTATCCCATTGAATGCAATAAAAAATGATATTCAAATGATTACAATATTTAATATTTAAATGAAGTACAATATTTAAATGGTTTAATCGATTCACCTTTTTATACAGGTAAGTTGGCTAATAAATGATCATGGAATACTTTAATATTTCTTTCAAGTACTGAATACCCACTGATGTCGATGATATTGTGACAATGGCGCGGATTTCGCTCGGTAAAGTAAGGTATAACTCCGAAGGTATTTGTAGTAGAGAAAAAAGTTTTAGATAAAAGTTGTTCGTAATTAAAAGATCTACAACTTTGATAATAGAAAAAATTTCATAAAATTGAACGGTTGGGGAGGAAATAGCGAAAAATGAAAAATAGGGAGAAAAAAAAGGAAAATTTTTGCCTTTCGGAAGTAATAAGTTGAAAAATATTGATGTTAAAAAAAAAAGTTTCAGATAAAAAAGTTAGTAAATTTAATTTAGAAGAGAAAAGGTCTCTACAATTTTTTGCCTAACACTAACCGTTCTCGAGATATCGAATTAAACGCGTTTTTATCGAAATGAGGTACAGCTGACCTTCGGAGAACCCCTCAAATTGGAATTTATGTTCAGAATCCACCCCCCTATCGATCCCTAATAATCTCCAAACTACATAATTTTATGTTTAATAAACCCATTTTGAGCCGTAATTTGACTGGACTACAATTAATGGTTTAGTTGCAGTGGAAATTAACGTATTTATAACTTATTCTTATTATTTTAAAAATTATAGGTTTCGTTTGAATTTGCGTTGTTTGAAAATATAGGTAAGGTAATATTATTTGAAACTTAAAAAGTAAACAGAGAAATTAAATTAAAAAAATTGTAAAAGGTGCGTTTTTGATTTATTTAAATCTATAAATAATATTTTATAAATTGGTGTCTTCATTATTGATTTTTGGAATTTAGAAAGTTTCCAAAAATTAAAGAATATTTTCAGTTTTACTCAGCGAAAACCTGGAAAAGTCGGGAAATTTGTTTTGGAAACTGCAATGGAAATTCTGAAAAAGTGTCGAAGTTCATGGGCTTAACTACGTTGTGACTTTTTGGTATCAGTTTAAACTTTACTTTAAAGATTTTGCTTTGTTTCTATTTTTCTGAAAAATAAGTGTTTTTTATTTTCGTCGCTTATTTTGACAACTTACTGTAACCAATCGATTTGTTAAAATAATTCTAGTAAGAAAATGTTTATAAATGTAACGTTTTTAAGATTTTCCTTATGTTTGAATAAATTTGAATTTATTATTTAACAAAGTCAGTTCAAACTAAACATTTTTTTTCGAAACAAGCAAAATTTCTGAGTACAAACTATGGCTTTTTATTGAATTGAAATATAACCACCTAATATAAACAAAAGGATTTTCTACGTGGAAACGTATTGAAATAATGCAACGGTCAATTTTTCAAAAAGATAAAAATGTGACTTACGGCCGTATTCATAGACAAAGTTTTACTTACACGTACAACTTTACTTAAAAAATTGACCCCTTCTACTTGAGTAACTGATTTTTATCAATGTGTTTAATCTTAGTATGTTTACAAACTTTCTGAATTTCCAAGTGTTTTTGCCCGAAAATGCGTCTACGCAATATAAATGTGACCTCTGAGTACGTACTTATACTTAAAGTAACGACTATGAATTTGAGTGTTAATCACTTTTTGCACTGACCCCTTTGATTGTTACCACGCTTGAAAATGGGGAAAAATTGGGTCTCTTTTGGAACCAATACTTAATGCAATTGGTTAGACGACATTAAAATAAGTTAATAAGGTATGGAAGAATTCGATAACCCCTGTAATTTTGGCAATAATTGATATTTAAAATCGTTAATTTTCAAGGTCCGATTTGGTGCGGACTATCTCATGCATTCTGTTGACGTATGTGTGGTTTCATATAGTCTTAACATTTAGGCGCATTTTACCTTAGAAGTTCATTGTTCATTGTGCATGTATTACATTAAATTTTGAATTAAATTAAATTTTTTCAACTTGACTCGAAAAATCTAGATCCGTTTCTTTTTGCGGATCTCCCGTTTTTTTGGATCTGTCGCGCTCAGGGATATTTTTTCCAAGTTTAACGTTAAAAGCTAGATGAACACAAAAATAATAAGGAAATTATTCCACTATTATTAATGGGCTGTTTTATAGGGTTAAACATGTATTTTCCGAAAATCATTTTGTTTATTTCTACTATATAAACCTTCAGGTTTAAGAATATCTATAGAGAATTGTTAAAATCGCGATCAAAAATTTCGTGCTATCGCCGCTCTCGGAAATGCAATTTTTTCTTAAACCCCTTAGTTTCCGAGATACAGTCCTCCATAAAACCACATTTTCTTGGATTTTTGCCCAATCACGCGAAGTAAAATAATCAATTTATGGAAATAAAAGCAATGAGAAGGTCGGCAATGATATCAAGATTAAATGGTATGAAAATTACAGAGTAGGTAAATGAAATAATGGGAATTGAAAAACCATTATAAATAGATGAGTGAAAATTATAACAGAACACCTGCTCATGGAAGATCAGATGGGTTTCAGAAAGGGACGATCAACGACAGATGCTGTGTTCACTCTACGCCAACTTATAGAAAAACATAGAGAATTTAATCGACCAACATTTGTGGCCTTCGTAGATTTTGAAAAGGCCTTCGATAGGCTGAATAGAGCAAAATTGTGGTCTATAATGGAAAGGAGAGGATACCCAATGCATCTAATTGCAGTAATCAAAAGCATATATATTATAATAAAACTTCCATAGTCCTATTTCTCATGTCTTTTCTCATTTTTATCTTTATGGACTTACTGATGATGTTGTTCCTGCTGTAGTTCTCGTCTTTGGTCTATAAGATTTAGAATTTCTCCATTTTATCAGTCTTATTTAATATAGCAATTCCATAGTAAAACTTCGTAAGTCCTATAAAACTATAAAATTGATGGATTACGCTTAAATTTTCCTTTGTATTGCAAATTGACATTTATCTCACCACCTGTATAGCTTACAAGGTTTTAACTCTTAGGTGACAATATGTAAATAGGTAAATTAAAATATTTTGAACTTTGTAGGTATTAACTAATAATACACATTAGTGGCAATAAAATACTAAAAACAAATTTTATAGATTATCATGACTCTAACATGTACAGACGCATTTATTGGGCATAGTAAATGCAATCTAATGTACTAAGTTGTAATGATAGCGAAAATTCATTTTCCATGTACAACATTCTATAAATGTAAAAATTACGCAATATAATCAGTCTCTGTCACTTTTAACAGTAAATTTTTACAATTGACAATAAAATTATGAATAATACTTGACAAACACATAATTCTTTTTATTAAAATGAGATGTCTAAAGGTAAAGTACTCAAAGTCGGAAATCAGCCCCTCTCTAGTTATAAATAGCATATAAATAGTTTCTATAGATATATAAAGAAGAAAAACATTTAAATAATTAGTCAGTTTTAAGAAAAAGGAAAATCAGTTAATACCAAACAGCGATCATGAAAACCTTAACGATTTGTTTAATGTTTATCATTTTCACAACTTATACTTGGGCTAAATCCTCAGAAGTAAAATATACAGACCAGTATGATAAAGTCGACGTGGATGAAATTCTCAACAGTGCCAGATTGTTTAATAATTATTTTAACTGTTTAAAAACGGGAAAAAAGTGTACAGCAGACGCTCAACTAATGAGAGGTAGGTACCTAAATATTTTTATAAAAAATTATATTCTATATCACCTGGAAAATTAATTTCTTAGTTTATCATTATTTATTTATTTTGAGAAAGGTACCCAAAATTATTGAAAAGTATGGACCGAAATTGATTCCTCAGTGTCTATAGATTAATCAAAATATAGTATTATTTTATTAAGGCTGCCATTTATTGATATTTTTTAAAAATTTTGGTCAGTATTTTTAATAAATGGTCAGTATTTATAATACAACATCAGTACATAATATAAATAGTTAGTATGTTACGTCCCTCTCTCCGTTAATTTTATTTAAAAATTAATTTAAAAATGAAAAATAAACATTAACGGAAATTATGATTACAAAGCAAAAGACGGGCGTAAGCCAGAAGCCAGGACTAATTGATCGGAGAACATGAATCAGAGGGCCTGGCCTGTAGGGTAATTATTTTGATTTACCTGTGTTATTAGGTAATTAGGCTTTAGTAAAAATACACATATTAAATAAATAATATAATATTAATAAAAATAGAAATATGGATTGTGATAACTATTATAAAATAAACAAATTATATTGTTTATCTACAAATAATACAATATATAAAAAAAACTTATTAACTTGCAAGTTTGTAAATAAAAAATATTAAATATAAAATCTCATGTAGTAAATTTAAAATAATAATTACATTCATTGCGCACATTAGGTATAACAAAAATCGATTGTTTATAAAAAATGAAAAATTAATAAAAGGGTAATTCCATCTCAAATCGAATCAAACACTTAAGGATTTGTGCAAAAATGTACTCGTTTAATTGTTTTGGTCCTTTAAAAAATCAAAACGTTGGTGTGTAGACTTGTAGGAAAACGACTGTAACTAAATCCACAGTGGTCTAAATTAAAAAATAAAGTTCTGTAAAGGTAAATGAACATTCTATTCAAATATTCAACCACATTTTATATTTTCAACCTCTAACTGAATTAATTTTTTAATATTAACCCTATTTCAACCCCTATTTCTAAAGGGGTCTTTTTTGGTTAATTTTTTTACAGTTTTTTTATACAAATTAAAAAAGAGTACCTACCACCTTACAAAACAATTATTACTTAATTTTTAAAGTAAAATAGTATAACACTAATTGCGATAAGCAACTTGGAAATTGATAGCGACGAAGATTTCAGCATTGAAGATTTTGATACATATTAAGTTGTTATAATCGTCAATAAGAGAATTGCGACTAAATAAGCTCAATTTATTGATAAGGGCATGAATAATCTCTTACAAAGTAGAAGGTTTTTAGCAAATTGCTATGACAAAAGTTAAATGAAAATACAGGTAAAGAATAAACGGATTCCTGAATGATATTGACAAAGGTAATAAAACATGATAAAATTTAATGCACATATAAAATTTTGTTAATTGTAAGAATTTCTAGTTTAAATAGTATTGTATAAATAGGTAGAATTAAGAAGTGCGTTAACAAATGATTACGTGGTTGAATAAATCGGAAGGACACTATTTACAGATGTGATCATCCGAGACATTTGATGTTGTACGAACAAACAGTTTTCGGAGTGATAGATGTTTTCGGACGGCCAACGCTAAAACAATAATTTACATTAAAAATTTGCATAAACAATTTAATGACAGTCAAATTAATTAAAAATGTATCAAAAGTGCGATATGGTCTTACCTTGAAAAATAAAAATCAAAGTAGGGAAGAAAAACAGGAAGTTGATCAAAACCAGGGATACGAAATAAATAAACAAGGTCTCTGAACCAAATGCCGTTGGGCACAGATGTAAAAATAATCGGCTCCAGAGAAAGTCGGTTATTTGGTTGAAAATTAACTCAAAAAGTTACGGAGTCCTGAAAAGGAAAAGTAATTAATATTTATAAATGATAAAAGTGAGGTTAGTTATAACCATAAGTGTAAAATTTCAATTACCTATGAACATTTTGAAAGTGATTGTAAATATTTGGAGTGAATCGATCTTGGAATTGGTTACTAGAGAAAACATCCAAGAATAAACTGGAGATTTTTTGCACGAGAATCACGAAACACCGGGAACAAATTAGCTATCCTGATTAAGTACGAAAACAACTCAAAAGTGAGACATCTGTCGGTGGTAAGCGAACTTAAATTATTAAAAAGCCGCGAGTGATAATTTCAAACAACGTTAAACGGGTTTTAGCGTCACGTAATGAACTATTTGGGGGAACGCGTAGCTTAAGAATTGTTTATTTATTATTTTTCGATTGTTTAATTTTTGTAGGCTTAAGATTTTGTGTTTTCTTTTAATATTTCATGTTTGATAAAATTAAATCAGCATTTTCGAACATAAGCGTATCATTCGGGAATTTCATATTCCTGCCAACGTTTCATTTTCAGAATAAGTCGACAGAAGCCACTCCTGAGGTAAGAGGTCACTCATGCCCAATGATTAGTAAAATCAAAAAGAGCAAAATTTCAATTCATAATTTAAATTTCATTAAAATTGCATGTGGCCCGTTAAATAAATAGAGAGACCGGCACATAGCAAAATTGTCGATCCAACGTGGGGCTCCGTGATAGTTAAGGGGTTACCGCAATTAGCCACATAGCAATATATCGATTATATTGGCTACGAGCGGCTAAGCGTCCGGAAACATCCGCTCGTGTTTAAAAATAGTAGTACTTACTGTAATTTTAGTACGTAGAGTCTCGATAACGTGAATTAATTACTGCATGGCGTGTTCTCGTTTACGAGTTCACATGACTGGATATGTAGATAATAATATTTGATGGTATCTTTTAAAAGGTACATGGTTTGAAAATACGTAAAAAATAGCTAAATTAACATTTATAGTGTAAGAATTTTCCGATTTTTCGACGGATTTCGTTAAGTAATTGTTCGTACTTTAACATACTAATAATCGTCGTGTCGGAACCCTGACTTCTTACCGAATTCTTCGTGGAAAGTTGAAATTTTTTATGAAGAAGTGAAATTGACGTTTTTTTGGCAAAATATATTTAAACAAATTTTTATTTCAGCTATATTGTTATCATATAACTCATTAATATTAAAAATATTAATAACACTTAAAATATTTTAACATCTTCGAAATCATGAAAAGAAGCGTTTCCTAAAAATGAACAGGGGTTTCTGATGTTTGGATATGTTTTCAGGTTTGGGGTCCTAATAAAAACTCTGAGTCGGCGACCGCCCGGAAGTACCGCCATTTTAACAAAAATGGCAAAATCAAAATGTTTCTTCAAAATATATCCTTACCAGTTGACTTTAGAACGAAAAGGACAAAGTTTATTACAACTTTTATCTAAGATATTTAAATAGAGCAGATTTTTGAAAATTTCAAAAACGCTCGATTTTGACCTGACTGTTTATTTTTAATACTACACACAGTTGACTTGGCAACCTCATATTTTTTTGATAAATAACTCAGTCCAAAACCTTTTTTAGCATCCGTTAAAAGTTTTATTTTATTTTCTAAACTTAAACAATTTGGTTTTTCATTAGAAGCCTGTAGAAATTAATTAGTATCTATCACATTATCATAATGGTACAAAAACATAAGAATAATATAATAATACGAGTTGTATGCAGTTTTAAATTCGTATTGTCAAAATTGTTCACGTTGTATACGATAACTTTCGTGCTCACGTTTTGGAATAGGTACAAAATCAAATCACGTGTTAACGTTTGTGGATGTTCATGTCATGGGATGACATTATAGAGACTACACTGTATTTATGCTGACCAAAAATATGAAATTTATTCACCAAAAAACAAAATTGTACTGCCCAAAATTCAAAATTATACTGACCAAATATTATTTGATACTGATATTTAATTATTTATACTGACCAAAAATATTTCCATTATTTGATAAAAATACTGGCTAAATAAATAGAAGTCTGTTATTAGTAGATAGGTTGGTGCCCACCGACCGCGCACTAGAAAAGAAAATTAATGTGGAAGTCATAGTCGTTAACCCGGCATCAATTAGGTTCGCTCTTGAATTACTTTCTTTTGCCTAAAATTATTCACTTTTGAATAATATATTATTGTTATTCTTGTGATTTAATAGTTTACCTGAAATGGTATAAATAATCTTCTTTGTATATTTCAGACCTTCTTCCCGATGCACTTCAAACCAAATGCGAGAAATGTACCGAGGTACAAAAACAACAAAGTAAAAAGGTACTGAACTTCATGATCAAAAATAAATACACACAATTCAGAGAACTTGAAGAAATATTCGATCCCCAACACAAATACAGAAAAGATTTTGGCGAGGACCTTAAAAATGAGGGTATTGTATTACCACCTCTATAAACAGATAGTAATATGTTATCAAGTGAGAAACAACTTAAAAAATATATAAACAACCGCAATTTTAGAAATAGTAAAATGAATGCTTTATAAAAATGTAGTAAATTAATAAAATTTACAAATAAAAAATATTTTCCTAAAATTTTATATTGATTTATTAAGTTACCATTCTGTATAAAAGTTACCATTAAATTAATAACAATGTTATAATATCATTGAATTAAAAATTAGCAAAAGAAGGAATCTTTTGAAGTGTCGTATCTGCTCAGCGAACGTTGACTATCAACTTGGCCGAAACCAAGATGACTGTCTAGGGTCTAGGGAAAGAAATTTAATAGAATGGTTTCCCGTTGTCTTCCCCATAACCCACATATCGATATTGGGCTTAAGATCACAGCAGTATACCTGGCGCGACTAGATGTAGAACCACGGATTCTCACACTGCGCTGCTGGTTGGCACAGCCATACTCTCAAATTAATAGAAAGCGCAGCAGTTTTGTTTCCTTTTTCACAACCTGTACGAATGTACATAGGTACATATTCGTCTAACTCAGAAGTTACGGATGGCTAATTTTGCTCTTGCAGAAATCGATTTCAATTGTGGTATTATATTATGTACTTCAGGTTACATCACCATAGGCAAATCAGCTGCTGTTATAAAAATGAATCATTCGTAAGATGGAAACTGATAACTAATATTTGTGGATGACGCAATTAACAGTGCCGCGTACGTGTGTACAAATCAATTAACATAACCGATAAGCATAGAAATAAACAAAGATTCGTATTTACCGTACACAGAAATGATAAAAGTTGGGGAATTTTTTTCACACAAAAGTTCATATGAAGACTCTTTAAAAGAAACCTAAACAAACGCCACATTAAAACAGAACCACTGCTGTGGCATGGTATGGTGTTGAAAATTATAGTTTTCAAAAAGAAACAATTTCAAATATTATGAATTTATATCTGGGATTATACTAGCCAGAAATCTTATTGTTCATGTAAAAATTCAGATTCAAATAATGTTTTCTTGCATTGACTTTTTGTACTTTTTTTAATTATAATTTTATGAATTTATTTTTTGTAAAACAATAAAACCAGAAATAATTTTAAATTTATCATTGTGAAAATATGTATGTACACGATCTCGGTAATATATGATCACGGAATTTCCCATTATTAAATTTTGTATTTACATACCTAATATTATTTAATTATCAGAAGTCCTTATAATTTTTTAAGTTAATCATGGGACATTCATAATAAAACAAAATTTTTGTTACATAAATTTATTTAACATTGATGTAATTTTATTCATATTAAAGTTGTTTAAAAGATATGGTCAAACATTCGGAATCTTCACTTTGAATATTTTTCGTGTGCATTATATTTTTAACTATCGGAAGATAAACCTAAAATTTATTCCCTAGAGCTTAGAACAATAATACAATAGATACTATAATCCAATATAAAATTTGTAAAAACATTAATAAGCAATTGCAAAGTAGAACTGGGAAAACTTAATCAACTACAAACAAATATTCCTATGCATGGACCCTGGGTTCGGCTTCCAGTTCTGTCCACTATATTCGATCTTGGCCTTGACCTTGGCGAGTACAAACGGCGATTGTTGTTAAATACAGGTTCACGTGAGAAACAAAATATATACAATATATTAAAACATAACAATGTCATCATTAATATCAGTATTCGACTGAGATAGCTGACATTAGCAAAGCACTTGAGGAGAAAGGGCACAAGGTAGCACGTATAACAAACATGTTGCAAAAAACACCAAGGCATCCATGCATCTATGCATCTAGTCGAACTGGCACCGAATGATAATAATAAAGACATTTATGAAATTAAACGTTTATTAAGTACAGTGGTTGTAGTTGAACCACCCCCACTAAAAGCGTGAAGTGGTACAATGCGATCCTGAGGATGCCAGTGTTACGGACACACAAGAACCTACTGTAACCGTCAGCCTAGATGTGTCAAGTGTGCACAAACCACCTCATAAAGGACTGCGACAAAAACAAAAAAATTAAACCTAAATGTGTCATATGCGAAAAAAGAGCACCCAGCAAACTACAAGGGGTGTACGATGTATAAAGAAATTCGAGAAAGAAAGTTCCCAGTATTAAGGCCCAAACAACTATACCCCCCACAAATTGCTTCAATAACACTACTCCATCCCTAAATTGCCTCAACAACACCAAATCCTTCTCCACAAACATCAAGAATATTTTACCCAACAGTTTCATATGCAAACTTGGCAAATGGATCAAGACAAAACTACATAACAAATAACAGTCACAACGTACCCAGTTAACACCAACTGAAAACACTAATATGATGGAAAATATGATGATCGCACTCCTGAACAAAATGGACCAAATGCATAGATGTATACCAAATGTTAACAATCTTAATGTCACTAGTGTCAAAAATGTAATTTTTTCTCCACAAAATTAGCAATATGGAATGCCAATGGCTTGTCCCAACATGGACGAGAGTTACAAACTTTCATTACCAACCACAAAATTGACATCATGCTAGTGTCTGAAACGCATTTCACGAACAAGAGCTACTTAAAAATTCCAAATTACGCAATCTATCTCTCACGCCACCCTGACGGTACAGCGCACGGTGGGGCCGCAGTTATCGTCAAAAACTCACTGAGACATTATGAGCTGACCAAATACCAATAGAAACACATACAAGCCGCTAGTATCATGGTCAAGGGGTTGAACGGTCCCATGGCAGTTTCAGCTGTTTACTGCATACCCGAGCGCAAAATCAAAAAAAGCTTCGTTAAATTCTGCACCACTGGGTAGAGACTATAATAATGCAAAACTATAGTGCAAAACACCCGCAATGGGGCTGTAAAATTGCAAATCCCCGAGGCAGAGTGCTCTTAAACACATTAAAAACAATAAATCTGAATAATTTGTCTTCAGAGCACCCAACATATTAGCCAACGGACAGAAAAAAGAATCCAGATTTACTGGACATAGGCATTACAAAAGGAATAGCACAAAAGTACCTGGAGGCGAGATCTTGTTTGGACCTATCATCGGATCACTCGCCGGTCTTGATTGAATTTATCTCTAGTATAGCAAGTTAAAAAGACCACCATCCTTGTGTAATAAGTATACCAATCGGGTTTCCTTTAAAACATTGGTAAATGGGTTAATAGACCTATCAATAGCACTCAAATCGGAAAAGGATGTTTTCGTAACAGTAGAAAGCCTAGCATGCTGCTTAGCCGTCGACTCCCATACACACCACTACAAAGGATGCAAATTGCTCCCGTAAAGTGAAAGAAGCTGTCGTAGAAAAACGGAAGCTCAGAAGAATATGGCAAATCACTAGACATCCAAGTGATAAAACTAAATTAAATCAATCATCTGAAAACCTTAAATATCTTCTAATGACCTAAAAAATAAATCTATCCAAAATTATTTAGAAAACTTAACACCATCCGAAGAGACAGACTACTCATTGCGGAAAGCTGTCAAAAAGTTACAGAGACCAACAACTTTTGTAGCGCCCATCAGAATAGCAGATGACAACTGGGCAAAAAGCGACCAAAAAAGCGGATGTTTTCACTGAACATCTTTCCCAACCCCTTTCAACCGGAAACTCAAGAAGAAGCAGAGGTGGATGGCGATGAACAAGTGGAAGAGTCCCGCTGTAAACGAAAGATAAACAAATTATTTAAATTAAAAGAGATCGTACAAGTAATTAAACACAACTTGAATCCCAAAAAGCCACCAGAGTATGATCTCATCACTGGAAGTCATAAAAGAGCTACCCAGAAAGGGTACGAGACTACTCACTACATATTCAATGGTGCCCTTCGCTTAAATGTATTCCCACCACAATTGAAGGTAGCGCAGATAATCATGTTACCTAAACCGGGTAAACCCGCACAAGAGCCCACATGATATGCATAGACCGATCAGCATCCTGCCAATACTGTGGAAGTTACTTGAAAGGCTATTGCTGCAAAGGATTCAGCCAATTTTCATAAAGAATGGACATCATACCAGAGCATCAGTTTGGCTTTCGAAAGCACCACTCTACCATCGAACAAGTGCAGCATGTGATGGAGAAAATATTTAAATAAAAATCTCGAAAATAGAACGTTCTGCACAGCAGCATTTATAGATGTCTCCCAGGTCTTCGAAAGGTTTGGCATGAGGGCCTCCTAGTAAACATTAAACTAAAACTGCCTGAATATTACTTGCCCCATAAGTCTTACCTTACGGACAGGATGTATCAAGTCAGGTATGGGGAAGCATACTCAAATCTCTACCTAATAAAATCGGGTGTACCACCAGCTAGCATTATGGGACCAGTACTCTGCTTACTATTTACTACAACCGGGCTCACGACGACCGCCACATTTGCAGACGACACAGTAATCATATTTTCCCATAAAATTAAAACCAAGCTTCAGCTGACCTCCAGAAAGCTTAAATAAGATACAAGAGTAGATGAGGAAATGGCGTATAAGAGAAAACGACACAAAATCCGTTCAGGTCACCTTCACAACAAAAAGAGAGGATTGTCCACCGGTAACATTAAATGGTAGCAGACTATCACAGACTGACGATATGAAGTACCTGGGTATGCACCTAGACAAACGCCTCACGTATAAGAAACACATTTGGTCAAAAAGGAAGCAACTTAGTATCAAGTTCAGAGAAATGTACTGGCTTCTGGGTCGCAGTTCTAAGCCGTCTTAGGAAAACAAGATACTATTGTATAGGTCTATTATTAAACCCATAACATTAATTATTATTATTAAAACCAGAACGAAGTTTTGTCTGCACCAGGAATCGACACCGGTGTTTTATTTAGGTTAGATATTTTGTTTTTACTTTCACTATCTGATTTTTGCCGCTCAGAAATGATTTTCGAATTTTTCCGTATCACTCGCATTTAAGAAAATTTCAGCTGATTAAGCTTCTCACCCAATTGGCTTGAAGGTAACAATAATTAAAACTTAATAATAAGTTTAAGAACCACACAGTGGCTTGGTGTGATCACTTTGTAGAGAAACAAAGTAGCTATATTTGTAATGAAATGGATAATGAATGAATAAATAAGTTTCCCCCAAAATACCTTTACACCGAAACGGTTTTGCGCCGACAGTGGTATGGCGCCGAATAGTCATACGCTGAACCGAACCCGCGGCGAATCGGTTCGGTTCGGGTAGAACCGAACGCGAGTAGAATATTTTTGTTTTAGTTAATGTTGAGAATTTTATTGTGTTTAATTTTGCTAATTCTTATTTTTGGTATAGGATGCATAGAAAACGGCCTATTCGTGGTTTTGTGACTTTCTTCGGCAAATTTACTCCTGCTGCAGTCCAACCCTGATGTCGAAAACTTAAGTGTTCTTTTGTGATGGCAAACTAAAAGGATTTATGTAGTTTTTTCCCAGTTATTTTCACTCAGATCTCTCTAGTTTTAGATAACACTACTTATTTTAGTTTTTGAAACAATTGAAGAGTTATAGGTCTTAAAATAGAAAAAGTTTCCAGTTGCATCATTGTTCCTCTGGAAAAGGCTGTAGTAATAGTGGTTGTGATAAGATTAATTATTGAAATTGTTAGATGAATACTTTATGTTTTAGTCAACTTTATCAAATTAAAGTACTGGAACAGAAAAAAATGGGACACTTTATATTTTAAATTAAATGAAAACGAATTTATTTTTTTACTTAATATTTTTATTTACAATGTATAACATCATTCTACATGAAAATTATTAAAAAAAAATTTTTTTCATTACTAGGAATAAAAATTCCGTACCTTTTTTCTTATACCTCTCATAAGCGTTTGTACATCATCAACGCTTATGGAATCGGCAGCTTTTTTAAATTTCTGTTTGAATATTTTTAAATTTCCTGCCGTACTTTTAGTTTTTTTTAATTTTCTTTTAATATGCGCCCAATATAATTCAATTGGGCGAAGTTCTGGGCAATTAGGAGGATTTGCATCCTTAGACCCGTTTTACATTACACTAAATTTTTCAGGACTGAAATTTTCAGTCCTAAAAATCCAATGCGCGCGCCGAATCAGGACACTGACAACAAGAAATTAGAATGGTCCCGTTTTACATTACACTAAATTTTTCAGTACTGAAAGTTTTAGTACTAAAAATCTAAAGACTGAATATGCACCGCGCGCATTAGGTAAATTGTCACATGTCAATTGGTTTGTAAGTGTTTAAAAGTAAATTTTCAGAAATCAGAGAGAAAATGTTAAGTAATTAAAATTTTGCAATTTAAAAAGGAATTACTAGAGATTCTAAAAAAACACCATTATTTTGCATTATTTTGATGTTAAAAACTTAGGAACGGTTTTCTGATACCAAGCGCAAAAAAATTGGATTTCCTAATTATTACCACCCAACCCCCCCTTTTTTTCGCAGTTATATGTAAAAATCCTAAGCTTCTCGTGGCTATATCTCAGAAAGGGTTGATTTCATGAAAAATATGATAATAACCTTTTTTTGTACAGAATTTTATTTTAAATAATATTGATAAGGACTGACTGTGTCGTAAAATTAATGTGTAACGAGATATTCACTATAATTCTAATTTCGGCGTTTTCTTTCGAATCTGGCGGAGTCATAGGAGAGGGAAAACTTAGTATGTTGACTACAGCATTAAAATAAAGCAATTCAACCGATTTGAAGATTTCTTGCAATTATTTTCCGAATTGGGATTTTTTACGCCTTAAGGGCTGATCGACTCCTTTTTACTAAGAAATTAAAAAGTGTTTTGTATAAATTCAAAAAATAAAATAGAAGCGTTTATTTCTGATACATTTTAATTATTTTTAGTAAAATATAAACGTAGATACCTATTATTTATTACATCTGCAGATAAACATTTAGTATTTTTCAATTTTTCTGGTATCGGCGCATCACATAAACGTGATTTTTAATTTTAACATATCAAGAAAAAATTTACTACGAGTTACAATTTAATTTCTTCATTTTGTAAAAAAATAAATGTTCCAAAAATCCGAAAATTCAAACAAATAATCCAGTGTCCAATTTTAAATTATGAAACTAATTTTACATCATGCGCGCGCCGAATCAGGACACTGACAACAAGAAATTAGAACATGTTCTAATTTCTTGTTGTCAGTGTCCTGATTCGGCGCGCGCATTGGATTTTTAGGACTGAAAATTTCAGTCCTGAAAAATTTAGTGTAATGTAAAACGGGTCTTAGGTACAAATTTTATTTGGTTTTCTTTATAAAATTCAATACTTTTATTGCTGTAGTGGCAGGTAGCCAGGTCGGGCCAAAACAATGGTGGTGTGTCGTGAGACGCCAAAAAGACACTAAAGTCTACACGGTGCGGGCCGTTTTGCTTCCGCATGCGCATTATACATCATGGTCGTGATTGCTTTGTATTACATTTTTGTTTGTATAACCTCAACATAATAATTATAATTATAAGGTTTGTTGAAGAATTCTTCTTCTTGTTTGTTCTTGTGCACATTTATAGGCACAAAACTATAACAACTGAACGGTTTCTCACCGGTATGAGTTCTTAAATGTCTTTGCTAGTTTGATTTATCTGCAAAAGTACACTCACAAATATAACAACTAAATGGTTTCTCGCCGGTATGAGTTTTTAAATGTCTTTGTAAGTGATTTCCGTGCACAAGTATACTCGCAAATGTGACAACTAAATGGTTTCTCGCCGGTATGAGTTTTTAAATGTCTTTGTAAGTTTGATTTCCGTGCACAAGTATACTCGCAAATGTAACAACTAAATGGTTTCTCGCCGGTATGAGTTTTTAAATGACTTTGTATCTTTGTAAGGTTGATTTCTGTGTACAAGTATATTCACAAATATCACAACTAAATGGTTTCTCGCCGGTATGAGTTCTTAAATGTATTTTTAATAGTGATTTTCGTGAACAAGTATACTCACAACTATCACAGCTAAATGGTTTCTCGCCGGTATGAGTTCTTAAATGAATTTTTATTTTACTGTATTATACTGAAAATGGTAATGGTTCTATTTTCCGATGGGTCCTGTTTTAGCGGCTGTAAGAAGTAGAAATACTACATTAACCGTTCCACCAGAGAATGAAACAATCGGAAGCCACACAAAAATTGTACCTCAACGAAGATTGTTTTCAATTAAAAGTTCTGTTGAAATGTCAAGTCGTGAGGAGTCACAGAGGATTGCTTCAAGTACTAATTCAATACACTTACTAGTATTATTACGATTTAATTATAATAATGTAAATAAATATTTTGAAATTATCTCTTATTTATTTAAAACGATTTTTTTTTACTGAAAATGGTAATGGTTCTATTTTGCAAGTAATTTAACTGTTCCTTTTAATAAACGGGGTTTTTTAAAAATAAAAATTAGTGTTATTTTGTGGCATGCTTTGAGGTTATACAAACAAGAATGCAATATAAAGCAATCACGACCATGATGTAAAATGCGCATGCGGAAGCAAAACGGCCCGCACCGTGTAGACTTTAGTCAAAAAGACGACTGTCTCGCCGCAGTAATTGTGAAAAAAATGAGCAATTTTATGCGCACGCGCTAGAATAATAGCGTTTCGTGTTATTAGGCAAAATGAGAAACTCGTTTCGTGTTATTGGGCAAACTGAGAAACATCAAAAGTAATAAAACTGTGGTTAAGTAATAATTTTTTTTATATTTAAAAAAAATTTTATTTAGTAGATGGGTTGGTTGGTAATGTATTATTATTTTTATATTACTATGTAAGAAAAGTAATTTTGAATGTTTTTAGCAAATATTTTAGAACAAGTTGGTTAAGTAAACAAAACGCAATATGAGACGAAATGAAAGCCAAGAAATTATTATATGCGACGTTTGTAATAAAACATTCCGATCTGTGGCTACTCTAACGACACATAAACGAAAATTTCATTGCTTGCCTGAAGATGATTTGGAACCTAATAGGTTTATGTGCGAAATTTGTGGACGAAAATTCTCATCAAAGTTTAATTTAAAACGACATATGAAAGAAACTTGTAAAGAAAGCGAATCAATTAAACAGAGCGATTGCTTTACTTGCATGGGTTGTGGACGAACATACTCGTCCAAATTTGCTTTGAATCGTCATTCAGAGCAGTGTTGTGAATTAGCTCTTCAAAACAGTATTGACAAAAAAAATATTAAAGCGAGGATTAAATGTCCGCTGTGCGAAGAGCATTTTGCAAGAAAGAACTTGTTACACAATCACATTGTTGTAATTCACGAAATCGATCTTCTCGTTGAAGAACATACATTTAAATCGGAAGAAGAATTCAAAAATTGGAAGAATGCAATTGAATATGAGACCGTTTCAAGTTACGTCCAAGATGCAGGTGCGAAACAAACTGGCAATACCATTACAAGATACTACAATTGTCACCGTTCTTTTCAACAAAGAGGTGCTGGTCAAAATATACGAGCTCCGAAGGGACTTTTAACTAATAAAACAGGTTTTGTTTGCCCAGCAAGAATGGATGTAATTTTCACTGAAAATTCATTCATTAGTGTTTCCTTTTGTAAAACCCATGTTGGACATTGTATGGATATTGGACGGACGTTTCTAAGCAAGGATGTGAGAAATGAAATTGCTGGAAAATTAAAACGAGGCGTTTCATTTAATCATATACTAGATGAAATTCGAGATTTCAAAACTGGAATAGAGAACGAACGTTTGTTACTTTTAGAAAGAAACGATTTGCATAATATTTCAAGGGATTTTGATATATCTTTTAATACAAAACGTTGTAACATTTCAATTGTTACTGTATTTCGCCCAGCGAAACAATTTATTTTTTTAATTCTCATTTCTAATACCAGCGTAGGTCGATCTATTTTTAACACCTTGAAGACGACCGAATTTAATTGAGAATTTATATATTTCTATGCCTGTGGGTTAGACAACCAAAATGACGGTCAGAGTTTTTCAAAATAAAAATCAAAGAGGCCGTTAAGACAGTTTTGAAAAGAAAAAAAGTCAATAAAATTCTGTGCGACAAGTAAGACGTGCGAATTTTGGCTCTCCATGGTTTTGGCAGTTTTGCGATGTTTTAAGATGGTAAAATTTAATTTTAAGTGCGGAAGCATAAGTGCATCTGTTTTTGACGCTTCCGGACCGATATCATGCTACCACATTGGGAAAATCCTGACCGCATTTCTACTTTAACGACCTAGCCAGATGATCAAAGGTATTTCGTATCATTTTACGCTTTATAATTTTTTGCTTTAATGTTTTATTGCTTTTTGCTTTTTGCTTATGCCTTATTATTTTTTATTTGTACAACATCTTGGGTTGCTTTGCCACGCACTTTGGCTGTGAACGTTTTTTGGCCAAAGTAATCGTCTGTTTGTAGATAAGCACTTTTGTTCGACGTGATTACAGGCTGATTAAACTTTTACGTTCGCAAGGCGTCGATAATAAAAATGCGATGTGTTCAAATCTTTATATTTTAAAATTATTAATGAATTTTGAGTTTTAAATTAATAATTATTTTGTTCGAATTTGAACAGAGCATTATTTTCGATAAGTAGTATCGAACGGCGCTGATTGAATGCAATTGGCATTGGAAGTCCAAACTGATCGTCGTACGTTCAAGTCTCGTACTTGAAATTTTTACTTTCGACATTTTTTTATGTGTTTATTTTTATTTATGAGTTTTTTTGAAAATAAGTAGCGTTATAAACCAACGTACAGGATGTTTGATTTTTGTCGTCGACGCTATCGCTTGTTCGGCCCTGGAGTTCGATAGTGGTTCCGCTTGGCGGGATTTGTATTACCACTTGAACTTCCGGCTGATTGATTTTTAGGGAGTAGTTTTCGGCGATAGCATCCAGGCCTCCGTACGGGTTTTGGTCTGCAAACACTGCAAATTTCCACCACGTTAAGGCAACGACCATCTGATTGCCGAATTTATGTTTATTTTAATAAATTGTGCTAATTATTGTTTTTTTATTGTTTTATAGTCCAGTCATATTAGAAAAAATAAAAACATTAATCGGTAAAGATCTGGATTTTGGTATACAAGCTTATTGGGGCTTCCGGATAAACATACTAAAATGCCCAATCGATACCTGTTGCGCTCGAGCCGCCATCTTGGAAAACAGGTACACTTTTTTAGTTTTTTGCCTGTATCTTGAGAACTATCAATGATATCGGAGAAATGGTTCAAATAAAAAAGATAGTTTATTAAATTTGCTACAAAATAGCTTTTATGCATTTTTTCTCTATCTCTGATACTTTAGCTGTAATTTGCCGTTTAGTTCTGAGAAAAGTCTGTTGTACGCAATAGATCGACGTGGAAGTCCTTATCACACGTCAGGGCAGCTTCGTTACCTGAAAAAATCATGAATGGATGAAAAATCATTGAATTGACTAGGAATTGTGGCAGTATTTTTCAGATATGTGAATTTTCGTATATTCTTACCAATTAAAACCGTTGCATACGACTCGTGCTAGGGGTAGAATTCACTGAAGTACCAACTTCTGACGGAGGAGGTGGATCATCGATGTCAGATTCTTCGGGATCGTCATCCTCAACTTGGCTGTGACGCGTGATCATAGGTTCGTCGTCGAGCTCTGTTTCGATGGAACCCTCTTTTTCGGAATCGAGACTTCTGTTCGAGTTGAAACACGCGATACCTTGACAATGTCCACAAATCGCTGCGCATTTTAGACCTGCTTTCCGACATCCACAAGATGAGGTACATCCCTTTTTACAATTGCATGACACTAATGTCAGTACAGAATCTGGAGCAGGAGCCTTCAGTGTTTGAACAGGTTGAAGGAAATTCTCGACTTTCTTCCAACCCCAGAGTTCGGGAGATATTTCATAACCACGCCATTTCTGGACTTGGTGGTAAACGCGAAACGAGTGCTGCTGAGCCGCTGCAGCCGTAGGCGGTAACAGTGCTAGATTTGGTTTACTCTTGTACGCGGATTTCTTGAACAATTGATAACGATGTTGGTTCAGTGACCTCTCACTAGCAGGTGCATTATAAACAGCTAAGAAGAAACGTTCCCCAGCCTGAGCGATTTCTTCGTGAGTGGAATTAGCGTTGTTGAAAATTCGTACGATGTCTTGCAAATCATCTCGCTGCTCCAACAATTTCAAACATTTTCGTTTACCTTTTCCGAAAAGACATGACGTGGTGTCACATCCACTGAAGGCATGTGCAAACAAAATCATATCCTGAAATCCTTTACGCGATTGTAGAAGATGTGAAGAGTAGATTTTTGGCTCAGTTTTTCCCTTCCCCTTCGTCGTAATAATTATATCGTTGCCGTATTTCTCTTCGAGTTTTCTCTTGACTGTACGCTCGTCGGGAACATAGCCTTCGATTAAATTGATCAATTCAGGCAATGCAAACTGGCACTCATCGCTCTTCTCAACGAAATCGTAGATGACCTCCATTGCAGTTTGGACATCGTCTATCGGCGGACGTCCAACTTTTTTGCCTGTTGCTGGATCCTTGAAAAAGTTGATATAACAGCGTTCATGATACAAAGCTTCAACCGCGACCAAGTCTGCAACAGTTTCTATCCGGTATGTTACTTCCCGACTCCATTTGTCGTTTCTTTTTCTAGCTGCCTGTAGTACGTTTTCTTTGACAAATAAGCTACCAACGTTGTGCACTATGGTACGTTTATTGACATGCTTTTTCTTCTCTCGCTCATAAAACTTCGAATCTATTATTTCTGCGCAATAGAAACACGCAGTTTTGAAATCAAAACTTGGTACAGATGACCTAAGTTTTGATTTTAGTGGCGAAGCCGGCACTGCTTGATTAGCAGATTGTTTTTTAATGAAGCAATAATGCTGTGTTCCCGAGTATATTCCTTTCTGCATGGAACATGTACCGTCACTTCACACAGTCCCTCCAATTTTTCTTTTTTGCCATCTCCTCTTCGGTCACTTGCTTTTCTAAAAGTATTCAGTCCTCTCGCCTTGACAGTGATTGTTTCTTTAATTGAAAGGTTTTCCTCACAAATAAAACATTTTTCGTTGCCAGCCATATTTAATAAAGTGGCGCAGCAGGGTGTGCACCGCGGAACGTTTCACTACGAACTGAGAACGAACATCTGCTGCTCGGGGTCTTGCCTACCTAGCGGAACCCTAAACGCGTTTTGATCTGCTAGATGCCCACCGTACAATACCCCTCCCCTTCTCTTTTGCGATTCTTCTACGTAGTAACTTGCCTAAAATACATTGTATCACTATTAGGAGCGTACGAAAATCTATAACCGCGGACGAGGGCAAAAATATAAATTATTCTACTGTTCAACGGCAAATTACAGCTAAAGTATCAGAGATAGAGAAAAAATGTATAAAAGCTATTTCGTAGCAAATTTAATAAGCTATCTTTTTTATCTGAAGCATTTCTCCGATATCATTGATAGTTCTCAAGATACAGGCGAAAAACTAAAAAAGTGGACCTTTTTTCCAAGATGGCGGCTCGAGCGCAACAGGTATCGGTTGGGCATTTTAGTATGTTTATCCGGAAGCCTCAATAAGCTTGTATACCAAAATCCAGATCTTTACCGATTAATGTTTTTATTTGTCGAAAATCGGTCTAATATGATTGGACTATTAATATTTTGGTTTTCATTGTCTTGCACTTTTAGCTGAATGTTTGACCGAGATGAATGATACGCCGCAGGTTTCGCATTTCTGCTCGATGAGATTTTGTATCTTATCACACGTTCGAATACGTGAATTTTAATGCCAATGCTAAACCTTACTTTTTTATAATTATTTTAATTAATTATATTATGTGATTATGTGTGCTTTATTGAGTTTTATTTGTGCATTTAAATTTCACTAGACAACATCAACCGGCGTTGGTCAACTGCAATGACTTTGAAATTTCTAAGCGTTTGATATGGGAGGTTGGTTGGGTAATGTTTGTCTGCTTACTGGTTCAATAACATCATGAATCAGGTAAATCTGCTAAGGTTCGTTCACCTACTGGTTTTAACATCACAAACCATCTTACCATTTTATTTTTTTCATAACTATGTACCATAACATCCGGGTACTAGTTAGTCCATCTTTACAACGGGCAAAGGCTCTGCTTTAGCCTTGGTAGCGATTTTTTGTTAGTTAAATTGTTTAACTAAATTTTTGGAATTTGTTCTTTTTTGTAAGAAGCATTCCGCTTAGCTACCACGAGCAGTAGTAGAGTCTATTTCGCAACTGTGTGTGCTCAATTATTTTTCGTTCAATTATTATTTTCTTTTAGTGTTGATTTAATGGACTAAGAGATTTCTGAAATCTGTTATTTCTTCGCTTGGCGCCCGGGCACAGTTATTTTCGCAAAGCAGATCAATTATTTTTATACGAACCCACGAACGCTTTCGAGCGACCCAGCGAGCTCCGACACTGGGTAATTCCTATGGGCTAGCTGTCTTGTACCTTCCACCTACGAGACATGACAAGCGGCGGTTGAAGCGGGAAAAGCGGCAGGTGAAGCCGAAAGCTTATGCTTTTTATAACCATTTGCCGGGTTATGGCTTTTTCTACGTTTCAACGTCATGCCGACGTTTCTCATTTGCAAATCCAATCAAAATTGAATCCAACCGTTTATGAAATTATGCAAAAAAAACCGACATGATTGCAGGTTTAATAAAAAACAATCTTCATTTAAATGATGAAGATCAGAGAAAGGTAATCAGAAATTTGGATAATACCATAGCGATACTAAATACAGGTTCCGTTGCTTTGAATATTGTTGAAGAGGTCAATGTAAAACAAAATATTGATAAACAAACTCGTTTTTTTTTCAGCAAAAAAACGAATTTCAAAGACCAATCGATTACAATTAGCAACTCCAATTGAATCAGAAAATATAAAAGAAGGGTTGATGAATAATTTACTAGAAGTCACAAACATCCACACAACATTTTTGACCACACTTATACGAAACAAAAGTGAAATTTTATTTAAAATTGTTTTTCGTTATTATTTTTTATAATAAATTAGTATTAAAAATTAATTATTTTTTCATTTTAACAAATTTAAATAACATTATCTTCAATTTGCCTATATGATTCAAAGTAAATTTGGATGAGTTTGTTCGTTCACAACCCATGCAAGTTAAGCAATCGCTCTTTTTAATTGATTCACTTTCTTTACAAGTTTCTTTTATATACCGTTTTACATTAAACTTTGATGAGAATTTTCGTCCACAAATTTCGCACATAAACCTATTAGGTTCCAAATCATCTTCAGGCAAGCAATGAAATTTTCGTTTATGTGTCGTTAGAGTAGCCACAGATCGGAATGTTTTATTACAAACGTCGCATATAATAATTTCTTGGCTTTCATTTCGTCTCATATTGCGTTTTGTTTACTTAACCAACTTGTATGGTCCGGTCTGTGAGGCCGAAGGCCGAACAATTTTGGCCTTCACGGATCTATTATGGTCCGGTCTGTGAGGCCGAAGGCCGAACAACTATGGCCTTCACGGATCTATTATGGTCGAGGCCGAAGGCCGAACAAATATGGCCTTCACGGATCTATTATTGTCCGCCCTGTGACGCCAAAGGCCGAACAACTTTGGCCTTCACGGATCTATTATGGTCCGGTCTGTGAGGCCGAAGGCCGAACAACTATGGCCTTCACGGATCTATTATGGTTCGCCCTGTGAGGCCGAAGGCCGAACAACTTGTCACCTGACTGCGCGCATCGGTCACATTTTTAAAAAATCTTGTTATTATGAGGTGTTAAACTTGTAGTAAAAATTTCGAATAGATCCGGCAAAAATTAAAAGTCAAATATTCCTTGGGAAGACATTTTTAGGTCAGAGTGTAATAGTAAAAGATTGAAACGTTAACTTAACGGACAAATTTATGTTTTGCGAATGTATAATAATCTTAATATTTTATGGGAAAGAAAGTATTCTCAAAATATTTTTATACACATCTAATAAACCATGCGGTAGATAATACGGTTTTAATAGAGTTGACGTAGCGCCTATCGACAATTCTCATCGTCGACAAGAAAGCCATCATTCAATAGCATTTCGAACCAAACGTCAATTCATGTAAATGCTTTACTATAATTTTATATAGGACTGATGGACACTTTTATGCGATCCATAAACTCGTGTTCGCTGTCGAGACAAAAAACACACACGTGCGGTCTTTCAAACCGTGTGAAACAATGCCCGTTGTTTTGTTATCTTGAACATGTGCCGACAGGCAACCAAATGTGCTAGCATTTAACATGGTAGGTATATAAATTTCGAATTATCGAAAGCGAATAAAAACTAGACAAAAACTTATTTTGCTCGACCCAGACAGGCAACAAAAAATTGTTATTCTGGATTCATGTGGTGATATATCCCCACACTTTCAATTGAAAGAAAGACAAAAGCGTGCCTTCACACTTCGGTCAACACCCAATCAGAATGCATGTCCCTTCTTTCCAAATTAATGAGACCCAATTATAAGGGCTCAAATCAATCGTTAAGTGGGAATTATTCTAATTTTAGGAAGGGAAAACACATAAAAGGAACTGCAAATTGCAATTTCAGAGAGATCCCGGGAGATTCAAAAAGAGATCCAAAGAGATTCAGAAAGATTCTGAGTGATTTTGAACAGAATCTTATACCGTCTTCTCGCATAGTGTAACGCTGTAACAGCGGAATTAAACACCAAGATCTCACATTTAATACGAGATCTTTAAATCAATAAAATTCAATTGTGCTTAAAAACTTGTGTCTTCATAACCAGGTAAAATTATCGAACATTTAATGCCAATTGTTTATAACGTTTTAATAATATCAAGAGATCGTGAAGTATTATCGAACATTTACCGCTAATTGTTTATAACTTTTAATAATATCAAGAGATCGTGAAGTATTTACCGAACATTTATCGCCAATTGTTTATAACTTTTAATCATATCGAGTTATTTCAATTAAATTATTGAACTTTAGTCTCGCACTATTTGCCGTTTAGATGCAATTACGTTGCATTTCTTTTTATCGGTATAATATAAAACAGGTGTTGCATTGCGAATATATTTGTGCATTCCAGTAGTTTTTCTTATCGAACACCACATTTACGTTTCTTATTTACACAGTGCCGGCTTTAACTAATTGTAACTTCGCGGATAATTATTCCAGTGAATTATTTCGTACGGAACCCCCTATTTATCGCGATACGGAGTGCGTAAATCACCCTGTCATTTCACCACCTTCCGATTTGAAGAGGTTTTGGAAGCTGGTTATTGCACCGACTTCCTGGTATGGTTTGAGACATCGTATTCAGCTCCATTCTGCATTCCGAGGACGATTCTCACTCTGGGAGGACCCGCCAACAACTTAACTAGAGGTCGAACCCCAACAACTAAACTAAGTAAGAAACCTTTATATTTTTAAGATTTGTGATGTTAAGTGGTCACCTTGGCCACAGGTTATGTTTATTAACATTCAGTTCCAACCCTGGAAGCCGATCGCAACCCTTTTGTACATCTTTTGTGTTAATTAATGTTAGTGTCTATTATTAACGTAACTTTTACTGCGCCATTCGAGCGTTCATATTTGAACCAGCAATTTAACGTAATATTTTAAGTTTAGCATTGCAGCTAAAGTTTGTTTTTCCCGTTGTTGGGAATTTTGGTAATCAATTGCATTGATTAATTTTCATGATCAATTTTATGAATCATAGTTTTAGATGTTATCGAGTTGCACTTGAGTAACTATTTTTGTGGAGTGCAGTATTCAATACGCCCCCCCTTTTACGTATGAACTTTCTGGGTCATACTTTGCAAATTAACAGCTTGTATTTTTGTAACAGTAATCGTTTTACGAATATTAATTTTGCAACGGAAACCACACTGAAAGGTTCCGTCAACTGTACATATTTATTTTTATACGATACATGTAAATTTGATAGTATCTTGTGTAAATTTTGTCAATTCCCCCCTGATATTATTTTATTCATTACATTTTTGTTATTTCCCAACTGTGTGTTTTATTATTATTGTGTTAATGTTTATTTAGCTATTTCCACCAACGGAAAGTTCGCCTCCTGTAAAGGTAAGGTCATTGAGCGAGGCTTTTCCGGAGTGAGAATTCGCCGTAAGATCATCAAGTTGTCGCGTACCAGCTTGGAAGGTGTGATAACCAGTCCCCTTCAAAAAGATTCATTTCTTCGTATGCGTGGCGCCCATTTAAACTCCCTCGTGTATATTAGCCCCACCGATTTTGACTTACCTCCCCCCCCCCCCGTGTAAATTATTCACACCGATTTTGACAATTTTTAGAATCGCGATCGAGGATTGCCCGGTCGTCGATTGGAAACACACGCTTCGCGACGTGCCGTCACACGACCTTTTTTATTCCTTTCACCAACCCACCCCTTCGCGACTTCGAGCTAGTCACACTTTATATACCTGTTGGAAAGGTGTCGTGGATGCGAAACGTGTCGTTACAAACTATGGCCTTCACCGATCTATTATGGTCTTCCCCCTGTGAGGCCGAAGGCCGAACAACTATGGCCTTCGCGGATCTATCATGGTCCTCTCTCTGTGAGGCCGAATGCCGAACAACTATGGCCTTCTCGGATCTATTATGGTCCTCCCCCTGTGAGGCCAAAGGCCGAACAACTATGGCCTTCTCGGATCTATTCTGGGTCTAGATGGCTAAGGGCGGCGGATGCCGCCCGTGCCAGCTAGTAATATATAAAAATAATACCTACATTACCTGTCTAAATTAAAAATTATTAAAATATAAAAAATATTATTACTTAACCTCAGTAATAATTAGTGTTATTACGAAAAATGAGAAACGTCAAAATTTATAACGTTTCTCATTTTGCCTAATAACTCTGTAAGATACAACTTTTGAATTTGAACTTCGCGCCAATGTCCTCTCCAGAAAAACGCCATCTATTGAGAACTAACAAAGTTCAAATCTAAAATCACACTTCTTCGACGACACGGAAAATAACTTGCACCACCACGTTGTGAAATACCTACGATCGCCATCTAGTAACCAAACTCTTTCTTCCGGTGTACAAAACATAGTGTCAAAAACAACTGTAACAAAAACAAATGATCGCTCCGAATGAGAGACGAACATTAAACTTCCAACACAAATAAAACTACCATATTTTGGGCAATGTGAATTCTTTTATTATCTTTAATTTTCTTGTTTGAGGAATATAACCTGAAGCAATGATTTACCTAAATCATGACCTAATAAATCTGTAGATTTAATTACCCTGAAAGTCGATTTGTTTTAAATCGCTTTATGTTATTTGATAACTTTTAAATTACTTGTTTGGATTCAATCCTTTGGATTGTTATAAACTGTTCTTCATGTACTTGGTACATTTTATGAAGATTTTCTAAAGCTATTATGTGTTTTGTTTTAACACTAGCGGTAAATGGAAAAATACCTTTTAATCTACATTTAAATAACCACCCTTGAATTACAATTTACTACCTAATTAATTGTAACTTATTTAAACTCAGTTGAAACAATTATTTATATTTGGCTTGCTGGTTTAAATCAAAATTCAGTGAAGATCAAGGAATCCTTCGTTGGTTTTTATAGTGGCTAAAATATTATATATCTTGCCGGGCCCAACGTTCTTCTAGAAAACCTGAGAGTTACAGCTGTTTAAATACAAATTAAAATCACAACCTAATTCAGCCAAGTTCAACCACCCTGTATTTGAATAATAATGATACCTAATTTACCAATCTTAAAACCCAGATCTACGAGTAGTGCCTTCCTTTAAGGAATCTCGATAATCCATTCATGCGCGTCCCTATTACCACAACTTAAATGAATACAAGTCTTTGGGAACGGTTTAATGTAAAACTTGCTTTTATGTTTGCCTTACGTGGCACTGTAGTACTGTGTAATTTATCTTCCAGCCTACCACGGAGTTTTGGGTTCATTCATACAAGAGTCTTCGGAAAGCTAAATTGTACTTAAGAAACCGAAACCAAAACCTTGTATTACATAAGTCAATCATTTACCAAGATAAAGCTTTGTTGACTGATCGTACCATCTTTTAAACCGTTGTGAGCGATTTAATCAATGACTGAAATCATCTAACTAATCTTCATAATCATAAACAATAAGTAACCACATCGACGAAACACCCTGTATATGATAATAAATTAATTTACTAGTTGAGTATCTATTTTAACCAATAAAACCTTTCATTTATAAATTCAATCTGATTTGAATTTATGAACATCCTGTATATGAATAATGATTGTATTTACTTTGTAATTTCATACGTTGCTTTTATAAATGTTATTCTTAGCATTTCAAAGAATCTTATCTTTGTGCTGTGATGTAACCTTGCAGCCACCCACATTCCTGATTGAACAAAGAATGCATCTATGAGTTTATGACCTAACACATTGTAATAAATTTTTACCGCGAAATAAATATATTCTATAAATAAAATTAGTTATCTTTACCTAATAATTTAATACACGTGATGTGTATTATTAAAATGATTTTAATGTAAGACATTAAAATAAACTTTCATCAAAGTTTGTTGTAATAATTTGAAACCCCTAAACTAATATTAAAATCAAATCAATCAACCTCTTTACATTGCCAAAATAGATAGAACAATTAACATTTAATTATAATTTTTATATACCTGGATTTAAACACAAAACACAAAGAATTTATAATAATTCAAAATAACGTGCCCGCTACGTTGAACGTAAACCAACCAAGTGAAGTCACCCGTTCCCCTCCTACAAAACTTTTACCGCGGCTCTCTTGATAAAGAAATATAGGTGTCGCTAAAAAAATGTACTATTTAAAATGAAATATAAAGGGCTACTAAAATATTCTAACTTAAAACAGCGGTAAATTTGAAATTTCAAAATTGCAATATTACAACACGAATGACTATTATTCTAGCGCGTGCGTATAAAATTGCTCATTTTACTTCACAATTACTGCGGCGAGACAGTCGTCCAAAAAGGGTAGTAAGCGTTTCTTAATGCACTCCTTTATATAAATTTCGGCATTTATACTGCCCATTGTAACAAAGGGTGCGGATTTATGACCACATGCCAAACCAGGTATTTTTTCGGGAATTTCGATAATTTTTTAGATTAAAATTTTTCTTCAACTTCCCCTCGTCGTTTGGAAACATAAAATTCCTGTCCCGGAAGCTGTTTAAAATCTGCTTTGCAGTAGGTTTCATCGTCCAGTACCACACATGAATGTTTACACAAACAATTTTCGTATAATTTACGAGCTCTGGTTTTAGCCCGTGATTCTTGCTCAGCTGAACGATTTGCCACTGTTTGAACTTTAAAACTTCGTAGTCCAGCATTAGTTTTCACACGTTGCACAGTGGTGTGTGATGTACCCATTTTGTCCGCAACATCCCTTAGTGAAATGTTAGGATTCTTCCTAAATTCCGCGATTACCTTTTTAGCCAGTTTTTTATCCACTGGACCTTTTTTACGACCGGATCCACTTTTCCTTTTTACACTAGCTTGTTTTTTAAACCTTGCCACAACACGTTGCACAGTAGATTTCGGCAAATTTAATAAATTTGCTAATTGCCGGTGCGACAATCAGCCCAATCAGCCCAACTATGTATCCAAAATGTTAAATATAACGTGCCCGTTAAGTCAAGGTTATCCAACTTGTTATGTTATTTATGAAATTCTTACTACGTATCCGATAACTAAACGTCTAACGTTATATTCTTCTATGTTATATTCTTATAACGGGTAAATTATAGTGGTCTGTTAAGAGTAGCTGTTTAGTATAACATCAGCCGTAGTGCAGACGGAATTATTGACATGTTCATTACGAATGATATAGTGCGATTACAACAAAGGCATTTTAAATCACTTTTTTTGTAAATAATAATAATTAATTTTGATGTGTTGTTTTAATTCCTAAATTGTAAATGTTGCAAAGATTTTTAAATTATTAATTTTGTTCGATACTTTGCGCTTTGATTGAACTTGTATGTTTTATTCCAAGTGTGAATGATCTTAATGGCTTATAAGTATTTTTATTTCTTCGAGTAAGTGCAAAGACACACATATAAACAATCCAACTCGACAAAGATGAATTATAATAATAATTATAATTAACTTTTCATTTTACTTGTAGACATGAATTAAAGTTGCGGCGGCGAGCTATAAGAGTCACCACAGATCCCTTTCAGCTACCAACTCCAAAAATGTTTTCCAAAATTTCCAAGAAAATATTTCATTTGGCAAGCAATTTGTACCTGTGGGTTAAAATCGAAACCATTTATAACTACAGGTACAGTTAATACAGAAATATATTTAAATGAATGCCTTAGGAAACGATTACTGCCTTTCCTGGGGTCGCATAACACCCCACCTTATGAAAACAATACAATAAACATTTACCTAAATATGCAAATCCACCGACCTGTGAAATCAAAAAGTGCGAAAATTTTATACTACTACGTAAAAATTTAAATTCTTATTATTTTTTGTGTAAAACAATATTGTAAATACGTAGTCAATAAAAAAAATTAAAACACAAAAGTTTTATCTGTTTTCATTTATTTAATACGAATATAAAGTGGTCGGGTTTTCTTCTAGGACGGTCTTTATTAATTATAACTGAGCAGAAATGCAAACTTTTCGTTTATGTCTTTATCAGTTTTGTCTTGAAAATGTGTTTTCTTTGTTACTCATATATAATGTAAGTAACGCTGTCTCAATTTAAACGATAACTCCCGATCATCTCGTGTTATAATAACATGTATATAAATATAACGTATATCCGTTAACGATAAACGTTATGATGAGATACATGGTATCAGGTTTGGACAAATCTGTTATGATACATGTTAAACTTAACCATATCTGTTAATATAACGCCAACAGTTAAAAATAACGATAAAGATACGTAGTTGGACTGAATTGCGGATTGTCAACATGCCCGGAAATAATTCGTTTATGTTTAGTTACTTGTGCGCTCTCCATTTCGTTACTTGTTAAAGACTGAAATGCAACTGAAGTAGGTATACTTTAGAAGACCCTTTTTGTACATACAGTAATAAAATTTTAGTGGTTTAGCCATAAATTACCGTTTAAACCATAAAGCAAAGTGTCCCATTTTTTTCTGCTCCAGTCTACTAAAACAATAGGTTCAATAAGAAATATTTTAATATTCACTAATAATATTACATAAGGAAAAAATCAAAACAAGCCATTAAAAATTGGTTCATAGTAAGTTGGAATAATGTTAGATGTTAACAAAGTTTGTAAATCCCTTTTTTTATTTTCACTGGGAATTTTTTAATTATATGCGGGTTTTCTGATGGTCCCATTTAGACTCTTAACTCTAGAAGAACCTCCAGTTCCCACGGTTCTACTTCGAGCTTGTTCCCAAGTCGTCTGTTTGTAGCTATGTATGTAGAAGTATATGTCGCTTTCTTTCACAAATTTTACGACTTTTATATCTGACCGTAATCTGACCACCTTCTATATTTTTCTGGCATTTGAAACCAATTTCATTATTCAACGATTTCAAATCTATAAAGTCGTAATAACTCATTTCTTTGACGACAAAAGGATTTCCAGTTTTGTTTAATTCCTCATTACGGCCACTAATTTATCAGGTACGTATCTAGGTCCTGATTTCTTAACTCTCTTCATATATTTCTCTATAATACTATGAATAGTGTCGCCATCATTTTGTGTATGCCCACGAATGAGGAATTTATGTGTAATAGAGTTTATTTGTAACGTCTCCACTGCGGTATAAATACATGGAAAAATGAATCTGCAAAAGAAATTATTATTAGACGTAGGTATGTATAACATCAACAAGTTAGTTATTGGTACGACAATATTGCAGAATGTGCGCTATACCTGTTCTTTTGTTGTCCACAACAATTATCAGAATAGAACACTATGTCACTACCAGGACGAGAACTGGCGACGTCTTCAATAAAACCTAGGACACAGGATCCTATTTCCACAGCATCCCTCTGCCCTATTCCTTCATGCCAAAAATTAAAAACCGTGTGGCCGTTGTTTATTTCTGATATCTGCAATAAAAAATTGTGAAAAATGTTAGTGATTTACACATAGGTCACACATATTGAATTACTTTTAACTATCGTGAAATTTAAAACAATTCAATCTTGTTTTGTAAAAAAAAAGCCGAAAATTAACCCATAGCAGTAGAACTGCTTGTAAATCGTATGTCGCTAAAACTATGTTGGAACCTATTTCATTTGCTTTTACCCTATCGACAGCCTTCTCAGCTCGACTTAATTTCTTTTTATCCTGGTGTAACTGATAATCGTTTTCTAATTTTTCCTTTTCAATTATAATCCGCTGCAGGTTTACCCATACTGGTTTGCTCTTTTGGATAGTGTCTACGCATTTCAGTGATGGACAATACCCATCAATAAATTCTCTAGAAGTGTTAGCTCTTTGATAGTGGCCTTCCACACGAGGGATAGCATCGATGTGTGCTAGTACGTCCTGATCGGTTTTCGAATGTTTTCCATGTCGTCCTCGTTTATCTTCAGCTACAATCCCTGAAACACTGGCTCTCGACTTGATTACAGTGCACATTGTCCTTTCTGTTATGCCAAACGTGTTGAGATACGAATTCTCTTTCCATTATCCATCAGGTAAAACCCACCAGTTCTGTTTTTTGGTTCCTGATGTGCCATGCAGAGTCGACGGTATTTGACTTGTAGAGACTTTATAAATGAAGCTAGTTAATCACGCTGCCGTTGTAACGACGCCAGAATCCAGTACTTATTGAAGAGTTCAGTTCTGGAATCGTCCGATAATTTTGACGAGCACTTTAGTAAGCACCTATCTAAGTGTGACAACCCGCTTTAAGTTCTTAATTATTTATATACCGACTACGAAATTGTAACACATAAAGACGAATTATCAATGAAAGTAAATGAATGTAAATGTTAAATCATGTTACGTATAAATTAAGTTATAATTATTAATCATTAGAATGATTAATTTGTCCATAATTAATTAAACATATTAATTAAACAAGTTAATAAAATAATAAGCGATTACACTTAATGAAGATTTAAATTAGAGTTAATTTAAATCTTCATCTGAAAACTCTAGTACGCCTATGGTAAGAATCGATGTAATAACTTAACAAATGAATACTTGTAATGCTGTAATAAAAATCTTTCCCACATCTTGGGCAAAAGTTATTACAGGGATTTGACGCCTGGGTGGTCAAAGTATTTTAAACAAAGACTAGATAAGGAAACAATAAAATAAAGGGATCGGACATTAGTCTAAACCAAAAATAAAAGAATTGATTATTATCTTACCCTGGGAAGATAGAAAAGTTTCAATATAATAACAGAAAATACAGAATTTTAAAACCAACGGTCAATTAGTGCAATATTAAGAATGACATTTATCGCAAATAATGGCTCACCTTAAATATAAAAACATAGAAATACAAAGCTTTTAGGGTGCAGGTGCAAACCCTCTTCGTTTAAAATAAATTTACTTAGAAACGATAAAAATAGTTTGTGTTCTCAAAAGACACTCCGGGTAAAAATTGAAATAGCCTCTACCACAAGTTCAAGGAGTGGGATTCCATATGTTAAATTACATATCCAACCCCACTCAAATAAAACTCATCAAGTCAATAAATAGGGATGAAAGATCAAAAATCTTCAGTTCTACTAGAAGGAGTCTTCTAGAAACAGTCTTCTATTTGAGAGCGAGTCTGCTTGAAAAGAACTGTTCGGGAGTTCATAAAATCGTTCGTCTATTAATTCAAGTAATTCAATTAAGTTTTAATTCAATCAAATCAATTATCAACTTAGTGTTAATTCAAGCTAACTATTAAACTTAGCTCTTTTAGAAGTTCTCATATTTGTTTTAAAAGTAATAAAAATTAATTTCATTAAACTAAATTTTGAAGTATTCAAATAAAGTATTCGCGAGTTTTGTGATTTTAATAATAAAATTCAAAGTTAAGTATTTATTCAACCTTCAAAGAAACATCCGCTCAAGGGTCCTATTTTCACTTTCAACGGAAGGGTAAAGAAGAGAAAGTAAAGGTATATATATATATTGTAAATCCATAACGGTAAAATTGCAAAAAGATTATTTTTTATTTTATTGTCTCTCGTCTTAATTAATGCTTTATCTAATTTAGTAATTTAGTTTTATTTCATAAATTTTATATAATTGTAAACTTCTTTTCTTTTGAATGTTTTATATTTAATAAATCATCTAATTATAAATTAAATCTTTTCTTATAAACATCTGTGTTTATACTGGTGTGAATGTTGTTTGTCATAAAATTTCCTACATCTCTGAGGAATCGACCGTATTACCACGACTACTAAGAATAAAGTAAGTAATTTTGAGTTTTGAGTTTTCGACTCACTTATTAATTTCGATTAATAAGAAAATAGGAGACTCTGGTGGCAGCGATACTAGCAAGAAAGGGGTTAATTTAATTTAACCCATACGTACACTTGCACATAAGCAAGGTGGTCCTATTGCCTTTTCTTTAACAATTTTTCCCGTTCTTGGAGTGTAACTTTTTCCTGAGTTCTTTAACAATCTGGCCTTCGTTTTTTTTTCATTGTTCAGGATGGTGCAACCTTTTTTCCCCTTTCTTACTAGGGAAGCGTTTGTTTGAGAATTGCTCCGCTACGCTCCGGTCGCGTTCGGAATATTCTCTCGCTTATTCCGTAAAGATTATGTTTCTGTTGCTTATACGTAAATAACTATTACTCGTATAAGGTTTATATTAGTTCATTGAGATTATTCTTATCTGTAGCTATATGTAAGATAAAAATTATATATTTTGCAATAAAATATTATTTACTAGAATATCTAGAAAGATACAAACCGCATCTGTTGTTTTGAAATTAAATTGGAAGAATAACAATAAAAATGAGTTGTGGTAAGTTTAATTATTTTAATAAAACTTTATTGCTTCTTTTTACATCAAAATCTTATTTTTAATAAGTTGTGTAGAGATATAACAGATCCGTTTCACTCTAAGCTGAATATCTTAATATAATAGTGATTACGTTACGAAACTTTTCTAATACGGTTCTTATCCTGGTTATCCGATTATTTTAATTTTAAGGAAAAATAAATTGACCTATCATTATTAAAGCAAACGAAATTGCGCTAATAAAAATAGTAACTTCAAAAATAAAAATACTTTCGTACTTGGCATATGGATCCTCAATTGGGTCACGAATAAAGATCCGAAAAGTTCCACCTGCGCGAGGGATGAAGCACCACTTCTTTGTGAAAAATCACCCTCAATGAAAATTCTTTCTTTATTATTAGTTCTATGTTAAAAGGGTTATGTTGATTATTCGGTTAATCCTCGCCCAATTTAGACGGAAATAAATTTTATAATTTTGAAATTAGGTATGCTTACACACTTTATGTATACTCCTCTCTCGGGGGACGTTTCATCACATAAAATTAAAAAAAGCGCACCCGAAACAAATTTTTAAATAAAATTTATATAACTGGGTTTAATATAAGTTATTTTTAGTATAGATTGAAAGTGGAAGATGCATGGATAAATTGCGTAAATAACTACCAAACAGTTTTTCGAACACTTCATGTTTTTCGCACACTCTTAACGTGAATTATAAATATTTTCGTTCCCATTATTTTTTTCGTCCGACTAACGGTTCCAAAAAAACATAAGAAAATCCAATGTCAATTCCGCAATGGAGGACGAGTTATCGCAAAAAAGGGAATGTTTCATTAACCACAGAGATGGGAGCTTTTCGGGTATCCTTATTCCTGATCTTATTGAAAGAGCGAATGCTAAATTTAAAAGCTTGTGGGATTTTTGATGAATAAAAAATCACACAATAAACAATTAACAATATATTTTTATAACGTCGGAAATTAATTACAAATTGGTAATAATAATTAAACAAAACTTTTTCCTGGCACCACTGATCAATTCCAACTGCTTGCCGTATGACTGGTTGCCAACTTCAAGGTGTTGGCACCGGGAACTTTTAACTTGAAGATTAAAAATTGAAATTCAGGGTCGCCACACTACTCCCCTTCGAGTGATGAAGTCACGACAAACCTTGCGGGTAACTTGATTCGTCTTCCCGATCTTGATGTTGAATCGTCGGGTTGGAGACGTTGGTCTTGAAAGGTGACCTTTTTGGTTCCGGCTGTTTTGGTCGTGATGTTTTTTAGTGCTGTGGGACTTGGTAGTTGGAGGTTGTTTGGCTCATCGTCTGTCTCTTCGGTAAACGCTGCTTTTAATCTATTAATAGCGATCTCCTGGTTTTTTCCTTTTATTTCCAAAATGAATGTGGCGTTCTTACGTTCCATAACTTTAAATGGGCCATCATACGGTGGTGTTAACGGCGGTGTAACGGCGTCGTTCCGAACAAAAACATATTTGCAATCTTTTAGTTCTTTTTGTATAAATGTTGGTCGTTTTGAATCGTGATTTGTAGCTTGCGTCGGTTTTAAATTTCCCATCATGTTTTTAAATTTGATGACGAATTCGTTTTGAGGCGAGTTATCTACGTATTCGAAAAATTCGCCTGGCAATCTTAACGTAGTACCGTATGTTAATTCTGCCGGTGTTGCGCCAATGTCCTCTTTTATTGTTGAGCGATATCCTAATAAAATTGTCGGTATTACGTCGACCCAATTGTTGGTACGATGGCATTTAATTGCGGCTTTGATTGTTCTGTGGAATCTCTCAATCATACCGTTTGCTTCTGGGTGATAGGCTGTGGTTCTTAAATGTTTTATACCCAGAATTCTAGTTAATTCGTTGAACAAATTTGATTCAAATTGTCTTCCTCTATCGGTCGTAATCTTAAGTGGAATACCAAACCTCGAGACCCATCCACTAATTAAGGCTTTCGCGACGGTTTCAGCGGTGATGTCTTGAATAGGTATAATTTCGGGCCAACGGGTGAACCTATCAATGCAAGTTAAACAATAGGTGAATCCTTGAGATGTTGGGAGCGGCCCTACCAAATCGATATTGACATGACTAAACCTCTCGTCTGGAACCAGAAAACTCGTAATCGGTGTTTTATTATGTCGATATGCCTTGGATCTTTGACATGCAATACAGTTTTTTGCCATTTTATTACAATCTTTTCGAATAGAAGGCCAGACAAATCTGTCAGTGATTGATTTAGTCGAAGATTTTATGCCTGGGTGTGATAAATTGTGGATCTGATTGAAAACGGTTTGTCGGAACGATTCGGTTACATAAGGTCTCAATCTACCGGTGGATACATCGCAATAAATTTGTTTCTTGACGTTCGGCACTGTGCACAATCTTAATTGTAATAATGTTTTTAAGTTTTTGCAGTTTAAATATGTTTGTAATTCTTTATCGCGTTCTTGTTGTTTGGCCAAAAATTCGTAATCCACCACATTTTGCCTTTCATCAATTGTTTCGACTCGTGATAACATATCTGCTATTATATTTTCGGAACCAGGAACATGTCGGATACTTGTTGAAAATTGACTGATATAATCTATTTGTCGTAATTGACGATGTGAAGCTTGATCCGTTTTTTGTCGAACATGAATATCAACGGTTTGTGATCGGTAATCGGTATATATCGTGAAAAACCTGCCTTCTAACGATGTTCGAAAATGTTTTACCGCTTGATATACTCCCAATAGTTCCCTGTCGTAGGTGCTATAGCGCTTTTGCGTTTCCGTAAGACGTTTCGAGTAAAAACCTAACGGCTGTAATTTTCCTTTTGTCAGTTGATGTAGTGCCGCTCCAACAGAACTGTCTGAAGCATCCACGTATAAACATACTTCAGCATCGACGGAAGGGTGTGCTAACAATACGGCATTCGATAATTCTTCCTTACATTTTTCGAAAGCAACCAAAGCATCGTTATTCCAGGTGATTACCGTATTATCATTTTTCTTATTTCCTGTTAATAATTTTTGTAGTATACCTTGGGATATCACTGCGTGCGGGATACATCGTTTATAAAAATTGATTGAAGCTAGGAATCTTCTTAACTCTTTTGCTACCTTGGGTTGTGGAAAATTTTTTATAACTTCAATTTTTTCGGGCAATGGAAGTATTCCATCTTTGTTAATAACGTGCCCTAAAAAATTAATTTCTTTTTTAAAAAATTCGCACTTTGATACGTTAATTTTTAAACCATACTCCCGTAATCTTTGGAATACCAGTCGTATATGCTTCGAGTGTTCATCTAGATTCTTTGACGTAATTACGATATCATCGATGTACTTAAAAACTAAATTGAGGCCTTTAACTACTTGATCGATAAGACGTTGAAATGTCTGTGCTGCGTTTCGTAATCCAAACGTCATTACGGCAAATTCAAACAGTCCAAAGGGTGTAATTATTGCTGTTTTCGGTATGTCGTTTTTGTGTACGGGTATCTGATGATATGCTTTCGTTAGATCTATTTTCGTAAAAATTTGTGAGTCTGATATATTTAGAGTAGCATCTTGGATATATGGGACTGGGTATCTGTCAGGTATGGTTACTGCATTCAATCTCCGATAGTCTCCGCATGGACGCCAATCGCCGTTCTTCTTTAACACCATATGCAGTGGACTGGCCCAGGGGGAATTAGACGGACGACAAATACCTAGTTGTACCATGTGCTCGAACTCTTCTTTTGCTATTTTGTATTTGTCAGGAGGTAATCTTCGTGGTTTTGCAAAAACCGGTGGTCCATGCGTTTCTATGTGGTGGAATACGCTTGAGTTGATTTTTGAATTGACCGTCACGTTGGCTTGAGTTAGATCACTGAATTCTTGGAGCAATTGTCCGTGTTCGGAACCGATGGGGAATGAGGTAATGTTGACTTCGGAATTGTAAACTGTTTCGATTTCTCCCGTAATTTTTAATTGGGTATTCTTGTCCATAACTTTTTTGTTGCTTAAATCTACCAACAACTGGAACTTCTTTAAAAAATCTGCTCCTATTATTGGTTTTGTTACATCTGTAATAACAAAAGGCCATGCAAAGTTTCGACGGAGACCAAGGTTTAACGTTAATAAACTTTGGCCGTACGTTGATATTGTAGAACCATTTGCGGCGTACAGTTTGGTATCGTTGAGTTTATGTTTCTTATCTAGTGGTGTTGGGGGTATCAACGAAAGATCCGATCCAGTGTCTACTAAAAATTTCATGTTTAATTTTCGATCGAATATAAACAAGCGGCTGGATTGTGTGCGCAATACCTCATCTGTCGCTAGGGATGAGTATTGCTCCGCTAGTTTTTTTGGTTCTTGGTATTAAACTTACACCAATCCGTACATTTCCTTGCGTTAGCCTTAAATTTAAAATGATACCAACATATATCGTACGTTTTTTGTGTCGATGGGCTCCGGTTTCTTGATGAACTGCGATTTCTTGAAGGCGATCTGCTACGTTCGAATCTGGTCGCCAGGATTTCCACTTGTTTGGTCAGGGCATCGACTTGCTTTGATAAATTATCGCTGTTATTTGTGTTTTGTGGTGTTGCTGCGATGGCGAATGTTTCAAATTTTGCCATTTCCATGATTTTGTCAGCTGCCTGTGCTTTGTTTTTTAATCCGGTTTCTAGGCAACTAATGATCGATCTTATAGTTTCCGGTAGTTTGCTAAGCCACAGCGATTCTAAAACTGATTCCGTCATGAACGATCCGTTCAAGTCCTTCATCTTTCGAAGAAGTGAGGAGGGTTTACTGTCACCTAGGTCTATGCCTTGTAATAGTTTTTTGAGCTTCTTCTCTTGTGAGTCAACGTATTCGTTTATCAATTGTATTTTCACAGCTTCATATTTTTGGTCCTGTGGTGGGTTTCTTATTATGTCAGCCACTATGTCGAGGTATCGGGAGTCTAATGAAGCTATTATGGTATCGAATTTAGTTTGATCCGCCTTGATTCCATTATTTCGAAACTGGGCTTCCACTTGGTGGAACCACAGGTCGGGTTTTGTTGGGTGAAACGGAGGCACTTTGGTGGAAATTTTGTTTGTTTCGAAATGGGTGTGCTCTTGTAGTACCGAATTCTGTGTTTGTGAGGTTTGCTGTTGTTGTGTCCTTAATTCTGTGACTTGAATAAGCAAATCCTGAATTCTTCGTTCCATATCTGTTATTGATGGTTGATTATTTTCGGAATTGTTGCCTGGTTCGTTGGTGTTCGACATTTTCGGTTGCACGTGGTTGGTTTGCCAATTCCGACAAAAAAAACGACAATATAATTTACTGTAAAATTGGATATGCTCACGTTTGTTCCTCTGTATTGATGTTGCAACGGTGATTTCAACGGTGGGGTCACCAGTGTGGGATTTTTTATGAATAAAAAATCACACAATAAACAATTAACAATATATTTTTATAACGTCGGAAACGGGGGGTGAATCACTGGGTTTGAAAATGTACACTATACTGCTATAAATACTGCCTAAGGCTGCATGCAGATTGATAAAGCAAAACTTTTGTTGCATTAAAAAGCTTTTTGTTTAATCATGAAACTTATTGCTTGATCTGAAAACAACTTTTTTGCTTTGATCAGTTTGTTTTCAGATCAAGCAAAACGTTTTAAGACAAAATAAAACACTGTAAGACAAAACAAAACATTTGTTTTTAGATAAAACAAAATGATTTGTCTTAAAACGTTTTGCTTTATCAGTCCGCATGCAGCTTTATACTGGCGATACTGCCTGTACTGCTACTTAAGTGTACACTATACTGCCACAGTGATTCACCCCCCGGTCGGAAATTAATTACAAATTGGTAATAATAATTAAACAAAACTTTTTCCTGGCACCACTGATCAATTCCAACTGCTTGCCGTATGACTGGTTGCCAACTTCAAGGTGTTGGCACCGGGAACTTTTAACTTGAAGATTAAAAATTGAAATTCAGGGTCGCCACAAGCTTCATAAATTATTTCTCCTATTTGTCTTACTTATGACTATGTAATTTACGTGTACTTATTCGACGAAAATGTAATTCAAAACGCATTTATATAATTTAACCCTGTGTGACAGGATTTCCTTGAAAAGGTTGACAAGTGAAAAAGCACCGGTGGGGGGGGTCATAAAAAAGTGAAATTTGTAGAAATACGATATTAAAAACGAAGTAGCAAGAAATGATAACACCAAAAAAAGTAATAATAATCACTGCTTGCTTATTTATTTTAATTACAATCAAATTTACATTTGCTCAATTGCTAACAAACTCGAAACGTGATGTGACCACCATAGATCAATTTATTATCATAGATTTCAAAGCAAAAATTCAAAACAGCAGTAAAAATATGCAGATTATACTAAAATTATTTACATAACTTATTTATTAAAATTTTATTATCCTACAATAGGTTTTGGACGTGTTTTAAAAATCAATTTTCTTTTTACAATAGATTTTACTACATATTCTGTATTTTGATCTAAACTCTTTTTCTCAAGCAAAGCAAAAGGTTTACTCAACTCCATTTCTTTCCCGAACATTAAATGGTGACCAATAATTAAAATAGGATTACCACTTTTAGTGAAATGTAGATCACCAATAAATTGACCTTCGAAATCCAATTCTGCATGCGACTTTAGATCACCTTGAAGTTCAATTACAGCCCAATCTTGAGGTAAATCGTTCCCAGGTCTAAAATAATTTTGTTGTTTACACACCGAAACAATATTATTTACATAGATAAATTAAAGTGTTACATTGTTACGTGAATGGGTAAACTCAATGTGTACTTATTCTTAATTAATTACAATTCAATTAAAAAAGGATATCCCTAGAAAGCTCAAGGGAGTGTTGTAACTTGTAGATTAAGAAACAAAAAACATACAATCAATTCGTCCTTTAAAGAAATCTTGGGAAATCATAATAAAAATATTACCACAATTATTATAAATTTTGTATAGAAACTCGACAAATTTCACAAAATATTAATTTTAAGGTTAAGTTAGGTATTTAATATTTAAAAATAATTACTTACACTTTAACTACAATTGGCATTATTTTCCTTGATATATTAACCTTTCTTTTAAATTATATTATGGACTATAATAACAAATTTTGAAAATATCGATTTATTTTCATATCTGCATTCCTAACAATGTAGGGAGTGGCTAGTGCACGGTCCGACCGCGCAGTACATTTTCGTTTGGGATCGGTCCGACCGTTCAATAATATTTCATTCGAGAACGGTCTGACCCCGCAAACTCAATTGTGTCTGCTCTGTACCTATAACAATATTCGGAAAAATTTTAAACCATTTTTAACTTTCTTCTGCTTATTGCATTTAGCAATAATTATAAAAAACCAACTAAAATTAACAGAAACAAGTGTGCAATTATAATTATATTAATTCAAAATGTATATTCATCGTAAATATTATTTAATAAATCTATTCCTTCCTTTCTTCATCAGCTTGATGTTCTTTCGAACATGTTCACTCCTGGACTATAGCCTCTCTCCCATGAGGGAGAGGTTCAGGCCATACCTTACCACGCATTACCACGAGTTCTTTTTAAATTAGGAACCTCGCGGTTACCCAACTAATTTCAAACCGTGAGCAACCTTGCTGGACTCTCGGGATCTATTGACCACGGGCGTTTGCATTTTGTTTAGAAGCAAATTTTGTGGAAAAAACCAAACACTAAGTTAAAAAAAAATTGGGTGACACTGTAAAATATGATGGTGCTTTCACTATGATGTACAATGGTGTTGAAAATTTCGAGTTTTATTGATACCATAATGGATAAGCATAAATATTGCCGTGATAAGCGAACAAAAATTTAATTTGTAAAGCGGGGAAAAACTCTTTTTTTTACTGCTCCGGCTAGCTTTTGTGGGCATGATAATGGTTCTATGATTTGTAGTGAAAACACCTCATCGGTTCGCTAATTATTGCAACCTATTCAAATTTACCTTATCTTCTCGAGTATCTAAATTGACTCGTACCTATTATGCTGCATTTACTTTAAGCAAAAACTCAAGTAAATCTCCTCTTTAAAGACATCAATCTCTTCATTTATTTACACATAAATCAAAAAATCATTAAGAAACAAAATCATATTTACAAAAATAAACAAATTAAGTGTACAAATATCATAGAGTTCAAATATCCTAGCTATCCCCCGATTATTAATTCGCACTAAGTCAATTTTTAATATTATTTTTAAACAGTTTAAATAAGGCGAGCACAGTTTATCTTACCACAAATTGTCCACCGTCGAAGAAACGAAGTAGTGCTGTTGCTTGTTGAATTTTCTGGTATTGATGTGATCTCGTGCCCAATTTGCCCATCCATAACTTGAATCATTTAACGAATTGATGACCATAAATAATTTTCCAAATAATATAATCCTCTTTCCATTTACTTAGGCAACTTATTAATTTTCTTGATTTATTCACTTCTAACGACCCTCCAAATCTTAACTAAATCCTATTGAAAATAATCTATATATTGCCGTGATAAGCTACTGAACTTAATTTAATTTATATGGCGGGGAAAAACAACGGCTCTTTCTTCTACTTCCGGCTAGCTTTTGTGGGCGTGACAATGGTTCGATTGAAAGTAATTAAACACCTCATCGGTTCGCTAATTACAACCGATTCAAATTAGAAACTAACTCTTATGAGTACCTGAATCTACTCATACCTCTTTTGCTGTATCAAACTTTAAGTAAAAACTCAAATAAATCTCCTCTTTAAAAAAAAACAATCGATTCATTTATTAAACAAATTAAATTTATGAAGAAACAAAGTTATCTACAAAGTTAAACAAATTAAGTGTACAGTTACTATAAAGTTTTAATATTTTAACTACCCCCCGATTTATTCGCACTAATTTAATTTAAAAAAATATTGTCAAACAAATCAAAACGGTGCGCGCACAATTTATTTCCTTACCGGCTTTACTGTCCACCGTCGAAGAAGAGAACCAGTACTGTTGTTTGTAGAATTCGCTGATGTTGACGGAATCTCGCATCCAATTTATCCATTCACAGCTCAAATTATTGAAGGAATCAACGACCATAGATATTTTGTTTTCAAAAAAAAATTAATCTTCTTTCCGTTTTCTCAGGTAATTATTAATCTTCCCCAGTTACTAACTTCTAACCATACTCCAAATTTTAACCAACAAATATTTCACAGCGGTACCAAAAATTTTATTAAATTAATATCCGTTGTTGTCTTAATCACGTACCTACTAATATTCAATGACCACAATTATACTCCTTTCTCGTAACAAATCAAATTCTTTTTAACCAAATTTAATTCCCAAAAACCAAAAATCGTCCTTACTTCTCAACGGACGTCAAGCGAATCCTCTCAAAAATACCTCCTCACGTCTCGACGGACACACCGTGAGTCCCCTAATCATTCCACAAATCTCCCCTTTCCAAAATTCATGAGCAGGTGCGCCTTACCAACTTTCAAAACTTGACAGCACCACCTTTTTCCTTTTCCAGTTACCTTCTCTTTCATTTATCACACATTTTAATTATCACGTTACCTAACTTAACAATTTTGAAGTTAGTACTTAATTTGTTTTCCAACTTTTCCAACTGAACTTTTTCATGAATACTCATAACTTTGTATCTTTACATTTTTAGCAATGAATTGATTTTTGCAATTTAGTTGGTCAGATTTGAGATCAAACAGCTATAAAAATAATAGAGGTATTTGTCGACTCAAGTACATTCTAAAGTGGTATCTTAACCTTTTTGTTGTTAAAACAAAAGGTGTCTATTACCGAATCGAACTCACCCCTTGGATCATTACAATATATAGAAGATGCTTCAATAGAGTATTTTTATTTATTTATTATTATGTTTTTGTATTCAAAATAGTGCAAAAATTCGCAAAGGAAAGGAAAGTTGATTTTGAGTAGCCTGCCTTCCTTTAAGGAATCTCGATAATCCATTCATGCGCGTCCCACAGGGACGCGCATGAATGGATTATCGAGATTCCTTAAAGGAAGGCAGGCTACTCAAAATCAACTTAAAAACAATAATGAATGCTGTCAAACTGTCAACCGATCGACAATGCAAATACGCGTGCCTCTGCTTTACGTTTGTATTTGACCAATCTTAACCAAATTTGGTGTAGAAGTTATTTACAACGCTACGAAAAACATAGGTTACTTTAGTACCTTGGAGTGAGGCCGAAGGCCGTACAACCACATCCGACACGGTCTAGATGGCTAAAAGCGGCCGGTAGGCCGACTATGCCACCTACCAGCTAGTATATGATACGAAATAAAAAAGAAGATGAAATATCAAAACACACGCAACAAAGGTGCATTAAAAGTTAAATTTCTCAAAGAATTGAATAAAATCTCGTCGAAAGTGAAAAGAAAGTTGGTCCAATCTATGCCAAGACGTTTACGAGCTGTTATAATGTGTAGCAGTCCTAAAATTAGTCACGAGATATAGAAGTTCCGCGCTACATAAACTAATCGCCTCGGCAGCGTAGTTGTTTGAGCGCGCGATTTCACAACTAATACGCCTGGATTCGAATCCAAGTTGAGGAACATATTTTTCAGACGTTGTCGAACAAAAATACAGCAACTTATTTACAAGCTACTACGGATAAAAACTTATCTTTAGACGTTGAATTTGCGCATATTGAGATGGCCAGAAACAGGACACATAAATGTGGCAGGAGTCTTTTCCAAATTTGGTTGCAAAATTCAAGCTATCCCAGAAAAACAAAAATCAGTGTATAAATCCATTATACAGCCAATTATAATCTATTGATACCCCGTATGGTCGAGAGAAGTACTGTAGCGTTTTTATTTTTGTTTATCTGCTTGACTATTGGAAAGCTAAATTCATACAAGTTTTATACTAATCATTTTTCCTTTAATAATGGTCTATTTTCTTCTCGTACTAGTAATTAAAATCATCAGTTGTAAAATGTTTATTGTAACTCAGAAGAACGATCATTAATTTATTGTATTTTCTATAACTGATTAAATAAAATACTGTAGGTACTCCAAATGAAATCTCACTAACAAGTTGAATTAAAATTTTTCAGAATTTTGTTAAAAGTATGAAACAGACACAACTTTCCAAACAAAGACACAAGTTTTCACCCATCCCATTCCTTACTCCCTGCCAACATATCACAACTCCAATTCCACTTTTCGGGTTTCCTAATCCCTCTAAAATAATCAAACGCTCGTTTCAACCCCAATGTTAGATGAACAAGATTAACCGATGTGAGTTCTCAAATAAAATATTATTGAGTGGTCGGACCATCCCCAAACTAAAATTACTATGCAGCCAGACCGTGCATTGGTCACTCCCTAAAACATATACGGTGCTTGATAAAATACTGTTTTTAATTAAATTTTTATAATAAATTATTATCATTGTTGCAGGAAAAAGTTGTACCAAGGTAGATGAAGGAAAAACATGTACATTTACTACTATGAAGACAGTCAATATTGATGGTAAAGATTATCCATGTGAATGTATTTGCACATGTACTTGTGAAAGTGGTAATTGCGATAAATGCAATTGCGACTGTAAATGCACTGCAGAAAACTGCAAAAAAGTTGAAACTGAAGATGGAACTATTAAATATAAATGCGAATGCAGCTGCAAATGCTGAAAAACAATTAAGCATGACAATTTGTAATCAAATAAAGTACCTGTAAAAAAATGTAATTTTCAAATAAAATGCATTAAAAATGGTACCAAATATTAATTTATTTATACAACATGTGCTCGATTTGTTTTCTAAATCTATAACGCAGATTTGACCACTTCACTATGTTATTCAAAATACGTATCTTCATCATTTTTAAGTCTATAATATTGTCACTCACTCGAGTAAAAAAATTCAAAGTTAATCTTCTTTTCGTTTTTTATTCCTAGGTAAGTTATCGTCAGATGTACGTTTGCGTTTGTTGCTGGGTTCACTGGTTCTAGTTTCTCGCCTTTGTGGTGCATCACTTTGCTGAGCTTGTAAGAATATTTGAAGCTGTTGTACAGCTTCTTGTTGCATTTGTTTTGTCATGTTATAAACAAATTCGTTGGTTTTATTGTACATAATCGCATTGGAAAACATTAAAAGTAAATCTCTTTGCAATTCTAATGTATTTCGTATAATTCCACTTTCAATATTTTTCCTGATGGTTTGCAAATCCATTGGTTTATATATTAAACTGTGATACCCAGGTGCCATATCATCTGTTATGGGCTTTAAAAATAATGAAGCGTATTTATGAGTGGTTAATCGATTATATAACAGCATGACAGATTTTTTCCAGTTTCTATACTCACGGTCTTCTTCTATGTAAGCCGAACTGGAAGCAGGAGAATTTGGAACAGAATCACTAGGCGTAGCTGGAGTCGAATAACGCCTTTTACTTCGTGTGGTTGATATTTCTTCTTCCTCAGTCCAGGGACTATTAGAACGATCAGTTTCCATTTTAATTTTGCATTTCTTGTCATCTTGATATTCTTTATCATCAGATGATCCATCTTCTGGTATGTCATTGGTCGATGATAATCCGGAATTAACTGCCTTTTCGACAGCCAACAGTATATCAAACTCTTTCTCAGATTCACGCTTTTTAGTACGCGAATAGTCGCGTTTCGCTTTCCCAGTTTTATCCAATTTATTTACCTCCATGGTGAGGTCATCAAAAAATGACTCTGAATATTCTGGAGTAAAAGTGTCTCTCAAAGTTACTTGAATCTCCTTTCGGTCTTCTGAAGATTTTTCATCGGAATTAGATGAAGAAGTTGAAGGTTCATGTTTATCAAATGAATCTTTAGGGCTGGAGTCGATCAACTCCACCTGCTTTGTTGGAATATTTTCAATCAAATCATCCAAACTTTCGTTCTTAATGGAATGAACAATGTCGCGAATTTGTGTTTTATTGAGTTGTTTATCAATTTCAGTTTCGCCTACAACAACTACCTCTACAATTTCAACCGAACCAGAATTTATTTCTTGCTTTTCTTTAGATTTTTCTTCCTCGACGATATTCTTTTGTGGAGTCATGTCAATCTTTTCCACCACGGGATCTGGATCGTTGTTAAATTCTTGATACTTTGTAGTAGTAGGTTTAGAAAATTCAGAAATTTCTGGATCTTCTTCAAATTCAAAAGGATCAATTTTTGCCAACGATTTTTCCTGTTGCATTTTTTCCTTAGCTGCTTCTTCTGCTGCTTTTTCTTCGTTGCATAATACTTGCAATTCGTTATCCAAATTGGTTATTATATCTTCGTTATCGTCCAGTTGAATATGTCGCTCAGGATCGGATACCATGTCGGTATTTTGGATTAAATCCGATATGATTACTTCAACTTCTTCATTTTTTATTTCAGGCAAAGGATCATCAGAAGAGAGCATCGCACTTTCCAAATCATCCACTTTAATGTTTGGTAATGAATCGACAGCATCTTGTAACAGGTCATTTGTTATAGAATCTGAAGAGACCGAATCGATTACAATCGACTCTTGAGAAATTGCATTGTTAACAAGCTGCTGTATATTCGAAGGAACGACATTTAACTCTGACGACGCATTCAATAAATTGGCTATTGCGGAGTTACTATTTATTGGGGATTTTTGACTTGTAATAGCAGAGTGCAAAATAGATGAAGTAACAACACCTTGAACTTGTGATGGTGATTTTAACAAACTTGTAAGTAAAGGTGAAAGTGCAGGTTTGGCAGTATCCGTTGCTTGTAGGTGTTGATTGTCTTCGGCCACTTCCACGTCCATTACCGAGTCCGCACTATCCGAAGGTTTTCGTTTTTGAGGCGTAGTAAACTGTAATTTACCAAACGGACGCCAAGCACGTTCAATTTCTTGTTTCCGTTGCTCCCGTTCTTTAAGCCACTGTGTATGTCGAATATTTTCGTCTTCTTTCAGTTTTTCTTCATCATCGATTGCTCTACACCACTTATCCAACAACTCTTCACTAACACTACCCGACTGCAACATAGCCATTTCATCCTGTAACTTCATATACTCTAATTTTTCATCTAATAGTAACTTTTCCAGTTCGATAATCCTTTCTTGTGTCAATTTTTTTAAGATACACTCAATAGGCGTCTCAATTGTAGTTTCTAAACCGGACGTCCGCTTCTTTCGTTTTGGTATATCTACATTCTCAAGTAACGAACCGTACTGAGAAGCACAATTTTTTTGATGAAACCAGTCCGCCGGACGATTAGGTTCCCCGAACGGTTTCAACATACGACTCACAGACATCCAATTCTGATCTCCACTTTTTGAGACTGCGAAAGCTAAGCATAATTGTTCGCGTGTAGACCATTTGTCCAGTGGTTCTCTTTTAATTTGAAGGCGCTCTTGTATTGAACTCATTTTGAGGTTATGAAAATCTAAAATTAAAATAATAGATCAAAAATTAGAAAAAGTAATATTATATAACCTAATTTTACCTGCTACTAGGTTCGTGAGGATTTAATTTAATTATTAATCGTCACAAAATCAGAATAGTAAATTTGATGCCGGTATTTAAGTTACAAACATTACAACAAAGAATCGTTAATCAGCCGTTTATTTAGCATGTAACTAATTATGCATTAATAATAATAACACTAGAAAAACTTGCATAGCAATGGCTCCTCGATAAAATTAGCATTAATTTTTATAAAAACGCGATAGCTTCAGTTTGGATCACTTACGTTTTTAATGTTTTTGTATGATCGACTGTCAAAATAAACAAAATTTTACACGTCAAACAACAACAATATACAAGGTGAGTGCAAATCACAGTGCAAATCGTAACAATTCTGTAGTTTTTAAAACAAATTGTGAAATAAAATTTTCTTTCAATAGGGAAGATTCATAAATTTTTTTTATAGCGTAGTTGGATCAAAAATAACTAAATATACTAATTAATGCTATTTAATTTATTTATTTTCGTTTTGATAATAATTAAAAAAAAAATATTTAAAAATCCGTCAATTTGAATTGAAGGAAACGACCGCGCTTATCGGGATTATTGTGCCGTGTGACGTCAAACCAATGGCGTTGCGTTTAAGGTCACATGATTTATTTTAAATTATCATTGAATTTTAAAATGGATTATTTATAACAAAATACAATAAATAGAAGTTATTTTTGCTGATTTGATATTTAATATACAGGATTAATCGGAAAATACTGTTTTAACTAAATTTTTTTATTCATGCATGTTCCCTATTATAATTTGAAGGTATTTATTTACAAAATACCATTTGTTCAATGGTGTCAATATTATCAATCTCAGTTGCTTCGTCGGTATCTGCAGTGTTGTCAGATTTTAGAAATCTAAGGCGCCAACTCGTTTTCGAAAAAACCGCCCAAAGGCGCAAGTTTTTGTATAGTATGAAAAGATTTCTTGAAGAATAACTTAAGGTATAAAGCAATCCAAAAGATTATTATTAGTAAAAACATAACAACGCTTAAACTAGAATGCTGGACGAAATTCTCAGCTGATATGGAACACGATATGCATACAGTGTTGTCAGATTTTAGAAATCTAAGGCGCCAACTCGTTTTCGAAAAAACCGCCCAACGGCGCAAGTAATTGATCACGTGGCGGCAAAATTGATACTTATGGTTATTTTCTGCATTTTCGAATGCAATCAAGGCGGATAATTGCTTGGGGGTGACACCGCCTCCTAGGTTGATGACCTTTTTTTTGGGTTTGCACTCAAGGACGCAGCCAATTTGGCTGTAAATGTGGTTGTACGCATTACGGAATGTACAAGGCGCATGCTCGGCTTTCAAATTCAAAGTATTATTTATCGCAATAAACCGCAACTTCATTTCTCAGAAACCGCCCAAATTGCGGTTTGCGGTTTTTGAAAAATTTTTAGCGCAAATTATCTTCAAAAATCGCCCAATTTGCGGTAAATCGCCCAAGCTGACAACACTGGGTATCTGCAGTGTGATCAACAGCGCCGTAGCAAGCTCTTCTGGCGCCTGAGACAAATTTGAATATATGCGCCCCCCTCCCAAAAGATTCTTATCATTTTGAAAATTTTAAACTATTATTTATTGGGTTTTGTCGAGGTTTAGCGCCCCCATTGCGATCGCCCTTGCTACGGCGCTGGTTTAGAGTAATGAAAACAAATGGATGCTTATCAGGAACCCATTTAGGTTGCCGGGACCCCAGGGGGTATGGAATACCCCCCAGATACACTTAATTTATTGCGAAAGAAAAACTTTCACTTTTACGTCCCTCGGTATTAAGAAGAACGGTACTGGGATAGTTATGAAAAATATTACCTGCTGCCCCCCTTCCGGATTACAAACGAAAATTGCAAAATATTCAACGAAAAATAATAAATTTTGATGGTTCTGAATAATGGCAAGTGTACTTTTCCATACCCCCAGACCCCCCAGGCATGTAATATCGATTTTTATTGTTGGGAACTTCTAAAGATCTTATAAAAAAATGTTATAAAAGTTTTTGATATTTCTTTAGAAAACTAATTAAAAACAAATAAATCTTCACGTAAAGTTAAATCTTCCACAATGAGGTGAATCTTCCGCGAAGAGGTGGATCTGCCGTTAGGTCAGTGTTAGTTTTTGATATTTCTTTAGAAAACCAATTAAAAACAATTTAATCTTCACGTAAAGTTAAATCTTCATGTAAAGTTAAATCTTCCGCAAAGAGGTGGATCTTCCGCGAAGAGGTGGATCTGCCGTTAGGTTAGTGTTAGTTTTTGATATTTCTTTAGAAAACCAATTAAAAACAATTTAATCTTCACGTAAAGTTAAATCTTCATGTAAAGTTAAATCTTCCGCAAAGAGGTGAATCTTCCGCGAAGAGGTGGATCTGCCGTTAGGTTAGTGTTAGTTTTTGATATTTCTTTAGAAAACCAATTAAAAACAATTTAATCTTCACGTAAAGTTAAATCTTCCGCAAAGAGGTGGATCTTCCGCGAAGTGGTGGCTCTGCCGTTAGGTTAGTGTTAGTTTTTGAACGTGAAAATTTCGCAGAGGAACAAAGTAAACATATTCGGAATGGAATGGATAAATAAGCTTTTCGCCAAAAATATTTGCATTGAAATGACTTGGGCCTTTGCGCCGAAACGGCTTGGCGCCGGAACGGCTTGCGCCGAAAGTGGTATGGCACCGAAAAAGACGTGCGCCGAGTAGTCATGCACCGAATCTGACTCGCGCCGAAAAATCTTGCGTCGAATCGGCTGCGCCGAATAGTACCTAATCCACTTTTAGATGCTCGTACAAGCTCACAAGTTTCTCAGTAACGAGTATCGACACTTTCCGGTTCGTTTTCAAGTCAATGTAAAAAAATTTATTAATTCAAACGCAATTGGTATGGGAAATATAAAAAAATGTGTTAACCTTACAACTTTCATTATTGAGAAGGTTTTTCACATGATTTCTCGCAATAATAATATTTTAACTGTTTTATTTACAGGACATTACATATCACTTCTGCAATGTTGTTGTCGATGAAACTCACTTCCCTTCACTTATTCCCAACGGTAGATATAGGATAGGGTTGATCTTACATTGCTGTACCCAGTGGCGTAACTATGTCTCCATGGGCCCGTGTGCAATTATTCAATATGGGCCCCCTTTACTTACTCACATTTTTCAATGCAATTGTATTTTCATAACCCAAACTAGGGATTTCAGTCAGCGCTCATACACGTAGGATGAGAAACAGAAATTTCGAATACACAGGCAAACCACGTCTCGAAAGACCGATTAATAAGTTATAAGTAATTCATTTATTTACACTGAGAAAAAGAAATGTTTGAATTTTCAGAGCAGCGGTCACGGGCGGCGAATTAAGTAGCTAATTATGTTGACCCAACTGAACAATCGTTTGATGCGAACACGTTGCTGTTGATTCAAAGAAATATTTAATTTACCTACCAGATATTTAGTTGCATCAACTAAATCAGTTATTTCACCACCCGCGACCACCGCTCCGCAAATTCAAACATTCCTTTTTCTCGGTGTATGAAGATCAATCAATCAAAGCAATCAATGCTATTGATTTAATCTATCTCACCATTTTCTCGCTGAAAGTGATCATTCTTCTGTATTTATCCTTCATTAATTTGTAGGCGAATATCAAATGTATTAAATGGCGAATAAATAACTTTATATGTTACATTGTTTCATCATGCAACATCTATTGAGCAGTCAGACACTCAGACATGTTTGTCTCTGCAGTCTGCCGGACTCTGCATGTTCATTTTCTTGCATTGACTTATCCGAGACCGCGGACGTACGTAGTACGTATACCCGGCAGCCGCGTTGCTGTTTCGGCTTTTCAGTCAGTTTGTTCTCGTCGTCAGGTGATATACAGATTATTTAGAGAGCTACTAGCGGGTCAGGTGTTACAGAAATTGAAAGTGAGTGAGAACTGAGAACATCTAACAACACAGATATTTAGGTATGTAAAATTCTGAGATCATACTTTGTATTCATAATTTATATAGAATTACGTTTATCACATCGAACACGTTACGTGATATATAAATTTATATTTTTCCGCTAGAAAAATGCCTAAATACCAGAGCGGAGCTGCCAAGAGAAAGAAGAAAGAACTTCTAAATGACAGCATAAACAAACATCCGAAGATTGAGAGTTTCTTCAAGGGTACCTCTAGCTCTGTGACTAAAATTGATAACACAGATTCCACGGAATCGGGAGAAAATATCATTCAGTTAGAAGATACAGGGGCTGAATCACTGAACGAACGGGATTTACAAGTTGTAAGAGCGATCCCAATTCAAGAGGATGAATCACAAAAGAAAAGTTCGGCAGATTCGTCAAAAAAAAGTGCAGATTCAACTTCTGAGATGACCATCGCAGAATCGAACTTGGAGAGGGAAGATAACCCGACTATGTGCAAGTAAAGCATTTTATACTGACCGAGTGAATTTCGAAGCTCCATTAACCACGAACGATAAATGGTTTATCATTTCGCACGGCCCATGTCAACCAACTGGACCTTTTCCAAAAGATGACAAAAATAAAAGTTTCAACGTGTCGTATTACACAAAATTATCAGAGAACGGAGTCAAGTATCCGCGAACTTGGCTATGTTATTCCCCAAAGTTAAATGTAGCTTACTGTGAGCCTTGTTGGTTATTAGCAGATAAGTCAAAAGTGAATATTTCGAAGAATGTGTGGGTAAACGGGAATAATGATTGGCAGCATCTAACTCAGGGCATTAAAAGACACGAAGACTCCCAAACTCATATCGATGCTTGCCATAACGTGCGCCAATGGAAAAATAGCAAAGTACTCGACAAAGATCTTGAACGTGAAATTATAAACGAGAGCAGTTATTGGTCAAAAGTAATTGAAAGAATCATTAATGTGACTCTAACTTTAGCCACCAGTAATTTACCATTCAGAGGACACAACGAAAGTCTAAAAAATGAGAACGTGAATTCAGGAAATTTCTTGAACATCGTGAAACTTTTAGCAAAATATGATCCAGTTCTCAATGAGCTTTTAGCAGACGACACTAAAAAAATAAAATATTTGAGTCCTAAGATACAAAACGAAATTATAGAACTTCTGGGAAACAAAGTGAAGAATACCTTTAATAAGTGAAATTAATGACGCGCCGGGTTTCTCGATCATAATTGACAGTACACAAGACATATTGCAGTATCGAGATACCACGTCAATGGAAGTACGTCATTTAAGTTTCAGCAAAATTTTGTTATGAATAAAAGCATGTAAATTATCAAAGTAATCAAAAAAACTTCGTCCGATACCAAGAAATTTAGCTTAAAGTCAAATGATTCGTTAAAACGGGACATAAAACAGGTTTGAATAAAATAAATTTGAAATGTATCATTTAATAATTGTCTTTGTTAAAAATGTTAATTAATAGTAAATGAAAGATTGTCAGTAATAAGAAAGGTATTTTAAAAGTTAGAAATTTGTTAAATAATTGATAAATGTAAAAATCCATGTTAGCGTTAAATTTAAAATAAGTTTGTTAAATTATTACGTGAGTTCGACATGTCACAACTTAATGAACTGCGTATGGAAATTTCATGTCCAGCATCTTTATTTATCCAATCACTAAACACTTGAGAAGAAGACAATTCAATCTAAAAATAAAAGAAAATTTTACTTATAAAATTTCAACGAACCACAATGGGCTTAGTCCATACCTGTACTGTGAAACTTCAAATAATATTGATTTTTCGATCGACCAATAAAATACGTCTATGCAAAGATCAAGATTGCGAGGAAATTCGAAAGAGAATTAATAAAAAACAATCGATAAAAAAGTTGGTGTTAAGATTCACACGTGTATGGTGGCGAATTTAGATGGTCCTATAAAATTTTGATATTATAGTAAAAATAATTAGTGAAAGTGAAAAATAAAAGTGTATAATTCAACAAAATAGTTACTTACCTACGAAAAACCATAAATAAGGTGAAAATCGTAAAGGATTACAAATATTTTTCAAGAAAATAAACTTCACCACAAAACGAGGTCAACAAACTGCATCTGGAAGTTTTCCATGGTAAATGAACCCATCGAGTGTATTTTGATGCGCAATTGTGCCATCCCCAGTACAAATAACAGAAAACATTCCTGGATTTAATAAGGTATCGTGCACATTGCAATACAATTTTTATAAAACTAAGTGGAATTTTCGGACTTCATACGACACGTGTTTTGCGTTATTTTATGTTCAGAATTCTTTATATTAGATTTAATAATAGAACTTTTCAATATAACCAAATCTTTATTTATATTTGTGTGCTAAATAAAAACATTGATAATTGTGTAACGAAGGATATTTATTTAGACCTGTTCCGCACCATAATTTTATTTACAGTATTGGTAACGGAACGAATCCACCCTGTACAAGGTAAGATACATGCACTACGAAAGAGCTAAGCTGAGGCACCTTATTTCATCAAATTGTATTTATAAAATTTCACATACTTTTCCATTGACGGGGTACAATTACGTACATCCATATAAAACATTAACGACAAGAACCTTTAACCTTCAAAATAATCAACAAGGGGGTACACAGCAATTTTTGGCTAGCCCAACGTGAGGCTACGTCAGCACACAGCAATATGTATCTAAAATCGACCAGGTGAGCATAATGGTTCGATTCGTGAAGCTTTCAAAAGAATGTGAAACGATTTCTGAAATTGAAATTAAAGAAGTTTTCTTATAGGTTTTGTAACAACAGACGATCAAAAAGCAGAAACACTAGAAACTTTAATTTTGAAATTCATGAAAGAAAACGATTTAAGTCTGGATAAACTTCGCGGTCAGGCATACGATGGTGCAGCTAATATGCGGTTTACAAGCACGGATTCTTAAGAGTCAACCGAAAGCTGCGTACGTTCACTGTTCTGCCCACAACCTGAATTTGGTTATTAATGACGCGGTAACTTCAGTTTTGGAAGTAAAAAAGTTTTATGACTTCGTGGAGACAGTTTACGTATTTTTCGGACAAAGCATTAAAAGATGGGCCTTATTAAAGTCTGTTGTCGAAAGTCAAAATCATACGCTAAAGCGTTTGTGCCCTACCCGATGGTCTTCGCGTAACAATGCGATATTTTCTTTGCGTTTTCATTTCCAAGATATCTTGAAAGCGCTGACTAAAATTATCCTCATTTCGGAAAACGCGCTCGAAAGAAATGGTACAGTCACCATAAAAAATAAAATGGAAAATTTTGAAACGGTACTCCATATTGTGATACAATCCGAAATCTTGAATACATTGAACGTCGTATCTCAATTACTGCAAACCCCGAATTACGACTTACAAAAAGCATGCGATCGATTGAAAAATGCTTACGATAAAATGGTAGCATTGAGAAGTGATTTTCACTCAGTTAGAACGGCTGCTGCAGAGCTGGCAGAGTCATGGAACATAGAAGTTAAATACGAGAATAAAAGAACTGGTAGAATAAAAAAGAGATTTGATGAACTTTGCAGCGATGAACGATTAACAAATGCCGAAGAAAATTTCAAAATTCAAGTATATAACGCCACTTTGGATATCATTATCCGTCAGTTGAATGACCGTTTCACAAGAATAAATAATGTGGTCAGTCTGTTTACTTCAATTTTGCCACAAACTTTACGATCAGCTTCTGACGAAGAACTGATAAAACTCGGCATGCCGTTGGAAATCAAATATCCGTCTGATTTGTCATCAAACTTTTGTCAGCAGCTCATCTCGTTCAGAACGACATTCAAAAATGAATTTAAAAAAATAAACTCGGTATACGAGTTAGCTAGGTTTTTGATTCTCGAGTACCAGCTTTTAAACACATCCTTTACGGATTTGTGTTCAGCGCTCATTTTGTTTTTGATTCTGCCGGTTGCAACATCGAGTGCAGAACGATCATTTTCTAAGCTGAAAATAATAAAAAATTATTTAAGAAGCACGATGGGCCAAACAAGGCTGACAAGCCTGGCTATACTTTCCATCGAAAGTAAAGTAGCGCAGGAAATGAATATAAGAAATGTAATCGAAACCTTTGCCTCCCTGAAAGCACGGAAGATGAATTTCCGTTGAACGGAAAAATTCATCAATTAGATTTTAAGGTCGATTCTGCTTGATTATGTACAAAAATTGAAAAGTTGAAATAAATTTTTCAAATCAGATGTCACTATTTCATTCCATTCTATTCCTCGGTGCCGGCAAATAATTTTTTTCTCTGGAGAGTGGGCCCCTAGATCCCATGGGCCCGTGTTCTATGCACACCCAAAACCCCCGGTAGTTACGCCACTGGCTGTACCTCAATGAAGAAGTTTCGTTTATGCACCTGTATTGTGAAGTCTATACCCCAATTGAATACCCATAAAAGTAATACTTGCAAAAGCGATAATTATATTAAAATTTCACAATATGTGTTTTATATTGCTGATAAGGATGAATAATAGTTATTTATGTATCAAGAGCACAATCAATAGATTGCCTGAGGGCTATAATCTGATTGTGCCCGTGGTACATACAACGTTTTCTTTCATTTCGGTACTTGGTACTTGAATTGTCAAAATTGAAGAATTACGTATTTTGGGAAAAAATATCATGTTATTTTGTTTGTGCTATGAATTTTTGGTGTTCCATGGTTCCTATGTAGATTGTTGATGTTGCTATAATGCTCTATTGTTTTATTGTAAACAACTTTGGAGAAACTTGGAGGGGCTAGAATTAATTTTTTATTTAGCTATAACTCTAAAACAGCACTATATATCGAAAAACTGAGCAAAAAATTCTCCCCCCCCTCGCAAGAAGCCCCCCCCCTCATGAATTGTCGGTAGGAAGGCATATGTAAAATTTCAGATCGATCGCGCAAAAAAAACAGAGTCTGGACTAACTCTTTTGTTTTGATAAGTATTAATATTGTTGTCATTGCTTAGCAACTTTATAGGCTCTCGGGCTATAAAAGCCATATTATGCCCGCATTTCCGTGGACCGCAAAAAACAAGGTTATGATTCCAAAATGAAATAAAATGACTTTGTTGAACTGTTTTTATTTCAATTTTGAGTGAGCCACCAAGCACCTGTCTAGCTAACCGGGGCTGTCCGTGATGTTGTTATTACCTGACGCCGGCACTATTGTAGTATTCCGCAGTTGGACTTTGGGAATTAGCTGCCACCAGATTATTTTTATTTAATATGAGAATAATCAAACTAATCGGTAGTTCGTAGCTCGGTAAATTGAAGACGTAGGGGATAAACTCGTTTGCCAAATTAAACACAGCGATAAATTTAACGGGGGGTTTATTAATAATAAAAAAAACAGTAAAAAAAATACACAAAACAAAATAAGAGTACGAATATAATTAAATGGTGTAAATAAAGAACAAAATGAGTCGATTCTCTTACCTTGAAAAAAAAAATCCTGAATAAATTGTATGTCGGTGTTACGACACTAGTAAAATTAAAGAATTTTAATTTTTATGATTTTATCACTTAGAACTTTTTTTATTTGAAAATGAATACTTAGATAGAAACACTTAATTCAAAATCAAAAAAAAACCGGCGTGAAGTATTTAGCTATTCAAAATTTAAGACGCGACTGACTATTTGATTAATTTTTGACTCGTATTTATGAGAATTTCGTCCCTCAGGGGAAGAACTTATCAAATGATAAATTGGTTTTTAGGTTGAATACTGACCCCTGGGGTCGTATTTCTGTCAAGTTAATTTCCTTTTTAAGTAAGAGAATCGATTTGGGCTTAAATTTAATAATTAGTGTGTCAACACTTCGATAATAATATTTGTTTAAAAGATAAAAACAGTCTCTTTCAATTGATTTTGTCGTAATTGTAAATATTAATTTGGTGAAAATAATGCAATTTCACCGGTTGTTAATTTCTAATTATTGATTTATTGCTTCTAAATATATTAATTGAATCTTTGCTAATATTTTTGATTACTCAATGATCTTTTAAAGTTCATTAGGGCGAGAATCGCATGAATCCCATAAAGATAAAAAATATTTTAAGAAACTTTTGTGACAGTTCGAATCAATTAAAAGAGATTGTGGTAGGTCGTAAAAATTAATGGGTTTTGTTTAACATATACAGGGTGGTTACTACACCTGCGTTTTTGTTTCTCTTGGATGTGGAATAACCTCCCAACCTAGGTCTTGAATAGCTGCTTTTGTAATGTTAGCAGTATGCGGACGGGCATTATCATGCTGCAAAATCATTTGATGCCGTCTTGCCGGTCGTTTTTCTTGAATTGCAGCCTCCAGGCGACGCAGTTGTTGAAAATAAACCTCAGAAGTGATGGTTAAATTCCTCGGAAACAATTCATGATAGATGACGTCTTCATTATCCCACCAGATGCACAATTTTACCCAGCACGGATAGAGGCACCAGCTTTTAAGCACGAGGATTTTCTTGTTTGTTAGGGCTCAGCAATTCCTTTCTATTCTTGATGTTGATGTAAAGGCATCATTTTTCGTCACCAGTAACACCTTGGGACAAAAACGGCCGATGTTGTTGCTGAGCTAAACGATGACGAGCAGCCAAAGAAGCACAAATGGTAGCACGCTGACTTTTGTTGTTTTCGCTCAAAACGTATGGCACCCAAACACTCAACTTTTGAATTTTGCCCGTGGAATGCAAATGTCCTACGATAGTTGATTGGTCACAATTGATCATATTGCCCAATTCCCGAGTTGATTTACGTGGATCATTACGAATTGAAGCATATATTCGGTCTTCATCAAAGCCGAATGGTCTCCCTGAACGTGGGAAATCATTCATATCAAAATGCTCCTTTTTGAAAAGAGAAAAACATTTTCGTGCAATATTTTCCACGATAGCGTTCTCTCCGTAAACGGGACAAATGGTTCTAGCGGCCTCCGATGCCTTAATTTCTCGGTTAAACTCAAACTAAAGGATGTCGGCAATGTTCATTTTTTTGTACTTGACACTCCAATTTCTTTAGCCAACAATTACCTCTAACTTTCTACAGATTGAAAAATTTAAGAAGTATTCAATAAAACAATACTCCGGCATTAAAATGACATTGATATTTCTCAAACAAATTTATTTCCGAAGCACTCTTACCTTGGAAACTAAAAACGCTACGAACTTATGCATCAACCTGAAAGTACAGAGTCAGTAGATTTCTACTGGCTCTGAATTAGTAAATGGGAAAGTCATATGCGGGAAAGTCATATATCATATTTTTGTAATTCATTCATATACTTCTTAATAGTCCGGTCAAATTAGACCAAAAAATAGGAGTGAGGTTGCAATAATTCGCAGCCAGCTTAAAATTGGTAGGATTGTTCAAAACACCATCATAAATGAAATCTAAAAAGTCCTCATCGATCCGACACCTGGAAAAAAATTTATTCGGGGTCAAAGGTCACTAAAACGGAGTTTTCGCGATTTTCAGCAAAACGGTAAGTTTTATCATAAAATTATCCCATTCAAAAATTGTAGATCAGATAATTATCTATAAAAAATGTCTAAATACTTTTTTTCCTAAGAGCCACCGTTTTTGAGATATAACGATTCGAAAAGTTGAAAGAGTTGTAATCGTCATTTAGGTGCAAATAAATAAAATGAATTTGTGGAAAAACTATAATGGTGCCAGCTTTCATATTTGGGTGCTAGCTGGTGCTAGCTCTAAGTATCCCAGTGCTAGGTTTATGGGTAAAAATATTAACCTGGGGGGGCTAGCGTTACTTTGGCCCCCCCGGTTTCAAAGTCGATTTGTGAAAATACTGTAATGGTGCTAGCTTTCATATTTGGGTGCTAGCTCTAAGGATCCCAGTGCTAGGTTTATGGGTAAAAATATTAACCGGGGGGGCTAGCGTTACTTTGGCCCCCCCCCGGTTTCAAAGTCGATTTGTGAAAAAACTGTAATGGTGCTAGCTTTCATATTTGGGTGCTAGCTCTAAGGATCCCAGTGCTTGCTTTTGGTGTAAAAATATTAACCGGGGGGGGGGGCCAAAGTAACGGACCCCATATTATGACGATTACAACTCTTTCAACTTTTCGAATCGTTATATCTCAAAAACGGTGGCTCTTAGGAAAAGAAGTATTTAGACATTTTTTGTAGATAATTATCTGATCTATAATTTCTGAATGGGATAATTTTATGATAAAACTTACCATTTTGCTGAAAATCGCGAAAAACCCGTTTTAGTGACCTTTGACCGCGAATAAATTTTTTTCCAGGTGTCGGATCGATGAGGACTTTTTAGATTTCATTTATGATGGTGTTTTGAACAATCCTACCAATTTTCAGCTGCCTGCGAATTATTGCAACCTCGAATGTTTAAATTGACCGGACTATTAACGAATAAAAAAACGCGTTTCTTTGCATGCAAATTTTAAACAATGATAAATTTAAATCGCCAACTTCCATTATTTATAAGCACCTGTCAGGACATAAATTTTAGGCGAGCAACCTGAAGCGGTGTCCGCTCAGCTTTACAGTTTACACAACTGTCAGAACGTTTCCGATTTGTGGTTAAGTTGTCAAATAACATTACGATATTTCTAAGTCCATGATATTTACCGAATAAACCAAAAGATATTAAATTAGCTACCATAAATAATCTTATTTAGTTTATAATAGGAAATTCTAGTAATAAAATTTTACTACAAACGTGATTAAACATTAAATTAGTCACTATTGATACTCACTGGTAATTTAACCTGCTAGTAGTAATAAATATTAAATAAATATCGTGTGATATTTGCAACGCCGTAACAGGTAAATTCTTCTGGACAATTCCAAAATTATTCTCATTTCTGACATTTGTAGATATTACATTTCAAATGTTTTTATACAAATTTGATAGGGAATTTAATTATGTGGTGTTTCCTAATGGTTCACAAAAGTATAAAACACAAAAGCCGGTGGATGATGGTACACAGATAAATGCAGCCAAAGTTCAGACTTTGGAACGAGAGGGTGTTTTTTGGTTAAGATTTATAACAATATTTTGGAATGCACGAGTATTAAAAACTGCAGTCAAGTTTGGATTGGCTGCTATAATTATGAATCGATATGAGCGTATAGGTTTTGCAATTTTAATGTTATGCATAGCATTGTAATGTTAATTTGCCTTGAATACTACATTAATATACAAAAATTATAATAAGTGTAACTTGTTTAATGTACCTAATGTGTATTACATAATTATGTAGGTACCTATACCTACATTATCTTGTAAATTATTTATTTATAATTATTTAAGAATTAAGTTCCATTTAAGATTAGTACCTATCGCATTTTATACATTTATGACACATGAAAAAAGAAGGATCGTGGAAAGGTGTCAATAAATTTGATTGCTTAAAACGCATTGTTTGATATTTACTCTGTATTTTATTCAATTAGGGCTAGTTTTATAATGATATAACCGAAAAAATTGAACACGATGTATTATTTCTATCTAGTATGTAATTGCATCAACATTTTAGATTATAGTGAATAGTGTGACAAGTGGCATATCTTATATATTATATTATACTTCGGAATAATTTATTCTTTTGTTTATACCACTATTGTAAAACTGGACGACTGAGGAGCAACAGGCTTACAATGGGTGTGTTTTTAAACTGTACCGGTTGCTCAAGCAATAATTGCTCGAACCAAATTCGAGCAGGTAAGGCACTACCTTACGATCCGGTGCATGAAAATTTGCTCGATTAATGCGTTCGAGCAGAGTGGGGGAGTTTTAAAACGACTGATGACAATAATTGATGCAGTAGTTTAAAAACACACTTTTTTGTTCGAGTACTCGAACAGCTGCTCGAGTAGTTTAAAAACACGCCCAATGTTGAAACTTGGTATGAACTGGATGTTCCGTTTAATTTTGAATTTGTAATCTCATCATTAATTTGAAAACCTGAATTTAACCCAAGCAAGATTAGTTCCTATATGTTTTGTAAAAGGGTCAAAATCAGGTATTTCATATTTTATTTCCTTTGAAAATTAACCCTCCAGCACACGGGAGGCCTAAAAATTACACGGGCGCACGGGTGAGGCCTATTAGGCCCATAGTCAAAGGGCGCGTAAAAAATTTGTATCAAAATAAAATAAAATTTTTTTTTGGTAAAAATAAACTTTGATTAGTTCATTTTAAGATCGTTGAAAAAATTTTAAGAAAAAACCAGATTTACCTACGTTTTTTATCAACAATAAAAACATTGTTATTTTACATGATTTATTAAAAACGCATTAGAAACATATAATATAAAGCATATATGATTCTAAATTTAATGTTTTGCTATACTACACATACTAATCTAAGGTAAAAACAAGAAGAAAATTTCTATAAAAAATGTCCGCACAAATTAAGAAGCTTTAAATAGGGCTTCCTTTGCTTGGAATACATTCACGACAGCGTGCTATAATATGCTCCATGCACAACCAACACTTAAAAATTTTACAGAAATGTATGGTTTTTAGGTAAAACTTTGGTTTTTCTTCGTTTACAATATTTGCAATATCCTAGTTTAGTGCTGTGAGCTGGTTTCGAGTAAATTTTTCGCATAAAATTCAATTTTTGGATTTCTACAGAAAGTTACTCGAACACACGGGTGGGGTCTATCAGGCCTTTTTAATTGTTTGCGAAAAAATGGTAATTTTTACATTTTATTATGTCGTTGAACATTTTTGAAAGGTATACAGAAGTTCACAAACGTAAACTTCTTTTTTTCAAAGTTACAGCGATGTTTGTGGATTGCGTGGCCTCACAGGCCACACCCCTATGCTGGAGGGTTAAACAAAGAAACTAAATATTGCGCATTAATTGATAAAAAGATTCATGAGGTGTTATCGCTAATTTAACCCCACGGGTGGGGTCTATCAGGACATTTATTGTTTTGCGAAAAAACGGTAATTTTTAAATTTTGCACAATTTGATTAGGTATATTATGTCGTTGAACATTTTTGAAAGGTATACAGAAGTTCACAAACGTAAACTTCTTTTTTTCAAAGTTACAGCGATGTTTGTGTATTGCGTGGCCTCACAGGCCCCACCCGTGTGCTGGAGGGTTAAAGATTTTGTCTCACGATTAAAGTGGACTTCTTTGTGATCCTGGTCATGAAGTTAATAGGCGCAATTAGTATGATGTAGCGTAGCTTCGCGCTGAAGCCACCGTCAATCACTGACTAAAATTCTGCTAATGGAAATAACTGATTTATGGGTGGGTGGGTCTTTGAACTTGGTTTTAACCAATTGATTTAATTTCATTTTATTAGCTGGTTTTAATGCGACTCCAGTCTTATATCTAAATCGTATATGATTCAATAAGGTTTATGCTTAGTTTGGATACAAGTTTGCTTTCATGGCTAATTAGCTACTTATTGTTTTTGGTAGGTAGGATGCAGTGGCGTCCCCTTGAAAAGGTCAATAAATTAAAAAAACAATTATGCCATATTCTTTCCCCCTCGCTATCATACAACTTTTGTCCGAAACATTTTTTCATCTGACTTGGTTTTTGAGATATTAAGGGGGTATTCCACTTTTTCGCTCATAAATCTAGGCAATTTTCAGGATTTTTTTTTAGAAAAATGAAACAACAGAAATTTTTCTGTTATGGTGGGATATTTGCTATATTTATAAATTGTGAATTTTTCATATAAAAATAATAAAAAAATGAGAGCGGTCGTCGGTCCGTCCACAGAAGCTATGCTTCTTACGCACAGAGCAAACCATAATAGATCCTTGAAGGCCATAGTTGTTCGGCCTCACAGGGCGGACCATAATAGATCCGTGAAGGCCATAGTTGTTCGGCCTTCGACTTCACAGGGCGGACCATAATAAATCCGTGAAGGCCATAGTTGTTCGGCCTTCGGCCTCACAGAGCGGACCATAATAGATCCGTGAGGGCCATAGTTGTTCGGCCTCACAGGGGGAGGAACATAATAGATCCGTGAAGGCCATAGTTGTTCGGCCTCACAGGGGGAGGACCATAATAGATCCGTGAAGGCCATAGTTGTTCGGCCTTCGACTTCACAGGGCGGACCATAATAAATCCGTGAAGGCCATAGTTGTTCGGCCTTCGGCCTCACAGAGCGGACCATAATAGATCCGTGAGGGCCATAGTTGTTCGGCCTCACAGGGGGAGGAACATAATAGATCCGTGAAGGCCATAGTTGTTCGGCCTCACAGGGGGAGGACCATAATAGATCCGTGAAGGCCATAGTTGTTCGGCCTTCGTCTTCACAGGGCGGACCATAATAAATCCGTGAAGGCCATAGTTGTTCGGCCTTCGGCCTCACAGGGCGGACCATAATAGATTATATTTATATGCCTTCAGCTGTCTTGACTGCTAGTCCGTGATTGCCAGTGGTTGTTCGGGCTTCGGTCTCACAGGGGGAGGACCATAATAGATCCGTGAAGGCCATAGTTGTTCGGCCTTCGGCCTTTTTGTGAAAAATTTTTAAAACTTTTTCGACGTTTTTTGCCGACCCACGAAAAGGGGGGGGGAAATTTTTTAATTTTTTTAGTTTTATCAAAAAACTATTTTCCCTAAAAACCGGTTGGAGGCGGCGTGGGGTCACTCGGTTCCGGAGTTATGGTGTTTGAAGGGAAGTTCGAAATTTGAAAGCGATGGTCGAAATTTGTGTGACGAATTTGCGTTAACAATTTGCGTTAACAATTTGTGTGACGAATTTGTGTGACGAACGATTTTTTTCAGTTAACTGCCCGTGCGATACCCGTGCGATACCCGTGCGATAAGAAGCATAGTTTCAAAATTTGTGCTGCTACAGCTTCCTGAACGTAAGTCTATTAAAATGGTGGTGGACGAGCTCAGGTCCTTTGTATTTGTCCAAAATTAAAAAACGAAAGATTTTCGTATTCAACAGAGTTGTCGCTATGGTCCCAACTATGCAATCATAAGAAAAAAAAATTGCCGAGGAAATGGCAGGGTTTTAAAAAAAAATTGAAATTTTCTACATTTTTTTCAAGTTGGAACCACAAAAAAGCACCTAAATTTTGTACGAATGCATTTGTTTTAGTTCAGACGATAGAGAATTTTATATAAAATTGAATGCCGCAAGATTCAATTGAATCGGTTTATTATTTTTTAAGATAGAATGCCCACCACCTAAAGAAAATGTCATTCGGAGAAAAACGCATTTAAAATTATGCAGTAAGGTTCTTGTAGTTCAGGTTTCCCATATACGAATTTGCAACTGCGTTATTAGAAATCTTCATAACTTCCTCATTTTTTAAATTTTTCACAAAATTCTTTCACTAACATGTTCCAGAAAGATTCCAGATTAATAATAAATATATAAAAAAAAATGTATTTTTTGAAGTGAAAATAATGGAATACCCCCTTAATTGATGGAAGTTTTAAAATGAACATCCGGTATAATAAGATTCTTCTCAAATGCAATCTTAGACATGAAAACAGCAAAAACTAAAACTACTCCAAAAAGTTCAATCTTTTTGTTTACTTAACAAAATAGACAAAGCAAGGTCGAAAACTTGGTTGCATCATATAAGAAGTATTTATTGACGTTCTCAGACGAGGTGTGATTATTTTAGAATTTTAATTTCGCAGCAATATCAAGAAAATTTTCGGGATCCGAGTTTCGGAGCTTGACAACGCATGTAAGCTAAACTACTGACTTGACTGTTATTAAAGATTCAATAAATTAAAGGCATGTATAGTTTGTAACCCTATGTTGCTTAACTTTCCAGATATTTGAGAAAAAAACAAAGCGCGCCGAGGTTTTTGTTCATAACAGTGTTAATAACTTTATGCAACGGAGTTTGTTAAATTGCTGATTTGTGACGACTTTTCTGGGACACATGACCTTCATTCTCTCGTAGAGTAGAATTGTTAATTTAAACCCACGGTTTCATAAAAATGTCGCTTGATTTATGTTGAAGTATGCAATGTTGTGAATTGCAACATCCATTTGCATTTTTGTACCTATGCATTTCAATGCGCAGTGTAGATTGGATTGTGCAATATTATAATAGCACTTTTTAAGTTACGTACTGTATAACGCGATAAATTAAGAGTTATATTAGTATATTCATTTATTTTCTAAAAGTTTTTTACAATTTTCGGTATTTTATTGTGTTTGGTTACCTGAAGTTTGAATGAGTTTCGGTGGTTCAGTTTATCGACCTTGTAATTTTTTGGGGTCGCTGTTTTTTTTCTATCTCCGTTGCAAGAAATAGTATATGCAACTAGAGATTGAAATGTCTGGTAATCTCTTTGAAGTGTCTGGTAATCTCTTGTCCAAAGGTTATGACCGTAACTTCGTCCTAGAAGCTACGTTAAGGCACACCCTTCGTGCGCGGGATTAAAAGTATCGCTTCATTCTGAAGTTATATAACATACTATTATGCAACGGAGAGAGTGAAATTGATTTTGATTCTCGCATTTCTGAGATAAATGACGTGTTTTATTCTCTAGAGATTACAATGATAATTTAATCCTACGGTGTTTAAAAATCTCGCTTAAAAGTGAGTCTGCACACATGCAAGCCGCTATATGTTGCATTTTTCTTACAGTCTGTGTTTGCCGTTTTACATTTCTTAGAAATTATGTATATGCAATACCGGTGAGGCAGTCCTCTGGAGTTTTGTTGGGGAAATCCTCTACGAGTCGCTTGATGTACTTGTCATTGGGAGGATTGGGTTCGTTACCTATACATTATACTGTGCAAGGTTGACTTCAACATTTCCTTACTCCCGTTTGAATCCATCTAAAACTTTCCGATGGTGGGATGGTTGGCTCCGAGAAGGCGACTAAATTTTTTATTCCATCACTCACTTGAATTGTTGGTTTATGGAAGATCTCCGAGGCAGGCATCGTGACAGTTCCAAATTGGAATCCCAAAATTCACGGGATTTCGTACCGGATTGTTTCTGCTTCGAATGACGCCGATAGAAGTATTCTCGAAGTAATCAATCAGTGGCTTCAACATTTCTTCATGTTCCGAATAGAACTCACTTTGCATAAGGTCTTCGTACATAGCTTCTACATTCTCTTCGGGGGCAAAGGCCAGAGCCGTCAATTTTTTTATATTTAACGCAAACAATGGCTCAGCCAGATTCTCGCATTGAGATGTAATTAAATTGTGACTTTATGTCACTCGTCAAATGAATTGGCCGAAGTGAATGAAGCATCCGTGGTGAACGATGCCAGGGAAAACAACTTGAAACGTCTTCTTCTGAGCAACTTATTAGAAGTCAGTCATAATACTTCTGGGATTTAACTATGGTTTTAAGTTCAGAAGAGCTTCTAAAACTCTGGTATAAGTATTCTCCCTTTTATTCAAGGGGTCATTTGTTCTTTATACTTGTAGTTTGTAACATTGTCCATAATTATAAATAAAGTATTTTTAAAACTTCGATAAAAATATTCGAAACTTAGCTATATATTACAGCTCTACAGGTCTTATAGATAGACCCGACGTATCATTGTTCTATACATCTTCACCTTTCTAGACAATATTCCACCTGTCAGTTTCCTTTGTAATGCATATGTACTTTTATTTCCTGCCGCGATTCTAGCTTTTATTTACTCATTGTTTCTAGGTTCTCTTGTTACCAATGTTCCCAGGTAAGTGCACCTCTTCAAATTTCAACATTTTATCATGATCTAACTTTACTTGTAGCCACCTGCCTTGTTCGAACGGTTTATCATTCCACACCATGTACTCAGTTTTCTCGACATGCACCTCCAGTCCAATTCATTTTGCTGCTTTCAGGATTTTCATTATAGTTTGTTGTAACTCCTTCTTTGTCCTTGTTATGATCGTTATGGCATCACCGAATGCAAGCCATTGTTGGTGATTGTGGAATATGGTGTTGTTTCTGTTAATTTTCTGTCTCGCAAAGCCGTCTCTAGTACTACATTAAATAAAATCGTCGTAAGCTCTGTCTTAGCCCACCCCTAATTCCAAATCTTCTCGATAGTTTTCCATTTGTTCTCACCCTATTTACTGTTTCCTCTGACGTCAATTTCACCAGTCTTATTAACTTGTTGGGGACACCAAATTCTTTCAACGCCAGATATAACTGGTTTCTGTTCAAACGTTCAAAGAAGGTACGTTGGTATTTTGTACTCGTAGCTTTTCGTTTTGCAATTCCTTTAAAACGTAGATTTGGTCTATCACTGACTTGTTTTGCCGGAATCTACTCAGGTATTCTCCTATTATTCCCTCTACATGTTGACTCAATCTATTTTTAATACATGTTGCCAAGATTTTACATGTAACATTTAGTAATGTAAATGCCCCTATAGTTATCGCATTTCAATTTGCCGCCTTTTTTGTATCGGCCATATTATCGCCTCTCTCCACGATTTTGGCATTTCTTCGCTCTTACATATTTTTCCAATTAGTTCATCTACCATTGATTCAACCACGCCTCTGCCATACTTGATCATTTCAGCTTGTGCTTGATCTTCCCCCGCGATTCGATTGTTTTTCAAGCCTTGTATAATTTTTTGTATGTCTTCTCGTTTAGGTTTATCTACATTTGCTTCGTTTGTGCTATCATTGAGTGGTTCTATTGGTTTTTCGTCGTTTGTTTGATTATTTAGCAGTTCTTCAAAGTACTATGCCCATCTTTCCATTACTTATATTTGGCCTCCTACTAAGTTCCCCTGTTTATCCTTGCATAGAGATGTTCTTGGAGTGTATCCTTTTTTAACTCTTTTGGCTCCTTGGTAGAAATTTATGACTTCTCTGTTCCTGAAATATTCCTCCAACGCCTCCAATTTTCTGTTGTGTATTTTCGTTTCTTACTTCTAATCAATGTTTTGCATACTCTCTTTTGTACTTCATATTTACGTTTGTTTCTTGCTATTTTTGTTTCTAACATTCTTTTTCTTACTTTCTCTCTTTTGTCGACTTCCATTTGCCATTATGAATCGTACCATATTCTTTGTGTTTATGTTTTCTTTTAACTTTCCGTTTGGATGCTGCCTTTTTCATAACTTTAACCAAGATCTCTGCTCTTTCTTCAATATTTCTAGGTTCTCGTTCTTTTTGTACTCCTTCCTCTATTGCTTTTTCATACTCTTCTTGGTCCTTCTGCCCGTTGAATTTAATTCGTATTGGTATCTTTGTCGTGTGTTTTTTACTTTCCCTATTTATTGGACTGGTATGTTTTAATTTTATTCCAACTAAAAATTGATCTGTGTCGATGTCTGGTCCTCTGAGATAAGTTCGTACGTTTTTAATACATATCTCACTTCTTATTTCTATCAAAACATGGTCTATTTGGTTTACGTTTTTCCCATCTGGTGTTGCCCATGTTCCTTTATGCATTTCTTTGCGCTGGTAGTGGGTGCACATTACTTTCATGTTGTGTTCTATAGCGAAATCTATTACAAATCTTCATTTGTCTCTGGATGTATGCTATACCGTTGTAACAAAAAGGGATTTAAATTCATAAAAATTAATTTTCATTTTAAATTCAGATTTAATTTTATTAATTATTATTGTGATAATAATTCTTAATGGACTATATTTATGCACAGTGGAAGAGATAAGTTTGATAACACGGACGTAAGTTGATAAAGCCTTTTATCTCTTTAGCTGTATGCGAATTTCCTGCGTCTGAAGATGATATTTACACTGTTCTTTGTTCAGGTGAACTGTTAAATTTCAGACAACAGTGGGGTATCGCCAATTTTACCGGATATTTCAATGTAATCTACTTGATTGCGAAAGCAATCAGTTGCATTGCTTCCCGTTAAAAGCGATAGGGATGTACCTGTCTATAGGTGAAATTTGTCAGTGGTGCATATTCTCACGCTATGGAAGGTCAACCCTCGGGACCATTGGGGGGAGTATGATAGTTTTGCGAAAAGCATAAATATGTTTGAATTAATGAGTCGGTAGTCAGAAGCCGGGGTGGGCTCTTAGAGCTACGGTCGGGGGCCATAGGGCGTTTCGGGGTTAAAATTAATTAGTCGGGAGTTAATCAGTTAGAATCCGGGGTGGGCTCGTAGTGGAGCCACGGTCGGGCGGCCGTTGGGCATTTCGCGGTCAATTTTAATGTCAGTGAAATTAATTAGAGAGAATCGGGATCCAGTTTAAAAGTTCGGTTAAAGTCAACTGGGTAGTTGAATTAATTAAAGTTAAATTCTCTTGTGCGGGATATTTTGATGGATTTGTCAGTTGTGATTTTATTTAGGGCAATAACCAAGGGAGTGTCGTTACCGAGTTTGTTATGCTTGTGTGTTTTAAGTGTGTTGCAAAGGTCAAATAGTTTTGTTTATTGAGTCCATCAGTTAGAGTGTGAATGCTCTTATGTGAGAAGTTTTTTGATGAGCTTATCTTTATTTTGGGGAATAGACCAGGAAAGGTCTTTGTCATGTTCAGTTGTCTGGGTCTCCAAAAATGTAAGTACCATGTTTGACTATTTTGGATTGTATACAATAACATATTTGTAAAGATCAAAATATTTTCTCCTTGCTACAATCAATTAAGTAAAAACGGATTTTGGGTGTAAAGGATGCAAATCAAACACTTATATACTGTAAGCCGACGTTTCGGAAAATTAATTTTTCCATCTTCAGAGCTAAAATATAAGACGGCAAACGTTACAAAAATTATACGAGGTTTCTCGAGATGGAACATACCAAACAGTTGTCGGTGGAGATCGTTTGACAAAGCAATTTGATGACGGGAATAGACATAATATAACGGTAGGAAGCTATCTCAACGATCATCGTCAAAAAACTTTTAACATTGTCGAAATTGTAAAAAACTATGTAAAACACATTAAAATCCAAATCACAATCTACAAAAATAGTCACACCTAAAAATATAAGTATAACAACGCATTCACAAAACATGTACTAAAATTATCTGTATGGTATGATAATGAAAATTCCTTTAAACTAGATCGACCAATGAAATAGCTTAAATGTACAAATTTCAATTTTTCCCGCTATAATATTCTGAATTAATATAAGAACGGTAGAAATCATTCAGGTCCAAATCACATTAATTCAGAATATTATAGCGGGAAAAATTGAAATTTGTACATTTGAGCTATTTCATTGGTCGATCTAGTTTAAAGGAATTTTCAATATCATACCATACAGATAATTTTAGTACATGTTTTGTGAATGCGTTGTTATACTTATATTTTTAGGTGTGACTATTTTTGTAGATTGTGATTTGGATTTTAATGTGTTTTACATAGTTTTTTACAATTTCGACAATGTTAAAAGTTTTTTGACGATGATCGTTGAGATAGCTTCCTACCGTTATATTATGTCTATTCCCGTCATCAAATTGTTTTGTCAAACGATCTCCACCGACAACTGTTTGGTATGTTCCATCTCGAGAAACCTCGTATAATTTTTGTAACGTTTGCCGTCTTATATTTTAGCTCTGAAGATGGAAAAATAAATTTTCCGAAAGGTCGGCTTACAGTATATAAGTGTTTGATTTGCATCCTTTACACCCAAAATCCGTAATAACATATTTGTTTAGAAGGGCTACCCTAAATTGTAGGGGTATTATTGTGTAAGTGATTTTTAAAGTGTACATGTGTGTTTTTAAATTTATTAATAATCTTCTCCTCTAAGTGCCGTGCCTGATATAGACGTAGGCGACCTCTCTCCTATGTATGTGTTGTGCGTTTGAAGTATTATCACACACATAGGGGACCTACAGCTTAACACGGGCTCCGAACCGCGGGAAGTGTATACACTTCATCTCCAGATCTCCAGAGAGGCTGTACCAGGAAGATTACACCTCGGTGGTTTGCCATTGCCTTCCGAGGGGAGACGGTCAGAATAAAGTTTTACTGAGCCCGGAGTTGAACCAGCCATTTAGCATTAGCAGCAACGCACTTAACCGCTAAGCTGGCGACCGTCTCATAATAACATTAACATTACATAACATTATTAATAATGTTATTTTTAAAATCCAGTGTTTTCGTTTTTCCTGTTGAGGAAAAGCTTAATCAACAAATGTTTTTAGTAGATCGATAAGCGTCTAAGTGGAATTTTGTTTGATCAGCAGATTTGTTTATTTTTTAAATACCTCCAGCCGTTCCTAGGAAAAGTAGTTCCGAAGGACGGTCGGCGGTTACACCGTCCTATGGTTGGTTGGTGTGCCAGTTCTCTTCCCATTTTGGCATTGCATTCACCAAGTACCAGATTTATATTGTACTTTGGGATTTTTCGGTATTCTTTGTCTAATGCTTCGTGATATTTTTCTTTGATTGTTATTAGTTTTTCATCTGTTGGTGAGTGTATATTAATGATACTTATTTTTAGGTATCTGCCTCTTAGTCGCATTAGGCATATTCTATCAGTCATTGGTACGAAATTCATGACTACAGATTTTAATCTATCACTCACAGTAAATCCTGGTCCAAGTCTTCTATCGTTTCACCTGTTCTTAAAGAATGTATAGGTTATATCCTTCCATGTCGAAAATTCCGCTATTTTTATGCTTCGCTGTCATTTTACAGATGTTAAAAACAAATGTTATAAGGTGAAGTGGGGTAAGTGTGTATCCGGGGCAAATGTGTACAAGATTCTAAAATTTGTGAAGAAAAAGTGAAATAAACGCCATCCGCATTATAAGTGATGAGTTAAGTATAATCTAGCTTTCTACGACGTAAACGCATCCAAAATGTTACTAAGTCACGTGTTTGAAAACTGTCATTGCAGATAAAAATTTCTTTCTAGAAGCATAAATTTATCGTGTTAATTTTAATGAAAAAACATCCGCTTTAAATTGTTTAATTTTATTGATTAAATTAGTGTAATATATAGAAGTGGTAAGTATCTTTTAATTGTTATTAATATTTATAATTGTTTTTGACTTAATCACAAAATAATGTGTACTAAACAAATTGCCCCAGAAATATTGTGTAGTGGGGCATGAGTGTAGTAAATTAAGGGGGCTAATGTGTAGTATACTACACATTTGCCCGAACTTGAGCTAAATACTCGATTTTCTTTCAGGCAGCTATAGTACGTGTTTATAAGAGAAAATCTACTAAAAGAACTACCTACAGTGCTGAAATCCTTGAAAGGGCCTTGGATGAAATACGCGGTACTTAAAAGAAATTTTGTTATTTTTGTAGGATTTTTTAAATTTTTTACTTTTATAAATAAAATAATAATTCTCAATTTCTACTTTCTTTAAATTAAATTTTTACACAGGGTATTATAGGAACCATTGAACCTTTACACCCCTGCTCCGTTTTCATTTCTATTAATAGATAAAGAAAATACCCAGTGATTACACACTTGCCCCAAAACTTTGGGGAAGTGTGTAGTAATGTCTTATTTTTATTAAATAAATAATAAAGAAAAATTATTTTCTATGTAATTGTTTTATACACTAAGACTATTAATTAGACTCTATATAAAGAAAGGAGAGCAACATCAAAAATGTTATTTTATTTCTCAGTTGATTTGTATTTACTGTCTAAATTCAAACTAAGCTGAATTTACTACCCACTTACCCCACTTGAAACAAAATCTGTCCTCACTACTCTAATGAGAAGATAGCTCGGAACAGATAATGTCCACGCAGAAGGAAAAACCATCTACTTTAATTTGCGTGGGGCCCTGATCTTAGGTATAAACTAGCTCGTTAATAGCGGCGGCAAAGGCCATGGGTCGTGTCAAAGGAACGCCCCGGAGAAACTCAAGAAAACAGCTTTGCTAACACACAAAAATAAAATCAACAATAAGATGTTCGTTGTCGGAAGGCGAAGCGATAAGCGATGTCGGATGTAACGTGTATTAGCCGACCAGAACCAGTACAGTGGCATCAACATTGCCACCAAGAATCACTCCCCAAAAATCACCCAACGGAACGTTCGAGTGGTCATATAAAAATCCCACAAAGATGGAACCACATCGAACTTCCAACGATAAAATCAAACGGTAGCGACCTCGATGAAATGCAGCACCCTGTACATAGGTCGCACATCGCAGCCTTCATAAAAAAGAAACATAAAACCAAAAATAAACACAAAAAAAATATCGAACATAAAATTTCAAATACAAGATTTGAACTCATGTCGACCACTTCGGAATCCCCTTGCCAATGCATTTTACAAACGCCGCTCGATGTTACCTAGTGGAAATAATACTCAGATCAAGTTAATTAAACAAAACATAATAATATCATATAATTAATAATTAATAAGTTTATCAAATATCAACTTAAACATTCGATCCATTTCCACACTTGCGAACGTAAACGATATTAGATTGCCGTATATCACCTCGATGCAGCAATAAAAAACCTGCAACGCAATCGTAATCTCGGCAACCACTCTGTAAATAAAAATGCAGGACAAAAAGCGAAACCAAAATGTTAACACATAAAAAATACATAAATCAGGCAAGGGTGAATTCAATCGTCATCGAACTCCAGGTGGTCGGAGCAAAATTGGCCAAGTCGATTAACGAGTATCTGTGAAGCAATTAGCACAAAATTAGGTGACTTACCAATGTGAACGGAATCAAAATCAATCAATGGGGTCCGACAAAAAAAAACGATACGGGAAACATTCACCATCCTTCAACAACGAATTTTAAAATCCCCTACTGGGTTTGGAAAGCAAACAATTTCCAAAATCATTCGCATTGTTCGACGGTAATTCTCACAAAATCGCAACCATATCTTATAAAATTCGGAACCAAAAACCATAATCACTTCACAGCACATCAAAAAGTCGACCTGCTCGCTCGAGAGTTCACCCATGACTCCCTCATACTAGCATGTGCGTGTCTAATTCCTGTCAAATCACGTTTGCTATACAGGGCGTTACGAAAGTGGCGCTAAAGGTAATAATTTGAATTTAAATAAATTCAAAATGTTGCGAAATGGAAAAATTTTCGTAACACACTTCACTATAGTTTATTTCAGGTTATAAACTTATTACAAGCTTAGGAAAAATCCTACTAAATTACATAACATATACCTATAGTACGTACATTGAAGTTGAAGACGAAATAAAGTTTGACTTACAATCAAACTCATTTCAGTCGCTCACAATCTTATAACATTTTTAGTTGTTTTGAAATGAGTTTCAATGCTCTTCTGTGTCGGAAAGTTCGTATTTCCCATCATTCGCACCAATTGACCAATTTGTTGTTTGAATCGAGTTAATTTTTGAGCACTCCTATTTTTTTGCTGATGCGTCTTAGCAATTATAATCCACGTTTCCAATAGATAGTTAATTTAAGTTTTTTAAATTTTAAAAACTCGATTCAAAGTCAATAAACTAATTCCACTTTCTAAAACTTGTAAAATATTGACTTTTTGTTTTTCTGAAAACGCATGTTGAATACTAAATTATTTTGTTATTTATTTTGCCAACACAATTTTAATAAACCATGCTTTAAAAAAAATCAAAAGTATCTTTGCTGTGGTAACCACAGGTAGAGACATATTTAAAATAAAAATTGTCCATTTATTTTTTCACACTACCTGTACCTACTTTCATTTCCGTGAAAAACATTTACAAAATTTTATTGTAAATCGTTGAACTTTTTCGCTTTTCCAAATATGTAGTACATTAAAAATAAAGACAAATGAACTGTAAAAATGCAGCTTTATTCATTATTATAAACCAAATTATAACAACAGTCAAAACACTTAAATAATTTATTCTAACAGTTGACCAAGAGAATATAGCTATGCGCAATTTAAAAGAGGCACTTTTCTACAATTATTTACATGTTTTAAAAGAATGATAAGTATGAAAATTAGTGTGATGGGCTGCTCGACATTTTGAATGCCAAATTTTGTAATACGTGTGCTGCTTACTCTTTCTTATTGAAAATCATAGTATTTCTTTACCGAATGTATCACACATAATCAGCACGGTATTATCATGTGGCATTGCAAAATATGGCATTATGAATTATTCGTCTTAAAAATGTAAAATATGAGGCATTAGTGAAATTGAAAATTTAATTTAAAAAATGGAATTAACAATTGCGTTTGTTGTTTTTTTTTGATAACATCACTTCCAAATTTTTTCTCTAAAGGTTGATAACAGCATGAGCACTTTTGGTAAAATATTATGTAAATTCATTTAGCTCAGCGGTATAGTAGTAGTAGGTAGTAGTAATAGTAATAATTATAATGTTTCTACATAATTTAATAACGTTTTAACTAAAATTTTATCTATTAATCTACCTACTTTTTTTATGTAACAAAGCATAATATATTTTAATTCATCAGTCTAGGCTAGAGTTTCTTTATGGCAAGAATTAGTTGAACTAAGTTTTAACATAATTTATGATATAATTGATATTGTTTATATTTACTACTTATAATTAGTTTTTTTTTCTATTGTTAATTATTGTTACCATGTGAATTTAAGTACATATCTCTATAGTAGAAGATAATACTAAAAATAATGTTCAGTTCAATTTGGTTCTGTGTTGTTGATGAATTCTGAATAAAGTAATTTTTATTAACGTATGCAATACTAACTTAACAAATTGGAATTTAAAAACTAATATTTTCGTTATACTATACACAACAATTATTAGTCTACATTATACAAATAAATTATAACGTGTCAAAAAAGCACCTAAAAATGAGTGCACTAATAACAACTTTTGAAAATATTTTTTCGTAATATTCCAATGTGTTAAGTTACGTACTACCAGACCATTTTGTTATAGATTTTTTGCAAAATAGGTACCATATTTTCGAAAGGTAAATTTTATAAACTTTTTTATTTTTAATTGTTCGCTTTGAACATTCTGCCTTGGTTTCGATAATTTATAAGTATGAATGTATTATTGCTTATATTTTTTTATGAAGTATCGTTTAATAATTTCTTTTCTTATTCAATATGTACTTTTTTATTCACAATAGTAACACAACTAAAGTTACACGTTTATATTGATATCAGTCAACTACACTTAAAATTACTGTACATTTTTAAAAACTAAATATCACTAGATATTCAATAATATTCAATTTTGATATTTCAGGTAGTATTCTAGTTAGAAATTTTCGTGGATCAAATTTAGTTTTTCTGGAAACAAAATGGTACTTTTATTGCGAATTGTAATTTTTGATTTTAACAGGCAATTAATGGTAATCGTTTCGGATGGATAATAATATAGGTACTTAAGTAGATATCCTCTTACAGAGAAAATATTGCAAGCACATTGCATGAGTTTCGATTTACTTAAACAGTAAAACAAAAAAAATAAATTAAAAAATGTGATCAATAATAATAAATATTTAACTATAACATTCTAAAATTGTTTCAAATTTAAACTCCACATTAATGAAAACACATTCATTTAGTAAGATCACAGCTAACAATATCTGGAGTTTTTCTCATATCGTTTTACATTTAACTGACTAGGACCTAGCCATTCCGACTTACATATTTACATAATGTACAAAAGATATCGTTAAATCATGCTCAAGTTTAGTTTTTTATTTTAAATACAAAAATGTAGTATAAATAATTGAAAACACACCGGTGCCGTAATTTTCCGTCTTCCGTTATATCAATAAATAAACTACAAGTACTATCAAATAATAAATAGAAAAGTATTAAAGTAGATATTTATACAATTGTTACATCAAACATGAAAATAATAAAAAAAATAAATTAATGGCAAGGAGATGGATGATAAAAATAAACAAAACTATTTGGCTAGTTCCATAGTTAACAACGGTAAGAAAAAGTTTTATTTCCTATTTATTTTCTGATTCACTTTAGGCCTATTATGTGTTGGAACTACTTGACTATTAATTTTCATGTTTTATTATTGAAATACTAATTTACTGAAATTTTTGTCAGGTGTAATTTATTTATTTTTGTGCTAATGTAGACCTGATTTTTGATTAAATTTTTACATTCGCTCGTAATTTATTAAAATGTCCCAATTATTCGTTATTTATATTACTTAAACCAATTGTACGTATCACACTTTTTAATATTAATAAAACTTAAGAGTAAATTTATTTTCTGTAAAATTTGTATATCTAAAACAGCTATACAAAAATAGAGTAGAAATTAAAATTTGTTATTGCACAAATTCACAACTATGTACCTATCAAAAATCATCCTTATCACTAACCATCAGCATGGCCGTCCTACACATAATTAAGTAAATTCACAAACAGAAATTTGAATAAAAAAATATGAAACAAAGTTACCGTTTTGATACAGTTGTATATTCTTTCAGGCTTTGAAGTATTTAAAAATAATTTTTATTATAGAAAAATGTACAACCACGTACCAAAACGTTAGACTCGATATTTTAAAAGATCAAAATTAATGATTCGCAATTACGATGAGATAAAAATAAATCGCGCATACCTACTAATTGACTAATACCTGTATAACATCGTCGTCGTCGTCGTCGTCGCCATACACACAAAATATAAAAAATTTTAAATCGTTTAAATTTAAATCAAAAATCAGGGCTTTATTAATTGTAATTAGATAACTAATTGAGCACCTAATATTTATTCAAGCTAACTTAACGTAATTTATAATATTGCACATTTTCTAGCGTAGTGTCTTTTGCACATATTGCTTGTAGTTGAAATACAGAAAGCATCACGCACTAGCACCCCAGTTTTCGTATCAGTCTGCAGTTGATAGTAATCTGTGCTAACTGTCAGCAGTAAGCACTGTAAGAATTAGCAGTTGGCACAGATAATTGGTAAGCACAGAGCACTAGTGCGTGGAGTGGCGTCATTGAAAAGTCGATTCTTTATGAAATGTGTCTGATTTGTGGAAGGATGGTCGACCGTTGTTATCACTGCTTCGCTGTAAAGGAATATCTTGTGACGCAAAATTATTTTCCGACTTAGGCCTCGGAAGATTTAATCTTTTTAATGTCCTTCCTAGTTCTTGTAAACTACGATCGCTAGCATTAAGTCTAGACATCGAATCGTCGGACCTATTACCGTGATCCGCTTCTGCAGCCAGTGCATTCACCACTGCATTGATGGTTTTACTTTCGCTACCTAAGTCTTCTTCCTTATGTCCTACTAAATTAGGATTTTTACCAATTTTATTTAACCTGTAATACAAATTAAGTTAATATTTTATCATTTCAACGGCTTGTGCTCTAAATGCAACACAATGTTAAATAAAAGCCCCAAAAATTAGTCTATTACCAAGCAAACTGTAAATTATTTAAAAACATTGAATTATTTACATTTATGTGTGTGTACCTACAGGTATTGTGTGTTTTATTGAATAAATTCATTTGCATCGCTTTTTAATATGTGGTGTTTCACGATTCACTAATTTTGTGCAATTCATTAATTATGGTGCAATGCATTTTCATTTGAAATAAAATTATATCACAACTTTTAATAACCATAATTGGTTCAGATATAAAAGTAGGAATTATTTTATCGCAGGATTACTTTTAATTGCGAATTTCTAAAAATTTCCAATTGAAAATTTTTATGGTATATTTTCATTTTTAAATCTTTTTTATTTTTGCATAATATTTTTCGAAATGAATGAGATTCAAATAAAAAGCACATAGTGCATAATAAATCATATATGCTAAAAGTGCATGGTGGTTTGAGAAGCAGTTATATTCCTAGGATAAATTCACGAAATATTAAACCAATTATTGTCTTCGTGGTGTGGTGGTTAGCGCCAATACACCCAAGCTTGATCTCAAATCCAGGAAGACACTTACCAAAAGTGCCTGAAATTCGTGGGCTGTTAATATATTTAGTGCGGTCCTGACAGCGATTTTATATTCAAAATTAAATACTACCTAGAAATTTGGAATTAATATTTTATTAATTAATAAAATTAGTAGAATAATATATATTTTGCGATAATTTTTTGGTTTATAAATTCTGTGAAAGCTTCCAAATGGGGTCGTATCAAATTAAATAAACTGGTTTTTAAAAATATTTGCTTCGGTGTTATTTTAAAATAATAAACTGGTTTTTGTTTTTTTTAATAGACTGTATCACCTAACTCTTTTATCTTTATGTACCTATACAGATATGCCTATATGTGATGCATGGGACGTGGGGATCGTCTGATACAATTATTATTCTGAATTTTTTTAGACGATTAATTAAAAATTATCTTAACATTTCCATAGCACAGGGTATAGTTATTGGAATGCTTATTTAAGATACTATGAACTTCAATATTGTAAGAAGACCAGAAGCAATGGAATAATTGATGATTCAGGGTAAAATCGAAGGAAAGCGTCCGAGAGGAAGATCCCCAACAAAATGGACAGAAACTCTACATGTGGCGACGCACGCAGCACTTCACTGCATGGAGGCTGAAGGCACTGCCGTCATGATACCACTATGTCCTTACGTAGGACAAAGGAATCTGAGAGAAAGAGAACTTCAAGTATATCTGAAAAACGACTACCAGGCGTTTTGGTAGAATTTTTATTCACTTTTAATGAATCAATAAATTAACGAAAACATCAAAAAATTGGGTTTTTTGAATGGGAGTGCAACATAATTTATGCTGAACTTCTTTCATCCTAATTCATCATTTTTTTTAATAAATTTAGGTAAAAAAAATATGAACAATATAAAAAAGTTGCATTTCGACAACGGTACGAATGTTTCGATTCTGTTAGATCTCATAAGTAACGTAGGTATAGAAGAAAAAACTCTGGTTGGGGCAAAGATTTGCTTTTGCTTAAATATACATCTTACCAATAATTCACGCGATATCTGTAAAGTGAAACTACGGCCTGCTTTTAATATAAACTAACAGTACATTGCTGTACAATGGAAGCCCTAATTCCAATTAGGCGTATAAAAGATTTCATTACGAAAGTCTCGGGTTATGACTTCTTTAAAGTATTTTAATCCACGCGAATGGATCCTTAACGCTCACCGAGACTTGTGGTATAGTCTTTTATACGCTTGATTGGAATTAGGGCTTCTATTATACAGTAATGTACTTTTAGTTTATAAAAATATGAAATATATTTAATCCCATTTTGGTATTGTATTTTTCTCATTGGTTCGAAAATAAATAACAGAAATGTTCGTAATTAGATAAATGATCTTAATAAGACTTATATAATATTATAAGTAAGGATATTTTCAACAATAATAAAATGTCCTTTATAATAATACTTGCTTCGCCTGTTAATGTCGTGTAATGTTATAATTATAAAAAATAGATTATTATTGTTTAATATCAATTTACACATTTAGGTATATGAAGATAAGAGTGTCAACAGACCACAAAATCGTTTTAGTTGCTAAATATAATGGTAAATATAAAGGTAATGATAATGTAAATTTCATAAATAAATTTATATAATATATATTATATTTATATACTTGTAAATAATATCCACATTATTTATTGAATTCCTAATGTGAGATTATTTCTGTTTTATTTGGTAAATGCAATTGAGTTTTTGCATAAATGTTTTACATTTTAATTAGGAAGTATTTGTGAAAGTGTGCTTGAATTAATTTTTGATACATTTCTTGCAGGTTAAAACTTTAAAAATTAACTTTGTGATTTGAAAAGGAGGAAATAACCTACCACTACTCTAAGAGCTTGTGATGTAATACACGAAAATATTAAATTTTGCATTTCACGCCTATATTTATAACATTACCAACATAAACATATTATCTAATATTGAAATAATCTTAAAAATTAACTATAGTCCATCCGTTTTAAGAATGCAGAACTAGATTGTACTAAAATTGTGAACTCGGAACGTGATTGGTTAAAATTTATTCCCGTTTACAGTGTCGAAATTTCGTTTGTGATTGATGACTCGCGAATATTTTTTTCTAAAAGTTGCTGGCAAATTCAAAATATTTGTACAACATAAATTGCTATTTGATAAAAAAATACTTTCAACTCGATTTTTTTCAAGTATCAAATAAGTGACATTTATTTTATGTCGCTCATACACTTAAATTATTTGACGTTTCCCTGTGTAAATCTGACTTGCCGTTCAAGGCGACCTCTACTGCAATCCAAAACCAGATGGACTGTAGTTAATTACATAATAACAATCAAACTTATTTCCTTTACGTGTTTTTTCAGCAATGGTCATTGTTATCATCAGATATGTTTATTAACTAGTTAAAAATCATATATTTTAAATATTTCTACTACAGAAAATTGAATAGGCGTATCAATCAATTTATATATTTTCTATGCCACTTACAAAAAAATAAAGGGTCATTCACATCCACGTAACGTACGTTCCGGAAATACAATACGTAACGTAAGGAAAGTTGAAATGCATTGTTTCAAATGGCACCATTCACATTCGAAAAAACATGGCAGACGTAACGTAACGTAACAAAAAGTTCGTTCAACTTCAACTTGTACTTCAACTTGGTATGTTTGACCAATGGAGATGCTTTTATTTTATTAGGCAACACCCCTTTTACTGTATTTTCAATTTTAAGGTTAAGTCACAAAAATGAATGCTGTCAAACTGTCAACCGATAGCCAATGCAAATACAGGTGCCCGTGCTTTTCGTTTCTATGGAAACATAGTATAAACATAGTAAACTAAGTGGATGTGAATTACCCTTAAAGGTTTGATGGCCAGTTTCACGAACGATAATTAAGTTTAATCTAAAATTAAAATTGTAACCATAGCAAGGACAATTAAAATGCATAATATTTGATGAAAGATGAGCATAATTATAATTTACATTGAACCGTTTAATCGTGGATTAAGCATTAATTATCGTTTGTGAAATCGGCCATAAGTCATTTGAAACTTCGAAGTATGCATAATGCAATTTACGAAATTGTGTTGATTACTCCTATTGACTTATGACATGTCGACGACATGCACATTTTGGAGTTCCAATTGACTAAAACCCTCATTTTCTGCAAGTGGAATAGAATAATGTAAATTGATGATTACCTCTTAGCTTTTCCATTGGCGATATTATCTAATATAATATAATATACAATCAATTATGATCAGTTGTGAGATGTGACGTTATATTTTATTTTATTTGACGTGTAGTGATCGTTAATTTTCGCAGTTTTCAAAATTCATAGGCAATTGTAAAACCTTTGCAAACCGCAAAAATAAAATTCAAGTATAATATAACCATAAATATTTTCAAATTTTAATAAAAATATAATATAAAAATAAATTTTATCCAAACTCCCAATTATTAATAGAGGTGGGTATTTTATTATTATATTCCAGTATGTCGTCCTATCAAATAATTAATAGGTCTTATGGATGGACCTTTGGATAAAAATTTAGAAATTATATTCTAATTTTATAACATCACATACTATAAACATATCATTGTTAAAATGACAAGTGAGTTTCCCTTACTAGAAAGTATGAGATATGTCTTCAGTATTTGTATGAAAGAGGCCGTCGAAAATCAAAATGCGGACCTTAATAATATAACGAACCCTAAACGTTTCAGTAGGTATTGATCCACTTTATACGTCTAAATAATTTATTTTTCTCATTTTCTTTATTGGTATTACGAAGAATTATAAAACAGAAAAAATCTCACAATAGAAATCGTTTTAAACGATTTAACTTCCAGTTTTTATTATATTTATGTAGTACTGTCAAATCTATTAAGATTTAGAACTTCTAGTTTTTCAAATGACTCCAGTCATTTATGTAGATTATGTTTAAGTTTATTGGACTATAGTTTTAAATGGAATTTAAACTAAGATTAAAAAGAATTTCGATAGAGCAAAATTCTAACTGGGGCACCAACTGCGGTAATATGTCACGACTCTTTAAAAATGGGCCAAGAGCAGATTATACAGTTCCGAGTTAATTTGATAGAAAACCAAAAAATGTCGGTAAAGTTTTATTGTTCTTGAGATGAGGCGTCTCGAGTGCCCCACTGAAATTAAGTTAGAGTTGTAGATATCAACTAAATGTCGATTTGAGTTTGAATTAAATTTTAGACAGAATTTTATTGTCTAGCAATTACTCTCCTAAAAAGAAAAGCCTACGTGACTATTTTGTGAAAATACGAATGCAATAGTTTTTTCAGTAGGTACCTATATGACAAAAATAATAACTATAGGTTCACTCTTGGAATGTTTGTTAAGTATACCGAGATTACGGAAAGTAAAGCTATTTTTCTTCTCACCAGAATGACATGACATAGGTAATCTTCGTGAAATTGTTTTTACAAAATCTTTCTATTTTTAAAATTGTCATATATAATACCACAAGAGACTATCAAATTGTCGGCAATAATTTTTGAAACTGGAACTGAGTGTTTGTCGCCCTTAAAATCACCATGAGTGCTTTAGCACGAATGGTGATTTTAAATGGCGACAAACACGAAGATTCCATGGTTTAAAAATTAAGCGACAATTTTATAGTATTGTGTGGAATTCGTTTGACAATTTCGTAAATAAAATTTCAATTTTTTCTGACAACTAATAATTTATAGTATGCGTTCACGTAGTTTCCATCGTTACTATGGAAATTTGACAATACAGACCACGGTGGTCGTATTGCCGCGACAATACACCACCGTGGTCTGTATTGTCAAAGGAACTAGATTATGATTGGTTCAAATTGATGAGATTGTAACATCCTATTGGTTGAATTATTATGAACGAAATTGTCGCAAAAATACATATTATTATCGCATTGCTTTATCAACATCAACTTTTTTATTATGTCAGCTGCATTGATTTAAAATTTTTATTTCTAGTATTAATTTATGATATATACAAGGCCGGCTAAAGTAAGCTGCGTTTTTAAACTTTGAATTTTTCAATGTGAAATAATGTACAGAGACATAGCTGTGTTTAGGACCCTCAATTCTCTATATCTATAGAATTTTGGGCCTCTAGGACTTGCCTAGATTTGCTATGTGTTATAGCTACGTCCTTGTATAGGTACATACTACGTATTTCCCAGAATAACAAGGACGCCAAAAATATTTTCAATTACAACAAATATTCTGAATTACTTATTTTTAAATAACAACACAGTAAAATTGTTTTTACTATGTACTTAAACAGAGAAAAGGAACATAAGTTATGAAAAAATAAAGAGGTTCCATTCTACAAATTCAATTATCATGTCACGAGATCCCATCGCAATACACTTTATTTTTATGTGAAATCCATTTTCAATGTAATTTTTAAACTATTTGTATTTAGTGAAATTGCTCTCAATTTTAATTAATTTATTTTTCAGCAGATCCCCAAAAGAATAATTAAATCCATCAACTGATGAGGATCTTAAATTTCAAAAATAGGTACAGAGAAACCTTTCTAGTTTTAAGTGATATACCTAACTAATGGTATACTAAAAATAATAATTTTTGAAGATTGCAAAAATTAAGAAAAAACAAAAATCTATATTGCAAATATTGAGGGTGTACCGGTCACTCTGGGCCATACGTAAGGACCAAATTGATGGCACGTGTTACTGTACAATTGTGTACTCTTTTTATTTTAAAGAACGCCTATAGTATATTATGTATATTATGTGAGTCTTTAATTGTGCAATAAATATAAGACTAAGTTAGTGTTTAAGGAAGAAGTGTTACTACTCGCATAAAAAATACCACAACAAAAGTTTTTAAGTATATCATCTAATTAAATATTTTTTAAATTTAAGTTAAATTGAGAGCATTCTATAAAAGAAGCATGGGGAAGTATAAAAGAGATACAAAAAGTATGCTGACTTATTGCCTCTCGCAAAAGAAACAGTGTGGTGACGACTGGCAATTAATTTGATTTTTGAAGCGATTTATTAGAAGAATACGTTAAGAACTTCCAGTTGTAGTATTTATTGCATTAACAGTGGTATACTATAGAGTCGCAAACAAATGATAGTTTTAATAGTGGGAAAAAGTTTAAAAAAAAGAAAGGCAACACTGCACTAAAAATAAAAGTTAAAACTTAGATATACTGCTGCGCTGATTTATGTTAAACTGACAATTAATAAAATGAGAGCAAACATTAGAAAGCGATGAAACAAATATAATTCAATAAAACCTCTTAGGTTTCTTTATACCAACCAACGCACTGACCTCTCGGCGGCTACCGATTCCATTGTGCGGCGCATTAGTGGATACTGATCTAATACTGCATTAAAATGATCAACAGATAATGAAAATAAATTGCAGTAAGTTTCAGCACGGACGGATGCAACACGTCGTGCATTTGTTAACAAACAAATTTCCCCAAAATAAGAACCATCACTCAAACTCGTTGCAACATCACCATTTGCCATTACTATATCTACTATTCCTTCTTGAATGAAGTACATTTTCGAACCGATCGTTCCTTCTTTTATTATAATATCACCTAAAAGTATTTAAACATAAATACATTATTACCACCAAAGGCTGAAAATTACCTGGCTGGAAGACTTCATATTTTAACTTAGTAACAACATCCGATACAAAGTTTGAATCGGCATTTGCAAAGAATGGAACAGAAGCTACCAACGATCTGCAATTATAATTAATAACATCTTCACGTAATTTTTCTGATAATTCTCCCAATATGCAATCTTCATCGAAAAATTTGCCTTGGTAGCGATGTTCAAAGTATTCTGTTATTCTTTGCCGCATTTCTCTTGGAAGTTTTCTATACGCCATATATTCCTCCACTTGTTTCACCTATACAAAATGTAACACAATTAGCAACTACGATTTATGCCATAGAAAAGTAGATAAGAAGAGTCACTACGTGTTAAGAAGCCACTCTAAATCTGACACGAGATTAAAATCTATTTGATGTTAGAATATACTTATTGAATAGTGTTTGTCCTAAATATTAAGTTTTGGAAGTTTCAAACTTGGTTTAAATTTATTTAAAAGCTTTGCCATAAGTTCACGTTCCAATTACACTAATGTAAGATGTTTATATACGTGAGTTGCACCGAAATTAACGATTTTGCTTCCATTCTTATCTACTTATAGGTAATATAATTAGATAGTTTTCCAATTGAAAAAAAATTGCTTTTATTGTGGATTTTGCAAAATTGTCTTTAATAAGACGAAAATTTTGTCTAAGAATCGATACCACAAATTACATCTACCCTTCTTAATTTCATTTAGAAGCTGTACTTGTGCTAATACAGGAATAGGTACAACGGGTTTAAAAAATGTATAATGTTACGTCGACGGTCTCAAAAACATTAAATAAAGTGTACCATTTTCATAACAGCATGAAGTAAATGTGTTCAGTTATTAAAAAAAAGGTCATTAATATACTGCTGGTTTGATATTTTTGCTCAAATAAAGAAACGTTGTTACTTTAACATTTTGTTTTAGTTTCCTTCTAGTATTTGGAAATATATTTTACGTTATTGCAATTTTTGCAAGAGTACATCGATATATATATTTCTTAGGAATCCAGATTTAGTTTCACTTATGTTAGAAACATATGTTTCACAGAATACAATTTTAAAATACTGCAGTTACGAAATAAGAAGCAGTTACCTTTTCTCGATATTGTCGTCTAGAGGAATCCAAACTCTGAATAAGATTTGTAGCGTGACCCAAGAACAAAGCGTAGCACGTTGCACCAGATATCATAGATAACATCGTGAGCCACATGTCTGTTAAGGATTGAGGTGGAAAACGTCCGTAACCAATACACAGCATGTGCGACATCGCTTTAAAAAGTGCCCAGGAATATTGTTCCAACCAGAAGGCATGCTGAAAAAGTAATCAAATAAATTCAGTATAAATTTGGACAAATGTTTTAACAAAAAAATAAGGTTACTAACCTCTAACTCGTTAATGGCGACCCACGAATTAGAAGGAAACCCTTGAAGCATAGGAACCAGAAATTGTAAACAACCAGACCAATGACCGATGAGAAGCATCATGCAGATCAAGTTGAAAATTCGCATGAAAACACTTGCCATGTTTAAAAACTGAAAAATTCTCGTGTATTAGATAATCTCCAGTCAAACAACGATTTTTATGTTCGCTTAAAATCCGATTAATTGATTTTTTTTTATAATATTGTTTGGATATGTTTCAATTAAACGAACATAGTCAAGTGTTTGTTAGTTACAAATATATACGCAACGTTTCACATACGCTGAAACAAAATAAAATGTATCTATAATACTAAAATATAAAATGGTGTAATAATAACCAATGTAAAAAAGAAGCTCTCAAAAAACTATCTTAAATTTTTGCTGAAAAATTGGTAACCAATCATTTACTGCTTTGAAGCAAAAGCGGTGCTATTAATAAAAATGCTTAAGCAAATTATATCCTAATAAAAAGCTAAGTTAATAAAATTATTGATCAGACAAACAAACAGTACTTCAACCATGTACCAAGCACCATTATTATTATTATTATTATCATCGAAAACTTATTGCAATCGTTCATTGCATTTGAGTATTTTTTCTACTAACGTTATTTAAATAATATACATAACGACATAAACTTCACGTTAGTTATAACGCAAGACACTTTTGACCGATATGTTCCTACAGGTATCATATCAAAATAATATTCTATTCCACAATAGGAACGGATCAGTAAAACCGAAAAACTGACAAGCAACTACTCCAAAAATTTAAAGATTTATTTCAACCACTTACCTTTCTCATTGAACTATAAACAAAAACATGCTTACATCGCTAACAATAAGTTTGTGCAACACTAAAAGTGCAATAGTGTGACAAAGAAATTTACATGGTATTGTTTTAAGATCAAATAGTAACTAACAAAATGCTGCCAAGATGCATGCAACTATAACTACAATAATAAATAAAGAGCTAAGTAGCGAATGGATACATTAGCGAAGCTAATGTTAACTCAAGTTTGGATGTGGTAATCTGGCTCTTGAAGTGAGTGACTCAGGCGGAAGCAGAGGCGGCGCCGCGGATCGGTCATGCAAGCCAGCAGCCCTAAGCGGGTTACCTTAAAGAAGAGACTGCTTGTCTTAGATCTTTGGGGCTCCGAACTGAGGCGCCCCCTTCTTTCCGTTCGCTTTTTTTGAAGATTCTGCAAGATCTAGAAAAAAGCGAAGAACACATAGTAGTAGAGAAAGCTTTGCAGCTGGGCACCAGAAGAACGTTTAATTATTAGTAGAGAAAATTAGAAGTTAAGATTAAAGTCCTTTAAGATTTAGTGCAGTGCGAAAGCGGCATTTCAGAGCACGCAGAGCAAGTTATTTACACTAAACGACTATATGAGACATTATATACAGAAAACACTATTCAAATAAAAAATAATAATGTGTTAACATAATATATAATAAAAAATGTTTTTATTAATAATTAGCAGACTCATTAATACCTGTATTATTTAAATATAACTTTTTCATACGTTGAAACTTGCCTTAACATAAAATTTACTTTTTTTATGTAGTATGAAACGGGAAATTCGCAATTCTCAAGTCAGATTCAAAGCTTACGGGTCGCCTGCAGTCTGACTGCATGATTAGCTTGGGACTGCCATATAATATGTATATTTACTGTGATAGAATAATTTTTTATATTGTATTATCGATTTATAACATAGATTGAATGTTGAATGCTAATATCATAAAATGCTGTTTACAAAAACTGGCAAATGTGTGGGTAGCAAGAAATAGTGTCATATTTATGGAATTGTTTAATCTAATTGCACGAAAGTGTTAATTTACCACAAAATCATGATGAAATCCACATATTTCAAAATTTCTAATATAAAACATAACTTTCAACTGTCATTTAACTGACTGATTGTAAGAGAGAAAAATCTTCGTATTTACATTTGATAGACACAATCACACTTCTCGATTTAAGGAAATCGATTCACATTTTCTATTCATTGAGTAAATAGGAAACACAGGCTAAATAAATTCACAATACTATAGTTCAGATAGTTGAAAAAGTTGAATCTGTTTAGTAGCCAAAAAAGCAATAAAAGCGAAAAGAAAAATAGATTACTATATGCGAATAAATAGAATAAACATTTTAACCTTTAATTGCTCAAGTTAAGATTTTATGTTCAAGTATTTACTTTCAATTTGTTTTGATCAAGCTGCTACTACGTAGATTATGAAAATCCGTTCGTTAATACGGTGTATTTTTAACTTCTATGAGTGATTAACAAAATTAAAAGTAAAGTCTTTTTTAATTATGTTGGTGAATGATAGGATTACATGGACTAACGCTGAATACTGCAAAAACTTCGAATTTTACGTTTAAAAATGAATTTATTAAAAATCCGAATAATGTGAACGACAGTTCAGGATACCTATTGAATAATGTACTATATAATATCTGTAAAAAGCTGTCATTTGGTGGAACGAATAAAACTAATCTGTACTTTTTATGGACAATAATAAAATGGGTTATAAACTGTTCACGATTGATAATCGCGTGTATCAACAATATAAATATTTTGAGTGGTGCTCATAAATCGCCAATCAGTTTTTAGTGAATAACTGGCTCATAACTATTCATAAATAGCACAGTGGTACATGAGCCCAATTTCACGGATAATCTTTAATAGGTTTCAAAAAAATATTGACAAATTCTAAAAAAAAAAAAATTGTAAACTTTAAATGCAGTACAATTTACAATGTCTTTGCTATGTTAAGATGTTAAGGTATGGTTACACCGACTATGATATTTTGTCATGTAAATATTTTTAATCAAATTGATTTAGGGGCGAGACAAAAATTAAAACCTATGAAAACTAGTTTTATAGGTTTAGTTCAGAAACTTTTTATAGCCGGATAAAATTACAATATCTGCTCGATAATGAAGCTTCGCTCTCACGAAAAATTGTTTTCAGGAAATTCGTCCTTGATAAAACTGTTAAGTGTTCGGAATTGGTTTTGCATTATATCAATGAGCTTCTGCTAAATAATAAAAACATTTTGAAACACAGATATTATACAGTTTGCAGTTTCTCAATAACATAAACTGTAATATTAGAATAGGAATATAAGCGAATTATAACAATTTCAGCTTGAAACTGTATAATGCCAATCTAAAAGTGAAAATCTATTGACAAGAGTAAAACATAAATGTGAGACTATGTCTAACTAATATATTTACGTTTTACATTGTAGATTCGACCAACAAAGTTTAAGCTTGTGCAAATTAAATGTAATAAATCTAAACATTGAGGTAGTCACGAAAATTTAAATAGAGGTAACATAGTGTTCACATAAATATTTTCCGTAAATTCCCCAAATTATACACTTTTCGTAAGTAGTTTGAGTGCTAAATAGTTTCGGTATTAATTATAAAATTTCCTGCATAGAAAAGTACTTGGTGTTGATTTGCGTTCAACAAGTTTAGATTCGTAAAGAAATTTAAATTATCGTGTTAGTGCAAACTGCAAAATATTGGTCTTTATCAACTAATGAGAGAGTGAACTACGTTATGGAACTATTTTCTATATTTGTACAAGACAGTCTAGTGGTCACATTAACTCAAAAAAAATAAAACTAAAACTAATAAGACACGAAATTTAGAATTTTCAAGAAAAGATGCACTATACGTTTATAAAAATTATAATGATTATAGTAAAGAAAGAAACAAAAAAAAATGGAAAATATAATTATATGAGATTACTAGTAGTTAGTACGGTTTGTGCTGTTTTGATTGTAATGTGTAATGAATTTTAATCCACAAATTTTCGAAATGTATTTAAACAATGTTAATTATTATTAATTTTTTATACTTTCTTTTATGTTTCTAACTTACTAACAACATTCAACATTTATAACTTACGGTCACAAAGATGAATTGCACGCAATGAAAATACATTGTCTACATATGATAACCCCAAAAATTCTACATTGTGTGTACAATGCATATCCGAGCAGGAACATCACCTCAATTTCAAAACAATAAAGTTGTTGTGCACCTGAACATGCGAATTTTAAACAAAACAAAAAAAAACTCGTTTCAAAATTCATTGTGCCCATTTCTATGCATTAACGTTTTTGTTATTTACACCACCTTTAACATTAATCATGCAAATATAGTGTACATTTGTATTTTCAAAAGTTTGTCTTTTATATATACTCAATAATCGACGAACAACTGTTATCATTTTTGTGAATCGCTGTTAAATTTCAACAATTAATATTAATTAAACAATTATGAAAATGTTTGTTAGTCAATATATGTTTGCAGGACAAATGGGGAACAAAAAGAATCTCGACAAAGTTATTTAAAAATATTTTTAATTTATTATAAAATTGCATTAAAATATTTATGATGAAAAGCAACAAATTGTAGTTTCAAATTTAACCAACACTATTAAATGCAAACTAATATCTAGATGTGTGTATATCGTTAAAAGGACATTACCACATAATGTATGGATGTTAGACCGAGTACATCTACCACTTACGATTTTGGCAGTAAAAATATATGTGCATTTGTATATTTTGCAAAGCTACATAAATAAAACAATAATAAAATAAACACAACAGTTTTTAAAAAACACAAAAAAATTTTATTTGTAATTGCTTCTGTCGTGATTAGCATTTATGTACAATTCTTGCTGTGATTAGAAATCCACAGTCAAAATATTACATCCAGTAAGAATTTTACAGTAATATTTCTATTTTTGAGTACAGCTACAGCAATACCTACTGGTGCCCCAGCACTGTGACTAGAGAATACTCTAAATAAAAATTCAGTTGGTGCTTACTAAATTTACTATAATTTAATTGACCTGAACTAAGGGCATTATAATATATAAAGAAGAAAATGTTTATAATATATTAGGAAAATGCTAAAAAAATTTCTTATGGTAGAAAGGAAAGGAAAAATTTCTATGAGCATCAAGATAGATAACGGAATAATTCTTATCGACCTCTACACCGCAAGGAATTGGGGAGTGATTACGATTATATTTCAATATTACATTTTAATATTTAAATATGTAAATTCATAACCGTGATGTTTTTCGTATAGAGATAAAGTGTTTTTCAACATCTTGCTATTGATTAGCTGACCTAAAGATACGCTAACAGAAAATTTATTGTGCTTCTTTGTAAAATATTAAAATATAACTCTCCAAGTTGGAAAATGGAAAACCCCTATATCACAACAACCGACTGACGATCAGAAATCGTTAAAATGTACATCAAAAATACATGACTGACAGAGTTTAAAACGTATGGATAAAATGTCATCAATACCAACATGAGTCAAGTATTGCTTTTGCAAATAAAAATGTACGACGCGTTTGCTAATATTGACAAACCAGTAAGGTATTAGTACGGTTTATCATCAAAATGCCACTTTTTTTTATATCATGCAATTATATTGAGATGAATTTGAATGGTTGTAATTGTATTTAATACATACAGGTGCACAACATTATTACATATTACGAACGAGCCTCTAACTTTAATGACACTGAACTACCGCGCTAAACACACATTCCAATAGCCTTATACTGCCCTCAACGTATACGATATTAAATTTTGACATTAATAATACATGAAAACAATATAAAGCCCAAACACAACATAAACAGACAGAAAGAGAGTGATGTAGCACCTCGGTCGTCCTGTCTCTAGGTGGGGGAATTGGGGTACCGTCGGGCGCGTACTCTGCCTGCCGCCCAGAAGGGTGCTGGTACATGGGTATCTGCGACCCAAACACCTCTATCAACTTCATACTTTTCTGTATAGCTATGTTGCTACACTGGTATATGGAATTTTTGGTCCAGGTTTCAAGTAGCGGCTGTAAAGTTTGACCTTATTAATTTTAACATTTTCTATTACATCATTCTTCGTCACGTAAGTGTCCACTATCTGTGGATCCATACAACAAAAAACTTTTCATCCGCTACTTGAAAGATAGTTAGTATTTTGAAAGGTATATTAATCCCGTTCACCACATCATTCATAATAAAGCTAATTTATCTCTTAAAATATCCTATTTATTCTAATTCTATTTATACCCATGATATTAAAATGGCAGAACGAGAATAAAATATTAACTATGTTAAAATGCCAATTGTATTTACATAAAAAAATATTATTAAATTCACAGTAAAATAATTTTCAAGTCACAAAACTTACCCTTTTCATAAATAACCAAAACCTATTTACATATTTTTAAACAATTTTCGAGAAAAAAGCTCTAAACTAAAATTCCTTATTTAATTTTATTATGTTTTGTTTTTGTAGTTTAGAGTAAATTAATGTAAAGTGCGAATAAAAAGATCATAGGTATAGACATCATAAAGAGGCAAGCTAGTTTTAAAGCAAAGATTTCTAAAAGGCATTGACATTGTAAATTTATAGTAAAATTTCTAAATTATCTACCTACATTAGTTGAAGGGAAAAATTAAGTTTATTATGTAACTGAAGCAGCAATATAAAGAATAAAAATTTTAATTGACAGTAATTTTGAACAAATAAACATAAAAAATTTATTGGACTGCTTCTTGTTCATATTGAAATAGATTTATAATATTATTTAAGCGCATAGTGCAAATTTCAGTAATGTGCAAACTTAGGCTCATTCAAAGCGCGTTGAGCAAAATAGTTCAAAGCTAACATAAGCTTGAACATTTTTAATTTAAATTTTTCTTTTCAATTAAAAAATAAATACATCTAAAAGCACTTTCTGATCGAAAACATTTTAAAATTGGACAATTATTTAATACACGAATTAAAAAGTTTCTTAAACAGAATAAGCAAATACTAAATATCATTTATATATTTATATGATTTAATGGTCGTTTTACAATGCACGAAAGCATGAGCGCGCTTGTGCCAAAATATAAGGAAATTTTACTTACATAAACTTCCTCCCATTGACTGACATATCGAACCAAACGTGATAATCGCAACAGTCGTACCAATGACAGAAGCTTTGCAAGTCGTAATATTCGCAACGCACGACCTGCATGAAGAATCTGAAAACTCTCCCCGAAATCCTGGAACAGAAGTTTCACTTTTTGGTAATTCGCATGATATCTACTAGGCCCCACAAATCTATATAAAAGTAGTACTTAACAAATTATTAAATTTCTTAGCACGAAAAGAAATTTTTAAATAATTTATTTTCAGCTAATACAACTTAAAAGAAACTGAATTTCTTTAATGACTTTTTAAAGCTCAAAAAAAGTTGAAAGCTTTTTAAACATGTTTTGCAAAATGGCTTTCATGAAATACAATTTTCATATCTACTTTATGGAAAACATTTAAATTTTCATTTTAAAATATTGTTTTATTTCGGTGTATGACTTACAATGGTATTATATTAGCATATAGTTAATCATTTAATATCGAAACATCAAGAACGAATTTTGTTTGCTGAATATCAATAATATGCATTTTTATTATGCAGATAGTGCATTATATCAGAATGAAAATCAGAAATTGCGATGTTTATGTGGAATAAAAACATTGATTGAATAAATTATTTTGCTTATAAAAATTAGCAATAAACATTAATATAATTATGATATTAAAAGATAAGTTCTAAACTAATGACGCGATGAATGATAAACCTGAATACCTTCATATTATATTAAATATAAAATATTGAGAAACGAATATGAGATTCAATTATAAATTTGGTGAAATAGAAAATTTAAATTATTTTATTATCAAATTTATATCAGAATCGATTTCATGCAATGAGTAAAGGTTCCAGCTTTCCTCAAGGTATAAAAACTTTTGTGATAGAATTTTGTTGTCGTTTTTAAGCTTAAATACAGAGCTTTCGCACGAAAGCGACGTTTTTTTATAAATTGATTATTAAAATAATTGTGAATTGATAAAGTAGGTCAAAAACAATACAGTTTAAATATTTGAGGTTTCTATAAAATTTATTTGTTTCTTCTAGAAAATTGTAACAATTTAAAGCAGCAAAATGTCGGTTTTCTTGGAAAAATTGAGATAAACAACAATAAACCATATTTCCTTAGTTTCCTTTTCGAATAGTTACTATATTGCTTAAATATTTTATGTGTCAAATTAGAGAATGGTGCAAATATTAAACTCATCGATAGTCGTTAAAAGTTAAAACACTTTTTTCATTTCTGAAGCTTTAAAATCGTCAACATTGTTTGGAATCTATTATAAATATTGTTTTCCGCTTTTGAAAAATTGAATTTTATTTTTATGATAGACACTATAAATTTTATATTAAGTACTAAAAAATTCCATTTCAAATAACTTGACAATTTTTATATTATATATGAACAGCGTCTTATTAAATTTAGAAAATTTTAAAAGAATATGCAATGTTAAATTGAAGATGTCAGAAGTACACTACAAGGTCCTGAAACTTTAAATTGTGTAAAACTTGAAAAAATTAAACTACACTTACTTGGTTAAATATAAGAAATATGTAATCTAAAGGAATGGACGATATGAGATCGAGGAAAAACCATGTTCTCAAGTAATGTCGGGCTATTAATTTAGGATCCAAAATAACTTGTTCGGCGTTATCTTGTTGCATTATCCCTTAAAATAAACAAAACCGTTTAGTAGACACATCATAACCCAAAAGGTTCAGTTGCAAAATCAGCATAGAAGTTTTCTACAATTTTTAAATTTGAAAATGAAAAACTTACCTGTTCTAAAATTGACAACTATATCAATAAGAAATATAGTATCGGAAAGACAATTAAAGGCAATCCATCTCGTACTGAGATCGTCGTTAAAAAAACTGATGGCCACTGGTAGAATGATGAGATTTGCGACTAACAGCAACAGCATACATAGGTCCCAATAAAAACTGCAAAAAATTTTAATTAATTTTCAAGTTTAACAAAAACTTACTATATAACAAAATTTCAAACCGTTTTGTTAAAACAACTAATATACGAGTATCTATGTATTAAACTTTCATCATTTGGAACGTGGTGAAATTTCTAAAATTGTGGAATTTTATTATTTCAATTTAGTACCTGCATCCAACAAACTATAACTTTATTTGAATTGTGCAAATAGCAGCATTATCTCATATTTGCATGTAATTTGTACCTACCTTGCTAGCTCGAAAATGGCTAAACCATTATTTATAACAAAGCAGTTTTGTAAGTTTATTAACCGCTGTATCATTTATGGAATTCTTAATAAATGTGCTTTTCTGGCTATATTAAAGTGTAAAATTAGCTACTTTAAATTTAAAGTTTTCGTGAAAATTAATATTATGGAAGATAAAAAATGTAGGTAACGACAGACCGATTTATTTGAATTTTAGAAGGAAATATTTTTAAAATTTTAAATTTTTCCAACTATAACAAAATTGCAACATACGAGTATAATTCCATAGTTTACAAGTAATCCTTAGAATAATGTTTGTAGATATGGAAAAAGAATGTATTTTCAAAACACACATAATTATAATAAATGGTGTATATTACTGATCATAATGGGTATTTGCAATCAACATAAACCTAATGAGCTAATGGAGAAGGACATAAACGTTCCCAGTTTTAATATAAATATATCAGGTATGTTTGTTTCGAATTTTGCGGTTTTTATCAGTATCGACAAAATGGGAGTTTTATAAACTTTTTAAAACATCCTTGCTCATTATCAATATAGTAGACATGTTGATTTTGTTCTAACTCGAGCAAAATACTAATCTGTGTCCTAGCCAAGGTTCCCTGCATCCATTGAAAATGTCCGATAGACACAGAGGATCCACAGTTTAACGTGGATTCTGAAACAAGGAATAGTCAAGGGAATTACAGCGTCCATTCCGAACGACGGAAGCATTAAGCTCATGTGTAATGTTGGCTGGGGTCAGCAGGTAGACATTTGGTTAACTACAAATCCTACTGTAGATCATGTTTGCCTCGGAAATCCAACCTGTGAATATTGGCACAAAAGTTAACACGCTAATCGCTTGGCCTTTAGCTTACTCGATTTAATTGCTATAATTACTTCATTTTAAAATCATTAACTTATAAGAAGTCAAATATGAACAACAACATACGAACATTTTTTATTGGATCTCATCAGTGACTTACTGCGAATACGAGTGAGATTATCGAAATGATAATCCCTCGTACTATCTTGCTGCTTTGTTCTAGATTTTAAAATATTTTAAAATAGTTATGCAAACATTTTTATAAACTATGCACTAATTTATTATGACGTCAAGTTGAACAGAAAATAGTTTTTTATTTATTTCTGTTAAGGCCACAGTAACTATGAACGAATTAATCATGCCAAGTTATTTTTTTAAATTTTGGAGCACCTTGGTTTTACTCGGTTCACTTGATTTTTGAATGTCAAGTTTAAGTAGTGTAAATTTAATTGAAATGTTTAATAAGAAAAATCAGGACAATTCGACACTTATTATGTCATTGTCAATAATAGTAAATCAAAATTTTTTGTTACCAAGTACCCACAAACCTTAAACATTCATTAGTTGATACCAGTAGTTCGGACAGTTCAAATAGGTGCAATTTATTAAGTTGATTATGTTTTATTGGTTAAACTTAGACATAATGATTAAGCAACTAACGTAATAACTTCCTTATTCTATTATAAAAAAAATTGTTAAATTGTCGACTGTAAAAATAATGCCGAATTTTCAATATTTTTTGATAATTAATTTATAAATTAACAATTTTTAAGATAAAACTCAAAATATTGCAATTTTAATATAAATCATCAAAAGTTTATGACACGCATAATGGTTAGTAAATTTTCTTCTTCCAAGTGCTTTGTCGGATCTCTCAGACATTGGCGCCCACCTCTCCTACATAGGTCTGTGGTGTGCGTATTGAAGCTGAAGTGTTATCATACACATAGGGAACCTACATGTTAACGTGGGTTCGAAACCACAGGATGTGTAATACGCTTAATTTTTAAAAAGGGTTGATAACAAATTATCAAATTTTGAGCTGCATGAGATCTTACCATAGGGATAACTTTTGAATGAAGTTTGTCAAGGTGACAGTTCTTTGACATTTGTGTTCAGAAAGATTTGCCATATAATCATGAATGAATTAACACTTGAGAAACGCTACCAAATTGTGGAAATTTATTTTCAAAGTCACAGTTCCGTTCGCTATGGTCGACATAATCGACCTTCTGAACAGGGTATTGGTGCGGTGATGGATAAATTTCGTACCACTTCTTCATTGCATGATGTAAGACCACCAACAAGACAAAGAAATTTGCGTAGCGAAGAAACTATCGCTTCTGTGAGTGCAAGTGTGCAAGGGAACCCAAACATTTAAATTCGCCATTGCGCTCAACAACTTGGGCTTTTTCCGTCCACTACATGGAAAATTTTACATCAAGATCTTGGTTTACATCCTTACAAGATCCAGTTGGTTCAAGAATTGAAGCCTAATGATCATCAATTGCATTGTGCGTTCGCAGATTGGGCTCACAACCAATTGGAAGTGGATACATTTTTTACCGCCAAATTTTGTTCAGTGACGAGGCACATTTGTGGTTGAATGGGTATGTGAACAAGCAAAATTGCCGTATATGGACTGAGACCAATCCGGAACATTATCTTGCGACTCCATTGCATCCATTAAAATTGACTGTTTGGTGTGGAATACACGCCAATGGCATCATCGGTCCATATTTCTTTTGAAATGAGGAAGCAGCTACCGTTACGGTGAATGGTGTAAGATATCGACACATGCTAAATACAATTTTGTTTCCAAAAATCCAAGAGTTAAACATCGACAACTTATGGTTCCAACAGGATGGTGCTACGTGCCACACAGCCACCGAAACCATCGATTTATTGAAAGGACAATTTGGTCACAACATTATTTCAAGAAATGGTCCTAGCAATTGGCCTCCAAGATCGTGTGATTTGACGCCTCTAGATTATTTTCTTTGGGGCTATGCTAAATCCATGGTTTATGCTAACAAACCAACAATTCTGTAAGCATCATTGGAGGTCAATTATTCAGCAAGCCATTTATGAAAATAGTCAACAAATATTCGAAAAAGTAGGCAAAAATTGGACTAATCGGATGCGCTTCGTAACGATTAGTCGCGGTGGTCACATATCGGAAATCATTTTTAAATCATGCGTGGCATTTAATTTACTTTCATACTTCGCAGTAGTAGCCAAACCCGCCAACCCATGAACACTTCCTTTTTTATTTTATAGTACTACCTACTAACTTTCCTTTTCCAAATCTATTTTTTTAAATTTCAGAATACTCTACAGATTTCTTTAATCTGATTGAATTTTTATACAATTTAGACTCGAGACAGATTGTAAATGATTTATTACCTCTTTGGTTTTAATATCTATCTCCTTTTTTGCCCCACCATCAAAAAAGTAAAAAATAAATCTAATAAACATTTATTTATTATTCCAGCCTTTTGTTGGGATAAATATCAACAACAAAACTTCGTAAAACAAGCAGATAGGAAAATTCGGATGACAAAACATTGTTTTTCGATGAAAAATTCGACTTATAAATATGTCGGCGGTGATGGTTTTTCAGCAATTTCAACTTTTCTATTTTCCATCACTAGTTTAAGACTACTCTGCTTTGGAATGCTGAATGTTTGAAAGCTTTTCAGATTTGAGAACGATTTTCATAGAAGGTCTTCTTTTAAAAGTTAAAATATTATTCGGCAATTGCCTCATTTAAAGTAACCTTGCTTAAAGTTGTTTAAAATGATAAATTCTTATGTCGAAAATGAGAGAAATTCAAATTTATGATTTTTAATTATTCACAATTACATATAAACAATATTTAAGACTTTCAATAAAAAATGTTGTAGTTAATTGAAAATACAAGTACCATACGTAAACGTTTGCATCAGAGCAGCAAACTCTTAAAATAGGATTGCGATGTAGTATGTATCATAAGTTATATTTATGTTGACAACTATTGGTCAATATCAAGTTAATTGTAAACATTCATTAGTTTAATAATCGCAAGAAGTGTTTTTACAACCGCAATCAATTTTTATGCTGAAAAATGTATACACTAAAAACCAATTTACTTATAACTGTTTGCACCTAATTTTACTTCAGTAGTTCTTTAGCAAACAATTTCTAAATGTTTAAATACATGATACTCTATGACAGCAGAATAAAATTTATAGTAACAACTGTGGTAATTTATTCATAAAACTAAAGTAATTCTGACGTTTGACAACAACATAAGTATTTCTCAAACTTGGATTATTCTTTATTCATAAACATTAAACATCTAATCCGCTATTTGTAAATGTTTGCGGAATAAAATTTAAGTTCGGCCATCTACGAGTCAATGAAAACAATGTTTTTACACAAGATTAGAATAAATATGTAAATTTTACTTTTTATAATTTTAATATTTTTTAAAATTAAATTCTCATTTTTACGCACCACGCATTTCAAGAGGTTGGCGATCCTTCCCTATGTTCGTGGTGTGCATTCAAAGTGTTTTTCTATTATTATTTTCAATAAGGTGTACTAACAGTCCTATACAAAAACATACACATTCTATTCAATTAACGGGTACTCCATTTTACAATTATTGTGATCAACCCGCAAAACCGAATTTCACGTCAGTAGTTGTTATTTGCTGACTAAACATAAACAAGGTCCTACAGCTTAACATGGATTCCGAACCACGGCATAAATAATTCAGCTACTGGGATTCAAAACTAAGACACACAGGCCCGAAGTTCAACTCAAATTCCAACCCGGTAATATTCTGTTTAGTACCTTAAAAATAAAGTAAAATCTAAGTTATCTTGCAAAACAGACCGAAGTTATTTCGATTTGTAAAGGAGGGTTGCACTTGCATAAAAATTGATAATCACTAAAATAACGTGGATTACGTTCTAATTCGCGATTGCGATTTTTTTTGAGTGACAATTTACATGTGTTATAATTTTAATTTTGATTTTTTATCAATGCTCCCACATGAAAACATTCTGTTGTGTTCTAGTTTTTTTAATTTTAATAATACTTTGGCATGATTAAGGCCTAATACAGACGAAACGCGTCGCATATAAGCATTTCATTTTTAAGTTTATATGCTATTAATTTAAAGCATTTTCATAGTAAAATATGTTTATTTTGATGTAAAAACTGGGGGTTAAGTTTTACTAAAAATCAGTATTAAAATATGTTAGCTTAAATTTAAAGCAAACAAATATTACAAAAAAATGCCTAAAGTACGTAGAGGTGTTCTGGTTTACAGAGACGTCATGTTAGATGAAAGCGTAAGCAATGATGAGAAAGCGCAATTTGTATAATTACAAATCAAAGATCGCCAGCCAGTGTGTATCTGACGAATTGAGTCCCCTTATATGGGGTGGCAACGAAACTGGTCATACGGTAAGGTAATTGTTACCCAATTTTTGATGAGCATCTTCTGCTTGCACATCGATGGCGCTTTCACATCATGACTTACGCTTAAGCTTTGGTTGTTTTTGTAAAGGTAGTAGACAGTCTAACATTAGACGTCTCCTTAAACTAGAAAGCCTCTAAGTACTTTGCGAATTTTTTGTATAATAACTAACGGTTTTTATCCTTAGTTGAATTTGTTTTCAAGTTTAACATTGAAATATTTTTATATAAAATAATTAATAAACTAAAATTCATTGACAACTTTTGGCAACCTTCTAAGGAAAAATAATTGGTAATTTGTTTCTTTTGTTACTTTTTGGTATATGGGAACTAAACTTACTTAAAAAAAACTCAACTAAAAGAGACGGTCACAGCGAAATATCCAGTTCCAATCCGGGTTCAGATCGAAGTGGTTCGGAGTCCACGTTAAACAAGTGGATCCTATAAGTATGTGAAAACCGTTCGAACGCATTATATGTATATGGATAAAAGAGATGGATCACGACACTTTAGTCAATAAGCATAACGACTGAAGAAGAACTAAACTTATTTATAACGAGATTTAGGGGGGTTTGCACCACTCTTAGTAATAATTAGTCTATGGTAGCGAACCAGGATTAGAGGAACATTTAGAGGTAGTCCGGCGATTGCCCTGAAAGGACGATAAAGAGCACATCAGGGTGTGACTAGAAGAAGAAAGCGCAGGACCAATAAATATGGAAAACATTAGAAGATACCTACATCCGCTCAATCTTAATGGTTGCCTATTATGATTGGTGCAAAAAGTTCATTAACTAATACGAGTTAGTTAATTACAATCAATAATAATTACAGGGAAGTGTTATTAGAATTGAAAAGGATTAAAGTTCGCAGTTTACTGCGGAGAAATACCTTTGATCCTTATCCATAATATTATAATTAGTTAACACAGGTTGTTGTTGCAACCCACTCTTACTATGTATACATATTATAATATTATGTATACATAAAATGACTAGAATCAAAAACAACTAGAACAGAAAATTATAAGATTCTGAATAAAGCAAATTTTTTACTTAAATATAAGTTCCTAATATTTAGAATAAGTGTAGAATGAAGTTACGTTAGCGGGTAGTCAAGTGGGAAAAGTAAAAGGGGTTGAGGACACTTAGTGATGAGGACCGACCATCAACCCAGCAGGATCAGTCTTCGACGGCGACGGTTAGTGGACGACGTGGTTAAACTTTAATGTACGATGATTGATTTCCTATCTTTAATTTATGTATAATATATTTTTATTGAATAAATAATTAACTAAGATCTAATTATTTCAATCCCATATAAATGTGCACTGCACGTTGACGTTTTTTTAGCTATTTTTTTAGTTATTTTTTTGTATTTGTTATTGTTATATTAATTTATAATTTTGTAATAAACAATATAAATTTTTAACAATTTGCTTTTTTGACAACTAATATTTGATTATGTTCCACTTTGGCGACGTTTTATTGTGTTTTGTAGTGACGAATTTTAGTAGAATATATTATAGACAATGTATAATATTATCAACTAACTTGTTGAGAATATTTAAATTTTATATTTACTGTTTTTAACAACCAAGTCAATGAAATGTAAATTATATGCAATGAATTGTTTACAAATAAAGCACTACGACGTCATTTCGTCCTAATTGGGGCGAGTCAGGTGTTTGTAAAATTTAAATAACTAAAGGAAAATTTGACAGGCACCTGATGAGCTCCAAATAGGACAAAACGACGTCGTAGTATCTTATCTTTAAACAATTCATTACAAGTAAGTTACTTTTCAATAACTTGGTTATTAAAAAAAGTAAATATAAAATTTATATTATTCAGATTTGAAGATTTATTTAAAAATAGTAATTAATAAATAAATTAAATTCTATATATAGTACTTACCCAATTAATAATATTATTATGAAATATTTTATACTATATGAAATTACGAATTAAAATTGAAAAGGAATTTGTGCTTAAGTACTATGAAATATTTTAATTTAAATTACATTAAATGCAAAGATAAATTTTATAACTATAAAATCATAAATTACAATATTTCAATGTTTATGTTATCCTTACAAGGGTTGAAATTTGGAAACATTTTCATATTTTACGTGCCACAATAAAGGTACAAAAGTTCCTAACTGGTTCTATTAACACAAAGGAAGAACATCCTACTGTCGGCGTCGTGGATAAACCAACCTCACGATATTAATCTAAAGGTACATGAGTTCAAACCCCAGCTACTACCAAATTATTTGTGTCGTGGTTCGGAACCCACGTTAAGTAATTGATCTTAATTGTGGGGAATGGTTTTCAAGATAATAAATTAAACTTTAAAAATCAAATTTAATAGTTAATTAAACGTGAAAATATTTTATTTATTTTAACATAACCTTTCAGCAATGTATTCTGTTATCATTAAATGTTTATTTTCTGATAGCAGTACACGTACATTGCTAAAAGCTTATGTTAAAATAATTAAATATTTTCACGTTTAATGAACTATTTTAATTTTAAAGTTCAATTTATTAATAATTCTCATGAGTAAAAATATTAAAAATATAAATATTACACCTTAAATAATAAATAATTAACAACTTAATCATATACCTTATATACAAAGTAAATGCTCATATAGCATTTGCTCAACAATAATAAGGAAAAAATTAATAGGGTTCCCCGTTGAAAATAAAAATCAAAATAACGAACTAAACGGTCGGTGTAAACGTAGTGATAATTTATTAAATCTAGTCGATGTATTTACAATCAAGTTTAATTGATAGTATTTTATCAAGTTGTAAAAAATTGTGTGTAGTATTCGAAACTAATTGTTTTGGCAAATAATGCAAGCCGTAACTTTTATTTACACTTTATACCTTTATTTATATTTTTAAAGCAAGTAAACTTGCGGCATACTTAAAAATTTATTCATGGTAGCATCTATTTTTGTCTAAACGATTAATATTCGGGGACAGTTGTTGCTTGTGTGTTATAGTTAGAAACTGCTATAAAGTCGACTTAGTAATTAATACACGTAAAATATTTCAACGTGATAACTAACATTACAATTTGAATCCAAGTCGAAGCATGGCGTTTTATATCAAAGAAAGAGTGGCGATTGTGACTGGGGGTGCTTCTGGAATAGGTCTAAGTTGTGTAAAAGAACTTCTTCGTAATGGACTTCGAGTAAGTTAAAGTAGGTACGTATAAAAAGAATCAAAAGAATAATCTCAGTTAAATTATGACAGGGAGTCACAATTGCTGACATAGATGATAAAAAGGGTGAAGAAGCGATTAATCAAATAACAAATGAATTTGGTGAAAATAAAGCAGTCTTCTGTAAAACTGATGTCACTCAATCAGACCAGTTAGAATGTAATAAAAACGCAAATGTTACAATATAAAATTTATAAAATCGGTTTCAGTAATTTTTAAAGTTACCTTTGATAATTGGAAAGCTATCGATATTGTGATTAATAATGCCGGTGTCATGAACGATAAACAGTGGGAATTTGAAATTGCCGTTAACTGTGTAAGTATATAATTAAATTATACAGAAATTGAAATATTCAAATGAAACGTTAACTTCTGTGCAGGCGGCAGTAGTTCGAGGCAGTTTACTAGGAATGCAATATATGGGCAAAGATAAAGGTGGAAATGGTGGACTTATAATCAACATCTCTTCAGTTTTAGGACTACAAACGCTATCAAGCTGTCCTATTCATGTAGCAACAAAACATTTTGTGATTGGTTTCAATAGATCTTTAGGAACAAATTATCATTTCAAAAGAACGTCTGTTAAAGTACTTACATTATGTCCAGGCTTTACAAACACTCCACATTTGAAAGAAGCCAGTCAAAATGCAATAACTAGTCTTTCTTCCGATATTGGAGAGCTATTGACTCAAGAACTTCAAGAGCTTCCATCGCAATCGTAAGAATTCTTATATTTTTATTATTGAATAACTTTTTACCCCAAAAAACTTACAGTGCTTCTTATTTCATGCTTACATGCATTATTGAAAAATACAAATTTAAAAAGTTCTGTGTGCTATCAGTATATTATTATGTTTGATTGAGCTATTGTAGTTGTTTTTGTACTCTTATCAGTAATTTTTTGTGTTTTCAGACCCGAAACTGTGGCCAAAGCCTTAATAACCGTTATAGATAAAGGAAGTAATGGCAGCGTATGGGTTATGGAAGGAAATAAGCCATTGTATGAAGTTGTTAGAACATTTAAGCCTTCCTAAGGTTTTTATTAAAAACAGAAAAATGTAATTAGCGCAAATATATCCCCTCATTAAATATGAAAAAGTATAACGATTATATTGTTAACGTAGTCTAGCATTAATAATACAATTATTGATTATTATTATTATTAGAATACTATAAGATTTAGAATTTAGACCATAAATTATAAATTTTATTTTATTTATGAAGATTTTATTTAGGTAGCTAATAAGTGTAGTTATCGCTATTGTATTTACATGCTTTTGTTAACTAATAATTCTAGAGTTTATCATACAATAACCAAGTTTAAGCTTGTAAATTTAAATTTCCTGTTTTATGGGGTTAATAGTAAATGTAGTCTAACATTAGAAACAATTCAATGCTAATACATGAACATCGCAATATTCTGATATAATACAGCCTGAATGTCCATCACAGTCTAGAAGAACTAGATAATATTATTAAATTATTACATTAAAATATTTAGTGCAGTATCCAGCGTGATGAATCGTATCATCATTTAATTTTAACAATACATCGTTTAACATTCAACACAGAATCGCACTTAATCTATGTCTGGAAGCAGTAGAGGCAATAGGTCATAGTCATAACATACCAAGAGTAGCAAGATTAATACAACTATGTACGCCTTCAAATTTCAACCTAAGTCCCTTTCAAATCTGCACTAGCAGCGCTACGTAACGAAACAGCATTTCTATGAAATTACGTGTGGTTTTAGGAAATAAAACAAAACGATGTAGTTCATGTGAAAGATTATAATTGGCTCTAAATTTCCTAAACCAATAAAATGTTAAGGAAACTGCAAAATTCAAGAAAAGTTTCTGAATAACTTCCACATATTTAAAAATGCGCTCCCACGAAAGAACGACGTATGTCGATAGATTTATAGATAAATAACAAGAAAAGTGATAAATGATGTCCACGATTTCTAGTATGAAATGTGTAAACGATCGATAACTGTTTGTTCGTTTATTCATCAGCTTCATGTTCCTTGGGAAAACCGATTTAATATTTTTTACTGTAACACTGTAAGGGATTTTTTGGTATTCTTAAAAAAGAAATTGGATAAGAAACGCAGTAAATTTAGAATACCAATCAATCAGCAAAAAGTTTTCGTTAACAGATAAAGGTCAAGCTTTAATACTGCAAATATTTATATTGTGCAAAAGTAATACTTTCCACAAATTCAGTGCTGAGTCTCAAAATATTTTATCTTTATCTGCTATGTGAAAAACTCAAAGTAGAAGAAGATGTTTGGTGCATAGCTTATTTTAAATTAAGCAAATTTATGTAGTTTAAAGAATGTAATAGGCAATTAAACAATCGCCTAATTTTATACATATAAATATATTTATTATGTATAATAAAAAATAAAATATAATTTAAGATCTATTCATCAGCTTAATTTGGTTTTAATGAAAGTTTTAGATACGTTTGTTTTGTATTTGAGAGTCGTTATTGTAAATTAATGCGTTTAATAATCTTAATCGTCACAAATTTTTAGGATGCCAATCTAATTGGATTATGTTTTTTGTGGTTGTCGTTTTCAAGTTCATTTCCATCTATGTATTTCTACATAGTTTGTAACCTTCCCAATATTGCTCAATTGAGTTCTCTTTTCCATTATTGTTTCAGCCTTTGTAGATTTTTCTCATTTGTTCCTAACGGTAAATATATTTCTCTTATTATAAAAGGACCATACATAGAGTTATCATGATAAATGTGGAAATTATATTGTATAATTAATTATATTAAAAACATTTTTTTATACGTTTCCTTAAAGTAAAATCTTAATTATATTGCAGTGTTTTTGCATAGCTTTTATAAGAAATTTAGTTTTACATAGGATCGTCGGAGTTTATTAATTTTAAAATTACTGTTTATGAATTTAAATTGCTAGAAAATTTAGAATTTTTATATTTTTAAGATGGGCGCCGAACGAGATCCAGTCTTGGTAACGAAGTTTTTCTTGAACACTGTTTAAGCAAGCATGTTAATTTTGGATTGTGAAATTTGAATTTAAGAAAAATATTAAAATCAGAAAAGTGTTTAAAATTTAAAAAAATTAAATGAGATAATAATTAGTTTACTAGTGTTATGGTGTTACAGTACACATTTTATAAATCGCACATAACGTAGCATACACGGCATCCCAAAGGCCTAGGGCGATAAGAAAATAATCAAAATACAATTTTAAAATAAAACCTGCTAACTGAGAAAGAGTTGATTGCTGTATTAGAAATTAAAATTTAATGTGCTGTTCAAAATAGAATTTGCAAATTGGATGGAAAATATGTGTAAAACCAAGTGAGAGATTAAAGAGAACATGATTGAGAGAAAGAATGAAAATGAGAAACTATTAGAAGCAAACATGGTTGAAATAAAAAATAAAATATGATAAACTAAACTCAAGTGCGGCAGAAATAAAACGGGAACGCGAAAATAACGGAAGTGGGATGAAAAAATTGAGCCAAGATATGGAGAAAATAATAAAGGACAAAATCTTTCGAAGCGAGATGATAGCACAATCAATTGAAAATGTATTAGAAATTATACGAGGAAACCAAAAATTATTAGAGAACCTAAATGAAAACATGGTAGAAAATTTATATGAACGAATGGTGGATAATGATGAAGTCAATGAAGAAACCAATAACAAGAAAGATACAATTCAGAAAAATTTTTTAAATAATTTTTATTGTCCAAGAGAAATTAATGAACTAATTAACGGAAAGAAATTAATTCGAAAAAGTTGGAGAGATGAACGCTTCAAAAGGGGAAAAAATTTAGAAGTATAGTACGATGCTGCATAAATAAACGGTTCTCAAATAATACAAAATCCAACCGTAGTTCCAAACAAAACAAGAATGAAAATAAACACAAAAACGTAACCGAAAAGCTAACCAGAAAAAGGTACATAATTTAAAATTTATCGCAAGAATAAATCTGAATTATAAAACAATACAGAATAAACAAAATGTTATAAAAGACAAACAAAGCAATAAGTACAAAATAATCAAAATTAAAAACAACGAAATGATGGAAAATAAAAAATTATAAAATGGGAGAAGAAGCGAATGTTTATTCAATGATTTAACAAAAAAGACGGTCGTTAGCTGAAGCGGTTATGTGCGTTGCTGCTAATGCGGAATGCCTGGTTCGACTCCGGGCTCAGTAAAAACTTTATTCTGACCGTCTGCCCTCGGAAGGCAATGGCAAACCACCGAGGTGTAATCTGCCTGGTACAGCCTCTCTGGAGATGAGAAGTGTATACACTTCCCGCGGTTCGGAGCCCGCGTTAAGCAGTAGGTCCCCTATGTGTGTGCTAATACTTCAAACGCATAACACATGCATAGGAGAGAGGTCGCCAACGTCCGGGAGACCGGATATGGCACATGAAGAAGAAGAAACAAAAAAGAAAACCGGGGAAGGAAATGAAAGTATGGATGTTTGTAATGAACTTGATATCGCGGAAGAGCACTAAGTGGAAATTTCTCATAGCCTGAAATTTGAAGAATTTGTACTTGGATGAAGAGAATTTTATAAATGAAAGTTTTGAATTTAAATTGATATGGGAAGTAGAATATTAAAGATGTTTAATAGGTTATCAATGAAGCAATTGGAGAGTGGCAGAATGCAGCTAAAAATAAGGTTATCAAAATTAAATAAATTAATAGAGGGAAGAAAAAATTCGGCCGAATAGCAATTATTGATAAAAATTTGATCACGAAGGGATGTAGAATTGATTACATATTGGAAATCGATTTGTCAGATGATTTATGCAACGCCTATAGTTAAATTAGCTATTTATGATGACTTTACTGGGGCACATGACCTTTTTCATTCTCTCATAGTGTATAGTTCTTAATTTATTCCCACGGTCTCATAAAAATCTCGCATAATATATGAATCGACAGACTTTCTGGAGTTAATGTTAAGTTTATTTATTAATTTTGTTGTGACGGTATCAAATTACTACCATTGTGTATTTTATAGTCTATTATTTTATTTTTGACGCTTCACTTACAAAGTTTGTACGAATCTTTTTAATTTAAATTTGACTGATTTGCAAAAAATTGTATGTACATTCAGTATATTATGTATATAAAATATCTAAAAATTTTATAACTGTGACTACCCTCTACTAGTAAACATTTGTAATTAAATAAGATTAATGGACATACCTAAGTGACAAAGATTTTTAATTTACAGTATTAACAAGTTATTACATTGCATTATGTACTACATTCAAGTTTACCTATAATGTAAGGTATTGTATGCAATGGTTTATTCGTTTCAACGCATAGGCGTAGAATATCTAACCGGTAAAATTTTATAAACGTACTTTTAAATTACATCCACATTATCTTTTATAATGCGTTGCATTAATAGACACTCAAATTTATTTACTATGAATTTGTAACAGTTATTTCCAAATTTCATTTTAGGCATTTATCGATAGCTGCTGCATAAAATACTATAAGCAACTTGAGAGAGAAGAAGGGGATTCCCTTCGCACAAGAGATTAAAATTATTATTTCTATCTCAAGTTGCTTAACATTCTATTAAAATTATTAAAGATGTGCAAAAAATAAGATTATGTGTTGCGAAAGAAATAATCATGTAGGAGAAAAAGTAAATTTAGCAGTTATTGAAGAAAATGGAATTATTGACGATATAGTGAGAAAGAAGATGAAATGGTGATAGGAAATTTATGATAGAGTAATGGAAGAGGAAGACGGAGTAAAGTAAATAAATTGTGTGCGAAAATAGAGATGAAATCTTAAATAAACATGGATAAGCAAACTACAAAGAAATAATAACTGCAAACTGCATAAGGAAAATGGATAAAATAACTGCTAAAGGTAGAACTATTCAAATGCAAAACATCCTAAAATACCACATAAACGCAAAGAAGAAGTAGTCTAGACAAGATTAACGAAATTAAAGAAAGAAAGCATTCCACATTAGAGAAAAGAGATTGAGAAGAAGCTGCATTCGCCTCACGGAGATTAAATTGTTTATTTTGATTTAAAATTTAATTAGTTATTTTTAGTAAGTTGGATATAATAATTAATTATAAATTTTGAAATAATTTAAAGATTGAAAATTTTGACAACGATTTCATTTTGATGAATTTACAATCGTGATATTGGAGATAAACATTGAGATGTTAATAATTGGAATAATTCAAAAACATTTTTTTTGAAAAGTTACAAAAATTAATGTTTTGTAAATAGTTTGATCTATTGTGTATTTACGATGTTGTGTTATGAGTGATTTACGATTAATTATTGCGGATTATGAAAAAAAAACACGCAATCGTATGATAACCTTAAATTTAAGTGAGAGCTCACGATGTTTTACCCGACACCAAATTTAGGATAGATTATCAATGAGTTTATGCGGTTTTTTTATATGAAATTTAATTTTATATAGGAACGTAGGAGTTTATTACTCTTAAAATTATTGTTTATGAATTTAAATTTCTAGGGAATTTTGAAGTTTTATATTTTAGAATGGCACGATGTTTTTGGGAATTGGCAGTCTTGATAACGAAGTTTTTCTTGAACCTTGTTTAAGCAGGCATGTTGACTTTGGAATGTAAAATTTGCATATAAATAAAATCGGAAAATTTTTTAAAATTAAAATAATATATGAATATTTAGTTGATAAAAATTTGGTATTTAGAAAGTGTTGTGACGTAATGGTACACAGTTTGTAAAACAGCAATGTACCGCACAAATTTTGTGCGTCTGAGAACTTTATGTTGAAAATTTGTACGCTAACGCAACTATTTTCATCTTTGATTTTACTCCGCGGCAAAAGTTGTCGACGTTCTCCCGCTTTTATGCATAACCTTCAATATTAAAGGTAGATTTCCTGATAATTTTTCTATATTATATTATAATTATTTTCAATAAGTATAATCTTCATATTATAAAGCACAAAGTTTCTACCTATGTCTCAAGGAGTCCCGTCCAATGAAAGAGGTGCGGGTCAAAGACCTGGTATTCTACATAGCCATGAGTCGAACTGCTTACGCTACCCTGACACTGTCAATCGACCTCATAAGCAATGGAACTCCTGCATGCGGTATTAAGACAGGAACCGAAAAAGAAAATATGTTAAAAAATGTATAGTGTATGAAAATTGGGCACATTTTGATCAAAATTGTCCGAAATCGGGTTTCTGCGATTTTTCGACGAATTTCGTTAGGTAATTGTTCGTACTTTAACATACTAAAAAACGTCTTCTCGGAACTCTGAGCTTCTTACCAAATTCTTCGTCTGAAGTTGAAATTTTTTATGAAGGAGTGAAAATTATGTTGTTTGGCAAAATATTTTTAAACAAATTTCTATTTCAGCTATATTGTTATCATATAACTCAATAAAAAAATTAAAAATACTTAAAATATTTTAACATCCTCGAAATCATGAAAAGAAGAGTTTCCTAAAAATGGTCAGGGGGGTTCTGATTTTTGGATATGTTTTAAGGTTTGGGGTCCTAATAAAAACTCCTAGTTGACGACCTCGGCGACCGCCCGGATTAACCGCCCAATATTTCCTTATCAGTTGACTTTAGGACGAAAATGACTTCTATAAATCTTATGGAGAACAAAATTTACTACAACTTTTATCTAAGGTTTTTTTCTCTAAGTCTAATAGTTGCTGAGCGCCAGCACTGTTAAAGAGCGCACATTTTAGAAAATTTCAAAAATGTTCGAATTTGCTCTGACTTTTTTTATACGGTTACTCTCTCTAAAAAAGTCTTTTATATGATCAGGTCTAATAATATATACTCTATTATAAAAAAAAGTCAGGTCAAAATCGAGCATTTTTGAAATTTTCAAAAATGTAACATAAGATGTTACAACAAATGTAACCAATTCAAAAATTTAACAGTGCTGGCGCTCAGCAACTATTCAACTTAGAGAAAAATACCTTAGATAGAAGTTGTAGTAAATTTCAATCTCTATAAGATTTATAGAAGTCATTTTCGTCCTAAAGTCAACTGGCAAGGAAATATTGCGAAGACACTTCCGGGCGGTCGCCGAGGTCGCCAACCAGGAGTTTTTATTAGGGCCCCAAACCTTAAAACATATCCAAAAATCAGAATCCCCTGACCATTTTAGGAAACTCTTCTTTTCATGATTTCGAGGATGTTGTTAAAATATTTTAAGTGTTTTTAATTTTTTTAATGAGTTATATGATAACAATATAGCTGAAATAGAAATTTGTTTAAAAATATTTTGCCAAAAAGATAATTTTACTCCTTCATAAAAAATTTCAACTTCAGACAAAGAATTTGGTAAGAAGCTCAGGGTTCCGAGAAGACGTTTTTTAGTATGTTAAAGTACGAACAATTACCTAACGAAATCTGTCGAAAAATCGCAGAAACCCAATTTTGGATTTTTTTTTCGCAATTTTCTTACACTAGTAAGACGATTTCTTGGAATGAAGTGCGAATGATACACAAACATGGATTGGAGACTTTGAATCAAACGTTACAAACAGCCAAGACAATAATTACATTATAGGGGTCTAATGGTTATTCTTGCTGGTACAAATCTTCCCAAAAGGTTGGTAGCCCTAGCTGCTGAGGAACTTGGATCTGTCAAGAATGTGCAATGGAACGTATTTGGTTGTGAAGGCATTAAACACATAATATTATGTCATTGAGGCAACAATTCTATCTGACTCATTTAAACGCGATGTTATTATTCTTAAGATTTAATTGCTACCAAACCATTTGCATTTTCGCTTCAAGCGGTTTCAATTTCTGATTCATCGTGCTTTCGCCAAGTCACAAGGACAGTCGCTGAATGTGACAGAAATTTACTTAAAGAGATGAATGCTTCTCTCATGGTTAACGGAGAATCCAAAACACCTCTAGGTGTTGGCAGATGAAAATAATTGTACAAAATATTGCCTAAGTTCAAACGCTGAAGGTTACTTTTGCACAAGATAATAATCGTTTTTATGTTTTGTATCGATAGTAAAATAATAGTTTTAATTATCTTTTTTTTTATAATAAACAATTACTCGTATAATGTTAACCAAAACATTCCCTGCACCTTACACCTTTGGTAGCGTTGCCGGCAAAATCCTTGAATGGAATCGGTAGCAGGCCTTGTTCATTTGGGTCATGATATGACAAATTCAAAGATGTGATGGGTATGTTTATTGGTAGTATGTCTTTTAACTACGCCCCCCCATACTATAGTAATCTAAATAATTCAAGTCGAGGGACCTGAATGGCCACACGTCTGGGGGCACTTTCTCTTAAGGTAATTTCTTAATTGGTTTGGTGTTGTTGGCTAGGATTGAGTCCTCCTGAATGATATGGTAGATATATGGTTCAATAATTTCCCGACAATTGTCCACTATCCTTTGCATCTAGGTAATAATTTAGGCTTCCGCCTGGTATAATTCCTAATATGCTTGGTAGGGATGTCGGGGTGCTCTGCGTTATCAACGTTCCTCCTTTTCCTCTTGTAGGTACTAGATATTGGACAAAGAGAAGTTGTGGAACCCGAATTTCCCAAAATTCGTGTTATCAAATTACGGTTTCTTAACTTTTCTAGGTTAAATAGTGTTGTAAGAGATAAAGTATCTAAATATGTACAGTATATTCTATACATCCTTGTTTTGTCTTGTGAGTTTCTTAAATTTAATATTATGTCACTAAATAATAAACTTTTACTTAGAGATGACATATGAAGTCACTATAATTATTTTTAATGTGAGAATTTAAACAATCATTAGGTTCCATAAAAATGATTTACCTATATTTAAACAATAATATTAAAGAAAATAATTAAATTAATGTTTTCATATTGCTATTCAAATTTAAAATTTATTGCATACCTAATTTATGACGCTAAACGTTTGTAAGCTCTTAAAAGGCTTCCGAAATCCCAACATTGTTAACCCGGTCAGTTATTTTCGTAATAGTATGTATATGCGCACAGCAATATTTTCGACACCTTTTAAGGACCAAAAGCTTTTCATAACGAGCAAAGAATGGAAATACGCATCATTTCAAGGAATAGTACTCAAAATAAATTTATTTCCTTAAACCGACAAGTGAGTGATAAAAAAAGAAAATTTTAATTGCTATAATTTAAATTTTACCGTGCAGCCTAAATTTAATCTTTCAATGTCCTTGTAATAATCTCCAGACATTAAACTTACCGGTACTTCGTTAATAGATTGCTTTTTTGTAGGTGCAAAATAAATTGAAGGTTCACGTGAGGCACGCGAATTTAGGGCAACAAAATGTGTTCTTGACCTTGGTTAAGTTGATTGTATTGACCTAGAATTGTACACTAGGCGAAACTTGTTTCTGCATTGTATCCCTATATCCTTATCTTCACGCGGCGGTAACTTAAAATACTTTGTATTGTATATCAAGAGCCTATCAGGATTTATAAGGGGATTTGATGTAATTTCAACGAAAAGTTTATGCTTATTGAAAAATTTTCGACTCGCGTTTCTCAATTTTACTTTTAAAACATAAAATTCTTAGCACTTAGTTTACTTTCTGTAAAGCTTCCATTTTATTTCAAAATGGTATAATTTATTTATAAATTATCAATGCCATAAGTGTAAATAAAACACTACACATCGAGAGCAAGGCTTATGGTTAGTTTTCAATGGTACGTACTTGTAGCTATAAGAAGTCGAGAAAAAGTACAAAAAGAAATTCCATTTAATATAACTTGAAGCTTTTTCTAGAAGATTTATGTGGTACTGACATATTTTCAAGTTACACCATACAGGAATTTTTTCCAAGTGACAAATTGCGATGAAAAAATTATTGGGTATAATAAAAATTAATTTTTATTTCTGAAGCCAGATTAAACTGCATGTAACACAATAATTGAAAACATTGGATCTTGTTAGTTTCTAATTATAATATCGGAATAACCTAAAATTTTAAAAGTTGTTATTTATTAATATTTATGCTTGCATAACAAATCATATGGGCAATATAATTTACTTTCTTAGGAAATCACGTGTGTTTTAATGTAGCTAATACAACAAATTGACCCTATTAACTGTATGGGGTTAATGTTAATCTGTTATGAGTGTGTGTCATCCAAAGCACATGATTAAATGTTTTCTAAGTTGTGACATATTATACGAACATGCGTTAAATATTCAAAAGCATTCTAATTTAATTATTTTCCATAATAATATTACAGTTTTGGTATACCTACGTGTATTATAAGTATTTAATATCAATTAATTACGTCATAAATTAAGTATAATTTTCGATTATGTTGCATACATAATTAATTACAATTTCCCCATAAAAATATTTATCGTATAAATCTGATTAATGTTATTTTTGAAAATCATGAGGACGAAAAAATTTAATTAGTTCGGTGAAAAGTAGTTTTATTTTATTATTAGTATAACATTTCTTAACAACGTTAACAATCCAAATATTATTTTAGATAAGTTTTCACATAATTTTAAACATTAGTTGAAAGCTGTACTTTTATTTTGAACCACCCGATACATCAGAAACCAAAGCTGATATGACTGACCTATTTCCACAAGAAAACCTTTATCGACTGACCCAACTAGTAAATATTTAATTACTTATAGTTACATTTCTATAATTTGATTATAAATTAATAAAATAATTATGTAACAAAATGGTACTTCTGAGTTATGTACATACAATAAATTACCTAGAAGAGTGCTCCATCAAAATAAAAGGAAACACCGGTTTATAGCATATAGGGTAGGTAAGTAACATCAAACCAATTTGAAAACCGGAGAAGTAAATAAATTTATAATGTTATTGTAGCGCACTGCTATTTTTTTCGGTTGAAACGATGGTATGAAATGGTGCAAACTACAGTGGGTGAATTAAAAATTTAAAATATTGTCCAACTTAAAAGTTCCTTGCTTCCATTCATTCTTTTAGATGTACATTTGAATGACAAACTTTTTTAAACTTTGCTATTAAAAATTGAAAAAGTTTTTCAATGCATGTTTCAATGAGTTAATTTTGTAATAATTTACATTTGGAATACTAAATTACCACATTTTATTATTCTCAACACCCACTTAATCGTTAGATCCAGTGATAATTTTTAATAAAATGTTGTGATTTAGAAGCCAAGAAGCTTTTAATTTCAAGCTGAATAATTTATTTCGCCAAAGTAAAGGTTTTAAGTAAACCGAACTTTGTTTTAATATGAAATATTTAATATAAACTTTAAGCCTGATGGCAATTTTGAAGTTACATAAAGAAAATCGACAACAACGTCTCGTTAAATCCGTATGAATTTATTTCTCAGGAGAGATCAATCGAAATCGAAGATGTATTTCTTGTTCGCGCACCTTTTCTTCCCCAAGGATTATCAGATGGCTAGCAAAATAAAGCCATGACCAAATTAAATTATCCTGAAACTAAAGTAAACACCAAAGATAAAAAGGAAGTGTTGAATATTGGGATACTCAATTATTCAATTGTAATAAACTTTACAAACCATTTCATCCTTTAATAATTAAAAAGGAACTTTTCCGGAGTTTTGATTTCTAGCAAGAGATCACGAATTATATCACTTATTTTGTATATTTTCAAAGACTTGACCTACTGGGTATCTCCCTTAAAAATTTTCATGCCCCTAGATTGGGTTTTAAACTTATTCATAACGCCATGAACTAGAAAAATTTTTGATAAGGTTTACTGCAGCACTAAAAATAATTTATACATTTTCTGAACAGATACACAACATGTTGAGACTAATAAAAACAAGTTAATATAATTTTTGGATACCAGCTTCCGTAATTCAATTTAAGTTTCTTTTTGTTTTATTAACAATGAAAAGTTAAACAAGTTTTACAACCACATAAATAAAATAAAATTTTATTTAGTGAAACTAAGAAAATCACCTAAACAAATTTAATTCGTATAATTTATTTTATTTAATCCATTTAGAATGTAAAGGAGTTACTTTTGCTAATCACGTTCGTTATTTGCAATAATGAGAGCAGCGTGGTGTAGAAAGTTAAGTTTCTCTAATATAAAATCATATAATAATTAGTTTGAAAATCTAATCAGGCAATCACGAAAAACTAGCCACACTTACTCGAATCAACAAAACTTATTATTGTAAATATTCTAACAATATATTACAGGTATTTCATAACTGGTGATGGTATCGATAAAAATGACAACATTTTTAAATTCCGACTTTATCGCATTAACCGGAAAATTTGATCAATAAAACCAAGCCTAGTAATTTACAAAATATAGCTCCATAATTTAATTTTTAGCACTCACAATTTGTTTGTAAATAAATCATCCTATTTAGTTAACTTTATAATTTGTTTGTCTCCATTTAGGTTACCCAATTTTGCAATGTCAATAAATATGCAATTCAATTTCGTTAAGCTCAAAATTATTTTCCATTTGAAAAGTGACTAATTGTGGTTCGTCATTTTTGATTAATAGAATTGGAAAATAGTTTAATGCAGAGTGGTTTAATTTGTGACCTCTGATGAGGAAAACATGGTTGAGCATTATTTTTTGAATAAGCGATGCACAGAATGTTTTAAGAGGAAAGGTTAGTCAATATTTTAGAAGGTGCCAGCAGGTTTTTAAAATTTTCCGATGTGATAAATTATACGGAGACGAAGGAATTGACACACAGAACTTATAGGGTGAAGTTCTTTTATAACTTCCACCATGGTTGTAACGATAGTTTTGTTGTAAAAAGGACCGAAAAAATTATTAATACAAACTAAAAAGTTATGTACCTGTCTCTACATTACGTTGTAAATGATTGATGGTTATTTTGGGAGGTTTCATGACCCTACGCAATTTGTATGATAGAAAAATTAGTTTTATTGCATAATGATGCACTGCCTCCATAAAATTTTATGACCGTCTGTCCAAACAAGTCAGTTTTCAGCAATAAATCCCTAATAATTAAATATGAATTACTTACCTATAAAATCAAATATTTAAAATCAATTTTGTAAGATTATTTATATTTTTAAATTAAGCCTTTCTCGAGTCGGGTACAATTTTTTTCACTTAAAATAATTAGATTTTAAAACAAGAGATTTGTCATCTTTTTGAACAAAAATCCTGAAATTTAGCCACTGATAAATTTAAAGCTTTAAAAGTGTTACAGAGTTAAGTCTGGATTTAGAAAATTCAGTATTTTATCCTTATTTTAAAAAAAATCTATTATTTTGTTCTAGAAAGTCTTTCCCAGTAAATTGCAGCTAAAGCTGAAAAAAATTGATATGTATGGTAAGCTAATTACGTAAAAGGAATAATATAATCAAACTGAGCATTTTGATTTAATATTTTCATTAAATCGACAAAAAGTAATAAATCAAATGATAATGTAATCAACAGGATCAATATTCCTGTGCATTGTTCAGATTAAATTTTATTGTTGAAGAAGTTCTTAATTTGCTCCTCGCTCAACATATTGACATAATATAAAATTAACTTTAACAAGTTGCAACACAACAATTTACATAATTGCCTTTGACTAAAATGATTTGATTTAAGCAGTAATTTGTACTATTGCTAGAATAACTTTCAACAATGTAGATTCTGTGGGTGTTAAACAAAGCAGTTGTAGGTAAAGTTCAGTGTTATTCCACGATATTTGAAATATCAAATCAGGAATTCTCGGTTTTGAATTATCATGCATAGAAATCAAATATTTTCTTTTAATTTCGACTTTGTTAGTTTCCTTGTTATTTAAATCAGTCTATCGCGAGAGAGCAATTTTGAAATTCTCAGACGATTAAATAGGTACGTATGTTCTTCGTAATCGGTTGGTTTTATTCAAATGGCATCAATGGCACACGTCGATTTTTTATCAAGAAATTATGAAGATGTGATAATTTATTTTTCTGTTTATAAGAACACTTAATTATTATTAACATGATTATATTTGTTTAATATAGAGTAATATTATTTGTATTTACTTAATATTTCGTTTTACATCTGAAAACACTTGTAAAATTACTGAAAAACTAAACTCGTAGTACAGATATTTAACATGAGATAAATATTTATTTCTACACTAATAAACGTTTTCCTAAAATAGATTATTTATTATATCAACAATACATTATAAAAAGACTATCCACAGAAACAGATAATGAGTATTTACTTATACAAGTGGCGAAGTAAAATTTAATGAAAATTGTTGGTCAAAAATTAGCTTTGTGGAAGAGCGTAGAAATGGCCTAGTAAAAGTCTGGGTTAATTTAAATTACATGCGGTTCTAACTTTTGCACCATTGAATTTATTTAAAACTATAAAATTTTGAAATATTTCATGATGCGTTTTTCTCGTGTTACCCTTATAACATGAACCTCGTGCCTTGGTTCTCCAAAAGCATAAATTTATATTTTAGAATTATTCAAGATGCTATTAAAAAATAGAAAGAGACATTAGAAGGTTTGATGATTGTTCCTTGTTAATTTCACCCGAATAAGCAAAAAGCATAAAGGAATTGTAAATCAGGAAGAATCAGATAATATAAAAGGACAACGCGTTCGCATTTCACACCTCAATAAAAAGTAAAACGACTTTGACTAATCGATAGAACCTAACTTTAAACTAAATAAAAATGTTTCATTTTAGAATTGTAGCTTATATGTTTTTATGTGTCCGGAATGCTGACAATGACTTTTAGTAATTCAATCAATTTTTAGTTCGATTTCCTAAAGTGAAAAGTGATCACCCTTTCAAGTTGGTAAGTTAGGTAGTCCTAGAAGTAGTACATAAGTCAAAATATAAAATAAAAGTACAAAATAGCATTACTATATTTATTTTATACAGCTTTCTTTTTAATGCACAATTATTTCTATATTGTAAAAGAAAAATGCAATGGTGACATTATGAAGGCATTTGGGGGAGGGGGAATTTATTTACTAAATATTGCTGAAAGAAAACAAATAACATAATTTTTATATTTTACATCATGAAAACTAAATGAACTAAAAATTGTAATAGCGGGTAATGTACTGTAGAATGGTTAGTGCTAACTTTCCCCCCTTATTACTAAATTTGCCATTATATGTGAGATAAAAAATAAACAACTAACCTATAAATAATTTACGTTCCGTTTACTCCGTTATTTTGCCGGCAACTTTAAAAAATATTTGGAATTTATAAGATTATACGTCACAAGGAATTATTTCCCACGATGACTAATATGACTGGTAGTGGAGGACCAGTATGACCTTCGGGAAAATGCTCCCATTTTTGTACAGATATTTTTAGAAATGGAATTTTTCGAAAAAAGGATGAAGAGTAAGTAGAACCAGAACGATCGAATCGAGAGAACGTCACTGTTGTTTGAGACCGATAATATAAAGTGTTATATTACAAAATTGTGATTGAAGAGATGTTATCGAATAGTTTGAACTGTTCGTTTTGATCGATGATTTTTGGACTAAAAATTTTGCCGATATTTAATATTCGCGTATACTTTATTACCTCATTCATTTTTGAAATGTTACTTAATAAGGATTGAGCATTATGTTTCCGCCTAAGAAAGAGAATCCATGTTGGTTAAAGTTATTTGGCAAAAATTTATAAATCTTACAAAAATGTTTCTATTTATTTGTTTGTTTCGAAATAAATTTTGAGCATTCATGTTACGAATGATATAAAAAGACGAAGACTATGCATAAAACCCATAAGCATAAAGTTTATTATGTTGGCTGAAGTTCGTGAGAGATCTGTTACAAATTCTGGAATGGAAGCTGTAGTGAGAACATTATTTTTACGGTTAAATTATTGTAAATAATGTTCTTTAGATTTGCTAGTAACTGTGTCTAATAAATACCTTCAAACCTAACTTATGTTTAAAATTTAAACTTAAAATTTAAAGACCATTAAAAGATAAAGGAATGACCAGAATCGACTTATAAGTTTAAGTTGTCATTTTTTCACTAGCATTTAGTACCTAAATTATTTTATTTCGCATAATATATTATGTATAATAATTTTAACTCATATTTTAATAAAACACTAAATCAAACATGTTTATTGTTCTGTTTAGTTTTGTGATGAAAATTTATGTTGCAGGAGCAGTGTTTAATGATTATATAGGTTAAGTTGATTCTGAGGTCAAATGAATCCATAACATGGATAACGGGGTGAGTGGATTCGATGATTTCTAAGTTTACGATCTAGTATGCTAAGTTTGATAAAACATAGTAGTAAAAATAGATATTATATACATAATCAAAAGTATTACTCTCGCTTTCTTTGCTTTATACCAAAAGCGATAAAATTCACACTTAGAACTCCGTTGCTTAGATAAAAATTCCCAATCATGGCAAGTGATTTACGATTAATTACGTTATCATTTCTGAGGAACTTGAAATATTGTAACAAATGGCTGAAAAACGAGGAACATAAACCAATTTGTCTATAAGCATCAACACAACTTTGCGCAGACCTCCTTTTATTTTATTCCCAGACAAAAAAAGAAGTTACAGTTTATTTTTCACGCCAATTATCGTTAAAGCATTACTAATTTATTGCACAATTGATTAATAAATTACGTATGCATACATGTCTTATTTTATTTTGAATCAAATCAAACGACAGCTTTTACATCTCAAAATAATTTTTTTTTATTAAACAAACTCAAAAATTAAATCAGAAACTCGTATTTATAATAAATATTCGATGTAATTCCGTTAAGAATAATTCTTACTCCACGATGTAAGATTTTTATTCTTCTCAATGCTTAAATTTCCAACGGATTGATTTGCGATAGCGAGTATTACCCTTATTTTATTAGCCTTACCCTTAAATCATAAAATTACTATTGGAATTTACTTTATCATGTAAATATTCGATTCGCGTTTCTGTTATACAACTTTTCAGTAATTCATTTCGAACCTAATACACATTTTATCAGCGAATTGCTCATTTTTATGTCCCAATATTGCAAAATAATGCGGTAGCTTTTGTCTTTTTATAATTCTTTTATAGTTCGAAATTTAATCTCAGACGTAGGGGACTTACTGTTCAACGAAAATATGTGCACTTAATTTTGACAAGGCTTTATTAAATATTATATTTATTTAATATATAAATTTACTAAATAAGGTTTTCACTTCTCTCGGCGTCGAACCAGGTACTTATGCGATTGACCGTGTTATTTTACTTTTTATAATAGTTTTTCATACAATTACGAGTTTAATTAAAGATAAATGGAATCACTGCTAGCACAAGTTATTAGTCATAAATTTATACAAAAAAGACCATTAATATGTACTTATAGTAATGATTTCTATAACTAGCAGTCAGTTTTTTAGTATTTCTGATCATTATTAATTTTTAACCAATCCTTTTGGAAAAAAATAAAAACAGTTTTTGAACTTATGCAATAAATAGTTTAGACTTGCAGTGGTTTGTGCGTGAACCGGATATTTCAATTTAGGTTAAAGCGTTTCGGCTATACCAAGTTATTCAAACCAGGTGTAATTATATTGTTTTCTTGTAGCTATAAATTCCTGCTTTGTTCAAACTCGAAAATAATAAAGTTCTTTAGAGTTTCGTCATGAATTTACAAAAACCAGTTACTAGTTCAAAACCAAAACAGAGTTTGTACATATTTAAGTTAGAAACCATATAAATTCGTCAAAAATAATAATTCTCTTATTTTTTTTTGAAGAAAATTCGTATTTGCCTTGTTTAAATATAATGATTTTAGTCTATAATCCATCAAGCCGTGTCGATACATAAAACTTGATTCCATCATGTGAAAGAAGACACCGTAATCTACCTAATAGCATCACTTTGATAAATAAATGGGATACAGAAGGATCAAATTATCTGAAAGTAGGTGCTGTTCAATTATAAGTCTAATGAAAATAAAAAGGATTTAATGTGTGAATAGCTGATTACTATAATAGCTATAGTAGCTCCTCGTTGATAACAGTAATTTTCTGTAAAATAACTTTACGTGATGTAAAATGTATTATTATTTTTAATTTAAAGACTTAGACGTGGTTAGCAAGTTTTGTGCAAACCCGAATTTTTATTGCTACTGAAAATTTATTATAAATTTTAGGTACCACCTACTATGTAGGTCCATTACCGATAACAGTAATAAAATAAAGACATCAATATGATTCTTAAGAACCTAGAGCATTTCAAAACGTCTGATAATTAAAATAGTAATTTTATTGATCTATTAATGTTTATTTATACCTACACGAGATCGACATCCATTAAAAGTTGCAATTTTAAGTTTTGGATCAACACGAAATTTTACAATTATTCTTAATTCAAAGTAATATGAGACATTCCTTAAATTTTATCAATAAGTTGAAAAAGAATTATTTATTGCGCCAATTAATTATTCATTAATTTAAATTAATTGGTTACTAAATTTACTTCTACAGCATGGCTATAAAAGATCTAGAAGTGTAATTAAGAGATCACGAGATAATTACTAATAATTTGTATGCGTGATTGCCTCGTAATTTCTTTCAAACTTAAAAATACTTGCGTTTTTAACCACAAAGTTTGTTTTTGTATATTTTAGTACAAATCGATAACTTTAAAGTGAAAAATACTTGATTTATTCAAGTTTCTGATGGTTAGCACACTGGTAGGTTTAATTAATTGTAAACATATAAATCACTTTCAGCTTTAAATAACTTTTTAAATCTCCAACTTAAAAGTTATATAAACAATCCTTTACCATAAACTTGTTGGAAAACCTTTTTAAAACTATCGGATCAGCTACTATTTGTTTTAATTCCGATAATTGAACATCTTTTTTTCTGATAAGCTGTTGACCGACAATAGCTACTACGAGTATATTGATTAGCTGGTTTTATTAGCTACGAACTTCGCAATTATTTATTAAAAATTAATTAGCAAAAAAGTAGTACAAATTATTTTAAATATTATTATTATAATATAATTACAAGTTCTTTTAATGGCCGTGATCCATGATACAGCTTCATTCCTGCATAATTATCCAATTACATCAATGATATAAATAAAATGAAAATAAAATCAAACATTTCAAAATTAAAAATACATTTGATTTGGACTTTTCAACGCTATTAAATTATTGAATCATTCAAAGAAACAAATTTGATCAAAAATTTGTGATGGTTAGTTTTCTAAATCGTAAAAAAATTTATTTAAACATAGCCCAGTTCCCTTTAGGGATCTACAGTTAATTAATATTGCTTACACTCCTGGATCTTTAGCTAAATTCTAAAATGGGCAACTTCAATTATTTTTCAGTAGTGAATCACAATCAACTAGGGAATATACCATTGTATTCAACATCTCGGAAAAATCTCAAGTAATGCTGTGGGTGTATTTACCGACTTTAAATTGAGCAAACCAGTTGCAAGTAGCATAATATTTTCACCATCTATATACACAACATAAATCTTTTGAATCTGTTTGAAGTTGCTAGATGGATAGCAACTTTCAGAATAGGTATCACATCTATTAAAAATTGTTGGAAACTTTTTGAGCAACCTAATATTTATTGAAATAATCGAATTTAATTAAACGCATTTAAAAATATTTCCATGCTTCTGTTACAATTTCCTGCATCAAAATGTAATTAAAATTTTCATATTGCAAATAAGCAAGCACTTGCTAAATTAAAGCATAAAAAAATATAGCGAATTACAAATTTTTTAATATGGAAGTGATTATGTCAAGTTCTACAATTTGTCTATTATCTACGATGTTTATTTGCGGTTTTATTGAAACTTAATCGATTTTAAAGTTTTATTATCCTTGAATGTTCAAATAATCACACAATAAGAATTAGCAGAAATATAATTACTATAAATTGTGAAAGACTATTGAATTGATAATTAAAAATTCATTGTTCCACTCATTCAAATTTCTAATCAAAATAGTTTAAATGGCTATGTGTTCATATATATATATGTACTTTTAGAAAAGAATTAGATTTCTTAATCATTTAATTGTTTAACTTCATATTAAATAATGGCAAACACAACCCAGCGATGTCGTATTTCACGAACCAGATTAAAACAATTTTTTTGCAGAATTACATTAAATGGTGTGCTTTTTATTTATATATCCGTTCGTTGTGAAGTTCTACTATTGATCTGTGAAAAAATTTAATTTATAAATTAATTTATATTTTAACATTTCAATCAAACGTTCCAGTCACTTTTTGTGATTTTTGCTGAGTTTACAATTTATCAAATTGTGATGTACAACTAATAGAATAAAATCCGCAACAAAATATATATCAAAAAAATGTAATGTAATTAGGTTTTTTCACAAGACCCAAACCTCTTTCTTTCATTATACGAGTATGTTCAAAAAGAGTTTTTTTAAAAAGACATTTTTTATGGAAGGTTTAAAATATTATTACTGAAAAATTATAATTACCACATCTTTGAGAATTTAAGTAAAATATAAAATGATCCAGTTTCAATGCAGTTATTTATTTTTAATTTTAGCAGTAATCCCATGTTTAAATATTATTAACTGTATAAGTAGTGTGGCATAATGCATATACCAACCGGAAAACCGCGGTTCTATTCCTGGTCACGTCGGAATAGAACTATGTAATATGAATGTATGTATATTTAAGGGAACTAATCCATCCGCATTAAGGGAATTTATCAAATATTCAGTGGGACAGCTAAATTCCGATAGGAAGGTGACGCTAATAATAATAATATTTAAAAAATTATTAATTCTTAATAATATCAACTTTGTAAGTAAAAATTTAATTAAAATTATCTAATAGTTACGTTTTCCAAAAAAAAATTTTGATTAAAAAAGTTTTAACCGAACTTGTATTTCCATAAAAGTTCATCAGCTTTTATTGACTTCGGAAATTTATTGCACCTGATTAAAATTTATATGTTCTCCATGAAGTAGGTACCTAGTAACATAGTGCACTTTAAAAAACAATTTGGAAATTTTAATATTAGTTTTAAAATTTATGTTTTTTCAAACCTTGACCGTGAATTTGTACGAGTATAATACAAAAAAGTTAAAGCAAATTAAAATTCCAGAAAACTGGTTCTCCGGTAGTCGCCTGGAAGCGTGTAACGTATTTTTTCTTGAAAAACCGCAAGTATTTCATTGATTAAATTTTTTTTATATAGTTGCTGTGTCTGATGTTTAAAAACATTAAATAATGCAAGATATTGTCAATGTTGCTCTACTTTTGTGTCCCCTAATCTTAATAGTTCAATGTCAGTTATAATTTATTGCATATTGTAATAACTTGCACTTGGCTGAAATCAAGGTTTACAATTACCTTTTCCATAATATTTATTAGTACACGTACAATAAAATTATAGACACATCAACATATTTTCAATTTCAGGAATATTAAATTTTTTTAAATATATACCCAGATTGGAATTCAAATTCACGACTCATTTGGATGCACCCAAACATTAACTTTACTTTATAAAATTCATATTATTTATCGGTCCATTCCATACCAACCATACTTGGGCTATGCAGAATTATATTTATTTAAAAAATTATATTGCAATCGACATTAAACATTTGAATGGTGTCTCGAATTCTTGGAAATGAATTTCAACCCATTTTCAATAAATTCAAGTTGTATTTGATATTCAAAATGTCAAGATAATCTGACCATGACTTTTCTTAAAGTCCGGTTTAAGACATTCAACTTGCACGAATAAATCAAAAGATATCGGGTTCATCCTATGACGATGATGTACCCACTGATCTGGGGGTGAAAAAATATGTAATTTCGTAATACAAATTTGTTTCAGAAATGATGTAAGCAATTATAGAATTGCAATTGAAAAACTTGAAAGTGTATTATTTATTTTATTTTAAATTTGCATATTTATGATTACAAGACATTGTTTAATTAATTCAATAATTGAAAAAGTAACAATACACCAAAGTTTCATGATTTCATTATTTTTCAGTTTCCTTTTATTTTATTCATGATTAGATTATTACGTAAAACATTTAAAAACTGGTTACCTTATAAAAAAAAGTTTTAATCGGAAATATAAAACGCAATCTGCATTGGATTCAAAATTTATAGGATACTTTAAAACTGTTATTTGCAAAATAAATTAGTCGTGATTGATTTTCTATCAATATACAAATTTATAGTAAACGATGTAATAACTTGGGTATACTAATTTCTTGTAACTTTAGGGTCCGCTCTAAGTAAGATTCCTTATTACTTTCAAATTTAAAAAATTACTGTTGATAGCATTAATTTATCATTTTCATCCAACTTTATAACTGCTCTTATATTTCACTGCGTAACTGTTTTAAATGAAAAACTGAACATTTTTAAAATCTAATAGAACTCAATTTTTTCGTTTTTTCTAGTACTTATAATTTTATTTTATGTTTTTCTGTATGCGTTTATACACTAGAAGATGATCTTTGATCATGATTTTAGAGTTGTATAATATGTACTATGTCATTTCTACGGGAATTTCTTTGATCTCACGCTTTAGTAGCTATTTTTTTACGCTATAGGCATTGTTTCAAATCGGGATTCATTTTACTACAATTTTAAATAGCCTACAAAAAATAAACACAGGGTGATGATGATGTTCACATATCAGGATGGATAAAAGATACGCTATTGCGTTCAAGGAATTTCACGATATCCTTCAAGAATTAATTTTGGTCCTATGCTCATCAAAACTTGAAGTTGTGATTCTAAAATTTGATATTCTCATGAACATCAATAACAGCCTTTAGAATTTAGATGGAACTATTTTGTGAATACCTTCAAATTTTTTAAATTTCTTTTTAAATTATTCTGAATAATGCCTCCAGATGTTTTAAAATAATTTCTCATATTATGATTTTGTGTCAGGGATTCTTTTTGGGAAGCATTTTCTTTAAATGCGATAACTCACGATTTGTTCGAGTTGGTTCGTTGCCGCTATACCTTTTTCAAGTTTTTGATATTGTTTTATAATGCAAGAGTGTCCCTTTTGAAATATAAAAATGTGAAACTTGATACTTTTTTGTATGCCTAATAGAAAAACTATATTTTGGTTCTAAAAGATTAAAATTTATGAATTTTGGTTCTTGAGCAAACAGCTCATAGCAAACTAAAGGGCATTAAGAAGTTCATATCGTGTATTCTATAGGGCAATTTTAATTGTGTTGAAATCTAAATTTAAATTCGTTCAGTTTTTCATTTGCGGTAACTAGTCATATTATCCTTTTTAAAAAGACAGCTTTCCATGTGGTAGGTACTCAATAAAAATAACATAAATAAAGTTAATGGAATTGTGAAAAACCATTTATATTACTACCAAAATTGAAAATTATGAAAAAGAAGAAGCGAAAGCGAAGCATATCCTATAGGTAATCTTTTGATATAAAAACGCTACAAAAATTAAAATTGTAAAGTAAATAAAAATATTAAATTGACAATTTCAAAAAGAAACATGCAAACTATAATATTATAACAAGGTGGAATTTGAATAACAAAATAAACAACCTTTGATTTAGAAATGCAGTTAGTTGTACTTACACTTCCTATGGGATTTACCGAACGTTGGTGTTGTGATTTAATTAAAAAGTTTTTATTACATTTAATACTTAAAAGTTTTGTTAATCAAGTTAAATGCTCTTTATTTGTTATGGTTAATTATTATAAAAATGGAAGGCTATAGCTATCGAATGATAAAGCTGTAGTGGGATTATCACAATGCACTCCTGTTCATTAACATGCAAAATTATAATTAAATTATTTTGTTATTAAATAAAAACTCACGTTGACAGAAATTATTTATACCTACATATTGCTGTGAAGGCCTTTGCCTCCCCGGAGCTAAACGTTTTAATGTTAATACCTTGTACGAGTATACGTAAAAGTACCTCGTCAATAGAAATGTAAGCAAATTATTCTTGACAAATACAAATAAAATAAATTGATGCCTCGGCTTGACTAGTTCGGATAGCACAGACCTACCTTTTCCCACGCTGGGTTCCTTCCTTAGCCAAATCTCAAATCTGAAATGCAATATTGTGGCTTTTGGAATGATCATACACAAATTATGCTCCGTTGATACAGCAAATCGTTTTTTATTATGAATTTCAAATTGTAAATAATTATAGTTAATAAAATTCTTATCTCTAATAACAAAGATCTTAATTCTATAATAAACCTAAACGTTTTTCCCGCACGTGTGAAGTTAATCGTCAATTTGCACAAAATTTTTATGTTTTTAATAATTTTGAATGGGACGGTACCTTTTATCTGGTGTAATTCTGTTTGTTCGGTTCATGTACCATGAAATTATGCAGTGGTATTCGTTCGATGACCTTCAAGGGTGCGATCTCTCTGGATTGAATTTCCTCGTGGTAGTTTATGGTTGTATCGTGACCAAAGTTTTCGTTCAATATAATAGTGAATCTTCTCAATTTTGCACAGATTTTCACTTTTTAAAATACGTAAGTATAATGTTCTTTCAATTACTAACTTTTTATTCACTTTCTTAATCAAATTTTATTATATTTTTAACTTTTTAGCTGGACGCACAAAAATTTGCCACCATATATTTTATTAAGCAATCAACAACCTCTTTCCATTGTCTTTTTACCATAGCTACTGGTATTTTCAAGGCACTTCTGATTTCGTTTTATTTGTCGATATAAAAATCAATATATTTGACGTAAAATTTCCAGGTTCGTACTTAGCCCAAAATAATTTGTAAAATTTTTAATGAATTTTTATGTTTCAGATTTATTTTGAAGTATTAACATCTCCTGTGGTCTTCCGGTAAACTTTTGAAGAAAATGTTTTTCGCATTCGTGGTACATTGAGTTTACGGCGCACTCCGACACGTATAAATATTTTGTTATTTTAAAAGTTCTACGTTTTAACATATTTTTATAACTAATACCTTGAACAAATTGTTTTTGATTTCAAATTACATTTTTATATATCACTACTTAAATTAATTTACAATTTTAACAAACCTTTAATTTAAAAACAGAATTAAAACGTTGCATTTGAATTTACCTTGTTTTCTCATTCCTTGACCTTTTTCTCCATTAGATTTATGACGTTAAAACAATTCTTTGGTGTCGGATAAAACCCTTTCGTTTGAACAAATAAGTCTCGTGCTACCTTTGTTAATAAATTAAAAACTTTGATTCAAAACGTGATCATTTCTATTGACGTGGTATTGGTACACTGCAATATATAACACACATAATCATGTTAATATCCTAAACCGATTTTAAAGATTTTTAATAACATTATGTTGAAATTAATTAAGGCAAACTTAAAACTAAATTTAATATTGCCTTTTTATATTTATTATAATAATACTTTTATAATACAACTTTATTATATGCACGAGAAAACTTGTGGCCGTGAGGCGGACTAAATAGCTAACTTTTCGGATATATTTTACGTGAAAAATTAATTGATGTGAATATAACCAGTGGTACCAAATATACCTAATACAAATCTGTACATAATAACTCATATAATCCAATATTCAATTTAAAAAAAAATCTTCTAAATTAGTGGGATTATTATAATGCACTTTAATTGTTTAATTAACTGCACAAAAAGTAAATCATAATGTAATAAAGTGTTAATAGCCAGTGTAGCTAAAATAGCGACTAAATACTAAAATAGAAAAAAAGTAAATCAAGTGCGGTCAGATCCGGAAATCTAACAGGCTATTTTACCTTTGAATAGAGCTTTAAAATGAATTATCACGCGATATATTATTAGTATTTTCTTAGTAGAAAAACGGATACGTCGTTTATTTATTTATTATTATTTCAGATACAGATTGGTACACGACGTTTGGATGCAAGATTTATTATTTCCGATATTGACAAATATCTGATAACTTTTTGTCTCTAGAATATCTTGTTACGAAAAATTTTCACTTTTCGCAACAACGTTGAATTTATAAATTCAACTTTTAACATCTAGCGACATATTTCGTAGCACTCTGTATAGCGAACGTATTTGACGGAGATCAAAACTCGCGCATGCGATGATAAGAGTCATTGGTGGGCGCTCGAACGCTCCGGTCATGTTTGAAAGTGCTGTGAAATGGTTATCAGTTTTTGGTTCAAAATTTTAAAAAGGGATGATTCGATTTTGTGAGGGTTCCCATCCATCAATACGAATGGTTTTTTGGATCTTGCGCTCCAAAACCCTTCATGGGGATGTGACATTCGTGATTTGAGGGATGGTTGATTTTTCCCGGATCGTACATTTTTTGTTGGACCCATGGTCAGTGCTTCCTGTGAAATATTACTTCATTTTCACAATGGTAAGTCACCTAATAATTTTGTTCATTGCTTCGCAGTTACTGGATAATTAATTTAGCCAAATTTTCTTCCGTACACCTGGAGAACGATGACGTTGGAGTTCACCCTTGACCAATTTATGTATTTTTTATGTGTAACATTTTGGTTTCCTTTTTGTCATGCATTTTTTTATTCTTAGAGTGGTCGCCAAGATTGCGATAGCCTTGCAATTTTATATTCCTGCGGCGAGGTGATATCAGTTTATCTTATCCAGTTCGCACTCGCAAGTGTGAAATGGATCGAATGTTCAGGTTGATATGTAATAAACTTAAAATTATTAATTATTGATATTTGTGTTTTATTTAATTAACTTGTTCAGGGTATTTATTTCCACTTATAACATCGAATAGCTTATGGTAAAATGCATTGACGAAGGGATTCCAAAATGATAGTAGTACGTTCGAATTTCATATTTGAAATTCTATGTTGAACAATTTTTTTTGTGTTTATTTTTGATTTTATATTATTTTTTTATGAAAGGCTACGATGTTCGACCCATATACAGGGTGCGGCATTTCACCGAGATTGCTGTCTTTTGTTTTATCATTGGGGATTCGATATGGTTCCACTTTATCGTGGGATTTTTATATAACCATTCGAATGTGCCCTTGGTTTATGTTTGGGAGTGATTTTCGGTGGCAATGTCGTTGCTACTGTGCTTGTTTTGGTCGGCTAACACCTCTTACATCCGACATCGCTTATATCTTTGCCTTCTGACAATGAACTTCTTATTGTTAATTTTAATTGTGTTGTTAGCAAAGCTGTTTCCTTGATCTCTCCGGGGTGTTTCTTTCACACGATCCACGACTCTCGCTTCCGCAATAAATGAGCTAGTTTAAAACCTAACACCAGGGCCCCACGCAAAATTAAAGTAGATGGTTTTATCCTTCTGCGTGGACTTAATCTTTTCCGAGCTGACTTCTCTTTAGAGCAGTAAGGAAAGATTTAGTATCAATCTCTAGATGAATCAGAAAAGATGTGGTCAAAATTTCCGGTTCTTATCTCAATTCTAAATACCTCCCCCAAAGTCTTCCAATTTTCCCATTTGAATAGTATAAGATTTTTTAGGTCGTTATAATATATAATTTGACAGAAATTACATTTACGGTATCTGAAGTACATATATTTTACGTTGGTTTTCAAAGATGATATAGGATAAAAATACAGTGGAACTCGAATATATAACGAACTCAGATAAATCATGTACTTCTTACATTGTAGAAGTATTAGCTATGTCGATTGCGATGCTGAAGGCACAGGTAACCATTAGCTTCATATGATCTTATAGTTTAATTTTTTGGATGTACTTTTATACTACTAATCAAATCGATCAATATCGAAAATTTATTACTGTTAAATTTAACAGTAGAACATTAAACACTTTTGTTAAAAAATGATTGCAAATAAAATCAGCATTTTAATGCTACTCGTATTTGTAATAAATTATATTTTGCCCAGACAGTTTACAACTTATCGATTTTAAATGAAAATAAATGATAAAGAAATGTTATACTACTTTATTTTCTTATGTCTGATAGATGTGAATTCTCAATCCACGTTTTAAGATTTTTGCTACCATTAATATAGGAGAATAAACATTTCTTTCAATAATTTAACGAAATTTACATTATCCTATACTGTTAAAGGGTTTATTATTATAAGATTAAATGTATAATGAAAACTGAAAAAGTAACAATGGCTAATCCAGCTTCAAAGTGTTAAAAGGAACCTGAACATATTTACAAAATAAAATTGGATATTTTAATGGCTTTTCTATACCCAGAGTGGTTATAGTGACATTTTACAACAGTCCGGCTTAATAATCTCATCCAATTAAGTTTACAAACAGAATTTCAAAATATCAAACATGATTCTTGCGTTTCGCGATGTAGCAATTTGTTAAAAATTCAATTTTACAAATGGCACTATTGAACTAAAACTAATTCTTATCACTCTGTCAAAAAATTTTGTTTGTTCGGGATTCAACTTCGCTAAATTTAAATATGGTAACAAAATTGTTGCATCACATTTTCAAGGAAAGCGAGTTCAAAGTCAAAAACAATTTTATTTTCATGAATAAATATTAAAAATGGTCACAACGACCTATATTAAAAGCCACTCGTCACTCTCAAAGGTGGCACATTTGATATCTTGGAAACTAAAGGTGATGGGAACTTGTAATCGCATATCGAAGATTTGAGGATATTCACTTCAGGAATCTATTAAAATTATTTCAGGGAGGAAATTAATGTCGAACAGTGAATCAATTTATGATCTAGAAAATATGGACCCAGGATTAATTTCAATCGTGTTGAAGTATATAGCGTTAAGTTAATTCAGATGCCCAATTTAACCCGTTTAGATTTTGTAAGTCAATTTGACATGTTGTATCCTAAAATTATGTGATTTCAATCCATTGAGAACATGGTGATAAAGGCAGTAAAATGGCAGTACGTTGAAATCAAAACACAAATAAATCATTTACCTTGTATTAGAGTACTGTATATCCAAATCTAGTCTAACCATCGGTATGCTATATAAGCATTTAATAGGTCAATGAAATAGAGTACACATAGTGTACACTTAACGAAATCAAACATCAGCAGATCAGATTTAGTACTTTGATATATTGAAATGAACCATTTAATTTATAGTATGTGACAGTAATGAAGGAGCAATTTAACTTCATCGTGTAATTTTCTCGGTTCACTGTTTGCCATCTCATAATATGGTCAGTTCAAAAAGCCCATAATATTTCATAATAGTGTTAAATTTTAAAGCACATATCTACGTATAATTAAATATATATCTACGTATAAAACCTAATAAATAATATAAAGCGATTGCCGTTAAAGTTAAGCAGTAGTGAAAAGTAGTTGCTCTCTGTAATTCAAACAATAACTAAGATGTAATTTACACCTCTCAAGTTTGATAACTTGAGTAACTCTTTGATTTATTACTATTTATTTTATGTGATTAGTTTTTTCAAGTTCAATTTGTTAGGTAACTTATAGAATGTTTATTAATGATCACATTTTCTTAAGGACGAAGAAAGTGTTAATCTACATTTTTCATTAGGAATTGTTTATTTAGACACATTAACTGTAAAAGGTTAGCTAGTCAATTAAATAATACGAGAAGCTATCTCGTATCATTATTATTTAACGTTGTAGTAATAAGAACCACATATGTAAATTATGTTTGCTTTACTTAAGCAACGAGTTCTTCATATAAATTTAAGTAAAAAATTTTCATTTGAAACTAACTATGTGCAAACATGTAAGTACATAGGTACTGCATAATGAACAGTTGTGTTAGTTTAGCTAAAGGAGTCTGTGCATTGTATTAGTAGTTATGTATCACAAAGGCATATAAATAATTCATTATAGCAGCAATAAAATTAATGTGCAATAAATATTAATAGGTCAACATATTTAATTCAAAATAAGTGTATACAAAACACAATAATTTTATAATTTTCAATAACTTTGATTTTGCTGATACCATGCTTATTATTATTTATTAATAAATAATGATATTCATCAATTTACATAGTTCCTTAGTATGTTATAAAAATAAGCAAGCACAGCACGTTGTCTGCAAAAACAAACACCTCGATTTAAATGAAGGCCATAATCAGCATTTTATGTCACTTTTTACATGAAAATTTAAAAACGTTATGAAAGAAATTCCTGAAAACTTCTGTAAGTGAGGGACTAAAAAGTTTTGATTATTAGGAAGGCCATAACGAATAATATTATATCAAGATCAGCCGTTGAAGATCAAGTCAAGAATATATCATTGTAACCTAATTTTTTAAAACCAATTTCCGTAACAATATAAAAATATATTACTCTTACCACGATAGGTATTGATTTTCATTACAATTTTGTTATCACCAGCCCAAATATTGATAAATAAACAATTAAGGTAAGTAGAAGAACTTGATAAAAATGAAAAATGATGGTAAGAAAAATGATGTAATTGGCTCAGCTGCCAAACTCAAGTCGAAAATAATTAATCATGAAATGTTATCGTATAAAACACCTGTTTATTGTTTAGAAAATTGTTGACATTTTTAATCATAAATTTTATTTAAATTTTTGTAATTACTCCAGATCTGTTAACCTAAAAGCGATTGTGAAATATCAAGTGTTTTTGAAAATGTTCTGGAAGTGTCAAGTAAAAATTTAATTAATTATAACATGTAAATCAAATTTGTGTGCAAGAGTTTAAATTATATGTATCAACGAACTAAATCAAATCTCTTGGAGCTTACTTACTGCGTACATAACAATGTTTTAACACGTTCTTGTTAGAATACATAGTTCGCTAAACAATTGAAAAGTTTAATATTCAATAATTAATTAATACTTGATTAATGCAAAAAGTTGAAATTCCTTTATGTCTATGAATATATTATAGGTAAAATCAGAAAACTATTATTACCACAAGAATGCTCTTAATACTTAGTTAAAAAAATTGTATAAATAAAGATTATATTATTTCTCTTTTCAAGCACTGCGAAAACTTGCAAACCGATGAAAATAAATTTTTTTGAAAATATCTATATTAACCAAACACATTAACAGTAACATATACAACTCGAGCTAAATTGCTGTTACTTCAATATGTCACTAATTAAACCCAGGATCATCATGCATGTGACAACGGTTCTATACAGTGTTGCTGACAAGTTAGCTTAACCTTATTGTATTAATATACAAATTATATAAAACAGCTTGAGTGGTAACTCAAAGATCAGATTTTGTAGAACAAATTCCTATATGGTCAACTCTATCATTTTATATTATGTCTTACGATAAATATATTATTTATATTGGTTACAGTACACGTTATATCATTTTTAAAGGAAAACCCATATTTCATTTTCATGTGCTTAATATCTCTTCGGAAAATTTTAAAATTCTACTAATATAAAATTTATGATTTTAGTTCTTAATGCCTACTTTAGTTAAAAACAGTAATATGTGTCAGAATAAATTATAAAACACACTTCGTGCTATTCTTGTGTACTATTATTTGCATAAAATAATAAAAATAGTAATTTAAAAATCTTTAGTAGGTATATTTAAAAAATTTAATATAGCATTATAATGAAGAAATATGATGTAAGATTTTATTGCCACAAAGTTCTCTATGCATCAAAGTGAATAATGTGGTTTGCAATAAATCGATTTAAAGTAAACGTGATAATAACGTACAACGTCATGAAGTACTGAAAAACATGTTTCTCAATCTGGATTCGAACTTGGGCAGACTAACTGTGAATACTCATGCTAAATGAACCGAGAGAGGTTGCCTACGCTGAAATCAGGAATGTCACTGAAAAAATCAACTGCGTTACCGAGGGGATTGGATTTACGTTGCGTCGAGTAGTATATTTTTTATGCCTAGTACTGAAAATGGCATTTTCGGTAGGAGTGGAAAAGGTTATAAACCGAGGCAAAGTCGAAATCTATAAACGCGGGAATGCCCTACAAGGCATTTTAAGGACTAGGTGTACACACTATTATGCGGTATGCGGCGTCATTTAACGAAATGTCATGATAACCTACCAAGTGAAAATAAAACCATTAACAATGTTTATTTAATTAATAAATTATATTTAAATTAGCAATTTTAAGTGCGAAAAATGCACAAATTATAAATTACTAGTAGTTACTTCTTTTGTTACAAAAATATAAATTGAGGGCAAGAAATTCACACCTTTTTAATAGAACGCAATATGCATTAATTAACGTTAACTCTATTTCAGTAGTTACTGCGATGTTTTTTCTGTTATTTTTAACAAAGAGTTTAAAATTTTAAACTGAGTGCAGTAGAATCACTTGACATTAGATACACAAGTCCAGTCGCATTTTGATAAGTAGTTCTGTCGTAACTACATAACTGATAATTTTATTACTATTCGTATTTAACAGAGAACTTTGTAGATACGATGTTCTATATTAGTAAATGTGATTTACGATTACTTTTATTAGTAATACAGATTATTTTGTAGTTACGACAAATTTCACAACATTTTAGCGCCTCCAAATGAACAGATCGGATTTTCTAACTCGGTGGAAAACATTCTCGTAAAAATGTCAGATACAACCTTCTTGCTTAGCACAACAGAGTTAATAAATAAAAAATGATTTGTAAGACAAAAATTAGATATAAAGAAGTTTAAGTTAAAATATGGTTGATTGTAGATTTGTAGAAGGTATAAATGATGTAATAAATTAATTGGAGATTGTAAAAGCAATAAATGGAACAGAGCGCGCATTGTATTTAACGGACAGCTGTGACTTATAATAATGAAAAAAATATTATGTTGATAACAAAATTACTTTGGATAATAATAATTGGAAACAAAATTAAAAGTTGAATTAAGATTACATTATATTCAATAACAAAATTGTTAGAAAAATGAGAAGAATGAAAAGTACGGCATTTTCTCGCAAATTCATTAGATCTCGCTTGTTGATTTAATATAACATTATAGCAATATATTGTAATGCATTTTTGTATAAATTTAAATTTGTAAAATGTTTGGTACGCATTTGGCTCAGGTGATAAAATTTAATTTGTATAGCGCAAGATTTAGAAACTTGGCGAAAAACGATATAAGAAGCTGGTTCTAAAATATTTAGTTGTGAATTTAATTTGGTTATAAAAAATGAAAATAAATAAAAATTGGTATTTGTTTGGATGATTTAAAAGGAACAAAAACAGTATTGTGAGTAAAATTGAAGAGAAGATTTGATTATTATAATAAGCTATATTGTGGCGATAAAAAAAGGTGTTCGATAAAATTGAACAATTGTTCGTTTCCAATAAAAATAAAATTGACAAAATAATTAAAATTCATATAATTGGCCTTATTAAAATATCGTATAATTTGGCGTATACCAACGTGGTGCTTCATAAAAATTACATACCATTATAGAAGTTCTGAAGAGGATTTACTCAATTTTTATGCCACTTGGCAATTAAAAAACCGTGGAGCGTTTACTACATTTTGTAAAATTAAAATTGAAACTACGGTCACCTTGAGAGATTAGTACAAATGGATTGGACTCGGTTCTTGAAGGCTTTCGAAAAGATAAATAAAAAATTGGACAAAAATAACCAAAAGATGGACCAAATTCATCAAGAGATGATAAACTATGAAAACCAAAACAAAAATACCCAAATAAACTAGTTTTAAAAATAGACAAAACAAGTAAGGGACGTAAGAGGAGATTACACTACCTATATCGTACAAAGATAGAAGAAAATAAAAGCTGAAAATTATATTAAAGTAACTGAAAATGGAGGGAAAATTTTTAAATTGAAGGTTATCACAAAATTAAGGGTAAAATGATACAATATGAATATTGAATAAATGAAAAATTTGACATGCAAAAGAGATTAAAAACCGAATAATATATTATGATAACAGATAAAGAAATGAAAATTGATTCCCTGAAGAGGAAAATTAGAAATGGAAAGCAGAAAAACAACAAGAAAAAGTGCGAATTGAAAAAATTTGTTTATGGGAAGAATTTAAATTTCGGATTGGATCCGTGTCAGCTTATAGAAAGTAAAAGAATCAACAGCTCGACTTGCAAATATTCAGGAAAAGTCCAGTAAAAATGGTTTCATATTTTACATAGAAGGGTGTAAGATGGAAAGAAGAGTAGCATGGACACTTCAACGGTCGAAACAAACAGGGTGTGAGAATTTTGAAATGGTTTAAATTTCATTGTGGTAATTAGTAATCCAATGGATAAGTTTGTTAAGTTGAGAAGACTTTCATTTTTGGGAAAAGACATCTAAGGTAATGTAGAAAATCCCATTGGGTTTTTAGTTAATTTTGCAAATAGCTTTTTTTTTATTTGATTTACCATAGATGGTAAACCAGGAGATGTAATGGGGTAAGAAAACCACATATTTGCTGATTTTTCACAAAAATAACCAAGCGATTGGTTAGTTTTTACACTAGCCAGCTAGTTTATAAATTAGCCAAGTAAACACTTCAAGCGTAAAGTTAAAAATTTACAGGTATAATTAGCAATCAAGAAGTAAAATTATAAAATATACAGCTTTGGCTAAAAGTATTAGGTAGTCCTTGAATTGTTTTAAAATCTACCCACCTAGAAATATTATGTTATGATCATCCTTTGCTTAGGCTACTTTTACTTAATCCAAAGGATGAGATTTTCAAATACATATTTCATTTAAAGTTTCTTGCAGTAAGAGTAAGAAAGAATATCATACCAAATATTGGCGAATTAACAATAAATGAACACCGTTGAATCGTTCGGTTTTATTCCCAACTAAATATGAAAATTTCAAAAATAAAGTCCTCATGATGAGCACTGCAAACCACTTTAGGTGAAAGGATGCAATTCGTTCACATGAAAATCGTCAAAAAGCACATTACAAGATCGATGTTTTCAAAGAAAACCTAAACATTGAACATTGAAAACCTAAAAATTATTAATACTGGAGTGTAGAATCACCATTTTTGATAGAAATGTTAGAATAAGTTCTCAAGAAGCCAACAACTTGTTGGCAACGAATTGAACATTTGCAGACGAATTAAAAAAAAGAAAAGTGGTTTGGAAAATAATGTGGAGATATCTGTATTATGATTCTGTTGGGGGAATAATTTAAAAATTCAACTGAAATCCGTTCACTTTACCTTTTCGGGCAACAATACTTAAGAGAAGGGTGGGAGAGACATTTAATCCTGATTGCGCTAAAAAGGTATCCCTTCGGAAAACAAATTTCCAAGGCAAATAAAGATAAGAAGGATTATCGTTGAAGAATGACAGAAGATATCTGAAAATTAATGTTTTAATTTAGTTGCTGGTATGCCTAACAAAATTTAAAATGTGTTGAAGGCAGAAGGTGGTGGTTTAACCAAATACTAAAAATTTACAATAAAAACATATTTAGAAAATAAAATTTGCAATTTCTTTCATTGAAAATGCGTTTAATTTAAATTAATCTTTAAAATGTTATAAGTGATCTAATGCATTTTGCCAAGACTGTAGGTTTATTGTGATCATAGCCGTTGCATAAATGCTTAAAATTTAAACCAGGTTTATAATGATAGACAACTTCTACAACAAAAATTAAAATGCATTATTACTTTAGATTACAATAATAATAATCCAAGTTTAAATTTTAAGCCAATTTTATGCAATCAACCATTAGAATAATTTAATCTAATTATTATTACCACCAGTAAAGCAGAAAATAATGGATTTTTATGCCTATTAAACATGAGAACTTCTTCCTATCCAAAGTTAAAACTAGGTCATACGCTCAAGAAGTCTACATTTTAACTCCATGACTATACGATCGTGTTTACTTCTATAAAACTATATAATGTTTAATAAAAGTTAGAAATAGGTAGTAACCTGTAAAAAATTACAATTTAATACTTTTTACGAACACCGTAAATAGAATTTCATTGTTTGATTATGGTTATTTTGAGTTCCTAATTTGATAGTTCAAATACCGTTCATAAAGTTGTTACAAATTGTTTGTTAGATAGACAAAATATATGTAAATTTTTATTCATTTTTAAGCTTTAAATATATCAAATTCAGGGAAATTCTCCGGAAATCAACATGCTTAATGTTGGGTTCTAACAACAGTACCTAAAAATGGAAGAAATAAAATTCTTAATTTATTAATTACAAGTTTGAATCACTATTAAGAATCCAAAAATTTTAAAAAGTTGCCCAGTTAATACGAAACCATTAAGGTGGAACTTAACAGAAAACTAAATTTTAAGTATTTACGTTGAAATTATAAAGCTGAACTGTAATTAACGTAAACATAACAGAACAATAGTGACAAAATCAAAACAATTACTCATTTTATCTATTATGTTTACCTATAACAATAGCATTCCCATAATCTTGAATTATCGTATCTATTTATAATTTGAGATACGTAAACCTTAACTTTTTTAAGAGTAACCAAATAGGATACATTATATTATGTTTTATACCGCATAGGTATAGTGGCTACTACCCCTGCCCAATATAAATGGAAGGTGCATGTCAGATTAAGTAATGACTTAGCAGACTTAGTAAATCTTACAAATTCATGAGACGAGGAGATTTATTTGAACATAACGTAGTTCAATAAATTTATGATAGAAGTAGAAACCGTTTGGATCTAATTGCGTAATGTTTTAAACAGAGGAGACAATACAATGCGGCAACATGTCAGGTTTTACTAAAACTTTAGTTACTTTGAATTCTTGGCAGTGATGTACGAGCTTATTAAATAAATCACGAAAATTAAGTTTTAATACCATAAACCAAATACAATTTATATTTGTTAACAATTTACTGAAGGAATATAATTTAAGGATATGCATTTCTGACATATTGTTACATACCCCTGACTTTAATTGAAAATCAGAGATTCTAATAATCTCACATATGTGAATTATACCCTGGCTAAAATACTCACCGGTTCTTACTATCTCAGGATCTTATGTTTATAAGTTTCACTAAATAAGGCAAGGTTATACGAAGAATAAAAAACATAACTACAAAAATTTAAATATAATAAACAAATTAAAAATTAATTTGTACAAAAACAATTATAACTATGAAAGTATGCCTAAGTGGCTTTTATAATTTAATTAAAAATTTAATATTAAAAATTATAAAAAAGAATGTCCTATCACACTATTTATCTTAAAATTAAATTAAAAATTTACCTTAGTAAGTTTTTTTAATGGGGTAACTTAGAATTGTCTTCATTAGTTGCCAGTTTTTTATTGTTTGCACTATTTCAATATGTAAATGTTTAAAATTGTCTTTATCCTTACAATGGAAACATATTTTTATTTAATATTGTTTATTTATTTAATGTTTCGCACTTTTATCAACTAAATTATTATTTTAGAGTCGCGCACATTTATTAATTATTAACTTATAATTTTCTTGCTTCACTTTAATTATGAAAAATTCAAATGATTTCCTTTTTTTAATCATTAGAAACACGTTTTTATTCGCCAATATAATTTATTATATTTTGGCGTTTCTCACATTTGTTGATTACTTATAATTATTGGTTTATTCTAATTGTTGATTAACTTATTAACAAATATTTAGAATTGTGTAAAATTGAGTAAGTTGATGTTTATGTAAGATGTACAAATTCTACATCTCACCTTTTCAAAAGTTGTCAACTTAATGCCTGATTCTTTTCGTTTTAAAATTTAAGAAATCCTTTTTTAAAATAGGGAGACCAATGATATTAACATATTTCTTCTTAAGCCAATCATAGAAATTGGTTCTACACGTAACAGAAAATTGAATTGAACAAGATATAATGTGATAATAAACCGTTCAAACCTGACAATAAATAGACTAATTTATTGTCTGCAAATGGTGCGATATGACAACTGATTTCAGGCAACTAAAAATTCTGTGAAACTAATTGATTTTTTAGAATACTCCTATTCACTAAAATTATTTTGTATATAACATGTGTTCCCAGAACACTTTTTAATTTTAAAATTGTTTACTTCTTGTTAAAATCTGAACAAATAAATTACTATAATAGGGGTAGTTTCTGGTGAATGTTGAAATAAAATAAAAATTATGACTTTGGGATATAATTGAATATTACAACATTTGGAAACAGAAAATTGTTGTAGTTTAAAAAATATTAAAATTTGTTAACGTAACACACACTTCCAAGTTAAAAAAGAAAAATTATAAAAAAAGAAAATGACTTGACGTTATATACAGTTAGAGTATATTATTTATTACGTTGGTCAAAGTTAGGTTTTATTGGTCAAAATTTAAGATAATATTGGGCGCCACTTGATTATAAGGGGAGATGCTTTCACTATAAATCAAGAAAATAGTGAAGAATGTGGGTAGCAATTCGAGTTTTCCGTTCATATTTACAAGGATTAACCACGAATTGAATAATGAAAGAACTTAATATTAACTAGAACGTATTTACACCTAATAGTAAAGAGGAATACTTTGGTAGATTCAAAGAAACTAATGCTAATTCGAGAGTGACGTCCCTTCCATCCGGGTCAAGAAACAACGTTGATCACACAAGGATAAAACAAAAGCACCTTTTAAAAAAACCAAGGTATTTTAACTAATCATAAAGGGAATTAAAATTAAAAAAATTAATATTAGATTCATGGATCAATCATATTTACAGTTTTCCATGATAAGAACTAGCATTCCGATAGCAGGACCATTCAAAATTATCAAAGCTAATTAATTGAAGAGGTTGATAAGGTCTTAGTACCAGAAAAGTTAAAGAAAAATGAAAAGTTGAGATCCAAATTCGATTGGTACAACTAGGATAAATTGTAAAAATTTTTTTTGGCGCTAATTTCGTCGAAGATTGAATGCGAGGTATTCTTTTTTTAACACCAATTCTGTTATGAAAGAATACAATTAAAATAAAGCTTAGCTCATTGGGTTTGGTATCAAAACCAAAACTAAATTAGTTCAGGACTGCTGGACGAACACAAGAATTATTATTACGAATGACGATACTTTACAATTAATTTTGAAGTCATTACAATGGCACCTAAAATTCGCGATTGCGAATTTAGTCATAATATGGAAATTTTAAGCGTCTAAAAATAGAAGAAAATGATAATGGTCACAAGTTGTATTAATATTACAGGGATTCTAGCAATCAAAGGTTTACGTTGAACATGAAAAATAAAATTTGCAATTTAACTTTGAATTTGGATAATACAAACTATTGAATAACAAGAACTTCAAAAAAATTATGGTAATTGCGGGATCGATTTTTTGTTTCGTAACTGGCCAGATTTATCTTTTCCGAAATAATTGTGGCCACAATTATGTACGTAATTAGAATAAACCTGTAAGGCCATCAACTCCACTCCAAATACAAATACCGAAAAACCATGCTTTATTTGATGTTTTAGAGTTTTGACTGATTAAAGTTTAGTATAAAAAAATAACAAACGAGGACATTTTTAAAAAAAATTAAATGAACAAGCTAAAAATAGTTAAACAGTTAATTAATAGACTCATTCTCTGAAACAAAAGGCTTCAAATCTTTTATGTGCCAAATGCCTTGATTTTTGCCTTCAGCATTCTCTAATTCATATGACAGGTTGCCGATTTTACGTATGATCTTACACAAAATGTAGTTAGGGGCTAACTTGGCGGAAAATTTTTTAGCTGCGTCCGATAGGACATAGTTCTTTTTCCAGATCTTTTCGCCTACTTGGAAAGAAACGTGGCGTTTACGGAAATCATATCGCTTCTTACTTGATTCATATGAACGTTTAAGATGGTTTCGAACTTGTTGGTAAAGTTCAGGAAGAGCTTGATGGTCTCCATCACTTAGAATTTTCCGTTCGATATTAATTACCTCCTGATCATGAGGACTTTTACCAAAAAAATCTCCAGAAATAGGGACATATCGATTGAACACGACATAAGAGGGGGAAAATTGACTAGCGTCATGCTTCGCGGTACGAATTGCTTGCGCGATTTTATGAATATTTTCATCCCACCTGTTATGTTCTTTATCGATATAAGATGAAATAGCTGTAACTAAAACACGGTTAACACGTTCGGTCGGGTTAACTTGTGGGTGATATCGAGAATTAAACCAGACTTTCTGAACATTATAGGATTCGGTGAGTTTTTTAAACTCTTTAGATGTGAATTGAACACCGTTATCGCAAATAATAATTTGCGGGACCCCATACAACAAAAATACTTGGTTTTCTATAAATTTAACTACTCCTATAGCGGTAGCTTTGTTCATTGGATGTACTAAAACAAATTTTGAAAACCAATCGGTAACAACTAGTAGATGTTGATTACCTTTTTTAGACCTAGGTAATGGTCCTAACAGATCTACTGAAATTAATTGGAATGGGAAAGACACATTCTTGTATTGACCCATAAGGCCAGGACGAGCTAAATTAGGACTTTTCTGAGCTCCACAGATAAGGCAGTCTTTCACATACTTCTTTACATCACGCCTCATTTTTGGCCAATAGTACAATTCACTAATTCGCGCCATGGTTTTTGCAACACCAAAATGAGCTGATGTTGGCACGTCGTGACATAATTGTAGGACTTCTTGACGGTTGGCTGTCGGAATTACTAATTTCCAATCCGGGATATTAGTTTTAACCGGGACAGAAGTTGGTATAAATTTGTATAGCTTGCCGTTTTGAATTCTAAAATTTGGATAACCGTTAGGTTCCTGCTCAACTAGCTCTAACATATCGCTATACCACTGATCTGGTATTATGGTTTCAATATTTAGGGAAGCCACATCGCGTGATAATGCATCGGGAACAATATTAAGTTTGCCAGGTCGATGGCGAACTTGAAATGAATATTGGGACAGGGAAAGAGCCCATCTCGCGAGGCGGCCGGTTGGGGAATTGAGCCGGTGCAACCACTGGAGGGCAGCACAGTCGGTAATGACTACGAACTCGGAACCATCTACATAGCCTCTAAATTTATTAATAGCAAACATAATTGCTATTAACTCCAGTTCCGTTGCTGAATATTTTTTCTCAGCGGCCGTCAAGGCTCGGCTGGCATACGCTACTGGGTGTTCCAATCCACCCTGCTCCTGGAATAAAACGGCGCCCACTCCTACTTGTGAAGCGTCTGTCTGTATGAAAAATTGTTTACTAAAATCTGGACTAACCAGAATGGGAGCGCAAGTTATTAGCTTTTTTATCTCTTCGAATGCCAATTCGGCTTCAGGGGTCCATTGGACTACCTGGCCTTTCTTTTTATTTTTAATCAACGACGTAATAGGGGAAGCTATAGTGGACAAATTCGGCAAGAAAATTCTATAGTAGCTGACTAGGCCGATTAGTCGTTTAACCTCTGTAGTGGTTTTGGGTATTTTAAATTTTGTTATGGCGTCTACCTTTTTGGGGTCGGTTCGTAAACCTAGTTCATCGACAATGAAACCTAAAAAGGTCAAAGATCCGCAACAAAATTCGCATTTGTCTATATTTACTTTAAAACCTGCCGACTTTAGCTGTTCAAAAACGGTTTTAAGCGTAGTCATATGTTCTTCGAACGTCGGAGATGCTATTATTATATCGTCTAAATAAACGAACGCCTCCTCTTTATGGAGAACCGAACCTAAGGTTTTTTCCATAGTCCTTTGTAATGTTTGTGCTGAGTTTGACAAACCGAAGGGCATGACTTTAAATTCAAATAATCCCTTCCCGGGGACGCAAAATGCCGTCTTTGGTCGGGAAGTTTCCTCAAGGGGGATTTGCCAGAACGCCTTTTTTAAATCTATGGTAGTTAGAAATTTAGCATTACGTAATCTGTTTAAAATACAGTCCGTACGGGGGAGAGGGTACGAATCTTTTATTGTAACTGAGTTTAATTTTCTACCGTCGAAACATGTTCTCATTTCTCCGTTCTTTTTTTTAACTAAAAGCAGAGGACTGGACCACGGTGATTTTGACTCTTGAATTACATTGTCCTTTAACATTTGATCTATTTCTTCATGTAACTTGGATTGAAGAATAGGACTAAGCGGGTATTGTCTCTGTTTTATTGGAGTCGCGTTCGCCGTATCGATGAAATGTTGAGCCGTTGTGACACAACCAAGATCATTAGTAGCCAACGATTTAAATTTATTTATAATTTCATTTAATTGTGTTTGCTGGTCGGCCTTAAGCAAAACACGACTTGATATTCCTTCCACTGCGGAAAGTTCATTTTGTTTGGGGGAATGCCAAGAAAAATTTTTAAAATGAAGGGATATTTGGAATATTTTACAAAAATCTGCCCCTAGTAAAAATTCGTAAGCCAAAGTTGGTACCACTAAAAAATTTATTATTTTTTCGATGCCTCCTAAACGGATACGCAAGGGAAGCATACCGCTTACGTCAGTAGACGCACCGTTCGCTACTTTAATTTGTTTTGATACAATGGGTTGTATCTTACCAAATTTATGAGGATCAAGCAAGTCTAGACCTCGTTGACCTATAACCGAGACAGTTGCTCCGGTGTCAACTAAAGCTGTTATTGTCAAACCGTCGATAGTTATTTGCAAGTGCGGGCGATTGTCGAGGGGTTTTTTAGTAAGAATTGGGGCAACTTTTGGTGGAAGGAGGAAATTACTGACTTTTTTTAACCATGCATTCCAATTACCGTTATCTAAAAATCGCGTACGTTTTATTGGTTTGGGGGTTTCGATGCGTTCATAAGGGGTGGAACTTGACCTACACGACCTCTTCCGCGGTTTGGACCACCACGACCTCTTCCTCTGAACGTGCTGTTTTGGAAACTCAAGCTTTGAAATCCCGTGACAAGAGGACGACTTAAATTGTCTTGATTGTTGGCGTCCTGAAGCGAAACAACCCGATTGTAGTTTTTTGGATTCTTATTTATAGAAGACGTAGAAGGCTGGGGATTGCAATTAGGGCAATTACTTTTATAAGTATTGGGCTCACCACAACCATAACAAAAAATTTGCTGTTTTTGGGGACAATTACTGTCATAATGACCAAATTGCAAGCAGTTTTTGCATTTTTTATTTCTGAATTGTGTCGTATTTTCTTCGAAGACGTTTACTGCTGCTGCTTTAGCGGAAGAAAAAGCCATATCGGGTTCAACTAGACCTGATCGTTTAGAAGGGGGGGGTTTATAGCTTTCGACTCGTAATTTACGGTCTTGTATTGATCGACATTTCGCTTTTAAGTCTTTAAGAGAAGTAGTTTCGTCTACTTCAACGCGTTCAGCAAAATAGGGATTTAAATTTTGGATTAATCTATTGGTAATTTCCTTTTCTGTTGGTTTTTCAACAGCCCGTTTCATTAAAGATTCTAAGGAGATCATGTAAGAACATACATTTTCACTAACACCTTGGGTTCTTTCACGTATTTCGTCTAAAAGCTTGGTGTTATAATCAGTGGGCAAAAATTCTTTTTTTAATTCTATAACAAGTTCATCCCATGAATTCAATTCTTCTCTAACATTTCTGAACCACTGAGTCGCTTTTTCATCAAATAGATCATGAGCAGACTCGAAAAGTTCATGTTCAGAAATACCGCGAGCTAATCTTAAATCATTTACTCTTTCAATAAATCCAGTCACACTCTCTTTTGATTCGTGGCCAATAAATCGGTCAATTTTCCACTTATGCACAGGTACTGTTTGGCGTCTACTATAAGTATTATCATTCACACTTGCAATATTATTTTTATTTGCACATTCATTCTGATTCATAGATATATTTGCTGGTGTTGACATTATAATTTTATTATGTTCTTCCATAATGTCATTCATCATTACATGCAATAAGCCAATTTCACTAAACAATTGCTCTTTAATGTCACATTTATCAGGTTCATTATCATCATTTAAAAGATTCATTCTGTTATTTAAATGGGATATTCTAGTGTCTAAACGTAAAATATCTATTTTCTTAAAATTTGAATTTTCTTTTACATAAAGAATATTATTAATATCATTGATGCTCTCTGAAATTTGAGAAATATTTTCTTCCCACGAACAGGGCTGAATGTTAGGTATAATATCTGATCTTTTTAATACTTGACGTAACTGAGATCGTCTTATTATTTGATTATCACCGGGACTAATACCTCGGCATTTAAGTTCAAACAGGATTTCCTCTATTTTGAGAAAATTTGGTTCCATTTTGAAAATTTAATAAAAAAATATTTAATAATAATTTTAATTATTGATAAAATAAAAAAACTGATTGCTTAATATAGTTTTGATACTGTTTAATATCATTAAAATGAAATTTAATTAAAAGGTATAAAAAATGTGAATTAATTTAATGTTCATATAATTATTACGAGTACGATTTTGTATTGAATTTTTCCTGATTAAGCGTTGCGTGATTTAAGTAAGCATTTACCAATGTACTTATCATTAATTTAAAACTACATCTAACAATTAAAAATTTAAAATATGATAAATTCTCAACCATTCCTTATTTCAAAGAAAAAACTTATAAACATGCGGATCGGGCTCCAATATTTGGGCGACAAAGTGTTACATACCCCTGACTTTAATTGAAAATCAGAGATTCTAATAATCTCACATATGTGAATTATACCCTGGCTAAAATACTCACCGGTTCTTACTATCTCAGGATCTTATGTTTATAAGTTTCACTAAATAAGGCAAGGTTATACGAAGAATAAAAAACATAACTACAAAAATTTAAATATAATAAACAAATTAAAAATTAATTTGTACAAAAACAATTATAACTATGAAAGTATGCCTAAGTGGCTTTTATAATTTAATTAAAAATTTAATATTAAAAATTATAAAAAAGAATGTCCTATCACACTATTTATCTTAAAATTAAATTAAAAATTTACCTTAGTAAGTTTTTTTAATGGGGTAACTTAGAATTGTCTTCATTAGTTGCCAGTTTTTTATTGTTTGCACTATTTCAATATGTAAATGTTTAAAATTGTCTTTATCCTTACAATGGAAACATATTTTTATTTAATATTGTTTATTTATTTAATGTTTCGCACTTTTATCAACTAAATTATTATTTTAGAGTCGCGCACATTTATTAATTATTAACTTATAATTTTCTTGCTTCACTTTAATTATGAAAAATTCAAATGATTTCCTTTTTTTAATCATTAGAAACACGTTTTTATTCGCCAATATAATTTATTATATTTTGGCGTTTCTCACATTTGTTGATTACTTATAATTATTGGTTTATTCTAATTGTTGATTAACTTATTAACAAATATTTAGAATTGTGTAAAATTGAGTAAGTTGATGTTTATGTAAGATGTACAAATTCTACATCTCACCTTTTCAAAAGTTGTCAACTTAATGCCTGATTCTTTTCGTTTTAAAATTTAAGAAATCCTTTTTTAAAATAGGGAGACCAATGATATTAACATATTTCTTCTTAAGCCAATCATAGAAATTGGTTCTACACGTAACAGAAAATTGAATTGAACAAGATATAATGTGATAATAAACCGTTCAAACCTGACAATAAATAGACTAATTTATTGTCTGCAAATGGTGCGATATGACAACTGATTTCAGGCAACTAAAAATTCTGTGAAACTAATTGATTTTTTAGAATACTCCTATTCACTAAAATTATTTTGTATATAACATGTGTTCCCAGAACACTTTTTAATTTTAAAATTGTTTACTTCTTGTTAAAATCTGAACAAATAAATTACTATAATAGGGGTAGTTTCTGGTGAATGTTGAAATAAAATAAAAATTATGACTTTGGGATATAATTGAATATTACAACATTTGGAAACAGAAAATTGTTGTAGTTTAAAAAATATTAAAATTTGTTAACGTAACAATATATTCCTTCTAACTTTATGTACCTTAGCTAACAATTTGGTCGTGGTCTTTCACAAATTGTAAAAAAATTATTTGCATTATAAACTTTCTTTTCCAGGTAAGCTTTTCATCGGTTATCATTAATTTATTCGTCACGTACTTCTTCATTGAGTTTCAGAAAATCTAACTAAAATTTTTCGGGAAAATTCAGAACAGGATAGATAATCAGCAAGTCTACTTTTTCACAATTTTGGTGATTTACAATACTATCCCTTATGAGCATCTCTATAAAACTTTTTGTGATACAGTAATAATTTATTGGACTCGACATTATATTATATAAGTAATAATTATTATTGTGAAACTCACGATAATAATATTAATTAATTTCTTGTTAAAGAAACGGCTATTTGAAATTGGCTTTATATTTTGACTATGCATTTATTATGTAGGCACTATATCTACTACCTATTTTCTATTTTATATATTATGTGCAATTAAAACATTTATTACAAAATTTATACAGTTAATATTTATAGTACAATAATCTGCATTTCCAGTTTGCTAAACAAGATGAAGCCAATGTTAGTACAACACACATAATAATTATTATGTAAAGCATAAAAAGATAACAAGACAGTTTTACGTAATAAAAGAAAGTGGAAAGATAACTACAATATCTTGAAAAGTAATAGCTGAATATAATAAAATCTCGGGTGTGAGGGTTGGGATAATAAAACAACGGTTTATCGCATCGACTAGTTTCGAACCCTGAACGGGTTCATCTTCAAGACTATATTTATGAAAAAGAAAAAGGTCGATACAATCAAAATTCAAAAAATGCTAAAAACGAAATTTACCTCGCGGTAAGACGTATGTAGGTGTCGTTAACTCCCGAAACTGGTGATACTTGTAGAATGGTGAAAATACAGAAGCAATGCTTGTCAATACGATATTTGAAATTCTTATTTTTGAAAGCAGCCTACTTCAAAAAATTCACACCCGAGATTTTATTATATTCAGATCCGAGGGGAAGAAAACTTTTTATTCCAGTAATAGCTGAAGTTCAATCTTTTTAAATAAATATAGTTATTTGTTAGCTGACCTTCTATTTAATATTTAAATTTTATTAAAATATCAATAAAATTGCATTAGCTTTATACTGAAAATAATCAATACATATAAAGCTGAAATTATGTACATATGATTGCCCGGAAAAGAAAACCAACTTTCAGATGAGATACCAAATTGAAATTTGGTACATAGCGAGATAGTGATATCAATACATGGGTAAAATCTGAAATACCAAAATTTCTAACCGTGAAATCCCCCGAGAACCCTTGTAGGAAGAATGCCACCTGGTATATTTCTAAAATTAAATTACACCTAAATAGCACACTGTTCCACAGTGTGTTGTACCTACATATTTATGATAAACGATTTTTGTTTATAATCTAATTGCTACGTATTTAAGAAAAAACTGTAACACATGAATTAGTTAGCGTGGGAACTAGACATCAACCATAATGTGCATCAGCAATAATAGAAATGTACAACTACGTAAGCTTTGTTACATTCTGTTTGTTTATTTCAATTGGATCTTTTCCAACATTTTAGATTTCTATTAGTTCTACGAGTATTAGCATAACTACGACGGATAGATAAACCTAAATAATAAAAATGGTTGCACTTAAGATATAAAAGACTTAGTAGGTTTGAACCTGTCTTCAGAAAACCAAAACAGGGGCTATATAATTTAAATTAGGCAATAATAATCAACTATATTTACATACAAAACAATAATAGCTTGCAAAACCCTAACACCCAAAGAGTGCTGGAATCTACTTGATCTGGATCATGCAGTTGAACAACGGCAATATACTACAAGATAAGTAAGATATTAACTACGATGAAGACAGCGATTATCGTCACCTTCCCGGTTTTGGCCACTTCCTTTATATTTTTAATAATATTAAGGAAACCCATAAAAAAATTATTATCAAATGTTGTATAATTGTATTTATTACCTTTATAGTATGTCTTTATTTAATAGGATAACTTTCAATCGGTAGGTATAAAAAAAGTCATTTGTGTACGAATGTGGCTTCATGGATTTTCACAAGAAAAATGTTTAGGACTACGAATAAGTGGATATCATTCAGTTATTTAAATGTTAATAAACACCCGGATGAAACAATTTGTAATCATTTCTTAGGATAATAGGGATTATAAAATTGCTGCGAAAATAACCACGATTTTAAGCCATTTAACTGTTTTTTTACGAAAATATAGGTGGTAGAAACTGGGTCTTAAAATTAGGTATAAATCCAATTAAGGTCATACTATAAAAAACAGTGGTTAAAAATGGGTTACTTAATTCACCACATTCGTTTTACCCCATATACTAGGTGAGCTCGTAAATTTTGGAACAAATTCGATCAAATATTTTAGTGGGATTTTCTCAGAAAATTCTCGGACACGTCAATCTTATTCTTTTGCTTGTCACATTTTTCTGACATTGACATTTTTATCGTGTTTTCTTTTTTATTATGACGTCATCGTCAATTTTTAAATTGCAACCCTTACTTTTATATTCTGATCTGGATGGAGCACAATTTTCTGAATTAAAAAATGTAAAAAAAACTACAACCTCGAAGAGAAAAGGTTTACGAGAAAAAAACCTTTAATAATTATCGTTTTCATTAAATTTATTGAAGTAATTGATTAAATGCTTTTTTGCAACTTTGGACCTTGAAAACTGTTCTCTTCAAAATCAGGTTTATTTTACATTTTTATACTCAATAGAAAATTGAGTTCCTTTTAAATTCGTAAAGAATAACAAAGGTTGCCATTTAAAAAAACTACGATGACATCACAGCTCATAAACAAAACACGATAAAAATATGCCAAATGGCAGAAACAAGTGACATTTAAAAAATAAGGTTGACATGTCCGAGGATTTTCTGAGAATACCTACCCCTCTAAAAATGTTTATCCAATTTGTTCCAAACTTTAGGAGCTGACTGTATAGTAAATATATATTTTACTAAAATCTTGATTTTTTTTGTTTATTTATAAGCAATTTACAACTTTTAGTACACATTCTTATGTTGTCGTATATGTCGGAATGTCATTCCCGTCATTTTAGGTTATACGATAACAAAATCATAAAATCTTCACTAAAAGTTTTAAATTGCTTGCAACTGGTTTTATTGTATTAATTTGTAGATAATTGTTTGCTTTTTGTTCTAAATTTTGATGGAATGTACTGAGACATACTTATTAGTTGGTGATAGAATATACTTTTTTAAGAAAATGTAGTAAATGCAAACCATTGGGCGTTAGCCTTCTTCGAATCAATTATATTAGTTTCTATTTTCAAATGGCCATAGCGCCAAAACTATTAAAATTTTCGTATTAATGGTTATACGAGTTTTTTTAAAATAGCGTGAAATTATCTACAAATTATCCCTACAACAATGGTTTAAATCAACGTTTTTCGAGGTATAGCTTAAATTAAATAAAGAAATGTTAAAAAATTCTAAGTTTTATTTTTGTTGTTCTTGTAAACGTTTAAAAAACATAGATGCCCCTTTTTAGATGGTAAATTAATGAACTACAACTTTTCAAAGAAAAACTGAAATCGCTTTTTGATAATGTATTCAATTTACCTAAGCAATTTATCATTGAATTCGCAGTTCTAACACGATAAAGCCCGATTTTGATAATTAGGCAGCTTTTTTATAGTGTATTGAAATGAATTTTTCTTTCCTCAATAAATTTTTAACTTTACATTCAAGGTGAAATAATATTTTCTTTGAATTTACAGCCGCACGCTATATTTCATCTTTGCTCGTAGAATTTTCATGCTAGACAGACCTAAATGAGACGCGACGCATTTTTGATCCATTTTATTTATTATTCATTACATTTTCCGCCATTATTTGGTGTGAAGTTATGAATGTATTTTTTTGAATGATGTGTGCGGAAATAATTGAGTTGTCTAAAATTTACAATAAGTGAAATTAAAGATTTATAAGTGCGAGGACGTTAATTCAGTGAAGAATATCAGGCTTTCTCAGGAATTCCAGTAAATAAATGGACTTCGAATTATAACGAAAAATTTGGAGTTACACCAGAAGTTTAATCAGAAAGGTCGCGTCAGGGCGGTAAGAGAGCATCACTGGTGTGATGGGCCTATGTTGAGTTTTAATGTTGAATTTTAGCGAAGATTGCAAATGGTTTTAATTGGAAGACTAGTTGCTGAGTTAAGCAACGTTAATGGTGCAGAATATTTTAATCTTGGGGTTGTTTCGAAATTTGGAAGAGACTGAACTGATATCCACAGATTATTTTAGAGGCTATGTTAGATTTGGATGATTAACAACACCACGATATTAAGAAATTTATTATGCATGGTAATGGTTATACCCAAGCATTAGACCCGAGTTGAATGAAAATTGCACTTGCAAAGAAGATAATTTATGGAATTTTTCCCGTTGGCAAGAACTTTTATCGATATAAAAGTGACGCGCGTTCGTGTGACATTCAGTAGCAAAGAATGACATTCAGTAGCAAGCAAAGTCAAGAAATATTTAATTTTTTTTCTTAATTATCATATAAACATTTCACAAATTTATTGGAGGTTAATAAAAGTTAATCGGGTGGTTTCAAAAATACTGAAGTTATTTCGCATGCTGTATTCCGCATTTCACCTGTGAACTTGTATAATATCCTTCATTTACGTTTTTTAAGGAGCACAAACATGCTGGTGTTCAAAGTGATATGGTTTAAAAATAAAGGTTATCAAAAGTGAATTTGAGTTGTTGTGATTTTAATTTTGGGCGTATGCTTTATTTAGAGTAAATGCCATTTAGGATTGAGCTAAAACCGAGGAAATTTAATTCACAGAAAAAAACGACACAACGTTTTAAATATCACCCAAAATTTCAATTTCATACTCAATTTCAATTTCAACTCAACAGTATTATGTTATTTTAGGGTTTCTTTTTATTTTTAAAACTGGGGATCAACGTGGCCAAAACTGGAGTATTATGGATCAAGTTACATTATTTATTTTAATTTTTCTACAACATTAAATACTAGCATTTTCAACTATATGGCATTCCATAAACAAATATACAAATAAGCCATCTGAATCATTAACATAAATATGGTCCTTTCATTTCATAATTTACTGAAAGCATTAAAGTCGAGGTTTTCCTTAACATAGCTATAACCAAGGTTTTCTCACCCTATTTCATAAAATGAACAAATTTTTTTTATAAAACTATTTAATTTTTTTTACTACTTATTATTGCTAAAAGCTTATGAAACAATAAAATTAGCTTAATTCCTATCAGCTCGTATCTAATCGTTGTTCTGTAGTGTTAATTTTGCAGTTCGCCAACTGTTAAAAATATATCCTGAAAATAATCATCCTATTATAAACGATCTTGATTATAAGCAAAATTATTTCGAAGTATTCTGAAATTAACAGAGAAATAAACAACATTAATTATTTTCCTATTTCTTCCAAATAATTATATTTCCTTTGACGTAAAAAACTTATCCAGTAATGTGCCCCTCGGGAAACGATAATCATTGTCGAAGACTTTCCCGTTAGTAACCCACAGTGCAGAAATAACTTGAGCAACTGACAGGGATCAATTATATTATTAAAAACCCAAAAGCTGTTTAACAACTGTGTTGTAGTCTGGGATTAGATGTTAGGATAGAGTTTGATGACGGACCTAAGTAGCGATATTTAACTTGACTAAAATTGTTATGTAAAAAAGTCAAATCACATAAAATAATTAAGCTGTTAAAATAGATTTCCTAAACCGTTATCCTTTCTGATGTTTTTACACGAGTAAAGCGAAACTGAAATAGGAAATTGGGACGTCAAAAATATAAAGCTAAATAGTGATACATAATATTATAAACACAAAATATGTTCACATCAAAACGCATATTAACTTACCCCAGTCTGGGATAATAAATAAAATTGTTTGACTAAACAGAACTTCAAAGTAATAGGGTAGGTACGAGTATGTACCATTACCACAAGAAAGCGGTCAACAAATTCAAGAAATACATTATTAGAACAACAATTTTATAGAAATATTTTATTTAAAAAAAACTTGATGTAGTACTGAATTTTTATATTTACCTGTTTCATAAAAGTGCAAGTCGTTAAAAATTTGATTTAGTTTTTCCTTACTATCGCGGAACATTATTATATTCTTAATGGGGTTTAGGTTTATTCAGTATTCACGCAAGCAAGTGATGGAAGATGCGAACGCACGAATATTTGGTTTGCAGTTGAGAACCACTAACTGCACTAACACCAGCGATAGCCACTAAATCACGCTGTTGTGCTACTTATATTTTTTATATGTATAATTATTATACAGTATTATACATATTTTACAAAATGTAAATTTAGTAAATAAAATATTTTCTAATTTGAGATATGAACTGAAAATGATAAATTCATTGAGCACAAAATTCACAAATTTAACGCATTTTAACTTTTCGATAAAAGTATTTCAATTTATGTAAATTGCAGACATAGAGCAAAAAGAGCTTTAAACGTAGGTAGTATCACAATCTGCCCTATTCGTTTTTGCTTTTAATTAAAAGTTTTGGATCAAGAATACATATGCCATTATAACAATGTTAAGCAGTGTTAAACTATTAAGTAGCTTTCACACAAGGATTTGTTGTCTTATCTTGTATTGTAAGAGCTTGCAAGAACCGATTAAATGAAAGTATCTACTGGAGTTGGAGTTTCAGGGAACTTCATCTTATGTACTTAATAAAATTAATATGTGCTTTTATATAAAAAGCATCGTTCTCGGAACCGATTGGATAATTGGTGTTTCTTTATCCTTTTCTGATGTACTATACGATTTACTGCATCGAGGAGATTTTTGATCACGATTTAGACAACATAACATCAGAAGTCTACATTTACACTCGCTTTAACGCACAACTTTAAATATAAAAAATAAACACGTTACTGAAATGTGATTGTAACCTGGTAACAATCTATCAAATGTTAAATTTCAACTTAAATTTTATTTGAATTCAACTCTTTACATTTAAGATGAAGCAACACATAATAAAGGAATTTGATCATTTTAAATGATCTTAAATAAGTGTCTTAGTAACTACATCAAAGTGGATACCATTTTGGAGATCCCTTGTCCCTTGTCTAAAATGAAAGATGTTAAAATCGTCTATTCTCGTGGTTCGGAATCCACGAATTTACGTTAATCTGTTAGTCTCCTGTGCCTGTCACACAATTTCAATACGCAACGATACGGTCAGGGAAAACCAGAAAGTGTGTAAAAGATTGAAAGTCGGAAATATATTATATAGCATAAAATCCAAAAGGACAGTTTAACATATTTAAAATAATATTTGTATGGATAAAACGAAAGGAAATTGGATAACTTAAAAATAACATAAATATTTCCACTTAAATGGAAAGCAGTATTTTTACATGGGATTGCTCTTTAATATGTTGATGTTTGATCTAAATACATAATTGTATTTATCTTGGAAATAATAATGCAAAACAATACTTTCGTTTGATGTTTTGTTTAATTTAGCTTATTAACCAAGGTAAAATAATTTTCCTCCTACTGAAACATTTTGGAATAACTTCTGTAAAATTCGCCACTAATTTCACGGTAGTAAATTCTACAAGTCGGTGATGAAAGTTACATAGGTACAGAGTAGAGTAGGTTTTGGTATGTAATACAAGTCATAATCAGTTACCGATTACTGTCACCATAATTGTATAATTAAAAGTATTTATGTGGTAAATTTTGTAACACTTGATAATAATTGTAGAAAATAAGCGCTTAAATTATTAGTAAAGTCGTTATTAAAATATCTAGAAGCAATTATCTGGACATCTGTTACATTTGACAAATTAAATAGAGCCAATTTGAAAATGAATTTATTAAAATTTAGTTTCATCACGAAAGTTTGAAAAGTGATATCGGCAGGTATTTCTGGGAGAATGAAGCGGACATTAAACTTTTCGTTTCTCATTTATATAAAAATTATATTATCACAGATGCGTGCATAAATCGAATAATCAATTGTTGTCAACAACATTATAAATTGAAACGCAATCTTAACACTTTAAACTGGTGACCTAGAATTTGTATGTTTTCAATGTAAAAAAATTTCTTTAAGAATATGAAAATAAAATTTCACGGTGGAACTTGTAAAAGTTTTTAACAATAACACAAAATCGACGATACATTGTTGAATAACTTTAGACGGTCTATCAGATAAAGTTTTTGGGCATTTTGGTTGACGTATTAAATAAAGTTTAAAGTTGATTTTTGTTATTATTTTCAATGAACTGAATGTTAAATTTTAAATTATTCGAGTTCCAAGATGTGATCGCACAAATTTCACGTAAAACCAGATTTGCTTGTTAATTAACTAATTTAATACCTATCGGAATTTGTTATTAAACGATCATAAATATGCTAATTAGCAGTATTGGAATAATAAATAATAATTTTAAAACGAAATAATTACTGAATTAATGCATCGATAATGCAATTTTGTGGTAATTTTAGTGCATATTTGTTTTGTTCAATTGCTCTTTAATTTCAAGTATGCGCGATATTTACAGCATACTATGGTAAATCTGGAATTCGTTATTGTCGTCTTAAGTATTTAACCGTTGTAATTTAGGATTATTTAGAATAATTTGAATGCATAACAAAATATTCAAGTATTTGGATATTTTAAGAATGTGTTAACAACTCAACACGTTGGTTTGTTACGTTAACATTTTATAAGCACAAGAAACCGTAGGTATGCCATAAGTACGTTAAAGTAATAATGAAGCTAACTTGAACTTTAAAATTAGTCAATGCACTTAAAAAATTCAAGTCACTTACCGGAAGCTGGAGCAAGGATGAATAACCCAATGTCCTGATGCTTTTTGACGTATTCTTTCTTTCATAAGAGCCTTCTTTGATCCGAAAAGTTTCATAGCCAGCTTATTGTCAGTCGGTTGAAAAAGGGCTTGCAGCTGATTCTTGAGGAAACTTTGTTTTCCGGCTTCCGCGGAGCCCAAGGGGGTGGGCCCGGGCTCCTCTTTCGGGGTACCGTACAACGACACATCGTCCACCCCGAAGTGGACCTTGCCACTGCCTTTATAATTCATATCGTTGGAAAGATAATCCGCAATAAGCAAAGTCTCGTCATCGAGTGCAGTTACCAGGGAGTCGGTGCACGTGTTGGTGTTCTCGATGCTGATCTTGATAGAGTCATCCTTGGCCAAACGGCGCGGTGGAGGCGAACGGATTTCCTCTTCGGACTGAGCCGCGGCTACCCGCCCGTTCGCTAACCGTAGACTGGGCACGCGCCGCGTTCCGCGTCTCTCGACACCGTCACCTCCGTCCCTGAAACACCAAAGATAATTGTTTAAACTATTGATGCATGTTTTCATTAATCAAACTTAAGATTAACCCATTCAACAATGTCAACTCTTCATTGTTACATTTAAGCAATCGCACATTTAACGACAGTATCTTAAAAATTAATCTTTTTATAGGTGCGTAAACTTTTAACTTAAAAGTTACAAACCGTTCATTTACTTTTTATATCTTCCACAAAGGAAACAGTCAACACTTATGTTGTTAACAATCGTTCGCAATCATAACAAAACCTAAAATTGCAGTTATTTAACCAAGGTCGATTATTTCGATTCGACTTGTTTTATAACGAAATTTATAACACCACTCTTATTTTAATTTTTATGAATAATCCACTACAACCTACAACTGATGACTCTCATTTGCCAACTAAAGTAAACTACTTATTCATGCATTCTTACTTTCATTGGACATCTATAGAAAGTTGACATAAATCATTTACCTCGTCTAAGTACGACTACATTAAGGCTTAATGCAATTTTAAAAACTCGTCTATTTCATGATCATGACGAAACCTACAAGAAATTTATCACAATTTTCAATTTGTCGGAACTTAATACATTTAAACGAACCTTATTACCCTATTATTGTAAATTACTACTTGAAATAAAGTGCAATTAAATTTAAAATTTTACACCACAAATATCCATCATTACTGATGAGAACCAACAATTCGAATACGTGTTTACCCTTCAGTAAAATGCCTTTTAAAAATCCTAACCGAATAAAATTTATGTGCTTAAATGTAATTTATCATTTTAAGAGTCTCAAAACTCTTTGCAATGCAGGAATAAGAAATAATGAAGTTGAATTTATGATTTTGTTTTTAACTGTTTTTTTTTCTTCACTTTTAATAATAAAATTTGCATGCGAAATCCCTTCAAAGAGAAATATCAGATCAAATACTGTGGCCAAAAAATTTAATCAATTATTAATAATTCTTCAATTACGTTGTCAATGCAATGTAGATTTTTTGAATTATTGCTCTTACGCTATACGGATTTCATAATTGAACATCTAACGCCTTATATTAAGTCCGGATACACGCTGTTTTAATTTTAATTTTATTTATATTTGAGTATTATTAGACTTTTATTTACCTAATTAAAGTGAAGTAAAATTTTATTGATTCAAGGAGGTAAGCAATGTTGTATACCACTTATAATTGTTTCTTAACTGTGAACTTAACGTTTAAAATTGAATATAATTACATAAATTTCTGATACTTTTAAATTAACTGTTTCATGTTTAATCTAAATATTTGTTTCCAGCATATTTGATATTATGGAATATTAAGTCTGCAAAAGGATAACTTTTCCCTCTTTATAATACAAGGCAACTTGAAAGATGATTGTCAGGTAAGATATATTATCGTACCTTTTCCAGCTTGCTTGGCAAGTTTGCAGTTAGCAATTGAAATTTATTATAATTCATCATTTACTCCTATTTTTATGGTTTTGAAAAATAAATTTATTGCCTTTAGAAATAATTTCGTTTTTTATACATTCGTATTGAAACGATAAATGGTCGAAAAACACCTTAAATTTAATTCTCATGTGCTAATCAACGAGAATTTCTCTGAAACCATTTAAAACCTAATCACAAGATAATTGATATTTTGTGTACTTAATATTTAAGTATGCACTTTTAATCTCCTTTCTGTAATGAAATACCTGCACCTAATATGCTATCAACATATTGTTTACAATATAATTAACATGTTTGCTCGTAATAAACTGCTTTTAAAAGTAAACAATTTCTTTTTAATTTACTATACTTTTATTATTTGAATAAATAGTTCTATGTATAAATTGTTCCAAACATATTGATTTTTCAATGTTTGTTTTTGTGGACGATAACAGATCTACCACACATTCCCTATGGAATTCAAATTCACACTTAGTTTCCGACCAAAGAAAGTTAAATTGATTTGAGCACGATATGTAAATAAAAGTGAGGCAAATTTGAATTTATTTTCGATTTTATTTCACTTCTGTTTTTTTTGTAAAAGTACCTCACTCTTAAAATGCCTTCTCTTTAAATGCACTGCCATGATTTTTAAGAGTTTCTACATACATTCCATTCTACGACTTTCCTCTATTTAAACCAGTGTCGTTATTTAATTTATAGCCACTTTTAAATTTCATTTTCGAAATTTGCATACATAAATTTCGTTCAAAAGATCAAAACCCTAAGCAATTTTATTGTGCTATGTACTGATCAGGTCCTCCTTTTTAATATTTCAGTAACACATCATTTTAATCTACCAGTGAACGTTTTGTGAACCACTCATAAATTTTCATGGCCCCAATATTACGTCTTTTACTCGTGAACTCCAAGAAGCTTACCATGATGGTCCTCTGGGGGGCCATAACTCAAAAGACCCTTGTTGAGAACCATTGATTTAAACTATTATTATTGCCTCTGCTACCGATTAATTGATATTTGGTATCTATTATAATATTTATACTATGTAATTCGACAGCAATATGTTACAGAGCAAAGATAAGCAAATCACACTCCGATGTATACTGCATTATTGTAAAAGCTGCAATTGAAATTGAATTGTATTAATTTATTTAATCATATGGGCATTAAATAACTACATATGTAGAAATATGAATAATTTACACCATTTCATTATTTAAAAAATACGCAATTTTTTGCGCATGTAGAATTCTGACGCAGTTAAAATTTTTCCATAGTAATCAACTACCAATTATTGTCAAATTAGTTTTGTTACAGCCCTTTTTTAAACTTCTGCTATAAAATTCAAAATGGTTGCCAGGCTGTAATCCATTAGTCACATACCTGGCTATGCCACTGTAGCGTGAGTAACTTTTCTAAATTATTTCAGGCTCAAAGTCATCCAAAAAAAACCTGAAGGACCGAAAATTTTACAGTGGTTATTGAATGAACCGAAACCAAATCAAGTTTCTTTAAAATAAAAATTAAATAAAAATTAAAGAGTTTTACGTTTAAAGAAAACTGTCTTACGCGTAAACAACAGCATTTTGAAAACCAGCCAAGATATTCTAAATTTATAACACATAAAAATGAAGTTAAAACATCAAAGGCTATTACGATTAATAAAGGTAAGAGTGCATAAATAAATTGATTTATAATGATGCGTTACACTAATAATGCTTTTATTATCACTATAATCAAAAGTTAGATTGGGATATGTCATAAAATTTATTTAAAAGAAATCATTGTAAGTCTTCGATAACTTCTGTTGCAAAATTCGTAATAAATCTGTTCATTGAAATTGAAACACGCTTGAATATAACATTTGAGTGCAATAATAAATATTTGTTCTTTTAACTTTGTATTTTTGTAGCGATTGTTATTATTCAATGCATGTTCACATACCTACCGGATATAAGGTACCTATGTACTATGTATTTGTCTTTTAATCTAAACGTGCAGTTCCATAAAGAAAGTTCTTCCTGTTTATGTAGGTTATTCTGCTATTCATAAATTCAATTTTTCTGAACATGGATAGTATCATACTTGAAATTCATCTGATAAATAAAATTCACAAGTTTGTATGAATATACAAGTAGCCCAGGACTTTTAGGTTTTGACCCAGAAAAAAAAATTGCAAATCTGAAAATGGGTTCAAATGTCCCTAAGGCTTCAAATGCCGGCTTCATTGATTTCGATCTTTGTATATCTTCCGGCCAAAACTTCTACTCTTTTGAACTTTGTAAAATTTTTGTTGTTAGATTGCGGTTTGGTTATTGGTTTTGATTTGTGAAAGTTTTAATTTTGTAAAATAACATTCAGTTTAATCCGCTTATAATGGACTCAAAGGGATCAAGACACTGAAATGTAAAAAAATACCAGTTTCCGTTAGCACTCACGGTTGGTAATCATTTATTTGGACGAATATGAACACCTTAATCATCAAGAATACACCATTGTATTCACCTGAGACACAGTACTAAATTTACCAATTTAGGTAAGAGTTCTATTAACTCTCATATGGAACCGCGAATACGGACAAATTTGAAGTTGAATAACTATTTATTTATAAATGGAATTTAACAAACATGATTTTGATAGAATGATAGCCCTTACGTTTATTAACTTGTGAACATCGTCTGAGCCTAGTTTTAAAAGTATGACGTAACTCAATTAATTAGTTATTGGAATACCATACTTTAAAATAAAACTCTGTATATTGGAGAGACTTTCATTTTAATATCAAAAATTAATTAATAGCGTATTTGGGAGAGTATTCCAGGAGTATTCCAATGTAACTTTTATGCTATTAATATTAAATGAAAAGGTTTTCAGTCCTGAAGAAGATTACAAATAAAATTAAGCGAAACGTCGACTTAATATGCAGAGTTTTCTTATAAAGTCCAATATCCAGATAAATAATTAATTAAATAACATGATGGATGATAACAAACATCTGCATATCTGGAGAAATATTTGAACCTCCATAATTATAATTTTTTTCAGCTGAGCAAAAGTTTTTAATTAATGTTTTTGAAGAATTGTTTTTTAGTAACCCCGTAGAAATTAGTCACATGGTGAAAGACTGGATTAATTTGGTGTCCATATCTCGGGTTTAAAGAAAACAATACTTTTATTTCCCAAAAATATCAACATTTTCTTTGAAATGTGCGCTGGAACTTCCTAGAGAAATTTACGTTTATTATCGACATACAAAAATGGTTTAGAGTATTGAATTAATCATTTTAAATAATTGTTTAGTTAGTACGGCACTGTTAAAACGTAATGGCAACGCTAAAGTACGGGGCGAGTTTTTTTGTGTTACCTGTCTAGTTATTAAAATAATATGCTATTATGACAATTTTTCTATGTCAAGTTTCTGTGACATTTTATAGTATCATTTCCAAGTTTGATTCCAATCGGTTAACATTTGTCATTTTTATATCAGTTTCCAGAAGCGAAAATGAGTGATTTGAAACTTGAATACAGAAGCATCATGAAATTTCTATCGAAAGAAGGCAGTAGCCCGAGGAATATCTATGAGAAAATGGTGGAAATGTATGGAGAAAATAGCCCGTCCTATTTTAAGTCAAATATTGGTGCCAGGAGTTCAAATGTGATAGAAAATTCATTCATGAAGACCGAAAGTGTGGAAGACCCCCGAAAGAAAATTTGCAGATTTGGTGTTTATTGACCGCCGAGGAGAAGTTTTAGTTATTGCTAAAGAAATAGGACTATCAGAAAAGAGTATTTTCAAAATTCTAGATGAAGATTTTGGAATGAGCAGTGTCGGCACGATAGATTCCCAAGCTGCTAAGTTTCGAACATAAACTGTGTAGACGATAATTTTTGGAGGAGAATTTAATAATAATAATAAAGTTTATTAGATAATATGTGCAATGGAGCTAAAACAATACATTTAACATATGATTCAAAAAGTAGCTTGTTCAGGCAATCCTGATTTTCAACTAGTGCCTATAGGAAGATGCTGAACCTTGAATCTGGCCAACCATAAAAAAAAGTTCCTTCACTTGGGCTTTAAACGTAAGCTTTGATACAACTTTTGAATAGAGATCTGAAAACCTGTTGAAGGTAGAGTAGATTTCAAAGGTCAAAAGTTATACTGCCATCGGCGCAATAACGAAAACGAGTCCAAATACTCAAAAGCCCAACTAGAAAACATTCGTTGCATGTTTACTTTCGTTTGACAGTTTTACACAAATTTCGCGTTTTATTATTAAATGATATTAGTATTATTTCATAATATAAATAACAATCAGCCTTCTTTAAGGCTATTTGACAGGTTCTATTGTTTGCTGGTAAGTAATAAAATTTGTTTAAATTAGTTTTGTAAATAAAAAACGAAAATATTTTTTTAGGTTAATCGAGCAATATCATTTTTATAAAAAGCAAATTTCTCTAAAGCTATTTCACAGTGTTTATTTTGAGGTAAGTTATCAAATTATTTTAGTAGCTATTTGCGTATCACCCAGAGCTGAATCCCATAGAAAAAATTTGGGCATTGGTAAAGAATCGTGTAGCCGCACGTAACACAACATTTAAAATGGATGATGTCCGGAGGTTAACCGAAGAATTTAATAATGTCACATTGAAAGAGTGGCAAAATATTTGTCGCCATATAGAAAAAACTGAAAAAGAGTATATAGATACTTTTGATAATAATCAAAAGTATCTTTACAATTATTGCACGTCACCGTAAAGTGCAGTTTACGTTATGTGATTTTGTTTACAAGTAGGTAAAAATCAAATAATTCGAAGTTCACTTTATAAGATTCGGCATACGATACAGCCCGAAGGTGAACTCATAAGCAAATATTACGATTAGAATTGCGTATTATGACTTGTAACCAAAATGGCATAACGTAAACTGCACTTAATACAATAATTATTATTACCTATACAACTTAAATGTTACTGGTTACAATGTAAATTATTGCGACTTCAGCAAAGTGTAATAAAGTTTAATAAATTTTATCGATTTCAAAAATTATCTTATTTTCCTGAAATATCCAAACAATCGTCGATTTAAAGCATGGGGCTGACAGGCCCTACGTATGCACTAGTGTGATTTTTATTTAAAATCTACAAAGTAGATATTAAAAAGTGTTTAAAAATCAGGAAGAACATCATAACCTAAAAAAAAACCTCGAAGAATGATAATTATTATGTTCCGAACATAATATTGATTTTACAAATTATTTTTAATAAGCAAAGTTCAAAATAAAATAAATAACAATAACTTTTTTATTAAATTACATGCCTAGTGATATTTTTTTCATATTAATTTTCAAGAACGAGTAATTACGTCTTTTTTTATTCACATTTTTTAAATTTTCGCGCCAAGCCAATGTTTTCACGTAACATTTATATGTATGTATTTCGCCCTTCGCGCATTGTATAACCTTTGAGCTTTGGCACGGAGTCTACGATAGGTACGGTAGTGGAAAGATCCTTCGTATTTAGAAGTCTTATGTGTAGGCACCAATAAGGTACCGCTATTGTGCTGGTTCAAATTGTGGCAAACCGATTTTCTGTTAAAGAGGCACTGAAGATTACCAGGAAGGAAATGCATGACCTACGCATACATTCTGTAAAACTAGTAAATTATTGTAAGGCACCCGTAAGGAAGCCATAATATAGAGTGGAGCAATAGTCAATGTGACACAGCACTAAGATTTGAACAAGGTTCCACTTGACTTAGGAGGAAAGAGGAGCTTATATCTGTACAAACATTTAAGCTTAAAATATCCAATACTGCAAATTTTATTGATATAGCCGTCGAAATTAAGACCAGAATCCCATATGACACCAAGATTTTTCGTATTTTCAGTGAAGTAAATCACATTGTTGTTTAGCACTTGTTTCATAACAAGTCCGATATGAAAATTACGAAGAGAAGAGGTCCCAGTAGACTACCTTGCGGAATACCGTGTACAATGTCGAGATCATCAAACACTCTAGTGTCCAGTTTAACACGTTGAGTTCTTTCTTTTAAATATTCAACAAGTAGCTTCAGTACCGAAGCAGTGCTGTAACCAGAACGAAATCCAGATTGGTTGCTGCTTTATCCTATTTGACTGCTTTATCCCAAAATGAAGACTTCTTCTATAGAATTGTAACTGGGGATGAAACCTGGGTACACCACTGGGACGGTCCCACGAAACAAGAGTCCATGCAATGGGTTCATAAGGCAATTTTCTGGCCGAAAAGTGATGGCCACAGTTTTGTGGGAGGCGGAAAGGAATCTCTTAATTGAGTATAAGCCAAGAAGACCCACAATAATGAATAATGTCTCCAAAAACACAATTAAGAACTTGAAAGCGGCTATATACGAAAAAAGACCCCACAATTATGCTCAGAAAGCTCTGTTTGTGTACAACTGCAAGGTGCATAAAGTACAAATTGTTCAAGCAATAGACAATTAATGCGACTTTGAGGAAGTACAACATCCACCTTACATTTCCGACCTCGCCCACTGTGACTTTTATATCTTTCCAAAACTCAAAAACCACTTGAGAGGGCGTCGATTTCTATCGAATGATGACTTGGAAAACGCTGTGGAGTCGTATTTTGCAGAATTACCTTTTCATAGTTCCTTATTTTCATAGCTAGGTAGATAACATAAAAAACTTCCCTCGTATTAACAGTGTCACAGATTTTTGTCACTGCATCCACCGCATTATTACGGACGCTAAAAACCGTACCGCTTTTGAGAAACCCAAGTTTTACTGCATTAAATGTGGTGAAGAAATATTCAAAGTTATGGTCAAATGCTTTTTAAAATTTTCTGGGTTTCTTCGATAATTTTTAATTTTATTTTTTGAATCTTTATGATTAAGTTATTAAATCGTTCAGAAAAATCTTCAGTTTAAGGTGTTATTAAGAAAGAATGCCACTTAAGATTACAATAATGGGGGACGGAGATGAAAGGGCAAATATTTAATTATCACCGATTCCCGTAAAACAAGTGCCCTTTATTAATTCGTTGAATTGCATCTTAAAACCGCACCTCCACATTGCTTCTAGTAATGAAAACGCGAGTAACTCAAACCTCAGCAAGGTATAAGTAATTCAATAAGACCTTTTTTTTTAAGATATCATTTCTTAAGAGCTTTACGTAAGAATTTAATATCATTTTGTGTTTTTGATATTGATTAGAATTGAATACATCGAAAGATATTTTCAAAATTGATAACATAGAAAACATTTATCTACTTTAACCCTGTAATGATCGCTGGTATAACAGGTAGCATATTAGTAAATTGTGAAAAAGATATTTTGTACTTTGACGTTTAAATTTTCGTTATATCGGGCTAACAACAATCAATACAGCTTACACATCATTGTTTTTTTTACTGCTGTGGCAATTGAATAAAAATTGTTCAGGTGGCACAGCCGTGGGCATAAGAATCGATTACAATAAATGTTTAATAGTATTTTATGTAATAAGTACGCAAAATATGCCCTAATATCGGCTGGCGCCTCGTCCGTAACATTACGATTCGTCCGCTAAAACTATTTGCGTACGTTTTGCATACAACGTTTTATTGTATTAGCTACACAAAATGGTTACTTTTGAAGCTGTTTCGGGTCCGCAAAATTCTATTTTAGCGGCCTAGTACTTAAAGTCGTCTTGACAGCACTTTAGCGGATTCAAATTTGTTTATTCCAAAATCTGGCAACCGGTTGCTATAAACATTTTCGCACAGCCTTCTAATATACATACATATGTTATTGATGTCTATTTAAAATGAATATTTTAATTCAAGAAAATATTTTTTGCGAAACTAATACAATAAAACGTTGTATGCAATACGTACGCAAATAGTTTTAGCAGACTCATCTTCATGTTACGGACTCGGCTGGCGCCTCGTCCGTAACATTACGATTCGTCCGCTAAAACCATATTTTGCGTACTTATTACATAAAAAATAAATAAATTTTGTTACAAATAATTTAACCCGTTAAAGGGTTAAAATACAATTCATATTTTTATATGGTAAATCGAATGTACCTACCTATATTATAATTTCATTCTGATAAACCCCATGTTCTCAGTAGCAATTTACCAGAAAATACAGCATAGGAAAATAATGTTAACCCGACTAGATTGTGGGGTCGAAAGATTAAACATAAAATTGTTATTACAGTCGCGTAAAATAACAACATTTTCTCGAAGTAGAGCAGACAGACACCTATGTATAATAGCGGTATCGCTATTGGAAGAGAAGCGCTTCGCAAGTTAAAAGTTAATTCAGCAAGTTGAAGTACTCTTACTACCGAACTCGCACTAATAGTAAAAATTATGAAAATTCTAGCATATTTTGCTTTTTATAGGGTAGAAGTTTTCATTCAATGTTAATTCTATGTTAAATATTTTCCAGTTAAATTTTATGACCTAGACAACGTCTAGGAATAACCTTTGTTTCCTTGACCCAAAGGCGGTAGCAAGTTCAGTTTAACTTTTGCATTTTACAGAATTTCCATCTGCGAGACTGAATAGTAGGTAATGTAAATTCAGAACTTTTTAAATTATGGGAACAATTTAATTTAATGAATTAACATAGAGACTTACATACTATATATCTCGGTACAATAAAGTTTATCTTAGCTCCTAACTTCTTATCAATTAATAATAATTAAACTGGTATAATTGGAAAACCTCTTGTTGGATTGTATTATGTAGTGGATCTGCAAAATATGAAAATAAAATGTATAACTAAAGAAGTTTTGGTACGGATGCACTCGTGTAAATTGAAATGTGTTGTAACAACCATTTTGAAATTGTAACTATTTAATTAAAGTGTCTTGATTTGTTTTTACAACTTAATTAAAAAGGAGCTTCCTTATACACAGCTAATAAAATGAAATTGTTCTGCAAAATCGTTAAAATGAAACTAAAACTTCACATATATCTTAAAAATACCTAACAGTAAAAGAAATGAAAAAAGGTCGGATTTCCTTCTCTCGTTTTCACTAATGATGTGAAAATAAACTAAAAACGCCTCATCAATCATTGGGTTTTCAACATGAAAATTCTTTAGTAATAATAATAGTATATAAATTTTAAATTAGACGATACTGAATAACTATAATAATTTATAAATAAAAAGTATTTACATTAACCAGGAATTTAATCAAAAGGAAAACCTCTTTACCTACTGCAAGATCGATTTTTCAATATCGGCCAGATAAATAGGCCAAGTTCTTATGTAAAAGTAAGGTGTTACGAGATCTACGTTGAGGAGTTCAGGTAGCATGCAGTGCCCTCTTGAGACTTGACCCAAGTTTGCTACGTCACGTATGTCAATATTTTCAATTCACAGACCATTCATTTTTTTACAATTTCATATATTTATCATACTGGTAAGAAAATAAAATTTAGGTATTCAACATAAGTTTTCATAACTAATTATAAGTTATTAAAAATTGCAAACTTTTTAAAATAATGTCAAATGTCTCAAGTTTGTTCGACATGAAGAGATTAAAACTACTTATGTTAGTAAAACTAGTCATAGTAAAAATGTTACTTAGTAAAAATACTTAGTAAAAATGTTACTAAGTTTTCTGAAAAGTCCTAATGGTTTTTAAAAACTATTAAATTAATGTTTTCGACTAAAATATTCCAGAAAAAGGTTCAACTTTTTAATTTAATATTTTCAATATGTTAAAATTACCCAAACTTAATCACTTGAAAATTGCCTTTTAAGTAGTTTTTACACTTGTTCTCGCTACGTTGTCCATCTGACCCTGTGTTTGTCTGTCCCAGCATTGTAATAGCGATACATTCATAAAATTTACATAACAATGAATTTTATTTGAGGGGACATTTTTACATGAAAAGAGAACTGAAAAATATTTTTTTAACAAGATATAGAACACAATCAATAGATATAAAAGTAGCAGTATTGTTTCTTAGGCAAGTATTTGATTCTTAGGCAAGGCAAGATTATTAGGCAAGTATTTGCAGAATTTAGATACATGTGATAATATTTGATGTTTTTGCTATCATTTCAGTAAACATTATTCTGGGATACATTGTATACGAGTTATGAAAATTACGGAACCCTCCATATACAAACGCAGATGGTACTTGACCCGTTTTTTAAAGCTGTACCCAATTATCTATACAAATAAATATACCTACATACTTTTCCTTAAAATTTTAATAAACATTATTAAGTTTAGTTTATCATGCAGCAATTTTGACAAAAGAATTATTCTGTATTGGTACCTAATAATAATTTTATTATTATTGCATTATACTAAAATTGAAAATATGAAAATTCAGTTAGCAGTTAACTTTTTCATTGTGTCTATCAGTAACAGTGTCGACAGCTGAATAAATGAATTGAATGGTAAACGATTAATCACCATTCAATGTAGTAGATGTGTGGAATAACAATTGAAATTAGAAGGTAAAGTTTGTGTATAAAGTTATTTAAGGGAGTAGATTTTATTATAATAAATGGAACTTATTTTGGTAGGAAATTGTGATAATTTGTTATAAACCATTAGCATGGGTTAAAGGGGAGAATAACTCTTCATGAATCTAAAAGTTTACAATTCTCCCTGCTTTACGGCTTAATTACTCAACTGACAATGAAAGAAATAAGTGTAGGCTATACATTGCCCTAATTTATTTTCGTCAATAATTTGTTATTTGTGCTAAAAATTTCCTAATGAAAATAAAATTAATTATTAATGACGATAGTTATTGCAATAAAAGTAAACAAAACGAATATATTATAATGACCTACTCTTGTAACCACAATGCAGTTACCACAATCGACGTGGGTTTTATTAATTTCAAGCATGGATCAATAATAAAATTAACAATAAAAATCACAACAATGTTATCTTTGGGTGTTACGTAGGTATCTTTATAAAAAAAGTTTCTTTGGAAATAGGCTGCTGATTTTGAAAATTTTGTATAAAGCTATCGAGTATCAAACTACTTAAATATTCTCACGCAGTTTTTTATGATTTAAGTGGCTATAGATACAATATTCCTTTACACTGTTTTTCTAAAATTTCAATATTAAAACGTTGTAAATTTAAAGGTGTTAGTCGTTGTGCTTCACTCGAAAACGTTGCATTTTTTAATAAATCAATGACACTTGACACAATTCATACTTTACACCTAATAACACATTTAATTTAACCACAGTATACCGAAAACCGCATTCAAAGTAATACAAAGCGAAATCTTAAAATTTTACTTGCCTGTGGGGAGCTAAAAAATTATGTAAAAAGTTTCATAATACCCAGGGCCCCCGTAAGGGCTACTGGCGCCTGTGTGCAAAAAAGGATTTTGGCGCCCTTTAAGGCATTTTGGATCATGTTTTTTTATTTATTTTTTTGAAGGTAGGTAGGTAGGTAGGTGCTTGAAATAAAGCAAAAAACTGAACTTTAGAAGTCATATTTATTTGTAGACTAAAATATCAAAATGAAACAAACAGAATAAAATCATAACAAAATAAATTAAAATAAATTCTTGTTCACACCCATTTTAAAGCATTTACTTAACTAATGGGGTACAGACACGTTGTTTATAAATACTAGAAAATAACCCAAAACTAAAAATCACATTTTTTTTAGGAACAAATAACAGAAATATTGCCTAATATCTACCTATTATATATATAAGTACTACTTTCTACTTATACTTAGATATTTTAAAAAATATGCAGATACTTCTGATAACAAATACCTACCTAGGTAACTTCGTTATAAAATCAAAAATGATAGCTAGGTACAATAGAAAAATAAAAAATAGCTATTGTAGTAGCGATATTTTCCGAGACTTTGCTGTTGCAAATTCATTAATTACATCGCTAAAATTTATACCATCAAAAATTTCTTGTTCAATTGCTAATATTGCTAGCCCAGACAATCTTTCTTGAAGCATTGTCGATCTTAAATAATTTTTAATGATTTTTAACTTTGAAAAAGATCGCTCGCCAGAAGCTACAGATACTGGCAATGTCAGAAGAATTCTTAGTGAAATGCTTACGTTTAGAAGGGTGGAGATTAAATTGTTTTCAATTATATATTGTAAAATACATAAGGGGTCAGTATCATCAGGTAATGAAAACAACTTTAACGCTTTAATTTCATTAAACAAATCATTGGAGTTTATATCCTTATTATCCTGATCTGTCAGTCGTTCTTCAAGAACAGAATAACGTTTTAAAAGATCGCTGTCACTTAATTTGAATATGTCGCTAAAAAATCCGAAAATATTATCATATCATTTAATAAGTCAAATCGGTTTTTTAGAGAGCTTAAAGTTTGATCTATAATTTTTAAGAAAAAACTAATTTTAAAGGCGGTTTTTGGATCATGAAGGGTCTCATCTCGGTGTTCCTAGTCAAACAGTTTTGGTTTGAATTTCCTCCTGACCGTTGGTAACGGTGGAAAGTCTTCTTCAATTTCGAGAGAGAGTGCTACTTCTTTCGCTTGTACAAGAATTTCTTGAAATGATTTGTCAGATCTATATTGCTGGAAGTGATCAACTAAATTTTTTAGGTAGGTTTGGCATACTTTAATATTAATTGTAGCACTTTGCATTTGTTTTACAAGGGTTTTGGCGCCCCTAAAGGATGGCGCCCGTGTGCATTGCACACTTTGCACATATGGTAGCGGGGGCCCTGATAATACCCAACAGCCCAATTAGGTTTTCTGTATATTACCTCTGTACATAACTTCCTCTTGATATTAATAAAATTTAAAATCATTTTTAATTGAATGGATAAAATCAAATTTTATTTGGATATGTAGTTCTATAAATATCAACTAAAAATTAACATTAATGACTTGAAATTATACGTTATTATCTATATTATGAAGGGAATGCTAAAAACTAATAAAAAAGAATTTTAACAATCATATCCTCAAGTATACCGAAATGTTTTTATTTTATGTAAATAGATTAATAATTATTGCTACTATGCAATATCCAACTCTCATTAAAATCATTTTACAGATCTGTTTCATCAAAGGTATGACCTCGCCAAGTGGCATTATACTATATTAAAAACACAATATTAAAATTCAAGGGCCTTCCCGCCTACTCATGAGCTTTACATAGTTAACGATTCAACCACTATACTTTTTAAAATAATAAAAATGCCAAAGAATTAATAAAAGAGCTACCTTGCTAAACTCACAGACGATTTTTTTTACCAGTGAAAAGTACTTTAAAAAATAAATAAATCTTTACAAACGAGCAGTACAAAACTGAATGGGTCGGAGAACTTTTTTAATTTTTGACAAAATAACTCTTCGTTTATAAAAAAAACTTGCTTTTGTCCTTGCGCGGCAGATTTTCGATTAATATTTTGGAAATTTTATTAATCTGAAAAGTATCAAGTTTACGGTTGTAAGTAGGCAGGAAGACATTAATAAAGCTTATTCTAATTTAGTTACGTTCCACATTTTAGAAAATGTTTTTCAACGTGCCATACGACCGACGGCATTATTTGCAAAATTTAATTCGATTGCTATTTTAAATTTAATGTATTCGATAAGAGGGCAAATTTCTGTTTAATTTATCTTAGCACTTCAAGTTTTATATATTTAGTATAGAGCAATTTTTTATTGCAAAAACGAATCTCTTTGAAGTTCTTAAATTTTTCTTCTATTTTTTATTTTTGTGTATTTTACATAGCACAGTTTCATATTTGTAAGTCGAGTTATAAGAAAAAGAAATGTAAAATATAAAATCTAAAGTATTTTATCTGCGATGCCAAAGAATACCTACATTTTCATAAGATTGAACCCCATATCAGAAGTGGTATCGCATAAGTAACTGAATATTTTCAACAAAATATGCTTCAAGTAGATTGCCGATTTAGAATTTAGCGTACTTCTACGCATGCTGCGAAATTTGAATTACATTCTAAATAGCATATTATAATATACTAGCTGGCACGGGCGGCATCCGCCGCCCTTAGCCATCTAGACTCAGAATAGATCCGAGAAGGCCATAGTTGTTCGGCCTTCGGCCTCACAGAGAGAGGACCATGATAGATCCGCGAAGGCCATAGTTGTTCGACCTTCGGCCTCACAGGGGGAAGACCATAATAGATCGGTGAAGGCCATAGTTGTTCGGCCTTCGGCCTCACAGGGCGAACCATAATAGATCCGTGAAGGCCATAGTTGTTCGGCCTTCGGCCTCACAGACCGGATCATAATAGATCCGTGAAGGCCAAAGTTGTTCGGCCTTCGGCCTCACAGGGCGGACAATAATAGATCCGTGAAGGCCATAGTTGTTCGGCCTTCGGCCTCACAGACCGGACCATAATAGATCCGTGAAGGCCAAAATTGTTCGGCCTTCGGCCTCACAGACCGGACCATAATAGATCCGTGAAGGCCATAGTTGTTCGGCCTTCGGCCTCACAGACCGGACCATAATAGATCCGTGAAGGCCATAGTTGTTCGGCCTTCGGCCTCACAGACCGGACCATAATAGATCCGTGAAGGCCAAAGTTGTTCGGCCTTCGGCCTCACAGACCGGACCATAATAGATCTGTGAAGGCCATAGTTGTTCGGCCTTCGGCCTCACAGACCGGACCATAATAGATCCGTGAAGGCCATAGTTGTTCGGCCTTCGGCCTCACAGAACGAACCATAATAGATCCGTGAAGGCCATAGTTGTTCCGCCTTCGGCCTCACAGACCGGACCATATTAGATCCGTGAAGGCCGTAGTTGTTCGGCCTTCGGCTTCACAGACCGAACCATAATAGATCCGTGAAGGCCAAAGTTGTTCGGCCTTCGGCCTCACAGGGCGGACAATAATAGATCCGTGAAGGCCATAGTTATTCGGCCTTCATCTGTCATCTGTCGTCCGTCATCTGTCATACATACATACATACATACATACATACATAATCCTCACGTAAAGTTACATCTTCATGTAAAGTTAAATCTTCCGCAAAGAGGTGGATCTTCCACGAAGAGGTGGATCTGCGTCTTCTTGCACAATTCCGGCGAGTTCTGCGACCTATATAAAGTGCTCCGGTCTTATTCGCGGCATTCAGATTAATTTGTTTGTTGTTTTTCATTTTTCGAATTAAAGCCGCCCTCCCGCCATCTGTTGACATTTTTCGAATTAAAGCCGCCCTCCCGCCATCTGTTGACAGTATTTTGAATCACTGTCTGTACGTCAGATTAATTATTTGACAAATTAAATTTTTTGTCAAACTTGTGATTTGATTTTCGAAAAAAGCGAATAACTTTTTTCCCCGCTCGAATTTCTTCTCCATATATGCGAGAATAGTTGCGCCTGGAGCTACAAAATAACTGTTCAAAATTTGGTCGAGATCGGTCCACGGGTCTAGGAACGTATAGCGAACAAACACGCAAACACGCAAGCAAGCAAGCAAGCAGATCTTCTCTTTTATATATTTAGATAATATAAAAAATCTGATGTGGCCATCGCATCACTTTCCGAACAGACGCAAATTTTTACATTATATTTTTAAATAAAATGGTTACATAATTTCAACAGTAAATCGATGAAAAATTTCATATTTTGCCAAAATAGGAAGAAAAAAACTTTTGAATGCCTATATCTTGCAAACGAAGCATTTTTGGACCCATGTTATTAGAAACTTTTCATCTTATTTTCGTTAGTAGAATGCGGTTTACTATTTTATTTACAAATACAAAAAATTTTTACAAATACAAAATTTTTTGAAACGCCCTGTATATTTTAGAGAAAAACTTGTAGGACAAAAAATGTAGGAAATTCCATAGCGCTAATTTTTTGTTATTAATATTTTTACATATTTAATTTCGTTTCGAAGTTATGACGCATAATGTCATAATAGCTCCAGGTAAACCCCCCTTTCCCGTTGCACGATTTAAATTATTTTCATCTGGCTTCGTCCTACGACAGGAAAAAGCTTATATGCAAAATTTGGAATGATTTGCTTGCTTCGTTTAGACGCTATCGTGTTCACACACACCTACACACACATACATACAGACATCCTTCCAAAAATGATAAAAATGGATTCAGGGGACCTCAAAACGTGAACATCTGTCAAAAAATTGGGGGGTCAAATTTTGACTGATAACAATACTTTCCTTACCTAGGGGTTCGGAAAGTAAAAAGCTCGACACACTCAATTAACACATTATTAACACATCAATAGGACAAATCCCTCTATAGCGCAGTGGTTAGCGTTTTTATTCAAACCTTGTAGGTTGTTCGAATTCAAATCGAGAAACATTTTTCAACAATTATCTTGATTTAAGAATAGAAGTTCTGAAAATCTAATTTATAGGAAATACCATGCTACTGCTTCCTTTCATTAACAGAAATCAACAGCTACTTCTCGTAACGAACGTAGTTGCTAGGGGAGGTGATGTAGCGGTCTAATTATTAGTTCACTTCTTCAAGTACTGTGCCTGATTCCAAACGTAGGCCATTTCTCTTTTATGTATTATGTGTTGTGGTTTTTTGAAGTATTATCAGACACATACTTAGGGGATGTACTTCTCAACGCGAGATCCGAAGAATGGAAAATTTATACACTTTATCTCCAAAGAGGTTGTTCTAGGCAGATTACACCTCGGTGGTTTGCCATTGCCTTCCGAGTGACCGAGACGGTCAGAATAAAGCTGATTAAGCTGATGGACGTCTCTCTATTATCAAAGCCGTCTTATCCCATCGATCATTACAATCGTAATTATGGTCATAATTCTGCATCAGTAATTATTTATGGTGTAACACGGTTTTAATAAGTGAAGTTTCACATTCGATAGATATCGTGGTTCCTATCATAATAAATAAAATTATATTCGACAAGAAATGTTGTCTAAAAGCCGTCTTAAGCCTGTATGACACTATCACACTTTGGTTAAATTTTCGTTCAAATTTGTTGTCAAATGATTGATGAAAAATATTAAGCCATATTACATTATAAGTGATTGTTCACAATGAACGTAAGAGATAAGAAATACGTAAGACGCCAAATTGACATAAAACGTAATTTTAATACATAAAATTAAAATCGTTCCAATTTAATGCAATTGTGTTGAGATTATTGTCGTACGTAAAATTACATAAAGTTCAATTGGTTTAAACTTTTTGTATTAAAATTAGGCTTAATATAAATTTTACATCTTGCGTATTTCTTATGTTTTACGTTCATTGTGAACAAGCACTCACATTTTCGTCAAACTTCTGTCAAACTTTCGTCAAACTTTGCTTCAAACAAAGTAGCGCGTGTCACACTTTTGTTCAACTTTTCCGTTCAACTTTTGAAGAATCATGCGCATTGCTGCAAAACTATACAATACTAACCTCAATTATTATTATTGAGTTTAATTATTATTGTTATCGAATTTTTATTTAAAATATCAAAGTTTTTAAATGTAACCAACAGGTTATATTCATGATTACTTGAATTATTTTAATCAATTTATACGTTTGAACCTTGGTGGTTGTACCTAAATGGCGTGAAGTATGTATGTATGTTCTGAATTTAGTTGCCAGTTTCACTACAAACATATCTCCGCCCAAAAATTTTCATCAAACTTTGATCAAACTTTGAAGCCAATGTTTGACAAGAAAGTTGAACGAAAATTTAACCAAAGTATGATAATGTCATACAGGCTTAACACCATCAATAATTACTCATACAGTATGATGACCATAATTAGGATCGAAATTAGTAATGGGTAAGCCAGCTTTTAGTTACAAATATAGAAATTCCACGCAACGTAAAACCAATCACATAGTGAAGGCGAATATTCACGGCTAGTACGCCAGGGTTCGAATTTTGATGCTCAAAAGGTTTTTTTTACAGATTACGGATGCAAGGGCACTGGATCACAATGATCCCTCTAAGGAATAAATTGCTTTGTAATATAAAATAATCCTAATTAACGTTTTTAGTGAGTTGTTTTGATTTATTTTAACCGATTTATTTAAAAAAAAAGTATGTTTAAGCAGAATGTGCAAAAGAACCCCGGATCAGATACCCCGATAAGTGGGGTAAACTGGTCCTTTATTAAAGAGTAAATATTCTTCTTCTTTAGTTAAGATTATCTCCTGTTACTTTGCCTCTCACTACAGCTCGGTGGATGAGAATTGCTAGCTTTATGCCCATCTCTTAGAGGGTTGTCCAGATAGTCTCTTTCCCGAAGATTGTCTATTTTACAAATGCGGGCAAGTCGTTCTTCTCCCATCCTATCCACGTAATAGTTCCACTCTTTTCTTCTGGTCTTGATTTATTTGATAACATCTTATATGCTATATTTCCTTATTATGTCTTCACTTCTTTGGTTGTCTAGAAGTGCTATGGTGATTCTGAGAATCACCATAGAATGTAAATTCTTGAGAACATTAAAAGCGTGTACCAGAGAAAACAGATTCAGGAATGACGACATAACAGAGGAGCTGGACATATATTTAGAGGTAGAAAAGGTTCATGTATACAACAACTGGAGGAAGCATTTATCCCATATGAACGAGGATAGAATACCCAGGCTACTCGTAGCTTTACAATATACCCCTAAAAGAAGAAGAAGCGTTGGGAGATCGAGGAAACGTTGGTGAACCTGTAACAGGCGAAGCGGCTAATCTTGGAATGAATGATAATGATGACTTATTTATGCAAATCTGTGCTACTTGTTATTTGTGAGTCTAAGGTATTATTAGAATGACATAACCTCTTCTACCATCTCTCTATCAATTTCTAATTTGCATTTTATCCGGATTTTAGAAATTACCGGTGCTTTGGTTTTTTCTACAGTAATTTCCATTATTGGCTTTCCAGTCCTGTGGGACTTTCCTTTCACTTTTTATTTTGTTAAAAAGTTTTGTATAAGTACTTGTTTATAGGATGTCTCCGCCATATTTTAATTGCTAGTTAATAAATTCTGTGGTAGCTTGTCGCTTTTCAATTCTTTAAATTAGCAGTGACATTCTTTATTTTGTCTAACGAAACTACAATATCTTCTTCCATGCTATTATCGTCAATTGTTACTTTTCGAGTTGATGTTCTTGATTTTAGTGTTTTAAATTCTGTGATACCTGTACCATAGGTTATCGTCTATATTATTTACAGCTATGTACACGCTTATTTTCTTTTTATGATTTCTAAACATTTTCCAGACACTTATTCTTCGGGTTTCGTACATTCATTGGGTGTTACGTGGGACTTGTACGCTCAGAATGCATTCATCTTTTCTATTGATAGTTATTTAACGCTATCATCATTATATACCGTGAAGTTTTTCTATTGCTTCCATTTTTAGATGTTCTCCTGGCTCTCAGAGCCTCAGTTACTGTTTCTGTAAAACTAATTTTTACCTTGTACCACGACGTTACGTTTGCTGAATATTCCGGTATAATTTTTGCAGCTATAAGTTTTTCTTCTAGTTTAGTTTTGTAGAGGTATTGAATGGCTGGGTGCTGCTATTTTTGAATACTGAGTTTTTCTCTGTAAGTACACCCTGACTTACTTTATTCTAATTCTCAGTTTCATTTTTCATAGAACCAGACCATATAGTCAGAGCCTACATTTGCTGATAAAAGCATATACATGTCTAAAACTTGACCTGGATATATTTCTTTATTAGTTATAACAAAATCGATCATTTAGCTCTGCCCTATTGTGTTGGTCCACGTTCTTTTCTGTTGTAGTAAACGGTCAAAAAATGTGTTATTAATAAATTCAAAGTTCATTCAGAGCACAGAACTCAATTAACTCCCTCCCATTCTCATTATTCATTGAATCCTTTTTTAACACTTTTAAGTGGAGGTCTTCCACACGTGCGTTAAGGTCGCCTAGTAGGATGATTTTATCTTTAGGCGGAAGGGTATTCAATAATTTTTGCAGGTTGTCATAAAATATATCTTTTTCCATTGTGAATTTGCCTGCTTCTGGTGCATAAACAGATGTAATAGTTAATCTTACATCATTGCATGCCACTGCAACAAGTAATATTCTTTCATCTAAGATGACAAAGATGTTCTTGACATATTTTTCGTGAAGGAACATTCCGGTTCCCGCTTGAGCCTAAAGATGTATTAATACGAGTATAATTAAATGTATTCAGGTAGTTACGTAAGAAATAGCAAATGATAAGATTACGTTTGTCATCATTTGAAAAACAGGTTGTAAAAGTTGCAAATTTATAAAATTTTCAGAAGATTTTTACGACCTTTGTTTATATCTTGACAGAAGTCACACGCATGAGTATCGTTGTCTTTTTCATAAATAGTGCATTGGCTATGATTCCGGATTCCGGGATTATTTTATCCGCCGCCGAAGGGATCATTTCACTACATAATACATAAGTTCGACAAATTTAGTCCAAAAATTTGACAAAGGTTCTATAATGTTTACTCTGATAGTTACAACACACAGAATCAATTTTTGGTAATAATATTCACATTTGCAACCCAAATAAAGTAACTAGTACTTCTTTGTACTAAAAACAACAATGTATTTAAACAAGAAAACATGTACACAGATATTAGAAAACTCACTAAATACAAATAATTTCAGTCACTTGCGAGTTCATTTTGCCCACAGTGAGCATTTTACCCCAGTCTCCCTACTTGATGCAGCCCAATTTCGATCTCATAATTAAAAGGAATAAATCCTACTTTCATTTATAACATTTTTAATTTTTCTTGTTTTTAGGCAAGCTTTCTTTCTTCTACATAATGTAATATACGCTATAAAATAAATTTATATTATTTATTTAACATTTCCATGTTTTAAAAATGTATAAAAATTTATTACTAAAGCCGTATCAGAAGTACTAATGTTAATTAATATTCTGAACACAGTGGTGGACCCCCAGGGTGGGATTTGGAAAGTAACTTCACCCCATCATGATCTATATGACACTGACACTAAATTCCATACTGTTAAATTTTAAACCATATAGAGAATTCTCGCTTCTCAATAATCTTGAGGGAAGCTTCAATTCTAAAGTTCTTTTTACTAAATTAAGAAATTCTCAAGTGGTTTAATATTCCGTGCTATTTTCGAAAATAAAATACTCCTGGCAATAATTTCTATGTCTTTAACATGTTTTATCTAATGTGCGGTTATAAATAATTTCCAGATTATTAAAAATTTAATCTTTTTAAATGTTTAATTGATTTTGAATTTTTTATGGCAATTTTCGAGTTTTCATGTTGCTATTTTCAAGAAAGTGTTTTTGGGCAGCATTAAATTTCGGACAAGACGCGTTGGAATTGGGTACCTTCTTTAATGTACATTGTATAAAGTATAAACAGAATTTTATCATTCTGTCAATAAGAAAAATTGCACTTGTAGTAGTACAATTTTATGACAGCATCCATAATTCTATAATAAGATAATTGGAGTGGTAGGTACAACTTGACTTGAAAAATGTATGATCAACTTGTTAGCATTATTGAAGAAATGACTTGCTGTTCGTGACCACAATTCAAAATTTATTATTTTACATGATCTATATTCTATATACAGTGTAGTATTATCTATTATTAATTTTTCTTTCCACATGATTGTTTCGATCAATAAGGTCATTTAAATAATAATTTCTTGTAAGAAATTTTAACGAATTAATAATTACATTATAATAAAAATTTTAATTTCGGGAATAAATCGTGAAAAACTTAAACTGCTTTCAAATCCAAATATTCATAGAGTATAAAAATATTTTGTACCTTTAGAATATAAAAGAAAGATGGAGCTTTATGGAATAAAAATATTTTAGGATCAATATACTATGCATTTAACACACTTTTCAGATTTACTCCTAGAGAGCGCGAATTGTCTGATATCTGTAACTACATCTACCCACATACAAACCAAATGTTATTTCATCGAATTCAAAATGCTCATTAATTTTTTTACATTCGTAAAAAGAAAATGTGTAATCAATACAATTAAGAACATAATGCGTGGCCAAAACATATTATTAATTTTATAAAAAAAATTTTGCTACCGATACAACACATTTTCATAATATTACTATTTACATATTTTTTACATTTTTCCGTAAAATTCCGCAATATAGCACCGCCTCATTAATTTTAAAGCATGGTACTCATTAAAAAGACATTTTCGATACGCATACAAAAAGCTTTGTAGTATATAAAGTTGGAAATCTTTAAAATTACTTTTATCAACTGAAAATCTTTGATCCTAATCCATTGGCGAAAAACACTTAGAAAATTGGTTTTGCCAAATTATTATAACGTATATTTTAATCTTTTACAGTTAATTATTTCAATATAATAATTTATTTATTTTTAGCAATAATAAATTTTGTTTTGATTATAGAAAAACTTATTTCCCTTGTGGGTTGTGATAACACGAAAATAAATGTAAGGTGTGGTAAAAAAGGATTACGATATATTATTAGCCTTGAAAAATGTCAAAAATAATTAAAAGCTGCCCACTTCTACAAATAGAGAATTCTAAGTTATTTAGGGGGCAAAACGCAAGTAATTCGTGTTATAAATAAAGTATTAGCAAATTCTATTTACATTTGCATAAATTCATAATTTTAAAATCGCATTTATAGGATCACTTATAAATATCCTTTTCATGTTTTCAACCACGTCATAATAAAAATAATCGTCATACCTCATAATTTTTTTATGCTTTGAGTTGAAAAACGGACTGTGGCTGTGTAGTAAACTGCCACACACAAGTAAGTTAGTTAATCTTCCTCAACTTGTTTGGTTTTGTCATAAATGGGCTTTTTAAATACGCAAAACTAAAACATTAGATATTATGTCTCTCGCATATTATTTTACCACTAACTTAATATTATATATTATGTTTTCAAACACGTTTTTACTTTTTTTTAATCAATTGTATGTTTTATTTAGCATAAATGAATTTTATGTTGTATCGAACAAAAAATCCAACACGCCAACCTTCGTATGGGTAGGTCCATTCGTGTAATTATTAATAAAGCAATTGTTTTCGTAAATTTGCATTACATAAACCAGAATACTATGCTTTGATAGTACCCACTTCTATGATTTGTAGCAAGCTATTTTGAAGCACCCGGTACAAGAGGTGAGAAGTAGACTTGCGCGGATTGGAAGCGATAAAAAGGGATGGTTAGAAATTAGAGCCGGAGAAGGACAATATTTCTAAGATTAGTCCGTTAAATTTGAGATTATTTTGAGTCCGAGTTTGAGATATTTTGTACCGTTTCCTCTTGATAGATTCGATTGGGTGGGTTTTTGTTCGGGAAGCTTTCCTTCTGCAGGGGAAGGTATGTACGATTGCCACTTTTGGACTCGTCATTTATTTGGCCCTCCTTTTTTTAAGGCTTCCAAGTTTAGTTTTGAGACCGTCGGAAGACTCAGATGAAATATAGAGTTTAGCGGATATTTGTTAAGGTCAAATAAGGAACCCCACCTGACGCGGTCATACCGGGAGCAAATTCTGAAGATCATATTATTCAACAACGTGCTTATCCACGAAGACTAACAAGCGCTAGCGTAAGTTAAAAAATGTTTGAGAACCCTATCATAGGATCAAATAATTGTAAAATATCAAAAATTGTAATATTGTGAAACATTAGGCTTACGGTGGTAAAGCACGTCTATAAAATTTTTCTCGTTTTTTTAACATTAATAATAAAACGGGTGGCGTCAAAATTTGATTTGCTGTCGTTTTTTTTTCGCGTATTGGATTCCTTACCCGTGGCCCGCTAATTAATTTGAGCTGCTGGAGCTGTAGCCTTAAGAAAGGTACGAGGGTGCTACAGATTGTATAAATCATGAGAATCCAAATCATAACACAAATTAATAATCTAATTTAAGCAGTTTTGAACTCTGCAGATTCTCATTTCGTCAGTTATTATAAATTTCTAACCATTTTGTACATTTCTCATTTCTTTTTTCGGGAAGAGTCATATCGCACCTCGTACATATCTTGCTTGAAATAAAAATATAAGTATTAGATACTCCACGCTGTAATAATAAATGGGAAAAATTAATAATATTACCTAATTTAAGCAAGTGGTTCTTTCTCTGTTTTTAATGGTAGGTAATATATTTAATGTCGACTATTTGATTACCTACCTACATTGAATTGTTCGATTTTTTGTTGAAGGGTTTCCTTCGACACTATGTTAGCTTTCAAAAACATGGAGTTAAGTTGCTAACAAATTCCTTTTTATTAATTTCTTTTTAGATACCTGTGGAATAATTTCGATGAACTCGGATCAAATTTTTTGCAATTGGTAGGTTGTAGTAATACGTTTTTACCTAAGGTTTTTACATATTTGTTAATCTACTCGAAGTTGATTTAGGTAAAAGTGGACGTTTGTTTATGTCACAGCTTTAAATTTGTTCGTCTGTAAAGTGCAAGCTGCTCCTCGCTCGAAGTAAAAATACCTGCTTTAACTCGAAAAGTCGAGCAACTAATTTAGAGCAATAATAGAAGCTGGAAATTTCTTTCTCAGAGTTAACATAAATATTTTTAAATAGGTAGGTATACAAAAATTTCGTGTTGCAAAAAGAACAATCATTTTTATTTAAATACTTGTTAAGTCATCTATTGCGTGGTTATTCAACTATTAAATGTAATTATTTGCGAAATAATATTAAAATATTCAATCTTAATATCAGCAATTTATTCTAATAGTATAGCTAGTAGGTATATTGAAAGAAGTTTTATTTTTGTGAATAAGTTTAGCAGGATATTCCCGTTCGCTTGACATCAAAAGTTTAGATAAAAAGATATTTTATTAATATTTTTATTTATCTACGTATCGCTTTTAGTTTTTAAATAAAAATGCCATTCGTAAAGATTTTGGAACTTACAAAAAATTAAAATTTTGTTAGGTAGGTACTAGATAATTTTAAAGTTTACATAGTTTAGTAAAGCATGAAAAACGTTTTCCAATTTACTAGATGGAAAATTCAAAAATTACCCAAGTTCTAAAGATAATTTATACACGACAGCAGAATCACGTAGAAAATGCATAATTTTTGCTAAAAAGTAAAATAATTCGAAAACTATGAGGTTTAGGTAGAATTTGAAATAAAACTTGAAGAAAATAATATAAAATAATCATGAAATGAAATATTGAATAAAATGAGTATTATAACATACAGGATAGGTAGGAGGAGAGAGAGGCACCACCTTTGGCCACCTTAAAAAACTTTTAATAGTTTTCTTATCGGAAAAAATATAGGGCGTAATGAAATTACTTTGATGAATAAAATTTATACTTTCAAGTCTCCTCTTTCAAGAAATAAATTGTTTTTAAAAATTCAACGCAAATTAAAAAAGTTGGCAACTCATTTTCCTCACTTTTGACTATGCAGTAAATTCGTTTTAAAATGGTAGGTAACTTATTTGGAATATATATTTTAATAATAATGAAAAAAATATAAAATTGAAAGCAACATAAACAAAAAATATGTACCTACATATTATATAGTTTTTATATTTTAGCACAAAACATAAATTACATCTTCTCAAAGACATCTACTTGTCCTGGAAATACTGTTTTTAAGCTTACTGCCATCTTTTCATTTTCAGTCATTTTCAGATGAAATGCGATTTTCTTTTTATGCCATTATAACATTTGATACATTGTATTACGTATTATTGACATTATAGGACTGTTAATATTGTTGCTACCTCGGTTGCTACATACCTACTACCTATATGATGTCGCCATCTTTTTTTCACTCATCTAAAATATTTTTAATCTATTCGTCATCAAGGATTATGTAGTCAATATCAACACCACTCCTGCCACTTTCAATCTAATAGTCTTCCAATTTTTTCACAGAAGTGCTCGACTTTCTTTTTTTTTTTTCATTTTTTAGTTTTGTTACCTTTCGTTCCTACTTACTAGTTTTTCCTTGTTCCATTTGCTATTAAGTTTTATTATCATACAAATTTATAATTAAAGAAGTCACAACCAGAGTATTCCCATGACAAGGAAAACTTTGGTTGGAAACAATACATATTCTTTCTATTCAGATATCGGAATTTTCATTCTCCACTCTTCTTTTCTAAATAGAAATCACATCCCCAATGCCCTAAATTGCATTTCTGGAAGACATTAGCCTTTGCACTAAGTCTTTGTAAATAAAAAAACAAATGTAACCGAATTATTTATAAAAAAGTGATCTGTCCAAAAGTGAGTAATTAACGATTTCTGGTATCCAATAATAGCCACTCCCATTAACAAGATGACTACAATATGAAAATATGAAAAATATAACTGAAAACCTTATCCACTTAACTTGATTTTCAATTGTATTAAGCTTTTCCATTCGGAATATTGCTACTCTGCTTTTCTACAAAGTGTTCACGATCCATAAAACTCTTCTTTGTCTTTTATTTTACAAGTTAACTTATCCACAGAATGTTGATGTTCATCAAAGGGCCGCTTACAAATTCCGTAAGTTAGAAATTCAAGTCACACTTCTGTGTTTTTTAGTTTTAAATTATAATATTAAATAAAAGCAATTGGTATCTCTTTTAATTGAACGACTTAAGATTACTTTTTTAACAGAACCACCTACCACTCTTGACATATGACATACACATACATTGTAACTGTTACTGTAAGACCAAAACAGGGGGTGTGTAAATTTTTGATACTATCCCCACTTTTTATTAAACTGAATGACTATCTACCAATACTAATTTTACTGTTTGACAGTTATTGTTCTTATTATTCCACTAATTAGAGCAAAGTGGCCATAGGTGGGTTAGTGGTCATAAGGGGTGCCTCTGGTGCCCTACTAAATTGAAGTTACTGTCTTTCAAAGTTTTTAAGTCATTGTTAAGTTATATTATAAAAGACACCCTGTACAAAAAAGGTGTTAACGCGGCCAACTCGCCACGAATCCATCTCCCCACTTTTTAAGAATTTTAGTGCATTTAATCACTTTTTTCGATGTTTGAAAATTCCTGGTGGAGGTAGTTACCTCCTTTACCACCCTAGTATCCCCATTTGCATAACATGCAACGTACTTAACATTAAATGGCAAAAGACGTCTTCAGAATGACATGTTTAGATCTTATTTGCAATTTTACCCACGAAACTGAACTCATCAGATCCGTACTGGAATAATGCAAATATAAATTCAACGTTCTGATCGATGCCGAAACCGCCAAATGTCTCTGGAATGATTGTCGTAAAGTGCAAAAAGTGCCGACTTCATTTGTTTATATAAAAGTTTTAAAAAACGTTTCTAACTTAGTGATATCACTAATATCAATAAGCAACCACATCATTTAAAATATTTCATATATTTATAGCATTTAACATTCAACCATGCCATGTCACAATTTTGCTAAGGATGAAATTTATATCAAACTTAATATCAATAAAGTAAAATTAATTTTGAAAATGGAAGCAGTTTTAATTAATTACAGCAAGCTGTTAAAAGAAATACAAAGAGAAGCTAGTGAAGTGCTTCGATTATTATTGGAAAAGGTTGCGCTATAAAGAAAATTGAAGGGTTATAGTTGTACTTAAATAGAAGAAAGAGGGAATTTAAATGAAGGAAGGATTAATTTAATTGTGGAAAACGTAAAAGACAAATATTATAAATTACATGAAAATTGAATTATTTGTTTTATTGTAACTAATATGAAATATCAACAAGCGAAACAAGGTTTATAATATTTAAACGTCTCATGAGCTAATCTCATGGCATCTGGCTGCTGTACTGAAAACGCCCATTGCCGTTTTCCATTTCATTCTATCTATTGTCTTGCCAAAAGATCATTAGACCATCTCCTTTTTAACCGTCTGTATTAGACTTCCATTTCATGAATTCCTTATATATTGGGATTAGGGTGGTCTTCCAGTCTTGCTTGGTATTTATCTGCTTTTTTATTAATTTCTGCTGTCACATAATTCATCTTCAAATCAGTATCTATATAGTCTGGTTCGTTATATACCATGAAGCATCAACTATCATCCGGTGCGTTTTTGACTGGAATCTTTGAATTATATTGATGTTTTAAATGCTTGAACATCCCCAGACTTCCAATCTATACGTCCAAATTGCATATAACAATTTTATTTTTCATAGGCAGAATAGATTTTCTAACAATCAACCAACTCATCTTTTTAATTTTTAGATCAATCTCTTTCCTTTTTTTGTTATATGCTTTTTCCAAGTAAGTCGACTGTTTAAATGTAGTCCGAGATATCTTGCTTCTGATTTTTGAGGTATGGGTATTTGGTTAATGAATACTGGTGGAAACAGTGTACGATTAAGTGTTAATGTTACATGCACTGATTTTGTTTCGTTTACTTTTATTTTCCACTTATTCAGCCATTCCTGTAATAGAAGTAAATAATACTCCTGAACCTGTTCTGTTGCTTGTATTGCATTATCATGTGTTGCCATTATTGATGTATCATCAGCAAATGTTGCTATTTTTGTATTTGGTGTTGTAGGCAAATCCGAAGTATAGAGCAAATACAGCATTGGCCCAAGAACGCTCCCTTGCGGAATCCCCCCCAGATCCAATCTTATGAATTTCAGAGATCTCTTCATCGTACTGTACTTGTAAATAGCGGTTCTCAAGATAAGACTTCAATAAGATCTAATAATGGTATGGCAAGGCATTCTTGATTTTGAACAAAAGTCTTTTGTGCCATATTTTGTCGAAAGCTTGTTTTATGTCCAATAATATTTGCGAATAATACTGGCTTATTTTAAATGTTTCACTTATCCTGCTTACTATTCGATGACATTGTTGAACAGTTGAATGTTGTCGAAATCCAAATATCCAAATCATTTAGAAGATCATCAGCATTTATACGTTTCAATATAACTTTTCTAAAACTTTAGAAATTATTGTCAGCCAACTTATACATAGGTCGATAGGACTAAACTTCTGTGGGATGCTTTCCTGGTTTTAAAATCATTATAGTGCTTGCGAATTTTAATCGAGTTGGCCAATAGTACATTAACCTCAAGATGAAGTTAAATATCATCACTAAGAATTTCATGTCCGAATTTCGTAATTCTGAAAGTACTTTGCTAGTTATTAAATCGTAACCAGGAGTCTTCTTTTTGTTTAATTTGCTGATCTCTATAACAAGTTCTGCATAGGTAAAGTTTTAACGTTATAAATTATTATACCGGGTGTTGAATGAGTTAGCCGTTCATAGGATATTTACATGTAAAAACTTATTTATGCAAATTCCTGCTTCCCTAATTATTTTAGAAAAAAAAATGAAAGACACAGAAATCATGCAGAAAAATATACTACAAATGATAAAAGAATTATTTTCATCTAGCTTTTACTTAAAGTGGCAAAAAATTCTTTTGAAATTGTTCAAATTTTCATTTATCAGACTAGCCATGAAATAAATTCAATTTAATTTATTTATTACATAAATTATTAATAATAAACAATTACAAACATTAAGAAATAATTAAATTTACAGCAAATGTTCAAACAGGTTTCCATATTCAGCTAAACAAAAACCAAGTCTATCATAAAAGTTACATCGTACATTCGCAAGTTGTCTTTCGGTAATATTGCCACACTCCTCCACAATTTTATTTTTTAATGAATCAATACTTTGGTATCGTTCACCATAAATTTTAGATTTTAAATGACCCCACAAAAAAAGTCATTTGGAGCCAAGTCTGGTGACCGAGCTGGCCAGTTTATTGGTCCATTGCGTCCTATCCAAGAATTGGGATAACATTCATTTAAATAATTGGTTACATCTCTAGTATAATGTGCCGGACATCCGTCTTGTTGATAGTAGATTACGTTATTTTCTCCTGCCACAATATCAAGTGCCGGTCCAATTTCGTTTTGTAACATTTCTAGATATTTTAGTCCATTCAAATTTCCATCAATAAGAAATGGTCCGATGATGTTTGCTCCTAATATCCCTGTCCAAACATTTACAGTTTGGCGATACTGTGAACGATTGTTGATCATTAAATGAGGATTTTCGGTGGACCAAAACCAATAATTTTGAACATTTGGTTCCCCGTTAATACTAAACGTTGTCTCATCGGTAAAACAAATATTTTTAATAAAATTTCTATCCAAATTGGCCTTTTCGATAATGCTTTCACAGAAAATCATTCTTTTGTACATATCCTCTTCAAAAATTTCTTGATGGTTTTGGAACTTATAAGATATAAATTTATGTTTTTTTATAATTTTGAACGCCGTAGTGTGATGAATATTTAACTCCGCACCAATTGTTCTTGTACTGATACAAGGATTATTCACTACGGCAGCAATTACATTTGTTTCGATATCGGTACCTGGAGCTTCACCAATATTGATTTCTTCTAAATTTATTCTTTTATTTCTGCAGGTCTTGCATGACGGCTTAAATACAGATCCATATTGATTTTGATTATCAATTACATTTTTAATTGTCGAATAAGTAGGGATTGGTCTTTGTGGGTATAAACCAGCAAAGAGATCTCGTACCATACGTATACTGTTTCCAGAGTAATATAGTTTTAAAAATTGATTTTTTTCACTAATTGTGTACTTTGCTTCCATTTTATGATATTAAAATTTAATAAAGTGCAAAACTGTAAACAAAGTGCAATTGTTTTTTAATACTTATCAAAAATAATTACCTTGGAAACTTTCATGGCTAGTCTGATAAATGAAAATTTGAACAATTTCAAAAGCATTTTTTGCACTTTAAGTAAAAGCTAGATGAAAATAATTCTTTTATCATTTGTAGTTTATTTTTCTGCATGATTTTTGTGTCTTTCATTTTTTTTCTAAAATAATTAGGGAAGCAGGAATTTGCATAAATAAGTTTTTACATGTAAATATCCTATGAACGGCTAACTCATTCAACACCCTGTATGTTCTTTCTCAACTATGGAGTTTACATTTTCAATCATTTCCTGGTAATCGATTACGCCATGCACAAAGAAGGGGGTGGTTTAATATCATTTACCTGTTGTGATAATTTCAATGATATCATTAATTTGACTGGTTTGTTCAGTAGTTATTAGTGGTATTAGTAAGATATAAAAGAGGTAAGTACCTGTTTGATTGAATCAATCTGATGACCCGTTTTCTTTTATTTTTACTGATTAGTTGCCATGGATGTTTATTGATATCAGTTATTCCCATATTAGTTGTTCCAATATGTGAAAGATCTTGTAACTGATTTTGAATTGAATCTGAAGGTATATTTTGATTTGACTCCTTTCCTACCATTTTTGATGCCATATTCCATATTCGGTAGCGGAATTTTTTAACCGTCCAAGATACAGGCAGTACTGATTCGATGATTTAATAATCTTATTTCCTAACAAATGTTTATTTTAACAGAACCAAATCAAATTTTTTAGCAAATTTTTGTATGTCTGCAGTTTATCACAACGATAACGGAGACTTGAAAACACGTCAAACACTTTCTATTGCTAACTCGCGTATTGAAAATTGAAATAAAAAAGATAAAAAAACCACAGATTAGCAAAGCCACATAGTATGGCTTGTCTAGACGCGAGACAAATAATGTTGATGTGGTATTCTTTACAATAAAAGTTTTGAAAATGAATAATATATTATTAAAAGAGATATAAGAATCGAATAATGTGATCAAATATAGCAAACGAATTAATTAATTTGAATGAAAATATCAGATAAAAACGCAACATCCCTGTTTGTAGGCAGTTTTCCTTTCATTCAACGTGTGCCGTGGTGTTCCTGAAATTTTACATTGGTTTTAAATGGGAAAAATGGCTAATTATGTTCACCCCACATAGTTCAGCACAATCGAATCCTCCTAGTGGCTCATATGATAAAATTCGTTTTCCCGAGTAAAATGTGAGCACTTAATTACAAAACTTTGAAACATAAATATTTTGTAGTTACAAAATATGGCAACTCCTTTAAAAAATGTTGATTGCTAATTTGTGATTATGAATGTGATTAGTCATACTACATATTTAAAACCAATCGCGGATTAAATAATTATGCGGCATTGGATAAAATTGTTATAAGATCGAGATTAATTTTTTAACAGATTGGAATCATTAGCACAATGGGGATCGTCGTAATATGAATATATAGGGTGTTTTTTTAGCTGCATGAGAACTTCAAATTGAATTAAAACATTGAAAAATTGATGGAATGTTTTTTTAATTATTTTTTTATGAAAGTAAATTTAATGCCATTTATGATTTGAAAATCATTTCCGGCATGTGACCACTACGACTAATCGTTACGAAGCGCATACGATTAGTCCAATTTTTGACCACCTTTTCCAATATTTCTGGCCTTATTTCATAATTGGCTTGCTGAATACCCTCCAATCCCTCCAGAGTTGTTGGTTTGCAAGCATAAACCATTGATTTAACATAGCCCCCAAAGAAAATAATCTGGAGGCGTCAAATCACACGATCTTGGAGGCCAATTGCTAGGACCATTTCTTGAAATAATATTGTCACCAAATCGTCCTTTCAATAAATCGATGGTTTCGGTAGCTGTGTGGCACGTAGCACCATCCTGTTGGAGCCATAAGTTATCGATGTTTAACTCTTGGATTTTTAGAAACAAACATGTATTGAGAATATGTCGATATCTCATACCATTCATCGTAACGGTAGCTCCTTCCTCATTTCGAAAGAAATATGGACCGATGATGCCGTTGAGTGTATTCGACACCAAACCGTCAATTTTAATGGATGCAATGGAGTCTCAAGATAATGTTCCGGATTGGTCTCAGTCAATGTATAGCAATTTTGCTTGTTCACATACCTATTCAACCACAAATGTGCCTCGTCGCTGAACAAAATTTGGCGGTAAAATAATGGATCCACTTCCAATTGCTTGTGAGCCCAATCTGCGAACGCAGGACGCAATCAATGATCATTACGCTTACATTCTTGAACAAACTGGATCTTGTAAGGATGGTAACCAAGATCTTGATGTAAAATTTTCCATGTAGTGGACGGACAAAGTTCACGTTATTGAGCACGATGGCGAATTGAAATGTTTGGGTTCCCTTGCACACTTTCACTCACAGAAGTGATAGTTTCTTCGGTACGCACATTTCTTTGTCTTGTTGGTGGTCTTACATCATGAAATGAAGAAGTGGTACGAAATTTATCCATCACCGCACCAATACCCTGCTCAGAAGGTCGATTATGTCGACCATAAAATGGGCGAAGAGCTCTATAAGTTTCGCGCACGGAACTCTGACGTTGAAAATAAATTTCCACAATTTGGTAGCGTTGTTCAAGTCGTAATTTATTCATGATTAAATGGCAAACCTTTCTGAATACAAATGTCAAAGAACTGTCACTTTGACAAACTTTATTCAAAAGTTATCCCTATTGAAAGATTTCATGCAGCTAAAAAAGGATTAGGTACTATTCGGCGCAGCCGATTCGACGCGACTTTTTCGGCGCGACTTATTCGGCCCGAGCGATTCGACGCAAGATTTTTCGGCGCGAGTCCAATTCGGAGCATGACTATTCGGCGCATGTCTTTTCGGCGCCATATACCACTTTCGGCGCAAGCCGTTCCGGCGCTAAGCCGTTTCGGCGCAAAGGCCCAAGTCATTTCGATGCAAATATTTTTGGCGAAAAGCTTATTTATCCATTCCATTCGGAATATTTTTACTTTGTTCCTCTGCGAAATCTTCACGTTCAAAAACTAACACTAACCTAACGGCAGATCCACCACTTCGCGGAAGATCCACCTCTTTGCGGAAGATTTAACTTTATGTGAAGATTAAAATGTTTTTAATTGGTTTTCTAAAGAAATATCAAAAACTAACACTAACCTAACGGCAGATCCACCTCTTCGCGGAAGATCCACCTCTTCGCGGAAGATCCACCTCTTTTCGGAGATTTATTAATATCAATAACAGATCTAGCACAAAATCTGCTCTGAAGAAACCTCACACCGAATAAGCCTCACGCCGAATGATCCACGCGCCGAATGAGCGTCGCGCTGAATGAGCGTCGCGCCGAATAAGCTTCGCGCCGAATAAACCGGTACCGAAACAGATGTCGCCGAAAGGGCTTCGCGCCGAAAGGGATTGCGCCGAACAGGGTTGGCATCGAAACGGCTGCGCCGAAAAAGTCGCGCCAATTCGGCTGCGCCGAAAAGTCCTATTCCCGCTAAAAAACACCCTAGTATACAATAGAGGAAATAGCTATAAAGCTACCAACATTTTCCATCAGCACATTTAACGGAAAAAAAATGTAAACTTAGCATAATAAACGCTTATTATTTCAGTAAGAAATACATCTGTATATAAAAAAAATTTTTTTAATGCCATTAGCAATGAAAAACAAAAGGAAAAATAAGTTAATCATTAAATGAAATGGCTATAAGGTCACCTAAATTAAATATAGATGTTTAGCAATCTAAAATAATTTGATATTTAATTAATTCGTTTACTTTACTTTTTTGAGACCTCATAGGTTAGCGGTTGTGAGTTATCCGCTGGTGATGACCATAGGTTTCTGGTTCGACTCCGGGAAAAGTAAGAACTTTATAATTCCTTAACTTCTTATACAGAAGATCATCCTCTAGTCAGAGTTACCCCAAAGAGTGTTTGTGTATCACCCAAGTAAACAATAGAAACAACGGGGCCAGCTACAAATTTAAAAATATTGTGTGGCCCACATGTAAGAACCTTATGATCATACAAACACTAAATGATGAATTCAAATTATCTCTGTATTAACAAAATAAACCCGGCGTAATATTTCATACCAAGAAATACCGATGCTTATTTTTTGGAAATGATGCTATTAGGACCTAATGAGAAAGTGTAGCGGGTTGCTCACCCCTGACTTAGAGTAATCAGCAAATCACCGGCGTGTAATCTACCTAGTAAACCTCAAAATATTATATTCACTTCAAATTTTACGTATCCTGTATGTGTGATAACTAGAGATGAGATTTTTGGGTCGTATAAATTTAATGTTATACCAGAGAGCGTTAAAGGGTTAATTGATACACGGCCCCGTTCGAAAGTTATGCTGTATGAAAAAGAAAGAAGAAACGGGGCCGTGTATCAATTGACCCTTTAACGCTCTCTGGTATAACATTTATACGACCTAAAAATCTCATCTCTAGTGATAACACTTCGCGCCCACATAAGGGAAAATTAATTAAGGGTCAAGTCCCGAAAAAACCAGGAACAAGTAATATATTTTTAGCATATAATTGAAGTCATGTACTTAAAAAAATATTACACAAATGCTTTTTTTGCTTTGTCAAAATAATGAACATAATATTGTGGAGAAATTAGAAAGGAGAAACTTTTTATTTCAGAAAAGTTGCGATTCATTATTAAAGGCAGGACTAAATTGATTATTTTTATTTACGTCTGTATTTTCAATTCGGTCATGACATGACTTCAGAAATAATAAAACACAGTATTATAATATTATTATAAATGGAGCTTTTCGTGAGGGTCATGCAACGAAAGCTATAGTAGGAGCATAATTGAACAATAGAAATATTGAACTATGTAGCAGTGTAAGGTGGTACATTTTCTGTAATTTAAAAATGTTTTATGAATCTTAAATCGCTAAATGCAATCTTAATGCAATAGATCGAGGTTTTCTTCAATATAAAATACACTAGAACTACTAGTAGTACTGCGAAGGAAGTTGAAAACTGCAAATTAAATTTTAAATTGATCTTTTGTGAAGAGGCCCATGCCTCTTTCATACGAAACTGGATTATCCTTTATAAAGAAGACCACTGTTAGTAAGTTATAAGTTCTGATTTTCTCAAGTATGCTAATACTAATAGTATAATAATATTCCTATTGTGAAGAGACCTTGCTATATTTAACTTATCATGTCGATTTAGTTCCGTCAGTGAGTTCTAAACAGTTTGTAAAATAAATTTTTCTATAATTATTTGACTCCTCTTACTGATACTTCTAAGACATTGAAGTTGTGAAGTTTAAAGAGATTAATTTCTTACACCCAGCTTTGCTCATAATCTCTCGAAACAACTTTTATATAAATATATAATTACCCCCGTTATATAGGCGTTCTTGCAGTTTGCATTATATAAAGACGACATTATTATATTTGTGGCATAGATTAGGAAACATTTTTACTTGAGATAAAATATTTATTAATTTTTGAATAACAAATGTACAAATTAATAATTGCATTAGTGTTATTCAGAAGTCGTGTTTGATTTAAAAAATTTGAGCATATAGTAAATGTAATCTTTTGTTATATTTCTTCCTTTTACATTGTAAGGCAAAAATTGCAAAATTTCAATTTTATTTATTCAAAATTCGTTTTCTTTGTAATGGGTCCCTATGTAGCGAGAGTGTAGATAGAGCGTCCGACAAGGAATTTCTTCTTGAATACTTCACAAAAGTTAGTGTATATATTTTTGATGATAGCTTTACTACGCATTCAAAATTTTAAAAGTTTGATAAAAACTCGAACTTTCCCAATTTTGTAATTTTCTTCCGTTATCAATAAACATTCAAGATTATTATTAGCATCCAGGTTATGATAAACAAGATAGTTGATCCAGAATGATGGGTAGGCAAATTGAATTATATCTAAAATTAAATTTTAATTATAAAATAAATTGCGTAAAACCCATAATTTTGCAATCTAATCAAATTAAAATCAACACTATCAAGGATCAACGGTGGACGACGCATATTCGAACTTATTAATTTTAGTGGTAACCCACCTTTTCTAAGTGGATAAAAACTGCTGTGACAGAAATTGAAATTTATGAAGTTCTGATGAAGACTAATTAATTCAAAAAAAGTATACATTTGATGATCCTATGAAGTTTTCATATTTACAGTAGTTTGGAAAACATTTTAAATCAAATTTTTACACGATTAGGAATGATATTAGACAAAAATGATTAAATTGAAAGAAATACAAAAATTCAATTTAGATCAAACTAAAAAACGTAAATTACATTTAAAGTAGAGATGTTATTTTGTAATTCACAAACGAAACTCCTAGTTCTTAAATAAAAAATGTTATTTTAAAGAACTCGATTTAATAATAATACATTTTATTCTCTGCGAAAAATATTCGGTTAGCTTTTCACTGCCGTTCTAATGTAGGTCATTTTAATTTGAAATAAGACCATAATAAAACAAAAGTATACGGTTGGTAAATAATTTATTATTGTAACTACTGAAGAGCGATCAACTACTGATGCTAAAGGCATTGGTTTGAATTCGCGAAGAGACGGTCTCCGTGCTTTGGAGATGACCGACACCGAGCGGCCGCATGACGGCTGCAGTCATACCTGACACTGTCGATGTCTGGAGTCTGTGGGTGAGCAAGAAAACTGATATGGTACAATGGGTCCGATAGGATGGCCCGAGTGCATGCGAGTTTATATTAAATTTTAAAGCAACATATCGTCTGTGTAGTTCTAATACCTCGTATCCCCAAAATGCAAGTTCTGAGATAAATAAAAAAAACTGTTTAATTTTGCATATGCACTTTAACAAACGAGGTATTAGAAAACCGTTTTAATACTTAAACTAATTTTTTTGGGGATAAGTGTAATACTAAAATGGCCGAGTGTGGCTTACAGCATCCAAAAACATCATAACCCGATTTTCATATATTTGTGGCTTACGAGGTATTAGAACTACACAGCAGACGATATAATCCTGCGAAAGGGGACATTAAAATTATTTTTTAATATTCTCAATGGATTCTCAAAGCGCGACTCACGTCCATCCCATTGCATGGCACTGGCGTGAGTCCTCCCCACCCATGATATACAATATCTCCACAATTCTTCCAAATGTTATAAAATAAAAATTTTCAAAAAATATCATGGCATCTTATTCCCCCAACGTTTCAAGTAATTTTCCCCTGTAAATTGGTTAAAAACTTCGGCAATTATTGTGCCATGATCCAAATTCAAACCAAATTTTAAATCTTAAATATTTACAAAAGTTAATTAAATTACTTCAAACATTGATAATTAAATTTTAAGCTCTTTTCATTTTTCTGTTTTTTTTAATACGACCTTAAACTGTTGTGTACAGTGACAAATTATTTTAGCAAATATTTTTTCATCCATTCTACTATCTTTTCTTACTGCTGTTAATCAATCTCCAATTAATTTAGCGATCATTAATTATTAATTTTTAATTCATTTGCATTTAATTCAATTCCGACCCATTCATGATTTCATGTTATCCAATTACCTTTTGTCAAATTTTGTTTTATCTTCATGTAAATTTGATCACCAATTAAGCCATTTTTAATTTCTTTCGTTCTTAAAAATCTTCACACCTTTAATATTTTGCAGTCAAACAAAATTCATAATCAATAATTTTCTAACTTAAATTTAAATGTACAAAATTTTCTTTTCCAGGTACAATAGCTAATTGTCATTTTTCTAAAATAAATTTTTATTTTTATTTCAATGCAATCTGAGTCCTTATGTACATGCCATGCTTCCATAGGACACTCTTTCACCACATCACCCAGGTCTTTGACGTACAAATCCTAGTAGATGTCTTATTTTTAACTCTACCACTAAATTTTCTCAACCAGTCTGTAGCTTTTGTTTTGATTCCTCTAGGCGCTATAATTATTTTATTTCTCAACTTTCCAAAACTTAATTTCTGCCTCCATCCAAAATATTCATTCTTGTTTTTATTTTGTAATTCTCCATATTTAAAATCTTTGCTGGGATCAAGTTTTAAATATTTAATCTTATCTCTATTTTTCTTGTTTTTCAGATTTTTATGCTTCTATTGTTTCTGTTATATTTAAAACCATAAATTTTGGAATTTCCTGACGTAGTTTTTCTTTTCAATCTTCTTACGCCTTTAGCTTTGCATTTTCTTCTTGCAGAAAATTTCATATTCCAATTTTTACGATTGAACATTATTTTACTTCTTACACCACAAAACTTATAATTTTCGTTTATTTCCTTTGGATTTTCTTTTACGATTGCTTTATCTGCATTTGGGTAGTAATCAATTATTATTGTTAGTTTTATACCAATATACCAATCTCAGATAGTAGATTCCTTCTTATAATCGCCTCTTCACTATTTGGTATGCCAACCTTTATTAAAAATTTTCTATACGTAAAAATACATAGTTTTGAAGACTTTGCAGTTAGTAGGAATAATTATTACCCAAAAATGTATTATTCTCAGAAAGTTTTCTACAACAATACTGCTGTACGAAAAAAATTACTAATCTTTTATAAGTAATTACTAATTACTAATTTATTTGAATTGGGCAAAAAAAGGCGACTAGGTGTAGATAATTTTTATAATGAATTTATATTTGGTATATATGTTTTCTCAATGGGGTCAGGAATAAAACCCGAAATGTTCCCCACTGGCCTTCGAAAGAAACACGTACATCCCCAACGGAAACTTGGTGCTTATTTTTTCTCTTCTTTTCCGCACCGTTAACCGTAGGAAAAAGTGTACGGGAACGCAAATATCTATTTCTAAATTCTACGTTGAAGAATTACATTGCTCGTTCGGCTAATCCCTACCCACTCTCGCAAGAAAAACTCAAAGTTGAGGAAATACTATTATTCCTCGAAGAGCCATTTTAGCGGAAATAAATTATATTGCTCTGAAATTTGCTATAAATATTCGAATGTCAGTCTAACATCCCGCTCGAAAAGTCATTTGGTAGCAATTTACGCATCCAAATACGCAATTTGTCTACCCACCCCCCATTTCTATTCTCTGCACCACTTGAGCTATAGATTATTTGTCACAGGAAAATTTTTTTTGTGCCCAGCAATTTACCAGCCAGAGACCATCATTTACGAGATTATTGCAAAAAAACACACAGGTGTTCTTTGAATTTTATGGTACGAATCCTCCACTGTAGAAAGGATATTCGATTCTACATTACTCCCGAGTATGTATACCGAATTTCAAAACCATATAACTTAAGTTAATTTTAATTGTAGGGGACTGATAAATTTTTCCCGCCCTGCAATAAAATACTAACTGTATATAGAGACATTAAAACCACATGTGCTTTAAAGGAAAGCCTTATCTCCCGTGTTCATATTAAAATAAAAATCTGAAATAACTAAAGGGTTTCTTTTTATTTATTTTGAGCCCATTGAGGTGGGGCCAAGATAAAAATTCGTTAACATCCCCAAATAATGACCACCCTACTACGCATATTCATTTATTAACACATAAATACACATGTATTTTTCTGACCTATTGATAAGAATCTTATCATTGACATTTTAAAAGCACCTCGTATTTGCAAAAATAGTAGATAAGAAACATAAAATGTGTATAAATGGCACTATGTAGGTAGTTACGGTACCTGATTTTTTCAACAACGAGATGAAGAATAAAGAAAGCAAATAAATTAGATATACCTTTGTCATTGCAAGTGAAATATTGTTAGCTGAATTCAATAGAACATCAATACAAACAAAACAATATAAGCGTGATTGAAATTTTGTTTAGAAACTATCAGCCTGTAAATTGAGTGGGCACGTTCACTTTGTTGATATTTTATCAATTTTAATTATTAATAACAGTATAAGAATGTTTAACTGCAAAGATAAAGCATTAATATTTTAATGTAATATTCTCTATGGTATACCTTATATTTTCTAGACATCGCTAATTCATTGCAAAGTGACCTAAAAACGCAGCTCAGTTAGTATTTACGGTCTTGTACTTTGTGAGGTTATTCCTGAAAATGGCTGAAACGTAAACCCACCACAGGTTTTTGTGATCAAAATATTAGGATGGAATGCAACCTATGAGTTAAACTGTATCTTTTGAGTTTTTAGAATTTTAAAAAGAAATCTAATATAACATTTAAATTATTGGCGCATCGTGTGTACGTGTTGTCACAATATCACGATCAGCTGTGTGCTTGTGGGTAAAACATGGTTGCAAATTAATGAACAGGATTTAAGTTAATTACCTATAGGGAATTTTAATATTAAACGGCGAAATAGAACATTAAATTTATGTATAAAAATAAACCTAACTTAACATAAATAATACTGCACGTGGAAAATATATTGAGTTACCTACAATCTCATTTGATAGATGGATTTACATAGTTACATGGTGCACGATAAATATTGGCTCTGACAAACTGCAGTAAGTAATAATTGGTATGTAATTTTGTTACCCATTTTAAAAAGATGCATTGTTCTAAATAATAGTTAAATCTTAATATTTTAACCTAACAAATCTATGATGGTTTATGTCCCAGACTCCCAGACTTTTTAGAACACCCTGTATTGGAGGTAAATAAAAATATTGTTGCTTATACCTGTATAGGGATTTGAAACCAATTGACCTTAAATTATTTCAAAAAGCCCTATGTTTATACAGCAGCAGCTTCTGGGTAATCTGTTTAATTTTTTATTATTCTCAAATGCTTGCATATACCTACACAATTTTACACCAACATATGACGCTTTTTGTTTTAACAAGCTTTAAAGTTAATATTCATAGCTTTTAATATGAAATACATTGTTTATCTTTTAAGTTCCCTTAAAAGTTAAGCTAAGATGTTATTAGAAAGTTAATTTATTGTAGTCCCAAATTTAACACACAGGTGATAACTGGATTTCACCTTATAAAATATACGGTAACTCTATGTTGTTAATTATACCTATATTTGTGTACTAATTAATAAAATAGTTATATCATAAACCACGTATAGAGTTCACTTTGCAACTGGGGTGACCATGAAGTGTTCATATTGATCCGCAAGAGGTCACCTTTGCAGCTTACGTCATCTCTATTCACTACCTGGAACGCTTTTCGCATACTGGATATTCCTCGATAGTTTCAACATCAAGTTCTCATTAAAATCTTTTAAATATAAAAGTTAAGTAATTAATATTTTACTATTAACCAATTTAGCGTTTTGTTAGAAAACTTTCTATTGCAAGATATTTTGCTACCTTATACGTCAAAGCAGACACAAAATGTTTTGTTTTTCGACGTTAAAGGTGATTAAATGAACCTACATTATTTTTTTAAAAGATTCTTTGCTCGCAATATATTTTTGCAATTTTACTACAAATGAGGAAGACTGATAAAGCACATCAAGTAACTAATTCATACTTGTCATCCCTAACCAAATACCTAGGTATATTAATTTGGTAGGTATGTCTGTAAAAATTTCAATGTTATTTTGATAGCTAGAGCACATTAATATGTGTCATAATGCCGTACCACTATAAAGTTGGGTTGTAAAATATGTAGGTTTCGTCAATAGCCTACATATGGGTATTTTTGCCTTGACCCTAAAGGTTTCAGTACCTTCATTGTAAAGCCGTGCTCCAGGTGCGTGGTATAGCAAGTGCAAAATTGATGGTGATAAAATAACAAACATAGCATTATTTTTATTCAAGTTATAATACAACATGCACAAATTTAATAAACGCCGCCTTTTCGGTACACAATCTCATTTAGTCTATTTTTAAACTAGGACTCATATTTATAAGCTGCTAAACTTCAAACTTAAGAGCTTAATAACAAATTTCAAATTAGAAATTACACAAACTGAACAAAGTATGAACATCTTATTGAATGTAGAAAATGAAATACATGCAACGTTCAAATTTTTTACTTAATCACGACCCAAGTTTATAATTTATTATGAAAATGAAAACACGATTATCCAAGGAACGACGTATTTAGAAACACCATCGAGTGCCTTAAGCAAGAAATGATCAACAATCTACGAGTAAATTAATAGTAGGAAAGCATTTGATCTGAAAAGACAACCACAATTAATTTATACTTTAGGCAACGACATTTTTAAATACACATTTTAAAATTAATTTTTATTGGGCCGTTCGAAAAATGTCTGATCAATTTTAACGAAAGTAATACGAGTACCTACTACATTCATTACTGTAAAAAATTTAACAATCCAAATTTTGAGGTACCGACTTTTTCACATTTTTAGTATGCTCAGAAATCTTTTATAGATCGTGTAGCGTAGGTATTATATTCTGTCATCACTAGCGGATGGTCTGCCAAAGCCTTTGGTATATTCTAAGCAAAAATTACATGCTTTCAAAATATGAAAACCGCTTGCCAACAGTATAAGTATTGGCTTATCAATACATGAGTAATGTTGAATGCCGATGTGTATTATTATTATTGAAGGGATGACTAAAAAGGAATTTCCCTGTATGTCGTGTATGTAGTTAAAATAACCTTTCAAGAAATTATTTATCATTAAATTGAAACTTTTTAAAGTATAAGTTTTTATTTATGCTACTACTTGCAATAAACTTAATTGTTTTTTTCATGAGTTGTAGTATAACGGATAAATCAGTATAATTACAGTATTTACCTTAATGTAATATTAAGAGCTCAATCTTCCCAGTCTAATAATTGGAGAACTGCCTTATAATATAATATGCATATTACAAGGTAATATTATACTGATAACGTTCAGGGTACTGTTTTTGAAACTTAAGGGTAAGGATCTCGGTTACCTCAAGAGATACAAAGTCCGTTAAATTAGAGCCAAGGTGTGTATTTTTATTCAGGCCAATTATCTAAAAATAAATTTGACCTATCAGTTTGAATTTTCAAGATATTCGACAAGAAGTGGAAACCTCCTGCAAACGATACTATATAGTATCGTTTTAATATTAATTATATATTGCCATGTTTTGCTACTGTAGAAATCAAATTTTAACTTATATAGCGGGGAATAATAATGGCACTTAATTCAATGTGAGCGAATGGCTGAAATGCTAGCGTGTTCGCTTTCAAGCCAAGATTCACGGGTTCAAATCCTGTGAGGTGCTATCTATAGAAGAAATTTTCGCTCACCAAATGTCTATCTGCTGGCCCCAGATAACATTATTTATGGCTAAAAAACTTCCCTGATGGAGTAGGCGGAGTAAAAATCGTCTATTCCCGTGGTTCGAAATCCACGTTAAGCTGTAGGTCCTCTGTGCTAGTCAAAGACGCTAAAGACTTTGATGGCTTACATTTTCCTTCACACATTTGACGCACACCATCAAAGCATTAATCTTCAAAAGAAAATTTTGATGCAAGAATTTTAGAAGAAAAAATTATTTTCTGCTGTATAAAGCTTTTAACTGGAAAACGTTGTTGTTTGTTTAATTTCTTTATTTTAATTTAAATTTAGAAAATTTTAAAATTTCCCGATTTGATGGCGAAACAGCAACCACAGCGACGACATGTCCCATTCCGTTGAACTGTGATGATATTAACCTAAGCGATGGAAGATAAATAGAAGCATGCCATTATCAGAATGAGAATGCTTCTATTTAACCCCTGTTGCCTAGGCCTGTAAGGAATATAAATATGACAATGTCGTTCATTTTTTACCGTTTCTTCAGCTTATCAATTTTTTAATAAAAAAATATCATCAGTTTTTCATTATTCATTCGTTTCTGGTACATCACACGTCAAAAACTTATAAATAACATTTAAAGTAGTAACTAAAAATGTGCACCAAACTAAAAAATATATAGTTTTATGCAACGGATATAGTTAAACTGCTGATTTGTGGTGACTTTTCTGGGACACATGACCTTCATTCTCTCGTAGAGTAGAATTTTTAATTTAATCCCCCTGTTTCTGAAAAATCTCGCTTAAATTATATTTAAGTATACAATCTTGTGAATTGCAACATCGATTTGCATTTGTACATAATATTATGCATTTCAATGCGTAGTTATAGATTGGATTATGCAATATTATAATTGAGGTATTATAATTTTTTGGGGCTTTCTTCGACAAATTTACCCCTGTTTCGGTCTGAGTCGGATGAGAAAAACTTGCCAAACTAAGGGGTTTGAGCAAAGAAATCGCATTTCCGAGTTATTTCCACTAAAAAGCACCAAATAAATGAATTATTACAACAATGTTAAATATCAGTATTTAAATGAAATTACCAATGTACTATTTGAACTAGAAAATTATGTTAGGACTATAAAGCCCCTGGTGGTACAGTGCGATAATCAGTATATTAGATAATTCATCAAAGCAGGTTAGTACATATTGATTATCTCACTGTACCACTTGGGGGCTTTATATGGAGTCTCGGCATAACTCAACTCAACATACTCAACCTAACATACTTTGATGAATTATCTAATATTGAGAAAAAGAACTGTATTAAAACAGCCAATCAAACTGCTACTTAACTCTAAACGTGCAGCTAGCATGATTATCTGTAATCATACAAGTTGCCTGCAAAAAACTAAAAGTATTAACAAACTACATTTTAACTACAATAAAAATAAATTCTAATTCAATGAAATAGAATTTTAACGTTTAGCACAATAATTATTAAAATAATTCTTATATTGTAACAATAGGTGACAATTATTATTATTACAGTTCTTAACTTGCTGTATCTGAGGTACAGTAAATTATTGCAAATACAAGTTCATCTTTAAGCTACATTCTTATTGGGGGCCGTTCATGTATTACGTAAGACGTTTAGGGGGAGGAGGGGGTAGTTGACATCTTATTTTTTCTTACTCGGGGGTAGGGGGGTCAAGACAATTTATTACGTAAGATTTTATTTTTTAAATTGAATTTCTAAATTTGAAAATTATTTAATTTAATATAGTGTGCTGTTGGTATTAATGTTAATGTGAAACACAATACTATTAACTATTTACGTTCGAAATGAATAAAAGTACATTTTCGGGAGTAGCACGAATTTAGTCACCTGAAATCGACAAATTTCCTATAGAGATTTGGAAAGCTGAAGGTTTATCTAGTAAAATTGAAAAAAAATTGCGGAAGATTAATATTTACTAGTCTAAAACAGCCCTTGAAATTGATTAAAAATGGGGTTTTTTACCGAGTTCAACCATACGTCACAAATTGTTATATTGGCTGTATATTATAATAAATTGTTTGATTAACATTTTTTTAAATATAAAATAAACATAATATCTTCATTAATTTCACTTTTAATGTTTAATACTCGTAGATACCGAAAATTATTTTGAACCAATTCGATCTGGCTTCACATTGGGTAATAATTTATCTTACGTAAGATTAGTGTGGGGGGGGGTAGGGGGTATACATTTTCTTATTTTTTCTTACTAGGGGGATGGGGGGAGTCTAAAAGTAGGAAAAAACGTCTTACGTAATACATGAACGGCCCCTTGGTATTAATTGTATTATTACAATCAATTTTCACCATCCTCAATATATTATGTATTTGTAAATAAGGCCAAATTTATTAATATTGCTTTTTCCAGTAATTCTTATTAGCCGTTTTTCTCTTATGCCTATTTTCCATAGAATCAATCATTCATTCCTTTTGCTAATTTAGTTTCAATAAGTACCAATTTTTGGCGCTGACCGGTGCCATGAACATCCATTTTGTACGTTTATTTCGAGCTATTAGAAGATTTTTCTTCCAATTCAAGAAGAAATAGATTGGAGACGGTGATCAGCTTAAGCGGTGAAATGCGTTACTGCTATTGCTGAATACCCGGTTCGACTCCGAGCTCAGTAAAATCTTTATTCTGACTGTCTCCCCTCGGCAGGCAATGGCACCATTGAGGTCGCTGGTATTAAGCACGACATTCGAAGAAGAAGGAAGATTTTCTAACCCATCCTTTGGAATATTATTTTTGCCAAGGAAGTTTAGTAATCTAAAATACGCAGATGTCTTTATAAATTTGAAAAATTGTTCCAATAATTTTCTGAATAGCATAGGAAACAATTAGTATAACGGTAACAACCATTTACTTTCAGAAAATTTTTTTTGGATCTCCTGGGCAGTTTATAGCAGATTATTTTCAAGTCTTCCGATAGTTGAACCAATAATTGTCACTTTTTTTTAACTAACAAGTAAAGTCACGAAGATATTTCTCTACTTCGCCTAGCTAATTCATACCCACAAATATGATATAATTATTGAATTTAACATTTTTGTTTAGTAGCGGTCTGAGCGACCGGTATATCCATTCTTAAGTACCCTGTACATTATATTTGTACATTTGGTACAACATCAAAACGCCATTATTTCTAATATTTTTTGAGTCATAATAATTGCAATCTGGAGCCTTACTATACGTAATTATTACAGGTAATTTGTTTGCTGATGATTTAATCATATTTAATTATTGATATGAAGTTAAAATACGAATACTAATTGAAATCTTTATGTCGAAATGATCGAATATCTGATGGTGTTATCAGTTGATCTTGTTGACAGTAGTTAATGGTGAATTTGTTTTGGCAACGACCGAGTTTTCTGGTTTATTATTCCATTAATAGGGAATTTTTAAAAGTTTGCAATGGTCTGATTGAATCAAGATTTACTACGTTTTGATTTAACACCTATCTACCATTTTCTGCCGTTGAACATTCCTAACACAATCTCAACAATTTACAAAGTATTACTGTCTAATTATTTCGAAATTTAAATTTTTGGTGTCATATTCGTAATAATATTATGCTTGTAAATGTAACTATTCTTGCTATTACCCTGATTTCTCTTCATCCGTCAAGATAAATTTAGTGTTTGTTTCTGGTTCATTTCCATATTGTGCAGATAACCTTATTTAAGATTCGTTTGAATATTTATAAAGTGTTATGTTATGTATAACTTTCAAAAATGTTATATTTCTACCAATTTAATTGTTAATTCTATTCTTACTATCCTTTCATTTCTTAATTTGATCACGCTCTCCATTGATTTTCTTACAATCATGAAATAACTTCTCCTGCTTTATTTTTGTTTTCTGTTAAAAACACTTTCCACTTCTTCCTTCCAATGTTCGTTTAGTTAAGGGTACAGGATTCAAACAGTGTTCATTCTCGAACACGAGATCGATCTGATAAACATAATAACATAAATCTGCAGGTGTTCAAATTTTGAAAATACCAGTCTACATAATATGTATTTAATTTCAGGTTTTTGCACCGTTTCAGTTTCCTTGTAGGAGGTAATATAAGGAACCTACAGTTTAACGTGGAATCCGAACCACGGTAATATACGTTACAACACTGTCTACTATGTACCAGGGAAATATTCCAGTCATATAGTATATTGCTAATACAGCAGTCAGCCTATTGCTTATATGAATTTATTTTTATAAAAATTGGAAATTATAATTTGATACTCGTACAACATACGCAAATACATTTCTGATAGATGGCCATTAAAATAACACTGGGCATTTAACATTCAACGAAGCCAGTCGCATTTATTTTGATAAATAAAAATTGTAATACATTTAAAAGTTAAGATTTGATTTAAAAGTGGAATTCGATTTGGAATTGAAAGCGAAGTGTTAAAGAAAATACAAATAAAGAAACTAAAGTCTTTGTATTATTGTCAAAGGTAATTTGAAATAAAATAAATTAAATTGTAATTTAAGCAAACGTTAGGTTGTGAATGCGACAGATACCGACTAGGTGGGGGCAACATGGAGTTATTGGGTCCCTAGTACGAGTATATAAAATTTGAAACAAGAATTAATTTTAAAACTAAAAGCTCTTTTGAAGAAACTAAAATGTGCAAGAGAAAATGCGATAAAAACTAAACAAAAGTCAAATTGAAATACCTAAATATTATCTAGAATAAAAATTCATTACGAATTTATTGAAACACGGAGAATTTTATTACAACTCCGTTTATCTCTCATAACATTGCAATACAGTATTGTTACCCATTCTTCGTAGTACATGCAGTTTGGTGTAGTGCATAGAAATTTGGGCACAGACTTCATAGGTTTGAATACCGATCATTCTCAAATTATATATGCCGTGCTTGGAATTACACATTATATTACCAAAGCTGATGGACATCATCAGTAAGTAAAACTTATGACTTCTAATTCGGTGTCTTAATGGGTATATCCTGAGTTGCATGTCAAAATATTTTCACTCGCCAGGAAAAAGTTCATATTGATTAGGGTATAAATTAAATAAGTTATCCACAATGGTACATCATCGTTAGATGACGTAGCGAGGTTGTGAATATTTACATTTAGATGTCACTAGGAAGGGATCACGTATTGAAGTTTTTTTTCCATCGTTCAAAAAATGTTGCAGAAATTTAATTATGTTTGTAATTTGATTTAAAATGGTTGATCTGCAAATAAATAAATACCTGGGGTCAGCAGGTAGACAACTGTAGAGAGAAAATTTCTACTATAGGGATATAGTGATAAGCAACACGGCACCTAGCGGAATTTGACCGAACTAAAGTACCGTACACATAAAATTTATTTTGCATATGTTTAGTGCGGATTTTAAAAGTTTTCGACGATTAATAAAATTTTCTAGTAATACACTTCGATGTGAACGCTAATCAATATTGTTCAGTGCCTCAATGTTCATCTTGGGCAAAGAAAAATCCAGAGTTAAGTTTTCATTTATTCCCCACAGCTGAAAAACACAAGACGCTTGTGGTAAATAAATTGGAAGTTCAGGAAATGGTCGGTTAGAAAAATGTGGATTAAAAATTGGAAAAACTGTAACAAAGTTTATGAAAGTGTGTTCACTACATTTTACAGAATATGATTATTTTACACGAGGCAAGTAATTTCTTATTTAAAATATTTTTGAGGTTAGTTTTTTATGTGACACTTTTAGGAGATGCTTCCGATGTTAAGAAGAAAATTAAAGACGATAGCTGTTCCTTCTCAGAAGCTGCCAGTGGGAATATGTGAATCGTCGAGTGAAGCCAGAACAAAAAGACAAGAAAAACGAATCCGAAAGCCAACACGAAATTTCACAAACTTTAGCAGTGGTGTCATTAGTGCCACATATCCATGACATTTTAATTATTATATCTGGTCTCACTAATCTTTCCAAACCAATTCTGGGAAATGATAAATTTATTTATAGTAAAACTCCAAAATTTATAAAAAAAGATAACTTTTGCGTTTATTTTAATTTAGACGTTGTTCATTAACTGATTTAATTCACCAGTTCTTTGGGAACTAATTTAATTAATCAGTTCTTTGAACATTTGGTTTTTACATCTTAAGTAGCTTGCACGGCTTGCCTTCAAAATTTACAATTAATAATTAAAATTCAGCAAAAAATCAAAAATAAGTTTAAGCAAAATTGATCACAATTAAAATTTTACATTTATTACCCTATTATATTTATTACCCTATTATAATAATATAAACTGTAAGATCAAAATAAAATAAATCATAAATTAAATTTTGTTTCCTTTAAACAAGGCATTTCCGGTACTGCTATGCTTGTCGGCTTGTATCTTGAGTCGTAGCTTTGTGGACCATACACAGTTTACATCGGTAGATAAAATCACCTCCATTTTTAATAAATCGTTCCTAAAACGAAAAACTAAATTAACTTTGAACAAAATTTATGGAACGTTACACACCTATAAGTAGAACAGCTGATATGTGTTTACACCTTCCGCTGTTGTTTGCTTTGCACGAGGAAACCATCGACTCTATTGTGACTTTCCTATCTTCTACATCTAAAACTCCATTAATTTTATGGGGATCAGCATTTATTGCAGAAGATTGGATGCACAATGCTACAATATTTACTTTGTTCTGCTTCGCTTCTATTAATGTTTTACCACATAAAACAACATGTCCTTCGTTTAAAACTGCTTCGCCTTCATAAACACATCTAGATGTTTCAGCCCCTCTAAATATTTGAGATAGTCAAGAAGACTTAATTTTAATTCGTAAGAATCCGACATATCTGCAAATTTTAAAAATTAACCTCAAAAATTAATCTAAAAATAAAACTCACCTAACCGTATATTATATTATTTAACTGCAGGAAGATGAACTACTAAACAACACTAACCGTAATTTAACAAAATAACAAGTTCACTTGGAAAAGGGAATGAAAAACACGTAAAATAGAACGGAACATAAGCGCGGCTATTAACAAAGTATATAGCTGTTAAAATACGAATGTACGAAACTTTAGTTCACATTTTTACCCCGCGGCGCTGCGATCTTAATCTCATATCCCTATAGATGATACACTATGGGAATCGAACCGTTACCTTTAGCACGAGAAGCTTTAAAACGTGCTCAGTTGTGCGCTAACCTCGAAATATAATACAATACAAGATTTATTTCCGATTAGGGCACGACCGTACCCAGCAATTTATTTTGAAACATTACCAACGATTCAAAATTTCGAAAATATTCACTAAATAATATTATTTTTCAATTTTTCCAAATCACAACTTTTATCTCTAGAAGACAATTAATTTTGCTACATACTTGAAGCAATTACAGAACCATCTATTTACGTGGTAAAAGCTACACCAAAATATACGAATTTAAAATTGGGTATTTAAAATTGAATGAATGAAATTGAATGAAAAATGAAAATTTAAATTTTATATTTCAAATGAAATTTATCTACGAATTATGGTGCGTCGCTACCTTCACTAAAAGAACGACCTAATAAATGCGGAAAAAATTAAAATTTCAAATACTAAAATTATTTTGTGGCAATACAAAACTACAACAGTTCGGTATCAAAATTATTTTTAGATGTTAATATACGTAACCTCGTCTCTTCCGAATGCATTAAAAAAGGCAATAGTTCGTAACTACAAAAACCAAAAGCTCGTATTTGCAGATAAGAATTGCTCAGGTGCAGTAGTCTACCTCGTAACTGTTATCAGTAAATAACAGGTTGTCATATCGTAGTATGCAGCATTTTAAAGTTAAAATAATGATAACATAAAATTAATAAAAACCACTTTAATTTGGTTCTTAGAAACTAATTTTCATATTAAGTATATTGCTATGTTTTGTGAGTTTTGTTAAACGCAGCAAGTTGTGCATCAACACTTTCCCGATTTAATTTCTTATTACCTAATTAAGCTCTCATTTGTTTATTTAATTTTAATATTTTATTTTCAATTCAAATTTTTTCACTCAATACTAACAAATTCATATTCCTCCTTAATCAAAGCTAAAAAATCCCATCTTCATCAAAGATTTCTCTGCTCTCTTTGCGCACACCCAGCGTAAACATAGAGCCAACATCAAAATTAAAAAATTCCAACTAATTTAAATCAAAAGAACAATAATTTTAAAATTAACAAATGCTCCATCGTAAACCAACTACTAGAATTCAAAATTGATCGCCGAAATAAACTTTAACAAAATCTAATATGTGGCGTTGCAATTTATAGTATTTCTAAAAATACAGGTATGGCCTTTATCACGTACAATGACAATGGTAATTGTTTTTTGAATTGCGTTAACTCTAGAAGTGATTTTTAAGAATTTTTGTTACATCTTTTGGACGATCCATACATACATTAATTTGGACCATTGTTTTCAAATTCAATTTTTTAAGTTGCATTTACGTATGTGGAGGTCTTGTTTACTTTTTATATACTATATCGCTGACCATCGTCAGTTTGGCAAAGCCATTTACGCAACACGAGGTAAAAGTGACACTTTTTATAACCAGGCGTGAAAATTGTCCATTGGGGCGAAAGCGAGATGAACAACAAGCAGTGGTGTAAAAAGACACTTTTACAACATGTTTCATACAAGATTTTTTATCATTCTTATTTTTTATAAACTAAAAATTCAGTTAACTTACGTTGTGATATTATTTTCATTTTATCACTAGTGATAAAAAGAATGACTTTTTAAAACTGAAATGACATTAAAGAAGCAGACATTTTGCAACAGAATTAGAAGAAAAGTTTTGTACAAATTTGGTGTATATTCGAACTTTGTTTTACACATGTTGCCATCTTATCAAACACCTACCAGTAGGCATTTGAAAGATAAGGTAAATATTGTGTCGTTAATATTTTTACCTTGGTTGATAAGATAGGTTATAATCTCTTGCAATTTTTTTATTGGAAAATTTAACCAGGAATTTTAGTATTTGTTTGTGGTTCTGTGGTGTTTGAGCAGAATGAGTGAAAAAAGGGATGTTAAGTCTTATTATGCCATACATACGTACAGATAAGCGTTTTAATAACTTTGCTACGTACAATTTTATTGAACGTTCGATAAGTTATTATCGAAATATTTGGAGTGATCCTAATATTGTGCAAGAGTTTTGTAACCATTGGTATATTTATTGAACTTGATCAGAAACCAATCGATACTCTTTGTCATTCATGGTAACTGTCCCATTACTTTTGGTTATTGTAATTGTGAATCATATTTTCGTAGTTTCATTGTTGGTTTCTTGTTTTACGGTGAACAGAACTTCGGATCATCTTTTTTTAGCGCCCCCTGTATTACCCTGATAGCAGCTGGCCAGAAGTAGTGGGTCATTTATTTTGTCTTTTACCCTCTCGAGCTAGCCAAAGAGGCATCTATCGATTTATATCGTCGCCCTGAGTTTGAACCGTATTACAACGACCGCTATAACATTTAAGAGAAAACACCGGAATACCTCTAAAGAGATCGCGAACGGACCAAATTGGTAGTGAAGTGCAAAATAATATAGAGAAGTAGAAATAAAACTTATTGGTTATCCTAAAATTCCAAGAATTTGATGAAAAACGGTACATATTTATTTATTATCGTTTACGCTACAAAAACTAAGTGCTGGTTCACAATGAACGTTAGGCTTCCTACAGACTGATCAAGAAAAAACGTTTTGTCGCACAACGATTTTGCTTGACCAGTCTGTAGGAAGCCTAAGACATAAGAAATACGTAAGACGTCAAATTCACATAAAGCGTAATTTTAATACATAAAATTAAAATCATTCCAATTTAATGCAATTGTGTTGAGATTATTGTCGTACGTAAAATTACATCAAGTTGAAATGGTTTCAACTTTTTGTATTAAAATTAGGCTTAATATAAATTTTACGTCTTACGTATTTCCTATGTCTTACGTTCATTGTGAATCAGCACTAAGCGTTATAGCGAAAAATTCAAAAGGAATTTTTGGTAGAGCATAAAATTATCTAAAAAAAGTCCCTAATAGAACATAATTATCTGAAATAAATAGTTAAAGCCTTATTCACAACCTCTAAATTAACCGTAGAATTAGTAGTTACAATTAAACGTATAGAAGTTTGGCGCCATTAAACCCAATGCGGTTGTTCACAACCTCGAAATTAGTACTTAACGCAAAATTAAAATTAGTACGTAACGCAGAACCTTGCAAAGTCCAAGCTTTTTACGTAAATTAGTCGCTAAGTCGCTACTACGCATGCTTCAAAATCATTCAACTGTCATCTGTGATTTTTAACCTAAAATCTATTAACTTTTGTGACCTAAATTACATTTAATATTCAAACTACAACGCTATGGATCGACAATTTTTGTTGGGACAATTATTAGCTGTAGTATTGGGTTATTTCTATGTCCGACTTATAAAAACTGGAAATACTCGAATTTGCTCATTTGAACGTTAATTATGGCATTGTGAATGCTCCCAAAACATTAATTTATGTTGAAATGTTGAGTACTAATTTATGTACTAATTCTACGACTAATTTAGAGGTTGCGAATAAATCTTGATTTTCGCCAATGCGTCAATTTTATGTAAGATTGATGGACACTACGTATACTAAACATGAAATTAAAAATGTGAAAAAATTCATGGCGTATTAGAACCAAGATTAGAACATAATATAATTTCTACATTTTGAAAAATGATTTTCATGTCCAATTTAATTTTCTGTTAGCACGGTAAAACTTAATACTATCAACACCACATTCTTTGTTTCAATTCTTAATATAATGTTGATTTTTATACTTTTTATATTACTTATACTTTGCTTATACTTATAATAATACTAGCTGACCCGGCAAACGTTGTTTTGCCCGAAATTAATTTTTATGCTACTCAAAGAATTGTCCCGTGAACCCGTGAAAGGTTGAAATATTTCCCATCTTTCCACTATGTGATTTACAATAAATTAATTGTCGCACATTAAAACTTTGTTCACAGTTTCCGTACATCAAATAAGACAAGGAATGGAATAAACATGAACCATCTCCTGGCATTCGGACTACATGTTGGAGCTTATTGTAAGTCGTATTGTTCGTTTCCGAACGTCGTGACCCATTTCTTTCTAAGCATGTGATGTGCGTTCCAACTGTTTTCTCATACATAGAGGACCTACTTGTTTAACGTGGGCTCCGAACCACGGGAAGTGTAATACACTTCATGTTGAGATGGGCGCTCTTGGCAAATTACCTCGGTGGTTTGCCATTGACTTCCGAGGAGAGACGGCCAGAATAAAGTTCTTACCCTGCCCGGATTCGATCCGAGCGTTTCGCATTAGCAGTAAACGAATTAAGCTTAAATTAATAAAGTACTGCAAGAATAAGAATAGCGTTCTTGGTTTAATACCAAAATGTAAAAAATAAGAAGTTAGTTCTTAGAATCAAGAATTTTTCAAGATTCTTAATTTAATGCACGGATTCTTGATTTACTTCTTGAGCAAATTTCTTTGAGTATATTTATGTTACATACTCGTACATAATACATATTAACAATTGAAGCACAAAGTATGGTGATGAAAAAGAAGTTTCGCCACGTTAATAAAAAATTAAATCCTAAGTAAAAATCAATTTTTCAATATGTATAAATTGCATTATGGTGTTCTTATAAGCCATGAAATTTTTCAAATTTTTAATTTCATGTTTATGTTTTCATCAATTTGAAGAAAATTGACGCATTGGTGAAAATCACGATTTCATCTTAATGTTGGCGTATCGAAAGGATAACTTCGAACGACTTTCACCCTAAACTACTTATCTTAGATATGTGTTCTTGGAGACTATTGTTAGATAATTTTATGCTCTACAAAAAATTTCCTTTAATTGTTTTGCTATCTCGTTCAGTTTTTGCAGCGTAAACGGTAATAGATAAACATGTACAATTTTTTTCAAAATTTTTCGGCTTTAATTTTTTAACAAAATTATCGGGTATTTGGAGACCCAGAAAATTTGATTTCTACTTCTCTATTTATATTTCTACTTGAGTTTGGTTTATTCGCAATTTTGTTTCGAGGTTCTCTCGAAATCAGGCTTTCGGGAGATCAAAAATCACATAAAAGCACTAAATACTAAATTATATTTTGTTTGGAAAGCAAACGCCTATTTTCTATACAAATTGATTAACATCTCTTACATTCTAATCAGCATACATATTATTTATATTATAGAAATGCTGTTCAGAAAACTTAGCAGTTTTAACAAGACAATGGCAGGTCATCTATTAACTTAAAAACCTTGTTATATGCCGCTATCGTACCAAATTCCTGTTTTTATTAACGACTTGGCCATATGTAATTCTGCCACGCCACCTAAGATCGACAACATTAATTGGTACCATTTTGAAGATAAATCACTATTTCTAATGGTTTCGTCTTCTAGACAGATACTTCCTCTGAACTTGTCACTATTTACAAGTATTTCCTTTATTTGTATTACATTTTGCAGATTTCCAATTATACTCAGAGAACTAATTGTAATAAATTGGTAAATACAGGTCTGAGACCCGTATTTATATTAAGAGGCAATTCAATATTTAAGACTATATCTAAATATAATAATATAATCTAAATATTTTTTAAGCATGTCATTGTTAACAATGCATTAAAATAAGTTTTTACTAAATATTACAGTTACCTAAATTTAAAGCGTGTGTAATTTACGTACTAAGGAAACTTTTTGTATTTCCAGTTAAAAATTATTATTTTATAATATAAAAAAAATATATATAAAGTTCTTCCTCCTACGCATTTACATGTTCTAGAGAAATTAATTGCTTATAACGTTAAATTTTAAAAATAACAAACATGTAATTTGCCTCACGAATTGTATGATGTGCCTCTCCCTTATAAATAAAATATTATACGGTCAGTTTTATTAATATAAAAAGTGGGCGTAGAATTTAGGGAAATAAAATATTTTATTTAACTTTTAAATTTTATGAAAACCCAGCCCTAATATAACGTGCAAATTGCAATAATTATAACCTAATCGAAAACGATATTTTTTTATTGCAGTTACTATTACCCACATTTAATTTTTGCCGATTGCTAAAAATTGTGTAAATCTACATGGCATAGTGTACCTGTCCGTCACAGACCAAGCTAAAACTCCGGGAACTACAAAGATTTAAACCCCAAATTTCCGTGAAATAACGAAATTAGTGGTCACGCCAAGCCACTTTGCTACGTTATATTCTGAATTTACAAGAATACGATATTTTTTCTTATAACCTCTCTGGGTAAAATACCCCTTAATTTATATAAAAATATTTCCAATTTATTTTCGATAATATGTACTCTTGCGGCATTACTATCCTGACTACATTTACATTGTAATTTGATGTTACGATATTATTTAACCAAATTTTCTAAACCACAAATTTAGTTTATTCCATTTATGTGAATTTTCAATTGATCTGCATAATTCAATATCGAAACAATAAATATTCTTATTTTTCTTGTTGCTTCAGAAAAGCTGAATAATGCATCTCAGCATCCTCAAAGGATACGATAAATAAAATTATTTCAAAAACTTCTATAACTATAGAAAATCTTTTTGAGTTGAGTTTTTTTCATGAAATTAATTGCAATACTTTTAGTTGTCACTTGTACAAATAAATAGCATAACGCTAAAGCTATTTATTCTCTTAGGATATATAAAAGTATAAATGCTTATCCTCATGAGTCTTTTGTGAGAATGAACATGGTAATGGAACCCAAGGGAATCGTAAAAGTGTTCCCATAAAATATGTATCCAAACCGAAAACTACATACATACAACATCTTATCACCTTATGATGACTAACAATAAACAAAATTATTGACATTCATGTAAAAAACATTGAATAAAATATTATAATATTATTTCGTTTGCGCCATTAACATTGTGGTATGGGGAACTGATTTGATCGTATGTTTCACATAAATCACCTAGAAACTGTTGGCAATATACGAGGGCGAATCCTCGTACTCAAAGTCAGAACAGATTAAAGAGGAAGTAGGCGCTGAAAATTTGGCACAATATTATTTATTATAGGCATGTTTTGACAGTTTACTGCAATTTTGGTTAAATTTGTGTGGGTAAATTGCAAGTTATTACCTAAAGAGCTAAACAATTTGTGTAATTTTTCAGAAATGGAGAAAACAGAACTGAGAGCTATTATTAAATATCTTCAAAAATATGGTGTCACGAGTTTAAATGCGAGAACGAATAAAGACGAACATGCCGTGGAACCACCAAATTTTGTTTCCATTCAAGAAAATGTCAATAAACCAATAAAGTATAAGATAGCACTAAACCAGAGAAGGTGAACGATAAATACAAAACTAATATTTTAGGTATGAAAATAATGTCTAAATCTTGATTCCTGATCAGAAGAAATTGATTGAGAATAAAGTACAGTGAAGGTCCAAACAATATTCTTCATGGATATGTTACTACTCCCGAATATGATTCGGAAATCCAAAGACAAATTATGGAGTGAAAGCACATAGGTTCTCCTACCTTACAATTTTCAAGTTCAGCGTTCTACTGAAATTATTTTACTGTCTATATTTTAGAATAGCGAATTATATTAATTGATTATTTGCAGTAGGGATCTCCTACCTTACAATTTTCAAGTTCAGCGTTCTACTGAAATTATTTTACTGTCTATATTTTAGAATAGCGAATTATATTAATTGATTATTTGCAGTAGGGATCCACGATTACTGGGAGCTACTACTTTAATCAAATTTTGAAAATACTATTTTGCACTTCCGGCTTTCAAATGAATAGATTTTGTTAACGATAAGGATGATTGTATCTGTTAATAAATAGTTAACACTTGAGGTATTAGTAAATTATAATTAACCAACACAAATGTAACAAAATTTTCCTTAAAAAGTGCCTACTACCTGTTTGATCTGCATCAAAGTTCGAGTGTGAGTTGTAGAAAATTATTTAAACCAAATTTATTAGCAGCAGAATCAAAATTATAAATATGAAAATAATGTTAGTTGGATTTTAGCATCATACCTAGTTGCATTTTCTATAAATATTTATATCTTTCCAAATTGATAAAATAATTTATCAATTTATAACGAAAATATTCAAATCAAAGTAAATTTTATAAAAGTTAAAAAAATATTCAAATATATTAATTATAATAACCAAACCAATAATTACCAACAAACATTTCATAAAGAGTTAATTAACATGAGTAACCAAGTATCCCCATCTGAAAGCCTTTCAGCGGTCTAATTCCCGAATTGTAAATGTGAACCAACAATTTCCACGTAAACAAAGATTAGTAAAAGCCTCGTTGTTTAACGTGTCCAATTTTTTTTTAATTTACAACTTCATAAATTTTATTAATTAACATAAAAGCAATACAAGATAACTATAAATTTGAATACAGATCACTTAATGTGCACCCCTTGAAAAAAATGTTTAATATTATAATTAATGAAAATAAATTATAAAATTTAAATTTTCGTTTAAAGTGATAATTGTCGGTGATAGAAAAATTAATTCAAAAGTAATTAATTTACATAAAAAATTTACATACCATATTAGCAAATATTATTCTGCTCATGTAAAATATATGCAAATTGAGGAAAATATAATAAAGGTCGTCGAAAAGCTAGGCTTGTTTAAGTTCCAGTTTTATTATTTTTTTATTCGCATAAATTTCCGCTTGTACACCTATAAAAATTCGTTTTACAAACATTACTACCAATTATTTTTATGCTAAGCTTCCTAATTTATTAACATACAATAATAAGGTTTCGTTTTAGGTAAACATACTTTAACGTTTTCTTTTTGTTTGGTGAATTTTAGAAAGTATTATATTAATAGTGATCCAGATCAAATATAAAAATCATACTTAATCTTCAATAATCAAATGAAAGAAAACTAAGTAACTGATTATAATTTTAGAAGTAATTTGAAGAAAATCCTTTACTTATTAAGGACACAGCCGAAAACTTATTATATAGATTTCTAATTTATAAAAATAATGGTCTACCGTGCACTCAAAGTGGTTACGATATTCCCTAGTTAATAAAATCTTACCAAACCTTGGATAAAGAAATATTATTTTTAATGTTTTACTTTCATCAATTCGATTACACTTTTAATGCGTTCGATTACTTTCCCCTCAGCAAAATGAATTTCCGTAGTTGATAACTCCGTTAATTTATGAGTTTATCAGTAACTAATGTGATTTAATCGCACCTTAACTGTTCCACTAACATGCAAGTTAAAATCAATTGTTATTTATAGAAACTCGTTTAAAAATAAAAACCTAATTTATTCGGTAAACACTTAACCCTTTAGCGGTACCTATTATATTCTATTAAAGAAACTCACACGTATGGAAATACTAACGTGTTTACAATAATTATTATGTTAATTCCTTCATACCATCTACAATTAACACGCACATTCTCACCCAATTCTGTGATTCATGTTATCATCTAATCAATTATGGTTTTGATTTGCATTCAACCTTGCAATATCACTTACTCAAACATCATTTTCATTTATAAAGTATTATTCCATTTACAAATTATACAGGGTGAATCAGTAATGTGAAATTTCGTGATAGCTCTCTTGCGGTTCAAAATATAATTTTTGTTTAAATAAATTAAAAGTTATGCGTATATGTTCTATATTTAAGGTGTAAAATTTGTACGGCTTTAAATTCCGTATAATTTTATTGTTTGTTTTAATATTGTGACCACCCTGTTTTTCTACATTTTCTTCAATGTCTCTTATTATAAAAGGCCAAGTCTTTCTTTCTTTCTTTCTGTCTGTCCCACGGAAATACCCGAAGCAAACCGAACGCACAACGTATCATCGGATCAACGTATCATCTGATCAACGTATCATCGTATCAACGTATCATCGTATCAACGTATCATCGTATCATTTTGTCTATATAGGACAGCTATTTCCAAAAAAGCATTATGTGAACTTCCATAATGGATAATGAAAATTTTGAAAATCCTGCTGCAAAGCGACGGCGATTGAATCGTGAGAGAAAAGCACGTACAAGAGCTAATAACACAGAAGAACAGCTTCGATCACAGCGACAAGCTGACGCTCGGTCTCATGCGATACGTCGACAACGTGAAACTTTGGAACAAACTCAAGCACGGCAAGCTGCTGACGCTCGGTCCCATGCGATACGTCAACAACGTGAAACTTTAGAAGAAACTCAAGCGCGGCAAGCTGCTGACGCTCGGTCCCATGCGATACGTCAACAACGTGAAACATTAGAAGAAACTCAAGCGCGGCAAGCTGCTAACGCTCTATCCCATGCGACACGTCAACAACGTGAAACATTAGAAGAAACCCAAGCACGGCAAGCTGCTAACGCTCGATCCCATGCGATACGTCAACAACGTGAAACATTAGAAGAAACTCAAGCGCGGCAAGCTGCTAACGCTCTATCCCATGCGACACGTCAACAACGTGAAACATTAGAAGAAACCCAAGCGCGGCAAGCTGCTAACGCTCGATCCCATGCGATACATCGACAGAAAGAAAATCGATACCAAAGTCAAGCAATTCAACTCCAAATAAGAGCATTGAGATTTGATGAATCTCACGTTACTCGACACGATTGTGGAGAAATGAATTTCATCTGTCAGTTCTGCGGCTCCAAGAATTTCGCCAAGGAGCGTCCAGTTGATAAACAATTTAACAACTGCTGTCATAAAGGAAAAGTGAAGATTCCGCAACCGCTCGATCAACATGGGAATCTATTGTTATACTAGATGATACCCCGTCCGAGGACGGGCAGCTAGAAGGACGGGCAGGCAGCCAAGGTCATATGGCTTTTGGATTGCACTGAGAGCTTTCCTTAATCTTCATTCAACTTAAGTTACCTTGGGTAGCTGCCCGTCCTCGGACGGGGTATCATCTAGTTTATAAATATTATACATTCAGTACATAAACAAGCTAGGTATATAAATAAAGGAAACACGTTATAATAAATAAATCAATTCGTATTTGTCTAAATTTTATAAAATATTTAATGCAACATAAAAGCAATGCAAACAACAATGGTAGGTATATGATATTATTTTAATATATAAATTAATACATAATGCAAATAAATAATAAATAACTGCTACACAAATAGCTAATTTAATTTAGTTATTAATTTGTTTAATGCGATTTTGTTGTAGGTATTTAAAATCATAATTAAAACTTAATAAATTTAATTAAAGGTGAATAAATATTTAAACGGTTTCGCGCTTAGGAATCTTACTACAATTTATTGCTAACCTTTAGAATTTATATGCAACAATATAATAATAACATTTTATCTTTATAAATTTATTCTATTCTTTCAATTCAGAAAATTAAATCTTTTTTTTTAAATAAAATGCCTTGCAGACTAAATAAGGCTTCTTGTTATACTTTGTATAGGCGTTTCAATTTAAGATCCCAGCGCCATAATGGCTATTAGTGGTATTAATGGAACGGGTGCGTTTTTCGATAATTTACTGTCGTGTTTATGTATTAAATATATTTTTAATTGTATTACGGCACCTATGTGTTTGTTTACTGTAATAATTTGATAAAATTAATTTTTGAATTTGAATTAATTAATTGCAACAACCGAATAGGGTTAGAAAATGTGACATATCCATGGTAACAAACCTTTATAGGTAGTTCAAAAATTTGCCGCAAGGTAGCGTATCGCTTATCTTGAAACGCCTATAGAAGCCTAAAATCATGCATATATGATTGAAATACTTAAAATAAAAGTTTAATGAAATATAGGATAAAAGGTTTACAAAAAGTCCCAATGCTCTATGGAGACACATGATGGAGGAGAGTCATATGAGCTAGTACGACAATATTGGAAAACTTAACCAGGATTACACACATGTGCTGCAATGGAAAAAGCTAGTAACTTGAGCTAGTACTAGAAGTGAATTTAATCTATGCAAGTACTTGAAGGTGTCTGAAGGCTTTTAGTTTTTAAATATTGTCCTAGACCTGCAATGGAGAAAGCTAGTAACTGAACCCACTAAAAGTTGACTTGATGGCATTACATAATATTACATTTTATTTCTTAAATATGGTAAAGGCGCCGGTTTCGGCTACCTCGCCTGCTTTTGACAACTTCTTTTTATATTTTTAATATTCTTAAATCATTGCTATTTAATAAATGGGATAACTTTCAATAAGTAGGTTTACATAAATGTTCTTTTTGTATAGATTTGACTTTTTGGCCTTACTTAAAAAAATGTTAAGGACTACGATAGGTGGACATCGTTCTATTTTTTAAATGTTAATGAATACTCAGATGAAATAATTTCTTCGAGAAATGAGGATTAAAAAACCATTTTGAAAATAACCACTATTTTATGCTATGTAATTATTGTTCTTTTAGGGTCAAAGAAATAGCACCCTGAGATAGGCAAAAACTCAAGAAGAGAAAAGCACCGAGTACCAAATGAACTAGAGAAACAACTCGATCCACATTATGCAACATTACAAAAAATTATCAAGTATCTGGTATTATTCATGCAAACAGCGGCCCATAAGACATCTCGCAACTGTAGATGCTGAGAAATGAACAAGACGAATAAATTAGATACAGAGAAGAAATGCTTAAAGTAATTAAAAAAATTACAAGTAACGATATAATTCAAAAATAACACCCAAAGAAGAAATACAAAGAAGGCTGCAGAAGACAATACTAAATGTAAATTTAGAAGAAATACTAGAGAGATAAGCAACAACAAGAAAGTACTATGAGGGATATGAAACTAAATAAAGCACTTAGTGAAGATGGAATTCTGGTGGAGGTGATTAAGAGGGAAGCCAATGAATCCTTAAATAAGGATACAAATCCCACACTTTCTACGACTAGAGAGAGACTAAGTAACCTAAAATTTTCAGGCGACGTAGTGGTTACACAGATCTTCTAGCATTGCTACAAGAAGCAAGATTGGATACTAAGTATCCAATCAATTCGGCCTAAAAATCAACAAAAGCAAACCGAAGGAATTGACAAGCACAGAAGACGAACGACCGGTAAGAGTGGACGACGAAATAATAGAGCGCGTGAATAGCTACCTCTACCTAGGTCAAAACATCCGACCAGACAAAGAAAATCTGACTGAGGACGTAAACAGAACCGTGAAATTGGGTTGGGCGATATATGGAAAACTAAGTCACGTTCTGGAAGACAGAAATATTTCACACCTAAGAACGTGTGTGTATTATCGTTGTGACCATACGGGTGTTCACTACAAAGAAAAACTCAAAGAGCAATGGAAAAATCAATGCTTAGAATCTCCTTAAAAAACCGCATCACCAACGAAATCATAAAAGACGCCGGAACAACAATAGCCCAACTAAAATAGCGATGGGCCGGACATAATGCAAGATCTATAGGAAGATGGAACTCATTTATTAACCGTTGGAGGCTATGGATGGGAAGCGGAGGTAGGGGTAAACCACGAATACTGAGGGGAGTCGATATAAAGCGTGCTGTTGACTTCGGATAGTACAGTGTGGCAAGAAACAGAAATAGATGCAGAATTTTGGAATAGGCATATGTTCAAAATTAGACAAGAAACGGCTATGAAGAACAACTGTTTTTTATAAAAATATATTTGACCAAAACCGGAACTTAGAATTATGTATAAATCTATTTAAGCCATACTACTTATAATAGTAGATAAGATGGAATACTTAATTCTAGTTTTTGCTACATTCATTTTCATTTGCCAAAATAGGTTTGACCAAAATTTTGATTTTTTTTGTTTATTGCTAAGCAATTTCAAAGTTTTAGTACAAATCTTATGTTATCGTATAACCTAAAATGATGGGAACGACATTTTAGGTTATACGATAACAAAATAATAAAATTTGTACTAGAAGTTGGAAATTGCTTGCAACTGATGATGTTATTGTTTGTAGGTAACTGTTTTTTTTCTTTAAAATTTTTGAAGGAATGTGCTGAAGACGATTGCAGTAGTTGGTAACAGAAGACGCTTTTCTATGACACATGTTTAACTAAAATATTTGTCTAATACCAAATCCTTGAGCGTTAGAGCTCTTGAAAGTTATTTTTTAAATTTCGATGTTGAAATGCCCATAGCATCTAAACTATTGAATTGTTAATTTTAATGATTTAGTGCTTTTTTAAAAAGCGTGAAATTATCTCTATGAACCTTCTTTATTTTTTTATATCAACAGCTTTCGAGCCATACATTAAATTAAATAAAGCAATGCTAAAAAAAATCTAAGCTTAATTGTTTTTGTTGTTCTTGCAAACGTTTTACAAAAAACATAAATACTCCTCCCTTGATAGAAAATGTAAGGGATTGCAACTTTAGTCTAGTAAACTTTTTTGAAAAACCAATCCATTTCAAAGATAAACTGAAATCTCTTGTAGATAATATATATGCTATTTGTCTAAGCAATTTACCCCCGAATTTATAGTGTTAATTGGACAACATTTCAGTTTTATAATTAGGTATTTTTTAATTTAAGTTTTCTATTTAATAAATGTTACTTTTATTTTATCGAAAGGTAATTTTTACATGTAAATTTATATAGTTAGGAATAGTGAGCCAAATCTGGTGATGAGCATGGCGATAACCGGGGTATTATGGACAACAATTACAATCATTTTAATTGATCATCAAGATCAGATGTTAGCGTTTTCAAATGTAATTATGTCATTGTGTACACAAGTATACAAAGAATTCATCTGAATGATTAACATAGGGATACTTTCATCTCATTAATTTACTGAAAGCATTAAAATCAAGGTTTACGTTAACATGGCTATAACCTGGGTGTTCCCCTTATTATATTCTACACTGGTCTAAATTATTTTAAAAATAATAACCTATAAAATTCATCGAGCATAAAGGTATTATACCACTAAATCAACTTCTAGTAAATTAATTTACTTGTTCTATTCTAAGGTAGACTAGGTTCCAACAGGTTCCTCCAAATAATAATAATTATTGCTAACTAAAAATATTAAGACTTTAATTGACCCCCGTGTACTCTCTTTAATTTTTATATTTTTACATGTATAAAAAAATATGTTCTTGTAAAAGTTATGATGTAATAATAACCCCCATTTATGATACTACTATTTGAACGAAAAGCTTGCGAAAAGGACTTTGTTCCATCAGGATAACGTACAATTACACAAGTCCCATGTTGTCCACCATTTTAAATTAAACTTATTTTCATATAAAATCACTTTAAAAAATAACTCTTATAGCTTAGCATCCGGTGTCCGTTCAGTTTCAAGTATGAGCTATCGAAAAGTACACACTATTAATTCACCCTGTAAAGATCTCCAAATTGCAAGCTATTTGTGGTTGACAATATTAAAATTTATTTTTGGTACAACCTACTTTCCACAATTATTTAAAATTTATTGCAAACTAATATAATATTATTATGAATTCCTCTTAAAACAAAAACACCACAGACGCTTTTCCAATAATAAATATTGTTGCTACTGCAGAAATTTTGTAATGTGGTGAAATTACTTTGTTAGATTCCAAGTTTTAAGAGCTTGAAACAAAAATATCTCGGAAAAATAGTTAGTGGTTGTAATCTCACTCCGAACTCGAGTCTGCTGAATGATTGTAAATAACATTGGAGAACCTCGAAAGAAAGTGGTTTTCCGGCCAGGTCTAGCTTGAGCACAAAAATTAAACCAATGATTTTTATTCTACCTGTTACTACACAAAATTAAAATTAAGAAAAATTTGGTAAAATCTCAAATTGTCAGTGCATGATTTTAGAATTTTTGAAATGAAGATATTAAAATTTGAATATCTGAATTACCCATTTCAAATTAATTTCATCTTTGAAACGAAATAAACTATAATTTTTGCATAATAACGATTTTTAGATTGTATTAAAAAAATTTAAAATAATTGTTCCCACAATCAAGATTTTATGTAATGACTGTCGAGTTGTAACTACTATACTATTTTTTTTAGAATGTATTATTATTTATGTTCATCATGGACATAATATTATAGGTACAACAAAATCTTATTTTTATGTGCGATACTTTAGTATGTATAAGTATACATAGTACATGCTACAATACAATTATTACCGATGGATTATTTATCGAAGCGAAATAGAAGCTTCCACATCGCTCGTTTGTTAGAATTTCAAATTGTTTGTTATAATGAGAAGCTTTTTTTAGATTTCCGATAGAATATTTCTAAATGGATCATTTAGAGAACGTAAAAATATGTAGTCGACTCTTAATGTGCATGCTTTATTCCATAATTTATAATTAAATCCACAGCGTGTTGTTGTTCACCGGAAGGCCGAGCTGAGAAATTCCGTGAAGCCTGCTATTCGAACCCGTAATATCCGTTCTGTAACTCAACCAGCGATCACACCAAGCCATTGCTGTGACAGTTTATTGTATTATTAATAGAATAATTATAGTCATTGTTATAAATATTTTATCAATAAATAATCCGTAATGTATGAAAATAAAATAATAAAAGATATTGTGGTTCATTCACTTTTGAGCTTCGTAATTTTGAGGACGTCACCATAGGCGGTCCGTCATATTGATTCAAATGCGTCGTCAGAACCATTTCAGGACACAGCTGATATTAAATAAGTCAATAGTGAAAATCATATCTTACAATTTTTCCGCTCGACTATTGATTTGGTCAATATAATTTATAGAAAGAAACTCCGTATATGGGTAAAACTGAACGCTATTCACTTAACAAATTGATGACAAGGCATTTTTTATTTCATAAATTTGCAACTTTTTCATGGTCGGTTATCGTAATTAAAAAATTAATAATATTGTATTATTTATTTCGATATAATTAATTCAGATATTGAAGTACACGGTTTTGCTTTTAAGCAAATTTTTGTACTAATGTAAATTAAAATAAATACTCTCGATTTTGAATAAGAAAAATAATTAATTAATGATGCATTTATTAATGTAATAAAAATTAAAAGTTTGATGAATATTTGTGGTGGCATTTGAGTGAGATACTTTATTGTCACAGCAATATATAGATTTTATCTATAATTTGTAACCTTGTTTGTTCATGAGAATAGTCAAAATTCTGTAGATTACTTCGCTTAAATGTAATTGTGGTTATTATACCTTCGAGTGTTATAATTAGATGATTGCTTCTTTCTGATCAAAGAATTTAAAACATTTAATACATCTTTCTCTTCAACTTTCACCAAAGCTTAACTGGCTTAACTCACACCGCTCGACTTATTTTTACAGACAATCTGCCTCCTTATCTAGCTTTAAATTGATTGAATGAATGCATGCAGGGTATCCTAAACGTGAATTCAGATTTTTCAATTGTCAACCATTTGTCTTCTTGAATATTAGTGAAAAAGTGCCGAACATCAAAAGAAACAAAATGTTGTCCATTTTTTCAAGAACTTCAGTATGCAATCTGCTAAAATCTCTTTTATCTTTTATTATTGCACTTGTAGTTGTGAGGTTTTTCTACTTTACTACTTTGAATAATATGAATGAATGATGCGGATACTTTCTCTGTGCCTAGAAATTTAAATTTACAATATTGTAATATAGTAATATTATAATCCCAATACATTTACAATAATTTCCTTAGTATATATTCGTGCTTTAAAAACCTTTATTGGGACTTCCCTTGGTTAACAGAAATCTGTCCTAACAATTTGTGCGAACACGATGTGTCTCAAATTAATAGATTCCACTCAGTTAGGACGAGGTACCCGTTTTCTGTCAAGGTAAATATCTCAACCCCTTACACTTTATAATATTTCGTCCTTTACCGTCGAATGTAAAATTAACTGTGGTATTGCATAAGACATATCTATGAAAGTTTCTTTTCTAAGATTATAGTCGTTTAATCCTTTTACCCATTTCTGGATGCTTCTTTATTCCATAAATTTAACTCTATCTCTAAATAGTCCCCATTCTACTGAAAGGGTCTCTACATTGTGGAGCTGTTTCTTAAGCATATTATAAAAATAATTTAAAAAAATGTCCATCCACTGATTTAATTTCCTAATTCTAATATTAGGTAAATATCGATTTGTTTATTTTTACGACACTTATTTACAATGATTATTTCAATAATTATAGGCATTAATACAACATAAAACTAGACAATTCATTTGATGTAATAATAATTGTTGTACAACATGCAGAAGGAATTGATTTTTTATAGAAATAAATTTAGATTTGTTTACAACGATAAAGTCGATCACGTTATTAAAATATTATGAAGGTTTAAATAAAATTGGCTTTTAATTTGAAAAGTCTTGAGGTTATAAAAGCTAATAGATTGTAGTTAAGGTTAGATAGGTGTTTGCTCAAATAACTCTGAAAAGCTCTTAGCATGCATTTGTAAGCATACGCTACTGTTTATGAATGAAGTCGTTTACAAAGAAATATAAAGAAAGAAATGCAATTAGTGGCGTACAAGAAGACTCGAAAAGATATATGATGGCTACCCTTCAAGCTTAAATGTAGGCCTTGGTAATTAGTTTGCCTTACAAAGATGTATATACTCAGTTTAATGGAAAAGTGTTTTATTTATAGGCATGTTCTATAAATCTAGACGTTATTTCAATTTAGAATTTTAAATGGTGGTGTGTGCGATAAAATTTCCCACTTATAATGTAATTACTTCCAAGTATAATCTAACGACTTATTCATTTTAAAATTAAAATTCAATTTATTCCTTTTATTTTGAAATTTGCGGAATTTAAAACTGTGTTAACTTTAATATTCCACCCTTATATGCCGATCTGGTGCAATAACTACATCCCACGCGAGTAGTAAAAACCCTATATATTACCAGGAATTATGTAGTTGAGAAATTTCCCAGTCGAATAGCATCCGAAAAAGATATGTAGCGTAGTAATTGGAAAATTGGAAATCAACATGAGAAAGTTTCTTATACGTTTAATAGACGTTTGCGGTTTTATTGAATCCTTTATATAGATAAGATGGCCCTTCACGATTATTCAACCAGAGATTACTTACTAAATTATCTTTAGCTGTAACTGACGGCGCTATTCACAAAATTTATAACATTAATTTTACAATTTCACTTGAATAGAACTTCTAAAACCGAACATTCATATATTCAAAGTTAACTATGTTATTTCGTGACCACATTGTCTTAAAGCGTATTTGTTATTATAGAAAAATGTTGAGCGGTATGTTACTTTTTGGCCAGTCTGTCCAATACGAATTGATGAACACTCTTTTAAAAAAATTTACTGAGCGATGATCACATAACAAAACCACCGACTACAAATTACGAAGTTTAGTTAATTTAAAAAAAATTGCAAAAGGGTAGGATTGTTCCTGTTACGAAGAAGTACCTAACTACAACGTAAAATGTAGAACAATAATTGAATTTAAATTTTGTTGCAATCACCGTAAATATTGACTAGCTCAATATATTTAGAATATCATAAAAAAAATATTTTCGTAGCAGGTAAATCTAATTCAAGTTGATATCAATCTTTGTTTTTTGCGATAAATTTCTGACGGCAAATTAATAGAGCTTCTAGATGTAATAAATATTAAATTTAATCATTAATTAAACATGCTATCGATAAATAATATAATATTGGAATTCCTCGGTAAAACGTTGTACAAAGCAAATTCGTCTCCATCCACGAGTCACTAAAGATCGTTAATTTTTGGCAATACTTTCATAAACTAAAACATTCATTTAACCAATATAATTAAAGTGTACATCACTGAATTTGTTTAATAAAACTGTCGTTAACTTAAAAAGTCGCCGACAATTTTACATAACTTAAAAAGTTGGGAAAAGTGTGAGGATCAAAGCAAAGACAAGAGGAAAAAACGTGCAGAAGTACGATGGTACATACGAGTCCGTATCTGTGTGATTTTCACAAGGTTGTGAACCAGTTCTTCGGAGGCGCCAGATGGCGTGGCGCGCAGCCACGAGGCGTGCGAGACTATACCGCGCCACTATGAATGAGCCAGCGTCGGCCCTCGCCTCTTATGCACTGACTCCAGAACTCCGGTATCACCGGACTAAAACTAGCGCGCAGACTTACACGCACCGCACTATTCAAGGGTAGTCTTGCTATTATAACTTGATTTTTTACAAGTGTATTTACCCCTACAATTTCAGCGCGATTATATATTCAAATAAAACTGAATAATTTTGTATTTGTATAGGGTAATGGGTTTTACTAACAGAATTTACCTTCTTTGGAATTTTAATTAAAAAGTTTGTTTGAACTTTGCTCGATTAACTTTGAAAATATTTTTAAAATCTTAATCATCTCGAAAGGTGCTTTTTCAAGTGTATTTTAAATAAATATTACAACTAAATTCATTAGAAATTTTAACAAAAAGCTTACCAAATTAGCGCAAAGGTTTTGAATTACAGTTTGACAAAATATTTCTTTGAAAAAAATAAAAAGGTTAAAATTGTTTTGAAAGGCGTCTTTTGAATAAAATACAAGTGCGTGGTAGTTAAAATGCATTTAGCTAAAAGTTTTTGTAGTTTTCCAATAACTAATTTAATGTTTCGTTGTTAGTATAAAACAGTAAAATATTGTGCACTAGGGCGTTATATTATTACTGTGACATAATTTTTTATTTATATGTTGACACTGTCAAGCAATATTTGAGCATGAAAAATAATGTAAATTTAGAAAAAAATATGTACCTAGTAGGTTCTAAACTAAATAGCAAAATATAATTCAAAGGTTACAATGTAGGCACTACATACTAACAATTGTTAAACTAAAGTCAATATTATGTTATCCCTGTGCTCTGGAGTATAATAAAATTGTTTCATGTGCCCGTAGTTAAACGTCTATGAATTTTAAAATATAATTTAGTTTTTAATACTCGCACTGTTGCAAGCTAAAGATATAACGTTTTATGAAGACTTACATGGAATACAAAAAGATTCTTATAATTTAACTTGCTTTCCAATTTCCGATTAAATAACGGCTGAGTTATATTTAAAATTTAAAAAATATATTCGATTCCATTAATTTACAATAAATTGTTATAAAAAACAAATTTAAAAATTTAATTTTTTCTTTTATATTTTTGGAAACATTTCAGTAAGAATTGATTTGTATTTACATCAAGGTGCATCACAGCTGATAAAGAATGGTTTTGCTGACATCTCCGTTTTCTGATTGCATCTACGACTTATTACACAGGAAATTTACTTCGCCAATTGAAAGAAGACCAATACGGAAAGGACTTCCTGATATATATCAAGTAAAGTTATAAAATTGAATACATTTTTTATATATTAATTAATTTCTGCAGAATTTAATTAAGTATATGGAATTATAATGAACATTTACTATTCTAAGAACAGGAAAACATTCTGCTTTGATAAATTATTTTATGGAAAACCGCTTCATTATTGGTATAAAACTCATTCAAACTGTTTTAATAGTTTCTTCAATGAGTTGAATTTTTCCATTTCAGAAAACCTGTAGAACATTCTATTGAAGAAATAAAAATAGCAGTTGACGACTTTCCAACAAAGAAATTATAAATACTTGCAATTATTTGTTTTTAAGTTTTCAGAATAATTTATAATTAGAAAACGGATTCACGTGCATTTGCATATTTCTATAATAATTAATTTTTATAACTGTATATGCATGGTTTTCCTTTAAATAAAATACATGTATAGTAATGTGTGTATTTTTGAGGACAGGCTTATTTGATATTCCAGTTAGATGCAATTTTTAGTTTTTTTTTATCAATATCAATTAATTAATAGTCAACTTACCAACTAAATCAATGTACCACTACGCCATGGAGCTCGTAATTTAACTATAAAACCCAGTTTATTTTGGATGTACTACAATAAATCTTGGCTTTGAAAAGATAACACTAAGACACTTGGTGCGGTTTTCTAAAGATATAATTAATTACCTGTTTGTTTTAATTTTCTTTCCTTAATTAATACTATAAATTAAAATTACGTTCTTAATTTTTTTTTCAAAAAAAAATTGTGTGAAAAATTGTTCCGTTATTAAAGATAAAATATAATTCAGATCTGTAAAATAATATAATATACGCAAATGTTGAAGTAAATTTGTACGTTCTAGAGCGATTTTATGTGAAGTATATAAATAATGTTTTAATCAACCAGGACCCACACCAAAGCTACATTTTAACATTATCGAGCCCTAGGCACGAACTTAAATTTTCCTCTCTTTTCTAAATTGTGAAAGTCCTCATTTACTCATTACCAAAGCTTCCCACTTTCCGTTTTGAAAGCTAAAATATATACGGCTGTGGTGAAAATATTCCCACGTATGCCAAATACGAATCTTAATTTTATCTACTCGACAGTGGCGAAGCCAGAACAATTCTTGAGGAGTAAGTAATTAAACACTAAAGATTGCCGGGAGCTGTCAAAACCAGATGTGGGATGTCTCCAAAAGTAGCTTTTTCTTTCTCTGTATCTTTTTCAGAATCCTGATAAAACAGATATCCGCATCATTCACAAGACGATCGGACTAATAGAGCAGACATCCGTATCATTCAATAAGTGCTTGACTGAGTTAGAAACGCCGCCTATGTTTAATATACCTAATAATCAGAGCCCGGATTTTAATACCATCAAAAATGATTTTAGAAACGAATTTTTTAATATAAATTTAAATAATCTATAAATTTAAACAAAATTCATTTCTAAATACACTTGATCACACCATTCCCTTACGAGTTAGGCCCTACTAGTAGTAGATTAGTAGTTTTCTTAGTAAGATTTTATAAGTAAACCAGGTTGCCAGTCTTGATCGTACCCGCGATCATAAGATTACGATAAGCGATGCTGTAAAGGGCCTTACAGCTTAATGTGGGATCCGAACCACATCGACAACGGTTCAAGATCCTTGGAAAGGATTAAATTTATAATTATAGTTAATTATTTACTGTTAATTCTTATTTTACTCCAGATATTCTTATCTTATTTTATGATATATTCTAACAAAAAACCCTCACGGGCATTAAAATCCGAGCTCTGTTAATAAAACAAAGTTGCGAGAGTACAATTTTTAAAATTATTAAAAGGTACCAATGCGGACTATTTCAACGGAACATGACACATTTTTTCTGTAAGGATAATAATTACTATTTTACAATTTTTGTCTAATGCGAGCTCCATGGTTTACCGGGCCCTAGGGCATGTAACAACTAGTTTGCCTAGGGGTAAACGCGGCCTGGTTAATAATGGAAGGATTGATGTATTCAAAAAGTTCAAGGTTCGAGTTTTTCTAATTGCGCGTTTAAAAATAATGCAGACTCCTTTATATGATATTTTTTGTCGTTCTAAAATTTTGAGCTAGTATTTGTAACCTCTGACCTAAAAAAAAAGTATTCAAATATTCATTGTAATGTTCAAGAAAATTGAAAATTTCACAATTTTTTGAATAAATTAAATTACATTCATACTGCTTATGATCGTCCATTAGAGGTTTGTTCACATTCCTTTGTTGTTTTTATTGTCGGGATAAAAATAAATTTAAGGAAATGCTGATAATAATAACCATACCACTTTATTTAGTTTTTCTTAGATGTACAAATTTTGAAGTAAATAATGTTGAGAGATGTAGTTTTAATTATTAACTGAATTTAGAAGTGATGTTCATCAATTATTATTAATTTGCAATGAAATTTTACGTCTAATTTAACAATCAGAGGTTAGAGTAAATGTCACATTACTGTAGTAGAACTAATGGACAATAATTGTAACATTTGAGTAAATTATATTCAGAAATACTAAGGATAACAATAAGCGGTTTCTATTCTAGAACCCCTAAAATTACGCCATTCAGACAAACCTGGAGTTATTGCCATCCGGTGTCGAAAATGCTCCAAACCTGAAATAATAATTTCGTTACTATGGTAATTTCCACCTAAACATTTGCCGTAATGTATCAGACACTATAATTTATTGCTAATTAGAATAACTAACTACTTCAAATTAATTACACTTTGACAAGTTTGACCTACAGCATATTTATTCGTTTTTTGATAGGGTCTGTTTGTCTGTTTATCTATTTTACCTTACATCTCAAAATTTCCTACCACAGATTTTTGCTAAATTTATATTTCAAAATTAGTTTAACCTTCCACAGTAGTCGCACATTGTTTTTGACGCGAGTAGTACCCTGTATCTGAGAGATCGCATACCACCCTTAATTTTCTTGTAGTTCACATTTCGAGTGTTTATTTATTGCATTTATATCTACTAGGTTTATCGAAGTAAATATACCTTTATTTGATTCTACGTGCTACAAACCCTCTGCAAAAATTACGGCTGATTTTTTTAAAAGAAATAATAAAATTAATAATTTTACATTAATACCGACGGTTCTGATAGCTGTAATTCCGTAACCGATTAATGAACAAAAAAAAAGTGTAAAAGCTTTTCTCCAGATAATTTAGTATAATTCAATTTCAGTAACTTGATATTTTGCTCTAAAGTGCGCTCAAACTAAGATATTCATGAATATTAGTAAAAATGTAATTCTTCACGTGGTTTTTTCAATATGGCGGCGAAATCTGGGGTTGCTAGACAATCCAAAACTAAGATGTATTTTTAGGGGTCCAAAGTTAAGAAAATAAAATTTAGCTTGCCCTCATCTTTTTTACACAAGAACTCTTTTGGTTCTTACGTGTTTTGCCATTGACTTCCGAGAGGAGACGGTCAGAATAAAGGTATTAATGCGCTTGGAGTCGAACCAGGTACTTCGCATCAGCAGCAACGCACTTAACCCGTTAAGGTATGGCCGTCTCCTTAAGCTATGACGTTCTCATATTTATTTGCCTTTAGTAAATAAACTGTAGATCTAATATTTAACATGAACCGTAAGTCATCACATTAAAATATATTGCTACGGAACTGCTCCTAATAAGTACATACGGAGGGATGTTATTCAAAGACACTTTATAAGACATTTATTTACTCCTTATGTTAAGGCCTAACTGAAAAAGGCCAAACGTTAATTTGAAAAGTTGAACAACTGAAAAACTATTTCGGCGCGGATAGAACAATGGTAAATATATGTTGTGGTGGTGTTTTTATGGTAGGTAATTATAAAATTTATGTGTAAAATTATGCAAATTGAAAAATGAAATTCACCAAGGATCAATTTCTTTTTGAAATAAACTGTCAAGGCTCTAGCTCAATCGGATCACAATTGACCCAATAAGACATACTACGTATTCCAGATGTAAAATTTTAAATTCGAATTATTTTTATTCGACACAATATCAAATTACACACAAAAATGTGTCTTAAAATTTACAAAAACAGAAGCAGGGATATCGAAGTATCAAGTGACTTGCAATGCATAAGATAAACATCTTGGAACTCCTTAAAACCATCTATTTAATCTAATTGCAATTATCTCAAGTCTGCACAATAAATAAAATTCAACAAATCGTGTGTCATTATTTAAACAACCGAACCCGTTTATTCATCCACCACTGTAAGTTAGATTTTCTGTATGTTGATTCGTATTCCCTCACTTATAAAATTTAATAAACAATTTTTATAATTTTACATGGACTAAATCAATTTCATCTATCGGGAGAAGAATGGTCGATCCTAACTCGATCGTACCGGGCGTCGCGAATGAAAATATGGACCTTTTTTGCATTGGGTCTCACTTAGGTCATTATATGCGAAAATTGTACAAGTGGAAAGGAAATAGATAGCGTGCGGCTCTAAATTTAAAAACAGGATGATTCAAACTTGTTTGTAAAATATTGAAAAATTTATAGAATTGCAAAATTACAGTACAATATACCACGCGCTTTGATAGCTGTAACTCCATAATCGATAGATTAACAAGAACAAACTATTAGATAGAATTAATAAAAGATTCCACTTTCCTTAAGTAATTTATTGAAAAAATATTAAATCTTTTCTCTAGATAATTTAGTGTACTTTATCTTCAGTAACTTGACATTTTTCTCTAAAGTGCATTCCCTATCGTGTTTTTCCCTATCGAGGAAAAATCTGGAGTCGCTAAAGGGTGCAAAATTAGTATATATTTTTAAAGGTTCTAATAAAGATATTAAAAGTTATTTCAGTCCGCTCCCATTTTTGTTCACCATAATATGGCAGCTTCTTGCAAGCAAATTCTAGTAAAATACTTGCACAATTTATTTTGTCTTATTAGGATAAAATTTTAAATACAATATTATTATTCATGAGTATATGACTACTACTGAATTTAAAGTGAACATCTGTCAATGTTATGTTAATCATATAGGAACTCGATATCTCTTCAATAATATTCGTAATAAAGATTCCGTAATAAAATTTAATGTGTAGGAGGGGGGTCGCGAATTCGCATTGTTTTTTCAAATATAAAGACTGCTATACCCTCCGTGTTTTGCCTCCTACTCCTTTTCCACAATTAGAATTTGAAATATAAGGTATATACGGCGTGTTCTGATAGCTGCAATCCGTAACCGCTCAATTAACGAGAAAAAATACAATCTCTTCACGTTATTCACGAATATTCGTAAAAATGTAATTCTCTGCGTGGTTTTTCCACTATCGCATCGCGGCGAAATCTGGGAAAAAATGAGTATAATACAATAAAAATGAGTATAATAGCTAAAAGATTTATATATGCAAAGTACGAGGCGGTTTGATAAGTCAGTGACTTTTTGAATAAACGATACTTTTTTCGGTAAAAAAACATTTCATATCTCAACATAGTCGCCTTTTAGCTCTATACACTTAGTCCTGCGTTTTTCCAATTTTTTTATCCCTTCCAAATAATACGATATCTCGAGGCCCTCAAAATAGGCGCTTGTTTCAGTGAAGACCTCTTCATTAGACACAAATCTCTTACCGCCGAGCCATTTTTTCAGGTTTAGGAATAGAAAATAGCTGCAGGGGGCTAAATCTGGAGAATATGCTGGATGAGGAAGCAATTCGTAGCCCAATGCATGAAATTTTGCCATGGTGATGACACACGTGTGCACCCGTGCATTGTCTTGGTGAAAGAGCACTTTTTTGTTCGCCAAATGCGGTCGTTTTTGCTTCAAATCAATGTCGAATCTGTCTAACAGCTCTGAATAATATTTGCCGCTGATCGTTTTACCCTTTTCAAGGTAATCTACGTGAATGACACCGCGTGCATCCCAAAAAACTGTCGTCATGACCTTGTTGGCCGACAGACCCACATGGCCTTCTTTGGTGCACGTTCACCCGGAGCAGTCCACTGCTTTGACTGTTCCTTGGTCTCTGGTGTGTTGTGATGGATCCATGTTTCGTCCACGGTTACGAAACGGCGCAAAAACTCATTCGGATTGCGGTTGAACATCGCCAAGCTGCACTCAATTGAAGTGGTCACACGATTGCGCTTATGGTCGAGTGTGAGCAATCGCGGCACCCATCGCGCGGATAACTTTATCATGTCCAAATATTCATGTAAAATTTTATGTACCCGCTCAGTTGAGATGCTTACAGCTTTAGCCATCTTACGCACCTTTACTCTCCGATCGTCCAATATCACTCCATGGATTTTATCGACGATTTCTGGCGTGACGACCTCTTTTGGGCGACTTGAATGTTCGGCGTCACTTGTGCTGGAACGACCACAACGGAATTCAGTAAACCACTTCTTAACCATTGAAAATGCTTGATGAGCACATGAAATTCACTTTTATCCATTTTCGTCGAAATTCACGAGGTTGTCTGCTTTGAATGGCTGTCAAACACAAACTAAACGACACAGCTTGCTCAAAATTTGACAGTAGGCTCAGTGGCGTACCTAGGGGGGGCGGTTCGCCCCGGGCCCCTTTACTAAGGGGGCCCCACCCAAAAATAAATAATTCCATGTTTCTCAAGTGAGCGAGCTCGTTCGTGGCTCAGTCGTTCAGAGAGCGTCGGTTTCGGAGCTGCGTTGCGTCGTTCTAAATCTCGTAGATTCAATTGTTCGAATTCGGGCTCTTACGATAAAACTTTTTATCAGTTTAACATTTTTAACAGTAATGATAATTGATGACCTCGGACTGCACGAGTTTGTTCCCTTATTCTATCTATTATTTCTCTGCACAGGGCAATAGCTTATGGAAGACGGTTAGATTAAGGCAAAAAAAACGGCTAGCCACATTAAAAAGTGATAAATGACCTTTTTTGAGGGTGAGGGGGGCCTACAAAATAAATCCGCCCCGGGCCCCAAGTGGTCTAGGTACGCCACTGAGTAGGCTATTGACAGATGGTAGTTAACAGGGGGAAATACAAAAAGGAAAAAACACGCAGAAAATACAAAAAGTCAGTGACTTATCAAACCGCCCTAGTAAGTTTGTACACCATACGATTAATCAAAAAAAAACTGTAAAAACAAACAAGAAAATATTGTTTCTTTTAGAGCCAAAAACTCCACAAAATACTACAAACTGAATTTACGTGAAATCTACATAACTTTAGCGTACAATATTTCCTGAAAGATTATTAAAAACTATTTGCTTTTAAAATATTTTCGGTTCGAGATTTCCTTAAATTTTATTATTTTTACAGACATTCAAAAAAAGTACTATCGTAATTAAAAATTAAGTCAATTATAATATTCCCCGCACTTAGAATAAGGAAATTAAAATTAAAATTGAAATAAATTTAAATAAAATTTCCCTTATTAAGACTTTTTCTTCGAATTTTTGGTTTGTGTACGAAAACATCAATTTCGTAATTCAGAATGGACTAAGCGGGTTACTAGTTTTCTAATTATTCAAATGAAAGAGGAAGTTACATAGAACAGATGAAGACTACAATACTAATGGAAAATTAAATTTGGTTAAAAACTGTCGTAGTTATACAAGGCAGGGACATTCAGGATGTGAAAACATGAACTTTTTAAAAAACCAGTAATTGTATACCTTTTGAAATATAATTCCTTTCTTCTTAATTATTGGACCTTGTCCTATATCCTAACTATGCTAAGTGCATCTGCTCTTGGGAAACTGATGTGCAGCTCTCATGCAAGCAAGAATTACTCCACCCCGAGGCACTATTGATTATATTATGAGTACACTTGAATTTTTTATTCTAGTATGATACTAATTTTGCTTGCTTACGATACTTACTAATTGGTTAAAATACCATTTACATATACGTTTGGAAGTGGTGGCATTACAATTTTTAGAAATTCTGGTCGTCGTCATTCAGTCCAAGTTGGTTTGTACTTGATGCGAAAAGATGCATTATGGTGTAAAATCTCTTTGGGTTTTGGTTAGGTTCTTGTGTGAAATTTGGCTGTTAAACAATTTTGTGCAAGTTTATGAATAATATGATCCTGAAACTATTCCAGGTCGGTAAACTAGTTTTTGGGAAGAATTTTGTATCCGTCGACTTTAAGGGATTCAAACATTTTATAGTGTGGCCGTTTATGTACATGAAAAAATTAGGGTATCCGTCCTCTTTGAATTTAATGTTACTTTTCATTTCTTAAAGTATCGTTCAAGTATATCCATATGTCTGAATTTGATTGATAGCCACCTGTGTACAGGAGTTCAATGCGATACGGATAGTGTTTTAAAACATACAATTCTCCCATAATACCACTTTCCAAAAGTGGCATTAGACAATATCCTTCGTAAACTGAATTGATTCTTTGTCTTCCGAGTAAGAACTTCGAGCTGTTTTTTCAATCACCATCTAGCGAAAAATCAAATTTACAAGTTGACCATTACTATGCAATTTGCATTTTCAATGAAAAGACGTGGGTATAATTGGATGATTTAAAAGCACATTCGAAACCGATTGCTTGTTCATTCATTACTTTGTAATTTATTCTTTCTATGTAAAATGTTAATTCTTTAATGCTTTAATTATACTAAATATCGCATTCTTATGTTAAACAAAAGACGTCACCCAATCAAACTATCTTTATGTTTACATTTGAACCAATCAACTTGCTATTTAGTAGCGCTAATCGTGTAATTTGCCTGATGATCGGTAATCATGTAAGTTGCGTAATTAGCACCCTTTTAGAAGAAAAACAAGTATATTTTAATCGGGAAAATTGCCATAGTCAGCTATGGGCTAGGTCTGCGATAGCCCGCGCAATAAAGCTCTTCGCTGTATTGTGCATAGTGTTTTATTCACAATAATTTTAAAAAGTAATAAACTAGTAAATAAATAATGATTTATTGATAACCTCAAATCTTTGGGACGGTCATCACCTAAAACGATTAAGTGTGTTGCTGCTACTGCTGTACTACATAGGAGGATAGGTCGCCATCATCCGGTAACGGAAAAAGAAAAATCTCTAAAGTGCCCTAACTGTTAACTAATTATTTTTAACTTTTATTCATATTTCTCAAAATGTATATTTTAAATATTACATAATATAATATGGTATCTACTGTATAATATTAGTTCACAAAGTCAAATTGTTTTTCGAACTTAAAAAGATTTCTATTTTTGGTACTCTTAATTCATTAGTTAAAAGAGTTTTATGAAAAATACTACTAAATAAATTGAGTTAAAACATTCTTAAAGGTGTAATAAAATCTCTTAAATGACACTTGGACGCGTAAATGAGAGGAGTAAAAGAGTAAGTCTGCAGCTAAATTATTATAACAGAAAAAAAACGAGAAGTGGTATGATGAGAAATTCCTTCAGTTGGTCAGCATCTGTGATATAAAAAAACAGACCGAATTTTTTGCGTCCTATAAAATTTAGTTTTCTTATGACGTAGGTTACTACAAATACTTATAGTATATTACTTATGAGATAATGTAAAATAATTGTGAAAACTAGAAGTAGTATCCTAAATTACTTGAATTATTTTGGAAGTACAGAAAAATGTAAATTGCATGAAATAATTTGTACACAAACGCAAACGCGTGGGGTGTAGTAGTGTGAAGTGGTAATGAAGAATCTACTTTAATTAAATAATATAATATCGTTGAATTCGCCGTCGGGAAGATTCGAACCTCGGATATTCACATTGCTAATCATGTACTATCGCAATTGCGCCACTGAGCTGACATACAAGGTAATGCTTTAAATTGTCAAATCTGCTACATAATAACCATAGAAACACTACTTTATTTATATTTAACCTCCAAATTCTAATGCGTGCAATAGTCATAATAACCATAGAAACACTACTTTATTTATATATTTTTTTTATTTCATATAAAAAATTGGTTTTTATTCGAAGTTGTGTCGTTTCTTCACGGAATTATCATCCAACAGCAACGCGGGTTCCGACAATATTCAAAGATTCATCTCGTACAGGTTTTAGCTGCGTAGATGACACTCGCTCCGCTGCGCTACGCTCGTGAAATCTCCTTGCTAAAACCTATATTCGCTTGTAACATTCCAGAATATCACCAGGCCGTTTGACAACGACCATCCTGATTTAACATGCCTTTTGGTCATTTATTTGAATTTTGTATTTTGATTTGTTTATTTTCGTCGAAAGACCAATTTTTAGTTTTCCAATTATGTAAATAAAAATTAATTTTAAGTGTGAAAAGATACATAGTGCCATCAATTAGTTAAATTAAATTATCCAGAAATTTTCGGCGAATAAACGCCAGTAGATAGACAACCATTTACACGGGTTCTGCTTTCAACGCAATATCAAAAGAGACTCGCGAGATGTTTCTACGCGAAATCAAGGTTGGCTTACGAGGATTGGTCAGATACGCACGCATTTTTACGAGCTCCAAGTTATTATAAATTTTTTGAGTATTTAGTTAGAAATACGAACCAATATTATTCTACAAACGTTAAAACCATTATCAGTGAAAATTTCTACCAGTTATTTTGTAACGGCGATTTTTTTATCGACCAATAAAATCGATTTGAAAAATCGCATTTTTGGTGATTTCGACTCCATCTTTTCGTTAGGCGCAGTAGAGACGAGTTTAAGTACTCTTCGCGCAGGCATTTTTAATACCCACACCATTCCAACTAATCAACCGGAGAACAACAACATCGACGCTAAGAACTGGTTGCAAACATATTTTATTATTTTTTATTTTCAAATTCAGATTAGAACTTTTTAAGTTCGGTAGTTTTGAGTTAACCATTTGTTTTCAATTAGTATATGTGTTTGGAATTTCTTTTAGAATCTTATCAGGATAAAAAGCAAATAAAGGAGGAATCAACAAGCTTGTCGGATTACCACCCACGTATGCCTTTTTTTAAACGTCAACAAAAAAAACAGTGAGTAAAAGAATTGCTCACTATATTAAATTGAATTGCTTTGGGTTAACACCAGTTTCAAGTAATTTGCTAACACCTCTTGCTATCGCTTTTGTGCCTTATTGTAGTTTTGGTGATCGGTAGCATTGTTAATAATAAATTTATTATTTGTTTGTCAGTTCGAAGCAAGACATTCTTCAACAACTCCGTTGAAACGAATAAAGATCTTTTCACACAGATTATTGTTATTTGTAAATATTTTATGTAAAATAAATAGATTTAGTAATACTTCAATTGTTTATAAAGAGATTTCGTTCTGTTATTTTTGTTCACCCACGTTTTTTATTTTTATGCTTTTTTTATGAATGGTCAATAAATTATTAAGCATCGGTATTTTTTTTATTGAGCCATTCTGGCGTCCAAGGCAGTTAGTACTGCAAAGAAACAAAACGAACCCCGAGAATTCGAATAACAACAGAATTACCTTCGCTCTCCGACAAGGAACAAAAAACCGTGAGCTAGCCGACCTGTTTAAGATCTACGGTCAAATAAGCGGCACTGCTAACATCCAAGTAACGAAGTGGTTACGGAGACGATCTCAAAGAGAAGGTGTTACACGCTGAATCTTTGAATATTGTCGGAACCCTTGTGCTGTTACATACGATAATATATAAAATACTTGTGAAATATTTGAAGTATTTTTTAAGTATAGGGCTCGCCACATAGCCTGTGCTGTGCTATGCTATGCTCTGTGTTATGTCAACACAAACGTTGAACAATGGCATGGTCCATTTTGCGCATGACCATGCCATTGTTCAACGTTTGTGTTGACATAACACAGAGCATAGCATAGCACAGCACAGGCTATGTGGCGAACCCTTATCATCTCATTTAATATACAGCGAAATACAGTAGAACCTTGATTATCCGGGTGCGGTTTACCCGTGCGGCGGATTATCCGTGAGGTATTTGCCATTAAGCCGATAATTAAGGGTTATAAAAAATCATATCTATGTATATGTTAACTGCTGTTGCCGGAATTATTATTTATTGCAATGTTGATCATCTGAGAAATGTGAAGAAATTAAATCCAAAGCAGAAAATGACTCCGACTGCTTCAAAAACTACAGATAACTTAAAAGAAACTTAATATGTAAATACAATTTAAATTTATTATTTCAATGAAACATTTTTGAATTAAATCTGTCTATTTGCGATTATCGCCCTATCCGTGAAAGTCGTGGTTCCAAGGAACCAATTGAGGTTCTATCTCTTATTATAAAAGGCCAAGTCTTTCTTTCTGTCTGTCCCACGGAAATACCCGAAGCAAACCGAACCGAACCGAACGCACAACGTATCATCGGATCAACGTATCATCGGATCAACGTATCATCGTATCAACGTATCATCGTATCAACGTATCATCGGATCAACGTATCATCGTATCATTTTGTCTATATAGGACAGCTATTTCCAAAAAAGCATTATGTGAACTTCCATAATGGATAATGAAAATTTTGAAAATCCTGCTGCAAAGCGACGGCGATTGAATCGTGAGAGAAAAGCACGTACAAGAGCTAATAACACAGAAGAACAGCTTCAATCACAGCGACAAGCTGACGCTCGGTCTCATGCGATACGTCGACAACGTGAAACTTTGGAACAAACTCAAGCGCGGCAAGCTGCTGACGCTCGGTCCCATGCGATACGTCAACAACGTGAAACTTTAGAAGAACTTTAAAAATCGATACCAAAGTCAAGCAATTCAACTCCAAATAAGAGCATTGAGATTTGATGAATCTCACGTTACTCGACACGATTGTGGAGAAATGAATTCCATCTGTCAGTTCTGCGGCTCCAAGAATTTCGCCAAGGAGCGTCCAGTTGATAAACAATTTAACAACTGCTGTCATAAAGGAAAAGTGAAGATTCCGCAACCGCTCGATCAACATGGGAATCTATTGTTATATCCCGAATTTCTTCGCTCTATGCTTTCAGATTCAGATAATCCTTACTACAAGAACTTTCGTCAGCACATCCGCTCTTACAATTCCTCGGTTTCTTTCGCTTCAATGGGAGCAGAGATTGTTTCAATGCCGGGCAACGGACCATACGTTTTCAAAATTCATGGACAGACGTACCACAGAACCACAAACCTGTATCCACCTGAAGGACAAACAAGAAAGTTTGCACAACTGTATGTAATGGACACGACAGAAGCGGTCAATGAACGAGTAAATCTGCCTGAGAATAGAGGTTGTCTACCTGAAGTGATTGAGAAAATCGATCGTTTCTTCCGCGTCAACAATCGTATCGCAGCTTCATATTGCCTGATGAAAGAAATTGAGCAACAAGAGCGTGTACGAGCCGAAGAAGAAGGACAACCAGTTCCGGTCGTCAATATGGTGATGCGGCGCTATCGGCAGTCTGATCAATGACGTTACAATGCTCCAACGTCCAATGAAATTGCAATGGTGTTCGTAAATTATGACGGCGAACCTCCATTTGAACGTGATATCCGTATCTATCCTCGAAATCCCGTCGACAATGCACAACAATTCATTCGTATCAATATTCTCAGTCCAAATCTTGACCCTATGACTTATGGCATTCTTTATCCGTTTGGCGAACCGGGGTGGCAACCCAATTGGAGTTGCGAAGGATATCGGCAATCCCGTAATAAAATCAGCATGTCACAATTTAAAGTTGCGCAAACAGCAATTAGAAACGATTTCAATCCGATCATGAGTGCGGGAAAACTTACGCAACAGTGGATTGTCGACTCATATTTGCAAGTGGAAGCCAATAATTTGAACTACATACGATATCAACAAAGTAAATTGCGTACTGAATTGTATCAAGGTCTATCCGATCATATTCAAAACTAGATGATACCCCCGTCCGAGGACGGGCAGCTAGAAGGACGGGCAGGCAGCCAAGGTCATATGGCTTTTGGATTGCACTGAAAGCTTTCCTTAATCTTCATTCAACTTAAGTTACCTTGGGTAGCTGCCCGTCCTTCTAGCTGCCCGTCCTCGGACGGGGTATCATCTAGTTGTATATATTATACGAGAAATTACAGCAAATCTAAATTTATTATTGCTATTTTTTATTTCTTCAACTTAATTCTTGTAATGGATAATATAAATATTAACTAATAATTTATACCACATTTACAATATTGCAATTCAAAAATTGCAAATTTTACAGACCAGACGCAGTAAATAAATTTATATTTACTGCTAAATTGACCAACAAGAAGAATAACACTATGTTAGAAGTTCCGAAGAAGATGAGGAGACATTGTCTTCATAATGTGATCGCTTGTATTAGATTTCCTGTGGGTGTTGCATATCGTATATTCAATATAAAATGTGGGCCCATAACTCGTGCGAACACATAACAAATCGAAATCAATCTGTATACTTTGGCAGTCATAATCTTTAAAAGAAAAAGAGTACCCCATCCGCAGCGTAATATGACGCAGAACGGAATAAAACATATAATTTTATATTTTATATTATAAACAAGTAAAATTTTTAAGTTTTATTACTTTTATAATATCTACATAATTGTATTAGAAATTTTTTTAATTAATTGATTTACTTCCTGTTCAAATTCACACCCTCAAATGGTCATCGATAGTGACGTGCATCATTGTTAGATAGTTATCAGAAGGACAACCACGGAAAAAAGAAAATTTAGAAGAACCTGGCAGAACACTAAATATCTCGAGGATAAAATAGATTAAATCGGGTATCAAGGGCGTTGAAGAATATGATAAAACAAAGTAAAAACCGAGCAATGACGGAACACCTGGACAAGTCTTACACTTACGGACGCCACAGATTACTCGTTTTGGAAGGTAACAAAAAACGAAAACGAATATTTGTACCTGTTCGCAAAAGAGCTGCTACTTTTGCAGAGCACCTAGCGAAAGTGTATCAACTATCGTCCGCGGAAGGCTTGGAAATAGAAGAAGAAAAAATTACGTAACTAATAGAAACGCCATACCAACTCAAAAAAACAAAGGTAACTTCCTTAATACAGAACAGCTATCCAAAAAAACAACCAAGCTACGACCTCATCACAAGCAAAATCCTTCAGTAGCTTCCTAAAAGAGAAGTGCGTATGATAACATAACTCTTTAACACAGTGCTCCGTCTGAAAAATTTAGCCCCCTCAATAGAAGGTAGCTCAGATAATGCTAATTCATAAGGTAAGGAAACCACCAGAAGAGACAAAATTATCGTCTCATTAGCCTACTGACACTCCTTCCAAAAGTATTGACAAATTGTTACTGCAAAGATTACATGCGTATTTACTAAGAGAAAAAAGTAATTCCAAGACATCAGTTTGGCTTCAGAAAACAGCATGCTACCATCGAGCAGGTGCACCAAATTGTAAACATCACAAATAAAAATTTCAAAGAGAAAAGATTTTGCAGTATTGCCTTTTTGAATATTGCACAGGTATTTGATAAGGTACGCCACCTCAGATTGTTTTATACAATAAGATTGGAACTGACAAATTCTATTATACTATTCAATCTTGAAATCGTACCTCTGGACCAAATGTGTCAAGTAAAGTTTCAGGACGAACTTTCTACGTACTACTTCCACACTTCCGTTCATCGTACTTGGACGTACTTCCAACATCGAAATACTCCAGAGATTTTGTAAATCTCTTTCTCAAATTACGTCTCAAACGACGTAATTCACAACGACCTGAAAGTTGGCAGTGTTAAAAGTGCAATCGCAAATTCAGTGAAGTGTTTATCCAAATAGTTTAGCAGTGAGTTTGCTTGATGTTGGTAGCCATACGCAAAGACTAAAACGTATTCAACCATTAGATTTAACCAAAAGTTTCAACACTAATGAGCAAATAGGAATAGACAATAATTATTAGTTCTAATATTGTATTTCACAAAATCAATGTAATGTTAACACATAATATTATTGGTGTTTAGTAAGGGTGAGGTGCCACTTGGTGCTTCCTTAACATGATACTTTTTGAAAAATCATTTATTGAATGTTATAGTTTTTGTAACAGAGATTGTGAATAATAAACGGAGTTAAAAACACCTTCAAAAGTTATCTAAAATATTCGTTATATCATTCCACCTTGGTGTATCCTACCTATATGTATAGTGTATTTCAAATTAATTGGAATTAAAAAAAGTCTAGCATCAAATTACGTTGTTATAAAAACATACAAACTTACTGTACACCTGGTACACGCGTCCACGTGGAGTCGCAAAGAGAATTTTCGTAATAGAAATATTATCCAATAATAAGTCCTTATTATAAATATTAACCAATTAGAACTACACTACTCCACGTGGAGTATGAAATGCGGGCTTTCGTTGGCGCGATAATCTTATCTCTTATATTGTTTTTCCTTGCATAGTTTGTATGTTTTTATAACAACGTAATTTGATGCTAGACTTTTTTTAATTCCAATTAATTTGAAATACACTATACATTATACTAGTAAATCCATTTTTGTTTATTTCGCATGTTTGTACATATTTTCTGTGTGTTGAAATTTTCACGAGTAAAATTTACAGGATTTTATTACAGCCAAGATTTTATTATTGCGTTTATTATGGTCTTGTCCGTTGAAGCCTTGTTAAAATATGTACGAAAATTTCATTTAACATTTGTTTAACCTGTTGAATTATTAAGTAAACCGACTGCAAATGATCAATTATATAAGGTACCTATTAATTATTATTTATGCAAGTTCTTTTATTATTCGTGTATATTTTTGCTATGTGCACTAAAAAATACACTTAAAAATAGTTTTATAATATCTATTTATTAACTAAATATTAAAATTTTATAGTAAATGTAAGTAATAAAAACAATTCTAGTAAAATTGCAAATCAGAAATATTTCGGAATTTTTCTAAGTAATATTTTGCCTCCTTCGGAGAGAATCCTTTTGCAGTATATTCATAATATTTCAGCCATTCGGAGGTTTATTAATTTTTAAAACTTTTTAACAGTAAATATTTTGTTTACTAACTTCTAAACTGGAACTTTGCTTGGTTTAGTTTTATCATTTATTTTCCAATTTCAGTGGGGGAGAGACTTATTTTACATACTACCAACTTTGCAATATTTTGATGAATTAATTATTACTAGTTAACTAAATGACCTAAAAAAAAATTGAAACGGAAATCTAAAAGGAACTTAGAAATTAAAAATAAAAATTAATACCACCTTCGCTTTACATTTTAAAGTTGGCACCTTACCTTCACCAGGGAGACGTCACATATAGGCCAGTTAAGATAACAACCACTGCCATACCATCTTGTAAAACCTTCACTTTCGCATAGCCAAAATAAATAGTTTGTTTACATCACAGTTTTTGAAATGTTCTATATTTCGAACAAGAACTAAGCTTACACAAAAATTATCAGCTAACGGCAACGAATATACACATTAACAAAAAGAGAGATGAAAATACCCGAAAAATTAAATAGGCACCTTTAATATGTACTATGTATTTATAAATATATATAGATATGCTAAAATATGCATAATTCAATAAAATATTCACAACCAGAATGATATCAGTTAATTTAAAATAATCGAAAGCGCCCAACTTCTAAAACTGAATGCGAAATTATCAAACAAAGTAAAATATGCAAATTAATATTTGGATAAATCCGTCCTCTACTTATGAGGCATTAACTGTATTTGATTAACTGTATGTATGTATATTGAAGTGTCGTTAACTAAATTACACTTTATTTTGCCTGTCCAGGATTTCCTCAAAGCAAGGTAAATGAAGACAATATTGCAATTTGTTTACAATTTAAATCAGACAAGTCATGTATTATGCTACATAATTATATTATGCAAGGTGTATAATATTATAATAATGCAATAAAAAATTGCTGTAAAGAAGTGCGAAGTTTAGTATGAGCTGTATATTACAGCTTTTAAGTCCAATATATAGGGTGACCTAAGCATTTGTTAATTTTTATTTAAAGCATTAACCGTACGAAGGATTTTGGATTCAACAAGTTCAATAACATTTTACAAAAGTTATCAAAACTATGCTTAATTATGTGTACAGATACTGTACAAAGATTAAAAAATGCTGATATTGCGAAATGGTTTTTTAAAAGCGCTCCTTATAACGCTATATTTGAATAAATATGTAAAATTATGAATAATTATTTCACACGTACATAATATAGGAAATATATAGTAAGGTATATCGAGGTATCGTTGATAATATATACCCAAATTTTTATATTTAAAGTTTGCCATTTCATAAAGTAGAGTGTATCATTTCCAATATCAGGTATTTGTAAGTTCTGAGTACATTATTATTGATAGGGGAGTACACTCGTGTATACCAAATGGAATTTTATTAACTCAAACTGTTTTCATGTTAAAGCAAACGCAAAAGTACAAAAAAGTTTACAATTTGCAAATGTTATATATTATAAAAACGTCTTATCCATGCGATATGAAACGTGTAACATAATTAAGTAAATATATATAATGCAAATTCAATATGGAAATCAAAAATGTGAAAATAGGTGTAGGGTAGTCTATGAGGTATAAAATAAGAAAGCCATGGCTATTTTACCACGATTTCATGCTACGGTTGACGAAAATATTATTTTCTCCAAACGAAGAAAAATTCAAAATAGTGTACAAAAATTGAAGTGAAATTGATAATATTTAAGTTTAAAGCAAGTACTTTTTGACCTCTTTTGAAGTACCTAATTTTCCTACTATGGATAGGAAAGTACCTAGTTTCCATGCCGCCACATGGTGCTTTTTATGTTAGAATGCGAAGAAGAGGAAACAGCTACTATCGCGACTTAAATCAGTGTCAAGAAGTTTTTTTATCATTTTCAAAGTTTTGAGGAAAAATAGCATGCATCATTCAAATTGAATAGTAGATTTTTTGGCGAACAAATTTAGCATGCGTAAAGTGTGGAGCGTAGCGTAAAAAAAGCTTCACTTTCAATCGTTATAAAGCAATCTATAATCTATAGGCAGTCATAGCTTTGGCTTTGGCTCGGATTGAATCCTGGAAGGGTAAAAACTTTATTCTGACCGTCTCTACTCGGAAGGCAATGGCAAACCACCGAGGTAATCTTCCATGAAAATCCATCTCGAAAAGAACTGTATTACACTTCCCGTGGTTCGGAGCCCACGTTAAAGAAATAGGTCCTATATTTATGTAAAAACACTTCAAACGCATATCAGATGCATAGATGAACGCAAGGGAAGAAAATGGTCCTTTTAAGTATGTGTTTAAAAATATGTTAACTACGTATTTTTTTCCATTTTGCAGTGATATCTATTAAAAAATTAGGTATTAGTACTTTCTTTGAGTTCTTTCTGTTCTCAAGACCCCTACTTTCGGACCAAACCTATAAAAACGAATTTTTTTGATTATTTCCTTCATTATAATATACGCCAATCAGAACGCGAAACATCTAGGCAACCATTTTATTATAGTAAATATTTACGTTGCTATGGAAAATATTCAGCGGGTAAATTTATGTCAAAAAATGATCACTTCCTAAAATTTTTTCGAACATTATCAACGTGCTTAGACAAACAAACAAAAAATTACAAAATTAAATGCACAATGTCACGTTTTGCAGATAATTCTCTGCAACATATTGAATCTGCAATAAATAAAAGTATTCCCACAAATACCAAAAAGATCAAAGCATCGGTATGGTATCAATTTAAAGAGTTTTGTGAGTTAAGAAAATACCAATTACTTGAAGAAACCACCGCAGAAGAACTTGCCGAAATTTTAGCTGATTGGGGTTATAACATGAGGAAAGTAAATGGAGAAAACTACAAAGAAGGTGTAATAAAAACAATGTGGAATATTACGGCCAAAAAATTGTAATTTTTTCATTAATTGCAGCAATGTAAATTGTAATAAATAATTCAATCGTTCCAAGATACATTTATTCAAGAAATAATCATGCCGAATATCCCACGTGCTTAAAAATAGCCTGAATAAATTTTGACGTTTTTTGAAACAAAGTTTTGCTCTGAAGAAATATTTCTCGTAAATTTTCCACCCAAAATCCCTCGTGCTACGCACTCGTGATTTTGTTACGTGGCAAATTTACTCGACATATTGCTTAGCAAAACTTTGTTTAAAAACGTCAAAATTTAATCGGCTATTTTTATGCACTTGGGATATTACTGTTGATTATTTTACTGCCTGATATAAAAGTATATGTTGAACTGCATTTCAAGAGGGTCAATAATTTTTACATATTTTGGACAAAAATTTTAATAAAACCAAGTCAATTTTAAAATAAAAATTTAAACATACACAATTTCGTTGTATTTTGAAATAAATTTTAATGCTCATTGCAGTAATACAAAACTTTTCCAATATCCAAATTCATGATTAGCCAAGATTGTAATGGCGAAAATACTGTAAATGGTCTCGATTTTGTATTTTTCTTTATTTATGTGAAATTTGATAAATGTGCACAAAAATTTTATGAATTGGTATCATCAAGTGTGACAGTTTTAATAAATTATGGTGAACTGAGTGGTTTTCTGAGTTTGGACGTCAAGAAGGAGACTAAAAAATTATGGGAAGAAAGAAAAAGTGAACGTTTGACCATCGTAGAGTGTGGGTCAAATTTTAGAGTGGACATTCAACCACGAAAGTGAGTGGGTCAAATTTTGAATCACCAAAGGGTGAATAATGTAGTAAGAGGTCAAAATGAATTTAATATTTCAGTGTAATTATCGAGCATGAAAATCAATTAAAATTGGAGCACGTGCGGAATATTTGGAATTTCACAAAAGTTTGGAAAACAAGAAAAATAACACGGAAAACAAGGAAATTACGCAAGGTTGTATTGAGCTGGTGAATTGGAATTGAAATATGGAATTAGATTATATTGTGGATGATTCAAGAATTAAGAAAATTGGACTTTAAAATTGGACGCCCCAAGGAAAATTATAAGGTAGAACATTTGAAATTATTTATAGTGGAATTTCGATATTGTGATAAACTTTTTAGATTTAGAAAACATTTGAAAAAAATACCATATCGTTTTATCATAAAATAATATATATTTCAGTTATCAATTTCAAACATTTGGAATTTTATTTTAAAATTAAGAGCAATTTCACAATACAACGAAAACAAAAAAATATTTTGGGGATTAAAAATTTAGGAATTGCTTTTGTTAATAAACAAAATTGTCGTTTTTGGTGTGTAAATAATCCACAACAGATTCATGAGAAGCCTTTGCATCCACAAAAAGTTACTGTTTGGTGTGGTTCATGACATGGTGGCATCATCGGACCTTATTTTTTTGAAAATGCAAATGGAGATGCAGTAACAGTGAATGGTAAGCGTTATCGATCAATGTTAACAGATTTTTTGTGGCCAAAATTGGATGAAAATGATTTGCAAGATATATTTTTCGAACAAGATGGTGCAACATCACATTTTGCCAATACCACTATGGAATTATTGGGAGAAAAGTTTGGTGAGTCTGTAATCTCCAGAAATGTAACAGTTAATTGACCTCCGAGAAGTTGTGATTCAACACCTTTGGATTTCTTTTTGTGGGGATATTTGAAGTCGTTGGTCTATGCCAACAAACCTCGAACTACAGACGCTTTGAAATTGAACATCGAACGCTGAATTAATTAAATAACTGATTTATTCCAAAAAGTTACCTAAATTGGGTTCATTGAATTGGATCCTGTAAACGAAGCCAAGGTCGACATTTGAATGATGTGTTATTCAAAACATAATTGTCATAAGTTGCACTTTAAAATAAAAACAAGTTTTGCTTTTATCTCAAATATTTTGTATTTTATTTCATTTCAAAAACATATCGTGCGTATTTGGAAACCCTTTACTTAAATTGAAACAATTTCGAGGAATTTATAATGAAATAAATTGAAGTAATTTCGTTAAGTGATTCAAAGTAAACATTAAAATGTATCACCTCCAAGGATTTCTTTATCAAACTCGGTCACCTCTTATGATAGAGTTCTCCTTATCAGTATTAGGTGTAAAGTCTCATTCACAACATTTGAATAAGTAGAAAATAACAATTTCACTGAACTCCTTCAATTAACAGCATATTATGTCAACTTCCTAAATTCATTGAAGGTTTTAAATGAAAATGTTAAATTCGACTAATTTTGGGTTGTAAATAAGGCTTAAACGTACTTTAAATCTATTACAAAAATTAAGCAAAAAATGAAACAATCAAACTTCGAAATAACACGTTAACAATATATTACAAGTTATACAAATTGTAAACACAATACAAAATTATACTTATTTAACTTTATATTAAATTATTTAAAGCGCATTTAATATGAATTTGCGCCCAAAAAAATTATTTTATTTTTTAATTCATTGTACGTGCAGAGAATATATTAAAAATGCAAAATTTGAGCTGGAGTTATCTCAATTGAACTAATTAAAGAGAAATGTGACTGAAGCATTTGTCTTAAAATGCTGAAATGGAATATTTCCATATTATACTATTATGTCATACGACAAAAAGTAAAATTTAATTTCAGCAACTGAAAAAGATGTTTTCGATTGTAACTTTATGATCTACACTGAACCTCAATCCTTAAGTATAAAATGTATGTCAAGACATTGTACTCTAACAAAAATTTCAATAAGACAATGGAACCCTCGAGTTCGGAATCTTTAATCAATATCCTCGAAAACTGCGACTTCCCTGTACATCTTAGGATTCAAACTATATGAAACCGAACTTCTATCATGCATAAACAAGTTCAAAATAATAACATAAAGGTAAATAATTTTATCAATAAATCGTAGTAGTATTTCACCTTTCTTCACATCCTGTAAAGTAACTTTTAAGTTCCACAATTACTGAAACTGTCATTTGAAAATTAATTTATTAAATGGTTTTTCTCTTCTTTACGATTTTGCCGCTATAGAAAATATTTACAAATAATTCATTATTGATCTGTAAATTTTATTGATAGATATCATAAATTTTCGTGCTTTTATATTATTTGAATGTCTACTTTTTTCAGCATCTACACGGTGTTTAACAAATGATGCGTTAAAATTTAGTGTTCTGTAAGAAAAATTACAATAACATTATTATTGTAACTGTTTATAACATATGGGGTTGCTTGGATTTTTTTTATAGTCCACTGGCTCAGCGGTACTAATTTTTTATTAAGATTCAACACCAAAACAAATCTCGGTAATATAATTTCGATGGCCCATTCAAGAACTACCCGGAGCGACCGGGACCGACTAACCTCATTAATTTAGAGGTTTGAAATTCAGTACAAAGGTATTTTATATTATTTTCTTCAAATAAATTGTTCTCGGAACAATTATATCCCCAAACTAACAACATACTAGGTAAGTAATTGGTAAGAACGTTATGGCTAAAAATGAAATGTAATTGAGCTTATATTTTATAGTATATCATACACCCACCGTCGGGTTTAAACAATAAATATAAAATTTTATAATTCATTTAATTTGAAATATAATTTATATTTTTAAATTCGTCATAAATATTATATAACATATTCTACTTCTGTATAACTTCAGTAAATAAAGCAAAGATCGAACACAATGGCTTCTCTAGAAAGTATTGACTTTATTTTTCTTTATTTCCAACCTGTCTATATAGAGTTAAGATTAGTTTTGCTTCTGAAAACACATTTAAGAAATCGATAGATTTCTGATTTAGAAATCAGTTCTTCAAGTTTTTTGTTATTGTGCATTCTTTCTGCAAACAAATACTTTTAATAAGTTTTAGTTCGTTGGTGACAAAGTTGACAAAATAAGCCATCACATTTTTTATCTTATATTTGTACACAATAATAAAAACTGCCAAGCCGTTTCTAACCAAATTTTTTCCAAGTTATTAAGCATATTATAATTTAATTAGCTCCGTTATGGTTACAAGCAAACAGATATTGAGTATTTTATTATGATTAGATCGTATATGAGTGTCTCCTGGTGTATTGATCGACCCCTAGAGGCGGCAAGCTTCTTTTGTCGGCGACACCTTCTGTTATACACAGATATTATCGTGTATCTCTGCATCAAAAGGTACTTATTTGCCTTAGGTGTTACACTAACTCGATTAATGTATCGTCGTTTTACAGTCAGATTATATTACGGACTAACTCAATTTCATAGGTAAATCACGGTATATTAGATTTTACCATGCTGAAAAATATTTGTAACATCAGAAGAATAATAAATCTAGAAAAATGAATAGGGATATATTTTGTTTTTATTAATTTTATAAGTTAATTAAATCAGTGCGAGGTAGTTGCTAAAATCTGGCGTAAAGGATTATTCTTACATAACTTCAAATTGTAAAAATACGTTCGTTAGTTTTATTGCGCACCACCCTGTACCTATGCTCTGAACGCAGCCCAACGTTGATACTTTTGAAGCAAAGCAAAAATTTCTACCACTTCCTGTAGTAAATTCATAGAGCAGTCATATTTTTATTTGCTTTTAGTTATATTATATTATGTATGTTGAAAAGCTGCTTGGTTTATTTATTTGTTTAAAAATTAAGTTAGTTAGTTTTATTCCTCAATTTTCCGCCATTTTGGGTCACCGATCCTCAGTTCGACATTTTTACCATTTATCCCTAAATTTTGTTAACGTTTAACCTATTTTAATACCTGCATTGATTGTATACATTGATTGTATGATCATTTCAATGATAAATTTAGAAATCATTTAAAGCTTATTTTTATCAGACGTTCAGGTTTGCAAGTACTAGGTGATTTCCGAGTTGTTGCATAACCAATTTTGTATTTGTTGCTCTCGCTTACATCCCAACGCTTTTAGGAAATATTCATTACCAAGTCCAAGAGATTTCCCGTTAATTATTGGAGAGTTGTGAATTGAAGCTACTTAGTTAACATGTAGTAGGGTAAGTTCCATGTATATTTTGCTGCACGTTTTATGATTTCCTCAATATCTTCACCCCCCTCCCATTATCATCAATTATCAAATTCACAGTTTTAACTATCTACAGACTCTACGTTTATGTATGTACATAATAGGACCTACAGCTTTATGTAAACCCCAAAGCGTGTCACAAATAATTCGGAAATAGCTGATATTGAAACTCAGACCAGCCAGGTCCCCAGTTCAACTCCTTTGTCATCACACGAAACTATGTATAGTTACGATCATTTACGGATGAACTACTTTATATTTTGAGATAACCAATGAGGACTAGGACTCTAGCACATAATAGAACTTACAGCTTAACAGGGAATTTATCCACGGTACAAATTGATCCTCGGCGACGTACCAGTGGGCAAGTGGTCAGCTGGGCGACAGTCAACTCGACAACATTACCGCAAACTGCACTTAAAATATTTAAATAGAATGAATAGTATAAAAAAACTATTAGTGGGATTTTGGACTTTTTTAGGGATATCAAAACTATTCTATCATTCGTCTTTTTTTTATTCATCGACGTCTTGAGATATATTCTTCTCTTGCTCAAGACTTGCAACTTTTTACACTGACGGCAACACCGTCATGTGACTTGCTGGTAAATCGCTTCAGGGTTTACTGTATCTTTTTGTTTTCGGCCCAGGAAGTAATTTATTAAAATTTACATTGCTTCCAAAGTCAGTTTCTCAAGCACCCGATGAGAGGGACAACGTCCCATTTAAACAGGTAGTTTTTTGATAACAACTTTGGCATCCTGGAAACACTACGTACACTTCAAAACTTTGCGAATTATAAACTATATTGTACGGCATGTTGTAAAGTACGTGTGCTATTTATAATAATCTTTCGGCAGCAATAATAGAGACAATCGTAGGAACCATAGTTTCGAGAAATTGCAAAGTGTGCTGAACGAGAGATAATTTCCTCAGAGCAATAAATAATGCATCTGACGATATTATAATAGCGAAAGCGATTATTGAATTAAAAATAAATTAACATATAAAGAAAAAACGTTATATTATAAAATATATTATTATTAGATAAAGAAAATACAAAAATACCTAATTCGTGAGTGAAAAGAGATTATTATAATAGAATACACGGATGGGTATCGTGACTATTATTCAAACTACAATATTGACATTAAATTGCAATAATTGTGATTTTAATTAATTTAATATAAAAATGATTGAATTTTGTAATTTCTTGTAATATCTAATTTATGAAGTAAACCATTAAATTACAAAAAAAATTGTTCCTGCGATTCTGCGCTACTTCTTAATATCATTGGTAGATTAACAGCTGAGTGAAATAGCACAATTCAGAACTGAAAACGTTTTTCTTAGGCCCAGTTGTTCAGTATTAGGTTAACTTTTAACCTGAATTATTTTCCATGGAAACAATTCTTGAAACAATCATTTCTATGGAAAATAACCCAGGTTAAAAAATAACCCGAAACTGAACAACTGGGCCTTAGTCATCTTAAAAACTCAACAAATACTTTTGAAATGCATAGATATCTTTTGTGTCTTATTCTCTAACCCGAATGTTGTATTTATAAAATCTTGTCCATCACGCCTGCATTTGAGGCTTCTCTCCCATTGAGGGGGGGGGGTGAGATTAAGTTCATACTACGCTGTGTCACTAATTTAATAATTCGACGCATCCCTAATTTAGTAATGGGTGTGTTTGGGTTAGCTGTTATGTTGTAGATAGCTCTGTACTCGATTAAGATTTGTAACAATACTAGAATAATTTATCGTGTTCTAAAGAAAAAATATCGAAAAATAATATTTCGTATTTTCATAACTTGGAAAACCAATAACATTCTTTGGTGAAAATTTAGTGATCAAATTTAATAAATAGTATTTCCTCTTTCTAACAATATAAAATAAGAATATAATATTTTATCAATTTTTGTGTTACGAAGCTATTTATAACGACATTTATATTTTCTAAAGATATTTAACGATATATTTCATAAACAATTCGCGGGAAAATTTTATACTGAATTATATTTCTACCCCAGCGACATCCATGAACGAATAGTAATAGTTAAATATTTCGTGTCCGAGAATGTACACAAACTTTAGATTCCATTGAATGAATTTTTAAAATTATGAACAGTTATAGAAATTTAATATCTTCACTTGTATCAGACAACAGATTATCCTAACCTAAGCAATCTGAAAAGTATGTACATATATGGCGCTATAAATTTACTCTTATCAATTTTAGCAATTGATAACTTTTACCTTCCAGTTTTGTTAAATTAATAGATGAAAGGTTCAATTAAAGTAAAGTTACCTTGGTAACCAAAACTCCTTCAAAAATTATAAATGCAAAAAGGTTAAAAACCTTTGGTTTTTATAGTTCCTACAGTTACTCGAAAAAGTCCTCGGACATCTAATAAAATTTGCATTAACTTTAATGTAATTCGATTTTTTGAAGAAATTTGGGAAGAAAAAAGCGGTTTCAACTTCCCCTTTTAATCAAGTATTCCTTAAGGTCACCGATAAACACAAAAAAGTACTTCAATATACATCTTTGCCAAATTTTAGCTTGGCCGGACCTTCTGTAAGCTCAAACCAAAATTTCGGTCTCGTTACTTGGAAGATACTATAACTTGGGCAAATTTTGACAAAATCTATTTTTCTCTTCATTTTCCAACCTTGGCCACAATTTCAATTAATTTATTATTAAAAGCATTTCCCGTGCCCGAAAACATTTCTCTCCCTGCAACGAATCAATATTGTGCCATTTTAAGGGTGGGTCGTGTTTTCGGCCAATAATTTAAGTATTACTGTGCCATGGAAAAATATACAAAAAAACCATTTTATAGAGAATTTTGTGCTCTTCAATTATGGTCTGATCATAATTTATCATACAAGCATAAATAAGCGAGTTATTGGCAAAAACTCGCGTTGGGGAGCTAAAACCCCGGGAGCTAAAACCCGCGTACATGATATCGAGGTCGACTTTTTACATATTGTTTACAACGATGTCATAAAGATGTGTACCAAAATTCAGCTAGGTGGGAATTTTTCCGAGCTGAACCCCTTTTTTCGTCTAATTTGACTGGACTATTTAGGGAAATTGAAAAAATTAATATTTTGTGGGTATCCTTTTTGTTTTATAACGTCTCTACATACAAATTATTTTTTTTTATAGTTTTCGTTTATAAGAGCCCATTCCTCTTGTAAACGTCGAATCAATTCTTGTTTGTTATTTATAGGGGTGGTTCGTATCCTACATTCTAATTTATCCCATAGATTTTCTATAGGATTAAGATCGGGTGACTGCGGGGGATTTATGTTTCGGATCGTTATCTTCGTAATATTTAAAAGTGTTTTGAATTCCCATTTGGGCCGCACTTGGTAACAAATTGTCTTCAAGTAGTTGCAAATATTTAAAACGGTTTAAAACAACTAATTTTTCCATCCCCTGATTAGAAATACAACCCCAAACAAGGACATTTCCAAGTCCATGCTTAATCGTACCGCGTAAATTATTAGGATTAAGCTCTTTATTGGCTTTACACCACACCATGGTTCGACCTTAGAACCGTAGATGTTATATTTGCTCTCGACTGGAAATATAACATTGTTCCACCACGCTCCGTCTTTTTATATGTACTCTTTGACGTAAATAAGACGTTTCTTCCTATTAGCTTCACTTAGAAATGGTCTTTTTCTAGCCACCCGAACATTGTACTCTTTTTTTTTTTAAACTTTGAGGATTGTATCCACATGCACACTCATCCCTAGTTTTCTTTTCTTGAAATGCACTTCTCATCTCTATAAGTTAATTGACGTGGACGGCCACTTTTCTCTTTGAAATCGATCCGATCTTCTTTCTTAAAGCGTTTATTAATATCCGCCACAGATATTAATAATATCTTGCCCATATTGAGCAATTTCCCGATACGATTTACTTTTGGCATAATGAAAAATCACTAATAATTGTCTTAAATCAAAACTTGTGTGCTTGATGTTTTTACGCTCCATTATGCTAAATATTCAATGTTTGAGATTAATATTATCTCTAATAATTATAAAGTGCTGCAACTGCATTTTAAAATTATTGCACAATTCTAGGAAGCGTTGAAGTAGGTAATACAATATAAGTGTCCGAGGACTTTTTATGACATAATTTAATTACAATTGCAGCTATACAACGATTAAATCCTTATAAATTCTGTTGGTAGTTAAATTTTTTAAACTTTTTTGTGTTTATGGGTGACCTTTAGGAATATACTTGATCAAATGGTAAGTTGAAACCGCTGTTTTCTTCCCAAACTACTTCAAAAAATCGAATTATATTGAAGTTATTGCAATGTTCTTTAAGTGTCCGAGGACTTTTTCGAGTAACTGTACATATTTTATGTTCCTACGAAAGGTGACGCAGAATATAGTTTGCATTTGACAGTCATGTTCCATTTAGATGAAAAATTCAACACCTTTAGACCCCGCAGTAATATAGTTATAAGGTTTTAGTTGTAATAGTCGTCAAGATTTCCTTGTTGGACCTCTCGCAGCTTATTTTGCAAGGCTTTACTAAACCAGCAACTTTGGTCGCACTGAAAATCTTCATGTACTATGACATTTACTGGTCAAAATGTAGACGAGATTGATGGATAGTGTGGTAAGTCGGCTCATCAATGTTTGAGATGGTCACCTGGTCGATATCAACTTTACAGTGAAATAACAAAAAATTCGAAGGATCAATTCGATAAAGAAATCCAATCAAGAGTTTTTCAGTTCTTTCACTTATTTCACTACTCTAAGCAAAATACGTTCTACAATCCAACATACAATATTGCTGTAGTACTACATAAGAGGGTCTACTTTTGTAAATGTAATCAACAAAAATATAAAGTAGTATTCGAGAAAGAAATTGAAATAAAAAAAAACGTAGAAGTCACAATAAATAACAATCGAAGCTTATTGCAGAGAAACGTAATTTATTTACAAAGGATAAAAAACATTGTACCTACGAAAGGCATCCAAAGTAACATAATATGCTAGGTCAATTTCTTCGAGATTGTTACAACTTCATTCGCGATATTATTTGAAAAAATTATTGTGTGACAAAGCCTTGTCATTGTTACGCTGTTTCTTGAACTATTTTACACAATAACGTACTCTAAACAGAAGTTTCATTTCCATATTATTAAATAATAAAATTTTGGATGGTGTAATACACATAATTTACATTTTAAATTTTAAAATTAAATCAATAGAAACGGTCAACAGCTTAAATGGTTAAATGCATTGCTGCTAATGCTGAATACCTGGTTCGACATACCGGACCCAATGAAAACTTTATTCTGACCGTCTTCCCTCGAAAGGCAATGACGAACCAGCGAGGTACAATTTGCCTAGCACAGTATCTCTGGAGATGAAGATACACACTTCCCGCGGTTCACATACATAGCAGAGAGAGCGCCAACGCTTGAAATTAGGTACGTCATTCGAAGAAGAAGAAGAAATTAATAGCAATAACTTTTTCTTGGAAGCTCAACATGAGAATACCTAATACTAAACTTGTTAATTTTTGCAATTTAATTTAACAATGTAAAAATTAATATTTTAGAAGGTCGCCATGTTTCTAGAAATTGTCGAAATTTTCTAATAAACATTGATTCGGAGCTTTCCATTTCAAGTTCATAGTTGAACATCAGCTTATGTATCTGATGTGTGTGTACATTTTCAATTAAGGTTCCGATTGGTTGGTTATATTTGCAAATTATGTAAATCGTTCACATTTTCACATTATTTATTAAATATTAATTATTTATTTATATAAAAAATATAATATAATTATTAATTAAATATTATCTTTAATTTGTAATAAATAGTATAATTAATATTGCATATTAATAATTAAACAAATAAAATATTCGAATTATGGCTACTACTACGGCTGCAGTAACCGATGAGAATAAAAGATAACTGAAGTGCCAAGGCTTAAATGGATATTTCACAAAATGTCATCTGAGATGTCAGAGCGTTTCGAAAGTTGTAAAGTTGTAATTTGTCTATTCAGTTTGTGCTGGGTCACTATTATTGGATTAGTACTTAAGTAAATAATCTTTAGAATCATATAGATAAACAATAATATGCTACTATACGAATTTATCAAAATTCCAAAAATGACATTTTGTGACTTATCCTATTAAGCCTTGGCACTCAGTTAATTTATTAATACATGATATTAATTTTAATATTAACCAGTAGCTACCAAGTTCAGTTTTTAATTTACTCCAAATTTTTTCAACTTGTATAATATACCACTTCCTTAAATTTTCCTAATTTCATCTGGTTTCATTTATTGTCAAGTAAATACTTGAATTATTGTATTTTCTTTTTCTCAATTATATTTCAAAGCATATTTATTTCGGTAATTTAATTTTTAATTAATATTATTTCCAATTATAATAAAATTATTGTATTCAAATCTGCAATTTTACTATAACCTAACAAATGCACAAAACACTTTTTCGAACTAAAAAACATAAATAGATTTACACAAAGTGGTTAAGGTAATAAAAGATCAGGTATCGCCTGAAGATGTCACAGTACGACAAAAATATTTGCGAATTATATTTTACAGAGTAATCTACTCGTGAAAATTTTGTGCTTTTTAGTTCTGAAAAGTGCTTAAGTTATAGTAAAAATATAGTGTCATGGTTTGCTCATATAAGGGATGATTTTTGAGTCATTTGTTCAAAGATTGCAACGCTCATGAGGTATTTTCATTGGTTCAGACTGAAATTGTCAGTTGAATAATTGTATCTGGGTTTTCCGTGATCCTTAAATGTAACTAACTGCTTTGCCTCAGGAAGACAAAAGATGCATACGCTGCTAACCCTGAAAAATAAAAACAGAGTGTAAAAAGATAAATATTGGTAAGAGTTTGTTCAAGGAAATAAAATAACAAATTAAGTTAATTGAATTATTTGTAAAGGTAGGATTTTGAATTTAAAATAAGTGGCGGTTCGCAAAGTACATGCGTGAGTGATAGCGTTGGTAGAACAATTTTCGAAATTGATAAGGAGTTGGGTTTCGTCCACCAAAGGGTGAGGACGTATTTAGAGTGGAGCCACGTCCACGGTGACGTTAGGACGTATTGAGTCGAGCCTCGTCCACGGCGACGGAAAGACGTGTTGAGAGTTGCGTCTCGTCCACGGTGACGGAAAGACGTGTTGAAGTCTGTAGTCAGCGAGTTCATAGTGCGAATACATTAAGTTATTTGATTAATTTAGAAAATTGATTTGAAGAATTAGTTAATTTAGTTGGAATTGTCAAGCTAATTTGTAGGAGAAGAAAATATTCTGGAGGTTTATAAAATAATTATTTCGACGGTCTTGATAATTTATAATTGGAAATTTAATCATTGGAACAAAAGGGAAATTATAATAAATTTTGGAACCATTGAGAACTTTATGGTAATTTATGGAAATTTTATGAGATTAATATTGGAAAAGATTAAAATCAACTTACCTGTGATTGATTGGACGACCTGAGATCGAAGATTTGTTCAACGATCGTTTCTACTTATTTGGTTGAGTCAAGATTGGAAGCTGTATCCAAGACGAGGGCACCAACACAACACGTGCAGCAACTCCGAGATAGTGCGAATACGAAATAACGACTATACTCGGGTAAGAATTTTTGTGCGTTGAATTTCTTTATTCGAAATAGACGAATTATTACGCTATTTAGTTCGGTTGCGCAAAAACATTGGGGTTTTAAAGTTAAAACATTTTTCTTGTGCGATTTAATTTGTTGATAATGAAAATCAATATTTGTTTTTAAATTTTATTATGTTCAATAAATTACATTATTTTTCATTTGGCAACGTATGCGTTTAATTTCAAATTTGCAGTATTGGATCGCGGAGAAGGGCAGATATAATTTTTGGTATTCTCTTTTATCAAGCAATCTTTATAAGCAAGATTTAAAGTAAGTTGACTTAGGAGTGTTGCAATTGAATCCATGAACTCACCTTTGACCCTGAATGTCTCATCTGCTAGCTGGTGCATTTTTAATAAGTGTCATTGTAATTTTGTTAATAACAGTTTACAATTTTGCAAAATTACATGGCAATAGATATATGATTAATATCAATTTTAGCTACATATCAACCACAATTTCTTCGATTAGTTTATTGTAAGCTTAACCGATTTAGTTATTTTTGTACGACTAATCTGCATCATTTTCAGTGTTTGAAATAATAGATTTTATTATTAGGATTGAAAGTGGAGCTTTTTTTGGCAAGCAAGTTTAGCATACACGCAAGCGAATGCCAAACTTGCACGTTAAAAAAGTTACTATCAATCCGAATGGCACATGCTATTTTTTCTTCAAAAGAACAAAATTTCAAATTTCTAAAGTGCACATTACACGGGGCCTTCGGCTGCAGCAACTTCTGTGCAGAACGGTATAGGCAAAGCGCAAATACATGAACTCGTCTCTACGCAGAAATTGCATGCAGCCGAACGCCCCGTGTAATGTGCACTTAAGGACTGTTTATAAAAGTGAAGTGAAGTTGGGAATATTTAAGTTTAAATCAGGTACTTTTTTGACGTTTACTTCAAAATTTTCGTTTTATAGGTTATGTTAAGCTTATGGTAAACAGAATTATGTCCTATAAAATACACATTAGAAGATGTGGGGTGCTTGAAAATATTGCCCGCGAGGTTAATAACTCCAAATTTTTGTGTACACCGAATACGAGATACGCGTGAATACGTACTAATAAATCAAAATAAGTAAATTATGTTCTTCTTCTTCTACTAGGACTACGTCCTGTACTTCCCAACCGTCTGTTCGAACCACTGTTGGTTTAGTGAGTCGTTTAGTTATTACATCTCAGGTAGCTTGCTAGGATTGCCTTTCGATATGGCTGCACCCTGTATTTTATTGTTATGATGGCAAATCATTAACACAGGGGGACCGCCGTCTTTACGTGCCCTCCGTAGCACGAAAGGCGGTCAAGAAATTTTAGACTGTACGTGGAGTCAAGCCGGGGAGCCCTACTTTAACAGTTGATCGCGTTAACTATTAGGCCATGACCGTCGTCAGTAAATTATGTGAAATCTAAAATAATGTGAAAATAGAATGGAAAATTTCTTCCCCTCGAAATTGATTATATTACAAAGTTCTCGGTTTTGAGGGTTGGGAAATAAAACGACAATTTACTTCATCGACATGTTTCGGACCCTAAACGGATCCATCTTCAAGACTATATTGGAATAAGAGACAAAAGTTTGGTGATTTTTAAAGATTTTAATAATTATTGGTGGATATATATAATTATATTTTTTGGCTCGCACGTTACGCCTATGATCGTTATAGCCTAGTGATTTGTAAACTTTAGAGTTGTTAAGTTGGATATTTCTTGTCACTGTCATAATTATCATTGTACGAATTGTTGCTAGAAAGATTTTTCATGTTTAGACTCTAGAAAGAGTCACCAACTACGCATTCTACAATCCACCAGGATCACCTTTTACGGGAGTTACGACGGGGTCATCTTGCTTCGAGGTGAACTTGATTTTTATATTGTGTTTTTTTTTTACTTTATTGTACTGTAACTGTATCGACTTTTGTCTCTTATTCCAATATAGTCTTGAAGATGGATCCGTTTAGGGTCCGAAACATGTCGATGAAGTAAATTGTCGTTTTATTTCCCAACCCTCAAAACCGAGAACTTTGTAATATAATGTGAAAATGTTTATTTGGGAATTCCCCGAAATATGAAATTTGGTATAACCCGTATGTAGTACATACTATCTACTCAATTTACATTTAAGCTGAAATTTAGCCAGCGATATATATTTAATTTGATGTTATTTATTTCATATGAAGTGTTTCTCAGTACTTCTTAATTTACTCAAGATTAAAATACTTGGTAGGCTGACAAAATTATTTGCTAAATATACATTATTTTGTTAGTAAAATTCGTATATTTCAGTTATTATGCTGTGTTATTGATGACATTTTATGCACAAAAACAGGCAAATAAAGAATTCAATATACTGAATAACTTACTAAATTCTAAAATTGTTGTTACAGCCGTATTATACATAGTTAAATATTAAAATGTCTATTGTGGTTCCTATATTGATAAATAAATTATTGTATTATAACGGTATTATATTTCTTTAAATATAGGATTTTTAACTATTGAGAATTAATAATAAATTAAACTTTAAAAATAAAATAGTTAATTAAACGAGTAAAATATTTTCTAATTTTAATATAAACTTTCAGCAGTCTATGCTGCTATCATCAGATATTTATTAATAAACAAAGTAAATGGAAACGGGTATACAGATTGAACGTATTGTCATTTGACACGATCTAGAACTAAAAAGCGTGAAACTTGTTCGCGAGTTAAAAGGAACCACCTAAAATAAAGCACATTTCCGCCTTGCAAAAATGATTTTTTACTTTAGGAATAGCAAGACCTTGCAAATTTGGAAAAATTTTATTTTGTAGATAATTTCATGGTTTTAAATTTTAATCTGAAGGTAATTTTCCGTCAAGCTGAAATTAAGAAATGTATAGCGAACAATTAGGGAAAAATCCGACAAGGGATTTTAAATAAATTTCAGGTCGTTTCCTTGGAACACTTAAATAAATACACGTGCCTGCAAAATTTCAACTTGCCCGAATTTTTTAAAACCTCGAAAAAGAAAGATATTTTTTCGGCTTCCTTTGCTTGAACTAATAGGAAATCGTTGGACTGAAAATCAATATTGCAGAGAATTTTGTGCTCTTCAATTTTTGTGTAATCATGATTTTCCCTAAAAGTGAAATTAAGTGAGTTATATAAGAAAAACCACGTTGAAGCAACTAATAAAATTACCAATTTTAGGTGACTTTTGGGGTTCACTCGAATACACCTGTTTTCCAAATTTCAGTTTTATCTGAAACCTCAAGCCATTTTTTCGGTTTTTTATTAAAAATACCAACTTTATTATTTTAAATAATAACTGAATACTATAAAAGCTATTTCTACATCGAATACACGAAGTTGTTAACCCCTCTATCACCTTTGCGAAAATATTTCATTTGATTACCTACTTTTCCGTCCATGTATATAAAAGTCCTAATTATCTTGCCGGCGAGGAAAGGACCAGATGATCTTTCTTATGTTGGTAGGAAAAGAGTTCATTTCGCGGCTGAAATCGGTATCAAAAAGCGTCACTTTCACAAAATTGGAGAAAAACTTATTAACGTCCAGGTCCAGTCATCGTGATCGCACACCTAGTTATTTTTTCTCAGACAAACTATTTATTCAGGGACCAGAAACTTTTCGGCTCCACAAATATTAAATTTTTGTCAAAAAGAAACAAAGTACTAGTATAATATCGTAATGGAACTTAACAAATAATTTGTCGTATAATTTGATTAATTTTATTATTTTAATATATTTTTCTATTAATGTTTTAATTGAAAACACTATCAATTTATATCAAACAATATGACGTGCACAGTATACTAATTATTTACGAGTACCAAAACAACAAATCAACCAAAATTTTGGCGATCAAAAGAATGTGCACATTCACATACAAAAATGTTAATATTAAAGTTTATTGCTAAAGCGCTTTATGCTTTATTGAATGATTGATGTAGCTGACCGGTTTGGTGCACTAAGTATACATACATCATCAGAGAATAACTTTAATTAAAATTGAAACCATTAAATGCACAATATCAATCAATTCAGTTATATTTTATTGTTAAATCACCTTTAAATTTATTACTAGTCGTTGAGAATCCACGTAGACACCAAAATGTCACGTGAACGCGATCATAAAAGATTTAATATTTCTATCTTTTAGCTTAGTAACTTTGATGCATAGGTGACGATAGTTATTAACTTTCCAATATGAATATTTTTATATTTCGCACTGTACCGATTATTGCACTTTTACATGTTGCTTTGTTTTGAAGATATTGTTAGTTTTAATACTTGAATTTTAAATTTACATTAATTTATAACTTGATCTTCACAGTTGCTCGGCCCTCGGCCTCACTCAGAACTATTATTTTTGGTCATCATGTAAATATATTATACAAATAATACTTCTACCACTGACCTGTCACCTTGTCAACCGACGACATGACATGCAAATGTATTGTTCCACCACTGCCTTTCTTCTTGTCAACTGCTAATTGCATGGTTTCACTCTATTTCTTATTTTAACTACATTATTAATGTATCTTGCCTTTTTTAATGTATGCGAAAGTGATAACAAGGTCTATTTGTATACAGTGTAAATTTTATATACACCATCTATATCATTTATCTACACTTTATGCTTTTACCTCAAAATATCAAGAACATCAAATAAGAAAATAATATAGATCCTCCACTTGACTGTTTCGTAAGAGTTGATGACATCGATAACGCCTTACTAGATTTCCAACTCGATTACTCGATTCATTGCAGAAAAAATAAAGGTTGAAAAACAAATAAAAGAAAAGCGATATTAAATCAATGCTATCAATAAATTAATCTATTTTTTATTAGAGTTTTTCCTTTAATTATTGCGAATTAATATAGATCTACTAAACTAAATTTTACTAAAACAGTTTGAAAGTGGACAAATTTAAATTGCCATTTGCATTTTAAATATATTTAACTTAGTTTTTGTCTAGAATGAGCCATTAATTTTATAAATTGTCTACTTTTAAGCAAATTCAAGAAAAGTTGTTAAGTTTACAGAATATATCAACTACCACCACATAGTTAATTTATAATAGCTAATTTAACTTATACTTTTTAATTAGAAAAAAATAGAGTGTACATAATACTAAAAAAGTTTTACTATAAATGAAAGCAACTATCAGAAACTAACTTTTGCTTCAAAAAAAAAACTTGTCGCGACATTTTGGTCGGCATCTTTATTAATGATCTGAATGAATTTTCATTATATTTTAAGCTTCTTTAACAGGAAATTAAAGTGATTTTGTTATAAATATAAATTTAAAATTGACTTCTCTAGACTAATAATTAATAAACAATTTCGCAAGGTGTCTTTTGTTGTGCAAAGCATGGTGGCAATAAATATCACACAGCTAATTAAACAAACGAGACCTTAATTTACTGATACAGTACATAGCCTAATACAAAATGCAATCAATTCTGTGGTTACTTGTCGGTTAGTATGTTTCAGATAAGTAGCAGACAGTAAGTGAACTGGCTGTTGAACCTTTTTAGTACTCAAGAGAATACCTACTTAATAAAATTAAACCCTCGCAACTTTTAGTAAACAAACAGAACAAGGATGTAATAAACGGATACTAAGTCGTACATTATATAGTGTGTTATAATATTATAATACTTATCAAGTTAAATTTATTATAATTGTACTAATTATTATATGGAGCCACGCCCCATACTGAAAATTTCAAAATTTTTGGTTTTGTAATTTTATTGTGTATATTCCGATAAAATGCAAGAAAATTCTTTTTGATAAATAACATATTTTGTAAGGATATTTTGTTACAAATCTAAGCTATAGCTATATGTAATAATGTGCTATATTTGCTTACAACAAATACAGCACAAAATTTTAGAATTTCTTAAGCACGTATCTGCAAAGTGGTAGAGCGAGTAATCCCTTGTTAAGTTAGTGCAACTTCTTGATGGAGGCGGTTTATCATTGAGTTTTAGTAGGAACAGCGTAGTTGCACAGTAAATCAGTAAACATGAAGGTTTGCCATTCGACTAACTAGGAATTAAATTCGTTTTCAGGTGTTCTACCTTCCGTATTACCATCTCTTACTATCTTCATTTATTAAACTTCTCAATTACGGTATCATTGAAATTAATGTTAAAATGTTGTTAAGCAATAATTGTAATTGAATTTTTATTTTTAATGTATATTTCAATTTTTATTTCAATATCACTAAATTTGAATTTTAATGATTTGCCATCTTAACAATAAAAAACAGGGTGCAGGCACATCGAAAGGCAAGCCTAGCAAGCTACCTTGAGATGTAAAAAACCAAAAATGCTCACAGAACTAATTTCAAAAATTAGTAAAAAACAAGTCCTGGACTTATATTAAGAGGAAGAAGAAGAATTTTTATTACTGTTCAATAATATTACCTTTGGGAGTATTTATTGAAAGTGTTCAAAATGTTTCTAAATGTTTATAATTTGTATCAAATCGTTTGTTAACGTGCGAATCCATGTGAATTGTTTACAAAATAAATGCTAAAATAAGGAAATATTTTTTTATTACTGTAATTTTTCAAAATATAAAATTCCACTCTTTCTCCCAATCGTCCGTTCACAGGCCTTGGCTCACAAAGACTTAGCGCTCAAGCCTCCAAGACTGTAAGTACGACCCTGTGTACTTGAATAAATTTCATCTGATATTTTTGCAAGATTAAAGTTAATCATGATATTTGCGACGTTACAAACAAAGCAACTAAATTCAACTAAGAAGTTATACAAACTATAATAAAATTGTTTATGTAAAATATATTGATTAAAATTATTAATATAATTATAATTTAATACTTAGCAAGTTAGTCGAAAATGCTTATTAGAGATAACCCAAATTTTCTTCAATGTTTGGTGAAACTTTACTACGTATAAGTTTTCAAGAGACGTAATGAGTACAGTTACAAAGTTTACAATTATTATGTATTACGAAATACGCTGAATATTAGACACTTTATTAAAAGTTATCATTCGAGAAATAATTTTCCAGTGATAAAAAAATTTAACAATAAAAAATATCTATCTGAATGCCTCTTTGAGGATTTTTCAAGATTACACAAATATAAATTTTAAACTTCTCTTAGTTTCACCCGTCAGCTTAGCATTAATATGGTAAAATACTTCACTGTGAAAAAACTAGTTCGGAATTAATTTACATACAGAATTTCTGAAAGATTCACTCGACGAATTTAAAATTCTCGATAAATAAACTTTAGCTTCAGGCATTTTAATCTACAAACGTAATAAATAGGTAAATGCAAATCGATTTTCAGTAACATTTCGACAATACCTACTAAGTCTATTACATAAAATCGAGTTTTTCTTGTAAATTTTTGTACCAAGTACTGCTAAAAAACTGATAATAAAGTTTAAAATTAGACAGTTAAAGTTTAAAAATTCTTCAGGGAATAAAAGTCAAATTTCTTCTTAATCTTTTCATACTCGTGCCTACGGCTAATTTTTGTATATCGTATTACCCCAAGTGTCCCTACACTACAAAAACCCTCAATTTACTACAGAAATCTTCATAAAACTTTATGATAAGTAAGCTCTCTCCTGAATGAAGTTCCACTAAATTATAATATCCAAGAGCATTTTTATTTGTATACGTCAATCTAACATCTAGCTTTTCTCCAATTAAAAACTTTAACTGTCCAATTACGAAATTAATTTTTAATATAAATTTGGCGGAATTTGACTTATTAGAATATCTACTAATTATAATTTCAAATGATAAAAAATTGAGGAAAAAAATAAACGGTATTTCTTGGCGAAAATTGGTAGGAATCGATAAACATCATATTATTTCACAATAATTCAATACGTTTCCTATTCGAATAACATCTTTTGAACAGTGTAAAAAATCCAAACATTTTTGTCAACTGAAGAAGTTATAATATCAATATGATAAAAGCAGTGAAGCGTCAAATAAAAATTTGTCGTAATATTAGGTTATCGCATGTTGCCACTTTCTATGTAAATTTAAACCTCGAGGAAGTAAAAATTCAATTACAGGCCCTTCCTCAAAAAGAGAGAAGAATTAATTTTAAGCATAGTATTACTGAGTAAGCAGTTCAAATTTGTAAATATTATACTTGTGTAAACTTATTTGATATATATTTTAAAATTGATATCCACGTTATAATAAAACCATCCTTAAATACCTACTTAAATTATTTTTTTAATAAACAATCGATTTATCTAAAAGCATTCTGAGTAACTTATGTCAGAATACTTTAGATAGGTACAAAAATTTGCCCCAATAATGTTATAGTTATGTAAACATACCACGATGTGTAAAAGTATGTAGGGAACTGATGAATAACTCAAATACCCTTTTACCTGCAATTACCCCTTTTTAAAGAGAAATTTCAATATATGCCGGATACGATAAGCGTATTAGCGGTTTACGCTCATTTCCATATCAGACAGCACAACGACCTCAACTTTCTTATTTTTCATAAAATACCCTGTATATTTATTTATTAATCAATAAAACTCTCTTTTGCCAGTTCAGTGGTAATTTAATAAATATTTTAATTTACATAACTAAATTTAAATTTGTGATAGTCATCCGTTGATGGCAATTTTATGCCGAAACGCGTCACAATTAAATAAATTAACTACAAGAAGGGTGCATTAAGTTTATTTTATTTTATTAACAAATATATTAGGGTAAGTTAAAGATACTGCAACATAATTTAGATTTTAAGTCTTCCTAAAGGAAAAATTTCGATGGATTAAGGACATCAATCGCGTTACTCAATAAAACCTCTTCGTCCTATCCACCTAATTGGAAATAATTGATTGATAAAAATCTGAAAATTACGAGTGTAGCCAGGAGACGACCGGTGTAATAATGCATAGAATGCATACGTACAAGACCTGACGTAATTGTAGGTCCAAGATGCATAGTTTTGAAAAATTTATATGTAATAAATAGTGCACTTCAGCACAATTTTTAATTTACTAAAAATTGTCACATTGTAATGACCCTGCCGCTTACAAAATATTTGTACCGTGGTTAATATTACACGTTAAACTATTAGCGTTTTCACCACACCGTTTAGTTAATAATTAAAAACAGCTGACTTGTAATTCGGCCTTTGCGTGTTAATCCCCGAGTTGCAGGTCGGAATGTTGTTACACTGTGGCCGCAATGTGTTCGCTTATCTGTAAAGATACAGAATGATATGGTGTCTTGTATTTATCTTTATCTTACATTTCCACCTATTCTAGGTTGTTTGACTTTTTTTATTTAATTTAATTTAAATAAAGAGACGGTCGTCAGCTTAAGCGGTTAAGTGCGTTGCTGCTAATGTTGAATACTTGCTTCGACTCCGGGTTCAGTAAAATTTTATTCTCTTTTTAGTCTCTCCTCGAAAGGATATGGCAAACCACCAAGGTGTATTTTGCCTGGTACAGCTTCTCTGGAGATGAAGTGTATACACTTCCTGCGGTTCGAAACCCGCGTTTAGCAGTAGGTCCCCTATATGTGTAATAATACTTCTAATGGACAACACATAATATGTACATGTGTATACGTACTACATAGGAGAGAGGTCGCCTACGCCTGAAATTAGGCACGACACTTGATGTAGAAGAAGACGAATTAATTAAATATAACTTCTGGTATTATTAAAATTAACTTCATCAAACGGTTGAATCTCTAAACTAGTGAAAAATAATTTTGAATTTTAATTAATTAAATATATTGACATGAAATTTCAAGGGGTCGAAGTTTTGACAAATTTCTGAGAAGTTATTATTAAAATAAACAGTAAAATTTAAATTAAATTACAATGCTCACAATTTGTTATGATTTGAAATGAATTTAAATGCTCATTGCATCAATAAAAATTTAAAGAGATATCCAGATTTCTTTAAATAATAAAAAATTATTATTGGCCGACTTTATAAAGTTAGAATTGTTCCTTTAATGGCATAAAATTGTAAAATTGTGTTTATGTTATTTTCTTCTTTAATTTTGAAAAATTTAAAATTTAGTGAAATTTAAATATACCTAGTGCATAAAATTTGACAACGGGTTAGTTACCTGGATAAAGGAATTTGTTTGATTATGGTCGCTTGCGCGGGTTTCGTAGTCTTTAATGTCCACAACATTCCTGGAAGGAATATTTGAAGCAATACGAATGGAGTTCACGATCGACCGCCATAAAGTGGGGGGTTCGATCGGGAAATTTAATAATCGATAAATACCGCTATTAAGTGTAATTTTAGTGTCATTAAAGTAAATTTGTGCGAACGGTTAGTTCGATAATAGAAGAACTTTATCAGAAACATTATAATTCAGCACATGAAGAAAATTTTCACAAAAATTTGGAGAAAAGGAAAATAATCGAGGAATCAAAGAAAGGATATAATACAGTACGAGATAATCAGGTTGGAATTTGGAAATATTCGAAGATTGGATGGATAATCCCAGAAAAAGAAAATTTAAGTTTTTAAAATGGACACCCACAAATTTTACAAGAAATAAGGGAGAGAAATTGATACAAAATTTTATAAACAGTCGGGATGGACAACAGATTGACTGCATATATGTGCGCGATTATGACTTCTTTAAATTTAATTGAGATATTAGATATGGTGTACATGATATTGATAAACATTTTAGATTTAGTTAGCACTATTGTAAATTAACTAATAAAAATGTTAATTGTCCATTTCAAAAATTTGGAATTTTATTATAAAGAATTAAGAGCATTTTCAAAATTATAACGAGCAGAGGACATTTTGAGCAATAAAAATTTTAAATTCGATTGGTGACCAAAACACCAACCAAAATATAAAAAATCTGATGTGGCCAGCACATGACTTCCCTATAAGGAATCATTCGTTCATCTGAAGATTCGCAGAAATATTATTTAAATTTTATTTTATTATTTAATTAAATAATTAAATTTTATTTGCTTTAATTTTGATTAAAAAATAAAAATTCATCAATAAAATATTTATCATAATATATTTAAGAAAAACCATGTCGTCCTTCAAGTAAAGTGCTACTTCCGGTTTAGGGATTTGCTCCAAAATCAAATGCTGCTTTCGTACATCGATTAAAGTGTTAAATATTAAATTTGGTTACTATATAACAATTCGTTCCTGAGATATTGAAGAAAAACTATTTCGTTCTTCAAGTAAAGTGCCATTTCCGGTTTAGCGATTTCCTCCAAAATTAAATGGTTCTTTCGTATATTGATTAAAGTGTTAAATATGAAATTTGGTTACTATATAACAATTTGTTCCTGAGATATTGAAGAAAAACCATTTCGTCCTTCAAGTAAAGTGCTACTTCCGGTTTAGGGATTTCCTCCAAAATCACATGGTGCTTTAGTATACTGATTAAAGTGTTAAATATGAAATTTCGTTACTAGATAACAATTCGTTCCTGAGATATTTAAGAAAAACCATTTCGTCCTTCAAGTGAAGTGCTACTTCCGGTTTAAGGATTTCCTCCAAAATCAAATGGTGCCTTTGTATACCGATTAAAGTGTTAAATATGAAATTTTGTTACTATATAACAATTCGTTCCAAAGATACAGAACTTACAGACATTTTGAGTTACATACATCCATCCATACAGACATACATACATACATACATACAGACATCATTGCGAAAGTAGTCAAAACGGATTCAGAAATGCTCAAAACGGATATTTCCGTTAAAATATCGACATCGAATTTTTTCATGATTACAATACTTCCTTATAGGGAAGTAAAAATACAGTTATCAGATTTCAATTTTGCAACACGATAATATACACGGTGGAACCCTATTACGGAAAATTAATTTAAGTCGCATTTGCTAGAGCGCAAGTCAGCATAAACCGTTAATATGCTAATCGTATCTGGCGCCATATTAACCCCCCCCCCCCCCATAATAAAGTTATAATATGCCCTGTATAATTTTCTGTATATTTAATATTGAACATTTAAATAAATCAACATATTTCTCATTTATATAGTAGAATGCCATATAGAATGAGATTGATATCAGGTAATTTCACAAAAATAATCCAATAGCAGCGTAGGTTCAAGTAAAAGGTAAACGACTACATCCAGATAATCCATCTATTATTAAAGTCTTCATTTCAAAAATGAGAAATTTTATGAATAAGGGCAAGTCGTGGCATCATCGTGAAGATAAATAAAATCACACCTTTCGTCGTAACAATATGTTAGTTATTTATTATTAACCTATGCTGAGGATTGTATGTAAGGTACCTCCGATTATTTACAAAACACCAAAAAGTGACCGGTTCAATTTTTGTCAAGATTAATCTATATAAATAGGTGAAATTAACAGCAGTTTTGATTGATGAATATGCTACTTGAAAGCCGCGATTACAATATACGACGTGATAAATAAAAAAGTTTCTTAATATTAATCTCTTTAATACTAATATAAAATTTTGTAGGTATAATTTATTATTTTGTTTCTGTTATAAAATTAATTATTTTGTTAGGAAGATCGTTTTACAAGCTTCTTGATTCACTTTATAAAAAATATGTCGTACCGCAGATGTTTTTGTGAAAATATGTACAAATACAAAGAAACTGCTACCAATCTTGCCGAAAATGATGGATGGCGATGTTCTTTGTCATGATGGATATTATTGTCAAGTTTTCATTTTCTTGCAAATAGATCGGTTTCTTATAAATTAACAGAGTAAATTACTTGTAAAATTAACTTCACTTTTTTACAGAGCATGTAATGAAGCATGGAAAGATTATGAAACAAAAACAATTTAATTTTTTTTTAATAATATCTAATTATTCAAGGTGCAACTAGTAATATTCTGTTAAAAATGAAAATTCATTGGATTGAAATACAGTAACACGGAACCTAATCTATATTATAATGGTAAGCCAAACCGCCAGTATCAGGCATTTTTTAATTAAAAAAAAGTCAGATAAACTTTAATCGCATAAACCTATATAAAGAATCGAATGGTGATACTGGCATTCATCGGAAATGTTTACATACTGAAAAGTTTGCTCCAAAATGTCGAACATCCCAGTTTTTCAAATAGCACGGAGGTCCATGCACAAAATTGGTATCGTTGACAAGGTATTTCAGAAATCAGCAAGCTTTGTATGAAAAAATTTTTTATTGCCCCTATCCCTTTTGAGGAATAATTTTATTAAAGTTAAATTCTAGACAATTAAATAAAAAAGTTAGATAATATCACAAGTGTTCAAGCCGCCTTCCATCTACTTCTAAACTCTTTCAAGCTCTTCTGGTAACACTACCCAAAGAAACAAATCCAGCGGCCACAATCAGATTACTTTAGAGGCCACACGACTAGGCTTCCTCTGCCAATCCACCGATTGAGGTAAAGCTGATCTACCATCATCCTGGCAACCAATAAAAAATAAGTTGGGCAATCATTTTACTGAAACCGTATTATTGCTCGCGTCCCAAGAAAACATTTTTCAGCAGTTCGAGGAAATGGCAAAGTAAATAATTAAAATACCGTATCCCATTATAAGGGCTCCTTTAAAAATAAATGGGCCTATGATTATTTTTCCCAGTAGACCGGACCATGTGTGATACTCCAAAGATGTTGAATGTCAATAATTCGCAGCCATTTAGGGTTTCTCTGCGACCAGTAATGAGCATTGTGGATCTTGACTTCTCCAGTGCTTTTAAAATTAAGCTGTCCTGGGAAAGTCAATGCCCATTTTTAGTAATCAAGTACAGAAAATAGTCGACTTCGAAAATAATTTTTAATTAGCTCTTGGTATGGATGATAGCTATGATCTTTCAATATCCTGAACACACTTCGTTGGCTAACAGCAGATTTCCTATTAAGTCTTCTTGTCGAAACATGCGGTCCATCAATTACCGCAGCAAGAATACCAGCTACTCTCTCGTCTCTTACCCGCCGTAACACTTGATTACCACTGTTATTTTTCGGCTGAATCTGACCAATAGTACTGACACGAGCAGCTAATCGCCGAAAAACATTGAAAAATTGACGGGTGCGCTGAGAATATCTTTCAATATAAAGTCGTTCAGCGGCTCTATAATTTTTTCCACATTCTCCCAATACCATTAACCTATCGAAAGTTTCTAAACTCAAAATTGTCATTGCTTTAATTTTACCATTAATAAATGGTGAGCGAATGGCAGAACGACTGGCCTGTTAACTTCTCATGCAAAGATTCGCGGGTTCAAATCCTGTGAGGTGTTATCTATACCAGAATTTTTCGCTCACCAGATCTTTATCTGCTGGCCCCACATAACAACATGTTGTGTATGTGTACACGGTGTAAACATCGTTTTGCCCGTGGTTCGTGATACATTTTCTAACTTGAATTTTTATAATTTTTTGAACTTTAAATAATTGAAAAAACTGGACCATTGTTCAATTTAACTTTAATATTCCTTAAAAGAGGTGGGGACAATAAAATTGTTTTACCTATAAAATTTACTTTTATCTTTAAAAGACCTTTTCAACTATACCATTTTCGACCCCTATTGAAAATCTGGAGTTTTCTACTTTTGGAGAAAACTTTTCAAGATGCCAACATTTACGGGGAATGCCAGTATCACCATTCGATTCTTTATGTAGACTTTTGTAGTTAAAATTATTTTCCAAACCTACGATTAACCGTTTTTGAAAAAATTCCTGATGAGGTCAGGGTCTGCTTTATCTGTTATAAAATGATATGAAAAACTCTTTTATTTATATTAATATTATTTTAAAAACTTGCGCCGTAGAAGTAAACAGTAGCGCTTACCTATGACGGTCCTCATTGAACTCAAGATGTAGCCATCACTTTCACGAGTGGCTCTTAGAGCCAAGTGCAACCAAAATTGAATAGGTAGGTATAATTTTTTTAAAAGTAATATAAAATTTTATTTTAGTAATATATAATATAAAACTTTATTCTGACCGTCTCCCCTCGGAAGGCAATGGCAAACCACCGAGGTGTAATCTGCCTGGTACAGCCTCTCTGGAGATGAAGTGTATACACTTCCCGCAGTTCGGAGCCTGCGTTAAGCAGTAGGTCCCCTATGTGTGTTATAATACTTCAAACGCATAACACATACATAGGAGAGAGGTCGCCAACGTCCGGAGAACCGGATATGGCACATGAAGAAGAAGAATATAAAATTCTCAAAGGATTAATTTCACGTTTAGTTTTTGTTTTACTCAAACATTTTCTACCCTAATTTTACATTTATCAAAGCTGCAATTGTTTATAAATTGAACCACGAGATATAGCAAGCCAGTTGAAAAAAATATCAATGACTTCATCGGTCAAAACTTCATTAATTTTTTCATCTTCGAAGAAGAAGAATTTTGTAAAATTTGATGAATTCAAATTTAATAACTTGATTTCATTAATTCCGTTTATAAAATATAATAGTAAATATTTCTCCTTTTGAAAATACAAACCTACATGTTACTAGTAATAAATTGTACTTTCTCTAGTTAATCTAGCCATGTATCACATTTATGCTTAGTTCAATTTTTTCCAACCTAAAATAACTGAGGACGAAGGCCGAACAACAACAATAACTCTTACGTACTATAAGGTTACTGCTGAGCAATAGCGAATGACCGAGCAACCAAATTCGACCAATGTAAAAAAATATAGAATATTTTTAGAAATCCCTTTGTCCAAGCGTGAGACATTTACCTACATTATAAGTTAACCCCAAAAATAAATACACAAAGCGCAAAAAATTATAAAAAAAGCTGCCCCAGAAGTTCAAGGAATCAAATAATTAACTCTATTTTTAGTTCAATGCTAGACAGAAATCAATGAAACCTAGTAACCTCTTTGTATATTTCACATTTCTTCTAACTGCAAAAAAAACTATTTTAGTTGCTAAACTATTCAAATAGTATACATAGTGATCAATAATAAGTATACGATAACTAATGCTGATGATGATGATATTAGTAATGTTTTTATTATTGAAATATTCCGTGAAGTTATAAAAGCCATTAATAACATTTAGAGCATCTCATTTTAAGACCTGCGGAGTGGCTCAGTATAGGTAATAGTCGTGGGTTTGAATCCCACATCCGCCTGTTCGGTGATCGTAATGACCATAACATAGTGGTCTATTTAAAAACGTTACATTGATTTTAATAAACATCGCATTCAGAAATCTATGTAATACAACATTACATAATAATATTTCTTTATACATATATTCGAGTAAAATTATTTTACTGGGTTTGTACCTATTGCAAAATTTAATTTTCCATTTGAACAAAATTCTTTTTCGTAAATTATACGCTGACATACAATCGATTGTATTATTCTACCATGACTTCGCATATTAGTGTGTCCACAGGATAAGAATGCATAGCACGGAGGATCTTGTAAACGGTTAGAAATCGAGATTCGATTAAATGGGAAGAATAGCGATTTCCATTTTCATTTCAAAATTTTTCTTGGTTTTCCGAACAGATAAAAAATTAAAATTCTTCAGCTTTTATTTTTTATTCTTGGCGTATAATTTGTTTATTATGGGTGAGAGCACAAAACTGTTTCAAATTGTTTTCATGTAGATTTTGAATCTGCATTTAAATTTTGTATACATGATTCCAGCTTCATGATATTGACACTAACTTTTTTATTTTATATGGACGCATGCGTCCATATTATAGTTGAACAGAGTTTTATTAATATTTTCACTTACATAAAATTTTATTTCATTTCACAAGTAACCATATTATTTGTACATTAAAATGTAGATTTCATAAAGAATTATTATGTAGGCAATAACAAAGTTAGTATATATATATCTTGAAGTAGCGATCATATAACTATTAAAACTCTAGATGCAGGTTAAAATCTACATTAGAAAGCCCTATAAATATTAAAAGTGAATAAATTACTAATACTGGGCATAATTTTTCCATACTATAGTTTGATACTGTATAAATTATTATAGTGAGATAAATTTAATTGATTTTAAAAATTTATGTAGTGTTTAAAGCATGAACAATTCTTCTCGTTTTAACCAAATCTTATACCACCTATCGCTGGCCGTGTACAAGATCCTCGTGCCATGTATTTGGTACTGTAATGTTCTTTGCTTAGCTGCAGTAGCAAGTTAAAAGTATGAACAAGTTGTTAATCAAAATTTAAATAAATGTGCAATTATTAACAGAAATCATGGCAATATGAAAAAAACGAGTAATTCGTTAATGAAATTAAAGTTAGAACATGTAAAATAATTATTAGTTATAAGTTGTTAGTTAAAAATTATGTTAGTTGAAAATTTGTTATAAAATTAGGTTAATTAGTGATTAGTGTGTTATGCAAACTTAACTAAAAAGGTTTCTCGATAATATTTATCACAATTTGGTGCGATAAAGTGAACGGACAATTATTCGCTTCAAATTAAACAATCATAGTGCATCATATTCGAATTTGCGGATCGTTCCTATAAAAACAATATTTGAATTAAAAATCAAGTGACGAAAATATCGATTAATTTACCTGCCAATAAAAACTTTATAACATAAAAACAGACAGGCGTTGGAAATTTGCAACAAAAAATAATATCCTTGGTAACGGGGTTTGTTTTAGAGAACAACGTAAATAATTTGATGAAGATGTACACGTAATTTGGTTGCTCTAGAGTTTTTACAATAAAATGTGTTAAAATAACCCGAAATAGGGAAGTGAAAATGGATTAACCTAAAAAGAAGTGATATTACGTGATAAATGTAAAAATTTGCCAGGGTACTCACCAATTTATATTAAAATTATGTTATTTACGGCGGTGAATATCGTTGGATTTGCCGAAAATTAAATCAGATGAACACAACAATAATTTATGGAGATATTGTGGGTAAATTAACAGTAACAATCGATGTAAAATTGAAGAAATGATGAAATCAGGAAGTGAGGTTAAATTCTTTAACTATACAGTGCGGAATTAATGAACAAAATAAAAGGTCAGAAATCTTATATTTATAAACATTTAATTGCATAATCTATTTATTTAAGAAATTTTTTTATCATTAAATTTAAGGCGTGTGCGTAAACTTTAATTGTTTCCATGACAACCATTTATATAAAATTTCATTAAAATCAAATTGCCATGAAAATGTTATTTTCAATTTAAAATCAAATAAATCAATATAAAAAATTTTTATGAATTTTGTTCATTTTAATGATGAGCTAATGCAATCAAGAAAAGTTATTAACAATAAAAGAATTTTTTTTAAAATTAAGAGCTAGCCGTGGTGACCTAGGTACAAAATTTCGTCCATAAAAGTTATCATTGTGGGATAAGCATCCAGGTAAGGGCAAAGTTTATTGAAAGCATAATTTATTTAATAAAGTAAGGGGAATATTACATATTTATTTGATTGTACCAACGTAAAGGCTCGAGACATTACAGTACCTTCCATTTTAAATAATTTATTAAGTAAATAAAATAAAATAATATAATCTTTTCATGTAGTTTCTGTAATGATGACTTCTATAAAATGCACAGACTCGAATAAAACTCAATTTCAATCCATAAGGAAAATATTATGTAACACCTAAGTGCCTTACTTTGTTTGTATTTAAAGAACTTTGGAAACATTTTTATTTAATTATATATAAATTGTAGATTTTCCTCGACGGGACGGGCTTGTCAATTCACCAAACAAGTTAGTGATCAGTAAATTCTCTAATTGGAAGTTTCCATTTCAATTGAAAGTATAGAGACAGATGAATGACTTAATCACCCGGTAAAAGTTATTCGATACTTTAATTGATGGCAAAAACGGCGGGTTTTGATGGTTAACTGATATTTTCAAATTGTGTTAATTTGTTTTTATATTTCAGGAAGAAATTAACGCAAATTAGTGAGTAATAGTTTAATGGTTACCAATATTAAGTTTACATCACTTCAGAAACGGAAAACTGAACAGGTTATATCGACTATGTTAATGGTGAAACCCACGAAAGTGTACTTTTTTCGAACATACCGATAGATTTTACTTCTGGATACGTCACGCTGTGTTATCAAACCTTCTCTATTGCCTATCTATGCGTTCCATGTTCGACGTTTTATGCCACAAATAAGGGACCTAGTGTTTAACGTGAAATCAGAACCAAAGGAATACACCTTATTTTAAGTAATTTTTACCAAAGAGATTACATCTCAGTGATTTTCTTTAAGCTTCCGAAGGAAACGGTAAGAATGAAGTTCTTACTGCACCCGGAGTCGAACCAGGTACTTTGCATTAGCAACAAACAATGCACTAAACCGGTATGTAAAAAAGGTTTATAATTATAGTGGTTCTAAAATACCAATATGATTAATTTCAAATTTCACTACATGAACCACTAAGCAATTGTTCATATATTAGGGATTAAATTTTAAAATCTAAAATTGTTCGGACAACGTTATTTTAAAAGTCTGCCAAAAACGTAAGTGTCCGCGAGTTACAAGTTCGCAATTTAATTCAAAAAAGTGTATTAAGAAAAATTATAGAATGTATTCTTTTAAAGTTATTTACTTTTTGATTGGTTGTACCAAATGTGGAACTGCTACAAGAACCGTTTTCTTGAGCCTGATTTATTTCATTATTTTTTCGTGTTAAAGATTTATTTCAATTACACCTCCCGTGCACTAATAGTGTTTTAAATCTGCTCTCCGATTTTATTTAATTTTATTTGTTGTGAAATTTATTTGGTGTGCTAACTTTCATGAGAAAAATTTTGTGTGTATTAATCAAAAATAAAAAGCTGAAAACAATAATTAATTATGTGTGAGAGTTTTAATTAAAATCGGTCGGTTTTGTACATAATATGTAGGTTGCGAACCCTTAATATAGCGGCTTATAAACGGGTATAAAAGCTTCGTGCCCCAACTTAGTAATAGAAGAACTAATACTAATAGAAGAGAAAAGAATGCTTAACTAGAAACTCCTTTATCCTAGCCACAGGGATATAGGTCTAATCAAGATAAAGTTACCTATAGAAAGGGATCTATTTCAATTAAGGGAATATAAGACTTTGGCGACATAGAAAGTTGGTTATAAAAATAATAATAGTATATTGACTCACGGTTGCACCGTTTACAAGAAAAAATCTGACAATAAAAAATGCACTCAACAACATAATAAATAGTGGGTATACAAAATTAACAACAAGTAAATTATATAGAAAATAGTATTCAAAATAGAAACTTTTTTAAAAATCATTCAATATTCTAAATTGAACTTACCTGATGAGTGTCGAATGAAACCGAAACAAGGACACCGTAAACTATCCCTTTTGTTCTAATTATTCAATTTGTCCCCCTTCTTAAAATTCATAATTTTTTATTTCCTCTGGGTTTCATAAATTTTTTGGTTCTGGCTAAAGAATTATGCATTTTTGAAAATATTTTTAAATAAATTCCAGATATTTAGCATAATATATTTATACGATTAAAAAATTCGGGGCTGGAGTAAAGTTCATTACTTAGAAACTTTTTATCGATAGCTGGATAACTATCAGACTAACATGAAACTAATTGATTCACTTATTAGTAACCTGCAGAGTGGGACAACCATTACCAATTATAGTGATGATTGCCTACTAAAATTTATTGGTAAGTTATGAAATTTATTTCTAGACTTGCGAGACCCAACACTTGAAAACCACCCTGCCCTGCTTATCCTAAAGAAATTCAACAGATTTCCAACCGCCAAAAGATTAGCCCTGGATACATCTGACACAGCTTTTTATTATTGCTATTATTAGGTATTATTAAATTTCACATCGTGAGAATCTATAATCTTAATAATATTGCTATTCAATTAGTGGCGACCGGCATGGAGAGGCGGGCCGCCGCCCTCCCAAAATGACAACTGAGAAAATTTTTGTTCAATTCGAATGTAGTTATGCCGATGAATATTGGGCAATCCCACGTCGCAAGCACCGTAAACAGATCACGCTCTAAAAATATCTATTTTAAATTAAGAATTAATTATTTTTATATTATGAATTATTTTCTCATTTATTTATTCATTACTTTTCTACTACACCTTTTCTAGTTTTATTTCAGAAGCGGTCACATGTATTTGAGAAAGCGATAATTGAAATTCAAATTTGTCAATTGTATTTCAAAAAGCGATAATTGTAATTCAGATTTGTCAATTGAATTTGAGAAAGCATCAATAAATTGTAATTCAGATTTGTCAATTGTATTTGAGAAAGCATCAAGTGTAATTCAGATCCATAAAGTGCATTGCTTCTTAGTTTTACCTAAGTACAGATTCATAGAACAACCACACATTAGGTTGGTAAAGAGGTTGAATTATAAATTAATCTCTTTGTCCTGGAATTTTTATTTAGAGAACGGAAATAATACGATTACTACCATGCAGTCACCTTCTTCATAGAAGATGCGCTGAAATTGCTGAAATTATAATAGATGGACTACACCTTTTCCACCAGTAATTCAGAAATCGTCAACCGTTATTCAGATTTGTCAATTGATATTACAATTCACAATTTCTGAATATCAGTTGACAAATCTGAATTGCAATTCACGATTTCTGAATATCAGTTGACAAATCTGAATTACAACTCACAATTTCTGAATATCAGTTGACAAATCTGAATTACAATTCACGATTTCTGAATATCGGTTGACAAATCTGAATTACAATTCACGATTTCTGAACAGCAGGTGAGGTTTTCTGAATTACTGCTGGAAAAGGTATAGAAGAGACATTTTGACCCATTTGCGAAATTTCTCTCATTGGAAGTGAGGTTGTTGAAAGAAAACGTTATGATAAACATACCAATCAAGATCGTGAAAAAATAGTAGCGTGCACCAAGAGAGGTAACGATTGGGTAACTTTGTCTCGGACATTGAATATTAACTATAAGAGTGCATTTCATTGGGTGCGATCCGGGCGTGAGAAAATGTTAGCAAAGGGGGGCCTCAAGCCGAAAATTCTTACCGATGAATAGATCAATATAATGATTACATGGATTGAAGAAGATAGTGGTTACACATTAAAACAGTTGAAAGAAAAAGTGCTAGATACTTCTGGAAATTATCTTGAAAGCAAACTTTTCACTGTAAAGCAGGTGCATGCTGAACCAGTTACAATGAATTCAGAAGAAAATAAAAGGAAACGAGCAGAATATGTTCGGACTTTTAATGAATATACCTTATAGAGCTGGGCAAACAAATCGTGTGGATAGACGAAACCAATTTTAATTTATTTTTCCGTAGAACAAGAGGTCGCTCTTTAGCTGGGACCAGATCAGTACAAATCCTTCCCGCAGCAAGAGATCCAAATGTTCATTTGATAGGAGCAATTTCGGCAACAGGTGTTGTTACAATGGAACGTCGGAGAGTTTCATTCACATCAATTTTAGCCAATGATCGGGTTACAAGATTATTAGAACCGTGACAGAACATAGGGAATGAACTATCAGATTTAGTTATTGTCTGTGATAATGCACCTTGCCATTCAAGACTTGAATATGCTATCGATGGGACGTCGGCAACATTATTAAGGTTGGGACCTTACTCTCCAATGTTAAATCCCATTGAGATTATATAGTCAAAAATTAAGATTTGGGCTAAAGTTAATATGTGAACTCCACGTGTTAGAGGTCCTGGTGTTATGGAAAAAAGATATTTAGAAGAGATTATTGATGAAGCAAAATGCACTGTAAGTGGAAGTCATTGTTCTCGTGCAGCGCAACACACCACCATACATCACGTTGCAGCTTTAGCAATGGACGATATGGCAGTTGGACGTTAACACATTTTTAATATAAGTTTAATTTTTTTCAATAAATGCATTTTACATCAAAAAACTCATATATTATGTAAAGCCAGTAATACAATTTTTGACCATAAGCCAAATATTTGACTTATTTTTTAAATAATTTTTGTGAATTACAAGGAATCCTTTCCGAATTACAATTAACGCATTCTGTAATAAACTTAACCAAACTGAATTACAATTGACGTTTTCTCAATTACAATTGACAATCTGAATTTGAATAAACATTTTCTGAAATTCAATTGAGTGGTCAGAATTACAATTGACGTTTTCTGAAATAGAATTGACAAATCTGAATTTCAATTGAAACTGTTCCGAGAGGAAGTAATGTTATTGTAAGGAAACGTTATAAGAAGCATACTGATGAAAATAATAAACGAATATTGTCTATCTGATCGCTGTAACTCATCTCTGATTGGTTCATTCATTTATTCCAAACTAAAAAATATTCACAATTTGGAATAACCTTTACGGTTGCTGAAATTATAGTCAACTAATCTGAATTACAATTGATTAATCTGAATTTAAATTGACGGTTTCTCAAATACAACTGACTGATGATCTGAATTACAATTAACGCTTTCTCAAATAAAAGTGGAAAAGATGTAGTTAGTACGTATTTATTATGATTAATAAACTGTGATCTTTTTCAAATTAACTTTAAATTTTGTGATCCTCCCATTGAAAAAAGTCACGAACCACCACTGTTCAATTATTTGTTACTAGAATACATTTCAATGGTTGATGTAAGGCATACACACATTATATTCATGTAAGATCACGATTTTCCTTTTTTGACTTTCTGCTAAACCGCACCATGTGTTGCTAACCCGTTTCAAATAGAGATACTTTCCTCTTCTTGGTTTCATCAACTTCGCCGAATAATGTTTGCAACTAATTAATCACTTTTTATAGCCTATACATTCATCATATAAAAACACTATGTTGTTTTTCTTGTTGACAAACTGAAACTCATGTAAAACCAAATTAACGTATTTCAGATAGAAGGTCTTTCCTCATATCCTTCCGCAGGTGATTTCAGTTTCACTCTTTTAGAATCAAATTAATATTGTCATTTGCAGGTTATGTTCAACAGCTTGCTTCAAAAACAAAATGCGAAGAAACTCTGGCTGATCACAAAGCTGATCACAAAGCTAATCGACTATATAATGACTTTCAAAACCAATCACTAGCAAATTCCCTGAAATATCCAAAATAAACATCGTAATAGATAAAAGCCCCTTCAGTAATCGCCAAGCTAGTTATCAATTCATCCTTTCCCATTAAAGTAAACCTTGTTTTATCAGGGCATTTTACCTAATATCTTTAATGGTGAAGTGGCAAACAATTATTGTTTTGCTGAAAGTTTTTAATAAATTCAAGGCACCTAAAATTTTAAACAAGAAACATGTTGATTTTTCCAGTTAGTCTGTTTCGTTATTTAATGCAAACAAAAGTTATACTTTTAGATATAAATAAATTACTACAAGTTGCTCTGATTGAAGACATTTTTAATTGAGGGGAGCTTTTTATTGAAAAAAGGAAAAAGTTCGCGTGCGTTTTGTAATTTTTGTTCACAATTTAGCTATAATTAATTAATTTTTTGTATGAAATTAATGTAATATTAAAATGAAAAACAAGTTCAATGTATTTTCGATATACGTTTGTTTATAAATTTAAATTATAGGTTAATTTGTGTTAATAATAAAGAGCTTAAAAATACTGTAATTATTAAGTAACAAAAAATCAATGTTTCATTTCTCTATTAATAAAGCTATTAAATAGTACGAATACGTAGCCTTGGCTTAATTTGACCTGACTACCTTTATTGTTATGTATCAAGACCATGTTTTTAGGTCACTATCTAGTAGCAACTCTGCGTGAAAACAGCAACCAAATTTCAAGGTGTTTCACGAAGTTTTATAGTCCGCCCCTACATCGCTCAATAAACTTCACCCTTTACCTTTAATCTTACAAAATCACGCGTCTTTGGTAGTTTTCTGCTTGATGAATTTTCTACATTCCATTTCAAGATTTTGATTGCATATGCACATATTATCCACTTATATTGTCGAAACTGATCATAATATTTCAACTCATCTTTGCTTTTCAAAGTTTTGCTGGAACTAGAGTTGATAGTAACAACAATGACGGCCAACTTGGCTAAATTGTTAAAGTTGAAATTAGTCATAGGAAGAGTATAGAGTACAAGAAACTTTTTTCATTAAGAATTTGGGAAAATATCGCAACATTTCAGAAATGAATGAAAATGTGAATGTATCGACTAGGATTTTTCTAAAATTAAGAATTTAATCATCTACTAAATGTAGAAATGTGTAACCTGCCTGCCTCAACAATAGTTAAATTTAGGTATTGATTAAAGAATAAAAGCGCCATCTTGCACTAACGAAAAATATCTTGAAGGTAAATAATAAATTTGTTTTTCAGTTCAAAATAACTTTTCCTAAGAGAACCTTCGTTTCAAGGCTTAATATAAGGTGGTAGGTACCAGATGGTCTACTAAAATAATTTTATTTAATAGATATCAATCTAGAAAAGTATTTTATAAAAATGACTAAAATTCTGTAAACTAAGACATTCAAAAATCAATTTAAAGCTAACTTTTTAGTGCTCTATAAATAACTAATACTTTCCGAATTGATGTTTGTATTGTATTGGTTAACATTATTTCTAGATGTCGCACCAAATTATATTGTTCAGGAAACTACAATAAAGCTTTTGTCAGAATCTCTCCATAATTGTTATGTAGGTACTTTTATAATTTCATTACCGTTCTTATTTTCTTCATTTCTTAAATTATCCGGTATTTATAAGGTGTCTTTTTAAATAGTAGGTATGTAGGCAAGAAAAGTAATTAAACATTTTGTCTGGTTTAACAGTTTGATATAAATTATAATAGATGATAATGATAACAGTATTAATAATCAATATATACCTATTTTTTATTGTGTTATCGCTGTTATAAATTTTCTAATTTTTCGTAGTCAATTAAAGTTTTCTTCTACCTTTTATTTTTTCAAACTGACTATAAATTAATTACATTGATTTTAATAAACGACATAAAAGATTAAGTTTAAAAATGTAGTACCTATAATATTTCAAACATTTCAAGGATATTACCTACATCAATTTTTAGTACCTACTGACTACTTCAATATTTTGTATAAATTTATTGTACAAAAATAATAAATTTAATGTATTAGTAATTTCAGATTCTTATTGTATAAAATATAATAAATTCATGTAAAAGTTAAGAAATTCATTGAATAAACACAATACAACTAAATATTTAGGTGAGCTCAAAGTAATCGTAATCGATTTGATGATGATCCTGAAAAATATTGAAATTTTAATTTGCTCTAACAAATAAACAACAAACAGCAAAAGGTTACCTACATAAAAAGTTTTTCTTCTAATTTTGTTAGAGTACTAAAGATACTGAATTAATAAAAGAAAATGTGACAAAAATTTAAACAAATTTATTTTTCTTTGCAATTTCTAAATTTTCAATTTTACAAGTCTTTTTTTATTGCGAAAAATCACTTTTGTGTCAGATAAATGTCAGAAATCTACGTTATTTTGAGGAAACATCGATAAAAACGAGGTTGTTTGCAATGCTTATTGTATCTCGGAAACTACAGAGGCTAGAAGAGGGTCATTCCATATCAAATAAACCAATTTTTTGCAATTATTTACATGACCCTCTTCAATTTTGCTTAAACTTGGAGTAATTATAAGTTATATGAAATAAACATAGGTACCCGTATTTTTTGTTTGTCCCTAAATTGCGCCGTTCACGTTGTACGGCCATCCAAAATAATTCAAATTTGCCTTGTTAGAGCTTTGATAAATTATTTACACTGGCTGAACCGTACCACTTAGGCCCAGTTGTTCAGTATTAAGTTATCTCTTAACCTGAATTATTTTCCATGGAAACAATTCTTGAAACAATCATTTCTATGGAAAATAACCCAGGTTAAAAGATAACCCGAAACTGAACAACTGGGCCTGAGAGAGGTATGATTTTTTTTAAATGTAGGTATATCAATAATTTATCAAACCTCCAAGTTATATCAAATAAAAATACCCGTATTATTTGTTTGTCCCTAAAGTGTGCACGTTCACATTGTACAACCCTCCAAAATAATTCAAATTTGCCTTGTAAAGCTTTGATAAATTATTTATACTGACTGAACTGCATATCACTTAGAGCTACGATTTTTTTAAATGTAAGTATCGAATACGCCTTTTCGGCAAATATTATTTCGTAAATAATTCAGGTCAAAAAAAGGGGGGCCCTGACCAAATTTTGACGTTCAGTGGGCCCTCCCGAAATGATGGTGTATTTCAAAATAATACATATTATTATCTTTATCACATTTTTGGCTACTTGCAGACCAAATGTCAGAGTGAGAAAGCTTATGGCTTGGGAGTGACATAAAAATGAATGATCGTGGTAATGCAATCTAAACATTTTCATCAATATCCAAAACAATTTAGAATATTGTACCTATACATTGTATAGGTACAAAGATAAAACACTGTAACAAAGTATAATATTCTTTCAAATTAATACTTTAGTTGTGAATATAGCACGCTGGCACAAGGTATATAATATTCTAAACACTTAGATATTGATAAAAATGTTTCGCACTACCACGATCATTCATTTTTTGAGAATTTTAAATTACATCTTTATTCGGAAGGGCTCACTGAAAGTCAAAATTTGACAACGGTACCCATTTTTTGACCTTGATTATTTACGCTATTATATTCACCGAATTGGTATTCAATACCTCCTACATTTCAAAAGTCATGTGTCTAAATGGTACGGTTTAGCCAGTATAAATAATACACCAAAGCTCTACAAGGCAAGTTTGAATTATTTTGGGTTGTTGTGCAAGATGAACGGCGCACGTTAGGGACAAACAAAAAAATACGGGTGCGCTTATTTGATATATAACTAGAATTCCACCAAGTTTGAACAAAATCGAAGAGAGTCATGAAAATACATTAGATGCTTTGATCTGGAATGACCTAAGAATATAATTTTTAGCTTCTACATCAAAGCTTCTACTGACAACTTTATTTACTTTAATTTTTTTAATACCTATTTTGGACATAGAATACATAGGAAATAGTAAATTCATGGTTTTGTGATTCTTGGGACCCTTTTCGGCCAATTTACCCATTCTGGTCCGTGTCTTATGTCGAAAACTTAGAGGTTTTTTTAAAACGCCTAACTAAAGGGTTTAAGCAAAAAAATATTTCACATTTAAAAAACCATAATAAATATGAATCATGATAGCACAAAAATGGCAAACAGAAATGGAACTGAGCTGGACATGTAAGAGCGGAAGCCGGAAGAAAGGCAACCATAATTATTAACTGAAGACCAAGATGTAGTAGTAATAGCAGTATAGGACGATCATCTAAGGCAGGGGTTGCCAATGGGGTCGATTTAATATAATTAGGGGTCGATCCGATCTAGATGAATAACAATGCTATTCAACCGCAAGCATAAACGATAAACCCACATAAATGTCAACTTTATGTCACCGTATAATCAACGATATCACGTAATTGCTCACAGCGTAAGTCATTAAAACTGCTTATTTGTTGATCTTTTTTAACAATTTTTGATAGACGGGGGTTGATAAGAGAATTAGAAAACTTTAAGTGGTTGATGATGAAAAAAGTTTGGCAACTCCTAATCTAAGATATGGCAGATGACATAAAATATGTGACTGGAAAACAGCGGATGAGTACAGCGCGTAGTCGCGAGAGATGATGAATAAAGAGGCATTTATCCAATATTGAACTGAGAGAGGCTGAAGAAGAAAATTAGTTCTAAATCAGTGGTTCCTAATCTGAGTGATTTTTGTGTAACCAGGGGCATATTACACCAACTACTTTTCACTTATCACTTTGCAACTTTTCGGAAAAGTGTTTTTTTTTGTGGAAAAGTGCAAACTATTTCTGTTACCTCAGAAGTTACCTAGAAATACCTCAGGTATTTCTGAACCTACTGGTTCAGAATCCATGTTAAGCTGTTGGTCCTCTGTGCTCGTCACACAGTTTCTACATGCAACAAGCACAGACAGGGAATCGGAAGACGTAGAACGTTGTAAAAAAACCGATTTACATATACATCCATACATATAATAATAATCATCATCATCTTTACGTGCTAGACTTGTTTTTGTCTATTACGTCATTCTTCATTGGTCTACCCATCTTCTCTTAAATCGACCAATATTTCGCTTAACTCGGGATTTATAACTGTACATTTGTTTTAGTACGCACTGGTTAGCCATTCTTTCAAGATGTTGCTTCCAATCATTTCTACGTTTCCGATTTATTCTCTTATATCCTGCAATACCTCTTAGGACTCGCATTTCTGCACTTTGTAAGCGTTTTTCGTCTTGTTTTGTTTCCAATTGGTACTGAAATCCTTTTACAAAACTTCAATGCCATGTTCTGGCTGTATTTGTTCTTACAGGTTCTCTTATAAATATAAAGGATCAATTGATATCATTGAATTGTTCAATTTTATTATCAGTATCCTTTTCTTGGTATAGAGAAATTGTGGATCCAAAGTTATTGAAATTTCTAACTTGCTCTGTGGTCTGATCATGGAGTATTATCTTGAGCCTTGCTTGTTCTTGCCCTTTAAAAGCCAGTACGTTTGTTTTGCATGTTGAGATTGTCATCTTATAATGTTGTTCTAAAGTGTGACTTAGCTTATACAAAGCTTATTGCAAGGAGTCCTCAGTATTCGCTATTATACATTTTGTTCGCTTTTGGTCACCGGCAAACTGTATGGTAAACGTGAAATCACAATATTATTCATGTTATGTTCGTTAATTGTTTTATCCAGATATATATGTACGGCGCGGCGCGGCGTTGTCTATCTGATACACGTAAAACTGTAAAACTAAAAATTTATTATTTTCGTTTATTCATCATTTTTTTCCATGCATATCTGTGTCTTCCTATACATCTCTTTCAACACGAATATTAAATGATGCGATATTCCTGTTTTTTCCCAGTATGCTATAATAATGATATAAAAGTATAAAATTATTGTTGCATTTCTAGGTCTTAAAAACGATTTAATTTTATTTTCCTATATTTCGGGACATTTAATATTGACCCATTTTCAAAGCTAGATCCACTGTTATGCTACCACTAAATATCATTAAATACTAAGCTCTAGCTACAAAACCTTTCTTTTCCAATGAAAGAAAGAGGTCTTATGGAGGTCAGTCTATTTAAAAAATTAAAATTAAATTAAAATTCGTTCTAAAGCATATGGTTTACCTAAGTTATAAAAGAATGGCAATCTCTTTAGGCTACGATTAGATTGGGCCCGGATCCATTCCGTTCCAACCGGATTTAGCCACGGCCATAACGCATTTACATGTTTGTTTTCCTCTATTAGACGGAACAAATCCGGGTCCAATGTAACCCCGACCTTAATGGAACGCTCTGTTCCCTTTCTGAATTAATTTCTCCCGTTTTGAAATCGTTTTATCTTCACAATCCTTATTATCTTAATAATTCGATTGAAATAAAAGCTATACTGTCTAATCATATTCTGAAAAACGTTGACATCCTGATATATCTTGATGTGGCATCGTTGTTGGCGTGAAAACGGTCATCCAATATAGAGAGGATAAGATTTCCCAATTGTATACTCCCTTGACTTTATATCTTAGTTCGTTCGCTAATACTCATTACCGAGAATGGTTACTTTGTAGCAAATGGCAAAATCTTACCGTCAAAAAAGGGGATTCCTATGATGGGTGGTAGCATATCTACGAATTTAGCGAACATCTGCATGAACATTCTTCTTGATGACAGTGCTATTTCTTTCAATGCTAGTTATTTGTAACAATGACATTACGTTGAAGCGAAGATGTTTGAAACTGTAGAAAGTGATAAGTTACTCCATTCTCACTATAGAGTCCTTCCTTCTCGGTGGTTTTATCCTAATGAGGGTTTGGTGACCCATCTCTTTCTATGCATGTGATGTGCGTTCAAATTGTTTTCACATACATTAGAGGACCTACTTGTTTAACGTGGGCTCCGAACCACGGGAAGTGTAATAAACTTCATTTCGAGATAGATTTTCTTGGCAGATTACCTCGGTGGTTTGCCATTGCCTGCCGAGGAGAGACGGTCAGAATAAAATCACCACCCTGCCCGGACTCGAACCGAGCGTTTCGCATTAGCAGTAGACGCACTTAACTGCCAAAGCTATCATCGCCTCTATGCATTCTATGTACTATAGAGTACATAACTAACGTATTTAGGAAATTTCTTGTACATTAGGTGTATTATTTTTACTTGTTTTATTTCCATCTCAGTTACGCAACTGAGACGAAGTGAGCTGAGCCGAACAGAGATTAACTGAGTCAAAGTGAGAAAAACATAAGGTAAAAAAGAACAACAAAAATATACTACCAACCCATGATATAATTTACCTACCAACCAAATTATTTTACAAATTACATATCTTACAAAAAGATTAAATATGACGAAATAAATACAAAAGATGAAGTTAACCTTTTTAAATCGACCAATCCAAGCTATTTCCTACTTTATCTCAGTTGTAACACTTCGAAATAGCAAGATCAGTTGGGTTAGGGTGGCAGGTAATTTTCTCAGTTAAAACTCAATTCGGCACGGAACGGCACATTCGTCAAAACGGTAAAAAGAACACCCTTTTAACTGAGTACCTGAGTACAATCTCACTTAAAATAGGTAAAAAAGATACAGCTATAAATTTCAGTTTACCAGTGACCCACTGCGATTGCCTCCATATTTTAACAACTAATGAGTAAATTAATGCGTTAGAATGCAAACAAAGTCAGTAGGCCTTCTAATATTGTACCGCGGAACAAGTTTTCTTTTGGATGATTATAAAAATATGTTGACGAAGAAGAAGACGTAATGACGTATTAAGGCAGATGCACAATTGCCCGGTAACGGCAACTGGGACGGTAACGATAAGGTAAACAGAAAAACGATAACAATAAGCATTCGATGCACAATTGACCGGTAAGCAAACGATAAGCTGTCGGTAAATTAGAAAACTAATGTCAAGAAATAATAGTAAATAATTATAAAACTAATAATAAACTAATACATAACCACAGAATATACATAATTACCGATAATTATAATAATAACTTATAATAACTTATAATAATAATAAAATTATATAATTATAATAATAAAATCGATTTTCTTGTGCCCAGAGGTAGCTCTAGACATAGTAATATCTTTTATTGCAGGTTTAGCTGCACAAACTTTCTGGCGACGTCCCCCATATCCATATGCAGCCACAATTTCAACGTTATTGCCGACATTGCTGACCCCAACCATACGGGCCTTGGGGAATTGGCGACGCTCTGTTGCAGAAGAGTTGGATGATCGCCCCGTCCTTGCGTTGCAGTTTCATGTAGTAATAATGATGTGAATTATTTGTCTGTTTATATGAAATTCAACAAAATGCTATCTTTAACTTTTACTACATAATATTATGTATATTTTTGTTTTGATTTGTATACACTCTCCTTATTATTAGTTTATACTGTTAGGAGGGTGTTTAAACTATTAAATAAATAAATAACCAACAAAAATAACCTAAACTTTTAATTTTCATTACAAAAATGTCGCATCAATACCCCGAACTGCGTCGAAAGCGGTCGAACGCACCCGAAGTGGGCATTCACAATGGACATAAGCATAAGAAATACATAAGCATAAGAAATACATAAAGTTGGATACCTGGTTTTAAATGGGAGCGTTCACAATGCAGTTACGTAATTGTTATGTTTAGGTAGGCCCATAACAACTACATAAGAACTACATAAGAAGTTGGAATATTTCAACTTTTACGTATTTCTTATGGAAATTAACCTTAATTTGAACGATGCGCCGTTTTTCACGCAGTGAACACACCTTCTTGTGTGACAGTTCAAATAATAATATAACCTAAAATTGTACATTCTTTTGTAAACGCTCTAAAAATTTATAAATTATAAATATATTTATATTTATAAATTATAAATAAAAATAAAATATATATTTGAATGATGCTCCGTTTTTCTAACCAATAGAAACGCTGTCAGGGTTCACAGACCTTTAATATTAATATAACCTAAAGTAACAAAGTTATTAGTCATGTGCATTCTTTTATAGTTCTTTTATATACAAAATAGTTTCGTGTTGAAACTTCATAGCGCCTGCGCAGTTTTTTAATTTTTATGTAATTCTTACGGTCATTGTGAACGGTCCCATCTTATGCTTATGTTTATGTTTATGCTTATGCTTATGCTTATGTAATTCTTATGCTTACGTCCATTGTGAATGGGCACGAAGTGTTAACGTTCCCGTGAAAAAGTTAAAAGATAACCAAGTTTACCGTTTGGCTTCCCGGGCGCTTACCGTTATCGGTTTGTTAGCGGCGTGTTGTGCATATGTCCATAAGAGCACGTAGGTACATTTAACTTCTTTATAGTTACCGTTCCCGTTGCCGTTACCGTTACCGGGCAATTGTGCATCAGCCTTTACTTGCAAATAATAGGCATCCATGGTGAATAATTAACTTGCACTGTATACTTATTGAAATTGTAGTTTTGCCATACAGTTTTTGAATTTTTTTTTTCAATTCTTGCTGATTACTTAATATCGATGTGATGCAAGAATCTTTGATATCACTCAAAATTTTTAACGTTTGTGTAGTTTGGAACTTGAATGATTTAGATGACTATGCATCAACTTAACACATGTTTAGCATTGAAATTTTTCAAAAAATCGTACCCAGAAGTTTTGATTATATTAAAATAAGTACTTAGAGATGATAACCTGTCTAAAAATTGTTAACCTCAGAAAAATTCGTGGGTATTTTGTATAAATGTTGGGTTCAGTTTGTAAAAGCTTTTAAGAACTACTGTTCTAAAGCCATTTAGTAGAAGTTCTTGAATGTTGAGCATTTCATAACGATTGTGTTAACGATACAGTTATGTTGGAAGCTGTACAGGTTCCCTATGTTCGTTTCAAAATTGCCTTAACAGATTGACTGCAATTTTTTTTAAGTATATTTAAAACATAATAGGTAAGCTTATTACCATAAACACATAAGTACATATTTTTTATGTGTATATTATTTTTTACTAAAACAATAATTTAAAAAAAAAAATTTTGAATTGTACTTAAAAATAGATTAAAACTTTAATTTGAAAGGAAAAGGTACCAACCCAACTTTGGCCAACGTGGCAACGTATGGCGTAATCCTGCCTCGAAATAGGGAAATTCTGATTTCAACAACTTGGAGAGGAAAATGTACTTGGTTGATTAGAGCTCTTTTTTCGAGTCGACAAAGAAAGTAAATAATAATCTTGAGTGGGATTAGTAGTGGGGGGGGGGGGTTACATGGTAACATGACATTTTCCAGTGGGCACGTTATGTGTAATAATTTGCGTTGTATTCTCACTATTATATATTTTCCCAGCAATACGAAATCTCTCACTGGATGATTCCTTAAGCTATTCTTCATCCACCACTTATCTATATATTTTTCCTATATCGCAAAATATAGGTTTCGTGGTTTTGTAATTGTCTTTATTGCATTAAGAAACCAATCAAATTCCAATATATAAAGTTTGAAACAATTTTACTTAGAAAATAAGTAAATATTTTATAGAGTTTATTAAACTAATTAATTATTTTTAAGAGAAGCGTTGCTAACGTGAGAGAGTAATGCAATTTTCATTTCAATCTCGTCAAGTTTATACATTCTAAATATGTACGAAGAAATCCGGTAAAGCATTTCCCAAAAAAATTTAGTTTTATCATAATAAATTTCTATGTGATGAATACTTTTTAAAATTCTATTGCTGAGAATCAGCGCGCAAAAGAAGCACATATAGTGCGATGAATAATATATTCTTAAGAATTATCCATAGGGTGAAATTTCGTTTTACTATTCAAACACCCTGTATTTCGAGATATGCATTTTCCAAGCACTTTTCTAATATATCGATGAAGTAACAATATTATAATTAATAAATTCTGCGATTAAAATTATAAGCGTCCAAATCCACGTTTAACATTTTCGTGCATTTCCAAATAGTATTCCAGTATCGCCGAATATCGTACAATTGATTTTTATTTCGAATAAATCTGGATAAACCTTAATCCGACAAATATCGTACCCACGTGCCTCGTAATAGAGCATTTTAGTAATTGAAGTACAGTAAATGGGCTTGTTTCAGTCATATAATTTAATATTTGTTAAAGAAAGAGATAGAAGAATACGAAACTTTTATTAACTTATTAGTAGCTCAATTGCATTTTGAATATTAAATAAAATTAATTACACGCAGTAAAACGTTCCAAAGAAGATTCTAAAGGTAATAAAAGTTTCCAAAACTTAATTTAAGTAATCACAGCATGTCTTCTTTTTTATATAAATATATGACTAACAATACTTATAAAATACTTTCATGTAAATTAAAGTGATACTTGTCAAGTAGCAGCAATAAATTCTAATTTTGATAATACTTGAGAATGCGAAAAATATAAATTTATAATACTAAAGTCCTGAAACGTAAAAAGAAAGCCTGTCAAACTTTAATTGATATAGTTCAAATAGAAACTATCGTGCCAAAATATAATAAAAAATGTGTTAAATGAGAAATAAGAGAAAAAATCATGCTAATGTAAAAACTTTGGTAAATAAAAATTAAAATATGTCACTAGTTAGTAAAATAATCTCTGACAATTTTCAAATTATTTATAACTGTCTTGACTAAATTGATTATTTCACTTGACAATTTTAATTTTTTTTTAATTATCTAAAAAGATGATTTAAAAAAATGTACATCAAAATGTGAAAAAATTGCAATAATTAAACATTCCTTCATAACTAACTACGTTTAGCACTTGAGAAGTTTAAGATAACAGATTTTTAAATTGAGAAAAATGAAAATTTGAAAACATGCGCAGTGCGCATACCGTTCACCCGAGCTTCTATATATCGATTGTTTCTTTTGCTACATCCTGGGTTCTTTCCGTCTCCAAATCCGCGCTTCTATGAACTGTGTTCTATAAAAATGTCGTTAAATTACATCGTATATATATAATATATAGATATAGAAATAAATATTAATTAACTACAATAAAATAAAAATATCAAAGCTCTACGTCAATAGTGCAAATAAACTTTTGTATTTTTCTGTATTTTATCTAAAAAAGCCAAAAAATACGTCTTGCAAATATTTTCATTTTTCGTGTTAGTTCACAAAATAATAATTACATTCTTTAACCTGCAAAAATTACTCCCCAGAATATTATGGTTGTAATTAAACATCAGATCGTGGTTGAAAGGATAGCAGGAGATTTAATCATCTTGACATTCACATTCAGCATAGTCGTGTACGTTTTAATAAATTTAGATATTTAAATTAACCTCAAAATGAAACTAAAAATTGATAAAATGATTCACTTGACACTATAAAAACAATCAATTTAAATTTTGTGGTTTTGCGTGTTTACTTTTCGACAAGTTATATCGTCGTTAGACATAATAATCTCAACCATTTTTTCAACACCTTTCAGTAATTGACCCTCTTAAGCAATCAAATTTTGCAGGAATATTTCTAAATTTTTTAATTGCAAGCAATTAAAACAGCCAATTTAATAATCTCGTTACGTTTTCTTGCAAATTGATTTAATTTCTAATGCAGATGATAATAAAAATGTCTTCTTAATATTTTCCGATCTCAATTTAACCATTTCCATAGTTTATCCCATTAAATTTTGTAGTACCTACTTTTTAATCAAAGCTCTTATTTAAGTATTCTCAGATAGTTTAATTTTTAATATTGAGGATCAATATCAATGCCTACTTTTTTATTCTCTTTATTTAGTTTTACAAATTGAGTAAAATATTCTTACTTTTAATATTACATTACAAAAATACGTTAGACTGGTTTACACAGCATTTTATTTCAAATAAACTTATATTCGGTATAATTGTTGTAATCTTCTAACCTGGGACTTACGTCATGGACATGTTAACTTAGTGCGACGACGCATTGTTTTTTGTTTATATTGACGAATAGAAATAGGAATTTTATTGACAAAGATATTTTTGTTACACTTGTTGTTCGTATTGGTCAATATAAATGTTCGGTGTCTGCGCTAGGTTGGGATGGTTATGATGCGGGTTCCAGGCTGGAGAGATTACCACTATGTAATGAAATAGATGCGAGAATGAAATAAGTTCTTCGGTAGTATAAAAGGATTTCCCCAACTAACGAGCTTTCATATTTAAATGTCATTTAGGTTTACGAAATTCTTTATTCTTCTTGCACATACAAAGGTAAAACAATCTCATTTGAATTCGACCAACCAAATCAAATATTTAAAATGTTAATATATGTAGGAAGCATATTAAAACGACCTTAAATGATATTCAAAAAAACCGATCGCTCAAAGAAGAACGACCAAGTAATGAAACGTTACACAAGTTCAACTAAATAGAAAAGCATCCCCAGCGCCTATAACGTGGTTACAGAAAAAAGCTGCTGGGGAAAGTTAAATTAATTAAAATTAAACAAGAAAAACAAACTTCAGCAACATACTTCTATTTGTAATTAGAAAAATTAAGTAAGTTAGGTAATTTTCAACTGGAATTGTATTCTACAACTTGAGATGCTTTTCATTTTTAACGTACAGTTTTGTTTATTATGTACTATATACTTAAAAAATGTATTTCAATTTATTAAAACTCTCAAAGCAATCCTAAGAAAAAGTTAAATTAATTTTTAAATTTAGAATTTTGTTTAAAAGTTGAAGAAGGTATCCTCTTTTCAAATGTATCCTTCATTACAGATCAGTAGGCTAAGTTTTATGCTCCCTAACTAACTTCCTGACGCGACAGGAAGTTTTCGAGTTCTTTTAGAACAACTTTCCTTATTTCTACAACAAACTAGTATAGATTATTTCAGTTACCTCACTTCTTTGATTTATAGTACTTATAGGCCTTTATAACAATTTTTTACTGCCCTGTAATATTAAATACAGATATTTTAAAGTGATACCATAGATTATTAAGCATACAGATGCACATCTCGACAAAGATAATTATTGGTATACATGAAAAATATATCTTTGGTGTCAGTGTGCTCCGTTTTTTAAAGATTGATATCTTCTGTATATCGACATATCTATCTTGACAACCATCTTAAAATAAATTATGACAATGCGATTGTTTATTTTCCATGTACAAAAGTTTTACTTTCACAGAGTGGCTAGTTTTGAAACTATGGGCTAGTCCATTCATTATAAGAGAATATTATGTGACTGTTATCTATAGGTAAAATCTCGTTAGCATCAGAAATATAACTTCTAAGACCACATATTTACAATTCTGATTCTGATAATACATGTAGTGATAGAACTATCCGAGATAGTCATCAACAGCACTATATTCCACCTTTTCTATTAAAATTCGGTTTTCTTCCATTGCATAGAGAAATTTATTTTGTTAATTTTACCAAAATCATTTTAGATTTTATGTGTAGAGGTACCAGATAAATGGAAAATTCACTATAATAAATTGCAAATGTATAATTTTTTCAGTTATCGACAAAAAATAAACGTTATGGTCGACACGTGGTGTTTATAGGATAAAACGTTTCAATAGAAAAATAAATAACAGTGCCAAATATACATCAATAACGCAACAATATATTACAACATCAATAAGAAAGCCATAAAACAGATGCGTACGTTGAAAAGCAACAATAAAAATTTTAACTTCACAACCTACTCTACTGACTTGAATACTGCTGCTGAGAGCTGTAAATTAAATAGCAAGTGTACTGGAAAACATTTGAAATAAACTGAAATTTTACAACTTTTTAAAATTAACAATGCAACATGCAAGTCGATAAAATTTCATATTATTTGCGCTTCAAAATACATTAATTTCTGCTGTACACAAAAACAGATTTCGTACCTCCATCCATACTGCTCCGCAGATCTAGCCTTTGTGATAAGTAAAGTTTTCTCTCCGTCTCTGTATAACAAAAAGTTTAGTTAGTAAAAAGAATAGTCACATCACAAAGCAATATTAGTTCGATAGATATCATTACAGTGCTTCAGAAGTAAACGTCAAGATTTGAAACAAGAAGTTGAGATAATATAGAAACGTGAATCAGAAAGTGATAAATAACTTGTTCAGTGTGATATCAAGCAAAAATATGCATACATAATTAATTTAGTTTTATCTATTGTGGGTCTGTCCACTTTTACTAAAGCGATAGTTTTAAGAAATTTTCACTACAGAATTTTAAAAATTTTAGAAAGAAAATAACACTTTACTTGCCTTGACATTCAATTAAGTCTTTCTCAGAGTGCAACAGGCAGACGTGGTACTCAAACCCACGACGCCGACGACTTAATCGTAGTCACTTTTCTGCCATACCACTCTACTGGTGGATCATCAAAACAGAAGTACAATTTGTTTTTAATTGTATGAACCATCATATTAGACGGATACTTCTTTCATATATTACATAACTAAAGCTTAAACACGAAGCGATGAATGAGGTAGCGTTGTCAGAATAGGGAATAAATGCAGACAGCAATCAGGATGTGGTCCATGTTTTTCAGTTGCTGTCTACATTTATACGTATTTCATCGCTTCGTGTTTAATAGTTAAATATGATGGTTCACACTACCAAAAATGCTATTGTACTTTTATGTACTTCATTTTTTATTAACAGATTGTTCGCATTTTATTAAATTAAATAATTCAGTTTTAGCATTAAGCTAAAGTTGGCATTGTATAATATAGTAAATCATAAATGGGCTTTTCACTAATGTAAAAGAAAATTCTTTAGAGCCTAAATGTAACCCTACATATATTTTAAATTAATTTATTTAAGCGGTTGGCGATATTTTAATGTATTTTTAACTAAAACATTTTAATCCCTTGTAAATTTTAATACACTACAGATAAAATATTGTTTTAATCAGCTCAGGCCAGTAAACTGAAACTGTAAAATTTATTTTACCGATAAATAGGCTCCCTTTTAGTTAAACACCGTTTAATGGTTGTAAATCGCTAGAATTGGTAATATTGCATTGATGTTGATCCAAAAGGAAATAATTAAATTAATTTAGAAGGGTGAATTTTGTATTTTTATTCTGAAAATTAAATTTTGAAATGTTATCTGTGCATCTCCAACATAAAAACGTATACTTTTATTGCCATACACTAATTTCAAAAACGTTATCAATTTTTGTGTGTAAAAATTGTGCTAAATTTCAGAAAGAAAAGATTTAGTGGTTGTCAAATTACGAAAGTCGATAAGACTAACTTGCGACAAAAGTAATAAAGAAATATGGGAAAAAAATTTCTTTTTCCAAGTAATTATAGTATACCATCTTTCTTTTGTGGTGTAGATATAACTATTAACAGTTATATTTTATAAATCTGGAGCAGAACCTTCGATGTATAAATGTTATGCTGTGTAATAATTGCTAGGATCGTTTGTCATCTTTAACAATTCCTTACACAACAACCTCTTCTTGAAAGTGACAGCTTTTATCGAAGTCTCAAGTATGAACATTTAGTTACTTTTTAGGTAAGTGTATAATAAGAAAATGTTCGATAAATGGTTTTAGAAGAGGTCCTCATTAAACTAATAATAAATTTATAAATTGTGCGAATTTTATAAAGCACAAAACGTGCAATATATCCTGTGGGTGTTAAGGAGTGTAGGCACATCAAGGATAATTTGAAATTTTATAAATTAACCATGTAGAAAGCACATCTGAGGGTCCGGGTTATCCTTTTTTAACTTAATTGCTTTTTCATTTTTAAAGGAAATCCTCCCCATAATATAGGTAAGTAAGAAACGGAAAACTGTAGTGTTAATTAAAAATATTCGTTTTCCGTTATTTTAAAGAAAGATGTGCGATAACAGTTTCACCCCAACTTCTCTAAATTTTGCTAGTCATCAAGACTACTCCAGAGCGTAATGACTTCCACTTCAACTTCTTGCTATATTATATATTAAGAATAATTGAAATAAAAATTCTTCTTAGCAAATTTTTAAGTAACAGTAAATATTAAGACGATTAGATATTAAGAAGAAAATACTTCCTGTGGATTAGAATAATTTCCTTAAACTCATCAAAAGGATTAAAGCCTTACTTAATCATAATATATTGCGTTTGGAAAAAAGAAATTTAATATAAAAGTTTAAGTGCACTAAAAAATGGTTAAGAAAATTTAAGAAATACTTCGATACGGACGAACTTATTCATAAATTTTCTATAAAACTTGAAAAGATAATGACACTTTCAAAGTAATCTTTATAGAAAATCATCTAAACAAGCTTAGTACTTGATAAGTTATCGAACTTATGAAAACCTATTCGTCAGCTTTTCTTCTAGAAAATAGAGATCACGTAGCGGCATTTTTATCTTGAAAGAAATCAGTTATACGCAAAAAAATTTAAATTCATTAAACTTTATAATAAGTTCAAAACTTCCTTTGTCTGCTTTCTTCTAAATTTGTTCAAGTAAACGTAACAAATTTTTGTTTGCCATTTAAATAAAAAAAAATTTTAATTACCTATCTAATTTGATGAAACTAACTTTTTTATAATTTTAATTATATTTAATTTAGTAGCTTAAATATTTTTTAAAGCAATGTTAGAAATTGAAGGTATCACTTTCGGACTAATGTTGAGAATTAAAATAATCTAATTTTCGGTTTTTGACTTTATTATGTTTGATAAAAAAATATTTTTTCCTCGCCCAACATTAGTTATTATATTATCTGAAGATAACAATTTATAATAATTTTTATAGTAAATCATACAAAAAAAATGGAAATCTATCACATTTCCAATATGCACCGATTCACAGAACTACACGTCATCTCATCAAAATCAAAAATCGAACATATCGCGACCTCAAATTAGAGTGCATACATACAGACATGTTTAAAAATCATTTCATGTGATTTCTTAGCGTGCAAAGTAATTCACTTTTCAATGCAATATCAAATTGATTAGTGTAAGACACGTCACTAAAATGTTATCTCATATAATAATAAGGTTATGAATATTATTTTCAAAACAAGTCTACAGTATTTAAAATAGCATTGGGTTTTAAACGCATCTACTCGAAGCAGCCAAGTGACAATATTTTAATTTATATGTGAAAGTAGCGAATTAGTGATTTATTGGAATGGAAAATTGGAATGTTATTAAGTTTAATAGAAGTGCTGTGATGGCGGAAGAAGCGATAGATACAAAATGGTACAAAGAAGATCATCGTAAAGTTTTGCTCTAAGAAACGTAACAAGTCAGAGGGTGCAACTGCATCAGAGAATGAAAGTGTCAAGGGTAAAATTAAAAAAAAAAGAGAAATAGCAAAGATGGAAATACGAAGGTGCCTAAGTGATTAATTATTAACAATACGATCAATAAAGTCGTGAATAAGGTTAATATAAATCACAGCGATTTAAACACTGATGGTAGAAAGAAACAAGTAGTTATTGGTAACCAAACAAACAAACAAACTGTTACACGTAGGGTCGAAATTCAAAGTTTCATTTAAGGATATGCCCAGATTAGTGAAGCTAAGATCGTACAACCTAGAATATATTAAAAGCAAATTTATTTCAGTATTGGTCAACAACATTCAAGCAAACCTAAAATTGGAAAAGCTAAGTGCAAAATTTCATCACCAATTTAGTTCGTTTAAAATTACCGTAAGCTCAGTGTATATGTTTAAGCTCATGGATTCAAGTCTGATGTTTTAGCTGAAAATATTTTGAAAAATTTATATTAACGCTGACCAATGGTAACAAGACTAAAATATTTTCTACCAAAATTGCTGAGAGTCTGGCACTGTAATGCATTTTTATGATTTCAAAAATGCTTCTTATCATGTTATTTATCAATCCACATCTTGAATATACTGACTGGCAATTTTCCTGACGTAAAATTGATTAACGACAGTGTTAAAGATTTCTATGACAAAATTCAATCTAAGTGATCAAAGGTCTGAGATGCAAAGCTACAAATAGTTCTAAAAATTGGTTTAGCTACCACCACGTGATCAATTTCTTGGGAAAATTTGTACCAGAAGTTTTATAAAAGAAATAAAGATTATTGGAAAATTTCTCTTTGGGTTTTCAATCATGTACCAACTCCTTGAAAATATCAACAGCATTCCTTCAAGTAGGTATTTATTTACTTCAATTACAGGATGAGTATGATGGAAGTATAATATGGAAAATAACAACAGATTTAAAAAAATATTATTAATAATAATTAAACAGCAGCAAATTGTGAATATATTGCAAATCTCTTTACTAATCGCTCCATTTGTTAGTGATAAGTTAAACTGATATCTAGAATACATTCAAAGCACTTATTGACTTAAATCAGGTGCATGTCAGTGGCTCCCCCAAAATCGAATTTTGTTATAAAAATGGTATCAAATGTTAGAGAATCAATGAGCATCCTTTATTTTCGTTTGAGTCTCAAAGGTTGTGGAGTTATTCGCGAAATTCTCAGGGGGAGGGGACATATTTTTTTATTTTCTTTCCCATTTTGAATTTATGTGCGCAATCGGTAGAACTTAAATGACCTTCTATAGTCATGATTTGAATTTAATTATTTGCAAAGTTATAGATATTTGAAATTTTCTAGCAAACTCCAAGCAACATTCGTTAACTTCAATTTTACCAGATTTGAAAACAACTTTTATTAATAAAAATTAAAACTAACCTTTAAAGAGTATCTTTATATACTCGTATTAGAAATTGGAAATTTATAGCTCTTGACTGTCGTACCACATTATTTTTGTTTGAGCCGCAAAGGTCGCTGAGTTATTCGCGAAATCTTCGGGGGGGGGGGGGGCAGCATGTTTTCCTATTTTCCATTTGAAAGTTTCTTTAATTATTTTAAAATCCTATTTTACATGAGAAGACGTTACCAATACGAGTCGATGATTTTCTAAAAGTTTACATGAATAATATAATTGGATCCACGATCTTGTTGAGATCTAAATTTAATTCGGTCAAAACAGTGATGGTTTTAAATGTCTTCCAAACCAAGAGAACAAGTTTCAGTTTAGAATTCGAAAGTGTCACAATTTTTATCATCAACTTCCTCATTAAATTTTCATTTGTAACACTCATTAGCACTGTTAGATTTTTAATATTTTGTCTTTGTGTGCAGTATCCTCTTGGTTTGGAAGACACATAAAACCATCACTGTTTTCGACCGAATTAAATTTGGACAAAATCATGAATCCAATTATGTTATTCGTGTGAACTTTTACGAAATTGTATACATGCATTGATAATGTTTCAACGTAAAAAATACGATTTTAAATTAATTAAATAAACTTTCGAGTGGGAACTATGTCCTCTTCCCTCGAAGATTTAGCGAAAAGCTCCGCGACCTTTGAGGCTCAAAATAAAATAATGCAAGTTTATATAATAAAAGAACTAATGGCTTAACGATGTTCCAACGTTTGACACCAATTTCATTCAAAAATTCGACTCGGGGGAGGATCATATCTACGGACGCCTAAAGATTTTCGCAAATAACTCCGCGAACTTTGAGGCTCAAACGAAAATAATGGAAGCTTATTGATGGTCAAACGATGCTCTAAAGTTTGACACCAATTTCACCTAAAAATTCGACTAGGGGGACTATAAAAATGCAATATTTTTATATAAGTATAGTAAAAATTTAGATCAACTTATAAAGATATTGTTTGCCAAATCCATCAATTTATCACCCGAGTTTGAAGAGTTATAATTAGAGATATGTAAGGTATATTATTTGCTAAAGCGATTTTAATTGTTTCAGGAGTACGTGCCACAATAAGGACATCATTTAGGAACTTCGTTATTTATTCTAAGTATGAATATTTTTTAATCATTGCTACATTTTGTTATATGCCGATGACCTCAAGATTTTCAAAATAGTGAACTCCACTCGTGGTGAAATATAATGTGACTAGTATTTCCAAATGTAATGTTTTGAGCTTTACCCAGAAACAAACTAGTGTTAATTTTTTTTATCAACTTTTTGAGAGTGTTAGAAAAATTCAGACTTGGAATTAAAAAAATTTTAATCGAATTTTAGGAACCTAATAGAGTTATCAAGTTACTCTATGTGTTGCGCATCTTATATACTACAGATCTAATATAGAACTATAGCATAATTATAACCCATTAAAAAAATATATTTATTGAATTAAAACAGTGCAGAAAAAATCACTGTTTAAGCCGTGATAACATCTAATTTTCTAATTGTATAAGAGAATAATGTATATATTATTTCCAATTGGAATTTCCATTAAATATATTATTATTAAACAGCCATATCGATAGTCCCTCTTTCTATCTTGGGATTAATAACCTTTTCAGCCAAACTTGGCGTTATGAGAAATTCTCATGTTTTCTATTGATTTCCATAAGACAACATATGGTACGAATTACTCACCAGTAACGAGAGTTTTCAGCTAAACCAACCAGCTTGATGTTGAATTGTATATAACTCCAAATTAAGGTTTAGAAAAGAAATTAGATCAAAAATATGAATATGTAATAAGTATATTTACTTCTGCTTTATGTGATAGTGATAGACTTGTGTTCACAATTTTTGAGGCATAAGTCTATCTTTGAGGAGTAATTATGAGAATTTTTACTGATCTATGTTTAGTTATAGGGAATATTCCGTAAATAAATATTTATTACAAGCAAATAATCTTCGGATAATCGATAAATTAAAATAATCTTCTATATTTTTTAATAAGCTATGTTAAAAGTTTGTGTACGCTAAGATCAACTGATCTTATATTTTCAGTTCTTATATACTATGTTATGTTGTTGCGCTGCTGTTTTCAGCGATTCATTTTTTAAACAAATTTTAAGAAAACCTTGAAAATGTTTGAGAACTTCTGAATTTTTCAAATCTCAATTATTCGGCATGCATTCCTTCGCTAGAAGAATAACGAAGTTTTCCAGTACAAATAATAATGATCAAGTATATGTATGTACATAGAATATCCACTGAAAATCTTGAAATACTTGTGAAGTTTTGTGTTATTTTATGTTTCTTTGTCTTGGGTAAATGGTCCTTGGGCATTGACCTTAAACTGCACATAACGAAATATTTGATTGCTTTTATGTATTTAAATATATTATGATTTTTATCTAATGAGAATTATAATAAATTAAATTTCAAAAATAAAATAGTTAACTAAACATTAAAAATATTTTTTATTGTATCATAAGCTTTCAGCGGATCATTTTTTAAACAAATTTAAACATGTACTTGTTTATAAAAAATCTGATGATAGTAGTATACACTTAAACTAACTAAAAGATTATGATACAATAACAAATATTTTCAATATTTAATTAAATATTTTATTTTTATGTATTTAGTAATTTTTTGTCTAAGGAAGTGGACAGAATAACCAACGAAATGAATAAATTTGCAGGCCCATCACTTTTAAATAGTTTCAAATTACTATTTAATAAATGTTTATATGAAGGAGAAATTCTCAAAAGCTGGAAAAATGCAGAAATCATAATACTGCATAAAATAGGTGACACAAATAAAATCGGAAACTACCGACCGATAAGTCTGATAAGCTTTTTTCAAAGATAATTACCAACCGACTTAGTAACAAACTAGACTTCTACCAACCTCAAGAGCAAGCTGGTTTCAGAAAGGGCTACGGCACAATAGACCATCTCCATTCAGTTACATCACTCATAAAAAGAAGCGCAGAGTATAATTTTGGAGTTCATCTGGCATTTATAGACTTTGAGAAGGCTTTCGACTCGATAAACTTGGAAGAGGTATACACGGGATTGGAAAATGCACGGATCTACTCAATATATTGTTGTGTCCACTACAAGCTCCCTCATAAATGTGTACGGGATACATAATCGAAATAAGAGGGAGGATATGTCTAATTTATTGATAAAGTTTTGTTCAGTATGAATGTGAATTACAAATAAAATGTTACTAGATTTAAGTTTTGTTTGTGATTATAAAATTTGTACAGTATGAATGTGAATTAAAAATAAAATGTTACTAGATTTAAGTTTTGTTGATGCTGCTAATAAAAGGAACCACGTAGGACAAAGCGGTATCGTTAGAAGAACAAACGGAAAACAGAAGCATGAAGATGCAAGGGTAACCAGGCCAATAGATAATAAAGGGTCGTAGGGCAGTTCCACATTAGATGAAGCGCAGATCGGTTGTGTTTAGAAGAGTTCCTAAATAAATAATACGCGAACCAGTCGTGTTTAGAACAGTTCCAAATTAGATGAAGCGCAGATCAGTTGTGTTTAGAGAGCTCAATAATTAGAGAATACTTGTACAGTTGTGTTTAGAGGCAATTAATAAATAAATAATACGTGGACGGACGTGTTTAGAAGAGTCTCTAGTCGAATAGAAAACGACATGGAAAATCGTTGTGTACAGAATCTGGATATATTCGAAGAAGTTGATTGGTGTAAGATAAAAGAAGAGTGAACTGTGGTGCAGTATAAGAGTATAGGAGTGTTGGATAATTGGACCAATTTGAGATAGGAGAAGTGGATAACGGAACGTGTAGAGCTAGTACGTGGAGCGAATTGGGGTCAGAGTTGAGTACCGGAACGCGAAAAGCTAGTACGTGAAGAAGATAGAAGAAAGAAGAAAGTGTAGTCAGTTCGTCAGTGCGATAGATAACGTGCGACGGAATAACGGTCGGTCGACAAAAAGAACACAAACAGGTAAAGCTTTACACTATCATTAAAGAATAGGGATGTTAAGTAGTTTAGTTATATGTTGATTGAGGTAGAGATTTAATTGTTGTTGTCTGTTATAAAAGAAGAATGTTTTTTAATAAATTATGTTTGATGTATCCTGTGTCTTATTTGATTGTGTATCACGTCTGAAGGATCTACAAAAATAAGCGACCTGAGAGCGGAAGAGGACACAAAAATATATTAAGCTAATAAAGAGTATCTACACCAACGCCACTTTCCACATGAAAATATCAGAAGAGATGAAAACGAACAAAATAGCGATCGAAAAAGCTGTAAGACAAGGAGATACAATCTCGCCGAAGCTTTTTATGCTAGCGCTCGAGGACGTGTTCAAACACCTCTCGTGGGAAACCAAGGGCGTTAACATTGACGGAGCATATCTAAACCATTTTCGATACGCAGACGACATATAGTTTTAATAAGTGACAACCTGCACGAGCTACAAGAATTATTATCCCAGTTGAATACCGCGTCAAGGAATGTTGAACTAAAGATGAACCTCAAAAAGACAAAACTGCTGAGCATAGAAAATGCAAACATAACGCTGGAAAATCAGATAATCGAGAACCTGGGACATATAATAGTATTGCGAAAAGACAACCAAGTTTCAGAAATAGGAAGACGTGTTCAGATGACATGGACGGCATTTGGGAAACTTAAAATTATTTTTAAGGACAACGATTTACTCATAAACTTGAAAAGGAAGGTTTTTGACCAATGCGTTCTCCCGGTCATGAAGTACGGTCTGGAGAGCATGGCACTGACTATCAAATATGCAACAAAATTGCAAACAACTCAATGAACCATGGAATGCATTATGCTCAATATAATATATTATGTAAACCTAAGAGACAATGTTAAGAACGAGAACATTTGCAGAAGAACAGCGATAACCGATGTTGTGACCAGAGTAGCAGAGCAAAACTGGACAGGGCACGTGGTCAGACAAGATCCAGGCAAATGGTTACACAGATTGTCATTCTAGAGATCCCTATTAACAAAGCGTAGCATTGGTAGACCTCAGAAAAGATGGGTCGACGATAAGCAGAAAAGCAGCGGGTAAAGAAATGTTTCCACACGAATCACGCATGCTACTTTTTCTCCAGAACAAAGCCTTAATTGAAATTAAAACAACAAAATCGCTACTAAAAGAATGGAAGTAATTTACAAAATAATTGTTTATTTCAGAGTTTTAGTAAGATTTAAATAAAAACATTATATTAACTTGTATTGTAAATCACGAAGATTATAGCATTTCATATCAAACTGCAAAGTCTTAAAAAGGGATCGTAGGAGGTAGACACCGACGAGGTCAGTACGAGCGAAGACAAAAAATGCAAGGAAGTTGCTTTCTTACAGTAATAATATTATATATCACATCTAATGTATAATTTGTAATCATTGGGTGTGTTTTTAAACTGTACCGGTTGCTCGAGCAATAATTGCTCGAACCAAATTCGAGCAGGTAAGGCACTACCTTACGATCCGGTGCATGAAAATTTGCTCGAGTAATGCGTTCGAGCAGAGTGGGGGAGTTTTAAAACGACTGATGACAATTGATGCAGTAGTTTAAAAACACACTTTTTTTGTTCGAGTACTCGAACAGCTGCTCGAGTAGTTTAAAAACACGCCCATTGCCTCTCTTATTATATGTGTACGGTGTGCATGCAAAGTATTATTACGCACATAGGGGAGCTACACGACAACGTTGGCTCCAAACTACCTAAACTTCCATTTTAAGAAGAGATGGAGATGGTCAGAATAAAGTTCTTACTACGTCCGGAGTAGAACCGGGTTGCATGGCATTTGCAGTTAACGGATTTTAACGCCAAACGTCTGAGTTTAATTTCCGTTGTAATAAATAATTATCTCAAAAATTTCATTCGTATGCCTCATTTACCGTAATTACACAAACATGAAAAAAACCGGCTTTTCCCCTATACATTTATTATAAATTAATTCTTATTTTTACTCGACATTCACCAGTCATGCTATGCAAATGTCAACAATCACCGGTGTAAATTAAAAATAATGATCATTTTAAAGTATAGAACATAAACTGAATTATTTAGTGTATGTCGAGAACCACCAGTGAATGCCGACAATCACCAGATTTTGGTCATTCAGGGATGGTCATTCATTATGGACATAATAGGACGTGTAGTTCAACGTGAAGTCCAAACCACGACAAAAATAATTAGAAGTGGTTGAGATTCGAACTCATGACCTTACATTAAACTAAATACGATATGTAGGTATGTATATACGAACAAACACGAATTTTAACACACGTTAACTATGAAGCTTAATAAAGGCTTATAACATAATTCTATATAGCCCTCAACTAACTGTAAAAGTTGTTCTAAGCTTTTGCCTAGGATTTTTTAATACATTTCCAAGCTTTGAATAAATTATGTAACTCTGAACTAAGCCAACAGACTTGCCTTAACATTCAAATTAGCAAATCAAAGCTAATAACAGTTTCTAACTGATGAAACAGAAATATTATAAAACAAATTCACAAAAATAAAAATAATTTTTTCTTGTAGAAATATGCAAATACGTGCCCATAGTAATTTTATTACAAGATCCACCGCGATCATTAGATTTCTACTGCGAAAGATTGGTTACAATTACGGTCTCCCCTTAACTGGAAAATTCCTTTTTTATTTTAGTGCATATTTGGTTAAATTTTGGATTTCATTGTTTATCATACAGTATAAAACAGAAAATGCAAAATTGTGATGAAATGATATAGTAAGTTCGAAGACTACATGTCCAATTCGAGCAGTTTGCAATGCGGAGCAAATGACTAAAATCCAGGACTGTCGCATATAATCCCAGACGTCTGATAACTTGACTCAAAGGACACTTTCCGTTTTTATCGACAATTTTTTAAATTGCAACTTACATTTTTATATAATATTCCTATTCGAATTTTTAGGACCAGAAACTGTAGAAAAAAATAACTGATGAAATGTCAAGCATAGCAAATTGATTAGTTTATTTGAAAGGGTTTTGAAATTTTAAAATGTAAAAGTGCATTTAAGTGAAAGGCACAGAATTGACATATTAATGATAGACGATGCCGTGATAAAATGATAAAATTCGACATCTGGAAAAATAAAAAGAATGTCGCTTCTTCAAATATACTCAAATCGTCTTAGAAATCGTTCCAGAAAATGTATTCCTTGCAAGAAGATGTACAACTGGAAGGTTTATTAACTACACAATAAAATATAAATGTAGCCAATAGAACGATAAGATTACATTACTATGTAAGTAAGGCCATATAGAAGTTTTTAAAAATATCTCATAAAGCAAAACACAATTTTTAGAAAATAAAAGAGATGGGTAATTTTCTTTTCTCCAATTAGGTCAGTTCCTGCCTCAATACCTTTTGGCCAAAATTCAATGAGTTTTGCTTGTTGAAGATGAAAATGTTGAAAATATTTAGAGGTATAGGGCTTACCAAAAAGTAAGACACATGTTTTTTTACGTGGTCCCCTAAATGGGGTCACCAAATTTTGTAATAATTAAATATCTGGAAAATGCATCAAACTAACAATATTTGAAAGCTCGTAAATAAATAGAAAGCACCTCGTAAATTAAGCTCTATTTTAACAAACATTTTATTTTAACTTGAATTATTTGGTACGGAGCTATGATTAATAGACCATATTTTTACCTAAATTGAAACAATATTCCAACAAATTTAAATAGTTCAAAACTGCAAATAATAGAATCAATAGATAATTTTGCACAAGGTTTTCAAGTTAAAATTTTATTTAATTATTAACTTAATTTAGGTCACCCTAAATCGAAATTGTCAGATTCATTTATTAGTATGTTACTTCTGCTAGTTATAACTCAATCAAAACTAATTATTAGTTTCGACAACTAGTTTGGAGTTAAAATTTAAGGATTATTTTGACTACTTTAGTTTGCAAAGTGACTTATCTTTTGTATGTGTGATTTCTTATTTTAAAGCTCAAATACATTAGAAAAATTCACCTCTTGTAAGTTAACCATCAATCAAAATGTCAATACACTACTTCCATTTAAGTTAACACCCACGTATAATGTTATAATAAATGAGGCAATAAAGAATTTTTAGATAAACGTTGTTGCAATGATTAAGTATTCCTTATTCCTTAGTAGCTATATTATAAAATTATCCACAAAATATATTATTAATTATTGTCTTAAGCATTATGAGTTACTTGAAAATTAAAATACGCTTAAGTACACTGCTAGACTTGTTTCACACGTGCTGTTCCATTTAGAACGCTTGGACGACCACATGCTTACAGTTTTGACGTCTCCGGAGTTTTAATGCTTAAGCATGCTCAAAAAGCATTCATTTTGTTATGTTCTACTCATTCTGCTGTGTTCATTGTTCTACTTGTATGGTACAATTCCACTTAAAAATAAGTGAAATAGTTACGTCAGGAATGCTTTGTAATCTTCCAGGTCCAGGTTGATCGACTTAATTGTCACAGACACATACACACTGCTATACCGAAATGTACCGTGGAGAAGTGCCTAACTAATTAAATGGAACGCGTCCCATATACGTGCTGCGAACGTATACATACAATTCATCCAAAACAAAAAGCATGTTTAAAATAGATTAGTATGGTATGGGTAGATTTCTAGGTAATTTGTGGAGTAATAAGTGATACAAAATTGAACTATAAATTTTACAGTGGCGAGTTTGAGTCTTTAATTCAGAGTTAATCTCTAGGATTTATTTATCAACCTGTCCGTGTAAAAAATTACTCTTGGGTGCACACAATATGGAAAAAACACATTACGAGATATTCCAAATTAATGGAAATTAAAATGTCTTCTAGTTGAGTTCAGAAGGTACTTTGTGCATGTTCGTAGCACGTACATAAGTATGTAAGTACGTGATCAAACTTCGAAGTGTAAATCAAGTCTTATTGCAATGCAACATTTTTAATTCCAGCCAAGGAAGGATTTAAATATACAATAAAGTGATTCTCTCTAAGCATGGCAAATAGGTAAAAATAAAAAAAATTAATGTGAAGGAAGAAAAATAATTTCATTTTATAAGAAAGAAATATTCCGGAATAATCAAAAATTTAATCAACGACTTTGTGTTTTTTAAGCTTGAAAGTATTCATAGAATCATAATAATTATGGACAGGCACCGCTGTATTTTATGTCTCGGTTTTACATTTATAGACTAATATTGCCAGAAATTACAGTCATTCTATCTGGTATACGATTTAACCCATTTATCTATTCTATAACAGAAATTGAAAAACTTAAATTTATTAAACCATGCACATACTATTTAAATTAAAAATGCACATGGTACATAATATATAACAGCGTCAGATATTTTATAGTTGAACATACTACGCCATTTATTGTTAAAAATTTCCCAACATTATTACACTTCCCTTTTACTGACGTTCACATATTTTTATAAAACACACCAGAAATTGCTTTTGGTTAAAAGATCCTTCTAAAAAATTAAAAATTATCCAGCATTTTACGTTTATGGCTGTACATTTGGGATGGTAATATGGTGTAGTGTTTATTGTTTATTATGTGACCTTTTAGTAGAAATTTACCTTTTAAAACATAATAATTTCAAAATATAGGTCAATCACCTAGGGGCTTTAAATTTTCGTAAGGCGTTTTGTTGCCGCCATTCTTCCACAAAACATTTTAAACAATATTTCAACTGATTGATGAAAATGCTTAGGTGACTTTTTATATTTTGAAAATCTGAAAATTTTATTTCATAATTAATTGATCATACACATGGTGCTATAAATTACTTGTTGTCGGTAAAAACAAAAACAAAAAATCGGACGAAACTCGCAATCAGATAAAATAAATTAAATATCCTAATTTAATGTGAGTAATTTAAAGCAACGAGCTTTTCTATTAGCTTTAAAAAAAAGTAAAGGAGAAGTGAAGAGGCAAATAAAAAAGTTTGCCTCTTTTCATTAAAAGATGTCAGTCAAGTAATTGAAACCCGAAAAGTGCATTTCTAAACAAGTTAAACACTTTATAAAAATGAACACTTTCAACGATAGTCACAATTAGCAAGCAGTGTCAGAAGTATCGTCCTCGCAAAGCATACACATCTGAAGTAGACAAGTTGAATGAACAAGATGAATGAACATGCTTTCCAATTTAAAGCAATTTAAATTTCAAAAGTACAATCAGAAATTAATATAAAGTCGTCAGTAAAATATTTTAATTAATAATTCAACTTTAAGGGCTCCTTCGTATAGATATATCTCCCAATATATTTAAAGGCATAGTCGATCTATTTTTTCCTATGCTTTGCATATCAATTCTATACATTTAAAATAAGTCACGTTATTATGGAAAAAAATTGCAAACTTTTATGATCTATGTTAAAAAAATTAAAATATTCAAATTTTGAAATTTTGAAATTTATACATAATTTTAGCTATATTGATCGATTGAAACTGTAAAGTTTAATTGGCAATTGTAAGTATCCTTGTACTAGCAAGAAAACATTACAGGCGAGAAAAATTATTGATTATAAAAATAATACGGAAGCACTATCAAAAACACTAGAACAATTGTTAATTCTCTCATTTAAAAATAAAAAGCCATTCAAGTTAAACTTCAAGTATCCCTTAGAAACTCCAACTGGGTGTAATGTTCTGGAACTACACAAATTTAAAAAAAGTTTTATTAAGAAATGTGAGATAAATTTATGTGGGTTAGACACCTAATTTAGTGTCTGTGTAAAGCCCAACTTATTATTGCAGATTTGTTTCACAAAACTAATAGAAAAGACGTAAGTGTTTTCAAGCTCTCAAATTATTAAGGGGGTTTTGTTGAGGTAATTGGGTTAAATTAATGTTTAAAATAATTTTAACAATACCTATCACAAAGTTGGGTGTTAAGAAATAAGAATTGAAAGTTTTTGAAAATATTTTCTGCAAGTTACACTTGAAATGGAATACTTGATTATTTTATTTCGAGTTTTATATCTTACTCAACATAGGAAACCGTTGACTATTGCTGTTTCAGCAATTTGAAGTTAGAATTCCCTGAGTGCGATTTCACCCTTTCATTCGAAATCTATTTAGGTTTGGGTTTTACAAACAACCGTATTAGAATTTTGATTAGTAAAATAAAGTAACTTATTCTGTATATTTATTTAAAAATTATCTATAATAAATATTTACTGAACCAAGAAATACATTAACATAATTAATATCAGACAAGAATAGGCCACCCCAACTTATTAATCTTAAATGGCGAGTCACTATTTTCATGATACCTCAAGTTGAAGCTCTTAAGAAATTCAATTTTTTTCAAATAAAAAATGAAATTAAAATTGGATTATACAACATATTCATTTTAAAAATGTTCACACTTAATGTCCTGGGAACTAGGAGAGATATTAAAATGCGAACAGTTGCGAAAGATTAACGAGAAGTTCTATTAGAAAACTTAGTAATTTTATAAATTTATTTTCTTTTCCCAACCACCCCCAACATTTCAACCACATAATTTCTAACGAATTTTTAAATAATTAATTTTATGTACTCCCAGGACTTAAACGACTTCTGTAGTCAAATTTTCTCAACGAGACTTAAAAGTAAGTATCGATTGTATTATTTTTTTTATTATTTGAATGCATAATTTCTACATATGTGTTTAAAATGTACATTCATTTGATAATTGGCTGAATCTAATTCAATATTATTTTGTAGGTTTATTGCGTTGAATTGTTTTAGCGGTTTGATTTTATTGAGATTATTCCAGTAAGAAAGTGATATCAATTTATTGATGTTAAAATGTAAGTATGTAGTATAGTAGTAAATAGTTTTACATTTTGTACACATGAAACAATATGTCGCATAAATTTTGAAGATCATGATTCATGAGTAACTAATTTATTTATTTGTTAATTAACTGAAAACTGAATTAGTTGAAGAACTGGTGACATTTTTGCACAAGTCACTTTATAACTTCTAAAAATGGTTTTAAACGATTCGCATGGGCTCATAGACCATGGAAATAATGCTAACTTAAATTTCTTTGAAGCTCGATTACTATACTTTAATATGTAAATTGGAAAGTAATTAGTACTTAGAATGCCTGTGTGTTCAACCCTTCTTCAAAAATTCATGAATCTGGCAGTCCACCTCTCTTGCTATTAACAACTGCGGACCACTTAAGAAATAAAAAAGTGATTAAAGAAAATATTTAATAATGGTGTTTTTTTTACTTCTGTCCGCCAGGAAGGTATGTATGTATATACTACTTTGTTTGATTATAAATGTTGGTTAAATGAAAGAGAATGGATCTAATATTGATAAATGGTTTATTTAATGTTGGCAATTATGTATGGAATACAATATCAGATAAATGTCCGCCTCTGTTAGCGTTAAAAATTTGCGCTCTTTGGAGAACATTTTTCATTACATTTTGACACATTTCATCCGGTAATTCATTAATTTCATCACGAATATTTTGTCTGGGTTAATTAAGGATTTCTAGTTTGTTTGCATAAACCTTGCTCTTCAGATATCCCCACAAAAAGAAGTCGTGGGCAGTCAGATCCTGCGACCGTGGAGGCCAATCAACATCACCTGTTGTGGAAAGAGGTCTCGCAGTAATTCCATTGTAATTCTGGCTGTATGCAATATCTCACCGTCTTATTGGAACCACATGTTAATCAAGCCTAAAGTATGCAGTTTTGGCGCACAGCCAGAAAGCAGCAGCAAATATTCTCAGCCGATCTTGCAGTACGTTGTGATACACGCTTGGGCCTATCAGCTACAGACTTTCTTTCTTCGAACACAATAAATAGTGCGTTTTGTTGGTACGTTATTTCTCCCAAAAATTTCACGTAACTTTCTCATCGTCACATTAATCGATGATTGATTTGGATAAAATATTTTAACAATTAAAGCACGTTGGCTTATCGAATATTTTTCCATAATAAATTTGCCACGTCTTTACTCTACGACTGTCAGATATTAACTGTCAAAACTGGCTTTTACCAAATTGGCGGCAAAACAAAGTAGTACACCCTGCATTATAGACAGGCCCAGAAACAGGAATTTTTTTTTTGGTAAATGGATTTATCAAATAAAAATTGAGCAACTGCTATGTTTTTTGAAAACCGTTTATTTTATTCACTTAGGGCCAGTTTTTCAGTCATGAGTTAACTTTTGAGTTAGGTAACTTGGTTTAAAAGTTAACCAATATCTTAAACTAGTTTAGGCCGAATATGAGTTTTTCAGTGACTAGACTCCGCCGCCTAATATTCTAGTTAGCTAACCAAAATATTTGCTAAGTTGGTACCGGAACGCCGTGAAATTTCACAATTTGACAATCAACGTATTGAAATTGTGAGGTTATTTTAGAAAAATAACCTTTTTACCTTTTTTAAATAACATTTTAGAAAAATCACTTGAATTACACTTTATATTTGCACGTCAAAGATGGTCAAAGTAAACAGGTAAACTAAAATCACAGAATATATAGGTTAACTAAAATATTTTAGTTAACCTATATATTCTGATAATATTTATAAATATTTATAATATTTATATTATATTTATAATATAAATATTATAATATAAATATTTAACTAAAATATTTTAGTTAACCTATATATTCTGTGATTTTAGTTTACCTGTTTACTTTGACCATCTTTGACGTGCAAATATAAAGTGTAATTTGTTAATTTGATTCAATTGATTAATTTGAGTCAATTTGTAACAATTGATTATTTACAATTCACAGCATAACCTCACAATTTCAATACGTTGATTGTCAAATTGTGAAATTTCACGGCGTTCCGGTCAAATATTTTGGTTAGCTAACTAGAATATTAGGAGGCGGAGTCTAGTCACTGAAAAACTCATATCGGCCTAAACTAGTTTAAGATATTGGTTAACTTTTAAACCAAGTTACCTAACCCAAAAGTTAACTCATGACTGAAAAACTGGCCCTTACAACACCCATCCTAATTTTATTGTATAAGACAGCAGTGTCGCTCGAACAAAAATCTGAAAAAGCCCGGAGAGCGAAGGATGGGTTGTGGCAGTATTGTCTTACCCTGGCCATGGTTTTGCTTCCACTGGGTACCCGTAGCATTAGAAATACTCAACGCAAGTTGAGTTAAATCTAGTTCGCTGAATAAAAAATATATATATATTGTTGTGATACGCGCTATCCATGTTAAGGATAGAGTCGTACCAACAAGGAGAGAAGTACAGTTGGAGACCGGAGGTTCAAACACATTTGTTTACATGTGTTTGTTTTGTTGTGTCGTTTGAATTTAATTTTAAGTTTGTTCGAGTTACATGTTGTGTAAACGGGATATACAACATGCGGAAATTAATCAAACGTGCAGAGAACCGTCGGCCATGTACAAACAAACCGATATATAAGAAGCTCCGGTTTGAAAAAACAAAATATATAGTAACGAACGTTACATAAAAAGTAAAGAAAAGTTCCATCAAGATCACGAAGCGTGACGGTCGCATATTAGTTACTGCGAGATGCAGTTGTGCGAATAATTGCAATTCAATTAGAATATACTGAAATAAATTATATTCGGGAACGATATACGGTGGTACTACCCAAGAAGATTAATTCCTTGGAGAATTTACGATTCCGCAAGATAGTGGGATACAGAAGGTGTTGGCAACGAAGGTTGTGTTCGAGATCGTGTCTTATAGATACGTTGGGGAGATACGGATACCTAAGATTGGAGAGTGGAGATTGGAAAGTGGAATATTAGAAGAAAGAAAATAGTGCGCACGATACAAATCACAGGTTAGCTACCTTTTAATAATCAGTGCGTAGAATAGTAGTTTATAAAGATTGTTTGATTGTTTGGGTTCTTGTTATAATATGTTGAAATTTGTTGATTTGATTAAAAACTTGTTAACGGAATTCCAACTGTAGTTTTATCTTTGTTGGAATACAGAATTCGTTCAATCAAGAATAAGCTCGTATAAGAAGTGTTGGTTGATTCAGATCCCGACGCATTAATACCCTGAGAAGTAAGAGTCGATTTAAGGTAGGTGTCATAAACCGATTGTGTGCGTACTCGTGCATTCTTCAAGGCATCAGACGCTACATAAAAGTGGCACCTCAACGATAAGGGGCAAGAATTCAATTCAATGACTTCTCAGAATACGACAGCTTAATAAGATCCAACAAAGATTAACATGTCAACGACAATCAGGAATACGTGCAGTAGTGGAGATGTGGACCAGATAATGGCAATGTTGAGAGAGATGTATGCAAGTTTGAGTGAACAAATTGATCAGAGGAATGCAAGAATGGATAAAAGCTATGCCGATTTGAATGAAAGTTTGAGGAAAGAAATTGGGGATATGAACACAAGTATGAATGAAAGAGAGGATAAAAGCTATGCAAAATTGGAAGAGATGAATGCAAAGTTGAGTGAACAAATTGGCGATGTAAACGCCAGTATCAATGAACGTTTGGATAGACAGGAGGTCCTATTGACAGTGATCGAAGAAAAATTCGATAGACTGGGGGGAAAATTGTCAAGGGAGAATGCTAGTGAAGAGAGAATGCAAGGGGAGAGTGAAAAAATCACTAATATTGATAAGAAGGGGGCAGAGGTAATCGCGGCTAACGAGAATTGTGCGGTTAATGGAATTAACCCAGCACAGCAGGTAGAGCCACGCGAGGTTGAAGTACTGTTGGTCAGTGCAATCGGGGGGCATTCCGGGAAGGATGTGAACGCCCGTATTGGTATCGAGACCAAGGTGGAGACGATGGAAGGGTTCATCGGATTCATAAAGAGATTCAACAGAAGCATCGGGGTAAAGGGGGAGAAAACGCGACCAGTGACAGTTCCGTATGAGCTACGGGAAGGAAGCGACTGGCGCGCGCAACCAAATAAGATGCGGGACCAGCAATTTAGTTGGAACAGACCAGCATCAGGGGGGTACGATCATCCGCGCATGGGGGCATGCCAGGTTTACGGCGGGATGGATCGAAAAGGCTGGCGACAACGCGATCGGGAGAAAGACGCACCGCCAAAAGACATCAACAGGGATGTCTATCGGATGGCGATCGACACCACGAACCGACCGACGGCTAACACGCGAGCCGCGGTGCATGTATGTTCGGGGTCGTACTTTCCATAAGCGGAAAGGAAGCGAAGGAGAGTCAAGTTTAGGTACGCGTTAGAATTCAATAAAAGGTCAATTTTAGATCAAAGTTAGAATTCACAAATAAATAAACGAGTCAAGTTTAGGTACGCGTTAGAATTCAATATAAGATCAAGTTTAGATCACCATTAGAATTCACAAAGAAACGGAGAGTCATATTTAGGCTCCCATTAGAAAATAATAAAAGATCAATTTTAGGTACCCATTAGAATTCACCAATAAACGAAGAGTCATATTTAGGCTCCCATTAGAAAATAACAAAGGATCAATTTTAGGTACACAGTAGAATTCACGAATAAAGAAATGGATCAATTTTAGATCCAAATTTGAATTCAAATATAAACAAACCAATTTTAGGCCAACCTTTGAAATCAATCATTAACAATTCCATTGTCGGTAAAAGATTGAAAAATAATCAAACCATCGATAAAATGGAAAAGTCAAATGAACAACCCGATTTAGGCAAAAGTTTGAAATTAATTAATAAATTATTGAATGTCACTGTCAACGGAGATAGAAAATGCAATTAAATCTATTAACGATAAGACAGGAGTAATTTGGATAAGTACTCAAAAGGTACGAAGACTATCTTGTCCACTATGTTGATGACATGTTGGTATTTTCGGACAACGAGGAAGATCATTTACGACAGTTGGAAGAGGTATTAAGCATGTTGGAACAAACAGGGCTTAAACTAAATTTATCAAAATGTCAATTTATGTTGAATCAAGTAAAATTTTTAGGGTTCACGGTAGACCGAGTAGGAATCTCAGTCGACAATGATAGATTGGAGGAGGTTAAAATTTAGCCGCGAATACGGAATTTACATACGTTGCGAAGTTTTCTCGGAGTGTTGAAAAACGTTAGGTTTCTTAACGTCATTGGAAAAAGGTACACGTAGAAATTGAGGACGGGTACATGAAGATATCTTCAATAGTTTCAAGGAAATGTTAGCAATTGTGTGCGCATTGAACCAGTTAAAATAGTTTAAGGGAAATAGATTTTTGATTGAGACGGATTACTCCGTGTTAATTCTCATGATGAGAAAGATAATTTGATCGCGGATGCCTTCAGCAGGGAAGATGAGGGGTGAATAAGAGTCGACAAGAAGTCTTCAAGAATCTACAAGAAAATCTACAGGGGTGTTATTGTAAGCTATGCGCTACAATAATAATTTAAGGTATCAGTAGATACCCGACCAGTTTATGCACGGCGGGTGTTAGAAGATATATGTGAAATATTATATGAAATAGTAAGAAGAAGTTGAAGGACATTTAAGACGCGCAAACAAATTTAAATCAGGGACACGGGGTTTATTCATAGAAAAATATTTACAGGAGTCAAGGGAGTCCGGAATTCAGTCAAATCAGGGATCAATGGCTTCTTAAAAGCATAGCGGCAAATGAGCTGTACATAGCGAATAAAGCTACCAACATTCACTGCCGAGAAAATTTCGCAAACGACGAAATCAAACCCGAGCGCATATTAGCAAACAATGCGACTTATTTTTGACAACAATCGTTTTGTTGATCAAGAGAAAACGCGCATCGAAGTTCGAGGAAGTATGAAGAACGGATGAATAGAAGAATCCGAAGGCGACTGTCATTCAATATAGGGGACATGGTAGTCGTTAAGAGTTTGAGAACCTCAAACCGGGCGCAGAACATCTGTGCGAAGTTATCGTGGCCATACGAAGGACCTTTTAGGATCCATGAGGTGGTTAACGATAACGTTTATATTTAGGCACAAGTTAGAAATCTTAAAATTTAGGAAAGATTCAAAGAATAATTTTGATGAACGAGATCAGGGGGGAGAAATTCGGGGAAAATTTCATTTTAACCTATTATAGTCATACGTTGCGGACCCGCAAGAAGAAGATTCACCATAAGAATAAATTGACTGACTAACAGTACCTCGTACATCGAAGTAAAATAATTTTACACGGGTAATCTCGTGCGCATTCTCAAGTTTATGTTTACAAACCACTGACGCTACAAAGGGAAGGGAAGGGATAAATGTAAGTGACTACTGCAGGATATGCAGGTCCATTAAGAGGGAAGTGTCCGCACCAACATAGCCCGAGGGTATGTTAGGGTAAGACTGCACAGTACAGGGAGAACGTAAGAGGCTTGGCTAAAGCCAGTCCAGTTGGGAATAAGACATCGCTGAGTTTGAGGACCCTAAGTCGATGCAAAAGAATAAAAGCGTTAGGAACAGGTGGTGATTGGAGCAAGAGAGAGAATGAATGAAGATGTTAGAGGGAAGTCAGGGTCAATTGAATGGTATGAAAGGGGGTCATGTATGGAAGAAGGGTGTGAAGAATGAATGAAGATGTTGAATGAATGCGAAGATTTACCAAGTTAGTTGCATCGCACTACTGTGGGTAAACTTAGCAGGGGGCATTTGTTGTGATACGCGCTATCCATGTTAAGGATAGAGTCGTACCAACAAGGAGAGAAGTACAGTTGGAGACCGGAGGTTCAAACACATTTGTTTACATGTGTTTGTTTTGTTGTGTCGTTTGAATTTAATTTTAAGTTTGTTCGAGTTACATGTTGTGTAAACGGGATATACAACATGCGGAAATTAATCAAACGTGCAGAGAACCGTCGGCCATGTACAAACAAACCGATATATAAGAAGCTCCGGTTTGAAAAAACAAAATATATAGTAACGAACGTTACATAAAAAGTAAAGAAAAGTTCCATCAAGATCACGAAGCGTGACGGTCGCATATTAGTTACTGCGAGATGCAGTTGTGCGAATAATTGCAATTCAATTAGAATATACTGAAATAAATTATATTCGGGAACGATATACGGTGGTACTACCCAAGAAGATTAATTCCTTGGAGAATTTACGATTCCGCAAGATAGTGGGATACAGAAGGTGTTGGCAACGAAGGTTGTGTTCGAGATCGTGTCTTATAGATACGTTGGGGAGATACGGATACCTAAGATTGGAGAGTGGAGATTGGAAAGTGGAATATTAGAAGAAAGAAAATAGTGCGCACGATACAAATCACAGGTTAGCTACCTTTTAATAATCAGTGCGTAGAATAGTAGTTTATAAAGATTGTTTGATTGTTTGGGTTCTTGTTATATGTTGAAATTTGTTGATTTGATTAAAAACTTGTTAACGGAATTCCAACTGTAGTTTTATCTTTGTTGGAATACAGAATTCGTTCAATCAAGAATAAGCTCGTATAAGAAGTGTTGGTTGATTCAGATCCCGAAGCATTAATACCCTGAGAAGTAAGAGTCGATTTAAGGTAGGTGTCATAAACCGATTGTGTGCGTACTCGTGCATTCTTCAAGGCATCATACGCTACAATATATATAATATAGCACTACAGGCCTTGTAGACCCATGGCTTGTTTGGCTATACCAGCCCATATCTTCCTGTTCATCGCTTTTTCCTTCCATTCCGTGATGTGTAAATAGTCCAAGTCATCCTGTACTTCTTTTTTCCATCTTGACTTTGGTCTTCCTCTTCGTCTCTTTCCGTTCATCGTCATCTTCAATACAATTTTGGGTACTCTTTCTTCTCCCATTCTCATTAAATGGCCTAACCACCTTATCCGTTGTGCTTTTACTCTTCCGACTATAGATTCTTCTCCATATAATTCGTATATTTCTTGATTATTTCTTCTTTTCCATCTTCCATCTATATACTCTCCGCCAAAAATTCTTCTAAGGATCTTTCTTTCCCACACATTCAACATTATTTGGTCTTGTTTTCTGAGTGTCCAGACTTCACTTGCGTACGTTACTACCGGACGTATCATTGTTCTATATACTTTTATTTTCACCATTCTAGAGAACATACCACCTGACAGTATTCTTTGCAATGCATATGCGCTTTTATTTCCTGCCGCAATTCTGGCTTTTATCTCTTCATTGCTTCCTGGGTGTCTCGTTACCAGTGTTCCCAGATAAGTACATGTTTCTACCTCTTCAAATTTTAATACTTCATCTTGTTCTAGTTTTATCTGTAAGTATGTGCCTTGTTCGAAAGGTTTATCGTTCCACACCATATATTTCGTTTTTTCGGCATTCACCTCTAGGCCCATTCGTTTTGCTGCCTTCAGGATTCTTTGCAAAACTTGTTGTAGTTCCCTTTTGGTTCGTGTTATAATCGTTATGTCGTCGGCGAATGCAAGGCATTGTTGTCGTTTGTGAAATATGGTATTACTTCTGTTAATTTTGCTATCTCGTAACGCCTTCTCCAGTACCACATTGAATAGGATCGCAGAAAGCGGGTCGCCTTGTCTTAGACCGCTCTTGATTTCGAACTTTCTCGATAGTTGCCCATTCATTTTTAACTCTGTTTGTTGTCTCTTCTAACGTCATTTTCACCAGCCGTATCAATTTGTTGGGAATACCAAATTCTTTCAATGCCAGGTAAAGCTGGTTTCTGTTTACACTGTCGTATGCTTGCTTAAAATCGACGAAAAGTAGGTATGTTGGTATTTTGTGTTCATAACTTGTCATTTGTAATTCTTTTAAGACGTAAATTTGGTCTATTACTGATCTGTTTTTTCGGAAACCACTTTGATATTCTCCTACTATGCCCTCTATATACTGGTTTAATCTATTTTTAATGCATGTTGCCAAGATTTTATATGCAACGTTCAACAGTGCAATGCCCCTATAATTCTCGCATTTCGATTTGTCGCCTTTTTTATGCAACGGACATATTATCGCCTCTCTCCATGTTTTTGGCATTTCTTCGTTGTCCCATATTTTTCCAATAAGTTCTTGTACCCTTGTTTCAACTGTACTTCCGCCGTGCTTAATCATTTCAGCTAAAATTTGGTCCTCACCCGCACTTCTATTGTTTTTTAAACTTCGTATAATTTTTTGTATGTCTTGCATGTTTGGTTTTTCTACTTTCGGTTCATTTGTACTATCATTCAGAAGTTCCATTGTTTCTTCGTCGTTCTTTTGCCTGTTCAGCAGCTCTTCAAAGTACTCGGCCCATCTCTCCATCACTTCAGCTTGGCCCCCTACGAAGTTCCCTTGTTTATCTTTGCATAGTGATGTTCTTTGGGTAAATCCTTTCTTTATTCTTTTGGCTCCTTGGTAGAAATTTCGGACTTCTCTATTCCTAAAATTCTCCTCTAGCGACTCCAAATTTTCTATTGTGTATTTTCTCTTCTTATCTCTAATTAATTTTTTGCATAGTCTTCTTTGTACATCATATTTGCGTTTGTTTTCTGTTGTTTCAGATTCCAGCATTATTTTCCTTGCCTTCTCTCTTTTGTGGATTTCCGTTTGACACTCTAGATCGTACCATTCCTTGTGTTTATATTTTATTTCCACTTTCTGTTTGGATGCTGCTCTTTTCATAATTTTAACCAAGTTATCCGCTTCTTCTTCAATATTTGTAGGCTCATGTTCTTTTATTGCTTCTTCCTCTAATGCTTTTTCATATTCTTCTTGAATCTTCCGTTCGTTGAATTTGATTCGCGGAGGCTTCTTTGCTGTGTGTTTTTCACTTCCTCTACTTATTGGAGTGACTTGCTTTAATTTAATTCCCAACAGAAAATGGTCGGTGTCTATATCTGGTCCTCTGTACGTTCGCACGTTTTTGATACATTTCTCACTTCTTATTTCTATTAAAACGTGGTCTATTTGATTTACACTTTTTCTATCTGGTGTTGTCCAAGTCCCTTTATGTATTTCTTTGTGTTGATATTTAGTGCTCATTACTTTCATATTGTGTTCTATTGCGAAATCTATTACAAATTTTCCATTTTCGCTTGTTTCCGGATGTATGCTATACCTCCCTATGGTTGGTTGGTATGCCAATTCTTTTCCTATTTTAGCATTGTAGTCACCCAACACCAGTTTTATATCATACTTTGGGATTTGCCTGTATTCTTTGTCTAGTTCTTCGTAGTATTCTTCTTTGATTGATAATGGTTTTTCATCTGTTGGCGCATGTAAGTTTATGATACTTATATTTTGGTATCTACCTCTCAATCGTATTAGGCACATTCTTTCGGACATTGCTACAAAACTCATGACTGCGGGCTTCAATTTATTACTTACTACGAAACCAGTTCCCAATCTTCTATCATTTCCGCTACTCATAAGGAATGTGTACCCTTCTATATCAAAAATTCCGCTATCTTTATGTTTTGTTTCCTGTAATGCTACTAAGTCTATTTTATATCTTTTCAATACATTTATTAGTTGTTTTATCATTCCCCCCTCAAAAATTCCCCTTACATTCCAGGTTGCAACAAACAGTATTTCATTTTCCCGCTTTTTCTTTACTCTCTTTTGTTTTCTTTCAAAGTCCAGATCATTTTCTCCATTTATCGTTGCATTTGTCGTTTTTTGTTTCCGTCCGGCTTCCCTCGCTGCTAGTTTTTTGCAGACAAGAGTTCTACATGCTTCTCTATTTTACCATGTTGATCGTTCCAATTCCACCGTTCTTTATTTATGAATATTTTCCTGTATCCTACCTTCGCTTCGTTTCCCCTTTCTCGTTCTCTCATTGCCACGATTCTTAATTCAGCTTGGATTTTCCTATCTTCTTTTGACAGATCATCATCTATGTATTTCTGAGTACCTCTTAGCTTGTTTTTCTCTTTCATTATTTCCATTTTTTCCTGCCAAGATTCTATTTTAGCCACCACAAAAGGATCTGCTGTTTTTGGTTTTATTAATTCTACGTTATTTATATTTGTGCTTACATTCAATTCCCTTCTCATGAAACTCTCCACCTCCTGTTTTAAGTTGTTTCCATTGAACTTTACTCCTTTTATTACGATGTTATTCTTTCTTTCTTTGTTTTCCAAGCGATACAGTCGGTTCTCTAGTTTTGAGACTCTTTCTTTCAATGAAGTGTTTTCACCTTTCAGTATTTTTATTTCTTCCTCATATGATGTTTGGCTTTTTCTCACCTCCTTTATTTCTTGCATCATCTCTCGCATCATATCTCTGATCTCCTCCATTTCTTCTTCGTCCTTTTTAACACTTAATTTAGCCGATGTTCTAACAGTTTTTTTACTTCGTCGATATATTTTTTGACTTGCCGCTCTCTTTTTCCCAGTACGATCTGTTGTGGAATCTTCGCTATCGATTGGTGATATGCTCTCGCATTCGATATCACTCATTTCCCACTCTCACAAGTTGGGTTTAGACAAATTATTGATCGCGATATAAGCCTATCATCCAGGTCAACCCTTCGAAGATGATAAACCTATTTGGTTGTAAAATTTTGTTGGAATATCTCAATTTGTTTGTTTATTTATTCCACTTAGGAATTCTATAGGATATGCAACCCAAAATGCGTTTTTCCTTATCTTTCTAACCTTTCTAGTTATGAACAAGGAAATTCGAGAAACTACCCGTTTTCCAAATCAAAGCCAAGGGATTACTTCTGTTTCGCGTTCACGCACCTTATCTATATACTACTCCGCACTCTAATCGAAAAAATTTCGGTTATATCACTACTAAAATCACAATCAAAACTCACTATGTGACAGGGCCGTATTAACGGTTATCGTGTCGACAAATAATATCGGTCAAATGTCCACCAAGACCACGTATACAGACGTCGATCCTTTTGTCAATACTTTCGATTACATTTTTGGATAATTGCGGCTTTATTCCACCAATTTCGCGCCCATTCAAATAAAAATGAGCTTCATCTGAAAAGATAATTTTTTCAGAAAAAACATCACCGTGTTCAAGCATCAAATTATCGAATTCTTGGCGAATATAATGGTCGTCTGACTTTCATTTTTGCACCAATTAAACCTAGTAATGTTTTACACCCAAATCTTTACACATAATTTGCCATGTGGTGCTCGTGGGTGGGCCCAATTGCCAAGAACGCCGTCGAATTGATAAATTTGCATTTTCCTCAATACTTTCACTTACAGCAGTAATATTTTCAGCTGAACGGATCCGTACGAACACGTATTGTTGTTGGTATGTTATGTACGGAACCAGTAGACTCAAATTTAACCACCAAATTTTTAATAGCGGTTTCAGAAGGACGATTATAACGACCAATAATATCTAAAATATTGTGATATGTAGTTTTTACAGATCTACCTTTTTAGTAGTGGATTTTCATGCGATTTTCGATTGAAATTAAAGACATTATAAGGAATTATAGACCTTCTATACTTGACATAAATATGTTATAAAACAGAACGTCAAAACTATCACCTCATCCAAAATTGCTCTCATTAAAAAACAAAGTCCCTGCTGAAAAGTAGGAACAAGTTTCCAACGCGTATTGATAAAAAATTTGTAGTGGTTGTATGTAATATTCAAGTATTAAAATACGTAGTCTATTATGGGGAACTTATTACCAGGAGTACCATAGACTGGGGTGACTTTGTCTGCCAAATCCTTTTATTTATGTTAGTGGGTTCTAATAATTGCTTTTTTTGAAAGATTCATACAATTTTCATTCCTTAATTTGTCCTAGTTTGAGAATCCATTAAAGTTTTAAAGATATATTTATGTTTTTGATCAATTTATCAAAGATAATGAAAACATATCACTTTCAAACTCAATTTGAGGTGATTTTTGACTTTGTCTAAGGACAAAATCACCTAACTTTTGGAGATATTCACGTTTTATTCCAATTAATATTTGATATTGATGCTTTGCTGATTCTTATCTTACTTATATCTTATAGTGTTCCTGAAAACTTCAGATCTTCAAGACCAGCCAGAAACAAATTAAAACCGCCCAGAAAATATAGAAGTACCATGAATTGTAAATTCTAGATTAATTATATTGATTTCTTTGACTACTTTTTTTATCAGAAAACATAATACTTTTGATGGACAATAATAATTCTGTTGACATCACTTCTGAGTCACATTATTTTACCACCACCAAGAAGCCTTGTTCAGTGTTTTTGAAGATGTGAGATAAAGTAGTGACCTCTACTACGAGATGACTTATTTGTATAATATTTCAAAAAAATGTTTTTGGAAGTTACCATATTTGAAAATAAAAAACTTGCAAATAAATTTGCTCTTTTAAGCTTCTAGAATTAGAATAAATTATAAAAACTAAAATTTGTGTATGTTTCTACTAATCATGGCCATTTACGTGAAAGACAGGAAAATTGAGGCAAAGTACATATATGGGTACTATGCAATATGGGTACTATTAATTCTACTAAACCATATTAAAAGCACTCATAGTGCCCTATAAGTTAAGGTGTCACTCGGAGTATAATAGTTAAAATTATAACACTGGGTGGCTCATGTGAGAAATAAGTTTTACCTATAACCTACTTTTTCAAGTAAGTTTCCTTCAATCAGTGCAACTTGCCGTAAATCTCATCTTAATATAAAATCCTTCCATGTCTTGACATATTAACAGTAATTGGACTGAATATTTAAAAAATAAACACTAGTTATATCTACAACGCATAATTCAATCTTAATTTTATGTAGGTATACCAAAATAATTGCATTTTTAAGAGCTTTAATTTGAGGCATCACAAGGAGTGGCATGTCATTTAAAATTGTTCAGTTGGGGTGGCTGCGGGTGAAAAGTAAAATCTAGATAATTACGCAATCTTATCTCCCCTCCATAAATTGGTTGGCGTGTTGTTTGTGATATTAATATCTCTTTTGGTTCAGGTAATATTTAGGATTGGTCGTTTTTAAATCAACACACTATAATTACGTAAGGTAAATAACAACGAAAGTTGCATAAATATGAGAGTAAATAAACCATTGTATGTACTTATTTACATTAATATCTGCAGTAATGCAATTTTATGTTATACAAAGTTATGTTCAAATTTTAATTGCACGCGTTAAAAAAACTTGAAAAGTCAACTCAAGGTAGATTATGTAAAATAGAAGCGAGTATCCTATTGATCAGACGCTTACGACCCAGTTAGAAGGGCGGAAAATGACATTTAGGTCTTCCCTACGGAGAGGATCAAGGCAATAGTCGTCTGGGCCCCAATTTGGGGCGTAGCTTTACACGGGCCAATATTTCATACCATGGTTATTCATTACAGCCGCTTCCTTACTTCTTCAAATTTGAATTTATACGTATAGGAAATAAAAGATTTACGTGGAACGGAAAACACTCGTTATAACACAAATACACTTTTGCGAATTTTCAAAGTTAACATAATGCATTATAAATTAGGATGTATAGGTAGTACTTATTTACTGATAGCATATTATAAAATAAAATAGCAATATTCGATTCATAAAATGAAAGCTTTCGTAAATTGTGTTGAACGAATTTTATGTAGGTAATCATGCGTTCTATGAGTTTTTTAAAATTTATTAGAAGTAGTTTCAACTGTGCGATACGTTTGTATAACTCAAAGTTAAATTAGTATGCAATAATAATATATGAATATTAATTTTGCGTGGTATTATTTTCCGAATAAGTACATTCAAGATAACCTTTGCTGCTTTCAGCTAGGTAGTAAGTTATAGCAAAATATAGCTATCCTACTATAAGTTTTTTTTTTAAATAAACAGATCAGGTTCACGAATAAACGAACGGATCAGGAAAAGTTTATACTTAGATGAAAAAAGATGTTCGATAAACTTCTCGTAGTAGATTAATAAAACCTGAATAGCAAAAAAAAAGCTTAATACAAAATTACCAATTAGGATTCCGGAATTATCACAGAATAATCAAACAAGTTCATTGTGTAGCCAGAACTATTCAAGTTTACCTGGAAGGCAGCAGATATATTATTCGCCTGCATTAGTTTTCATAATGGTTTAATCTACAAAATTAATTGAGCACCCACATCTATTCTGTAAGGTTTTGAAGTCTTACATAACAAACAGCCAATTTCATGTGAATTACATAGACACGCGCACATTTTTCGTCCCCTTCTGTATACACCTAACTTACCGACAACACAGATACGAATGATTACACGAAGGATAATGGCATCTCCAAGATTCTCAAATATGCTCTAGATTTTTACAAATACACCTTCCAATTGTGTCCTCTGCAACATCCCCATCCCACAAAAAGAGGAAGTTCAATAATTATCTTGGACTGCATGGTCAGTTAAATTAAACCAAACATACTATATATGTGGAATAAACTTTTCCAGTTAGACTTCTCTACTATAAGATGTAGTTATTGATTTATGAACCGCAAAACTCTCACATGACGATGGATAACAAACTTTTACTCTGTAAGTTGATACTTAGGCCCATATGGACTTATGGTATTCACTTGTGAATTCTACATCTAGTGAATTCAGCACCATACATTGTACTGTTTCAGCCCAAAATATTGAAAGGCATCTGCAATATATTGTGATAGTATCACACATTATTATGTCCCTAATTATGTCAAAGATAGAAATAGCAATGATGATTGCCAAACTCCGTAGCGGGGACGGCACTTAAAGAAGAAGAAGAATTATGTCAACCGTCGAGATCTTCAAATTGTTTGGACAAAAATGACATTATTGCTAATCTAAGTGCAAGTCCGCCTGAGAGATGGACATCACTTATCGGTTAAATGCGTCCACTGCTAATGAGAAATGCGCGGTTCGAATCCAGGCAGAGCAAGAACTTGATTCTGACCGGCTCTCCTCGGTAGGCAATGGCGAACTACCGAAAGTCTGTCATGAAAGTCCATCAATAAATTAAGTGTATTACACTTCCCGTAGTTCGGAGCCTACGTTAAACAAATAAGTCCTCCATGTATGTGAAAACACTTCGAATGCATATTACAAGTATAGAAGAGATGGATCACAACGCTTCTGTAGAGAGTACAACGATTGAGGACGAAGAGATTGCAAGTTACTGAGTGAACACCTAAATAGGTTGACCAAGTACTTGAATGAAAAGACTTAAGCAATTCGACCTTGCACGCAGAACGTGAAATTATTGGTTGATATATTCTGTGTTGAATATCTTCAAAGATCTTGCCATTGTGTTGTATTGTAAAGCGGGCCAACCACAAGATGTAGTGTAAAGCAAGTAACCGCAAGAGATACTTCAAAAATGTGGATTACATAGAAAACAAACAAAAAGGAATGAGTCAATGGGAAAGATGCATAAATTTTTTTTATAGCGTAGTTGGATCAAAAATAACTAAATATACTAATTAATGCTATTTAATTTATTTATTTTCGTTTTGATAATAATTTAAAAAATATTTAAAAATCCGTCAATTTGAATTGAAGGAAACGACCGCGCTTATCGGGGTTTATGCCTTGTGACGTCAAAACAATGGCGTTGCGTTTAAGGTCACATGATTTATAGTTATTTTTGCTGATTTGATATTTAATATATAGGATTAATCGGAAAATACTGTTTTAACTAAATTTTTTGATTCATGCATGTTCCCTATTGACATAACTAACAAAGGGGTATCGATTCCTTTTTGATCAGGTTTAATAATAAATAAACCAACGATTACAAATTTTACGCGATATTGGCTAATCCCCAGTTTACCACATTGTTGACTTTTCCTGCCATCTTGTAATTCCTAGACCAAATCCACACAAATAACAACATAAATACTGTTAACCAATTGGTTCAATCTTTCTTAGACTAGGAGCAATTCTGAGAGTCAAATAAGGTAAAAAATGCACTGTTCCAAACTTACAGTACACAACGGTAAATGATAGCTTATACCAAAAAAACCTAAAAAATTACAGATAGCAATGGCGGTTTTCAGGGTTGTTACAAAGTCTATCATACCTCCAGATGTTGTTAAAGGTTTAATGATAATTAGAATTATTTGACAATTCTTCAAAAACAAAGATGTTAGGGGTCACTATTGAACGAAAAACTTCTTAAAGAAGATTTGATGTGATGAATAATTTATTATGCTTAGAAAAAAATATAAACCTGAAATATTCGTCAAAGAAAATGTATTAATAAATTAATGAAAAATATTCAAATTGATACAATTCACAATTTAACTTTAAATTATCACCAAACAATATAATCCTTTACTTATTTAAAAAAAATTAATTTAGTTACAACACCATGCATAGGAAAATTGTTCAAGTTTATTAGCGGAATCTCCCAATACATGGAAATATCTTCCCAAAGAGTAAATGGTCTAAAATGTGTTTGACATTTTTTAAAATTTTCTTAAACAATTAAATTTTAATAAGAAAATGACCGAAGGGAAAATATCCTTAAAAATTTCTATACACAATATTTGGAATCCCAACGACTTCCAAGACATTCTAAGGACTTCCAAGGATTTTCAAGAAATCCTAATGATTTCCAAGAAATTCCAGGGAATTCAGAATGGTTTTAAAGAAATTCTAGATTAAAAAAATTTAAAAGATTTTCAAGGATTTTCTAGGGGATTCCAATAAATTCCAAATTAATGTAAACAATTTATTTGCAATATTTACTCCTCGTAATGACAAAATTACATACATACATGTTATATGTATGTAGTACATATGTATAGGGTGTTTTTTTAGCTGCATGAGAACTTAAAATTGAAATAAAACATTAAAAAAATTGATGGAATGTTTGTTTAATTATTTTTTATGAAAGTAAACTTAATGCCATTAATTTATGAATTGAAAATGATTTCCGGCATGTGACCACCACGACTAATCGTTACGAAACGCATCCAATCAGTCCAATTTTTGACCACCTTTCCAATATTTCTGGCCTTATTTCATAAATAGCTTGCTGAATATTGACCTCTAATATTTCCGGAGTTGTTGGTTTGTTAGCATAAACCATGGATTTAACATACCCCCAAAGAAAATAATCTGGAGGCGTCAAATCACACGATCTTGGAGGCCAATTGATAGGACCATTTCTTGAAATAATGTTGTCACCAAATTGTCCTTTCAATAATAAATCGATGGTTTCGGTGGCTGTGTGGCACGTAGCACCATCCTGTTGGAACCATAAGTTGTCGATGTTTACCTCTTGGCTTTGTGGAAACAAAAATGTATTGAGCATGTGTCGATATTCACCGCAACGATAGCTCCTTCCTCATTTCGAAAGAAATATGGACCGATGATGCCGTTGGCGTGTATTACACATCAAAGAGTCAATTTTAGTGGATGCAACGGAGTCTTAAGATAATGTTCCGGATTGGTCTCAGTTCATATACGGCAATTTTGCTTGTTTACATACCCATTCGACCAGAAACGTGTCTCGTCACTGAACAACATTTGGTGGTAAAAAAATGGATCCACTTCCAATTGGTTCTGAGCCCAATCTGCGAACGCACGATGCAATCGATGATCATTAGGCTTCAATTCTTGAACCAACTGGATCTTGTAAGGATGTAAACTATGATCTTGATGTAAAATTTTCCATGTAGTGGACGGACAAAGCCGAAGTTGTCGAGCACGATGGCGAATTGAAATGTTTGGGTTCTCTTGCACACTTTCATTCACAGAAGCAATAGTTTCTTCGGTATGCACATTTCTTTGTCTTGTAGGTGGTCTTACATCATGCAATGAAGAAGTGGTACGAAATTTATCCATCACCGCACCAATAGCCTGAAAGTCGATTATGTCGACCAAAAATTGGGCGAAGAGCTCTATAAGTTTCGCGAACGGAACTCTGACTTTGAAAATATATTTCCACAATTTGGTAACGTTGTTCAAGTGTTAATTTATTCATAATTAAATGGCAAACCTTAAAGAACTGTCACTTTGACAAACTTCATTTATAAGTTATCCCTATTGAAAGATCTCATGCAGCTAAAAATACACCCTATATTAGTAGCTCTATTATTAAGAGGTATGGGACAAAAAATTAAACGTCGGAAGAGTATTACTTGTTATACTAATGGATAGATTGTAATAATTTTTGGAAATGAACTTAAGAAAATAAAGATTTAATAATTTTGTATCTTTGAAGTCGCAAATGATCAAAATAGCTTACTCGTAATACAATGAAACTCAAATATTCCTGTTGTTTGTTAAAGTACAAATGGTAGAGTAATTTAGTACATCCTAAACGAAGATAAATGTTAAAGCCACTATATAAATTGAAATTGTTTAAATGGTTTTTCATGTGATGGTAGCAATAGTTGTATAAAACATAAGTGTTCAAGATTTAGAGCTGATTACAGCATCGAATTTTTAAGGATAAAAATCGTAACCTAAATTTACAGTGATATCTTACCACTAAATAGTATACCTACTATAATACTCATACACGAATTTTATACTGAATTCTTTTTTCATATTTCTATTTCAAAACCACGCATATTTTTTTAAGTATCCTTGCTTATTCGTTACATAGCAGCAGTTCTTATAAAGTTCGAGCATTTTAAAGATATAATAAATCTCAAATAAAATTCTAAAACACTTCTTGCAACCATAGACCTTTAAATTTTTATAGATTGTTTATTACCTTATAAATATTTTCATTGTACTTATACTCGTACACGTATAAGTAATAAACAGTTTAATTTGCAACAGACGAACCCAATTAAGGGAAGTATTGTTCTTATTATTGTTGGAAATATCCCATATGAGCCTTTCCTCGGATGACCTTTTCTTTATCTTTTTGAAGTAAATAACAACTGATCAATTAATTACAGATGAATTAAAATGTATATTTAAAAATTACTATGATAATTCCACTCAGGGTCATATTAGAGTAGTTCCGACCAAGCGTGCGCTATTTTACATTATAGTTAAATGGATACGACGCATGCACAGTCGAATAATATCCGAAAATAAAAAATATTCCAAATACCCTACCAGAATATCGAATATTTGTAGTGGGGCGTAAAAGAATTCATACGCATTAAAAAATCTCACAATATAAATATTCGAAAATCGAATATTTGTAGTGGAGCGTAAAAGAATACATACGTGAATAACGCACCTCGCAACCGATGCGATGTAGGAAACCGGTTCAACGCATTAGTTCCCACCCGAGTTCACTTAAAGCAATGTACTTCTAACGAATTTTATATTACAAATTTAGTGCGATTATTCTTCCATTTTTTTCGGTACTTACGAAATTATTTTTTTGATTTTTTTGGCATTGATTGTGTTGCGATATGGTCAATTTGTTTCACCATTTTCGACATTAAAAATGGCGTTTTAAATGTCGATTTTCGTATGTGATGTTGTGCTATTAAGTTGTGGCGTTTCTTCACGGAATTATCATCGCAACAGCAACGCGGGTTCGGACAATACTCAAAGATTCAGCGAGTACAGGTTTTAGCAAGGAGATTGCACGAGCTCCGCTGCGCTTCGCTCGTGCAATCTCTTTGCTAAAACCTGTACTCGCTGAATCTTTGAGTATTGTCCTTGCCCTTGTGTTGTAACAAATGAATATTGTAGCCCAATGCTCAACTACACAATCTATAGTTGCAAAACGAAATGAAAAATTTCGTACTGATTGTTAATCGCCTATATATTTTGTATATCATGCCACTGCTTTAAAAGCAATATCCTTTTGCATTTGCTTATTGTAAATATATATATTTTATCATTAATTATATTATACGTAAATGCCCATGTTTTTCATATCGCAGGAAGTATACACCAACAAAACAGAATAGATTACATACATAAATATTTCATCCTCTATCAACCTTTAAATTTATATAGATTAATTCGGTTGATTAAATTAATACAATGGATAAGATAGCAGGAAAACTACATAGGTATATAATAATAAATTAAATAAAAAATAGTAATACAAAAGTAGCAATTTAAGTATATAGTAGAGTGAAGACTAAATAATATAATTTGTGATTGAAATGAAATGGTACAAAATAATATCAATGTCTAAAATGAAAAGGATAATTTCTTCAAAATAACTTCCGAAGTAATCGGAAATGCCATTAATATTAAGATAAATCGACTTAACATCATATTTTTGTATTTTTACAAACCCGTTTTAAAACAAAAGAGCGTAAAAATAGATCCTTGACCTACAAATAACGGAAATTTAATAAAACACATCTATATTGTAGTAGGTGGTCAAAATAAAATACCTTACAGCTTATATGATAGAAATAGCTAAATGACAGTAGCCGAATATCGATTCGAAAATTTCTAGCGAAGTAATGGAATTTCATTGCGCAAGCTAGAGTAATATAATCTTCAAATTTTTTATTTTTCTAATTGCTTCCTAGAGATGGAGTTGAACAATTATTGTCCTTTTTTGTATATTGCATAATATTGAATTATGTAAAATTTTGCCACAAATTAAAGCATGAATTAGTTAGAGTGTTGTTTATACTAACTACATAATATATTATGGTTGCAAAAAGTTTATAAAATCTCGGTAACAAGAATTTCGCATCTCAGTCAGTATTGATCGATACTTTGGAGTATCGAAACTTAGGTCAAACATAAAAAGGTACCAATCTCGCTTTTAAATATTTACCCTTCCACTAGTCTGTTTTCTTAACACTCTTTGTATATTGTCCATGTTTTTCAGCTAATTCTGTAAAATAATATTTACAATATCTAAAATAGTTCTACCATTATATACGCCTGTTTCTCGGACCACACCGTCAATTAATTTTAATAATTATTATAACATGTAATTATAACAGTATTTTTAGTTTTTCTGTATTTGGAAAGAAAATCGTTATTTCTATAATTTCTTATGCGAGATTCGAAACTGGGTCGACCGCTCAGGTAGCCTAACCGATAAAATAATTATTATAAATTGCTAATTTACTCAATAGTAAAGCAAACTTTTCGCTGCAGTAATTCATTTAAACTTTTAATCCTCTTTACTTCGGCAATTTCACAAAGTACTTTTTATACCTAATAAAATATTTACCCAATAATTATTTGCTATTGACTTAATAATAGATACTACCCATTTGATCTATTTTTTATTAGCATTTGTACCTATAAATAATTTTCTGATTCGTCGACTTAAGAAAGGCAATTATAGGCTTTGTATTAAAATTTAACCATCGCTTTCAGTTTTCTTACAAAATTTGTTATTGGAGTGCAATTAATTTAGTATTGATGTAACGATATCGTTTATTCAAAAATAGATCAGGGAACTGCCATTGACATGTAATATTGATACTTTGCAAACCATTTTCAGTTCAATGAATCGTCGTTTGTATCATTTTTATTTCTAAACATTGCATCAAATATTCAAATGTTCATAATAATTTTTTTGTAAACTACAAAATAATGAGGATTAACTTATTTTCACTCGACTGGATTGCCAACGTAACCACTACATAATTATATATTTAAACCATAAAATTATACACTTTTGTGTGTGTATTTTTAATTTATTATAATGGTGTAAATTTAGAAAAAATATGTACCTTGAAAATAATAAATTTAAATTATTATTATAATTAATATTAGTATACTGAACATCTATTATTATTTATTTTTGTACAAGTGCGGCTCGTTGGTCTAGGGGTATGATTTTCGCTTAGGGTGCGAGAGGTCCCGGGTTCAAATCCCGGACGAGCCCAATCACTTTTTTTAAATATTTTATATCGCCATTTGTTTTGGTTTTCTAAAAACTTTAAAATATTATAATAATGCATTATTTCAGTATTTACTACAGAGCATAGGTAGTAGGGGAGACCGGGTACAGTTGTCACACGGGTTGGTTGTTACAACGCGTTTTACTCGCTGTTTGTTTTTATTTCGTTCCAACAGCTAACGCCGAAATAGTACGCAATACTTGTTTTGGGTACCTATAACTGAAGTTTTACTTTGTTCAATTTTATTGAATTACTCGGCTATGGGCAGAAATAATTTTTATACGACGGACATAGTTAAATTATTGATTTGTGACTACTTTTCTGGGGCACATGAACTTCTTCAGTCCCTCGTAGTGTAAAATTCTTAATTTAATCTTACGGTTTCATAAAAATATCGGTTAATTGATGTTTAAGTATTCAATGATGTAAATTGCAACATCTGTTTGCATTTGTAACGATGCATTTCAATGTGTAGGTGTAAATTAGATTGTGCAATATTATTAATTGAAGTTTTCAAGTTACATAATTAATACATACTTCGTATTTATGTAGTATATGTAATGCGATAAATTAAGAGTTTTCTTTTATCGTATTTATACGTCGTTATTATCTGAACCACGAAAGAAAAGCCCCACGTGATTATTTTATGAACTTAGAAATGACATGACATTATATTCTCCTTATATCGTTTAACGTAAGAGGGACAAAGATGCAAAATAAAAAGTTGTCTGATCTTCAACTATTGATGACGAATTATTTATGACGCAGGGCTTTTCTTTAGTGGTTCAGATAATATATTCTTTTATCTTCTAAAAGTAATTTACAAATTTCATTTTTGGTATTTTATCGTGTTTGGTTTACCTGAAGTTTAAATCATTTTCGTGGGTTCAGTTTATCGACCTTGTAATCATATTTGATTTCAAAATTTTTTAAAAACGGTTAATCCGTTAATATAAATAAATAAATATTTGAAATGAAAAGTCACTTTTACGAAATATATGAATTTATTCAAAATAAGTTAGTATTTTATATGTATATATTGTATTTTTCAAACTAGGCTGGCAATATGGACCCCGAGGTATAATATTAAATGTAGGTATGATAAATTATAAAAATACAAATATTTTCAAAAATGAAACCAACACCAGAAAACCAAAACCTATCAGATTAAATGTATAATTAACCGGAGGGGGTTACCACTATATAATTTTGGTGTACTCTTACAATAAGATGCTGCAATTTCATTTTTTTGCAATAATTGTCGATAATTCTTGGAATTTCATACATATTTTAGTTTGTATTTTTTTGCAAATATTGTGCAAATTTTGGTGTTCACATTTTTCTTTAGTGATCAACCCCGTAATTAACCAAAGCCAAAAAAATCTGGAGTAAATGAAAATTATAAATTTAAAAAAGGAGGGCCAAATGGATTTGAATAATTAGAACAAAATCTGATAGCTCAACGTACTATTATTATAATATGTATCATCATTTTATTTAATAGTTTTATATTCCTGGCGAAATCGTGCTGTCTCTTTACAGAAACTTAACATATCATCTTTACATTCGCATCCGCAGAGAAAAAAAGTTCCTAGTATGAGGTTACAATTGGGAGGGTCCCCCGTAGTAATAAAGGACAATGTTACCATACTAGGGGTAAAGGCGATAAGAACCTCAACTTTGGGGACCATATTAAGACAGCATGCAACAAGACATCTAAAACTGCCCGAACCCACCAGTTTGACAACAGCAAAAATCATCACAACGTTGACGACAGCTGAAGCAATGCCGAAAGGTCACCCCCCGTTATCGTTGGGGGGGGGGGTCGGTAAAAATCCGACACTACACCTCAGATTGGGGTGGTGCCTTTTGAAGGTTTCCCCTTCCCTGAAATTGCATAAAAAATTATAAAAGTAATATTAAACACAATTTATTGTTGTTACTTTTCGAGTATTGCAGTTAAAAAATTCCCCTCATTCGTCTATGTAAATCGTTCTTTTAGCGACGGTAGTATCGTACCATAATTCTAGAGTAATTTAAACTGAAAGCAAGTATATATAAATAGTTTGAAGGTGGTCTTATATTTAGGAGACTGAATGATTGACACTCAAAAATAAATAACTTTAGTGCTACGACCATTTCAAGGTATAAATAAGAAAAATTACTGTAAGAGGGCTGCCCCTGAGGGTTTGGATTTAGACAAAAAATTATGTTGAAATTTTTCTTAAGAAAGCGGCTTCTATTACCACCTTCAAGCTTTGTATTGATCAGTGGGAGACCCTGCTGTATATTAGTTTTGAAAAAATACCCCCTCGCCTCAAAGTTGTATCTACAAATCATCGTATGCTCAGTAAACTGCTGACCTACCCAATATTTTACCCCACGAGCCGCCGCTGTTTCAATTACAATGCTTCTCCATCTATTTATGTCCATAGCCTTCTCTTTTCAATATCCGACCCTCATCGACTTCAAATCGTTCTTTACCTGGTCCCACCATCTTATTTTAGGTCTTCCTTGTTCTTCAATGGGTCTCCACTAACCCATCTGCCTTAGTACCGCGTTCGCATATCTTCTCCTAACCTGTCCCAGCCGTATAATTCTATTCGATTTCAATACTCTTACGTATTGAAATCTTCATTATCCATCGGTTCTACTAATTCATAATTAATCATGGCTCTTGTTTCTGTTTCGTTTATTCTTTTTGTGCCCAACAAAGTTCTTAATATTTTGCGCTGGAACACTCTGTAATCTTCTTCATGTTTTTCATAAAGCATAAACTTCTGACGCATATTGATGACTGGTATTATTAAAGTCTTATAGATCTTCAATTTCTTTGTCCTATAGATTCGTTATTGCCGAGCAAATGCTTGCTAACGTAATTTTCTCTATTGTCTCCCTGTATTCTTCTTTTTATATCATCTGTTCGCTCATTTTTGTTATTCACATGTACCCCCCAGTGTATCATCATTAGGTGATCATAATCAAAGAATAAATGATAACATGGTACACCAAGTAGTTTGGCAGCTTTCTTCAGAGTCATCTTCATCTCTAAGACAGCTTTAACAGCTTTCGCAATAGAAATTATGTTCTATTACTCTCCCTTGGGTTTTTACTTCAGCAACAGGATGCTATGTGACATGACTGAAAGAATTTAAAAATAAAAAATATGTAGTGCATGTAATATGGATTAGGGGTCAATAATAACCACATAATACGGGGTTCCATAATACACGCTCAGCACCTCTAGAACAAAACTACTAATGAGTGGTAGTTTTTCTATCTTAGGCACATTTACCTGACGGGTTGACGTCAAGAATTATGAATCATTATAAGAATTATAATCACTTTTAATGTTACTTATATAACTCAAAACTACGACAAAACATATTCCAGTAAATAGCGCTTCCATTTTAAGCGCTAATTTAACATTCCGCTTGGTGCGTTTTCTTATTTGGCGGGATAGGGTTGCTTGTTACAAATGGAGCGGGGTTGTTTGTCACCATTTGAAGATTTTTAGTTATAAATGGCTTTATAAAAATTAGATATTATTTAATTATGCGTTTATATTTCAAAGAGACAATAAATGCTAAAAAATATTTAGATTCTACCGGAATCTACTAAATTTTCAATTTTTTCATTCTTCACTTTAATAATTTTATTCTTTTAAATACACGTGACAACTAACCCCACTTACATAGTATGACAAGCATCCTCGACGTGGGAAATATTCCCGATATACAGTTTAACTTTACCCTGGGATAGATGTCAATTTTATTACATGTAGTAAAATACATAAGATATCATGTAATAGCCTATGCATTAAAATTACTCGTACATACTATGTATAAGGAAAATCAAAGCAGTAAAAAATTAATTCCTGAAAAGTGTGCAACCATACCCGATCTCCCCTACATAATACGTATAACATAATTATTATTTATTTACGTTCCTAGTTGTAAAAAAATTTGAAACAGACTTTCTTTTAAAAAAAAGCAAAGGAAATAAAAATTATTTAATCATGAAAATAATTTTCGAACAATCTTATTTCTTTAAAAAAATTATTAGTGTTAACACATCATTCTTCTAACACCCAACTTTTTTCTGCGAGTAATAAAGTTTCGCGGCAAAACTTACAGCCGAAGCAAATTTATTGACGTAGCAAGTAGCAGTTTCAGTTCTCAACATAATTTAATAACTTACTAATCGATACCTAATTTTAGATTAAGTCTAGTTACTCACCGGTCATGATAATATGCTAAATATATTAAAATTTATTTTTAAGGCGCCAGATAATTTTTATTTTAATAAAAACGTAAGAATATAAGTTAAATGTTATTCTGTCGCTACTGCATGTGTGATATTTCATAATATGATATTATAATAAATACTTAAAAGAGTAAATAATAAATATAATGACATTCTGAACAAATTATATCAATGATGCTATTAAAAGTTAAGGGGGTGGGTCAGGACGCTTTTGTCAAAGAGGCATCACTATATACTGAATAAACGAAGAATAAACGATTAATCTCCATTGTTCTTGGTCCTGAGCCTGTCCATCCGTCGATCTTCCATTCCAGTCTGTACAATTTTGTCAGTTCTTCAAGCAACACTGCCAAAATATACAAGATAATGGTAAACAAGTAGCTTATTGGTAATATTTAGCTCTTCAAATATATAGAAGCATTATTTGTATTATGTGGCACACAGGATTCATGCAGGGGGCTCATACGTCTTTGAATATCCACGCTGCTTCTTCATTATTATTAATCCCAGATATTCAAACTGGTTCACCACATCAAAGCCAGCTATGCTTTGTAATATAATATGTATTCTGGTTCCAAGGAGATATCTCTACCACAATCAGTTATTTACCATTACACAAATCCTGGAGAAGGGCTGGCAATTCGATAGAAATATTCATCATCTATATCTAAGTAGATCAGAGACGGTCATTGGCATAGTAATTAGAGCTATCAACTACTGATGCTAAAGGCATTAATTTGAGTTCGGAAAGAGCCTAATCTTCTTTCCGACATTCTTTCCTTCTATGACCATTTCTCCTACCAACCCGCATTAGTCAGTGTGTTAGGTTATAGGTAAAAACTCTTCTCTTATATTACTCGTTCGAAATCTACCATATGAATTTGATACATATTCTACGTTCCCATATTCAAATTCACTTAGCTCAAAAAAGTATCTTTTCTATTAGCACGCTATCTACCTTGAGTATTTAAACATCAACATCCTTTTTTGTTAGATTTATACCTGGTTTCATAAAACCTCTAACAAGCCGTTAAAATTAACGGATGATTTCTGTTGGCCTATTAATACTAACAGATGTTTCTATCAATAAGCTAACGGTATTGAAAGTTTTATGAAACCTGCCATAAGAAAAGCTAATCAATAAAAAAATCAAATATTTACAAACACTAATAAAATTTATAAAATGTGAATGTCATGGATGAGGTTATAAGAAATAATTGTAATCTACTATTAAGGATTTTGAATCATAAACATAAAATAAATTTTAATTAGATAATTACAAAACAAGAAGTAAGTAAAAGGAAAATAGTAATTTCTTTTCTTCGTGAGAAATCATACTTGAAAAGTTTTTTAATTTATAAAATTCAAAAAGTTATAATGGATCAGAAAGAATAAAAAACAAGATAGCTCAAAACAGAAAAAAAATTCTTGCAGAAAACTGAAGTCTAAACTAAAAATCTATAAATACATGATAGGTCAAAACGGAAAGCGTAAAATAATTCAAGTTTTTTAATTTTCTTTAATCCAAAATTTTTGAATGGCTCAAGGTAATTCGTTGTTATGTGAAGTATTGCGGGGTCATCTGTGCACATTGCAATTATAGAATCGTATCACTCATATGTAAATGTTGTATAAGTGTGGGCCCAATACATTGCATTGTGGAACTCGGGTTTATGATTAATTTTTATGCCGGAAAAACTAAAAATTGAAGTTTCTATTGGTGAGAAAAGACAGAACCATCAGGCGACTGTCGCAGCACTACCGCAACAAACCAGCCTCAAAAATGTCTTGATATGTAATTTTTATTTTATTAATAAACCAAGACTGTCGCACAATTTAAACAAGTAATACAAAGTTAGCTTACTTTGCTAACTTTGTATTAGTTTTTTAAATTGTGCAACTATCTTGTTTATGAATTTTTTTTACATACAACTTTTGAAGACTATTTTGAAAACTAGTAAAAGCTGTGAAGATCTGTTTTATTAATATCATTTACAAGAAAAGTGCCTTTGTTTTAACCATTTATATTGTTTTTGTTCATAATCCTTTTAGATTAATTCCACGATACGCATAAGTTGTTGAAGTTAAGAAGAAGTTAGGTCTGATAATTCGTTTTAATGTTTATCCGGAATAAAGAATAATCTTTCCAGATGATCAGCCAAGATTTGAATTTTTTTTCATCCGTGCGAAAAATATTATCTTTTTTATCTATTATCTAATTAATAAAATATTAATTTCTCTCCACATTCTGAGGTCTGCAATTATTTAGTTCGCATTTCATAAGAAGGATTTTATTGTTTACTTCTCTTTAACTTGTGAATATAGAATTCAATATACAGGGTATCTCTAAACATATCTGCCAATACTTTTCAGTAGACTTATGGGACAATATTGGGTTATAATCAATGGTACACTCATTCTAAGATACCCATTTCCGATACATAGTTGTTTTTCCAAACTTGCTAGAATTATTGCTTTTCATAAGTAACGAACATGTTCCAAAATTGAGGATCCTACCTAAAACGGTTCTTCCAATATAAAAAAACTTTAAAAACTTCAAAGATCTGCATCTTCGAAAGGATGCACTTTTGGATATAAAATAAATTGAATTAAATCGGCCTAATATTGTTACATACTACATAAATAATTTTTATGCACTAAACTACATTTCTGAAAAACAGGGCAAGATGAGCAAAACTTGATTTTAGAATTTTTCGGTACCTAATGAAATAAAAATATTTTTAAATAAATTTAATTATTAATCCATTACTTACGTAGTGTCATAAAAATAATGGCAGAATGTTGTAAGATATGACACAAATGATTTAGTGTTTTAAGATATATAAAAAAAAGTGTGATTTAAACAAAACGTCTACTGAAAGAACATGACAGCCTATCCAACAATATCTTTTAAAATAAGTTATTTTTCTGTAAGATATTTTGATAATAATTTGTAGCCATTTCAATTACATTTTGAAGATGTAGGAAATAATGGAATGATGAAAAATGTATAATATACAAATTTATTAAAAGGTAAAAATTTATCACATCGTGAAATATAAATGCCAGTGGCGGCTCGTGAGGTTGTATAGTGGTGGTGCCAGATTTTTTTTTGATAAGTTTGTAAATTCAAGTTCAGGCCGAAAAAGATTTCTTCCGAATCCAAAAGAACTGTATAATAGTGTATACATTATTTTATACATTTCCGGGACTTAATTTGCAATTTAGAATGATTTAGTACTGTAATTCCAACATAATCGACATTGTCCCTGTACAATTTTGTTCAGTGCTCTCGTTAATTGAGAGGAAATTAAAAAAAGAACAAATTCCAGATAAGTATGCAAAAAATATTCTAACCAATCGATTTATTGACGCTGCACCGTTCATGATCAGGTTAATTTGATGAACTTAACAATGTCAATGAGCATACATAGTTGGCTAAAGAAAAATTATTCTTTCGGTTTTTTTGAATCTTTTGAATTGGTTTACCACCAAGAATGTAACGGAAGATGATAACAAGCTGAAATTCGTTAGATACGTCTGTGGTTTGCTGCTTTAGGTACTTCTTCATGATAAACGTTAAGCATACATGGTAACCAATTCATTCTGTGCTGTATTAGAGGTCTCTTTAAAGACTGACGATTTGATAATAGCTTTTTATGCAACACGAGGTAAAAGTGATACTTTTATAATCAGGCGTGAAAATTGTTCATCGACAATTTTTTTCATCACACCCGTAAATCCACTCATTTTTTAAATAAATACTACGATTGAATTATGTCGTTCTTACTTTAAGCTATTGACAAATATTGTAGTACTTAGGTTTTGAAATAATCAAATCAAGCAAGGGTCTACTCATTTTTTTAATTTCATTCTTTTCTTTCGCCGAACATGTGCAAAAAGATTTGCATAAAAAGTTATTTTTTTATTCATTATTTAATTACTATTGACGAGTTTATTTACTTCACTATTAATAAATTATTAGATGAATTATTTTTTATACCACATAACGCAGTATGAATAATTACACTGCATGAAATCAGATTTATTGTGGAGGTAGGAGGTAGCCACATTACAATCTTAAACGCGGGCTTGGTTCGTAGGTAGAAGGCTATCACAAACCCGTGGTATCTCGCTGCAATTCCAGTTCTATTCGTTCTATTCAGGAGCCGGCATTGAAGTGACTCGCTGTTAATAATTTATCATATTGTAACATGATGTACATTTATGAAATAAAAATTACATATTTTGTATACTTTGTTTAAGCATTAAAATGAGAAAAATATTTAAGATTAAACATTTTTTAAACAAAATTAAATATTTTTTGAAAATTAAAAAAAATAGTTAAGGCCGGTTTGTTATACTAGTGCCATGGCTCCTGGGCTCATTATAACGAGCCGCCACTGATAAATGCTATATCTCATCACTTCAGCACAAGATTTAACATGCCGCCATTATCAACCACGCTTTTGTGCCGTTTGGGAATAGACAAGCAATCATGCAATATTTTTTATAATAGTATTTTAGTCTTCCTTTAGGATGTAATTAATTTATCGTTTTTATTTTTATCGAGTATCTTTTTATAATATTGAAACTCATTTCAAGTATTCAAATCTGTTGTAAAATATAACAATGATATGAAAACATTTTGAGCAAGCATAACATTAATATAGAACCTAAACGTCACTTTTCAATTGGTTTGAACAAAAAATGTGAATGGAATTCACTAGTAACAATAAATGTTTGTAGGATAACTTTGTGTAAGAGTTTAAAGGAGTTAATGAAAAGTTTGACGGACGCGACCGAAACAATCATTGTGTAGTTACGTAACCGCACACTTTCAAAAGAAACAACAATATAGACAGACTAATAATAGCTTACACCATATGTGGGAGTTAATTTTGTTGCATTAGCGATGGTTTTGTTAAGCTAAGTATAGCTAACATGGTGCACAAAAGCTTTGGGTTGTAAGCATATTAAAGATAATAAGGAGAATAAAGCTAACACTTACTCGAGTTAGACGAGTTTAGACACCTTGCATTACGGAAATCTTATATAATAATAATGTATGTATGTACCTACAATTGCACAATTTAAAGTTTCAATTTATTATAATCAAAAATAGAGCTTCATTGTAGTTTTATGCTCGCACTTAGCATTACAATAAATAAAATTGCTTGTTGAAATAACTTATTTCCTTAAAGTATAATCAAAAAACATTAAAATGGTATAACAACGTTTAATAATATACAAAATCAAATCGAGTGCAGGCAACCGGTCATTTATACCATAACTATAATAAATTCAATTTAATTCCTACTTCTATTCCTCAATCAGTCGTTTAAACTTAAGATGCCTATGACGTAACTTCCAGGTTTGAAGATTATAACTATACTTTATATACTTTTTTTTGTTTTATTTAACCAGTGCAATGTTAGTTTATCCAAAATATTTTAAAGGTCTATTCACAATCAGTATACTCTTGTAAGTCAAATTTAAAACGCCAGGCAATTTTAATATTGCTTCGTTGGTATAGGTCCTCAAACATAAAATGAAAAGATGAAGAGATGAATATTGTTAATATTTTGTTATGAGATCCGCAAAGCGGATTACTTGGATACAGTATAAGAGTTGGGCAAAAGTTGGAACGCGCTAAATAACTTTAATGCCGCTTTCACGATTTGAATGAAATTTCTTGCGGAGGGTTTCAATATAATATACCGAATGTGATAAGCATATTAGCAATGTATGCTGACATCCACTTTACTTAGAAATGACTTAAAGTAATATTTTTTCAATAAAACACCATGTTTATTATTTAATTAATCAATAGAACTCTCTTTCACGAGTTCAATGATCCACGGTTTATAGCCTTTAATATTTATAACTACACAGATATAAAATGAATAAAAGAACTCATACAAAAGATCATTACTGTCTGGAAACATATGAAAACAAAGCAGAACAATAAAAATTGTCAAATGAAACCTATAGAATAAATAACTCAATAAAACTGACTAAATTAACTTTCAAAATGGAACAATCATTCATTCTTTCAGTGGAACTACATATTATTACAGGATATCAATTTTTTAACAGTTGTGATTGGCGAAGATCAGCATTTTGCTGGGTTTCGTCGTACCTATTTACCAGAAAGTATTCTACAGTGGCGGCAATCTAAAATGCCCGGTGTAAATTATTTACAATATACCTGGAATTATCGGCTTAATTTGAAGATTGGTAATATTTTGTATTACTTACTATATAAGGTAACCCTTCTTAACCATTTAGTATTCAAAATTCATTCATTGTAGTTTCATAGATCCAAAAAATATAGAAAATGGTAGGTAGAAAGAATTTAACCGAAAGCGACAAACAGAAAATTTTAGTTTTGCATGGTGAAAATAAAAGTTTTACCTATATTAGTGAGAAAATTGGGTATGATAGACGAACGGTAAGTAGATTTTAAAAAAAAAATGCCATTAGGGCAGTCCAAAACCGCTTGACAGAGGAAATTCAAAAAGAAGAACCACCAAAGCGCAAGATCGTCTTTTGCGAAAATGGGCATTGAAGGATCGCTTCAAATCTCGAAGAAAATTAAGAAAAGAGTTGAAGGACCAAGTTGGAGTAAATATCAGCATAAGAACTGTAGCTAATCGTTTGAATGCATTCGGATTACGTGCGTACACTGCTGTCAAGAAACCGCTCTTGACAAAAAAAATGAGAAAAAAACGGATACAATTTGCCAAAAATTATCAGAATTGGACAATAGAAGATTGGAGTAGAGTCATCTTCTCAGATGAGTCAAAATTTTTACTACATGGGACAGATGGAAAAAGATATGTGCGGCGATTTAAAAACGAACGATTATCGGATAAGTGTACCGTTATAAGAAAACACGTGGTCAACTTGCGGTAATGTCCTAGGGTTGCTTCTCTCAGCGTGGTTTAGGGCATCTAAATACCATACAAGGGTCTGTAAACGCTAAGAAATATATTGACATTTTAAGAACAAGTTTAGAGCCGTCAGTTTCAAATTTATTTGCTGAAAACTAAGAATGGTTATTTCAACAGGATAATGCACCGAACCATACTGCGAAATCGGTAAGTAATATTTTTGCAAGTAATTTTTTTTTCAAAATGCATTAATTAGGTAATGATGTGAATACATTTAACTAACAAGAAATTGCAAAAATATGAAATTAATTGCTTTTAATTTTGCACAGATGTCGAATTATTTCATAAATAATGGAATTTATGCAATCGATTGGCCACCTAATAACCAATTTCTGAATCAAATCGGAAAACTTTTGGGGCGTTATAAAGACGTATGTGGTTAACAAAAGTCCTAAAAATGTACCTGACTTAATAACAGCTATACAATATGTTTGGAACAATAGTTTAAGCGCCGACTACCTGCAGAAATTGGTTGAATCAATGCCGAACCGTTTAAGGGATGTCATCAAGGCAAGGGGTGCCTCTACTCCATATTAATATTATCAATAAACATTTTGCTACATTAACTATCTTTTATATAATTACTAGCTGATAGCCCGTCCGAGGACGGGTAGCTAGAAGGACGGGCAGGCAGCCAAGGTAACTTAAGTTGAATGAAGATTAAGGAAAGCTCTCCAGTGCAATCCAAAAGCCATATGACCTTGGCTGCCTGCCCGTCCTTCTAGCTACCCGTCCTCGGACGGGCTATCAGCTAGTTACATACAGTTGTGCAAACTTTCTTGTTTGTCCTTCAGGTGGATACAGGTTTGTGGTTCTGTGGTACGTCTGTCCATGAATTTTGAAAACGTATGGTCCGTTACCCGGCATTGAAACAATCTCTGCTCCCATTGAAGCGAAAGAAACCGAGGAATTGTAAGAGCGGATGTGCTGACGAAAGTTCTTGTAGTAAGGATTTTCTGAATCTGAAAGCATAGAGCGAAGAAATTCGGGATATAACAATAGATTCCCATGTTGATCGAGCGGTTGCGGAATCTTCACTTTTCCTTTATGACAGCAGTTGTTAAATTGTTTATCAACTGGACGCTCCTTGGCGAAATTCTTGGAGCCGCAGAACTGACAGATGGAATTCATTTCTCCACAATCGTGTCGAGTAACGTGAGATTCATCAAATCTCAATGCTCTTATTTGGAGTTGAATTGCTTGAATTTGGTATCGATTTTCTTTCTGTCGATGTATCGCATAGGATCGAGCGTTAGCAGCTTGCCGCGCTTGAGTTTCTTCTAATGTTTCACGTTGTTGACGTGTCGCATGGGATAGAGCGTTAGCAGCTTGCCGCGCTTGAGTTTGTTCCAAAGTTTCACGTTGTCGACGTATCGCATGAGACCGAGCGTCAGCTTGTCGCTGTGATCGAAGCTGTTCTTCTGTGTTATTAGTTCTTGTACGTGCTTTTCTCTCACGATTCAATCGCCGTCGCTTTGCAGCAGGATTTTCAAAATTTTCATTATCCATTATGGAAGTTCACATAATGCTTTTTTGGAAATAGCTGTCATAATTTTTCACCTATATAGGAAATTTAAATACGTTGATCCCTTGATACGTTGATCCGATGATACGTTGATCCGATGATACGTTGATACGATGATACGTTCATCCGATTGGTTATGAAATTATCCGTTATGCGTTCGGTTCGGTTCGGTTTGCTTCGGGTATTTCCGTAGGACAGACAGAAAGAAAGACTTGGCCTTTTATAATAAGAGATTTTTTTCATAATTTTTCGCGAATAATTTTTCGCGAATAAAATTCGCGAGAATACTATATACCTACCTGAAAACAGTGCTTTATTTTAAAAAAAGTATTTTTGTTGGTTATTTATAATGTTTCATTAAATTTAATAATTTTCTATGTATTATGGTTGGACAATTATAAAACATAAGAATTAGTTCCATGTTAATGAAACATGTAAGAAAAAATTTAGAATAACTTAAAATTTTTCGACCGGGCATTTTAGATTGCCGCCACTGTATATGAGTCAGTTTTCCATAATATTGATAACTTAAGACCTACAATTTAACGTAGAATCGAAACCACGACATAGATATTATTTTTTAGAGCTACTAATTAAGATTCAAATTCGAGACTCGTAGTATTATATGTAGGTTCAAAATCTCAAACCTTTACCACTTAATCAAACAACTTGCACAATTAACAGAAAGAAAGAATATTAATTTTCATGATTATTATTGATTTTTAGGGGTCATCACAAAATTTAAAAAAAATTGTATTTGGTAAATGGTAACCCAGTGGTTACCCAACTATGAAAAAGGTGCATTAAAAGATGCAGCAAGTCCTTAATAATAATATGTAGGACGAACATTAAAACAGGACAAATTAATTATGGAGATCTGTATCCAAGATCAAAATTGTGTAAATAATGCAACGTTTTTGTTTCCTGGTTGATATAACACAAGAATTTGTGGTTGAAGCAGCCTTTGCTTTGTTTTTACAGTTTTTCTCAACATATCTGGTATATATTGAAACCCTGTAAGAAATGTTCTTCTAATCGTAAAAGCGATGTTTATTTAATATTTCGTACGTTTGTTTAACCCTGTATAAATAAAATGGGGCACTTTGTTTTTTTTTATTGCGAATCTCTTAGAGAAAAACTCGGATACAACAGTTTTTAGCCACTTTATTAGTATACGCATTACATTTTTTACACTTCCGTTTTGTGGGAGAAGGCTTCTTCAATTTTTTTTATAGAAATATAAATATACTTGTGTAACATATTATTCAAAGCTCATCTCCTCTTTTCAGAGCTAGTGTAAATATATAATGGGCGTATAGAGGTAAATTTAGGATACAGAGCTTACGTAAAATTTCACTCATAAGTAATTACTACATTAATATTGTCAAATTAGTGTTAATTATTAAATTTAAAATAATCTAATATAAATGAACATTATTTTTATTAAATTATAATCAATGTTTTTACTCGGTTTTTTATTATGTATATGAATTATAAAAATAACACGTAAAATTAAAACGTTTGAATTAAGTTTTCAAAATGTGCCCATAAATTCTTGATGTAAGCCAAACCAGCTACGTTTCTTCTTTCACATTTTACAAAACTTGTAGGGTAAACCATGCAGTTATTGGACACTTTAGAAAAAGTTTCAATACAAAAGTTAATTAAAACTTTATTTGTAGACGTATAAATGCGTACGTATTACTAAAAGAAAGGTACAAAAATGTTGGCCTATCATACCAATTTTCATATTTGCTCATTGTTGCACTGTTTTTAAAAATTTTGTATAAGGAAAAATAACTAGTTATTGGACATAATAATTAAGACTTCAATTAATTAAGTATCTACCTTCCAAAATATCTCTAAAAATAGTAACTAGGTACCTAATGGGCATTAGATATGTACCTAAATGGAAAAGAGAAGTTTAGTAAGTAGAGGTCAGTTATTATCAAGTTATTAATCAGTTATAGACGGTCGCCAGTTTAGCGGTTAAGTGCGTTGCTGCTAATGCTAAATACCTAAATAGTTCAACTCCGGGCTCAGTAAAAATTTATTCTGACCGTCTCCCCTCGGAAGGCAATGGCAAACCACCGAGGTGTAATCTGCCTGGAACAGCCTCTCTTCTGGAGATGGTGTGTACACTTCCCGCGGTTCGGAGCCCGCGTTAAGCAGTAGGTCCCCTATGTGTGTGATAATACTTCAAACGCACAACACACACATAGGAGAGAGGTCGCCAACGTCTGAAATTAGGCACGGCACTTTAAGAAGAAGAAGAATCAGTTATTATAAATCAGGTATTATCCATAATATCCTATTCTAAAAAAAATATTAAAAAATTTAACTCAGTTATTCATCTATAAACCCCAAACATAGCCTTCAGTAGCTTTTAAATGATCATAAATTGATCATACTACCATTGTGTGTCTACAGAAGATTTAAAATTTATTCAAATTATTTCAATAATTTGAGGCTTATTTCTAATCGACCGACCTTAAAAATTATTAACCAAGCAACACTAATTATTACATTATTTCATTAAACATATAGTTTCCCTCCAATGGAGAAATTTTGGTAGTTATTATACTGTATGAAATTGGTAATAGAAAGTCTAGTGAAGCTGTACATGTACGTAAATTAAAGCCTTATAATATAAATAAAAAAGTCGTATGCCCAATAACTGCATGGTTTACCCTACTGGATATCTTAGCATTTCGAATTATTTCTTTTAATTTTAATCGATGGATTCGTGGTTAACGTAGTGAAAATTCATATTATTTATATTTGTAGTTTTAATTTTACACACCGAGCCAAAAGGTTATCAGTTAGAACTCCTACAATCAATGGTAATTAATAAATTAAAGTATTTTTTATAACTCGTCTTTGTTGAACATCTTTTTTAAATAACTTACCCCCCCCCTTAATCACATAAATTAATTCTCCCTCTTCTCCTAAACCAAAAATCCTTTCCATTCTACACAAATAGAATAACCTTCCACCCGCCACCACTTCTACCCTTCTTCACCCGCGCCAAAATGTTGCAGTAATATTTAAACTAATTCTCTCTTTATTTTAGGTCTTATTAAGATATCACAATGTGACGAATAAGTTTGCGAATTATATTTTATAGAATAATTACTTGTGACAATTTGTGCCTGTTTTGGGAGCGAAAAGTTTTTTTCATTTTTTCTAACTTTGTTGTATTTAAGGGTCGCCGTTCTCTTTAAAACCCCCCATGTTCCTCTATATTTTCGGTCGGAGGTAAATGTGCCACCAGTAATGTTATTCTACCTGCTACGAATTTAGGATATTAAAAGTACACAGGTATTTGTGCCACCGGAGAAAACGGCATCTACCTGATGCATCTCCTACATGTAACATCGATTATTTTTTGATTTTACACGATTTTTTGGGGGTGAAACGTAATAGTTTACTGCCCCATACCGCAACTATACTTTTTAATGCTATTTCGAGGGTCTCTCACATCCCGGTTTCATTTATCCCGGTTTTCTTGATGTGTGGCGCCTTCTCGTATGTTTAGCCTAGTAACCAGAGTCAAAACCGCCCTGGAGGGGTACAACGCGGAGCGGAGCGCAGCGGCGCCCCGTAAGGGTAGGTTTTGACGATGGATTACCCTCCTTATCGAATGCACACCCCAAAATTCGAAGGCAAAAAAAATTTAATTTTTTCACTGTTAGTGGCACAAATACCTGTGTTTATTTAAAGAACCCTTTTGGTCGGTGGCACATTTACCGGAGTAGGTCAACTCGGCAAAAGGTACAAGGGATAGGTTAATCCTACCGGTCAACTGGGCAAATGAAAACCAGAGGCCGTTTTAATTTTCGGTCAGCTCGGCAAACGCGCTGAATAATGCTATTTCGAGGGTCTCTCACATCCCGGTTGCATTTATCCCGCTTTCCTTGATCTGTCGCGCCTCTCGTATGTTTAGCGCCCGCCGCGTAGCGGCTCGGAGCACGAAAAACCGCCCGGAGATGCGGAGCATCGGAGGGTAGGTTTTTTGATGCTCGCAGTTCTGGCCCAGCCAAAATTTATTACTTTGCCGAGTTGGTCTATGTATTTCCAGGTAGAAAATTTGGACCCGGATTAAATATCTGACCATTTGCCGAGCTGGCCTACAGCCACATTTACCGGTACCCTTTTCTGGTCAGGTACATTTGGTGGCACATTTACCTACGACCATATTTTCCTAGAAAGGTTTCCAATCGTTTAGATATTATTATATCGACATAAATATAATCACTGAAAAATGTTGTAATCTTTCATTTCTTTAAATCCACATTAGATGGTTTGTTGTATATTATGATAGTATGAATTTTTTCGAAACAAAATCTACCAATTCGCTGGTTTTGAATTGCCTTAGAAAATATGGGTAGGTGTAAACTCCCCTAATGCGCCAGGTAAATTTCAAAAAAGCATGTAAACTCCCCTCCGAGCAAAAGGCCAACACTTAAACTCACATGTAAACTCCCCTCCTAAGCAATTAAGAATGAGGGGAGTTTACATGCAGAATCAAACCAATAAATTGAAATTCCCGTTAACAACTCAGGACCGTACGCAGGATTTCTTTCCGGACGGCGTTTTTGTTGAACGATTGTTGTAAAATTGTATTTGAAAAATTACAAAATATAACCTACTTATTTAATAAGGTAAAAGTAAATTCATGTAGCCGGTCGAACACGGGGTCTGCACGGGTATCGGGTTACAGTCCCTTCAAATGGAGTGAAATTTTTTCGGTCCGATTTGAATTTTTCTTTGAAATTCGGATAGAGGGGGGTGTGATTAGTGGATATTAGTAATAAATATAATAAAAAAAATGGAAAATAACTCGTGTATAGCCAAAAAAGTGAAAAAATTAAATTTTTTTTGCCTTCGAATTTTAGGGGTGTGCATTCGAAAAGGAGGGTAATCCATCGTCAAATCCTACCCTTACGGGGCGCCGCTGCGCTCCGCTCCGCTCTGCACCCCTCCAGGGCGGATTTGACTCTGGTTACTAGGCTAAACATACGAGAAGGCGCCATCCATCAAGAACACCGGGATCTATGCAACCGGAATGCGAGAGACCCCCCCCAAAAAATCGCGTAAAAACTAAAAATAAGCGATGTTGCATGTACGACGCTCGAGGTGCATTTGCTGCTGCGAAATTTTCTAAGTGTAAGAGTATATCGATTTGCACGTACCGTCAACAAAATGCGCGCCCGCCGAGCGATGGAGTGGCATTCGACCGGTTGTGCGCCATGCACATGGTACTTTTCCGTAGTTTTCAAATTCGATTATTTAAATAATTTTGAATTAACGAAATTGTCTAAACCGGCCCTGTCCATGCACATGGTACTTTTCCGTACTTTTCAAATTCGATTATTTAAATAATTTTGAATTAACGAAATTGTCTAAACCGGCCCTGTCCATTTAACAAGCCGTACTTAAATTCTAATTGTTATAATCTCCTACTTACGTATAACTAGGGATTATACGGTTCGAGGGGAATTTACATGCCGACTTAAAAACCAAAATTGAAGAAAATAAAAACAGGTCAATTTGGAGGGGAGTTTACATTACCCCGAAAATATAGTGTACCAACATTTTTCCATTTATAATCCACATGTTCATAGTTTCTTTTATGTCGAATGCAAACTTTATCCATGCAAGACAACTTGGATCTTCACATTTATTAAAAAAAAATATTTTTTAGTTTAAATTTTTTAATTAAAATACACACTTGAGGCAAAACTACACTAAATTGTTTTTTCGTGTTTTTTGAAGATATAATTTGGTAGTTTAGTTCCTTTTAGTTATTTTTCAATTTTTAGTTTTCATTTTCTAGATTATTTTTATAACTTTAATTTCAATCGTCTGCTAACCTTAAAGAAAAGTTTTGTTATCCAATTTAAAATTTTTTTTTTATATATTATACTCTCTCGATTTTCATTTTCTAATTATACTTTGTTTATTACGACTCTTAATGATGCTTGCCTGAGAAGATATTAATAAGATCTAACTTTCTTTCTTTTAATTTAATTCAAATTTTCTTGAATAAAAATTATACCTGTGTTTTGGACTGAAATAAACTATTTTTCACAAATCTTCGGGGTCGATGGAGGTCTTATAATTGCCAAGAATATTGACGCTGGAGTCAACCATCCAGTATAAGAATCATACACGACTGCAAGATAATTAGGATAACACAATCCCATTTTTTCAGGATAGCATTCTTCTTCTTCAAGTGCCATATCCGGCCTCCCGGACGTCGGCGACCTCTCTCCTATGTATGTGTTGTGCGTTTGAAGTATTATCACACACATAGGGGACCAACTGCTTAACGCGGGCTCCGAACCGCGGGAAGTGTATACACTTCATCTCCAGAGAGGCTGTTCCAGGCAGATTACACCTCGGTGGTTTGCCATTGCCTTCCGAGGGGAGACGGTCAGAATAAAGTTTTTACTGAGCCCGGAGTCGAACCAGGCATTCAGCTTTAGCAGCAACGCACTTAACTGCTTTAGCTGACGACCGTCTAGGATAGCATTAAATAAATAAAAATATACACAAAAGGTATATTAAACGGTACTATAAAATTGCAATTTTAACTTGTCTGTGTAAACCCATATCAATTACCTAAATTTAGTTGGAGATATATTTTATGGTTCTATCAATATCCGACATCCAAACCAACAGCAATGGAATGGTAATTGCATTATAATACCTACTATAAATCATACTACCAAGTTGATCGACATGAATTCAATTCCTCGCACCGCCAAAAACTGCAGATAGACGTAAGTCCCCAAATAATAACGGGTAATGGTTGTTGAATCATTCATAAAAGCATAAATTCAACACAACCAAAATTTATTCACTTAGCGGAAAACAAAACTCTTCCATTCGGTAGCCTGCCATGTCTACTTTCTTAGATGATACGATGCAAAGTCTTTGCTGGGGACAAAAATTCTCGGGAAATGCCAATAATCGTTTCTCGCAACCAACCAGATTTTCCACCAAAACAAAGTCACCAGTTAAAAATGTAAACAACCACTCCAAGCGTTGTTTGCATTTTTAATAAAATAAATTAATATCGGTTTGATCAACAATTTAGAAATCAAAAATGGAAATGTAAATTATCAAACCCATGAGGAGCTATAATATAACAAATTTTGGATGAACAGAGAATTATTCAAGATGCGAGAAATTCATTAAACAAAATTTCGAAACAAATACCGTAATAAATACATTTTACTCGTAAAATCCTTAAGGAATTATTTTAAGTAACCCTTTCAGCCCTAATGGGGAGCCAACTATTGGCAAAATGATGATGATTCCAATAATTATTGGCATCATCTTGCACCTATAATAAATTTCTAGATTTAATATTCTATGTATTTTGAATTTACAATAAGTTTCCTTAGTCAACATTCGAGCTAAAATGCTTAATATAAATAAAAACCAATTAAAAATTGTATTAAGTTTTTTAAGTCCTTGAGTAAAATTGTATTTTGCATTAAGAACTTTGTATTTAAAATAAAATCTGCTGGTTTGAAGTCTAAGTTCAAAAATAAAAAAAAATTATTATTCTTTGCTTATTTTAATTAAAAAATTTAATTTCAAATACTATTTTTTGAAGAAAAATAAGTCTCCAATTTAACTATAAGATCCGTCCGATGTGTCTATAATTTAAATACGCGACAAGTCTGACGTCTCTGAATCATTCCCTTAAATTTAATATAGAATACAATCATTGACTGATTTACGGCCGTATTCATAAACAGAGTATTACTTTTACACCAACAACTTCACTTGAAAAATTAATCCCTTGCAACTTGAGTAACTGATTTTACCAGTGCATGTCATGGTTAGCTTTTCACGAAGTTTCTGAATTTCCATGTGTTTTTGCCCGAAAATATCTCTATATTGTGACCTTCGTTTTAATTTTTGGACACATTTTGATAATTAATAAAAATTGGAGGGCTGGGAGATTAAAAAAAAATTGGGGGATAATAAAAAAGTGAGATAAATTAAGATCGTCGTTGATTGTAGTACGGTTGTTTTGATTAGTTTTGGGAGTTAGTGCCTTTGAGAAAGGAGTGTGGGAACGACAAGGTTTTGTCTTGTGCAGGTTGGGTGATTGCGTATCGCAAAAATTAACACCGTCGTCCGTCGTTTCTACGGTACTCGTCGGTTACGAGTAAGTAACCCGCTCCAACTATTGGGGAATTAAAAAGTCGCTGCCGGTCCTATACTAAAGTATCGTGAACTCTTTTTTTGAAATTTGTTAAACCTTGATATAAAAATTGTTTAGTTGTATTTATTATGTTAGTTGTTTATGTATTTATTTATTTGTTTAGTTCTGATTATTATGTTCATTAGTTATTTCTTAATCTTGTTAAATTCTGTTAGTTTAAGTCGGGTAATTTTAGGCCGTTAGTTTAAGTTTCTTTTGTTCGTTAATAAATTTTGTTGCCGCCGTTAAACCGACCTTATTAACCGTCATTAGTTATTTGTTAATCGTTAGTCCACGCTATCTCTCCTTCGTTTGCACCCAGGACTTCGAGCGAAGGACCGTTGGGAAGTGTGGTCGAATTATTTCGTCTTGGTGGCGCCCATTCTTTCCCCAGTTAATAGTAAGAGAGGTAAGTCCCCTACGGGCCGGCCAGTTTTCCCCGGGTATTTAAATACCATATTGACCACGACCACTCCACTGAGCCAAGCCGTCGTGCAACTGGTCCCGCATCAGCTTACCTTCTCTTTGGGTCCATTTAGGCCCGTCACAATATATCTCTATATATAAATATAATATCTCTATGCAATGTAAATTTCACCATAAAATACGTACATGCATTTACGTAATGAGTATGAATTTGGGCGTTAACTATAAATGTTATCCAAATAGTTGGCTAATTTTCGGCTACTATAAATTTATAAATATCTTTCATTCCAGTATTAGACCTGGGTCAAGTACTTCGAAGTGAAAAAATTCTAACTGAATTTTTTTTATCATACTATAATGGTTCATTAGGGTGTCGTTAAGAAATTCTGAAGTTTTCTCCCTCCGACGATATCGGCGTCACCTTCTACAGGGCAAGCAAGAGAAAAAAATCTTTATTTTTTTAAATTAAAATTCTTTACAAAAACAGTTCTAGATCAACTTTTCGTAAGATTCGTTCTTCACCAAGTAATGGCCAAATTAAATGTGATATAAGTAAGGTCCACATGACTTGCAATTTACAAATATCTTGAAAATTCAATAGATTTCCAAGAGTTTGCAGGTATAGAAAAGCTGGACTATTTTGCTCAGTAATTTATGGGTACTGTCGATGACAATCATGTACGAATGTCGATATTGATAACGACTTTCTCGACAACTAAGCAGTAAAAGTAGAACTCCAATAATTTTTCACAGAAAATGACAATGGTAAAGCTAAGGACACCAAACCAATCCGCATTGACAATGTGAACACCACCGTAGGTGCATAAATAACTTCAGATTTTTTAATAGAATGACGTGTAATAATCAAGAAGCTACGAATTAAAATCTATACAATTAATTAAAAATTAATCCCGACCCGTTTAGATAAATATCGGTGATTTGAAAACTTAGCCAAACTTTGGACGGCTATTACATGATGAAGTACGAATCTGACGAAAACTATGTATAAAACTTTTTCGTAGATAATTTAATTAGCTTTTATTTTATATCTAACCAATTTTGCTGTAAAGTTGAAGGAAAGTCGTTAAATCGAAGAACAACTTTTGTTCCCTTCCGCACAACCCAGAAAGTGATACGGATTTCGTTGGAGGGGGGAAACTCCACATCTTAATGACACCCTTAAGATCCATTATAACTATGAAAAAAATCCAGATGGAATTTTTTCCATATTGTGTAAATTATTCTGAGTTGGCGTCTGGTCTATATACGAGGGAAATCAATAAGTTAGATGAATCACTAATTTTTTTAATGAAATAAATTTTATTTTTCGACATAATCTCTTTGAAGCTCAATGCATTTGGTACTTCTTTGAATTAATTTTTATAAATCACTGGAAAAATTGGCTTCAATTGCCTTACAAAATAGCTTTCCACAGCGTACATCAGCTGTTTATCGGTATTTAATTTCATCCCTCGTAATTCGTTCTTTAAATTTGGGAAAAGTAAGTAATCGTTAGGGGTCAGATCTGGGATTTTAAGGTGAGTGATTTATTTCTTCGAAACCACACTTTTTTATAGCAGCTTGTGATATTTTCCACTTGTGAACGGGTGAAGTAAAACTTTGTGTTTCACTTTGCCCTTTTTTTTCTTGAATAGATTCCTTTAATTTATGTAATACTCTTGCATGTTATACTCTCTTTATGACACAGGTAATCAATTAACAGAATTCCCTCGGAATCCCAAAATATTGTGGCCATAATCTTACCAGCGGACAATCGAGTTTTGAACTTCTTATGTGGCTCTTATTTTCATTCGGGATCACAATAATGAATAAATGTCTCATCACATGTTATAATGTTATTTAAAATATTTCTCGGATCAGCCTTACACATTTCCAGAAATTACCTAGAAGTTTTGGCTCGAAATTGCTTCTGTTCAGAAGACAGCAAACGTGGAACCCATCTTGCACATACTTTTGATACATGAAGATGGCCATGTAGGGTTATATGGATAGTACCAAATGAGAGATTGATGTCTTAACATATTTTTAAGACGATAGACGCTTATCGTCCAAATTAACAAATTTTTGACTTTTAATACATTTAGTGCGGTGATCATCTTCTGTCCTGTCCTGCTTTTTTACCGTTTTTACGGAACTTATTAATCTCCCCTCGTAGCGCTAAAATTATTCATTGCATTGCATTATTTGATACGTTAAACTTATTTGTTAATTTTGAAGTTGTTGAAGCAAGAAGACTTTATAATAATAATTATTAACATTTAAATTATTTAAAGGTAAAATAAAATTTAAAATAGAAATTACAACTGAGAATATTTATAAAGGAATATTAACAAGAATTCCTGTCAGGATACAACTAGAAGAAGACAAGAAAGTTAAAGAAGAATGTTATTGCAGAGAGATTATGATGACTAATATTTTCAACTATTTCAACAACGTCAATTTTCATCTCGCAACAATTTCTCAAATGGAAGTCAAATATTTATGCAATATGATTAAACAAACAAACAAACAAATTTCTATCCTAATAATTTCTATTTCAAAATGTACCTAGATCTACTTTTTCGTTTTTCAGTGAAAATCTGTTCAGGTTCTAAACCATTTAGTCAATTATTTGCCGGTAATTTAAAACTTTGTTAGGAAATTTTATTCAATTACTAACATTAACCATGATGCTAATGAAAATTTGACAAAATAGATAAAATTCAGTTATTAATAAACTCTGCATTATGAATAGTAAATATTCAGCAATAATTATTATTCGCTGAATTATTCAACATTAACATTTAATATAATAACCGATTAACACGTTTTACCTGTTTTAATTCTGTAATGCCACAGTAATACCGTGCCATACGTAAAATCGATTTGTAAACAACAAACAATCTAAAAAGTTCATTTAAATTTAATCTTGCTTTTATATCTATATTTATCCTTCGGTGTGCAGTTGAGTTGATGCAAATTTGCAATTGTACTCATGAAAATTTAAAAGATTAGAAGTATTTTTGTTGTTAGGTATAGAAGTTTTCCACCATAGTTTTATAGAAATGCACATTACAGATGTAGGTCAAATGTAAAATTAGAAGTTCCAACTGCAATCCACAATTTGGATTATTTAATTATTCTGAATACATGCAATTTCGTAATTCGTATATAAGGTACACGGTTCGTATGTAATATGTGCTATGCTGATCAAACTGAAACTTTTCGTATGATTACAAACTGCTTGTATATAAACCTAATTATTTGCAAAAATACCTTTAAATTTATATATTTACATTTCAATTTTTGAGTTGTCCATTTATTTAAAAAGCATCTTCCTGTTGGTTCAGATTATCGATTTATCTTATAACATAAAGCCATATTCAAAATCAATTACCTCCAAGAACACTCTACATTTATACTTATATCGATTTTTGTGGAAGTTTTCATCAAAAATTTAGGAATTGTGCTATTTATAAGCAGTGCCATAAGTCTCGATATTAATAAGGGCCGTTATGGTTATCCATACGCTCCAGTGTGTATCTAAAAGTTACCTTGACATCGTACCTTTATAATGTAAAATTTGTATTCAAATTATAGATCTAACCAAATTGCCAGTATCTACATAATAGGAAATATTTGCATATTAGTTGATCAATTCAATTAAAATGGTATTGTTCAAAATTTTGGTATTATCTAAATTGTATTGCATAGAATTCTAAAAATAAATTTTTAGTTCAGGAATAATTAATAAGTGTATTCGTGACCCTCGTCAAACAATGATTATTTTATATGTAATCAATTCTCACAAAAAGTTATACCCATTGGTATTATAATATAGGCACCTACATAAAACAAAATAAAATGAAATAGTAAGTAGGTACATATTAGAAAATATAGTAAGTGAAAAGTCATTTCGCAGAAATAGGTGCTACATATTTTAATTATAAAATAATCTAAGACATTGATATTTCATCATGAATATCTATTATATTGATCAAGCTTTCTCATTCCATTTGGAATATTGCTATTCTGCTTCTCTGCAAAGTCTTCACCCTTCACTTTTTGAGGTGAATCAATATTCTTCGTTCTCTTTTACTTTTCAACTTAATTTATCCACAGAGTGAGTGTTGATGTGCACCGGAGGGCCGCGCTAAGAAATTCGACAATTCCGTTTTGGAATGGATGAATTTTTAGCTTAATAGTTAAAATAATCGACGTTTAACTGCAAATTTAAAATTTTGCTATATATTCTAGTTTTTTTAAAACTTGAATGTAAAATGAAATAACGCTTTCCAATTAGCGTAAAAATTTAAATACATGAATAGTTAGAATTTAATTTAAAATAGGTACTCATTGATTTATCGATTATGACTAAATTTTAATTATTTATTTAAAAATTTAACGATATATGAGTTTAAAAAACTTCACTAAATCTGTCTAGACTCGTGATCCTTATTAAAATCCAATTTCATAAATTATCTCATCACTCTCCGTTGAATAATTTTGTGCTTCATCAAGCAAATTAATGAAGGAGTAGCTATAATATTTGAAAATTTGCAAATTGGGAAATAAATATAAAACACGCAACAATAAAGCGTTTTATCAAAATAGGACGTGTTTCGACTCTTGTACATGACAGATTAAACGACAGATTATATAGGCTATTACAAAATTAGTATTTAGTTTCCACTCTAACAACTTAAGTGAGCAATAAAATATAAGCTTTAAATCGAAAATAGGTGGTACCGCTATTCTATTAACATTTGGGACTGTTAAATGAATTTCAAAAGACAATATTTACAATAAATATAAATAACTTGACCATAAAATTGTCAACTATTACTTTGTAATGCTCTTCGATTAAATTATAGTATATAATAATAATAATAATAAATTAATTGTAGAGGTCTTCGGTGGATAAGCTATCATTTTGTTTTTCAAGTTTAATGTTAGCAAATTAATTTCTTGTTTGGGTTTAAACTAAACACGAACGCTTGATATCAGTTAATCCAGTTAAAATGATAATAAAATGGAAGTATTGCATACAAATTACTATACTGAAAACGTAAACATTACTTCGTCAAGTTGACAAAAACTATTTAATAAAAAATCAACACATTCAATGGTAAATGGCCGTCTCCATATCACATTAAATTTTCTGGTATAGAAAACGTTATTTTACAAAATATAATTTTAATTTAGAATTTTCATTCAAATCCCAACAATGTTGAATCTTAAAGAGCTAATGAAGTGATCATTACTAGTAATTGTTATAACACAATGTAAAGAACCAAGTTGTAAGGATTCTGTCTTTATGTTTAAGTATTACTTATGGTATATGTATGAAAAAATTATTTTCGGGTAAGCAATTAAGGTATAAGCAATTTATGATATTTACATTTCATATATATATTTTTGCGCGGACGCATTAGGAGTGCTTTCAACTAATTTCTTTTAAGAATAATATACGAATATATAAAGGAATTTATATTATAATCAATGACCCATAGTTCATGTAGTGAATTCATCGCCGATGTAGTTCAGCGCCTGATGATGTCACGGTGTGACGAAACGCTTGTAAAATTATACTTTAGCCGATTTTGTGGTCAACGCAGTCTGACACCGCAGTCGGATGAAATATTTTAGTAGAAACCCAACTGATCGATGGCGTTATTTCATCAATTACCGGCTTATTTTTGAATAAATATGAAATTAAATTATAAATTACATCGATAAATAACATTTTATTAGCAATAAAGTTATAAATTGCAATTAATCAAGGTGTTTATTAATTTTACAAAGATTGAAATTTCAAATTATTTTCATGTTATATGTACCTAGAATTGAGCAGCGACGCAGCAGAATGCAAATGCCCGTTGCCAATAGATTACGAAAGTCCAACAGGGTTACTTGTGGTTTGCACTTGGATGGGTGACCGCGTAAGCGCCTAATTTAAAAGGGAACGCCGCTGGATGCTCCCCTACCAACCCGCATGGCTAGCGCGGTAGGGTATGGCCATGAACCCTCCCCCTCATGGCGGAGAGGCTTATAGTCCAGGAATGGACTGGATGTTTGAAAGAACATCAAACAAATAAAAATACCTGGAATTAGGAGCCAATGTGTTTTGCTGCAGGTATTTGGAAAAAATAAGTTTCTTCGTTCTCGCTTCGGTGACCGTCGGTCTGTCTCGGATATTGTAGAAACAGAAATATGCAAGTCCTATGTTGGAGCTTGAGGGTGCGTCTGCGTATCCAGCTGCGTCATGCATAAACTCACCTTTTGCTTGTGAAATTTTGTGCATTTTAGTAGTAGCTAAACTAGTGGTCCTAATCAAGAGAAGATAAGAAAGGTGGCCATAGGATTGGCAGTTGTGAAACGCTCGGATCGAATCCGGGCTGTGAAAGAACTTTAACCTGACCGTCTCTCCTCGGAAGGTAATGGTAAACCACCGAAGTAATCTGGCATGACAGTTCATCTCGAAATGAATTATATTACACTTCCCGTGGTTCGGAACCCACGTTAAACAAGTACGTCCTCTATGTATGTGAAAACACTTCGAACGCATATCCCATACATAGAAAGAGATGTGAATAAGTAGTCAATGAGTACCTATTTTAAATTAAATTCTAACTATTCATGTATCGTATAATGCCAATAGGTATAACTTTTTGTGAGAATTGATTACATATAAAATAATCATTGTTTGACGAGGGTTACTTTCTCTTTAAATATTACCACAATCATTCATTTCGATGTCACTCCTAAACCAAAAGTGCACTCACTGTAAAATTTGATATGCAAGTAGCCAAAAGTATAATCAATTATGTATAAAACATAATACAATTTTTGAGAATTATAATTACTTCGTTTTTGCGGGAGGGGTACTCAAAATTAAAATTTGATCAGGGACCCCATTTTGTGACCTTAATAATTATTTACACACATAAAACTCACTAAAAACTCACATTCAATATCTTAATTTCACAAAAAAAATCGTATCTCTAAGTTGTACGGTTCGGCCTGTAGAAATTATTTATCGAAGCTCCAAAAACCAAATTTGAATTATTTTGGAGGGTAGAGTTACCTAACTCTCACTACTCGAAACAAAATTTCTTCTGCTACACACTAAAGAACACAGTTAATATAACAAATTCTCAAAATATGAAGGGTGAATTTATTATCAAAATTTTGAAATAATCGATTTTGATCTTAGCTAATTTTCATGAAATTTTGATGGATTAACGAGATTCAGGAGCGCATCAGCCCATTCTGTGGTCAGTCCGTGCGCTCCGATATACTCTTACACTTAGAATATTTCGCAGCGGCAGATGCAGCTCGACCGTCGTACATGCAACATCGATTATTTTTTGTTTTCAGGCGATTTTTAGGGGGTGAAACGTAATAGTATACTGCCCCATACCGCAACTATACTTTTTAAGGGGATAATTACCTATCACCTGTCACCCGAAATCGCCCCAAAATATTTTTTTTTAGCAAAAGGAACCTTATTAGAGTGTCCTGTAAAAATTTCGCCCGAGAATGTATAGTCAAAATTTTGAGAAAAATCGATTTGAAAAGTAGGGAAAATTTTTTTTGCCTTCTAATTTTTGGCTTGGCCAGAGCTGTGAGCATCAAAAAACCTACCCTCCGATGCTCCGCATCTCCGGGCGGTTTTTCGTGCTCAGAGCCGCTACGCGGCGGAGCTAAACATACAAGAAGGCGCCACCAATCAAGCAAACCGGGATGAAGGCAAAAATACTCCGTCTTAAATGAGTGATGCGCGGGAATCTCGTTAATTTTACATGTAAATTAGCAAACTTCAAAATCGATTTACTCAAAATTTTGATAATACATTCTCAGAATTTTTTTGCAGGAGGGGCCTATATAAACCTTCCTCTTTGCGATTGCAAAGTTTCAACTCATTCGGAGTGACAGGTGTTAGGACATCCTCACCCTCGTTTCTTTAGCCCTACCGCGTAGCGGCTCTGAGCATGAAAAACCGCCCGGAGCCCCGGAGGGGCGTAGGGTAGGTTTTTTGTTGCTCGCAGTTCTGGCCAAGCCAACGTTTATTATGTTTATTTACCCCAAAATTAAAAATTTTAATTTTTTCACTTTTTCGGCAATACACGGGTAATTTTCCATTTTTTTGATTTTATTTATTACTAATATCCACTAATCACACCCCCATCTATCCGAATTTCAAAGAAAAATTGAAATCGGAGCGAAAAAATTTCACTCGATTTGAAGGGACCGCTAACGAGCTAGGTGGGTGAGACCGTGTTCGACCGCATACAATATGCGACTTTCCCCTACTTTTCAAAAGTCGATATTTTCGTTATTTTGACCATATTCACCCTTTTTTTTGTTTTATTAGACAAATATAAGCCTGTTCTTTAGTGTGTAGCTGAAGAAATTTTTTTTCAGCTGGTGAGAGATAGATAACTCTCCCCAGGACGGGTATTATACATATTTTGGACCTGCTATAAGAAAACTTATAAGATCTTTTCTTTAGAGAATTTAGTGCAATTTGCTTTCAATAACTTCACATATTGCTCTAAAGTGCACTCAAACCGAGATATCCCGAATGTTCGTAAAATTGTCATTCTTCGCGTAGGTTTTCCCTCGGGGAGGCGAAATCCAGGGTCGCTAGAGGGTCCAAAATTAGTATGTCGTTTAAGAGGCCCTAATAAAGAGAATAAAATTTATTTCGGCTTGCCTTAATATTTTTACGCAGTAACCCATTTTGAATGTGTTGTCGATAGGCCTTTACACGGAAAAAATGAAATTTCAATATTAAATCTTTGTCTTTTGTCGGACAATCTCGGGAAATTTTTCAACTTATTGCCATAATTTCATACTTTCAAATACATCAATGAATACAGTTGACACCACTGGGTAATAAGTAATGGCTGGGTTCTGTCAAACAATTGGGAAAGTGTTGAGCTTTTAGTGATTCCATGAAAAAAATTCTAAAAGTATTTCTAGTTTTCAGAAGCCCAATTTATTGTTGCTCTCCTAGTTTTTTTCTTGGTTTACTATTGTCACGTTTGAATTTTCTTTAAATGTTTCGCCACTTCATTTTCACAGTACCCTGTACATAACTTAACAATTTAGTAAAGCATAAAGTAGAAAGTATGAGACATTTATGAAGAGGATTAATAAGGAAGCTATATGTAGTTGGATTTTTTGTATTTCTTCGCTGGAAAGATAAAACTATAATCTTTTTTGATAATTACGAAGCCTTATGGTTATGATTATTATTGGACACTAGTCCCTGAGGTGGAAGTGATTTTTTTAGGTCACCCTACTTCGGCCGATAAATTTTTGGATAATAGATGTTATCACCTAACCAAGAACCAGTAGTTTTTTTGTCCTTTGTTCTGTCCTGTTGCCTATTGGCAAGAACGTTAGCTAAATTTATTTTGTTACCGTTATCGTTTGCTAAGCGAAACACAAGACTCAAAGTCTCTTTCAGGTAACTATCACGATCAATATAAGTTCTAATAAAATCACACCCCTCTCAACGTGCGTTTTATTTGGGGACTCCGGCCCCCAACAATTGGCCCCCTAGGTTACCTTGGAATCTCTGAACATCCCCGCTCCAGTGGCTTACCCTAAGCTAATCTGCCTGTTAACATCACAGGTCATCGACTACTATTAAAAAGCCAAAAATTACGAGAAGAGGGTTCTTCCTAACCCCTCATCGTTTCCTCAATTTGTTAGTTTGTTAATATACAACACAACCGGCACAAAACAAAAGATATAATATGCTTTTTATTTGAATATTTTGTATTTGAAAACTTAAATTTGTGAACTATAATAAATTTATCTTTATTTCATATTATTGCATCATTTCACTTTGCCAATCCCGAAATTTCGCTTTGCCCGCAATAAGTCAGTTAAAGTGAAATATAAGTGAAAAGTTTGATTATGTGCGTGTGCCATTACTTTTAAGTCTTAAAAACCATTAACTCTCCAAAAATGTAAGAAGCTTTCAAACGTTAACTATGTCACTTTTCCCCCTACGGAATTTTATTTTAAATTGATCAAGTTCACGTTTTGTAGTACGAATTTGAATCGTCAAATTCTACACATGAGGTCGATTAACATAACTGATCCAAATCGATATTACATGCTCCATGAAACAGAAGATCATTATTTCAAGCTTAGGAATTGTTAATTTACGTTAACACTTAGTTATAAAAATATTCTAGACAAAATTATTCAACCTTCATCATGAAAATGTTGATTTTCCACGTTAAATATACGTAGGGCAAAGTTTCACTAAATATAAAAAATATAAACTTTTAATTTAAATTAAAATTTTAAATCAATAAAAAGCATGAAATGTCTTCAATAATGATTTAATACACCTATAATATATGCGTATAGTAAGTAAAGAACAACGAAATTCAATTTTAAAATATCGGGAAAAATATGTCTGTAAGTATTAATGTGGAAATGATTATTCTTGTACGTATACAGCGTATAGCTACTACCACTACTACGTATTTTCCAAAAATATTTTTAAATATAATCAAGTAAAATTATTATTTATTTGCAGGTCACAACAAAAGTGCTTTGTTATAATAACACCGCAAATACCTCAACAATGAATTTGAAATTCCATGTCTTCAAATTCAACTGCGAAATATAGCGAGATGAAAATAATAAAATTTAAATATTGTTGTGAAATATAATCTTGTTATAACAAGCTTTCATAAAGTTTGCTTTTGATTTAGTGAGTTTAAATGCTTATTTTATCATTTTTACGATAATAATTTTTAAGTGTTGTATATTTCGCATTAAAATAGAACGAATTCAACAGGGATACTCGGATAACTTTTCCTACATGATAAAAGAGAACAATAACGAAAATGATAATAAAATAAGAATTACCATTGGGTAGTAGAACTGTTTCGGTCGATATACATATTTATAGATTTTATCACTGAGTTTGACAATAACCCTTGACACAATTTCAATTTTTTTTTGTCTAACCAAAAACTTTTAATCGAAGTAAACAATTTTTTAACCGTGCCAGAATTTTACATTAAATATGTATTTCTTAAGGTATGTATTTTCGATGTTTTCCTCACCATACGCCTGATATGTTGAACTTAAGTTTAAATATTAATTTGAGTTAAAACATTAGATTTAACTAATACTTGGCTCATATTAACTACCTATATTTTAGTAACTAAACCTTGTCTAAAAAACGCAACCGCTTGTCTGTGTTTGTAAACGTTGAATCTGAAACTATTTTGAACGTCTTTCGTTCAACTTGAATGAATATTGAAGCATGTCCAACTACGCCTATGGTAGTAATTAGTTCTATTTAATAAATTTAATTTTTGACGTCAAAGGTAATAATAACATTGTGGACACTGAGTTTTTAAATGAGGTGACATATTTTTTACCGTTTTTAGTTCGAGAACTAAATTATCTTTAAGTCTATATTGGAATTAAATCGTCTTTTTGTTCTACTTTTTATTTAATTGTTGTTTAATAATGTATTCCAACGTAATATATAAATGCAGCTTCTTATTAAGAAATAATAATGATCTACGTATTTACAAGCAAATTACATCAATTTCGTAACAAATAGTGACGATTATGATAAGCGTTCTGAATTGTTATGAAGTGTAGCCCCGGGACCGGTAAAGTTATTATCAGTTTTAGTGAAGGTATTTAATATTGACAATCAAGGTAATAAAATAGGAAACTGATTTTTTTTTAAATATTATAAAGTACAAAGTAATACCTAGGTAATAAAAACCTACAAAATAAATATGTCTCTACAATTATTGTAAAATCGTAAGTTTACTAAATTATAAATTATATATCTTCATGAACCAGTAGTACTGGTGGAATCAAGGATAACGCCGAAACATGTAATACGGTAAGATTTCTTGAAATTTATTGATTTTCTTTCTATTTGAATCTGATTCCGAATACGGCCCTGAATGTCAATGTTTTTGGGATGTTGCTACTGTAGAAACTTATTAGCTATTCACAGATTATTAATAATCTAACCTTCAACTATGAATGTACAATTATTAATTTTACGATCAACATTAAATTTGTTGTAGAATTTTGAATTTTTAGCAATTCAATCCTCATTTAAAAAATGTCAATGATATTATTATAACGAATCGAAACAGGAAAAAGTGAGAAATATAAATTACGAATAAGTGTCAAGACCTAATAATTAACTTCAAGATTTCTGCAGAAAATTGTATTTTTATAAATTTATTCAATTGAAATTTTCCATATTTGGAATACATATTTTATATTATATAATTTTTACATATCGATTTTATCGTAAATTGTTGACTACAATGTTAACATACTACAGTAGGCGCCAAGTTATATGAATATTCGTTTTTATGAACTGATGATGTGACAAGTGAAGACTTTGGAAATATTAAATAAAAAACAATAAATTGATTAGACTACATATTAATAAGGCTATTCTTTGGAATGAAAGAAATGTTTTTAAAATTGCTGATTTTCCGGTGAAAAGGCATTGGAGAAAAGTTTGACTGAGAAGAAAATTGTTAAAACCAAATACCATAATATTTTAATATTAATTATTTAAACATTAATTTAACGACATGAAAAAACATTTTCGATTATATGAACAGCTTTGGTTTCTATTAATTCACATAACCTAACGCCTACTGTATATAAGTATTTTTTAATTTCTTAATTTTCAAAATTAACAACCTAAACAAAGTTAGATAAATAATGTAAAATCGGCATTAGCTGTAAATGCTGTTAATGAAAAATATAATAATACAAACATTATCAAATATAACTGTTTGAATACTTTACAACTTGTGCAAAAAACATACTTATTTTCAATTTATCGGAGAATTGTATCAACAAATCGTCGGCACTGCTACACGAAGCCTGATTTCACGAATAATTTCCAATTTGGTTATGGAAATTTTTTAGAAAAAAATCGTATTAAGTTACTTCTACTTCAACTGCCTATCTTCAAACAATACGTTGATGACATAATTACTGCTATTCTATAAGACAATAAAGATTTTATAATCGAACACATCAATGGTTTCCAACCTTGCCTGCAAGTAGATGAACTATAGGTGTTCTGGACCACTTGTTTGAAAACGTCATAATTTTATTAGCTGAATTACAGTCACGATCTGTGGATCTGTGTTCTAATTTATTATCCATATGCTCCCGACCAATTGGGCCTGTAAGGAGACTCCTAAATTAAAATGCCTAATATTAATTGGCCATAACTAGTTAAAAATATTTTAGAACAAAAATATCTGCTTATTAATTTAATTTTAAATAAAGATTTGTTAAAAACAAAATTATTGATATCGTTTAATCCATTTACTTCAAGTCTAAAACTCAATCTCTATAAAAAAAATTATAGTTTAAGATGGCGACCGCTGCGATTTATCCTGATCTTATGAATCAAAATCTTTTATCAAGATGAGAATTCATATAAATCATAGCAATCATATAAATAAGCGAAAATTAAATTGTAGAATGAGGTTTTTTGCTTTAAAATATATACAAGCATGTGAACGTTTAAAATGTATTACAAAAAATTACCCGATCTTGATTGAAACTGCCTCAATATATGCGTTACAACACAGTGATAAATTTTCCTCTAAAACTCATTACGTTATAGTGTGACTAATATGGTACAAATGCAGCTGCGCATCTACGTTTATTTTTATAACATAAAATTTTGAAGTTTTTCACAAATATTTTAATCAAATTTGTTTGAATAACCAAGAACATTTTTATAGCCCATATAAACAGAAAAACAAAAATCAAATTATTTTGATTCTAAAACTGAACAAAAGCATCACCTGAAGGCTACCATTGCGTCCTCGACTGTTTAGTAGCTTCATTTCTATTTTCAAATATATATAATTGGCATTTTGTTCTATCCCCACTCCAGCGGTTGCTCTCTTAAGTAATAATCCTATAGAATTTTTGGTTTGCTGCAAACATTATTTTGTAAAAAATTACAATTACGATTTTGATTTTTGCTCAAACTTACAAGGGGTCACCACATCCAGGATATCGGCAATCAAGATCCTAATTTTTGGTAACTCTAAAAGCCAGAAAAATTAGGACAATTTTTGAGATTTTGCAAATGTTCCTTGGTTTTTGAGTTATTTGAATTTTAACTACATAACTATTCCCGCTTCTTACAAGTTGTTCTGGAAGTCTGGGGGTTAGGTATTCGGACTATTAATTCGTAAGTCTGGTTTCAATTCCCATAACGGACCAATTGTTGTTTGTATAACTTTCTAGTTTTAAAATGACATTTATTATTTGAATTTATTATGTTTTAATTTATTATATTTAATTTTTTATATTATTAATTTATTATATTTTTATTGATAATAATATTATTGACTGCCGTCAGCTTAAGCGGTTAAATGCGTTGCTGCTAATGCTGAATACCTGGTTCGACACCGGGTTTAGTAAAACTTTATTCAGACAGTCTCCCCTCGGAAGGCAATGGCAAACCACCGAGGTGTAATCTGCCTGGTACAGCCTCTCTGGAGATGAAGTGTATACACTTCCCGTGATTCGGAGCCCGCGTTAAGCAGTAGGTCCCCTATGTGTGTGATAATACTTCAAACGCACAACACATACATAGGAGAGAGGTCGCCTACGTCTGAAATCAGGCACGGCACTTGAAGAAGAATATTATTTCACATAAAAAAAAATGAAAAATTGGAATAAGAAAAGATAAAAATATCAGAATTCTTTCAGAAAATTAATTTATTCTTATAATTTTTTTATACAAATACATTTACTGGAATGATATACATCGTAAAAACATTTAAAACAAATAAATCGGCGACAATTTGCACAATGTAGAAAAGATATTTCTCCGCATGTACATTTAGTATTTTTTCTTACTTACGATGGAAAACATACCTGATTAACGTTTGCAAAAACATTTCTCGTTGGAATTAATTTTGACGTAAACCAACTGGATCATGTCGTTAACAGTTTCGAAGATAGTTGCGAGTGAACCAACGAAAAAATTATAAGAATAAATTAATTTTCTGAAAGTAATTCTAATATTTTTATCTTTTCTTATTCCAATTTTAAAAAATTAATAACTCAAAAATCAAGGAACAGTTGCAAAATCTCAAAGATCGTCATAATTTTTTAGACTTTTAGAGTCCCCAAAAAATTGGGATCTAAGTTATATAAAATAAACGTGCACGTATTTTCTTGTTTACCCCTAAAGTGATTTGTTGGCACCAAAACATAAAAATTTGGCTTAAAGAGCTTTGATAAATTATTTCTACTGGCTAAACTCAAAATTGCTAAACTGTACCATTTAGAATGACGATATTTTTGACGAGGGTGTTAAAAGCGCCTTTGTAGTGAATCTTCTTGCCTAAATCACTAAACTAATTTTATTTTATAAAATTTTGTTTTAAAATAATATAAATAATATATAAAATAAAATTAATAAATATTTTGGATCAATATAAATAAGAAAATAAGACTGATGCACGCGAAATTCTATAAGCCACATTTCCTTTGCAATTTTTCAGTTACCTGTCATAGATTTGTTTACAATTACTACTTAATGGAAACATCACCCCTAATTAGAGGATAAATGGATGGATAGAAGCAGGGCAGCAGAACCTAAAATGTAATATTCTTATGAAATTTTACTCTTTCCAATCTCACGGATTTGCATTTCCACGATTATTCATTTTTATGTAATTACTAAACAAAAATCTTCCTCATTCTGAAATTTACTTGCAAGTAGGTAATATTGTACTCGAGATAATTCTATATATTATTATTTTAAATGGTTTTATTCCTCGGGGGGGGGGGGTGCTAAAATTAAAAATTTGCTAAAAATCAAAAATCAAAACTTGAACTGGGACCCGATTTTTTGTTCTTCATTATTTTAGAAAGAATACTTACTGAAAAGTAGTTTTCGATATCTACATTTCAAAAAAACTTCTGTCCAATAATTTATCAAAGCTCTGCAAGCCTAATTTAGTTTTTTTGGAGAACTGTACAACGTGAACGGGTTACTTTAGGAGCAAAAAAAAAATAAGTGTATGTTTATTTGGTACAACTTAGAATTACACCAATTTTCAGCAATGTCGAGGAGGGTCTTAAAAATAATAGAGAGTATATGTGACCTGGTTTATGAAAAGTGCGAAAACAAGTTATCGAGAAAACAGCTGTTAAAGGTAAAAAACTCGGCGGTGATGATGAACTAAATTTGCCTCAGGCAGAAGATGATATGGAACAAAGTTTCGTTAGGATGGATGTATCTGCTGTCGATGAAGTGGAAGAGGAGCTGGTAACCAAATTTCTCTCAAAAGATTGTTGTAATAACAAATACCAAACAATTATATCACGAAAAATGATCGAGAATACGAGAAACAATTCTTTCTTTTCAAAAGCAATTAAACAAATTATGAGTTTCTGGTTTTCACCATGTGAAAGAGCGTCTCAAACTCTATCCGAATCGGCAAAATTGGAAAATGATTTTTTGACACTAATTCATTGTTAATAGTATATTATTATTTTGAATTATGTTAAAAACTATAAACCTAATATATGGGTTTTAGCGTAAAGTTTTTAGAAAAACATAAATTTAGTGAAATATTATTGCCCCATTTTAAATTATTGCTCCTGACCCTCTATGCTAGCGATGTGACCATACCAAAATTTATTGTTCTTTATTATATTTAAAATTTGTATTGAACTGTACGGTTGTATATTTATGTATGTAGGTAATTGATATTGTATTTGAAATCATTAAAAATTAAAATTGGATTTAATGATATGCTATAGAATGCGATAATCACGTTTGTACGTGTTTGTCTGAAGTAATTCTGATTAAAAACAATTTTTTAAATAAACCTTTAGCTAGATTGAAATAAAACAAGGTGTATTGCTAAAAAAGTATTTGATAAACTTATAATATATTTTTTGTCTTTACAGTGCTTTATTGTGAAACGAAGTTTTGCAATTATTTATTAAAACGTTCTTCAAATTTTTTTGTAGTTTATAAAATTAATTTAAAATATTGTAGTTGAGAAATACAAATAGTAATGTACCTTCTAAATTGATGAATATTAGGACTAATTATTTTCTTTGCTCTGAACATGACAAGATCATCTGCATTTTTTTAATACTTTACCCTTGTCAACACTGTTATATTTTATGCTACTTTCATATGGACTATTATTAAAGTTTCATAATAATAGAATATACATATATTTTTTAACATATAAATAACAAGGGTATTAACGAATACCTACTATATTGTGTAATTGTGTTTCATGTAATTTGTTAGAATAGGGAAGATGCATAAATTTTTTTTATAGCGTAGTTGGATAAAAAATAACTAAATATACTAAGGCCCAGTTGTTCAGTATTAGGTTATCTTTTAACCTGAATTATTTTCCATGGAAACAATTTTTGAAACAATCATTTCTATGGAAAATAACCCAGGTTACAAAATAACCCGAAACTGAACAACTGGGCCTAATTAATGCTATTTAATTTATTTATTTTCGTTTTGATAATAATTTAAAAAATATTTAAAAATCCGTCAATTTGAATTGAAGGAAACGACCGCGCAATTTGCCAAGTGACCTGTGACGTCACAAGTTAAATTTTACATTCATTTATATTATTTTTCTGTGGTTTTGTGCTTTGAAAGTTGAAGTTTGTTAGTGTTAAAAGCTGTTATTTATCATAATTAAATCAATTAAAAACAAGAAAGTTAAAAAAGTACTCTACACGAGTAGAATAAACATGAAAGTGAGGTTATTGTTATTGTGCCGGTGACTTCGTTGCGTTTAAGGTCACATGATTTATTTTAAATTATCATTGAATTTTAAAATGGATTATTTATAACAAAATACAATAAATAGAAGTTATTTTTGCTGATTTGATATTTAATATATAGGATTAATCGGAAAATACTGTTTTAACTAAATTTTTTTATTCATGCATGTTCCCCATTCTACAAAAATTAAAATAATAGCTTAGTCACCCCCAATTTGAAACCTCTATAATATGTGCAAGCATGAAAAAAATCAATTTATCCATAGGAACATTGTGTTTATTTAAAACTAGGATTCCGGATTCCAAAAACTGTAGATCAGTTCTTGTTTTCGTGTTTGCAGAAATATAATATGTATAACCGTTGGTATAACTCTGGAAGTCCCTACATTATATAAAATACGAAATAGGAATTATTCAATATAGCAGTGGTGAGTATTTCATGTACCCCTGTACATGTTCCAAATTTTAACTTTCTCATAATTTGCTCAAACAGACATTTTTGGGATAAAAACTGAAAGGAAACAAACTTTAATGAAAAATATGTCAAGCTTCACCTACATTTAGTATTTACATAGCATTTATATACCACAATAGTCGACAAAACATCTACTCTTATTATAACTTATCACATTAAACAATGAAATTATTTACTGTAATACAATAGAAGGAATAGTCCAATTGTTATCAAAAATTCGTTATTTCCCATTATTATTACCTGCACAGTTGACATGGATTTCATTATTACAACACAATTTTCCTATTATAACATAGATACCATTTATACATACATATTATTCACTTTGATAAATTATTGTCAACTTCATGTTTTATCTCTAATTAGATAGGTAGTTAACATTTTAATTAAATCAACTGCATAAAGTAGAACATCACATGCCTAATTTGTTGTACATACACAACTTTTACTTATTTTATTATAATTAAGTATTTGAAATTTAAAAAAAACATGAATTGCTTGCAAACAAACTGTTTACAATATTTACACTTTATCTTTTCAAAATTACCAAATTTACATAAATAAGTTGAGAAACGGATAGCTCTACACTTAATCGTAATCAAACCAAACATCCCTACCGAAATTGGGTTTGTTTTTGTAAGGGTAACCGTGATAACTACATATCTAAAACCCACTTTACTAATTTTCTACACCCCCACGAACAGTTCAGTTATACGTCAACATAAATTTAAATAAAAAGGTTTGCTTACGCCGTGCGTTTATTGAATGAAGATTAATTTATATTAACTAGAAACATTTTTTTTATGAAAATGGTCAATAATAATTATACTGTAAATATTATGGAAGTCGTGTTTTTGGACTAATCGCCTTCATCGGTTTATAATTTTAACTGTAATCAGAAAGTCCAGAAATAAGCCGGCTATTATTATATTATTATAGGTTTACAGTTATGATGATAGGACAACCCCATCAATGCACAATATGTAATGAAAGGCGATGAATTTGTGACAGCAGGTGAGTATTTTGATTCACTTTAATCTTATAAGGATACCATCAATTTACTCAAACGATGAAATAATTTCAAGATGCTTGCAATTAAACAGTTAAAGTTTGAAAACGCCAATTTGAACTTTTCCCAGTTATTATCATTTAAAATTTAATTTAACTTATTTCGTATATATTAATTTTATAAAACAAAATTGTATGCAATATTCCGCAATGATAATTGTATTACATCCATTTTCCAAGCAGTAATTTAATATGCATGTCAAGTGTAATAATGATATTCTGAAGTTAAGGGACTTGGATACTAAAATAACAATGGCATCAGCGATAGGTTGTAGGTCGATTTTGACACATATTACCTACATAAATCTTCGAGAACTTTTAATGAACTTGAAGTTGTTACGAATTTTTACGATTGCTAAAAAATTTATTCTGTTTTAAACAAGCTGTGTATCAATCATTTGATTTATTGATACAGGCAAAGGGAAACTTGAGGTTAACTTTTGCAGGCTTAAATATACATAATATAACAGCAATCAATGGTTCGCAATAACTTTTAAAAAATTAAGAAAAATTAAATTTTATAGCAATCCGTATCCTATACATAAGTCATTTTCTTCTTCTCGAGATTGACATTCTGCCTAAAGAAAAGAATTAAACGTAAAAGTGCATTATGGAAGTGCTTAGTATAAAATTCTCTTGGGATAATTCAAAATTGCTGATATTCATTTTCTTCAAATTACTTTTTACTATGTCAAGCTGGACCCATGTCAACTAATCACGCTCTGTCTTAAAGCGTTGGCAGGACAAGCCACCCAACCACCAGACCACTCAAAAGCAGGCCGACCCTCGAAACGGTACGAAAATTTCTTCATTATTCCGTGTAAATTATTTCCTCTACAAATTAACCTATTAAAACTTCTACTGGGGTTCATGGTCAAAGCATTGCATTGGCACGAAATATTTTGTGTTGCCATTTTTATATCACAACAATAATATTAGGGATTATTAACCGTAGAATAAATATTACTTAATTATAGGGAAAGTATGTTATCATCTCGATATAATTTCTAGCATATTATTTGAGCAGTGTAACGTAGCATGAATAAATTACATAAAATTGCATATTTATAGGTAGGTAATAATCGGTAATAATATAATAGTATAACACATAATATAGACTTTGTGCATCACACTTTTTGAATGTGGTATAAAAATATTGCTTTGATCGAGCAGGCTGTTTATTAATATAAAATTCTTTGACGCCATAAATTCAATCAACAGAAAATAATCTGTATCAATATAAATTCAACCCTTATAGCATTATTTACTTCTTCGTTCGTAAATAGTGACTTTCAAACCGTACATAGTAGAAGTGCAAAGTTACTTTGTTAATACACAATTATTATAAAATATAATAGCAGCTGAAGTGGTTATAAGGTCACAATAACCTTCTAGTAGGTGAGGGTACATGTCACATGCATAGAAGAGACGGATCACGATGCTTCTGTTAAGAAGCTAAACGACTGGAGAGAGAGAGGTGAGGATCATATAGTTCTTGGACATAACTCAGGGGGATCACAACCATACATGAAAGTCATAGTGCTTTTATCTTCTCCATATTCACATTTATTATTGCAAAATTATGAACCAATCACAGATCGTTACTATTGGCTTTCCTTACCAGTTATTTTATTCAATGACATTAAGTTTATAAATTTCCGACTTGGCCCATATACCTTATAGTCGAAAATCTATTAATTCACGGATTTGCGATACGATGATAAGGTCATCATTGCTACTTGCATTTTCTGTTTGATTGCCATCTGGGTTTATCATAAGGAAAAAAAGGCAAATAAAGCATTGCTTTTAAGTCGCACTGTAAGTTATGTGTAATACACGGACGTCTTGCTCGAACGGCGATTCTCGGTCATATTAGCAATCATTATGTATCTGAAGAAGCGCTTAATGTTATCAAGATTGATAAAATTTGGCATACATAAGAGACGGTCATCAGCTTATGTGTCTAAATGCACTGCTGCTAATGCTGAATACCTGGTTCGACTCTGAGTTCAGTAAAACTTTATTCTGACCGTCTCCCCTCGGAAGGCAATGGAAAACTACCAAGTTCATGAAAGCTTTAATGAAGAGCAATTAAATGCTTCAATTCGTGATGATTCACTTCAATCGACTCGGGAATTAGGCAATATGATGAATTGTGACAAATCAACTATCGTACGACATTTTCATTCCATGGGCAAAGTTCTAAAGTTGGGTGGATACCATACGTTTTGAGCGAAAACAACAAAAATCAGCGTGTTAGCATTTGTGCTTCTTTGCTTGCTCGTCATCGTTTAGCTCGTCAACAACATCGGCCGTTTTTGTCCGAAATTGTTACTGGTGACGAAAAATGGTACCTTTACATCAACATCAAGAACAGAAAGGAGTGGCTAAGCCCTAACAAACAAGCAAATCGTCGTTCAAAATCTGGTGCCCATCCACGCAAGGTTTTGTTGTGCATCTGGCGGGATAAAGACGGCGTCATCTACTATGAATTGCTTCCGAGGAAAGTAACCATCACTTCTGAGGTTTATTGTCAACTGCGTAGCCTAGAAGCTGCAATTCAAGAAAAACGACCGACAAGCCGGCATCTAGTGGTTTTGCAGCATGATAATGCCCGTCCTCATACTGCTAACATTACAAAAGCGGCTATACCAGACCTCGGTTGGGAGGTTATTCCATATCCGCCCTATTCTCCTGATCTTGCTCCATCAGATTTTCATATTTTCTGCTCTCTCTCCAAAAATCTCCGCGAATCTCATTTAATAATAACGTTGCTCTTTAAAACTGGCTCGACGACTTCTTCACCTCCAATCCACCGGATTTCTTCAAGCGTGGAATCGAAAAACTGCCACAACGTTGGCAGTCAATCATAAACAATGCAAGAGAATATTTATATTATTGATTAATTTATGTATTTTTTATATTTAAAAAATTAAATTTTAAATATAAAACAACGCTACGAACTTGTGGATCAATCCGATATATTGAAAACTATGATTTTTAATTAGTTAAAAAAGAGTGGCGATATGATCAATTTCTCCTGATGTAGCGCTTAGAAACTGATAACTGTTGCTCCCATAAAATGCGAAAGACAATGCACTATTGTGTGACCTATAGCTTTATAGAATTTTATGAATTTGAGATTAACTTACAAAGGAAGTCAGATTAATCGAGTACGTTTCCATTTAAATCCTCTGGATGATCCAATTTCATATTTCACTTTCGGCAACAGTTGGTGAATTTCCTATCTAGTAAATACTCCCCAGTAAAATTTCTTCAATGTTAAAAATACCAAGTCATATTCGTATGACCGTAGTTATGCTCAATCGCATGAACCACTTCTCTAACATTTTGACTTGAACATTTTTATATCGCTTCACCGTTATTGGCATGAGATAAACCGTCAGTAACGCATCAGGCCAGATTTTTTGGGGCGTTTCCGTTAGCATATTGTCTAAAGATCCTCGACTTCATCGAGTTTTCCATATTTTTCTATTTTTTATTTAACGATTTTTCTCGAATGAACTTCCTTCGATGTTCTACGATATTTAATTTTCCATTGAAACTGTTGAATTAATCGGCATTGCTTCGCTCTCTTGAGATTAGCAAAAAAGTGGCCAACTATACGTTTATATTTAAGAATAATCAATATAAATAACAATACTTAATGATAATTACATACTAAAACAACAAATATCGCATCGTTTGCCGCAACGAAGACAAATTAATTAAAGTGACTGCATGCACAAATTAATATTAATTGTAATAAAAAATGTCATAAACATGTAAATATACACAATAATTAAAATGTTAGATTTTAGTAATTAGCATCAATTAACCCAAGCAAACACGAGTAACTTCATGCTCATTATATTACTTATTTTTCTTCAGAAAATGCGAACTTCTATATTTTAATTATAAACTAACTTGAGCATATTGTTAGGGATCATAACTCCATCGCTGAACCTTTAATTTTGTTCTCTCAGCGTTATAAATATGAAATTAATTGGTGAGTATTTTATCTTCTAAAAGAGTATTGAAGAAAAAATATTATTGAGTTTCTTATAATAGTAAAGGCTTGCTTATCGAGCCGAAGTTTTAGATTTGATTATCGGACTTCACCAAGTTTATTAACTTATATGATTATGTTGATAGTATTTTACTTCGACGTGACTTTTTGAGCAAGAACTCGTATATAGCTATAATTAAAAATTACTTATTTTCAAAACCGTGAAGATTTAAAATAGATTTGAATATGCTAACCGAAAAAAAAAAAACGAGAAAGAATAGTTTCTTGAGTATAGGTAAGTGTTATTTACAACTCTAGATAGGAAGTATATGGTGATGTAACTAAAACAAGTTGCTATAATTAGTATTAATGCTTCCAATGGAATTCATGTCCTTGTTTTCAACACAAAATTTAAATTTCACAAAGTAATTGTCGCAGCGATCAATTAAATCTTGAATGTTTATTTTCTCAATTTACAGCCAATCTGACAAATTAATGTCACGCCATTGGATTGTTTTAAATTAAATTCAAAAAGTTTCAGAAGAAACTGTCCAAATATTTTAGAAATACTTGAATCAATTTGAAACTAAAATAGTAATAAATTAAATATAAAAAAAATTAATTTTCAAGGATTATTATTTAAGATAACAGTAAGAAAATAAAAAATTATATAAGTTTAATTAAAGTAGTTTTTAATTGGTTATGTAATTTCCAACTACGAAATTTAAATTTTCTCAAAAATACAAACTACGTGCGTTAAACACAGCAAAGCAATTAAAGGATAATCCTACAATCCTTACTCAATGCTGACGCTTCAAGAATTTTGTAAACGAAAAACATTCGTCTCAAAACTCGTTCTACGACATTCTATGTACATAGAAAAAATACTTTCCTTTATTTTGCATTTCTACAAGAAAAATTTATGATATTTTAGAATTTTCAGGATTGTTTGCATTACAGTATTACACGCTAGGTTAAATATTTATATGAACAATCTTGAAATAATTTCTTAGAGAAAACGAATTTTCGAATTACATAATTAGCTTCATTAAAACAGTCGATTTTTAATCTTGCTGCGAAATTCATTTAAAAAATTTAACTGTAGAACAGATCTTGCTTTTAATTAAATATTTCCAATTTCATTTAATTATTTAAAAATAAAATATCAGAATCAATTCTGTAAATTTAGTAATTTTTACATTTAAAGTGTATTTCGGTAACGATCTAAAATTGTTAAGGCTTTTCCTGCATGCTGTTACATTGTAATCTTAAAATTAATTCTTCCCAATTGTACAGAAAAAGGTAGCGTTGTAAGGTTTTTCTCTCCTTTATAAGCTGAAGTGTAATTTAAAAATACGTGTTTACGTTACAGGATTTTTAATAACAAAATTTTTTTCTCTCGTTTATGTTCAGTTTATTGATTTATAGTTTTAGTACAAAGTGTACAAAGTTGTATAAATTTATAAACGCAAAATTTATATATAAATGAAAGAATCAAGGTAGTAGTGGTGAGTTTACCAAAATCAAAGTTTTCAAATTTAAAATTGTGTAATAATTATTATAATACTAAAACGTTATAATTTTAAAAGTGTATAAAAGGAAGAATTCAAGAAAAAATTTTAAGTCCCAGAAAAACTTTTGCGTATTTGCTAATTTCACCATGAATTTTTTCGAAGTTCTTATATAACACAGAAGTATTAAAAGTATTTATCTTCTCCGCACAACATAGTTAAAAATGATTTTCTAATCCTCGAATTTCAGACATCTTTACGCCTAAATAGGGTAATTCTTAGGATATCATTTGCCATATGCTCAGATTTTTTGAGGGATCTTATTTACACGTTAATAGATAATTAAATTCAAATAAAAACTAGTTGTGCAAAGTCATTGTCCGACGTCACGGGTTAGTAAACACGATCACTTGGTAAAAGGTAGTTGTAGATACATAAACAAAGGCAGTTCTTTATTGTGATAAATCGCGCTTGTAAAACTGTGTAATTTTGATGGTAATATCAAGAAGTTGCTTAAAACTTCCGTATGGTATAAAAAATATATCATTTTAATTATTTATAAAGAATAAAGGGGTACAAAGTTTTATATTTGGTTTCATATTATTCGGGCTTGATTTTCATGAACTTCTGTTTATTTCACTAGAAATTGTATTTCTATCAAACAGCTACTTAGGTTTGATCTAGTCTAGAATTAATTTCATTACTTAACTCAGTCTAATTTAACTGACCTATAATAGAAGCAAGAAGTTTCATTCTTTCCCTTCGGGTGCCATGCACTATGTACTGCGTAAGTGACATACCTTATGTAGCGATCCAAGTTTTATCATCACACATCTAGGGAGTCTACTGTTTAACATGGGCTACGAATCGCAGGAAATGATATGCTAATACACTTTATTTTGAAAAAGTTTTACCAATCAGATTATATCTCGGTGGTTTATCATTTCTTTCCGAGAGCAAAGAGTCAAAATAAAATTTTTACTTAGTACAAAATCAAACTGGGTACTGGGTAGCGGTCAATTTAACTTAACCATCACTCAAAAAAATTTGCTCAAGAAATAAATCAAGAATCCGTGCATTAAATTAAGAATCTTGAAAAATTCTTGATTCTAAGAACTTACTTCTTATTTTTAACATTTTGGTTGAGCAAAAAAAATTTGCTCAAGAAGTAAATCAAGAATTCGTGCATTAAATTAAGAATCTTGAAAAATTCTTGATTCTAAGAACTTACTTCTTATTTTTAACATTTTGGTATTAAACCAAGAACGCTATTCTTATTCTTGCAGTACTTTATTAATTTAAGCTTAATTTTGGAAACAAGAATGACGTTCTTAAATCAAAGAATACAAGCTAACACGTTAATGATATCACTTTTGTTACTTTTTCGTTCAAACACATAAATTATAATGCAATTTTAAGCATTTTTATTTTCGCTATCGTAATACAAAAATTGTCCTCTACATGAAAAGGCATATTTATAAAAAATATTTTACACACGTTTTATTTTATTTTGTTTTTTAAAGGTATTCGTTACTCTGCTCATTTTTAGGCACAAAAATTTTATAATAGTTGACGTTGCAAATTTATATTTTAGCTGCGAAAATCGCATGGCATGGTAACCAATTCTCGACTTTAAGAGCGCGCTGCGGAAAGAGAGAGAGGGAATGATGTTGAAAGAAGCCTCTAATCTTTTGTACAAATTTAAAAAACTAAACGTCGTATCAATGTAATTATTTTTTTATATTAATAAGAAAAGGCCATTGAAGGCAATAACCAATTTTGAGCGCTTTAAATTAAAAGTAAATAGGTCAATTTAATTTATGAAAAAGGACAATTTTGAATTTTTATGACAACCGATCTTAATGAAACTTCGTTATTGCCTTCTGCAGATCATTATAAGGACAAAACCTGATTTTGAAGCGATTTCATCATCAATTATAGAAAACTTGTACAAAACTTGTAAATCAAAAAGTGCCCTTAGTGGAGTTTTAAACTATATAAAATCAACTTAATGCACAAAAGGTTCAAGGGTTCCCTTAGATATGACGCAAATAATTTTTTTACATTTTTTAAATCTCTACAAAAGATTAGAGGCTTCTTTCAACATCATATCTACTGCTTCCCTCTCTCTCTTTCCGCAGCGCGCTCTTAAGGTTTGGACAAATGCCGTAAGCTTTATTCGCTGTACACTGGGCCAACTCCCTTTTTTGCTAAATTTTCTTCCTAAATAACAATAATTTACATTATGTTCATTATGTACATTATAAATCAGTGTTAAATTAAAATAAATAAAACATTTTCTGAAATGTTTCTCAGATCAATTTTATATTATGAATTATTTAAAATAAATGCATGTTGCAGAAAAGGGAGAAACACGTGTCATATATACTTTTTTACAAGCATTATAATTTATTACATTAACCAGTATTTATTTAAAATAATTTAAAACCACGTGTAATTTTTATTTAAATTAAGACAAATAAATAACTGTTATTAATTAATAAAAACAAAAGAAATACAAGCATTATAATTTATTAAATTGAATTGAATTGATGGCAAAATTTTTTAATTAAATTTGAAAATTTTTTAACTGCTTAATTTTAAAGAAATCTTTAGTTTTTGATAGATGTTGCTATTTTTAAACACTAAACTTTGTAGGCTCTTGCACGAATATTTTAAAAATTTTGCTGAGCCACATCGCTTGAATTAATGTCAAAATTTTTAATTAAATTCGAAAAATTTTTAACTGCTATTATTTGCGCGCTTGTTTATAATGCTTGATTGTGAAATTTTTTTTAATTTTTGATAAATGTTGCTATTTTTAAACACTAAACTTTGTAGGCTCTCCACGTGTAATTTGAAAATTTTGCGAGTCACTCGCTTGAAATTAATGTCAAAATTTTTAATTAAATTTGAAAAATTTTTAACTGCTTAATTTTAAAGAAATCTTTAGTTTTTGATAGGTGTTGCTATTTTTAAATACTAAACATTGTAGGCTCTTGCACGAAATTTTGCCGAATCAGTCGCTTGAAATTAATGTCAAAATTTTTAATTAAATTTGAAAAATTTTTAACTGCTATTATTTGCGCGCTTGTTTATAATGCTTGATTGTGAAATTTTTTTAAATTTTTGATAAATGTTGCTATTTTTAAACACTAAACTTTGTAGGCTCTCCACGTGTAATTTAAAAATTTTGCGAGTCACTCGCAAAATGTATCTTATAGATACATGTATGATTTGTACGATACTCCATTGCAATCAAATAAATTAAATATTTATTATGTATGCCACGAAGGTATTAAACATGAAAATTTTATTCTGTCCCAAATAGAATGCAAATGTGTTGCTATTGAGCATAAAAAAGGTTATGCAGTTTTTCCAATTCTTCATCAAAGACGTTAACGTGAATACCGAAAATGTAAAATTGTAAAATAAAAATGTAAAATAAAAAATGTAAAATACGTTATTTAATTTTGTCATTAATATTATTGTAGCCCGCCTGTGCTAGCTAGTCTTTTATAATTTAAAATTCGAATTAGAAAATAGGATTTTTATGACTATTTAAAATGACAATAGTCAAGCACGTCCAGGTAGCACAGATGTTATAGCGTTAGACTCAATACCTGTGGGTCCTAGGTTCAAATCCCGGTGGAGCCGTAAAAAAAATCTAAGTATATATAATTAATATTTTAACTTAATCAGGATTTTACAGATATGCAAAAACAACACATCGAATCGAGCTGGTAGAAAAAGTAAGTAGTACGTGTATAAATAAATTTAATATTTAGAATTTAATCAGGAATTTACAGATATGCAAAAAACAACAGGACGCAATATGATGAATCCCAAAATTACCATGAATAAGTAGTAAAATTTAAAATAATGAAATTGTACAGAAGTGATAATAGATAAATTGTCAAGTAAAATAATTGAAATAATTATAATAATTTTTATTATTATTTGTTTTAAGACTGGTCATTCTAAAATTAATAACTTCTTAAATCTTGGAACCAGAATGTGTTCGCTTTGAAATAAACCTCGGGTGTGATTAGCATAAATTAAGAATGGGCATGTTTAAATAGAGGATGCCTGCTTAAGTATTAGGGTTTCTACAACCCTAATTAACAATAAGCTTGCCATTCTTAAATTATTCTCGATTCAAAGTACCCGGCATGATTGGGTCAATTTCCAGAACGTTTGTTCTTGATTTAAAGTTCGTTATTCTAGCTGGTAAGAATGGATTTTTTGAGTGCACTATACTGTTTCCAACTACAAACTTTATTAATTTATTTTATTATAACATATTTTAAATAATACAATTAAATAAATAAGAATATTGGAAAAACATGTAGGTAACTGATTTCGGCAGCAATAATCAAATTTTATGTCTTGTCCCCAATCACTTTACCCGACTTTACCTATCCCTTGTGCTACCTTTTCAGCGTCAAGTAAATTAAGGTTGCTTAGATGCGGTAGATTCTTTTAAACATTTTCTACTTTTAATATATTTTATATTATCAACCAAAAAATATATTGGGATACGCTTTGTGCTGAATTGCAAAGTAATAAGGAAGGAAGTAACAATTTTTCATAAATTGGGGTAATTAAAAATGTATCCTCTCATCCCTAACCACCCCAACGGCATAATTTTAAATGGTATTTTGCCTCTTCTAATACCTTAAGTACCTAATTGAAAGGTAAATCTGTGAGTGCGTTCATTCTACAGAAGCAAATTTCAAATTGATAAGTTTTTGTCGTAATGTATAAAAACTATTTGAAAATTACTGCATAATTTAGGTATCTGTAAAAGCTTATTGTATTGAATTACTTACTATTGAACTACTTATTATACTGAATCGATATGTTCTAATCGAATTCTTGTTTTTATATTATAAAATGCTCCACAATAAATGTATCAATCAAAACTTTATAAATTTTATATTCAATCAATAAATTTTTCACAAATAAAATAGTGAAATGGTGATTTCTCGATTAACTTGAATTTCTATTTCAGAAAATTGAAAGCATCCACAAAATCGTTTTGTTTAGGATATCATAACGGATATGATACCATTTAAGATTTTAATGTCAAGATCCCTGGAGGAAATAAAATTAATTTTAACTATCACCGATTCTGGAAACTTGGATACCGTGAAAATCACTGCAAACCGTATCTTAATATCATAGTAGAACATCTTGAAATAAATATGCTTTATCTAAACAATACAGAACTCCAGTGGCGGCTTGTGGAATTATACAGTGGTAGTGCCGGAATTTTTTTTACATCAAAGTAATTATTAAAATTTGACTAAATATTACACCACAATTCTGACACGAACTATGTTCAAATTGTAATGTTCCACTTACCCCCTTCGCCCGCCTACATACCGCTCCATTCTGTATTCTATAGGTTGTGGATAAGTTACATTTCTGAGACAGATATTATAACGGATTTTGGACTTTACATCCGTTATGATCAACCTTGTACAATAATTTGTTGGTCGCTGCCATTAACATTCAAATTGATTGAGCACTTCCAATTTGTTATCTGTTTTCCGGAACGCAATCGACCTGCGCGCTGCATGAAGAGTTTTGGGAAAAATGTCGTACGGGAAGGTCACGTTTTTGGTGCTGTGAAGTGTTTAATTTGGGGTTGCTTTCGATTTTAATGGATATGGTTGCGTTTATTGGGAATTCCAGTCCGACAGTCCGAATATTATATGGAATATGTTGTTTTCCATCCCAGTAGGGGGTTTGATTCGTGATTGGAGGATGATGGATTGCTTTTGCCGTACCATGTGTCCTTGTCGGACCACCCTGTCCCATAATTTCTGGGAAGGATTTTTATCCTTTGACATGGTGAGTTATCTAATTATATTTGCCATTACTTCACAGCTACCTGTTGATCGATTGGCCAATATTTTAACATCAGGAGCTCGATGACGAATTCACCCTTGGCTCATTTAATGTTTTTTATTTCTTTTATTTATGTGTAGCATTCTGGTTTTTCTGTTTGTCGTGCATTTTTTATTACAGAGTGTTGTACGAGATTATGATTGCGGTGCAGGTTGTATTTCTGCATCGTAGTGATTGGCAGTATCTAATCTCTTTGACGTTCGCAAACGTGGAAGTGGATTTATGTTTGAATATTGTTTTTGGTATAATTATTCTAATTAATAATTATATGATTTAAAATGTTTGATAATGTGTACTTCGACTGAGTTTTATTTCCACGTTAAAACATCAAGCGACGTTAGCATAATGCGTCGGCGATCGGATTCCAGAATGATCGTGCTATGTTCGAGCCTCGTATTTGAACTTTTATGTTTCTTATTTTTTTGTGTTTAATTTTTGGTTTAATATTATTTTTATCAAGGCTGCGATGTGCGACCTACATATATACAGGGTGCGGCATTGCACCGGGGTCGCTGCCGCTTGGTTTTGTCGTCGGGAGCTCGATGTGGTTACCTTTATGGGATTTTTATATGACCATTCGAGTGTTCCGTCGATTGTTTGTCGGGGTGGTGATTCTTGGTGGCAATGTGATCGCTACTGTGCCGTTCTGGTCGGCTACTGTAGTGGGCTACTGTGTTACGTTCCACTGGCGCCATATTAACACCATAAACATCGATTTTATCATTAAGCCTTTTAGCAATGAACATCGAATTGTTTATTTTTATTTTATTGTTAAGTTTATTTTGTGTGTGTTTGCAAAGCTGATTCCTTGAGTTTCTCCGAGGCGTTTTTACACGACCCATGGCCCTCGCATACCGACGTGTCCATCAAAGAGCTAGTTGACCTAAGATCAGGGCTCTGATCTTATCAGGGCTATGATCTGACTCTGATCCACGCAATTAAAAGTAGAGGATTTTTTACCTTCTGCGTGGACGTAATCTGTTTCAAGCTATCCTCTCATTAGGGATAGTGAGGAAAGATTGACGGTTCAATATTTGTCTCATCATACTGTGATGAATAGAACTTAGGAATCCAATGTAAAAGAAATTTTTCGAATAAAATATTCCTATTCTAGGAATGGACAAAAAATAGTAAAACGCTTGTTCTCCGAACAAGACAAATTAAATTGTAGGAGTCTGGGGGTATGGAATACCCCCAGACGATAAGAGTATATCAAGGCACACGAACTGTCAACAGAATGCGTGACGTAAACCGCCGCTCATCGACAACGAGCTTTTGATTGGTTGAGCTATGGTAAATTACCAATTTTGAACAACTTCAAGGGTTGTTTTGAACGGTTAAATGTGTATATTGCGCAAATATTTTTTTAAATCTATTATATAAATCTTCAGCTTTCCGAATATCTGCTGGGAATTTCTGTACAACGGAAGTCCTAACTCCAATTCAGGAGCGCATAAAGGACTTCATTACGATAGTCTCTCGCTGAGTGTTGAAATTGTGACTTCTTTAATTATTATATTATATTGTATAAAATGTCTTGCAATATTTAATACCTTAGGCTGGGTGGTATTCTATATTCCATACCCCCCCCCCCAAACCTTTCGGTTTCTAAAGCCTTAATGTACCCGTACTTCCTAATAGCGTGTATTTAAAAAATATCTTGGTATGAATGTATGTTTTTATAAAACTCTCTAAACTACAATGTCCTTAAAACCCTAACGGCGGAGGGGGTGTTTTCATGGTTGGAATTTAACAGTACTCACTAATCATTTACTTCTAACACAGTATTGACAAAGTATGCTACATAGTATGGAAATTTTTTTAACAAGTTCTTAATGATGTCTACCTATTAATTAAATATTAACAAGCTAAGTAACCACAGAAAAATTTTATTTTATAGTAAGCTTTCAGTAATAGTAATCAGTAACCTTCTTAACAGTACCGTAACTAGCTTTTCTTGTGCCCTATGATAGATCTCATTTTTAGCTCCCTTAAGTTTTCCGGAAGAAAACGGGCCACAAGTAAGCTTTGGAGAATTTTCAAGGTCCAACGTATTAAAATTAAAAGTCACACATTTACAATTCTTTGGGGTTCGGTAAAAAGGAACTTAAGCCACAAAAGTGTGTTTTTGAGTTACTATATAGTATACAATTTTTTTTAAATTTTGCGCTCTATCAATAATTGGTATACCTATAGAAGATAAGTTAATCTTTAAAAATGAAAATGAGCGAGATGCAAATACAATGAATTCATGTTTATTTTGTCATATAAAGGAATTAAATAAATTTAATTCCACTGAAGTCTTTTATACTGGCTATATAAAATATAAATTCGTGGAATTGACAGCAAGGGATTAATTAAAGCTCTGCAAGGTGGTCCTATACCCAAAAAATAATTTTCGTTTTATATGAAATTCTAATATGAATATTAATAAACGTGTTTTTAGTTCTACTTAAAAGTTGAATTTCCGGACTGCAGTTTTTTTACCAAACCGCAAAGAATTGAATCTACAGTTGATCAAAATTAATGTTAATTTCCTATTGGACTAATTTAAAGTTTTTAAATTAAGCATCGTGTAAAGCAGTTAAACATAATTGTTTTAAATGTGGAATATTTTAAATGTGCCGCGGTGAACACAATTTATTTCCAAATTACGGCACTTGTGATGCACTAAATCCGAATTTTTTTTTTACACAATTAATTATTATTATCACAAATTTAACTTGCAGGTACGCGTTACAATAACAACTAAATGACAAAATTGTTTCTTAGAACCTTCCATTTTAAAGAAAGAATTGATTTACATATAATCTTAAAACGGAATTTTAAAATAAAATACAGATGTGCAGAAGACAATTACATCCAGTGCAACAAAAGACAGTAAGTTGTGGTTTATGGCACTTATCAATCATTTAAATCCCTTTCAATCTAATACAAAATTGTATTTATTTGTTACCCTTATACATTAGGTATTTTACTATAAAGGTGTTTAAAATTGCGTTCTATATACAAATAAATGGGTTAAATGTATTTTAAAACTTTTTAAAAAATTGCATTTTTTAAAAAGTAAAAGGTAAAGTAAAAAGTAAAAAGACGACGGTCATGGCCTGATAGTTAGCGCGATCGACTGCTAACCTAGGGCTCCCCGGTTCGACTCCGGGTATAGTCTAAAATTTCTTGACCGTCTTCCGTGCTTTCGGAGGACACGTATAGCCGTCGGTCCCCCTGTGTTAATGATTTGCCATCATAACAATAAAAAAACAGGGTGCAGGCACATCGAAAGGCAAGCCTAGCAAGCTACCTGAAATGTAAAATTCAAAAATGCTCATAGAACTAATTACAAAAATTAGTAAAAAACAGGTCTTGGATCTATATTAAGAGGGCGACTTCTTAATAAAAGTGGAAGAAGAAAAGAAGAAGAAAAAGTTACAAAATTCGAGTTTTTTTTATATGTATTCCATTTCAGGGCCCCCTATGTCTTGGGCCCTATGCAGGCGCACCTATTGCATCTGCCTAGTTCCGGCACTGCTTATTAATATCAATTTGCACAACTTAATAAATTTTGCTGAATTACTAAAAACGAAATAAAGGTTCAATTTTGTTATCGGTTCATAAATAACTTTAAACAGCATGCACTGTTAACAAAATTCTTATTATTTGATCATTAAATCGCGCCACAGGCGATTTTCTAAAAGAATTTTGGTGGTATCTTTTTCATTTGATATTAATATTTCCATCATCAAAATAAATGATGATGTAGTTCCGATTCACTGGTAAACTGTAGGGGCCTGTATATTATGACAAATGATTATGCTCGATCAGTATTAACTGCAGCACAAGGCTCACAGTCCCAGGATAGGAGTAGTCTTGATTACATTATCAAAATTATTTAAAGAAATTTCCACAATGTAGAGAAAATAAGTTTGGTGCCTAATTTTTTAGGTTTATAAAGCAAAAAAAAAACACAAACCAGAATGTGTGGCCAATTTTTTGGAGAGGAACTTATCTCGGAAAATAGGTTAGATATTTTGAAACACCCGGTATAAAAATTTTAAGCAAGCAAACAGAAAGTACCCACTATATTAATTAATAATTTGAAGTACACAAATAGATTTTTCTCCATATTGCTTTTGAGATTCGCCATGATAATTTGTTTGAAACTCGGTAAATGTTTTGTATATACGTGGGAGTGATACCTAGAAAATTCAATTTAATTTTCTCCGAAATTAACTACATCTGAGAACCTATATTTATTTAATTTATTTCAAATATTGTAATCCTAATTGAAGTTGAACAAAGCAACTTCCAAAATAGTTTAGCAACAACGCACAGCATAGACTTCATAGGTCAATTATATCATTTCGTTAAAATCTCCACAGAATAGCAAGAAATTGTATAGTTTGAAGTATCTCCAGAGATAAATAACTAATTGATTTTGGCGTTATTTTATTAAAACTTTACTTATATATCAATATAAATCTGTAAATACAGGATAACTTTGCTTTTACCCGTTTTACTTAAAACAACCAGCACGTGTCAACCAACGTTAAATCTGATGTACTAAAACAAATTGGTATTCTAAATCTTCTCTATTATATCTCCTTCTCTTTTTGTAAAAGCTTGTCATTTCGTCTTTTTAAAAAAAATTAATTTAAAAACACTTAACAATAAATTATCGATTTCCGGTAATAATTTGTACACCCCACACCTATTGGTAGTTACTTGCTTTTATATTTACGCTAATCAATAAACTATAAAAAATGTATTACCGTATATCTTCCTATACGTATAGAGTTTACATAAAATTCAAAGCAGCTTTTTGAGGTAGTTAAAAATTCGACACATAAATGATTTTAAAATGAAAATGTAAAATCGTTTCAGAAATATGTGACGAATATCAAATTTTATTCATACAAGTAGCTGTTAAATGGATTAAACGCAGTACCTATTTGAATAAATCTATTACAGCAATACTGAAAGATATTGAATTCTAATGATGTGCAAAAAATATTAAATTTATAAGTTGTTTGACTATTCGTGGTATATATTTATGGTACAACTTGGACGATATCGTGTTAAATTATTTTATAATACATAAATTGTTATATTACATACCGCCTCTGTGCTTAATGCAAAATAATTTCTTTTTGCGTAATAATTTACACATAAATAAAATTTTCCATTTATTAACTATATTACCAAACCAGAACTTTAAATTTATTAACATTTTACAGTAATAAACTTTAAGAACTTAATTGCTTTTATTAAATTAAATTTAAATTAATTCTGCGTTTGTAGTTTTCGGCTAACAAAAACATACATCAAAACACACAACTTAACAATTATTTTCTTTCACTGTTTGTCATCGGTTGAAAAACAAAGAGATTAATTGAATATTAGATGCCCCAACTGATTTATTGTAATTAAAAATATTTCAAAAATAATGTGTAGGAATACCCTAAACACAATTTTCATTATAAATTGTAGTTGAATTTGACAGAATAAATTTAAATTGCAAACCAACTTTGATTACAAATTCAGAATATAATTAATTCTTGAGAGGTTGAGACACATCAATACTTAACGGACGTTATTTCAAAAATAAAAGTTGAAAAGGTTATCCCGGTACGTTAGCACCCTACAAAATGTACCTAATATTAACTGAAGGTAATTGTTATAAAAAAATATTGATTTTTAAGTAATAATTAAAGTGAAAAACTTTGCATAAAATATGTTTACCACAATTGGCGTGCTAATTTTGCTGCATATGTATGAATCTGCTCTACAAATTCATTAAATGTTGAAAACATACTACTATTTGCATTATCCGGCAAAAACTACGAAGTAACCCTAATTTTGAAAACTCAAACACCAAGTAATGAACCTTCCATTTTGGCAACAAAATTTGGAATGGTACATGAAAAAATTAAGTAGAAATTAGTATCCCTCCTATATATTTGAGTTTAATCAAAAATATATTAACCCGCTACATTTAGTACAATGTAGGGGCAGAATTCGAGAACATGTATATAAAAATTGAAAATATATGTTGGCATAAAGAAGCATAGAAATACACTTAAAGTAGCGAATTTTTGATATATCCCAGAAGAAAAATTATTTGCTAATTTATTTATTTATAATTTTAAAGAAATATAAATTTGGTTTGTTTTTATTATAGTAAATTTTTAATTATAAAAGAATTATTTGAAAATATTTTTATATCGAAAAATATTTTTCTAATACGTGAAATTGTGATAAAAAAAATAAACTTGCAACAATAAATCAACCAGGGGTTTTACACCTTCGTGTGTCGATATAACGCTTTCGTAATTCCGTTTTCTTCTCGTTTTTAGACGGTGATTAATAAAACTTGATTATTTTTTAAATTCGGTTACATTTGTTTCTTTTCTTTTGTATCTACTTTATCATTATATCAATAACTTTCAAATCGAAATGAAATATTAAGAGGTAAGAATATACTTTTGAGATCTGCATTTTGGCAGTTTGGGTTCAGAACGTTTAATACCTTCTTGGACAATTATTTTGATTAAAATTTTATCGTACTGTTAGTTCAGAGTGATCGATAGGGTCGGTACAGTTCTAAACTAACTTATTAGCTTTTGATCAAGTTTATGTTACCTTCAACAAAAGCCAAACCCAAGTGCAAAATGTAGCTGATAGCAAAATTTACATTTACAACTCAAATGTCTTATCATAAAGCCATTTGCATTTAAATTTCACCTTTATTCAAAATTAAAGTGTAAAAAACGGTTATTCATATAGTTAAAACACCACAATATGACACTTGAGTATTATGACATACAAGAGAAACTCTTGACTAACAGTCATTCCATTCAAAAGTCCTTTATTTCTTGAAAGAGATAAAATACATCCTGTTACTTATTTTCATAATTTAAGATATTTTACTCTGCCTCATTCAATTTCCTAAAACCTCCGCTTTAAATCATCCACCATATTTTGTCGAGTATCTCGCACTCAAATATACAGCTTTACATACATACAGTAACACACAAATGTTTGAAACTACAAAGACAAATTCTCACCCTTCACTTGAATCAATTTTACTTGACAATCATTCCATTTATCCTTAAATTCGAGTATCACTACGCATTTCTCGCTATTCAAAATCAGTGTTTTACCTTCAATTTGTGTTTCTGTCAACTTACCCATACAGTTTGCCAATGCAAAAAACATTTTGCAAAAAAATTTCCATTTTTATAAATTTCAGTCATCTAATGTAATTTAAATGTCAACTCAAGCATTTTCTTACATCGCTATAATATACATTTTACATATTTTATTCAGCGTTATCTTTCATACTTCGTTTAACACTTGACCAAATATTTCTACCAAATTCCTTATCGCGTCACTTCTAGATTTTTCTTATTTTACATCAGCAAAATTGTAACTGCTTCCAGTAATTGGGAAATTGCATTTGTCCAATGGTTGCATTTGACTCGTGTGTGTACACAGCAGAAGCCTAATTAAGTTTGGCAAATAATAGAAATTTTAATTGATTTAGATGATCTAGTTTTCAACCTCATGCTGATTGCTTGAGTATTTCTAAACATGACTACATCTACCTATTTTCCTATTAGTCACGCTAATGTTATGGTATGGATCAACTACTAGTATATATTAATTAATAAATTTGAAAACCCAACAAAGTATTCAAGTAATAATAATTAGTAAGGGTAGTTTAATTTTAGCGACTATTTAATATGGCCATTGTTTACGTATAACAATGTCATGTTGTAATTTGTCATTAACCGTAATGTTTATTGCAATAAAATTTTAAGAATTGCATAATATAAAAACCATAAAATCTTTTAATATCAATAAAATTTGCAAAACCTCCTCAAATTTGTGATTGCAGTGTCTAACTAGAATTGCTATTCGGAAAAAAACATTTATTATTTATTATTCCCAGGGGTGGATTTCGGTATTTTCCAAAAGGGAATAAATTCAGAAGTTACACCTGAAAATATAAAACAGTCTATGCAATATCGAGACTTGCTGTGATGAACCGATCGTTACTGTTTTTATTTTTTCGAGATCTTGAATATTTGTCGTCGATATTATCCCAAAATTTACGAAATGATTATACATTAATAATAAATCTGAACGCAACTTATTTTGTCTTTCGAGACTCATTCCTGAAACGTAACCGTTTTAACTTGAACGGTATAAGATCTACTAGAAGAATACATAATAATATAGTTTTCCGTCTCTTATTTCTTATCGTCGATTTTCAGTAAGAAATTAGCATTTATGATTTTTTACGAAAATTGACGTACCGAGTCACCTTTTAACCCCTAAATTTGAGATTCGCCAACAGCAATAGAAACTCACGCACGGTTCAGAAATCAGAAAGCGAACCAGAATTTTACAGCACATACTCGGTATAAACTCTCAAACCCCTAGCTCCAATTATTTCAATTTAAAATTAAAATAAAGAAATTAAAATTAATTAGAAGGTTCTACATTCGTGTTTTCCCTTATCAGAAAGTGGTAAAGTGAAATAATAAGTGCTTTTCAAGTAAGGTACTCATTATGAGAAAAACTCGATCAGACCTAATATATCCTGTATATTTTAAAATTTTTAAACCAAATAGAGCATAAAAAATTGATTTTTATATTAAAAAGCAATAAAAAGTATGCTTAATCTGGATGCATGTATCATTTAAAAAATAATCCTATTAAAATAGCCACTAATTTATCTAATCTACATATTTGATTTAAAAAAATTAATTTAAAATAAGCCATAATTCACTAATTTTTAATGTTTGTAATTTATTAGATAGTAAGTACTTACTTGTTTGTCAGAAAACAAGATATGTTGAACAAGGTAATTACAAATTTTCCCAAGCAAACAATTTTGAAATAATCGCTAATTTGGAAGTTAAAACGAAATGAAAATATTACTGGTTTTATTCTCCAAAATCAAGTTTCAAATAGCCCAAAGCAGTTTTACTCTCCCTTGGGACGTACGCATTAAAGATAAATAAAAATTTTCAAATTAAAGGGGTGCTTAATGTTCTATTTTAAATGGGCAAAACTCCTCGTTCGATTTTCGTAAATATGCCAAGTTAACATAAAAATTTGACAACAATGCAAAGAAATAGATTACTTCCTTTACCATAATTTGTGTAAAAATATTCAATCGCTAGGCCGTGCAATTGATCCAGCACGCATGTTTCTGAAACCAAATTATCCTTGGACTCCTTTGTCTTTAACTCTCAATAACAGAAAAGTAGAGAAATCCTTTTAACCACAACAATTATGATTACACGGGCCGTCAGAGCGAATTTAAAATTCAAAAAATTTCAATGTTATGTTATTAGAATGTTAATAGTGTGTTTATTTGAAAATATTAATGCCATGGTTAACCTTAAAATCATTCACGTTAGTCACGCCCTGATACTTTTCTTTTGGTTTGTATTTTTCCGATTTCGCTGATCATTTCGATAAATCAATCAATTTTAATGTTTAAATGAATGATAAATTTACTCAACACATTATATTATTGATCACATTTCGAATTTAAATTTTAATTGTCTTGACCGTTTTGTGGATACATAATTAATAATTAGAAAAACCAAACGTTGTTTACGTCTACCTTAATTACAAATTTTTTTTCTAAACGCGCATTAATTACTAATAGTAAATATTGATTAAACTAGTACTAGGTTATTAGGTAATATTTATGTGACGATGACATGTCGATATTTAAATATCTTCATTTAAATTTTTGGAAATTGACCCAAGTGTTACATAACAGAGTGGAGACATGGTTAAGGGATGAACCCGTAGGAACATCCGACGATTAGTTATCCAAAACTTACTGATTGTGGAAGTGCTGCACATATCCACCGGGTCCTGATACCCGGCGATGGAGGCTCTTGACAGACATAGGTCCAGATTGACTAGCATCGCCCCGCGGTCACCGCTGGCTCACTCCCGGACATTACGCGGGGGTTCCTCCTGCGACCCCGGTGCGCCGCTAACTGCCTCCTGTTGGGTATCTAACAACGACCCCGCGCATGCTTACCCGCACAATCATATGTTAAACAATTTTATATAACGTCCTCATCTGATTAAATTCTTTGATACACACCGCACCGCGCTAGTTGCAATTGTCAATATGTAATAATTATTAATAGAAGGTCACATGTTTATGACATTTTTTCGTTTTACTCCCGTAATTATTTTAATTGCGCCCCCTTTTTAATATATCATATTAGAAGGTCGTTCGCGTAAATTACATTATGAATAAAATTGCTATTCTATGTGTATCATTCGAAAAGCATGAGTTAAAATTGATTGTTACACGAAGTGTTAAACATTCATTTATCAAAATCACATCCTGTTCTTCAATTTATAATATAATTTTTGGAACTCTATTAAATACTCAATTTACAATAATATGACGTAAGTACATAATAATCCATTATGTGTAAAAAAAATACATTAATACTTTGATGTGGTTACTTGAGCGTGCAATAAACGTAAATAAAATTAGCATAGGTGAATATTATCCATTATGAATGTTAGCAGTATTGGTACAATTATAAGTACAAAAGAATTTATTACAACATATAATTTACAATTACATACAATTTTAATTTAAATCAAATACCTATTGTAAATACTACTGGACCGTTGGCAAGTATAGGTAAACTGTAAGCCAGTGTGAGCATTCTAATGCTCGAACGAATTTCAAAGGATTTCGAGTTGTACTATGTTACAATATTGGTAAAAGTTTTGATTTATAAAATGCAAGGTTTTTCTCATTTTAATTAAAATGCATATTTTGAGGTCCTCGGAGAACGAATTTGTTGTTTACAAAAAGGATAAGTAGTAATATGTATGAAAGCCGCGTGTTTGTATAAACAAATCTGCAAAACTAACAAGAATTTCTTAACAAAATTTCACGCACCGCGATTCGTGGTGACACAAGAAACTGACTAAAATTTGACTGGATATAACGGAAGTTAACGTTTGCCCTAGAAAATTTTTTATTTTCCTTACATTATTCCTAATAATACGAAGTGCTAGAAAAAAAAAGTAACTAGAAATATGTCAATCGTAAGACAGCCAACAAAATTCAGTCGCAGTGTTAAAGTAACCTGCAGTTATGTGAAGGCCAATAATTGAGTATGCACAGCATTACACATACTACATATTCCAGTGGTAAGTTTTAGAGAATTTGAATATATCAGGGCAGATTATTAAGTCCTTAGAATAACAAAGAAAAAACAATTTTTTGGGGAAAAATTCATTTCATTTTTCAACGTAGTCTCATTTTAGGTCGATATACTTATTCCAACGTGATTAAAATTTTTTGATACCATCAGTATAATAGTATTTATCAAACTCTTCAAAATAAGCAGTTGTTTCGGCTATCACGTCTTCATTTGACGTAAATCTTTACCTCAGAGACATTTATTCAAGTTTGGAAACAAGCTGAAGTCACTAAAAACGCCAATTCTATAGAATATGGTGGATGTGAAAGCAATTCGTAACCCAATTGATGCCGTTTTAACATTGCAATTTCTAGGAAAAGAAAGTGCAGAAATAGCCCTTTTTTCTTGCCCAAATGAAATCGATTTTCCTTGATTGTAGCATTTAATTGGTCCAATAATTTGCATAGTATACCCCTGTGATTATTTTCCCTTCTAAAAATATTTGATAAACACTAAATATTCCGTGAAAATGAAAGAAAAAACAATTTCCAGAACGTTTACAACTGTTGGAACTGCTTTTGATTTCCTTGTAGCACTTTAACCAGCTTCAACCCACTGTTTAGCATGTCCCTTCATTTCTGGAGTACAGTAGTGATTCCATGTTGCATCGATGCAAGTTCAGAAACAAGAAGAAGTCACTAATAGGCAATTATGTAGAATATGGTGGATATGGAAGTAATTCGTAACCCAATTCAATTCAATTTCCATTGCAATTTCTGGTAAAAAAAAGTTCAAAAGGAAGCCCTGTTTCCTTGCCCAAATGAGGTCAATTTTCCTTGACTGCAACATTCAATTGATCCAATAATTGTGGATAGCAAATCCCTGTCATTGTTTTTTCATTGTAAAGATATTTGATGAACACTCCCTGAAAATCTCAAAAACAATTGCCATAACTTTTCCAACCGATGGAACTGCTTTTGTTTTCTTTGGAACACTTCCACCAGCTTCACCCACTGTTTGGTTTAATCTTTCATTTCTGGAGTATAGTAGTGAATCCATGTTGCGCCGACGCAAAAATTCTTGAGGATTAAGAATAATGCAAACTTTACCAAACTTACCAAAATTAAATACCACACTGCTTTGAAATGTTCATAAGGTTGCGTTTTTGATCACTTGTGAGCAAATGCAGCACACATCTTACTGATAAATTTTTCATATGCAATTCTTCATTCAAAGATCCCAAACGCTTTTATTCGTTACTCCACATATTTTATGTCTACTATATGAAGCAATTTTACTTTTTGATCATAAAATACGATACGATAAAATATATAAGTAGTATAAAGGTTTACATTTTCCCGCTACAATTTTTCGGTTGTTTGCAATTTTTAAGTGATATATTTTTTGATGCCCCTAATTGTCTTCAAAAACGTCTTTATTGTTTACAATCTAATCCTAACACGTCATCCTCAATAAACGTTTCCTTATAATTTTGTTGTAATCGCGTAAGAGCTTGTTTACTTTATTTACTTTATATAGTATAAACGAATAAACAACCTGCATTAACCACCTGCGTCCGCTCATACAGATGCTCTTGTGCAATATTCGACAGTAGAGGATGCCCTTTTACAATATCCAACACAGCGATTGCGTTGAATTTTATACCTGGTGGTGGAGCACCGGGGGCACCTAAGGTTGCTGTAGATTCCCTTGATGTTAACTATGAATCTTCGCAACCTTGATTTCTTATATTATAACATTTTGTTGTAACGAGTTTTGTGAAATTATCGAAGTTATTTTACACTCGCTGAATAATCATGTGAACTGCAAATCGTGCTCGAAAAATACCCGACAAATCTTCGAGCATTTTTCTTGCCATTGTGCTGTTACATACGAATATTACCTTAAGGAACTTGTGCTATCGAAGATTGGCCCTAGGGAAATACTTTCATTGGTTCAAAAGTGGTCACAATGTCGTTGAGTGGAATAATCAACCAGACACGGTTCTAAAGCTGCATCATCATCTGAACATTTATGCACGTACGAAAGGTTTACGCGTAAAAAAGATCAGATGAGTACAGATACTTTTATGCGCACGAAAGCCGTGCGTGCTAAAGTTCAGTTTAATTTAATAGTTAGCCTGCAAATTTTTGATCCATTTCCTATAAATAAATGGCAGAAACAAGATGAAATATAATTAGTGACAGTCAGGTGACAGTGCAGCTCCGTTGTAATGCACAATGTATTTAATTTATTAACGAAAATTAGACTACAGGAAAGCAGTGAACATTTTCAAAATTTCTTTCGGATATTATCTGAAGATTTTGAACTTTTTTAATCAAACCATTGTCTTAAAATTAGCAAAAAAGTTACCAAATTTAGGCAAGAACGATTAGCGTTGACTCTGCGTCTTTTAACGACTGTAGATACTGTTCTTATGCCACATTGGCACGATATAAGGTTCGTTTGAAATCACTTTTAATTTTTGTAAATCATCGTATCTAATTACAGCCAAGGTTTTATAAAGAAGCAATTAGTTGACTCGCGGTAATCCGACTTTTGACAGTCCGACACGCTCGGTAGTCCGAAGCCGCGTCGGATCTTACTCTTTACGTAAAAAGAAACAGAAAACGATTACAGATTTTTTTAAGCCGTAAATATGTACTGTTGGTACATAGGTAATTGCTGCAATTTGTATTGGTTTATGTTATAAATATGTAATAAATTTGTATTATTCATTTTGTTTTATTCAACTTAAATTTTCTTGTCTTAGAAGTCAAAATTCAGTTTTAAAAAATCAAGCTTTGGTAATCCGACATTTTTGATAATCCGACACCCCCTCGGTCCCGTAACTGTCGGATTATCGCGAGTCAACTGTACTTCGCTTTTTTAACCAAATTTAGATACAAGGCCACCCTAACCACAGGGATAAATGGGCTATAGTCCCAGGGCGCAAGACTTTGAGGGCGGAAATTTTTATTGATGTTTTAATTTTGTACGAATTTTAGGTATTTCGGCTAGGGTTCGCTAATGTTAACCACCCAAATCAAAATTTCCTATTGACTATTGGAAAGTTTAAGGTTTATATAGTATACTGTAAACATTTTTTGCCTGAAAGGGGTCAAACTTTTGAATAAATCGAATTTGAACTTAGCAAATTCTCACCCATTGTGTTGACCGTGCGTGTGGATTTATATACCCTAACACTTAGAATAAAATTACGCTCCGTTAACGAGTCGCTCATCCCTCGTAAAAAGCTCAAAGCGCGTTATCCCCATAATTTTGAGATGGAGGAGATTTAAGGGAGGCTATGCCTCCCAAATGCTTCGCTTCGCGAATCATACATATTGCAATGTACCACTACCACGTCAATAGAAATGACCACGTTTTGATTCAAGGTTTTATTTATTAATAAAGGTAGCACGAGACTTATTTGTTCAAACGTAAGAGTTTCATCTGATATCAAAATTTGTTTTAAAGTCATAAATTTACATGAAGAAAAGGGATCACGGAACGAAATAACAAAATAAATTCTAATGCAACGTTTTAATTCTGTTAACAAAAATGTTTGTTAAAATTATAAATTAATTTAATTAGTAATAAGAAATGTAATTTGAAATCAAAATAATTGTCCAAAATATTAGTTATAAAAATGTGTTAAACGTAAAACTTAAAAATTAAAAATAATTTTACATTTATCGGAGTGCGTCGTAATTCAATGTACCACGAATGGGAAAATCATTTTCTTCAAAACTTTACTGGAAGATCACAGGCGATGCAAGTAATTCAAATTAATCTGAAACATAAAAATTTTATTAAAAATTTTATAAGTCACATTTGGGCTAGAGCCGAACCTGTAAAATTACAACGTCAAATCTCGATTTTACATCGACCAATAAAACAAAATCAGAAGTGCCTTGGAAAATACAAGTAGCTATGGTGAAAACACAATTGAAAGGTTGTTGATTGCTTAATACAGTTTAATGGTGGTGAATTTTGGTGTGCTCAACTAAAAAGTGAAAAATATAAGAAAATTTTACTAAAAAAGTGAATAAAAAGATTAGTAATCGATAGAATATTATACTTACGTATTTGCGAAGTAAAAATTTGTGCAAGATTGAGAAAAATCACAATTATTTTTGAAGAAAACTTTGGTCACAATACAAGCAGACGTTACCACGAGAAAGTTAAATCCAGAAACATTTCACACCCTTGAAGGTCATCCAGCGAATCCAACTGCATAATTTAATGGTATATGAACCGAGCAAATAGAAATACCCTAGATAAAAGGTACCGTCCCATTCAAAATTATTTAAAATTAAAAATTTAGTGAAAAATTGACGATTAATTTCACACGTGCGGGAAAACGTTCCGGGTTTATTTTAGAATTAAGATATTTGTCATTAAATATAAGAACTTTATTAATTTTAATCATTTACATTTGAAATTTATAATAAAACACGATTTGCTATATAAGACGGAGCATAATTTTTGTTTAATCATTCCGAGGGCCACTAAATTGCATTTCAGGTTTAAGATTTGGTCAAGGAAGGAACCTAACGTGAGAGAAGGTAGGTCTGTGCTCACCGAAACTGTCAAGCCGAGGCATAAATTTATTTTATTTGTATTTGTCAATAATAATTTACTTCCATTTCTATTGACGAGGTACTTTTACGTACACTCGTACAAGGTAATAAGATTCAAACGTGTAGCCCTAATAAAGCTCCAAGGGTATACAGCACTTTTTGTCGTCACAACGTGTGGCATTTAATAAAGCATTCCGTTCATAACACTTTTTGGCTAGCCCAACGTGAGGCTACGTCCGTTCATAACAATATATATATTACACTCCGTCAGATGCTACTCGCTCCTCGTACCGGTAACATGTATTAAATGTTACTTTTTTCACACTTTTTTCGGGTTGTTTAGATCACGGTTTTCTCGAATACCGGTTTTCTTTATGGAAGGACCTTCAAGTATGTTTAGCCTTTGTGGCAGCGTTTAAATAAACCGCCCTGAGGGCGTTTTTTAATACTACCAAACCGTCTGTATCGAATCCCAAACATATAATAGAGACCTCGTTCTTAAAATATTTCATCTTGACTGTTCGACTGCCGGTTACGAAAATAAACGATCGCTAGGCGGTCGTGACTTATATTTATACCTTCTGTGGTGGGCGTGGCCTATTCGCCCGGTTTTCAAAGCTAAATGTACTTACTTTAAATATTCGAAATAAGGGTTATTTATCAGGGGTTCAGTCAAAATAATTTTTCTATAGACTCTATTAACCATTATCTTTACAATAGTCAATAGGAAATTTTGATTTGGGAGGTTAACATTAGCGAACGCTACCCGGTTTTTCTTTAGTGTAATGGCAATAAATTGAATTTTTCCAGTTCTGACACTTTTGTGTAACTTTGCCGGTCACCCCGGTCCCGCTAGCCATCCCGTGGATTTTCTTATGAAGAGAGGTGCATTATTTTTAGTGGCACACGGGTGCCGAATATCTTAGGAGGGGCCTGTGTAGATACGTACCAATTCTGTGCTTGGCACGGCAGAATAAATGTTAAGCTATCATACATATTATTGTTTAGGCCTAGTAAACAATATTTCTGTAAAAAGAGAAAAATTGGTCATCTAATGAACCAACCAAAAACCAAGTTAATTTCGTTGACGAATGACGAATGTATAATTTTTGTTTTAATAAATTTAATTTCAGTCATTAATTAGCCGATGTATTTCTCAAAATTATTAAGAAAACATCAACTAAAAGTCTCATCACATGCGGGCCACTTTATGTCTTAAATTCAAAAAAACAATTCCAAAAATTTATAGAAGTTATTAATATTTTAAATAAGGTTTAATAAAAAAAATGCAACTTAATCACTTCAAACATTTAAAAATTCAAAATGAAATGAATGTCTATTCAGAATTACAGACACACTGTCAACATTCTCGCCCACCACTGTGTGTGCGCGCAAAATCTTGGTGTGATCCACAGCCCGTAGATCGCGTTCGTGAGTTGAAAACTACAATAAATTTTACGCGTAAACCTTTCGTGCATGCATATTTGCCTAACCTATGTCAGTCGCAACGTAAAGACTCGGAGAAGATGAAAAGATTGTATGCGCGCACAGTGCTCAGTGTGGACGGGTATATTAAACAACATGGGTTTTGGAAACATGGAACATATGGAATACAAATTTGCGCACAAAGAGCGTACACGCAAGACTTTCATGCGCGTAAAAATGCTCAAATGAGGACGCAGCTTTACATTTTATTCTGGGCGATCTTTTCAGTGCCGCACTTCACTCGTACTACGCCCTCGTGCAATCATCTTGCAAAAATCTTGTTCTCGGGAAATATTAGAATATTTTCCCTTCCCTGGCGCTGTTACAGTCAATGGTACCACACCGTACTACAAATCCAGATACTATTTTTAGTCAAACTATCCTGTTTTAGCAACTTTCCGCTACATATTCTACTCAGATCCTTGTTAAAAAAGATGATTCGGAGATGTAGTAAACTGGCTAGTAAATAATAACCGTAAAGTTAATCATTAGTAGAATTCACGGATGATTATGATCCACATATTTGGGCAAAATTTCATTAAAATTTATTTAACTGTTTGATCTAAAATCCAGTGAATAACATTTCCACTTATTAACATCAAAATCGTGTACGATTTTTTTGTGAAGTCATGTTATTATAAGTTCCGGTATTTACCTATACTATTTATTATAATTTAATTTAAAAAAACTCACTTGTTAAGTATTATTTTGGTAAATTCAATTGATTTTAGACAACTTACATAAAACAAATTATTTACGAGAACTCGACATAAAATATTTCGACGTCAGAACATAATATTTAATTTAAACCTATCACTGTGCTAACGCCATACGATTATCGAAAATACCCTGACTTTGTTGTTGCTTATTAATACAATGAAACTAAATTTTTGTTGTATTCTCTAACTGAATTCAACTAAAGATATTTTATCGGAAAATAATCAAGCTCTGCGAATGCATTTCCGATGACATATCTTTTGTGTATTTATAGGATTATACGATATGACCAGCCGGATTTGATTGTGCGGCCTATTGGCTTTTATTATGTTTTTTATTCATTTTTCATTGTGAGATTTATTGATTGGTAATGCCTTAATTGCAACTTAAGCGAATTGAAGCTCGTTGACTCGTCTATTGTACACCAAATACTAACTTGTTTTATAACAGCATTAGTGAAAACTTTTATGTACCTTCGCGTGGATTTTCTTTCTTATTTTGTACTTTATAAAGTTTATTCAATACCAGTGGTCAAAATACTAGCGCTTGGACCGCTAGCAACCTCGCTTACAAACAGAGCCATGTTAAATGCATACAAGCGGTTAAAACACTAACATTTCAGAGGCTTATATAGAATTTATTGGTTAAACTTCAATTTATTATGCAAGGTACCGGCTGTAGATATGACCCACGTAAACATAAAATGCTTATGACTTTTAACGTTTGCTATTTATGTCAACAATTTTTACAGAAAATTTAAAGGTGACTTTGCTGTGGTCATAGGTAGATAATTTCACTTGACAACACAATTTTTACCGGAAATATACATAATTATATAAATTTAGCCAGTCCTACATTTGGGCCATAATACTCCTCTGTTCGGGTCATATAGGATGTTTTTTTGCTGCATGAGAACTTCAAATTGAAATAAAACATTAAAAGATTAATGGAATGTTTTTTTAATTATTTTTTTGTGAAAGTAAATTTAATGCCATTTATGATTTGAAAATGATTTCCGGTATGTGACCACCACGACTAATCGTTACGAAGCGCATCCGATAAGTCCAATTTTTGACCACTTTTTCCGATATTTCTGACCGTATTTCAAAAATGGCTTCCTGAATATGAACCTCTAATGCTTTCAGAGTTATTGGTTTGTTAGCATAAACCATGGATTTAACATACCCCCAAAGAAAATAATCTGGAGGCGTCAAATCACACGATCTTGGAGGCCAATTGATAAGACAATTTCTTGAAATAATGTTGTCACCAAATTGTCCTTTCAATAAATCGATTATTTCGGTGTCTGTGTAGCACGTAGCACCATCCTTTTGAAACCATAAGTTGTCGATGTTTAACTGTTGGATATTTGGAAACAAAAATGTATTGAGCATGTGTGTGATCTCACACCATTCACCGTAATGGTAGCTCCTTCCTCATTTCGAAAGAAATATGGGCCGATGATGCCGTTGGCGTGTATTCCACACCAAACAGTCAATTTTAATGGATGCAATGGAATCTCAAGATAATGTTCCGGATTGGTCTCAGTCCATATACGGCAATTTTGCTTGTTTATATACCCATTCAACTAGAAATGTGCCTCATCACTGAACAAAATTTGGCGGTAAAGAAATGGATCCACTTCCAACTGATTGTGAGTCCAATCTGCGAACGCACCATCCAATCGATGATCATTAGACTTCAATTCTTGAACCAACTGGATCTTGTAAGGATGTAAACCAAGATCTTGATGTAAAATTTTCCATGTAGTGGACGGACAAAGCCCAAGTTGTTGAGCACGATGGCGAATTGAAATGTTTGGGTTCTCTTGCACACTTTCACTCACAGAAGCGATAGTTTCTTCGGTACGCACATTTCTTTGTCTTGTTGATATTCTTACATCATGCAATGAAGAAGAGGTTCGAAATTTATCCATCGCCGCACCAATAGCCTGCTCAGAAGGTCGATTATGCGACCATAAAATGGGCGAAGAGCTCTATAAGTTTTGCGAACTTTGAAAATAAATTTCCACAATTTGGTAGCGTTGTTCAAGTGTTAATTTATTCGTGATTAAATGGAAAACCTTTCTGAACACCAATTTCAAAGAACTGTCACTTTTACAAACTTTATTCAAAAGTTATCCCTATTGAAAGATCTCATGCAGCTAAAAAGCACCTATATGAACCACAATGAAAAATCCCTAAAAACTGAAAAAAGTAACTTTTGGACTTTGACGGTGGACTGTGTAATACCGTCTTGAATGTTGGAAGTTGGCGGTACTGCAACTTTCAGGGTAGAAAACGCCACAGATGATTCAATGCGTTTACCGAAAAGGTCTCTTGTAACCTAACGCATTGTAATTTAAAGCTTTTCGTCGAACAGTTGCCACTTTTTTTCATTGCGAGAAGTCAGTAGCATTTCTTGAAATGATAAAATTATTTTAGCTAAACTATGTAGGGAAACCCTCCCATCTATTAAGCTATATTATCCGAAAGACCAACCTACCAAGATTTTACGTTCAATTAGGCACTGAGTTGTAAAATCGATTAAATATTTCGTACACAGATACCTAATAAAATAACAGTAACCTCTAAAGAGTTTTTAATTTTCTCTGTAGACGCCAATGCAAAAAGTACAACATTCAATTCGCCTGAAAATGTAAAACGGCATAATATCACCGCACTGGCATCGGCAGTCAGAAATGAACTAGCTGTTGCCTTCAATGTTGAGGAGATAGGGTGCTTAAAAATACGACATAAGCAATTAAATTGACATTAGATTGTTCACAAAAACTTTAATTTGCGGGTTAGAGACTTCGGCTCATATTACCCTCTGGGCCATATTTGCCGTCACTACCTTATTCAAATTTACACTTGTTTATCACGAATCGAGAATTCTCTCTTATTATCCTTATCTTTTAAATTTTGTTCGAAAACTTTAAAACTCAAAACATAAACTTTATAACTTTTGAAAACAAATTTGACGGTGATAAAAGAGTAATAAAATAATTAATTTTTGAGTTTAACCCGATCGAATAAAAATAGTATTATAATGCGCAGGAAAAGTGAATTTTCGAAACTCTTATGGTTCTCCATATTGTCCAGGAAATTATAAATGGTTTAACATCTAGGTTAAAATTTTTTACAAATTAATGTTTGTAACATTTAAACTTGGAAGAATTTTGACGAGCGGTCAGAGTTTTTGAAAAATAATTCTGATTTCGAATTACCTGATATATTGGTCGTTCAATCCTTTCATCTTTTCCGGTCTTTCAGAATTTTCCCTGCAACGGCTGGTCGGCCCGATTTTTTAATACTTCAATAAGTTAAAAAAAATCCCTTAACTAAGTATCCTGAGCTGAAAACTTTAACATCTTTTATATACTAGTACTGATGAATTTTTATTTAAAATTTAAGGTTAACTACGTTATATTTGCTATGATAATTTCGTAAAATTTTAACATCAATGTACTTACATTCGAGTTGGACATTAACGTGAAATTGACACACGTAGTTTTCGTGAACACGTTGGTCTGGCCTGCAATAAAACAGGAAATCAACTCTTATCACAAGAGAATACTTTTTAAGTGTAGTAGATGTTGATTGTCCATAAAAAATTGTACAAAATTATTGTTGCAAGAAGCATTCAAGCGTGATGTAATCACAATTATCGACAGCATAGTAAAGTATTTGTTATAATCCTATTGATAATATAAGTACCATAAAAATTATTGATAATTGGTAAAATAAAATTTTCATTTAATTATGTAAACTATATAATGACCTTACATTTAAGGCTTCTGTATTATAATCGGTAGTAGGTATCATTAGTTGTTCCTACCTAAGCTTTCTGTTGCATTATACAATACCAATGAGTGGTTAAAAATTATTTATAAATTAATCAATAGAATTTAGAATCAACGTTCATACTTTTTTGGTAGTAGAGCAAATGGGGTTATAAGGAAAAATCATAGCTGGTTTGGAGCTAAGTTACTTTAATTATTAAGGTACGGTTATAATTTTTCTACTAATTATGCATTTCAAAGCTTTTAAATGATGCTTTCATACTATTAAAATGTAAGGATATTACAATTTCATCATTTTGTCATCTAAGGTCATTGTGTTCGGACGTACAATAATTCTGACAAATTTGTTCGAACTGTTTGTTAGAAATAAGTGATTATAATAGTACTACTCAAGTCGTTAAGTAGTAACGAAAAGGGAATTTGTGCGGAAATAACTCGGAAGTACGATTTTTTTTTGCTTAAACCCTTTAGTTTGGCATCGCAAAAGAGTCCGGAAATTTCGACATCAGTCTAGGACCGGTACAGAAGTAAATTTGCCAAAGAAATTTGCAAAAATCGCAAAGTCATGAATTAGCCATTTCCTATACATCCTATGTCAAAAATAGGTATAAGCTAAATTAAACTAAAGAAAATTGTAATCATATGCTAAAATAACAATCTTGTAACCCCTATAGTTTCCGAGGTACAGTTTTACAAAAAAAAATCGTTTTTTTTTAGATTTTGCTCAAAATAACGTAGTTTTTAGATTTTGATGTAGACTTGAACCCATCCATCTGACTTAAAAGTGGCTCACAGCGAAATAAAAGAGATTAAATTCTCTATAAAACTATGCGTAGAATAACTTTCTAACACTAATAGAGCCTTAACTGTGAGCTTATCATATATTGCCATGATCCAAACCTCAGAAATTATAATTTAATCTGGGGGATGTTGCAATGGTCCAAAAGGGGTCAATTGGATTGGCTGTGGAAAAATACTCATGATGCTCAAAAATTACAGTAAGAAACCACTTAATTGGTTTGTTCAATCTGTGCCTGAATCGTATAAGTACCAACAATTATGATGAGCTGTTTGTTTTAATATCAAAGGGAAAACTCAATTGAAATTCTATTATCAAATGTAACTTCCTAAAAGGTGTAAGAAATAAATTATGAATAATTGATCATAGTAATTGAGAATTTTAGATAAACAAATTAAGTTTGTTAATTATTTGTAAGTTTTGTTTTTTTTTAATATATTTGTGTACTCCTTAATTTGTAAGTCAATCTCTTCTTTAGTTTTAACTTTTGGACATGTAATTTCTTTGTCGAGAATGTTTTGAAACTTCTTCCAGTCAACTCGGCCTTTTATCAGGCGTGGGGATGGTGGTGTATAGTATGGTGTACTATCAAATTGTATTAATATTGGCAGGTGATCTGAGTCTAGTTCAGCAAAAACAGTTTGTGTTAATGTTTTGTTGAGTTTTTGGCTATTACAATATCTAGGGTGTCTGGTAAGTGATCGTTCCTGTAGGGATAGTAGGTGTATTCTTCAGGAGCTAAGAATTCTATTCCTTCGTCTGCCGCTATTTGATACAGTTTGATACCTGCCGGGTTATCTGTTCTACATCCCCATATTTGATTTTTGCTGTTTAAATCGCCTATCAAGAGTGTAGGAGTATTGTTGGTAAAAATTTTTCTTATGTCCTGATTGAGAAGGGTTTTATTCGGCTGTTTATATACGCTTATTATTTTCAGTGGGCTGTTGTCTGAAAGCGTTGTTTGAATTCCAGTTACTTCTAAATTTGTGCAGTCGAACTTCATTAGTTCACAGTGATTAACGTTGTGTTTAACAAGAATGGCCACCCCGCCTGAGGCATGATCTGTAATACGGTCTGATCTGTAAGTGTGGTAACCGGGGATTCTGAAGGGTGAATTATTAATTAAATGCGTTTCCGAGATACAAGCAATTGAAACTTGGTGTCTAAATAAGAAGTCTATTAGTTGAGATCGTTGACTCTTGATACCATTGGCATTCCAATTTAGGAGAGTTAATTTTTGAAGGACAGGATAATTATTTTTGGCCCTGGAATAATTGCGGGATAATTTAGTTCAGGAAGAACGTTTTGATTTGGTCTATAAAAGGAGTTATTAAATTAGCTAGAAAATTTAAGATCGAGTCTACTATTGATGATGATGGGGATTGAGGTGTCTGGGTAATGGGGATGGTTCTATTTGACGCGGCATTGGCATAAGAGTGCGGTGGGTCTTGGTGAGCGGGGAATGATCTTTGCGAAAAATACTGGCTTCTGTTTATTGTCGGAGGTGGATTTTTAGTTTCGAATTGGTGTTGTTTCTTTTGAATTTCGATGTGGTGTTTGCAACCTCTGTAGTTGGCTGGATGTTCCTCCTCGCAATTTACACACTTTGGAGGTGTTGTTGGTAATTTTGTGCAATTTTTATAATGGTGATTACCAGTGCATTTTACACATCGATATTCCATTTGGCAATAATTAACGGTAAAGTTCTTGGCCGCTGCGACGAATGTAGAGACCTGGGCGTATTTTTTGACGTCAAAATGAACTTCATCCAACATGTGGAGAATATAAGATCTAAGGCTATTAAGACATTGGGATTCATAACCCGCAATTGTCGTGATTTCTCTAGTATTGACGTAATAAAAATCTTGTACTACGCCTATGTTCGTAGCACGCTGGAATATGCTTCAATTATTTGGTGTCCTATATACCAATGCCACGTTAACAGCCTGGAAACAGTTCAGAGACGCTTCTTGAAATATCTATATTTAAAATCACATGGCACATACCCTGAGATCGGTTATAGTCATGGCTCGTTGTTGGGGATGTTTGGCATTCGTCCACTGAGTGTTCGCAGGATTGCGATATCGGTTGCTTTCCTTTTTGGACTACTTCATGGCAATGTAGACTGTTGTTGTATCTTAGAGAGCTTGAATTTCCATGTACCTAGAATTACTAGCCGCAGCAGATGGGTATTTTACGTTGATGGTCGTCGCACTAATGTGGCTGCTCGGAGTCCGATAAATTGTATGTGTGATAATTTCAATAAGATCTCGCACTTGTGTGATATTCATGCGGACAGTTTAAAAACTATATACAATGTCATTTTTGACTTTCACTCTCATGTAGCCGCATTGGAGTGAGTGTACCTCGAATATCAGCCTCATTTTTGAATTTGTGAGGCCAAGTTATGTAAACTTACATATTTATTTTGGTACCACATGGTATATTGTTGATATATGTATGACATATTGCTTTCTGTAATTGGATTCGTCCGTTGAAAGGTTTAAATAAAAAAAAAAAAAAAAAAAAAAAAAAAATAATTCTGGGGTAAGTTTTGTAAATGAGTGATAACGGACTGCATTGAAAAGAGAACTGAAAAGTGCATTAGTACGCCGGTTCATGGAATTTGGTGGGAAAGAGAGATTAAGGAGAGTTGTTTGAAGAAGGATTCGCATGTCGTCCATCATGAAGTGCGAACGTATTGAGATAGTTGATTTGTATTTCTAAATTTCGTTTGGCGTCCATGGAACAATACAGACGTAATGGCATGGTTTTGTTATTTTTGAGTATTGAATTTTTGATTGGCATGCCGTCCATGAAGAAGATTATGGAAAATTTTCGTTAAGTTACAAGTTTATTGGTTATCTATGGATTTGGAAGATATTATTGATTATTGGACGTATAATTTTTGAAAATGAGATTTATTTGGAGCCCATTAATAAGGACGATTTTGATTTCTTTTAGTGGGAAGATTTTTAATTTGAAACAAGGAATTGAGCACCTATGGTTGGCAATTGCTCTATAATTGAAATGGTAGTTCGAGGATCCGGGTTGGACCACATCACGCGGGCGACATACAGATAAGGACCAATTTTCTTCAACAACGACAAGAAATCGGTAAGACAATAATTGTGCGCGATAAGTTTACGATCGTTTGACAGTAATTTTGATAAATTTAATTAGTGCGCTAAAACGGGGGGAATGTTAGTTTTAAGATTGACTACGTACATGTAAATTTAATTTGTTTAATTTTAAGATTCATAATTTGTTTCATAAATAAAATTTTGTTGTGTAATAAATAAACATAATTTGTATAGTATGATTTCAATTGAGTACTACATTTTTCAAATAGATACAGCTAAGGTGCGAAGAGGAATTTGGAACAGGTTAAAATTTGTTCTTTATTTAATCAAGTTACAAATAAATAGTAACGTAAATGAGTATTTTATCAACAATAACAAATCCAAGTTACGCCCTGATAAAGAGTTCATTATTAATTATTTGCTAGCCGGAGCATTTTTAATAAAGTGCCGTAATTTTCCCCGCTATAGAAATTAAATCATTTACAGTAGCTAATCACGGCAATATATTGCGGTGGTCCAAAATGTGATCAATTTGGAGAATTAACACATTTGCATTTTTCATCTAGACATTATGATTTGGTCATTTTGATATACCAGAATTTTCGAATACCTAAAATTTGTTAAGATGCTGCCTCAAATTTGTTTGGAACTCAAAGTAAGTCTTTTCAATGAATGCTGTCTCTGTAATAATTAAAAAAATTTAAAATGTAAGAGACAAAAACATAAAATAATTGTTAGCAATGTAATAATAAAAATAGAGAAACAAATTGGGTAATTTTGATATTTGTTAAAGTTGGGAAAAGCGAAATTAAGTGAAAAGATGAAAGTGTTTAAATGATGTGGAAAAGGACGGGAGTATATTTCGGACAAAGGAGAGGATTTAATTTAAACGCGCCTGCTCGAAGAATTTGAAAAAGATAAGTTTGGAAAATAGAAGTCTTCCCACGTCCAGTAACGAGGACGGACGTATTCATTTTTGTTTTGGGACTCTCCCGAGAGCCATCAACGAGTTAAGTTGTATTGGGAGAGGATATTTTGAAATTCGGGAACGAACGTTTGGAAAGTAAAGACGTGCGAAGTTTTTGAATATTACGAAATTGGAATTCATTGATTTGTTATTTTTATAAAAGTTATTAAAAGTCAGTAGATTTAATTTTTCAAGAAGTTCTGGAATTTGTTTGGAAGTTATAGTAAAAATTTTTGATACCACTGGATGTTTACGAGGTTTATTGGTTATGGTATAAAACGAAAATATTAATTAAGAATTCGAAATACTTACGGAATACTCAATTAGTCAATACTGTGTTATCAAGAACCCATGGTGTATCATCATCTTTATTCGTCACTACTTCAGAGAAGATAAGCAGGCCGTTTTTACGAGGAATCGTTCACGGAAGCCCGAGTCACTGTACTTCGTCTTCGACGGTTATCGGTAAAACTGTTTTCAGAGCTCTTTTATGTTCGGTTGAAAGCGTCGCTAACGCGTATAACAAAATTAAAAGTGCGGTATTTTGAAGGGGTTAGTTTTTTAGGTTAGGGGTTAGGTTAGAAACACAAGTATTTTCTTTGAATTGATTTATTTTGAGTACATTTGTTATACATTTTACAGCATAAGAGTAAGAGAAGTTTTGGTATAGCTTAAAGTTTTGAGTTTTTTCAAATTTTAAATGCACAACGGCATTTTTATGCAAAGTGTTTTTTCTCTCTAATTGGACCCAATTTTCGACCCAAAAATCATAGTCTCATTCTTGCTAGCTGAGGAAAAATTTAATAAAAAAGAAAGCCGTCTAAAAATTATCCTCCGCTATATAAATCAATAAATACAGTAGCTAAACACGGCAATATATATTGTTGTGTCCACTTTAAGCTAGCTCCCTCATAAATGTATACGGGATACGCAATCAAGATGAGAGGGAGGATATGTCAACATTGTTTAATTAAAATTTGTTCAGAATGAATGTGATTATTAAAAATTAAAAAAATGTTGCTAGATTTAAGTTTTGTTTGTAAGGAGATAATAAAAAAATACGTAGGATAGTGCGGCATTCTTAGAAGATAAAACATAAGCAGGAAAAGCGAGTGGTAACCATGCCAAGATAATAATGGGCGGTAGGACAGTTGCGGAATAGAGAACACGCGTACCAGACGTGTTAGGCAGTTGCTGATTGAGTTGCAAAATAGATTTGCAGATCGGTCGTGTTTTGGAGTTGCGGAATAGAGAACACGCGTACCAGACGTGTTAGGCAGTTGCTGATTGAGTTGCAAAATAGATTTGCAGACCGGTCGTGTTTTGGAGTTGCAAAATAGATTTGCAGATCGGTCGTGTTTTGGGAGTTGCTGAATAGAGAACACGCGTACCAGACGTGTTAGGCAGTTGCTGATTGAGTTACAAAGTAGATGATTTGCAGACCAGTTGCATTTAAGAATTGATGAAGTGAGTCTCAGATCAATTGTGTTGAAGCAATTAGAGTGAAGTAGAAGTCAGTACGTGGAAGAAGATAGTGTTTTAATAACATAGATAGAAGAAGAATTGATTGTAGAGCAGTTATAAAGTAAAAGGAGTATCAGACCAGTGGGTTTTGATGCAAATTGATAGCAGTAGAAGTCAGTACGTGGAAGAATATAGGTGAACGAAGAAATTGTCGAAAGTTCGTCAGTGCGGAAAAATACGTGTGGAAAAATTAAGTGCGTTAAACGGAAAGAAAAGAAAAGGTAAAGCTTTACTATATTATAACAGAAAATAAGTAGGGATTTTAAGTTGTTGATTATAGTTGATTTTATTTAGTAATTTAATTGTATTGTTGGTTGTTGATTGAGGTGAATGTTGTTAATAAATTGTGTTAAATATGTCCTGTCTCGTATTTTGATTGTGTATCACGTCTGAAGGATCTACAAAAATAAGCGACCTGAGAGCGGAAGAGGACACAAAACGTGGCACCCAACTAGAGGGCGAGAAGTCACTCGGTTGAGGACACAAAAATATATATTATTTAAAGTAACTAACAAAATTTGTTCTCGTGTAACGGTTTGAATTTTCCCGCTGCAATTTATAGTTGTTTACAATTTTTAAGTGGAAGACTGACGACGGTGCAGCAACTAAATAAGCTGCGAGGGTCGCGTGAGTCCATTGTTGGAGGTGAACGCGGGAACATCGAATTCTGTGTGCGATCGAGAAATTTTTAGTGCACGACAGTCAGCAACATTATTGGTAATTTACCAACCACCAAGGTGGAGATATTCGTTTTGCTGTTTGTTTTCCAGAACTTCCCACTTTATTTACCGGTTGGCCATTGAATGACTGGGGAATCTGTGGGGAATTTCTAGATTGCTTCGTTAAAGGAGGATAAAAGGCTGCACCATATTTTTACGTTTATACATACAAAGAGGAATTCGCTGGAGCCTTATTAATATTCGCCAAATCAATGTATTTCGTATTTTTTTAATTTTAAATAATAAATAAAAATAATTTATAATAAAAAATAAAAAATATTTTAATTATTTTAATTATTTTTATTGAATTGAATTATTTACTTTTGGCTACAGGGCCGGGTTGCAACTACTCTTTCGTGAATTTTAATTGTGGTTCCTTTTCTGTGATAAATAAATGGTCTAGAAATCACGTGGCGCCTAAATCCAATATCTAATTTTTCTAATACCTTTGGTGCAAATCTGTAGCTTACCACTCTTTTATCCAAAATACATCTAGTCGAAAGTGAGTAAGTTCATTCATATTTAATTAACAAGCAGAGAATCTTATTTTGTCCTCCGGAGCTGGCTAAAAGGGAAATCTATAGGACTTTCGATGTCGCCCTGAATTTAGACCGTCTGATTACACCAAATTTGTCTCCTGACATTTTTCGGAGATGAGTTGGTGCCAATAAACTCTTATCGTTACACTGGCAATTCGTAATAATTTTGTATGGCAAAAATTGGGTAGGTACACTAGCTTTAGGCCTAGCTGTTCAGTCTCAGGTTATTTTTTAGCCCAGATTAATTTCCATGTATACAATTCTTGAAACAATTATTTCTATAGAAATTAACCCAGTTTAAAAGATAATCTGAGACTGAACAAGGACTATAGCAATTTTGGAAATAAGCCTGTGGAGGAAAAATAATGTTTGGTGAAAATGATGTAAATTGCGTAGAATTAAGTCCTCTATAACTTTCGTGTACAACTTTTAAGTTATTATAGGATTCCTAGAGAGAAAATATCTATTTTCGAAAACTGACATTTAAAAATTTAAAGAAAATTAGGGTGATTTAGAAATCCATGTCTCCAAAACTGTTAGGGTTACAACACTGTAATATTTTTAATTGTAAGTACTTATAATTTTGGGCGGTGGGCCAATAATAAATATTTTTTTGGGTGGGGAGGTGGGCGAATGACTGAGCGGTTAGCTTGTTAGCTTCTCATGCCGAGATTCATAGGTTCAAATCCTGTGAGGTGCTATCTATAGAAGGATTTTTCGGTCACCAAATGTCTATCTGCTGGCCACAGATAACATTATATATGGCTCTAAAACTTCCCTGGTTGGAGTAGACGATGTAAAAAATCGTATATCCCCGTTGTTCGGAATCTACGTTAAGCTGTAGGTCCTCTGTGCTCGTCACACAGTTTCAACACGCAACGAGCACAGACAGGGAAATCGGAAGACGTAGAACGTTAGAAAACCGATGCATACAACAACAACTTATAATTTTATTCTCTATACTTTAAGATACTATATCCAATTTGTACTTCAGCTGCGTCAAAATTGAAAATACTACCAACTTTGCAAGCTTATAGATATAGATAACTTATTAGCTCTATAAGGTTGTTCTATGCGGGAATTCACAGATAATTGAGGCTAATTTCACTCATTTGAGGATTAGTAATGTGTCAGATAGACAGAAAAAAATTGTACATCACAATGTGAAAACTACATTATTTTGAGCAAAAATCGATGTTGTCTGCATAGCTGTACCTCGGAAACTTTAGGGGCTAGAAGAATTTTTTTATCTTTTACTCCTAATTGTCTCAATTACACCAGATGGATGAAATCGATGACTTGTACTTTTTGGGAAGTTCATTATTAAAATTGTACGTATTAGTGGAAGAACTGAATACGTGAATAAAGTTATTACTTTGCGAGAAGGAAATGGAGAATACTATATTCAGAAGACCATTTCTTGACTAATATTCTCCCAATTCTAGTAGAAATGTCTCAGTTACAATAAGCTTTTCCCTCATATTCCACAAACTCTCATTTTCAAATAATAAGCTGATTAATTTTTCAATATCCATTCCAGCAAGTTTTATGGATTCGGACGAGAAAATAAACTGCTTTGAACGATAATATTGTTTAAAAGGGTTCGTGTGACTTCTGAAGAACAATACGCATGCAGTGCAACCACTTTCACAGCGTTACAACGATGCTTTTATTTGTTTGTTCTCACGTAATCGCAGAACACGCATCCGCTATTACAACCGCAGCTAACAGCATAACAGAATTAAAAAGTCAATATTATTTATACTTTATTTAAATATTTATATAATATGGGGTTCGCTACCTTTGGTATATTATATATTACGCCTGTATAGATGTAAATTTATATAACTGGAAACCCTTCTTTTAGATATGCCTATTAATCTAATTATAATGTATGCTGTATGACAAATGGGAGGTAACCCAGATAACATGTGAGCTTATAATTTGCCACTGCAAGCTTTATGTAGTAAAGCCTGCAACAAGCTTGATACAAGGTTTTTCGCGACAAGTTCGACATGAAATGCTTGTAACAATGTTCATGCAAAGTTTAGAGCGGCAACCTTGTCAGAGTAAGCGATAAACATAGTTGAAAATGGCATTTCTTCCTTATAGGATTGTTATGACCACCTTTCCATAATAAAACCTTTCCACAACCTTTTACACATGTCGATGAAAAAATTGTTACAAATTTGTGACAACCTTAAAATGCTATTTGGGAAAGTAGGTACTAAATGGTCTCCATGTAATGGCTGATGTCAAATATGTATGTATGTATTGTAGCGTCTGGTGCCTTGAAGAAGCACGAGTACACACACAATCGGTTTTCGGTCACCTACCTTTCTTTTGACTCTTACTTCTCAGGGTAATATGCGTCGGGATCTGATTCAACCAACACTTTATTATACGAGCTTATGTCGAACGAATTCTTGATTCCAACAAAGATACAACACAGTTGGATTCCGTTAACAAGTTTTTAATAAAGTGAACAAATTCCAACATACAACATATAACATATAACCCAAACAATCTTTATATGAACTACTTTTCTACGCACTGATAAATAAATGGTAGCTAACCTGCTAATCGGATCGTGCGCACAATTTTCTTTCTTCTCTCTTCTAACTTCCAATCTCTTCACGATCCAACTCTCGTGCGGATTTGATCGTTCCACTATTTCTATGACCTCTTCTCATAGATCGGATAATTTGGTATCCGGATCTCCCCTACGTATCCGTATGATACGATCTCGACCACAATCTTTGTTGCCGACACCTTTCGTATTCCGCTATTTCAAGGAATCTTAATTTCTTAGAGGAAATATTTTCCTCTTGTAGCACCACCGTATTTAGTTCACGAATATAATTTATCTCAGTTATATTTAGGTGAATCTCAATTGATTTCACGACTGTGTCCCACAATACTAATTTGCGACCGTCACGTTTCGTGATCTCGATGATACTTTAGCACAGTATTAATTTGCGACCGTCACGTTTCGTGATCTCGATGATACTTTAGCACAGTAGTAATTTGCGACCGTCACGTTCCGTGATCTCGATGATACTGACTATAGTTGGGACCAAATAAATTGAGACTTGCGTCATTACTTAAAACAGTACGAATTAATATTAAAATCGCTAGTCAAATGAGTGCATTTTAAGATGCATCTGCCCTTTTCATTTTAATATAGCTTTCTTTCTCTTTCCTGTAATAATTTAAATTATCTTTCTGTCAATGTCATATAACTAAAGTTGGGTTATGTAATAAATATGTTTCCCATAAACACCTTTTCATAGAATTTCAATTTACTGATTATAAATAAAACTTGAATTTTAGGGTTTTCTTTGAAAATGCTTAAATTTTTAATAAAAGCAAGATTCCGGAATTACCAAATTTGAAATAATTGTATTATTTTTAAAGAAATATTTTTGAAAAACTGTTTAAATTTTTTCCATGAATTCGTCGTCAAAATAAACGGGTTAATAAATACCTAAAACGTACAGAGGAACTGCTCATTTTTATTCATCGGAGTCGTTGTCACTACCAGTATCGGAGTCATTGGTTAATTGTATGACGAGTTCTTCTACGGTGACATCTAAAAGTTTTTCCCGTTCATACCAATTTGTTATCACATTTTCGGTGTGACGAATGCAATTTTTCCAAATTTCAGATGTACAATTATCCAATGCTTCATTCCACATCGAAATTACTTTTTCATCCCCATAACCATCTTTTCCGATATGCTTATTGTAATAAGTTTTACAATTCGCCCATATAAGTTCAATCGCATTAAATTCGCAGTGGTAGGGGGGTAAGCGTAAAACTTCATGGCCATGGTTTCGTAACAGCTCATCCACTTCATACCGTTTATCTTTTCTGTTCAATTTTGCCAATTCTAACAAATCTACTTTAAACAATCGTTCACTAAAACAAATGTTGTTTGCAGACAACCAAGCTGCAATATCGGCTTTCTTCCACGCCGACGTAGGCTGTTTTTCAACTAACGTAGAGTGGTAAGATGCATTGTCCAATATTATTAAACTTGGTTCTTCCAAGTTGCATATAAGTTTCTCAGTAACCCATTTTTTAAATAAGTCACCATTCATTTCTCCATGGTAATCTTCTTTTTGAGATTTTGATGCAAAGACTAATGATGCATTATCTATAAATCCAGACTCCGAACCTGCATGAAGAACAATGAAGCGTTTCCCATCATAACCTTCTGGTTTTCTAACACTTTTTACTGAATTATCTTGCCAAGACTTTCCAGGGTTACCTTTCGAAAAAATCCATGTCTCATCCAAAAACACAACTTGACGTTTAAATTCGGAATTTATATTGTTTATAGGATAGCTTTTCATGAAATGTATTCGATTAAAAGCAATATTGTGTTTTTCCACTAATGCTCTACGATTACTTTCTTTACAAAATTTAAAACCAATTTCGTGGAGAGTTCGTTTTAAGCTAGTGTTGCTTAAAATAATATGCAGTTTTTGAAGTTTCTTGTTTAATGTAGCAACAGTTAAATGTTCTTCTGAAAAAAATACCAAAATTTTTTGAAAACCTATATTTCTTGTTCATTACTTAAAAAAATAATCCAGAAATATCTAATATTTTAAAACTTACTTTTTCTGTACATTTCGTAGATGGATTCCCTTATATTCATTTTTGACGATTCTGGCAAATCTTTTGATTTCTTACTCTGCTTTAATCTGGTTTTGTTAATGTTAAATAAATAATTTATCAAAATTTAACATGAAACTGACATAAACAAATTATATCCGTAGTTACCTACTCATTGTTGATTTCAATTTCAATACGCGAGTCAATTCAATTTTTATTGCTTTTATTTTTAAGTTCAGACATACTAATTTTATATAGTATTTATTATTAATGTAAAATGTTGATAACGTACGTCTTTTCTTAGTTTTTGCCAGAAAGACTTTCAAATATGTTTTTTCTCTTTTTAATAAACCTAAACGACGTCCTAAATTATATTCAGGATGTCTTTTCTTAATCAGAAATTTGTGACGCAGGTCTCAATTTATTTGGTCTCAACTTTATTTACTTTAGGTAACTTGCGTTACTATATAATTTTGTTTTAAAACCGGAGCTTCTTATATTCTCGGTTTGTTTGTATATGGCCGACGGTTCTCTGCACGTTTGATTATTTTTTTCATGTTGTATATAACGTTTACATACAACATGTAACACGAACACCTTAAAATTAATTCAAACGACAAAAAAAAACAAACACATGCGAACAATGTGTTTGAACCTCCGGTATCCAACCGTAGTTCTTTCCTTGTTGGTACTAACCTATCCTCAATCTGGATAGCGCGTATCACAACAGTATATTCGGTTATGAATGTCTTGCGACATTTTCCCGATACCTCCCTGTCTCTGCTCGTTGCGTGTTGAAAATGTGTGACGAGCACAGATGACCTACAGCTTAACGTGGATTCCGAACCACGGGAATAGACGATTTTTACACCACCTACTCCATCAGGGAAGTTTTTTTAGCCATAAATAATGTTATCTGGGGCCAGCAGATAGACATTTGGAGAGCGAAAATTTCTTCTATAGATAGCACCTCACAGGATTTGAACTCGTGAATATTGGCTTGAAAGCGAACACGCTAGCATTTCAGCCATTCGCTCACCTCATGTGAGCGTACAAATATGTACATTACACAAAAACTAAGAAAATCTTCTGGAAAAACAGCTCTACCAGCAAATTCTCTTGCCACGTTCATATAGATCGAGCTCCCGACAGCAGTAATATATTGTAGCCATAGGAATGGATGAACGGTGAGTCACTGACTCCGATAATTTGAAGCCTTTCGATTAAGGGAAATAACCCTAAATGCGGATTCACAATGACCGTAATGCAGAAGAACTACATAAACATAACAAGTTCATAAGCAATACATAAAGTTGGTTACGTGGTTTTAAATGGAAGTGTTCACAATGCAGTTCACTTTATGTTATGTCTAGGGAGATGGATAAGATGCCCGTAATAACTACATAAGATGTTGGAATATTTCGTACAGAAGTGCACAGACCTTTCGACCGTTCAAATATAAATATTTGCTGACTTTTCGATCTCTTCGTCTTAAAAGTAACAACAGTAATAGTGTACAAATTAATGAAACAGCAGGTTAATTTGACGGCGAAGTTAGGTTACAAAACTGCATAGCGCCTGCGCAGTTTTTTAATTTTTACGTGATTTTACGGTCATTGTGAACAGTACCCATTTTATGCTTATATATTAAAAATGTTTTATGTAGTTCTTATGCATTACGATCCATGTGAATTCGCACTAACAGAAAAAGCTGGTCTTCTTAGCAGGAAGTTGTACGAAAACGAAATGCTAATAACCTATCCACATGAAAATTCGACATTACTTTTAGTGCCCAAGTTATCCTCAGAATACGGATAGATAATAATATGCAGATAACCATACTATAAAAGGAATAAACGCAAATGCATTTTAGAAAATTTAAAAGTAGCGATATGCAATAGAAGAAGCATTGCAAATAGAGAGATTGTCAAAATATTTCAAGAAACCCCTTTTAAATATATTAGTGCTGACATAACCTACGAAGCAAATCTAGAAGTAAAAGATAAAATATCGAAATTTAAAGCTATATGTGTTCCATCAAATGTTCTTTCAAGTAAAATGTAGGCATAGGTGGGCAAAATCTATGAAAATGTGTAGTACTTATTTGAAATAAAAATGACAAAATATATTAATTTTAATTCAGTATAGGTATGAAATGCAAAATACTTTTGAATTATGTATCCGAAATACAAAATACTAGACGCAATATTTCAAATACAAGATACAATATTTTAAATATAAGATACAGTATTTCAAAGACTAAATATATTTCATTTTTGATGAAACACAAACATATAAATATTGACCAAGTATTTATTTATAATTTTATTTATATCTATTTATTATTTTATAATTTGTATTTTGTATTTCAAATACAAATTTGAAATAAATTTTGTTTTCATGTATTTGAAATACAAAGCATAAAATATAATATTATAACGAAAATGCATGTAAAGCTTGTATTTCAAATAAAAATTAATGTATTTAAAATGCGTATTTGAGGTCCTATCCAGCTCTGAACGTTGGTAATAATAAGAAAAATTTAAATAAAAATCTAGTTCAGAAATTATAGCTGGTTACAGATTATAAGATCGAAGATGAACTATATAAGAGAGATTACTGCTTATAAAAGCAGTAAACTTGAAAGTACTGGCTTGAAAATACAAACCGAGATACAAAAGAGATGTTGGGAGACCAAGGAAATGGTGTGCACCTTTTGGTTTTTTTGGTACATTTGGTCAAATGTTTCGATTTATGATCACGATGATTCATTTCGATGTCACTCCTAAACCAAAAGCGTGCCCAACCTAAAATTTGGTATGCTAGTAACCAAAAGTATAATAAAGTTAATATATTTTTTTGAGAATTTTAAATTATCTCATTTTTGAGGTAGGGGTACTCAAAGTCAAAATTTGATCGAGGCCCCCATTTTGTGACCTTAATTATTTACATACAAAATGTCACTGAAAAGACCTATCTTCATTTTATGAAGAAAATCGTGTCTCAAAGTGGTACTGTTCGATCAGTAGAAATAATTTATCGAAGCTCTACAAGCCAAATTTGACTTATTTTGAAGGGCTGTACAATATAAACGGGCAACTTTAGAGCCAAACAAAAAAATACGGGTCCCTTTATTAGGCATAACTTAAGTATAGCAAATTTGAGCAAAATCGAGAAGGGACATGAAAATACGTTGGTTGATTTGATATGGAATGACCCTATAGCGCAATCTATGAAATGTAGAAGAAGCCATATAAATATGGTTATAAAAATAAATAGAATTAAGGCGATTTAAATAACTTAAATAACTTAAAAAATAATTTAGCGGTTAAATGCGTTTCCGTTGCGAATCTAAAAATGAATGTCAGGTATTATTTTGTTATTATTATAATCTCAATAATAATTTTGCCATTTTTATTTTTTGCGTTTACGTGCAAAATTTAGATAATTTTACAAAAAGTCTCATTGCTCTTACCGGAAAAGTGTTTTTTTAAGTAGAGCTTTTCCAAGTATCCTGGGGCATAAAAAGTAATATTTAGCTTATAAAATAGCAATATAATTTTTTTTATTTAACATCCTTGATTTAATTTATTATAATCTCATCATATTTAGTAACAATAAACATTAGTATTGGCTTAGGAAAATAGTATAGATGAATCTGGCTCATCAATCAGCCTCATAATCACAACTAAAAACACTGCCACACTTTTTTTTGTTATGACTATTTCTCATGAGAATTGACTATACACACTACTACAAGCACTGCTTTAAACTTGCCGGGTTAGGTCTAAAAGGTCATACCTCTTTAACCTTTTTACATTGAGGGATATGAGAAGGTCCGAAGACAAAATGTTTAGTGAGCACTTAGTCGGTGTTGGTACCGCTTGCTCATTGAAGAAATTGCTTCTTTGACAATGGTTATGCACAGGTCACAACGGATGACTTCATTAGGAACATACTAAGGCGCATCACAAACCGCCCGCAATGTTTTGAACCTAAATCGTTATATTTTCAAAACATTTGATTCGTTAGCAGAATCCCAGAACTGAATGGGTGGACTTGGTACTATTAGCTTTAATACGCCATATTTTCAGCGATGTTCCTATAGAAATCCAGAGGCTCCGATGTGAGGCCATTATTTCAGTGTCATATCAGCAAAAGTGGTTATTTCGGCGTTGGTGTTAGTTGGCAGATCATAAGTGTAAAAGAGATATAAGAATGGGTCAAGCACGCTTCCTGTGCTACATCAACTTTTATAAGAACCAGAGTGGAATAATGTTCTCCGTACTTGACGTGGAAATGTCTGCTTGTCAGGTAGTATTTCAGTATTTGGCAGTAAGGATGGAGTAAGTTGTGCTTAATTTTGTAGATCAACTTTTGTAGAGAAATGTCTAAAAAGGCTGCTGAGCAATATTTTTTATGTTCAAGGTCCTATCTAATTCTCCTAACAACTCTATGTACCTTCTCGATGGTTTGTTGAAACCCAAAAGACGATAAAACTCAGCTTTTGTTGGATCCTTGCCAGGTTTTTGGATCATAATTATTTGGACCACCTTCAATTGTGAGAGGATATAGCCCAATCTAAGAATGGCATTAAATATGAAGGTGATCCTTTTTATACCATTACGGCAGCTCTTTCAAAATTCTTCCCGTTATCAGATCATACCCCGAAGCATTCTTTGGGTTAAGGTTGTTTGTTATGCATATCTTGACTTCTTTACCTTTATGGGCTTAATTGGTAGATGGATTTCTTCTACTCAGGGGTGGTTTCCATTAGGAATGGTTTAAAAACATTACCAAGATGTTCCGCAAACGGATCCACCTTTCCTCCATCCTTTTTAGCCCAGTTGCCATCACATGCTCTAATAGGTGGTTTTATGTTTTGAGGTTGTTTGATTTTCTTCGTCATTTTCCACAGGGAGGAGTCTCTTGATTTTGTAAATGAAAGATTTTCTAAGAATTCTTTAATACCTTGATTTTAGATATCAATTAACATCTGTTTCAATTGTCTAGTGCAGCGATTAAGTTTTTTTATCGCTCGAGGCATGCGTAGTCTGCCAGCGTTTCCTTCATCTTCGTATTTCCTTGAGTTTCTTCTTAATATGGTGGGGCAATACTCTGGTTGATCAGTTTTCTGCATTGACGGGGTAGCAGTCCACACAGATCGTTGTATTGGGTAGTTTAGCTGTTGAACCGCTTCATCAACGTCTTCTTTCGATTTTAAAGGGATATTGAGATTTAATTTTTCTGATAAGACGTTACGGAATGATTTCCAATCAGGATTTTTGCCTTACAGAACTCGTATTGCATATTTTGCGATTACTTGATTTTCAAAAATAACTTAAGTAACAAAAGGGTATGAGCAATATAATATTCTGAATTAACTTCGGTTCAAGACTGAACAAAAGTTGCTATCGTGGTTCCAAAATTTTATATTCTCATGAATACCATGACTCTCTTCAGATGGAACTCAGGTCCTTAATTTTTCGTTGGGTATCGGAATTTAATAGTTAGAATACGATATAGTTTTGACATTTATTACAACTCGACTGGGCACTGGTGTCTTTTCGTAACATTTGCTTGAGGAATGCAATGTGTCTTTGGGTTCTTCATTAATTTATTTCAGGTTTGAATTTTTATTTGAATTTTTCTGAATGGTACCTTTATATGTTTTGAAATGACTTCCCATTTGATTTTTTGCCGGGGATTCTTTCTGGGCGACATATTCCTTAAATTCGATAATTGGCTCTCTATGAATTGGCTTTCTGAAGGCTACCTTTGTTTTCGGTTATTGAATTTATTTTGTGGAATTCTATATTTTTCTGTAGCTAAGGAGTAGTACACTCAAAATGGTATGTTAGAAATATAAAAATGATAATCTACATATTATCGTGATTTGACAGGCAATTGAGATTATTAATAATTGTTTATTGAATACAAAAGAAACAAAGGTAGCATGAAATCTTTTAACGAGTTAGTAGGTTTTTAATAATAAATAAAAGGAAAGAGAATGAAAAGGTCCAAGAATGAAATAACAATAATTAAATCATTTAACATTTCAAAGTGCAACTCATGTTGCTCGGAGCTAAATTGCGTAAAAAAAGTCACAAAATATCACATGGATTTCACATCTGTATCACGCGGATATCACAATGTGATATCACATCTCTGACACAAATGAGATATGACAGCGATATCACTTTGGGAATAAATCAACAACAATCACAAGTAATAAAGTCACAAAATATCACATGGGTATCACGCGGATATGACATTGTGATATCACACCTCTGACACAAGTGAGGTATCACCGCGGTAACACTTAGGTGATAAATCAGCAACAATCACAAATAAGTCGCAAAATATCACACGGATATCACATGGGTATCACGTGGATATCACAGTGTGATATCACATTTCTCACACAAATGAGATATCACAGCGATATCACTTTGGTGATAAATCAACAAGAATCACAAGTAAGTCACAAAATATCACATGTGTATCACATAGGTATCACGTGGATATCACTTTGTGATATCACACCTGTGACATAAATGAGGTATCACAGCGATATAACTGTGATACCTGCGTCTACTGGGTTATTAATAATGTTCACTAATTAATTTAATAAAATGTTAGATGTTCAGAAATTGTTTAAAAAAATAAATGTTAGTTTAAGTCATGCGGCAAAGAGATTTTACGTGAGTAGTTAAATCGTATTGGCAAAGTGCAACGATACGGTTCCGAGGCTTTCGACGAAGCACAGACAATCGGTTACCGGAGCGAAGGAAGTTAGGTCGGCCACTAACTGAAACAAGAATAAAAAGTTTATTAATAATGTAATGACATTTAAATTAATGATAAAAATATTATCAATAATTGTGCGAACAATACGTACCAATAAGAAAAACGTGATATAAAAGTTCCACAAAATCAAGATGGGACGATTAGATTTTTTTGATAACCTTCGATAAAAAGATTGTGTAGAGCTAAAAGTAAATATTATAAACCACGTGTATAGATAAGAAATTTGTGCAAATATAAAAATTACGAGCACTTACCTGATGAAAGTTGGAAGAGCTGGTCTGGAAAATATACAAAGTAATCCAATCAAAATAATTGGATCATTGATGCACAAAAAGGAATCAATTAATAAAGAAGGTTAAGCCTTATTCACAACCTCTAAATTAACCGTAAAATTAGTACTTACAATTAAACGTAGAAGTTTAGCGCCATTAAACTCAATGCGGTTGTTCACAACCTCGAAATTAGTATTTAACTTAAAATTAAAATTAGTACGTAACTTAGAAGCTTGTAAGCTCCAAGTTTTTCTACGTAAATTAGTGGCCAAGTCGCTACTACGCACGCTTCGAAATCATTCAATTGACATTTGTGGTTTTTAACCTAACATTTTTTTAACTTAATTACATTTAATATTCAAAATAGAACGCTAAAATGGATCGAAATGTTTTGTTGGGCAATACGATATAAAATCGGGCCCTTACAATCGTTTGGTTATGTAGCAATAACAGCAATTTACTAGACCGAAATACTTAGTTCCAAACATTGACACTAGATGGAGCCACACTAATTTGCACGTTAATTTAGGCATTGTGAATGTTACCAAAACATTAATTTACGTTCAAATTTTAAGTACTAATTTACGTACTAATTCTAAGTTTAATTTAGAGGTTGTGAATAAAGCTTTATGTTGGAACCATGAACACGCATAAATCAAACAACCTGAGTGTGAAATTGACGCTAGGAGGCGTGGTGGATATTAAAGAGTAAGAACACACTAATTCATAATTTGTATAAGGTGTCGCGTGTTCGCGAAATTAACTTAAAAAAGGGAAAGCGATTTGGGGATAAAACGATTTAGGGTAGAAATAGTGTAATAGTAAGAGTTCTTAAGTTAAGTTCTGTCAATGATAAAAATAAAAACTTTGTTAATTATAAAAGACCATCATTCTGGGATCTTTAGATTCCAAAAAGAAATCAATTTACAGGGTAAGAATAAGCAAGGAACCAAAACAAAAGTGAACCGGCTAACTGCAGGTAAGGGGTTTCATGCGAGAGAAAATAAAGAGCTAGCTGAGGAAAATTCATTAAAAAAATTAATTACTATATTAAAAATTTCAATTTCAAATAACATTATTAAAAATAGCTATTGACCAGTGGCGGTTCTACCATAGGAGCTGCAGAGCTGCAGAACCACCAAAAATAACAATAAAAATACCAATACTTGCATAATTAATTATATAATTATAACCTTAATCAAATTTAAATTATTATAAAGAATGGTGCATTATCAGCTTAGCTTTGAAAGCGTGTTTCTTATTTTCGCTAGCATATCAGTAACTGATATATAATTTAACAGCTAGTCACATAAATAGTGTAATAATAAATACACGTCCAGTCCGCTATCAAAATGTTTGACTAACTTGAACGCTATACACTTGTGCGCAGCTGAGCTGTAATGAAAAGCAGACTACAATGCTATAGCAATTATTGGTATAGTTTTAAGTGGTATAGGTATCTTTTATGATTTTGTTTCGAGGTAGTTTACAATTCGAATTTTGAAAAGAAAAACTAATTTTAATATTAGTTCATCAATTGTTAAACAAATTGCAGTGAAATTAGGGCATAAGCAATAAATTTTTTAAAAACTTTTAATTACACCAAGTTTCTTGCACATATTTATAGCAAAACAGTAGTTAAATTATTTTTGGACAGATTTTGCAACTTTAAATAAAATTATGAATGCATAAGATTAAAATTTATGTATTTAATACAATAATAATTCTTAAAGCTCGTGATACGTACACGCATCGAATGTAGAGTCGAATGTACTGTGGCTGCATTGAAACGCAGCTACCGGTGCTAGCATTTCATGCAATAATATTTTAAAGAAAGATCTTGTATTATAAACTTTAATTGAAATTATGGATATAATGTCCTTTATACCTACTAGATAAAATGAATGCTTATGAATTTACTAATATCCCTAATCCTAATAAAATTTTATAATAATTTTGGAATTGAGATTTTTCTACATTGTAAAACAATTCTCAAACTATAATTTTCTGTAATAAAATGTAGATCAAGAAATTTGGACTTAGGTTTTTACTAACATTACTCATATTATTTATTAACTCAGCTTCTCTCATAACCCGTAAAAATAGGATTTTTTTCGAAAATTAGTTAACAATTACAAAACTTTTTGTGCCCATAAATAAAATTTATTGTTATAAAAATGTTTGCGTCGTTTGTTTTATTTCGAACCGAACACAAATGGCTGTTTAAATTACAAAGTATCGTAATAAGTTCTATTTTTAAAATAACAAATATGCAGAATTATTATGACGTGATAAGCTAACTAAGGCATTTTATTTAGTCGTTTTTAAAATCTCTTACGAAGAAGGTCGTTTTTAAAAATGAATGTAATTTTTAAATTTAGTTATCAAGAAAAGAATCGTAGTGAAAACGAAACGTGTAGGACGTATTTTTAAAGTGCTCCGTTATCGCGCGATAAAACTTGAATAGTACATCTAAGTAAGTTGAATTAATTATTTTATTGGAGAATAAATATTTAAGGAATTAATTATATAATATCAAAAGTTAAACACAATATCGTCATACTTTCGTAAATATTAACCGTTCCTCGGGCGGTTAAATTATAATATAAATACGCCAAGATGAGATCAAATAACGCAAAAGAAGATCAAACCAATGTTCAAAATGGGCCAAATCTGAATTTAAGCTCCACATCTAATAATATGGAAGTTTGTAACGGGCCAAATTGGTTCCGTCAACAAACTGTGATCACACAGGTGAATGTGTGGCACCTACCTGGATTTGTATTGGATGCCGCTAGCTCAATCGCGTGGGTCGTGGTGCTTAAATCACTCCAATAACAATCCGGGACGGCAAAATCAAGGGAAGTCACAATCGGGTATTAGGGCGCCACTGAATTTGTCATAAACTTACCCCAAAAGTAATTCAGAACTTACCTATATAGAAATAGGGGGGGGGGGGAAGTCGAGAGTGAAATAAAATATATCTAACAACGAGAAACAAAATTTAATGATAATAGTTTTAGATATAGGTTCAAATGGTGAATATACAATTTTAATAATGATTGGGATATTGACACAAATTTTGATAGTTACTTCGTAATACAAAACTGGTGGTGCACTGAATTTAGTAACAAAATTGACGGTTTGAGTTAAAGTTGCTGAATTCGTACTTAAAGCTAACATAGAATAAAGAAAAATAAATAGCAAATAACATAAAAGGAACTTAACCTAGAAGTTGGCATAAAATATTTAACACTCGGTATATTCTATGATATACCATAAAAATAATACAAAATACTAAATTAAGGTTAGTAACTTAAGACTAAGAACACTTTCTATAATTAATTTAATAATACTCAATAAAATTTCAGTAACGCGAAATTTATCGTATGGATTAGGTAGCCAAAAACTCCAAGGGTTTACGTGAGTAAATCGTTCAATTTATAACTTAAATATTTGCAAAAGTGCGAGGTGGTGTAAGGTTGAATTGATGGAGCTAAATGTTAATTGTGTAAAACGTAAAGTGTACTTACAGAAATTAAACACGAAAAAAATAATGCACCATGCCACTTAATGCGGGCCTGTCTTGAACAATGTGAAGACAAGGAAATGACTTCACAGGTGCTGACACAGGGCGATGACCTTTCGAATTTTTACCATAAATTGGAGCGATGATTTCAATCTGGGGACTTGATTTCGATATCGGGAAGTCTTAAACGAAACCGAATAATGTGGAGCGTTTAGTGTTGTCGATTTTCCAGTAAATGAAATTTTGCGAACCGCATGGAACACATAAACCAAATATGGTTCCCAACCAATCTTTAATGCCAATATTGCCACTGGGGCGTCTTCTGTGCTACTACCTAGAGTAGCGACCCGAAGTTTACACTAAAATGATGATTTTACCGAATTTCACCACAACTTTACTTAACAAACAAAACAAGCGTTCTTTTTGCTACGCCATTACCAGGATCTCTCTTGTGGTTGTGCGCGCGCCACCTCACGCTAAGGCATTCATTCCCACAAGGCAATGTACGGGGCGGGAGTATAAATTCAAAATTTCGCGGGGAAACGTAAATTACAGGGAAAATTAAAATATTATTACATCACCCGGGCTGGAAGAACAAAAGCCTCTTTTGTTCTTACGAACCAGAGCTTAGCAAACAGTAACATACATCGCCAATATAACATAAGCACTTAAAAGATAAAAGCTAAAGCACATAAAACACAAAATACATAAATATTATTATACAGCGAAAGCGGAAGCTAAAAGAAAAAAAAACATACATATTATATACAAGTTCATTTATCTGTCGGTAGGGCCTAACCGCATCGGTCCACGAAGCGAATCAGTTTCCCAATTCAAATCTCATCAAATTGGTCAGAACAAAACGTAAGATAAACAAGTCAAATCAGGTTTAGCAAAACGCTCTCTTCGTAACTCAAGATACATTTACTAAATTATAGTCGCAGTTGGGGTTAGTTAACGCCCTCTGCGTAACTCAAGGTACGCTACTAATATGACTTACTCGGGAGCGGATTTAAGATCTTTGGCATTCCACACGCCTTGGGAAGTTCCAGATTCATCAGAAAGCTCATAAGTGGCATAAGAAACTTTCTTTCTGATGTAAAAGGGTCCACGAAATTTGGGAGCTAATTTCGCCGTAAAATATTTTGACGCGTCAGATAACACATAATTGCGTCGCCACACCGAATCTCCTACTTCGAAAGTAGCAGCTCGACGTCTTAAATCGTAAGAACTCTTGTTCTTTTCATAGGCTACTCTAAGCCTTTTAACAATATCGTCATACAATTTGTGGAGAGCCTTAGGTTTACCTTGTAAGTATAACCTATCTCCAAACGAAATATCCGCATCTCCTGTCAATTCAGAAGAGCCTACGGTACCTCCATCTAAATTAATTTCTCTACCAAAATTCGCGAAATAAGGCGTTACTCCAGTTACTTCGTGTACTGCTGTGCGCATGGCGCAAGCAACACGGGCTAAATATTTATCCCAATTCCTATGATTGTCCGCTACATAGGAGGACAACATGGTCTTTAAAACTCTATTAACCCTTTCGACCGGGTTAGCTTGGGGGTGATAATTGGCGTTATAAGTAATTTTAACATTATACAGGGAATTCATGTTTCTAAATTCACGGCTACGGAATTGTACACCGTTATCACAAAGTAAAATTTTGGGAGCACCATAAACTAAAATTACGTCTTCTTCGATTTTACGAGTAACAGACGCAGCAGTGGCAGAACGTAAAGGAAAACACAAGGAATACTTAGTAAAATAATCTGCTACAACTAGGATATACACGTAGCCACGGGTTGAGCGTGGTAAGGGACCTACTAAGTCAACAGAAATCATCTGCCAAGGACGAGTTACATTGGGATGGGAAGTCATAAAACCAGCGGGCTTTTTCTGTTCTGGTTTGTGGGCAATACAAACGGGACATCTATTCACATAACGGGATACTGAAGATTTCAACAAAGGCCAATAATATTTTTGAGTTATTCTACTTAAAGTTTTGCGAATTCCGAGATGACCAGCAGTAGGTTCATCGTGACAAGATTTTAGAATGTCATTTCGTCGAGAATTTGGAACCACTTCCTTCCATTCCGCCTTCTCACGAAGTTCAGGATAATCGGGAGTTACATATTTAAACAAAAGGTTGTTTTCGATTCGCCACAGGGGAAATTTATCTGGTTTGTTCTTAACCTTACTTAACATGGACTTATACCATTTATCGTTATGGTTACTTACATGATTGGGATTGGGGTCATGATCATCATCATTGGACTCAATAAGCTCATGTTCCTCGTCGTTATTATCACCGGAATGATCGTCGGTTATTTCACCAATCTGTATTGTTTTAGGAGCATTAGGGATCTTATTTACATTCTTATTTTGGCAAAATTTGGGAGTAATCGAAACATTATCAATCACGGGAACGGATCTTGATAACGCATCCGGAACTACATGATCTTTACCTTTTCTATGCGTAATTTCGAAGTCGTACTGTTGTAATCTTACCATCCATCGAGCTAATCTACCACTTGGTTGAACAAGATTATTTAACCAAATGAGACTATAATGGTCAGTGATTACACGAAAATGGGAACCTTCCAAATACGGTCTCAGTCTCTCAATGGCCCAAAGAACCGCGAGACACTCTCTTTCCGTAACAGAGTAATTTCTCTCTTGGCGCGTAAGTGAACGACTTAAATAACATACTACATGTTCTACTCCATCAATTTCTTGAGTGAGGACAGCAGCGATGCCAAAGCCTGAGGCATCGGTTTGAACAACAAAAGGTACATCAAAATTTGGACAAACTAAAATAGGAGCATTAACCAAACTATCTTTGACCAAACTTAACGCAGTGTCACAATTTTCGTTCCAAATAAATTTTTGATTCCTCTTTAAAAGAGCGGTAAGAGGTGCAATGATTGTTGAAAATTCAGGTATAAATCGCCTATACCAAGATGCCATACCAATTATAGTGCGTACATCACTAACGCTTTTGGGCGTTGGTATTTTTAAAATAGCTTCAACTTTACCGGGGTCAACCGCAAGACCTTGTTGATTTACAACGTAACCGAGATATTTGAGTTCAGGTTTACAAAAATAACATTTTTCCCTACTCAACGTAAGACCTGCATCTTTTAATCTTTTTAAAACATCCGTAAGAATTTCAATATGTTTGTCGAAAGTTGGAGCACAAATAATTACATCATCTAAATACACAAATACATAAGGTTCTAATTCTGGACCAAGAATTTTGTCAATAAAACGCTGAAAGGTTGCCGGGGCATTATGTAAACCAAATGCCATACGGGTGAATTGAAAAAGACCTCTCCCAGGTACAGTGAAAGCAGTGTAAGCTTTCGATTCTTCAGACAATGGGATCTGCCAATAAGCTGATTTTATATCCAAGGACGTTATAAATTTTGCATCGCGCAGGCGATCTAATATAGCGGAAACATAAGGTAAGGGATATGCATCACGTTCAGTAACTTGATTCAATTTTCTAAAATCTATACAAAATCTAAATTTTCCGTCTTTCTTTTTAATTAACAAAACGGGATTCGACCAAGCTGAATGGCTTTTTTCTACTACACCAGACTTTATCATTTGGGTTAATTCTGCGTCTATTTGAGCTTGAACATTAGGGTTCACCGGGTAATATCTTTGCTTAATAGGAGGGGACTTTGTAGTAATAACATGTTCCACACCTAAAGCACATCCTAAAATTTCTGACTTATTATCTTTAAAACTAGAATTAATTAAATTATTTAAGATAGCTCCCTGCTCACGGGATAAACTTTGTTCAGAGACCAATTGTGTTTGTTCGTCCTCTAAAGACACCATCGACAATTGTTCAGGCTTCGAAAAATTCCACTCACCACGAATAACATTAGGCACAAAGCCAATAGCCCTCCAAAAGTCTATTCCTAAAATTACCGTGTGTGTAACATCAGGCACTATCAAAACATTGATCACAATGGTTTTGTGACGTAGCTTAATCGGTAACGAAACCGAACCTAAAATATTTATTTGGCTGCCATCAGCCAAAGCGCAATTCGACTTAACATTATTTAAATGAAGGCCTAAATTAGAAATTCGATTCCAACCTTCAATTCCTAAAATTGTCCTAGAGGCACCGGAATCTAAAAGTGCTGCAAAAGATTTACCAAAAATTTCAACTGTCACATAAGGACGTTCGTCATATTTGGAATTTTCCAATATATAGTTTAACATAATTTTATTTTTATCATAAATTAAATTTCGATTATCGACAAGATTACTTAAACAACGGGTGGAATTATAAAAAATCTTCGAGGTAGCAATCCCGTCTTTTACTGACCTCGACGCTCGTTTCCCGAAACAGAACATTTGGGACAAGTACGTATCGTAAAATCGGGTTTCCCACACTTAAAACAATAGTTTCCTTTCTTCGGAACGGTACATTCTTTTGAAAGGTGTTGGTTAGAATTACAATTCCAACAATTTCTAAAATTAAGACTAGCATTATTTGTTGAATTTCGAGAATTTTGAACATTATTATTAAATTTCGTAAAAGTACTGAAGCGTGGATTATTATGATCGTTAGAATGAGAATTCGTAAAAGTATTTGAACGATAATGGGAATAACTATTTTCATTTGACGAATTTGCCTTATAAGGGTTTGAATAAGATTGACTCATTAACGGGGTAGGTTGTGAAGAATTTTTCTCCACTTCTTTGACCGTCTTAACGTTACATGAAACATCAACAAAAGCTAGTTCAGGTTCTAAATCATTCTTCTTTTTCACAGGGGGAACGTAATTATCAATCGCAATCCTTCGTTCTTCGATGATTTTGCAATACTTAATTAATTCGGGGATAGACGTAATTTTTACAAGGCCTAATTGAGTTTGATACGACGGATGTAAATTTTTATTTATAATTTTTAATTGTTTGGCTTCAGATAATTTTTCAACTAATCTAGAAAATAAACTTTTCATGACTGCAACAAAAGTACCAATCGATTCCGAAGAAGCTTGAGTTCTTCGTTCAATTTCTCGAATTAAAACATCATCATAATCTGGTGGTAAATATTCTTCTCGTAAGGCCGATTCGATATCACTCCAAGTATTAAAATTTTCACGATTTGCTCTAAACCAAATCAAAGCCTTCAAACTGAAGAGTTCGTATGATTCGCGAAATAATTGTATTTCCGAAACATTTCTGGTAATACTATACTCCCTAACACGTTCTAAAAATGCATTTAACGATTGGGTTTTGTCACCCGAAAAAGTAAATCCCCATTTAAAAACAGGTACAGATTTCTGTACGTCCGACATAACATTACTCATTCTTGAGTTAACAGTAACAGGGGGAGTCAAAATTGTAGATGGAACACAATAAGTACTAGCTGGCATAACATTTTGCAAAGCAGAAGTAGAAGCAGCAAGCGTTAGAGGGTTAGTAGCATTATTTTCTAATTTTAGATTAGCAATTTTTAACACAGGGGTTTCACTAGCGGTATTTATCACGGGTGCATGTAGCGAGAGTTTGGAAGCTTTCAACGCAAGTTCATAATTTACTATCATATCTTTAACACCATTCACCCAATCTAATTTTATGTTATTTTCCTCATCATTGCTGGGATTTGAATTTTTAATTCGATGAACTAAATGTAAAATTTTTGTTTGAATTAAAGGGACCCATTTATCTAAATCGGAAGTCTCGATTAAGGAACTAAGATTTTCAATCATAAGATTGATGTAAACTGAATCATCCGAAAAGGTTTTTGAATAGGGGGGGCGTACAAATTTTGGGTCGGTCATTTCCTTTTTCAGGACTTTTCTTAATAAAGTTCGTAGGGCTGGAACATCACCTACTGACTGCGAGCCTCGAACCTCGAGTTCATAGATTATTTCTGTCTTAATAAGTCGTTCTACAACCAACTTATAACTGGCAGTTAAATTTTCAAATTCGCACTCCATGGCGTAAAAGTAAATAATCGTAATAAAAATAAAGAATTATAAAATCAAAAGGGACTAAAATAACCACAATGGTTTCGGAAGAGCTTGAAGATGACTTAACAAAGCCAACACGATAGGGGTCAAATTTTGTAGTGGTCGAGCTTCAACGTTGGGGTCAATTTTTTAACAAAAGGCGCCCCACGTTGGGCGCCAAATTTTGTAACGGGCCAAATTGGTTCCGTCAACAAACTGTGATCACACAGGTGAATGTGTGGCACCTACCTGGATTTGTATTGGATGCCGCTAGCTCAATCGCGTGGGTCGTGGTGCTTAAATCACTCCAATAACAATCCGGGACGGCAAAATCAAGGGAAGTCACAATCGGGTATTAGGGCGCCACTGAATTTGTCATAAACTTACCCCAAAAGTAATTCAGAACTTACCTATATAGAAATAGGGGGGGGGGGGAAGTCGAGAGTGAAATAAAATATATCTAACAACGAGAAACAAAATTTAATGATAATAGTTTTAGATATAGGTTCAAATGGTGAATATACAATTTTAATAATGATTGGGATATTGACACAAATTTTGATAGTTACTTCGTAATACAAAACTGGTGGTGCACTGAATTTAGTAACAAAATTGACGGTTTGAGTTAAAGTTGCTGAATTCGTACTTAAAGCTAACATAGAATAAAGAAAAATAAATAGCAAATAACATAAAAGGAACTTAACCTAGAAGTTGGCATAAAATATTTAACACTCGGTATATTCTATGATATACCATAAAAATAATACAAAATACTAAATTAAGGTTAGTAACTTAAGACTAAGAACACTTTCTATAATTAATTTAATAATACTCAATAAAATTTCAGTAACGCGAAATTTATCGTATGGATTAGGTAGCCAAAAACTCCAAGGGTTTACGTGAGTAAATCGTTCAATTTATAACTTAAATATTTGCAAAAGTGCGAGGTGGTGTAAGGTTGAATTGATGGAGCTAAATGTTAATTGTGTAAAACGTAAAGTGTACTTACAGAAATTAAACACGAAAAAAATAATGCACCATGCCACTTAATGCGGGCCTGTCTTGAACAATGTGAAGACAAGGAAATGACTTCACAGGTGCTGACACAGGGCGATGACCTTTCGAATTTTTACCATAAATTGGAGCGATGATTTCAATCTGGGGACTTGATTTCGATATCGGGAAGTCTTAAACGAAACCGAATAATGTGGAGCGTTTAGTGTTGTCGATTTTCCAGTAAATGAAATTTTGCGAACCGCATGGAACACATAAACCAAATATGGTTCCCAACCAATCTTTAATGCCAATATTGCCACTGGGGCGTCTTCTGTGCTACTACCTAGAGTAGCGACCCGAAGTTTACACTAAAATGATGATTTTACCGAATTTCACCACAACTTTACTTAACAAACAAAACAAGCGTTCTTTTTGCTACGCCATTACCAGGATCTCTCTTGTGGTTGTGCGCGCGCCACCTCACGCTAAGGCATTCATTCCCACAAGGCAATGTACGGGGCGGGAGTATAAATTCAAAATTTCGCGGGGAAACGTAAATTACAGGGAAAATTAAAATATTATTACAAGTTATCGAAACCAGTAACCCGCATCCATGGCAAGTTGTGGGAAACAATAAGAGAAAAAGAGTTAGCAGCCCGATTACTGAGTTGCCACCTGTAATTCAGACAAACAAATATTTACCACTACAAACGATAAATAATAACGACTCCGAAAATAGTGAAGTAAATAATGATGAACAAATACAACAACCCAAAATAGATAAGCCACCTCCGATCTTTGTGCATGGAGTAATCAGTTATCAGGATATGGTTAAGAACTTATATGCCGTTGTAGAACAAGAGCAAATCACAACGAAAACCCTTGCAAACAACGTAATTAAGATCAATGCCAGAACAGTAGACAGTTACCGTAAGTTAGTAACACATATGAAACAAGAAAATATCATTCACCACACATACCAACTGAAAGAAGAGAAATCGTACAGAGTAGTGATCAGACACCTGCATCAAACAACACCGACAACAGAAATAAAAGATGAATTAAAAAGTAAAGGCTACATTGTACGGAACGTAATCAATGTACAACATCGCATAACTAAGGAGTCATTACCATTATTTTTTGTAGATCTAGCACCATCAGAGAATAACAAAAATATTTACGACCTTAGATATCTAAATAATAGAGTAATCCGTGTTGAACCACCTAAGAGAAACACCGATATTGTGCAATGTACAAGGTGCCAGATGTTTAACCATACCAAAACTTACTGCAACCGTCCATATGCATGCGTTAAATGTGGAGGACCACACGACACTAAAACTTGCACGAAAACGAAAGATTTACCGCCTACTTGCTACTTATGCAATGGCTCTCATCCTGCGAGTTATAAAGGTTGCCAAGTATATAGAAACTTGCAAGACAAATACAAAAGAGACCAAAAACAGCAGGAACAACAACAACAGCATAGAAGACAAAACGCATCTACGTTTTATAATACAAATTTAACACACCCCAATCGACCATCTCAACCTAATAATACGCAAACGTATTATAATTCAAACAACCAAAGAACATATTCAGAAGCACTAAGAATTAATCCCTTAGAAACAGCAAACCTATCTGAAGAAACGCAATTAACAAAATTCCTTAACGAGTTTAAGGAAATGTTCAAACAACTTATGCAGCAAAATAATATGATGATAAATCTATTAAATACAGTCATCAACAGATTGGTAAACTAATGGCCAATTTCCTAAGAATTGCCTTATGGAATGCTAATGGCTTCCAAACATCAAAAGTTAAAGAAACTGAATTATTCTTATTAGCAAATAATATAGATATTCTACTCATATCTGAGTCACATTTTACCGCAAGATCCCATATAAAAATTCACAGATACAAAATTTATTCAACTAATCACCCTGACGGAACAGCACACGGTGGAACGGCCATATTAATTAGGGAAACTCTACTACATCATGAATTAAGCAAGTATGAAACCAACTTTCTACAAGCAACTACAGTCCAAGTCAACATGTTAAATAAGTCGCTAAAAATTGCAGCAATATACTGTCCGCCGAGGCACAACATCAAAAAGGAAGATCTAATACCGTTTTTTGACTCACTTGGTAATAATTTCATAGCAGGTGGAGATTTCAATGCAAAACATACACACTGGGGATCTAGATTGATAACTACTAAAGGAAGAGAATTTCTCAAAATGATTAACGCCAAAAATTATCACGCCGTTTCCACAGGTGAACCAACATACTGGCCTACTGATCCAAATAAAATACCTGATTTATTAGATTTTTTCATAACCAATGGAGTCTCGACCAATTATATAGAAATCCAATCCAGCTTAGAACTAACATCAGATCATACTCCAGTTCTACTTACTATTAGCAAACTGGTTATTAGAAAGGTACCTAAAGTAACACTCCATAATAAAAAAACAGACTGGGATCAATTTAAAGAACATGTTCAACAAAAACTAGACTTCACGCTATCTTTAAAAACAAATGAAGAACTTGAAGAGGCGACCAATCACTTTGTAACATCTATCCAGGAAGCTAGTTGGAAAGCAACTCCATTGGTAAAAGAAACAGGCTATGAATACAACATACCTATGAAAATACGTCAAGTTTTGGCAGAAAAACGAAGAGCAAGAGCCAGATGGCACCGTTATAATCATCCTCAAGATAAAACGGAATACAACAGAATCGCTAATCATTTAAAAAAGATAATAAAAGAAGCAAAAAACGAAACATTTAAATATTATCTAGATAATCTGTCGGTAAAAGATAACACTATTTGGAAGGCCACAAAATGTTTTAAAAGACCCCTAATTACTGCTTCTCCATTACAAAAATCTAATACATCATGGGCAAGAACAAACATCGAAAAAGCTGAACTATTCTCTCAACATCTAGAAGAGGTTTTTAAACCCTTTTCTGATGAACCGGATGAAGAAATCAATCACTTTCTCCAAGCTCCGCTTCAAATGTCCTTGCCCATAAAAAAGTTTAGTTCTTATGAAGTTGAACAAGAAATTAGAAACCTGAATAAAAAGAAATCTCCTGGTTACGATCTTATAACTGGGAAAATATTAATTGAATTGCCTAGGCTGGGAATAAAATTTCTTACGATGCTGTACAACTCTATCTTGAGACTATCACACTGGCCAATACAACTAAAATTTGCCAAAATAATTTTAATTTTGAAGCCTGGAAAACCCCCAACAGAAGTAAGTTCTTATCGACCAATTAGTTTGCTCTCACTCCTATCAAAGCTAATGGAGAAGCTCTTGTTAAAACGCATAAATAATGAAGATCTCTTAGAACAATTTCTACCAGCACATCAATTTGGTTTTCGAAGACAGCACTCAACCATCCAACAGTGTCATCGGATTGTAGATAACATCTATAGAAGCTTAGAAGAGAAGAAATACTGTGGGGCGGTTTTCCTTGACATCAAGCAGGCTTTCGACAAGGTGTGGCATAGGGGTTTGTTATATAAAATTAAGAAGAATCTGCCATATCATTATTATCAGGTTTTAAAATCGTATTTGGAAAATCGTTGCTTTCAAGTCCAACAAGATGAGGAGGTTTCAAACATTTGCCCTATTAGATCAGGAGTTCCGCAAGGAAGCGTGATTGGACCATTGCTGTATTTACTTTTCACCTCCGACATACCTGCTACAAATCATACGGAAACAGCAACATTTGCCGATGACACTACCATTATATCAACGGACGAAAACCCTGCTACCGCATCTCAAAATATCCAAGCACATCTTTTGCTATTGCAAGAATGGCTGAACAAGTGGAGAATGAAGGTTAATGAAGCAAAGTCAACTTACGTGACATTTACTTTAAGATATAAATTATGTCCTCCAGTCTATATTAATGACACTATTATACCATGTGCAACAGAAGCTAGATACTTGGGGCTTCACCTTGACAGCAAATTAACATGGAAGGCACACATTATTAAGAAAAGAAAGCAAATGGATATCAAGGTAAAGAAAATGTATTGGCTAATTGGAAGAAGGTCTACCCTATCTATGGAAAACAAGATTCGGATTTATAAAACAATCATCAAGCCCATATGGACTTATGGCTTGGAACTATGGGGCTGTTCGAGCAAATCCAACATCAACGTCATACAGAGATTTCAATCTAAAACTCTCCGCACGATGATGGACGCACCATGGTACATAAGCAATCACACGTTACATTCAGACCTGCAAATTTCATATGTCCACGAAGAAATACAAAAACGAGCAGAAAAGCATCACAACAGGCTTGAAGATCATCCAAATCCGAGTATCGCTCAACTTCTAGAAAACAATATATATAGACGACTAAAACGAAAATGGCCTCGTGACTTATTGTTACAAATATAAAGAAAAATGATTGCGGGTAAAGCCGATGAGCGGAATCCCCTACAAGGACAAGACAGCAGATTATCTCATAGAATGTATAATTAAGCATTTAATTTACTGTTCTGATTGATAATATGTACATATTGGTTAAATAAAAAAAAAAATAAATAAAAAAAAAAAAAAAAGTTATCAAGAACAATTATTAGTGATAAGAAATTGCCGGTATATACCAAGTCGAGGTAAAATGTATAAAATACAATTTAATACGAATATTTATTTACGGAACAAATGGATTTGTGCCTGTAATCGTAAGAACGCATTGTTTTGTTTTCCGTTTGTGTCTTTCGATATTGTCAATAGTAAAAAAATTTATCTCGGGAATATTGAATTTCAACGAAAAAGTTATTGATAAGTTAAATTTGCCACAAGCAAGCACCGGCGCACGCCATTAATGCTTAAAAACGTGCAATAAGTAAGTTTATTTTTTGAGATTAGCATTTTACTGATACCTTCCCTTTTTTATAATGCAGAACAGCCAAACATATTTCTCACGAGCCGCCACTGCTATTGACTTGTCGATACCCGGGCATCTTATTGCAATATGTACATAGATACTTTTTTTAATCTTTTTTCTTTTACTTTTTTTATGAGTCAACGCCATGTTTGTAACTGATATTTGCAAAAATAATTTATGAGCTGACAATTACATCTGCATAAGTGTGAATTTAAATTTCTTCTGGCAGTGTATTGGTTGATTTTGAAAAATGCATTATAGTTCCTTTTTAAACCTTCACCCCCGCGTGTATCGGCTTTGGGTTAGCGATAGTAAGTCAACCTTAACGTTTTTTAACAAGTTATTTGTAATTAATTGCACAATAACGCTGGTGCCCGGTAAGAGACTAGTGTTATTTTTCAGGTTATGCAACAATTTGAAAAAAAATTAAAATGTTCAACTACACCTTTTCCAGTTTTATTTCAGAAACGGTCACATCATGTATTTGAGAAAGCGATAATTGAAATTCAGATTTGTCAATTGTATTTGAGAAAGCGATAATTGAAATTCAGATTAGTCAATTGTATTTGAGAAAGCATCTATTGTAATTCATATCCACAAATTGTATTGCTTCTTAGTTTTACCTGAGTACAGATTCATCAACCACGCATTAGGTTGTTTGACTAATCTGAATTTCAAATGACTAATTTGAATTTCAATTGACGCCTTCTCAAATACAATTGACTAATCTGAATTTCAATTGACCGTTTCTCAAATACAACTTACTAATATGAATTACAATATGTAAATTAACACTTTCTCGAATAAAAGTGGAAAAGGTATAGTATCAGATGATGTAGACACAGGCTCAGCTCATGGGTGGGCAGAGTGGGCTCCAACCCAGAGATATTTATTTCAGAGGGCGCCAAAAACCACACGCTTACAATTTAAATAATAAAGTTACTTCAAAGGTAACTTTGAGTTAAAAACTTCAAGGAATACAAAACACGAGAAGTGAGTGAATCTTATGTAAAACAGAATACGGAAACATTTCCGGTAAAATTTGTATTAGTATTAAAAATTTTCTTTGTTACATTTTAAATAACATAAACGGCCGGTTACAGGACGATCTGCATCTGAGCATGTTTGAGCCAGTGATACGACACAGCTCATTTGATATATTCTGTGATCCTTAGTTATAGAGTTTAAAAGAAAAGTGACGTTATGCAGATGTTATAATGCTGTCTTCATTCTACGGTTCTATTTATAATACCTTCTCTAATACGTACTATTACGAGTACATATTATATTGACCTGTTATTTGCCTTCCCCGGGTATATTTTTATATTTGATATTTTTGTATGTATTGAATTTACGAAAACATTTTTAATTTTGCGTACAAGTGTTGTGAGAGATTAGTAAAATTTATCAGTCGAGTCGGGTCAGCGCGTTGCGGCTAGCGATTGAGTTTTATATTTTTGGAAAAAGTTTGAAATAAATTTGAAGTTTATTAAAAAGTAATGGTTTTTGATTTTCTTTTGTGAAATTTTGGAGCGTAAATTGGATCGCCAAACGTGGGGCTATTGTGTGGCTATTGGCTTTACCAATAATAGCGTGGGGTGCAATTGGAAATTTGGACTTACTATACCCCTGAAATTGGAGTTTTTTTGCTAAAATGGATGATAAAAGGCTGAAACTTTAGGGGAAAGTACCCCGGAAAAAATTAATGAGGACGCATCAGAAGAAGAAGATTCCTTTTATGGTGCTAATAATTTTCAGAGCGCAATAAATCCTGAATTTGGATGGCAGGAGTTGTTAAAATTATTAACAAAAATAATAATAGATGAAAACGTAAAAACAATAGACATAATCAGTAAAAAAATGGAAACAACAAATAGTAAAATAGTTGCATCAAGTCAGGAAATGCAAAATAACATGAAACAGATGATGGATAAATCCCGGATTGAGTTCCAAGGGAAGATGGAAAATTTTGGTGCAGCTGTCCGAAACGTACAAAAAAAGCTATCACGGAAGAAAAACGAGAGCATAAAAGAAATAAAAACACATTTAGAAGAACAAATAAACATTTCAAAGACGGCGTGGAAGAAAGCATGCGAGAAACATCGATACAAAAAAATTTTATTGAACGACTCAAAAATGAAACTAACAAAACTTATTGTGAAAAAATTTAAGTAGACGTTCCAAACAAATAAATTAATATCCAGGGGGAGAAGATGGAATGGATAGACCAAGAGACGTTAGATATTAATGAGGAAGATCAAATAATTGTTAATGAAATTACGGTTGAAGGAGACCAGGATGTGGAAGATGGGGGATCCGGACAATTAGGCGCGGCCGATTAGACGCGACCGATTAGGCGCGGCCGATTAGGAGCGGACTCAATTAGGCGCGGACCCAATTAGGCGCCGTGCCATTTAGGCGCGGTTACAATTAGGCGCAGACCGTTTAGGCGCAAAGCCATTTAGGCGCGGGCCCAATTAGGCGCCGGCCATAAACAAATTAAATTGTTAATCTGTTATAAGTCTGTATTTATTTTAAAAAATCACAAAAGTTGATTAATAATTAAAAACAAATAAATCTTCGCAAAAAGTTAAATCGGCCGCAAATAGGTGGATCTGCCGGTATGTTAGTGTTAGTTTTTGATATTTCTTTAGAAAACTAATAATTAAAAACAAATAAATTTCCGCAAAAAGTTAAATCGGCCTCAAAGAGGTGGATCTTCCGCGAAGAGGTGGATCTGTCGTTAGGTTAGTGTTATTAGCGAAGAATTGTCGCTGCGATGAATTTTCGCACGCGATGAATTGTCGCGGCGATGAATTGTCGCACGCGATGAATTGTCGCGGCGTTGAATTGTCGCGGCGATGAATTGTCGCGGCGATGAATTGTCGCGGCGATGAATTGTCGCGCGATGAATTGTCGCGCGATGAATTGACCGCGATGAATTGTCGTAGATTCTTAGATTATTGTTTATTTGGTATAAAGCTATCAAAATATTATGTTTATTAAAGTTTGCGTTCTATAAAATAATGTGTATCATTTTATATAAAATATTCCCAAATAAACTTATAACAGATTAACAATTTAATTTGTTTATGGCCGGCGCCTAAATGGCTTGGTGCCTAAACGGTCTGCGCCTAATTGAGTCCGCGCCTAATTGGCCGCGTCTAATCGGTCGCGTCTGATCGGCCGCGTCTAATCGGCCGCGCCTAATTGTCCTAGACCCGGAAGATGGTAATAAAAATGAACGAACGATTAGTATGAAAAATGGGAAAAATTGTAACAATGTAGAATTAGCATATAAAATACAAGTATGGAACGAGCTAAGGAAAATAATACAAGACAACATAGTTGAAGAAGACGCAACTGCCTATTTGAATTCGTTAATGGTGGTCGAAAAGAAGGTTGGAAATAAAATGTGGAGGCCTTTAACAGAAATCATCTCGTGGCAGAGTGTGAGATGGAGATGGAAGACGGATATGCCGATTGTAGGAAGAAGGCCATGGACTTCATTTCGAAAAAAAATTGGAAAAATAATGTAAATGTTTGTGAGTGAAAAGAAAGATTTTTATTTTGGGAAATTTAGTTTAAGGTGGATACTTCACTTAAGGGGGTAATTTTAGTTTAATTTGTTGTAAAGAGGGGAAAAATGTTTTAAATTAATTTCGGGTATAATTTTGACTTTGGTTATTGTGAATTTGTTTTCAACCACTCGTGCTTGTAAACGAACAATTATTTGCCATTGAATGCATTTTTGAATGTTTGTTGTATTTCGCAAAGATTATGTTGACTAATCTTTTTTCAATCCAAAGGGGGAAGTTGACCTGTTATTTGCCTTCCCCGGGTATATTTGATATTTTTGTATTTATTGAATTTACGAAAACATTTTTAATTTTGCGAAGTGTTGTGAGAGATTAGTAAAATTTATCAGTCGAGTCGGGTCCGCGCGTTGCGGCTAGCGATTGAGTTTTGTATTTTTGGAAAAAGTTCGAAATAAATTTGAAGTTTATTAAAAAGTAATGGTTTTTGATTTTCTTTTGTGAAATTTTGGAGCGTAGGAACTCCACATATTTAAATTGCTCGCCCGGAGGGGCGTTATTTTTTTTAAAAACACCACAATATATAATGGTTATATCAAATACTATGACCATTCAATATAAAATATGTAAAATGAAATGGAAACAATGTTGTAACATCTACATAAAGTAATTTTTCTTTCGAACACCAATTTGTTAGTTAGGACGTTTTAACTAAGAACAGCAGTATTGTACACAACTTCGTTGCTTGAATGTATTTTTATATTGCGATTGCTGCATTATCATAGAGTTGTTTATATTATTGGAATGAAGGTCCACAAAAAATATGTGCGAAATATACAGAAATTCCATTCTTAAGATGTCTGCTGCGATGCCAGTTCAAGTGTTCCGGCGGTCATGACTTCCTAGTTTAAATAATTTAATTCAAATTCTCAGTGGTTCAAATTGGAAATGTGTATTTAGGCTTTAAGAAATCCTAAAAATTTGCAAAATGTTCTAACTACCCAACAACACAATTTACTGGCTTGTTCGATCTATAAATCGAACTATTCTTGACTCATAAATTATAAATTTCCACGAATTTTCACTAAAAACCTGTAAAAATCATAACAAATTCGAAAGATTTTCCAGCAAGAATTTTGTGACTACATATTTGTATATCTAATAGTTCAGGCGTAGTATACATTCAAAGTCGCGGATAAGAACTAAACAGGCAAAATCCGTAACTTGAAATACCTCCAATATCAAAATTTGCGCTGAAAAATTTCGCCGGTCGTGGTGGGCGCCATTCTTACCATTAAACCATAGTCAAAAATATCTTGAACCGGGCCTTTGCAGACACAAACAAGGGAAATTGAATCAATGATTCAAAGCTAATCAATTAATTATTATTAACAACAATAAGACATAAAGTATGTTCTTCGCATAGATAAAACTTACCCAAATCCAAGCAGTGTATGTTTTTTGAGAGTAACCCTAAATCCGACTCACATTTTTCTACTAAGAAACATAAGAAAGAAAAATGTCTTTTATGCATTAGAGCAATCCATTGTAAATCGTGCCTTATTGGTATGAGACCACACAACCCATGTGGACAGAATATTTATGATTTAACGTCAAATAATAAGAGTTATAGAAGGTCTGAATTATCGCACAGATGTAGGAACTCGATATTCTTACAATTCCATTGAAATATATCTCGGATCGTTTGCTAGAAGAAGCCTGTATGAGTTTAGCCTGGTAAACTTCATCCAAGATCACAACAGAAAATCCAATAAGAATATTCAGAATAAATAACTTTGACTAAAAAAAATCCAGAAATAATTCTGCATTATGCCCCGAAATTACAATAAACTTTCCATGTCAGTTAGACTATTAGACGAAGGGGAATACAAGAAAGTTCACCGTGAATATTTAACAGTGTGGACAATTTAGTGATGATCTGGTTGTTGATTTTCATATAAGGATTTACGTTAAGATTAATGCTGATTTTCGCCAATTGCAACGAATCAAAGCTACCTTTTACTCTGTATTTTTTATTTGTGTAATTGAAAAAGTTGTAATAGTGTACATATTCTGACAACTCGATTATCAGTATTAAATAATTGATTTCGGTGCTTGATTTTTCAATATGTCGTTTGATAAAAGTGCACACTTGCTTCTGAAGTTCTGGCATATTTTTAAAATACATTCCTTTCAGGAAATAAGTTTCATCAAAAACGCTGCTATTACATCTTTTAGCGAAACGCATTTCAAAACCTTTCTTGATTTAGAGGACAACTTGGAGTCACCTTTAAACCAGATTTAAGGTCTGCTCAATTTAGGTTTAGTTCTTTTAACGATCCTCTCTCCCCAAGGAACTCTAAAAATTTTTCAATTGGTTTATTTTGTTAAAAAATAAATGACAAAATAAGTGATTTATAAATTAATTAACAAATAAATTAACAAAGTTCAATTAGCGTTAAATAATAAATTCGCGTTTTACTCCAAGTTAAGTTTTTAGTACTAAAATTTTGGATTGTATTTATTTGAAAATGTATTCGAATACGATTTGACGATATTCAGAGAACTAAAATTGTCAAGCTAACTTATGTAGGTATTGCATATTTTAAAGTTGAAGACAGGATGAAGAGATAATAAAATTCCAATTTTTTTCGATGTTTTTAATAATTTATGGTAAATAGTAAAGACAAAATATGAAAAGTAAAGCATTGTATATAGTTTAAAACAATGGTCAGAAAGTTATTTTATACATTTCTAGTAAATCTAACTGTAACAAATGTATAAAAATAAAATAAAGACTTTTAGAAATATTTAAGTTTCTGGTTTACAAATTTAAAACATTAACTATGATATCCTTTATATTTTGTATTATAAGTTTAAATTTTTTATATAATCATCAAAATTCTTCTTATGATTTATATTAAGTACTATAGATAGTGTAGTAACATCAATCCGATATTTTCTTTTTAATAACCATTTGGCACATGTAGATTTATAAAGGCCCCTTATTAACAAATAATTGATAACAAAAGTTATAGTATAACGCATACTGGAAATGAACAACATGCAAATCTTCTGTAAACTGGTTGAGGGGGCACCAAGTGCAAGTCTTCTTCATCATCTCCAGATATGCTCATTTCTTCAATGCTGAATGTATCGGTAAGTTCTTGATGTGCTCGAGATTCTTTTCGAGATAAAGGAAAAAAATTGACAATGTCCTCTTCGCTAAACAAAAAGTGCATAAATTAAAAATACACTCACTACTTAGCAAAGAAAAAGAACGTTTTAATTAATAGTACTACCAATTAGCGTTTTATTACTTAAAATGTAAACTTTATTATTGCCGTCCTGGATAATTTAAAAAACATAATTTAATTTGTGAATTCTTCGACCCAAATACAATTTAATTAATGAAGTTATGCTTATCCAACCAACTACGACAACGTTCAAATTTTAATTGCTTAAAAAAAAATTCGTAAAAAAATATTTCCCCAAGTAAAATATCTTCTCTCAATTCGATCGAATTTAATTTAGGCGACCATAAAACGGATAACGATTCCTTATTGGAATTTTTATTTCGCAAAATAATAAATTGCCCGTTAAGCACATATCGTCAAATACTTTTTATATTTCACAGAAACATATTATACCATATAAGGTACTAGCATATTCAATTAGATTTTAAGTTGCAATTGCCTTTAATCAAATACTTTTTTATAACTTATAATTTCTTGAACGAACCACAAGTACAAATTATTTTGCAAATAATTAAAATTTATATGGTTTCGGAAAAAGTAACTTTAAATTTTGTTAATTTTCATTGATTTCTTTTAAAGGGTAAGTAGTGTTCATATAAAATATGCCTAATTTATCGAAAAGGGCGCTAAATAAGATAATCGTATGTTTTGACACCCTTTTTATCAAAAAACAAACACTACTTAATAAAATCAATATAAAAACAAATTGGTTTAAATTGCAGTTTTTAAATTAAAAAACCCACCTGTCATCGCTTTCCCACTGAACAAGTGGCTGATGATCCCTATTCCCTGGAATAGATAGCCTCTGGATAGGTATAAGACCTGGAGTGGTGTGATATTCTTGATGCAATCTTCGTGCATGTTCTATTCGAGATTCCAGCTTACGTTGCAATTGTCTTGTAGATGATGTTGAAATAGTTCTTGGAGGTGATCTACCACTACTATCGGCACTTGAACTATCGCTCGTCTAAAATAAATAGCTATCATCTATAAATTAACAAAACGCATGCAGTTTGTTACAGCTAAAAGTCGTTCGTTATTTTGCTCAGATTTAATAATTGAATCACCATTGTGGTCTCCGGAGTCTATTCCACTATCTTCCATTACATAAAACTTCACATTTATTAAATTCTTTAAACTGTAAAATATTTAAATATTCAAACATTGATTACAATTAAAATCACTAAAATCCCACCTATATTATTTTTAATAAAATTGTTAAGAAGAAATTAGAACAAAAACATTTTTATTATGCTAAGAAAACCAACCATGTCACTAAACAGCACTGCCATCATTTCCCTTCGGAAAATCAATAATGTAGTTCACGTTCTGTTCGCTTAGAAAATTCAAATTTAAATACAAAATTATACTTCCTATAATAAGCACCCACATAATCATGTACGATACAAAATTTTATTTTTAAACCATGCATCATCTTTGGGGTAATTTATCAAAAAAAATTAAAGTAGCTTTGAACTTTCAACTTTCTCAAGCCTGACATGTTCGGTAACTGTAGCAACAAGCAAACATTTTTTTCTGTCAAATTGATTACTTGTTAAATATATTTTAACTATACACATTTTTATTTATTACAAGGATTTACATTATTCATTTTTTTACATAAAAAATGCCACCAACTAGTGCTCCAAAAAAGGCATTACCCACTAGCCCAGCAAAGCCAGTAAGTAAATTAACATTCCATAATGTACAATCAATTATACAATTAATTCTAGAAAAAGGCTAAAACTTCAAAAACTGAAGATGACGAATTTGCGGAATGGGCAAGATCACGTCAGTTAGTTGTACCGAAAGATCAGTTAGATATTCCCGAAGCGGTTTGTAATCCTTTTTTATCCTTACACGAAAGTCTATAATTGTGTTTATTTAGGACTTGAAAGAAGTTCTTCCCAGAGTACTGCAAACAACTAACGTACAACAAGCAGACAGTCTTGTAGTATTTGATTTTAATTCGGGAGAATTTATTCCAGTTCCTAGTCCAGGAAATGTTGTATTAGTTTATAGTCAAAAAGGAACGTTTTTGTACAAAGAGTCTGATGAAGCTCGTAAACAATTAATTGCTCAAGGATACGATCGTAAATCTAATAATGTTGGTCCCAAGCAATTTTTTTATAAACTTTCTGTTATAGCTGGAACACTTGGAGAAGCTGAAGAGGTTGAAGCAGCAGTTGAAGAAGCTGCAGCAGAAGAGCAACAACCAGAAGAACAAGTTGAAGAAGAGGGGGAAGAAGAAGAAGGAGATGAAGGAGAAGGGGGTGAAGGTAAAGAAGCTAAGGAAGCTGACGATGAAGGTGAACCACGACTTGCAGCCGGAAAAAAGTTAACTAATCAATTTAACTTTTGCGAACGAGCTGCTCTAACTTATAATAATCCGACACGAGTAAAACATTTTCTCGATGTGTTTATATTATATTTAAATCTATTTTTCGAAACAGAATAGAGACACGCAGACAATTCCTCCGCCAAAAGCTGATTATTCCGCAAACGTCCTTCAGTGGGTAATATATGACAGTTATCAAACAGATTATGAAGAACAGCAAGCCGAAAAGGAACGAGAAAGGGAAAGAAGAGAAAAAGATAAAATGCCCGTATCAAAAGCTCAAGCACCTAAGAAAATTGCAGGTAGAGTTCAACTCAGCGAGGCTGTACAAGGACGTGTTTATGACTGTTGGAAAACACTTGAGCGAATGATTAACCAAAATTCATACCAGGATATAGCAAAAGGTATAATAAATTATAAATTTGAATTTTAAAAACAGTACATAATAAACAAAACTTGCTTATTAGATTTCAGGTATTGGGAAGATCCGGCAGACGAATTTCGTGAAGAAGAGGGGACTTTATTGCCTTTGTGGAAATTTACTTACGATAAAACGAAAAAAAATACCATCACCGATTTTGTGTGGAATCCCCATTATTACGATTTATTTGCTGTTTGCTTTGGATATTGTTGGTTATTAAGAAACACTGCTTAACTTGTTTAATTTGTATGTTTTTAGTGGATTTTATGAAACCGGTCAAAGGCGGAGCCGTATGCCTTTTCACAATAAAAAATCCATCCTTTCCTGACTATATATGTTTAACAGAAGCTGGCGTAATGTGTGTGGATATTCATAAAAAATGTCCGTATATGGTCCTAATTGGATTGGACGATGGCAATGTTATGGTTTATAATATACAAGCCACTTGCAAAACACCAGCATTTAGAAGTAATTCGGTAACACAAAAGCATGCTGGAGCGGTGTGGGAAGTAAGTTCCATTTAGTTATTTTTTTAATAATTGTAATCCATGTCCACATACCTAGGTTAAATGGGCTCCGGATATGCCAGATGGAGAAATGAACTTTTTTTCTGTTTCATCCGATGGCAAAGTTAACAATTGGATTTTAATGCAAAACGAATTTTCGGTTACCACAGTTATAGACTTATATCTTGATTTACCTCCAGTTCGTGGGCCAGACGGAACCCTCATTAAGAAAAAAGGTTGATAATTTCCAAAACATGAACATAAATTTATACAAAATAAAATTTTAGCGTGTGCAACATGTTTGATAATACATCCGGTAAATCCGAACATTTATTTGGTAGGGACAGAAGAAGGGCTTATTTACAAATGTAGCGCAGCTTACAGTTCAGCATATTTGCTCACATATAGAGCACATAATATGTCAGTTCATCGAATCGATTTCAATAAATTAAAACCAGATTTTTTTGCATCCTGCAGTGCAGATTGGAGAATAAAAATTTGGGAAGACAACAGATTGTAAATTGGAATAGCAATTCGATGTGTCTTATTTCATATCTTACTTTCAGAGAACCACTTTTTGTATTTGATTTAGGTTCAAGTGTAGGTGATGTAAACTGGGCTCCATACTCTTCAACTGTTCTTGGTGCTGTAACTTCGAAAGGAAAGGCGTACGTTTTTGATTTAAACGTCAACAAGTACAAACCAATATGCGAACAAGCTGTGGTATCCAAGAAAAAATACAAATTAACTAGAATAGCGTTTAATGACAAATTACCGATAATCATTTGCGGAGATGATAAGTATGTGACAAAATTATTACAAATTGTGCCTATCTAACAAATACTTTCAGAGGTTGTACCACATTATTGAAACTTTCGCCCAATCTTCGAGTTCCGTGTAAACCACCAAAGAAACAGCAGCATCTAGATCAAAATACTTTGCAATTAATGAAATTAGACAAACTTGTATCGTTAGTACGAGAACCAGATGTTTTATCCATACCACCAGATCCTGCAGAAAGCTTAGAATCTTAAGTTGATCAAAATACTTAATTTATAATAAAATGCAATATTACTAATAGGCATTACGAATAACGGAAAAATTTTAAAGTATAATTTATTGGCGTTAAAATTACTAATAGCAACAATGTTAATTATTGCACATATTCAATTGTAACCACGATTGTAACCACATTAAACTAGATGTACTAATTGTTATAACCCATTATACAAAAGAAGTAGTGTGTGATCAAGTTGGAGTTATAGAAAAAATTAAATTATTGTTAAAATGTGTGCAGGTATGGAATCAGTCACCTTTACCTTTACTAATAGTTGAAAGCTAGGTCATTTACGCCCGTATTCATAGACAAAGTGTTACTTATATCTTTGCTTATACTTACAACTTTACTTGCAAAATCTAATTGAGTAACTGATTTTTAACAATGCATTTCATCTTAGTTTTTTTTACGAAGTTTCTGAATTTCCAAGTGTTTTTGCCCGAAAATGCATTTATGCAATATAAATTTTATCCTCAAGTAACTACTTATACATCGATGATGCAGGCTCCCGATGACCTCCCGGTTTAGCACGAAAGTTTGTGTCCGGGAGATCAGGCACTATCAGTTGATTCTACTTTTCCAATTGAACCGGACACACCGCTCGCCGCGATCCAACACGTCTCACCGGGTCACCTAGTGGTCCGCAATCGTCAGTATAGGTGAAAGTCCACTCGTCATTAACTTAATAGGCGGAAATTCCGGAGACAAAGTCAAGGCCGAGCCGACCGTCATCCATACCGGAGACTCCGAGCCCCCAAGCGACCCTGCAAATCATATTAAATCACAGAGCGCGATGCGACCGGGTCATCTTGAAAAACTTGTGGTCGCTGGCAAAGTGCCAGTCCACTCGTCTTTATATTTGACGGCTACTTATACTTAAGTAACGACTATGAGTTTGAGCGTAAAACAACGTAATAGGCAGTGGCGTGACGTTTCGAACCTTGTAAATTCATCGTTCGAACTACAAATTACAAGTATGTGTAGTAATTATTGTTGTTACTGCCTTATGTACACGTGATGCCTAATAAACATGGCAGTGTTTAAACACCGATGGCATTAGAATCCTCAATCAGGAATTTTTGGCAAAGAAACGTAAAATCAAAGATCCCATATCATAATATATTCCCAAAAAAGGTATTTTTTAATTTATCATTGGATCTATTGATGTCCCTAACTGCAATTAAGGCTGAAAGCACGTTCTGGACCTAACGAATCCAGTGAAAAATTAGGTGGGAAAGGAGAGGTCATATTATATTATAGTTATGCAGAAAATTTTTCATAAAGTCTTAGCCTGTCATCTTTCTAAACATGAGTGAATTTTTTTTTACTGACATTGTAACAACCCAAATTGCCTCAAGTAAATCTTGAAGTCGTTGATTGCTATTACAGGTAGCTACGGAAGCTGGATCCAAGGGAGGGGGACTATGAGGCCGAAAAAAAAAATTCTCACTCCTGACAACGGAGCTGCTTAAATGCGTGGGCGTCACTCCTATCTAATATAGGTATTTACGGGGGGCACAGTCTCATAACACCAACTATATACTGTAACACTTGTAATTAAAGATCGATAATCAATAAACAAAATTGAATTGAATTTAAATTTGATCACAATTGCTGAGTGGGGCCCTGTCCGGTCGACAGTTTATTTTAAAGTAACTAATACAAATAACTAATGTGTTTAATATTCGCAATTTTACTTTGATTTTTCTAAACACGTTATCGGCTTCTGAAATCTACACCCAAACTAATAGTCCAGTCACTTTAGACCAAAAATCGGCAAAACTTCGGAAAAATTCAGACCAAGCTGAAAATTTGTGTACACGTACCTTATAGCTTCCCAAATAACCTCTGAAAAGTCCCACGAGTCCAGGGAATGGCTAAACTTTTGACAGCTAAAAAACGGTGAAAAAATTGACCATTTTTCAGTTTTTTGCCAATATCTTCGTTCCTGTCGATCTTACCGCTATGAAGTATACATATCAAAAAGAAAGAATGGAAAATTCTCTACAAAAAAGGTCATATAATATTCATTGATAACAGTAATACTTTTTACGTTATCGGGCATTGAAACTCTGGTAAAAATTTTCTATGACTATTTTAGTGCATTTCATGATCAAAATATAGTTTTCTGTGCGTTATTTTCTAAATTTTACATTTTTTTCGTCGGAATTGGGGTGTGAAGAATGGTTTATTTCAGTGAACAAGTTATTATTTCTTTATTCAGATTATAGATTAATTATATAATTATATTTTACATCTAAAACAATACGAATAGCTTATTATTTTCCTATTTCGCACTTTACTACAAAGAGATTATATAAATGTTGAGGAAAATATATTTTTTTACGAATATTGAGGAATAAATAACTTCGGAAATTCGGTTTGTTAATGTAAGTGACTTTCGTGTTATTTTCTGGCATTGAATTCTCATCTATCCTCGATTTATTCTTTATTTTACCACTGGACTGGTGGAAAAGAGCAGGATTCGGAATCATCAAGAGTGGTTGGTTCTGGATCGTCGATGTCAATTGTTCTTTCGAGGTTATCGTCCTCGACTGGTGCAGCATTCAGGCAAGATGTCCCACGACAGTTGCCACAAACTGCTGAACATTGGAGTCCTAACTTTCGACAGCCGCACAAAGCGCCACAGCCTTTCGAACAATTGCAGAAAATCATATTCAGAAGACAATCCGGGGCAGGAGGTTGTGAGGTTTTTATTGGCTCCAACAAACCGTTCTTCAATACCCATCCCCAATCTTGAGGGTTCAGCTCGTTTCCCAACCATTTCTGCACCTGGTAGTAGACACGGTATAGGTGCTCTTTAGCCGCATCGACTGTGGGGGGTAACATACCCAACTGGACCGACTTGTTTCTACCTACAGCTTTCATAAAGCACTGGTAACGGTACTCATCCAAGTCATTTTGGTTAACCGGAGCGCCATAGACAGCTAGGAAGATGCGTATTCCATCCGAAGAAACTGACTCTCGAGAAGCTTCATTGTGGTTGAAAGTTTGAGCTGCAGTACGTAAGTCTTGACGTTTCTTTAAGAGTTTCAAAGCCGCAGTTTTCCCTTTGTGAAAAAGAGCAGATGTGGTGTCACATCCAGTGAACGCGTGTAGGAAGAGGAGATTATCTCTGATGTCTTCGTATTTGTTGAAACTCCAAGAAGAGTAGAGCTTTCGCTCGACTTTTCCTCTGCCTGGCTTGAGAAAGAAGATCTCTTCATCAATCGGAGCGCGACCAACCAAAATTACCAAAAGGTCTACATCTTCCCCAACAACGACTGTTTTATTTGTGCGTGAACATTCCAGCGCTGTTTCAATGATTAAAACGTCAGCATCATCTTGCGCCTGTTTAACCACAAAATTGTTCGCCTCGAACTTGACAGACAACATTGAAATCAATCTGCTCTTGTTGTTACTGTTAGAGAGGAATTTTTCCTGGCTTACTGTGACATTCATCGTCTCGTCGAAGTAAGTGTCGACAGATGAAGATTTTGCTGCACGACGACGTTGTTCCATGGCTTTCACGCTGTTGGTGCTATTGTTGTATCCGTCGAAGACTACAACAGCGTTTGGTCCGTAGTACCTTTGTACATAGCCAACATACTTTGCACAAATCGAATCAAAAGATTCATTCTGATGCCACACGACTCGATGCAAGAGGAATCCTCCGTCAATGACGTACGTGACTGTTGTAAAATCAAGTTCAGCTAATGATAGCTCGAAGACGTCAAACAAAGCAGATTTTTTTCCTTTGCGCAGTTCCCCAAGAACGAACATTGATAGCGGGAACGGAGCCAATTCATGTTTGATGTAAATACGGAGCTCTGCATCCGATCTTTTAATGGCACTGATTCTTTGGAACAGCAATAAAGGATCGATAGGTACTGTTGTATCACGAACTTTGACGTTACTACTGACTGTTAGGAGCGAAAGTACTCTGTCAGTACGGGAGGATTTGATATCTTTGAAATTATGACCAATCTTCTTCTCCATCACAGCAGTGCCGATCTTCTGAGCATTGTGGCAGTTGATTTTCTCGTCGCCAGTTATGCCCGTTGCGGTGGACATAATTTGTTGGATGTCAGGGAAAGGATTATGAGCTTGAAACCATTGAAGTAGCTTCTGTACATCTCCACGGTCTTTGTTGACGCGAGAATCTCTTGCATCGACATGTTGATCCCCGGTGTCGAAAGAAAGTCCACAGAAACTCTCCAGGCCTTCGGAAATGTTACTCGCAGTCAATAATCCGAGGATCCATTTACTTAAAACGCTTTCCTTCGTACTTCTGCCACGTGTGAAGCCTTCTCTCGATTTTGAAGATTTCATAAGCTCCTGTTCAATAATCATGTCACTCCATGTTCCGCAGAAATATTTGTCCGAGCGTTTTATGGTGAAGTAGTTGTTGGTAAACTTCTCGAAAGCTTCATTTTCCATTGAACTTTCTAGTTTTTGCATATCTTGAATATACAAATGCGCTGATTTGGCGTACAGAAAATGCCCCGTAGCATGAAAGTATGGAAGCATTTTTTTATAGTAGTTAAATGCGCCTTCCAACAGCCCATTCTTTCAGCTCTAATGAATTATTTTACAATTGTAATCATCTCAAAATACTCTACCCACAGTTTCGCAGTTGGGCCCTTATTTTCGAATTCAGAAATTTTGCCATCAAATGCTTTCTTCAACTCGCCGACTGCACTCGAACTCTCGATCTCTTCAAATACTGGCGATGCTTCGTCGAAATTCTGAAGATGAAGCTCGATCAATGCACTTTGATGGTTGTCGAACGTGATCTCATTCAGCACAATTTGAGACAATGCAAGTTGGACCAATATATGAGCTCTGATTGCCCTGGAGTATGCGTGACCCTGCAACATTTTATCTGCAGAATTAGGTGCGTAGACAGTACTGATTGCTTCCTTTAGACCACTTCCTGCCATTACGTATCCGATTGATCCAAGAAATGACATCAACAAATGGAAACCTCCAAGCCTCACGATTATCTTCGAAAGTTGTGTATCACCCTCCGATGCTGCGACAATTTCTCGTGCTTTGAAATAAAGGGGTTGATCAAATGTTACAACGCACGTTGTATGGCCATATTTTTCCCCATCATTGAGAGCGCACTTCAATGATGTATATATCGTGTTGTAATAACTTGCAGGTGCGTTGATAAACGGCAGGTAAATTATACGTGACTTCGAATATTCCGCATCCTTCGTTAACTGATCCATGAAGCCACTCCAACCTGGTATTTTGGGTAGGTCTTTCCACTTTCCATACATCCACATTACATCTGTATTGCGGAGCATTGATTTCGTCGCTACCTCATCGCAATCAAGGTCCTCCACGGTGATTTTCTGCAATCCTTGCACACCCCTGTTTTCATAAATCTCCAACGAAACTTTAGCAACTGTTGCCATTTCTCCCGCAGTAGGCATCGTTTTTAATCTTGAAATTTGTTGATCGTCATGGATTTTATCGCGCGGAGTGATGATTCGAATGATCCCCATGGAATGAAATGTATTCGCACCGTCGAGCGTGGACACGTTGTGGTCCGCGTTGTCACAGACATGTTGAATAAAACATCCGTCTTCCGGAGGAGAAAGCATAGGCTCAGGATGGAACAGACTTGAAGCTTCGAATAAAAGTGTCTCTTTGTAAGATGTACACAAACCCAAGCATGATAAAATGTCTACTAGTCGTTTTGAGGCGAATTGTCTGTGCAAATAAACGGAGAGCCCAATCTGCAGAGGTGACAGAAATGACCGCGGACGAACTGCAGACATTATCGCATGGCTAATGGCAGTGGATTTCTTTCGTAATGGCTCCAGTTTACCTTTCTTGCATGTGATAATGATCTCCTCCATGAAAAAAAGGAGAGATTTAGGAAGATATTCATTTACGTCGTCAAACATTCGCGTGCTCGGAGGATAATAGTCCGTTTCACAGGCTACAGAATGCATATCTTGTCGAAGAATCGCTGCAGCAGCTGTCAGAACTCGATAACGTTCTTCTTCGGCGTTGTTTTTTTTAGATTCGTACCATGTTTGGTTGAGAATATTATAGTGCGTATCTCGGAAACAAATAATGGATGGCCCTGTATTTTTCGTTGTGATGACAATCCTATCTCCATACCGGTCTTGAAGCTTCGCTTTGATCGTTTTCTCGTCTGGTTGAAAATCTCCGAGGACTCCCTTCAACTCAGTAAAGGTAAATTGGCAGTCATCATTATTCTCGATGTAGGAGAAAACATTTTCCATCGCTTCAATAATTCGTACATCCACCGGACGACCTGCTTTTTCCCCGTGCCTGGTGAAAGAAAACGGCGGAAGCAATCAGCGTGATATTTAGCCTCAGCTGCAACTAAATCTGTCTCGAAAACAATCCTTTTCTTAACAGCTTGTGCCTCTGCATCTTTTCTTCCCTCAGCGGCCTGCATCACGGTTTCTTTGAAGCCGATTGTTGAAACGTGTTTGATTGTTCTGCGGTGGTGCATTTCGAGTTTCTTTTCTTTTTCCTCGTCAGCCTCGTTTCCGCAGAAAATACAAAGTTTCTTAAAATCGAAAGTTGGTGCGGATGATCTCATCTTACTTTTTACCGGACTAGCTACCGATGAACCAGCAGCATCCTCGATAGAACGTTTCCGCTTGAACGTGTCGATATTCGACCTGCGAGTATAGTCTTTACGGCAAGCCACGTGCACTTGGATAGATTGCACATTACTAAACAGTGTAATTTTACCGTCATTTCTTTCACAACTTACGTCCTTTAACTTGTCTATTCCCCGCTGAACTGTTACAGTCTCGCCACTTGCGAGGGTTTTGTCACAAATAGCACACAGTTCTTCCATCACGAGTTACTTTGACAACGCAACATAATATACTGCCATGTGCTACTGTTCATGACACTTATTAATGCGCCAGCCAGCTGATGAGCTCTTATCAGGGTCAAAGGTGGATTCATGTAATTTATCAGAACACTCATAAATAGACTTACTCTTAATCTTTCTTATAAGATTACATTTACTGGAAGGAAATATTAAACGTGTATCTATTTTCTCTATGATCTTGTACTGCGAAAAATTGAAATTAAAACTCATCCACTAACAATGAAAAATGATTGAATTTATTAGACATAAATAAATTGAAACAAAATGTTGATTTTTTTTTTATAATAAACAAATTAAATTATACAAAAATTTTCTTATTACTACCTTATTAGGACGTTGGGGGATAATTAATTATATCATTTAAATATTCATTCGAAGAATTGCGGATACGGGATTCGAAACTATGCCGTCCGCTTTGTGATGCGCTAGCCTATCCATTTGGCTATCTCCGCGCACTTATTTTAAATCCTATGTTTACAAATAAAATAATTAATTTAATTTGTTATCAAAATTTTACACATCACAATGACCAACATTTGTCTCTTACATTTTTTTTCTTATTTTCCAGTATTTGGTAGTGGATGCATTTCTTGTTTCTGAGGCAAAGCAGTTTAGTTAAATTTCTTGATCAAGGAGAATTCAGATACACTTATTTTGCTACCCAATATGGTCTGATTGAATAAAAAGAACTTCATGAGTGTTCCAACTTAACACAAATGACCCAAAAATCATCCCCTACATGAGCAAACCATGACAATACATACGTCCGCTATGATGTAGACACGATTGGGGACTGTTTGGGACTGTGCGTTCAGCTCACCCCACCGCCAAGAATAGAAAAGCAGGTATAAACCCATCACAGACGTCAGAGGGGAGGCGCAGCTGCTGTCGGCGCCACCACACAGAACGCACCACGCAGCGGCGCGAAACAACAAAACTCAATCCAATGTTTCGGACCTTTTTCCGTGGAAATGACTAATTCTATCAATAAACTTTATATGACTTTTTTTGTAGAGAATTTTCCATTCTTTCTTTTTGATAAGTATACTTCATAGCGGTAAAATCGACAGGAACGAAGATATTGGCGAAAAACTGAAAAAAGGTCAATTTTTTCACCGTTTTTTAGCTGTCAAAAGTTTAGCCATTCCCTGGACTCTTGGGACTTTTCAGAGGTTATTTGGGAAGCTATAAGGTACGTGTACACAAATTTTCAGCTTGGTCTGAATTTTTCCGAAGTGAAATGCTAAAGTGACTGGACTATAATGATAAACCAGCTGCCTGAATTCTAACCTAAAATGAATGGGGGCAGCGATCTGAATCTTATACGGAATAATGAATCGCGAACGGGGAAAAATGGAGGGAATTAGTCACACAGGATTGGAATTTTATCAGGAATTAACTGAATATTATCTACAAACCTGTTAATTCTGTCATCGGAAGTCGGAAGTCGTCGTCAGGAAGCACGGTAGCTTTGAAAGGATGCCTTGCCAAACCCAAAACATTACTTTCAAGTAGATAGCGCTCCTCAGCGGGACTCCATGTCAATAACAGCAGTGACTAAATACTTTGCCAAATCAAAGACATTTAGATATTGGAAATTTTGAGTGCTTTTCAAAAATTAAAAACACTCGGAAGAATATACGCCTTGCGAACCAAAGATGTATAGGAAGTCGAGACGATGCCTTGCTTAATCGAAAGTATCTCGGCGGGAGGGATTATATGGGGTGTGAGCGCCTTGCGAACCTAAAACACTGTTGGAAGAAATTATGCCCTGCAAACCAAAGACAGGTAGGAAGTCGAGATGCTTTGCTAAAGCGTAAACATCTCAGGAAAGATAGATGGGGAAAAATACGCCTTGCGAACCAAAGACATATATTCCTGGATATAAAGCACAACTTAGCTTTCCCTTTTCACTGAAAATTTTCCCCTATACTTTAAAGTATAGGTAGAACATTCAACATTGTAATTTTTAAACAGACATCTATTTAGTTTTAAATTAAAATATTTCACTTAATCTGTCTTACGGCGATTAGATATCTTTTATTCGCTATGATTTCTGCACATTTATTGAATATTGAAAACAATTAAATAAATTAAATTGTATTAGCGGTCAAATTTACTCATTTCTTTTCGATGCAGAGGAGAGGGAAAACCTTCATAGGCACCTCCTCAATCTGTGATGGTAGTGTGAGATTCTTACTCACTAAAATCCCTCCCCGGTGACAGCCGGATTCACCCCTCTGTATTTCTTCAGCTGTCACCTGCAATGTTGTTGTGTCGTACCCTTATTATTCCGCTCTGCGGGACTTTGTTCTTCTTTCGACTGCAATGGGAAAACCATTCTAGCCTACCTATCAGTGGCGGCTCGTGAGAAATTTGTTTGGGTGTTCTGCATTATAAAAAAGGGAAGGTATCAGTAAAATGATAATCTCAAAAAATAAACTTACTTATTGCACGTTTTTAAGCATTAATGGCGTGCGCCGGTCCTTGCTTGTGGCAAACTTATCAATAACTTTTTTGTTGAAGACAAAATAAATTCCAGAAATAAATTTCTTTTCTATTGACAACATCGAGAGAGCTGTCAATCGATCTTCACCCATCGAGTTCCTTAAAAAGGTTTTGATCCGCTTTAAAGTGGAAAAACTGCGCTCTGCTTCGGCGGTAGTCATCGGGGTTGTCACAAGAATTTGTAGCAATTTCTTGGTTTCTCCCATGGTGTCATCCAAAGTATTAGAAATTATAAATTTAAGAAGAGGTATTGCCCCATGTAATTGCCTTAATTCTTGGTTAGAATATAATACAGAGAGCTCCGTTTTCAGACGTTCCTTATTCAAAACATTATAAGCTAGGCAAGTCAAATTTAATTTATCGTCAGGAAATGTAGTATCGTATTCCACGAATTTTTCAGAAAATAAAAGTGATGCGGCTACTAAATGGTTTGTGAATTCAAAACGTTCTTTTGCATTATTTATAATTATATCGCATACCTCTATGCAAGCAACACGATGATCTAGTTTATTGCTATTAGGTTTCCTCCTTGTATCGCTGGTAGCACTGTACAAATTTGAGGCTTCCTTAACGATTAAGTTAACTGTAACTCTTTTTTGCAGTTGATTATATAGAATATCAACATGTGGCATAATATAATGGAAGAAAGTCAACCAAAAAATAAAATTTTTATCTTGCAGAATTCGTCGAATACCTGAAGCTTGCTTGCTAGTCAATGCGTTAGACTCTTCTTCCAACTGTTCCATGCATTCAATAATGGAGTTCCTATGTTCATATACAACATTAACTGTTCGAATATTAAAATTCCATCGTGTAGGAGCAGAGCGAGGTACATTTCGTCCCGCGATTTTATCTAGCACTGCTACACGTTGGGGTGAATGACTAAAAAATCCGGGAATATCATGTAAATCACCGAAAAAAATTCGAACTTGAGAATTTATAGAACATGCTCTTAACATAACTAAATTCAGTTGATGAGCATAACAATGAACAAAATGAGCATTTTTATATTTCTGTTTAATTCGCGCCTGAACTCCACTATGTTCTCCACTCATTACCGCGGCACCGTCGTAACTTTGTGCAATAAGTTTATCATTGTCATTTTTCAATATCGGGTCTATAACACTTAAAATAGTTTGAGACAAAATTTCGGCGTCATGTTTCGTCGGAAGCAAAAAATTCCAGAACCGTTCAACTGGATCCCCATCTTTTGTTACATATCGAAAAATAGTAACCATTTGAAATTTCGCGGAAACGTCTGTAGTTTCGTCAGCCATTACTGCTAAAAATGGTGTTTCCTTAATTTCTCGAACGATCTCTTCATGACAGACTTCTAGCATGCAATCTAAAATGTCATTTTGTATGGTTTTTGAGGTACCTTTAAAGATAGTTGCATTTTTTAGATGTTCCTCAAGAGATTTATCAAGTTCCGACGAAAAATTTATCAATCCGCGAAATACTCCAGGATTTTCAGATGTTTCAGATTCGTCATGTCCTCGGAGAGCAAGTTCAAATGATCCACAAAACTTAATACAATTTATAATTTTTGATAAAACATATCTATTTTTCATTACTTCGTCATTATGTTTTTTTATGTTTATCCAATATGCGGAATCAAGTTGAGCCTCTATGTTGATTTTGCCAAATAAAGCAAACCGTATTTCTGCACTAATATGAGTTTTAGAGTTCTCGTGTTTTCTAATTTTTTCAGTTAAATGCACTAAATCTCGCACTCCTGTTTCCGTCCAAAGTTTTTCACTACGGTTCTGATCAAACAATACACATGGAAAACAGAAAAAGGCATTCTTCTGGTTACACCCACAAATCCAATTGTTCCTTAAGTAAATATCCTTATTAAATTGTCTCTTATATGTTTTACCGCGACTTTTGTCTTCCACTTCAATAATTAATTCAGGTTTAGGACGCCCCTGTTCTTTTACAGCTAATTTTTCTTGATAATTAAGTTTAGAAAACTCATTTTCGCTTAATTTAAATATAACATCCATTGCAATTAATGCAAGTTTACACGTTTTAAATACAACAAAAAAATTGCGCGACTGTTAATATCTTAACCTTTGTACCTAAACACTTGCAATGATAAAAACACAATAAAATGTTTCCTTATCTTTGAATAGCGCTGCAAGTGATGCAGCTCTTTTTGCGTATTTTTACCGCTTTTAAATTTTCAACGAGTCGATCCGATAGAATACGAAGCGTAAAGTTTTAACGTTACGAAGTGGAATTTTGGATCACAGATCTGCGTAGTCCGTCAACGATTTTGTTAGCATACCTTGTCTTGCATTTATGCTTTCATATTTATTTGGCCGACTGACTGACTGGCTCGGTTGCCGACAAGTGTATAGACTGTATAGCATTCAAGTTAGACAAACATTTTGATAGCGGACTGGACGTGTATTTATTATTACACTATTTATGTGACTAACTGTTAAATTATAACTGATATGCTAGCGAAAATAAGAAACACGCTTTCAAAGCAAAGCTGATAATGCACCATTCTTTATAATAATTTAAATCTGATTGAGGTTATAATTATATAATTAATTATGCAAGTATTGGTATTTTTATTGTTATTTTTGGTGGTTCTGCAGCTCTACAGCTCCCGTGGTAGAACCGCCACTGCTACCTATCGATACTTTTTTCTTCTTTCGGCCTTCGTGACCTGAACCCAGTACTACTTCGAGGACCTTCTCGTCGTCTAGCTTGGCACGGATGATTTCTATTAAGACATCGGCAAATTTGTCCCAATCATCCTTTGACGATAGCATTTCTGCTACTAGGATGTCGGGGCTCAGGTCTTCGATGCTATATTTGTTTCTTACTTCAAACCAGTTCGAATGATAAATTTCCTTAACATTTATCATTAGTTGGTTGATATTTATGATTTACGATAAATACAATATTTAATTTAACACCACCACTTAATTCCTCTGAGAGAGATACAGGGGATCATATCTCTTTAGTCTTCTCGAAACAGGAGTCATAAGAAGATTTTTAGAAAGAATATTTGGATGCTCCAAATTTTGTTGATCTTCATACTTGATACCTTTACCGACCTTGTATTCAATGTGGCGATCTCGACGGGTTTCAAAATTGCCTTGTGTAAGAGGAGCTTATTTTCTAGTGTTACGTGAGAATATGGTCCATAAGCCCATACATCTTGCGGTAGTTGAGACCTAGTTATAGACGTTTGTACCATATATCGTCACCCTAATTCTAAAACCTCGTAAGTCTAGTAAATCAAATTTTACAGGAGGCAGAAAAAAGTGAATTGTAAGAAATATATTATTAGTATTGACTTGATTTTTCACACTTAATAGTTTTATAGATGTCACAATAAGTATAATTTTTTTATTACGAGGTTTTAGAACAATGTATTTAGGATTTCTCTATATCATACAACTAAAATCTCAAAATCGCATAAATTTGGATTTACGAGAATTAGGGTGACAATATGTATGTTTAGTCCATTGTAGTCGACGCGACGGTTCAAATGAAGGTCCAGTTATTTAATTTTATCCTTTTGTGTTCGATAAATATTACACAGTGGTGTAATATTGTAACTATTACAATATTCGATTTTATTCGCCATGTTTTGGGCCAGCCTTCAATTTCATTTATATGACTTTATAAGAAGCTGGAGGCAATCCTGCGATCGTGGTGTGATGCCAATATTAAAGCGTCATCTGCAAATATAACGATGACTGTATTGTTAGTCGTTAGTAAATCAGCTGTATATATTATATATTAAATAAAATATGGGTCCAAGAATTCTGCCTTGTGGAACACCGGAGCAGATGGTACTCAAGGAAGACTGCGATTCGCCTAACTTGACTAAGTGCCTGTCTGTTAAATAAGATCTTAATAATTTGCAGAATGGGTGTGGTAAATTTTTTATTTTCTATCAATCGGCCCTCATTCCAAACCTTGTCGAATACCTATACGTGACGTCGAGGAATGCAGCCGAGCATATCTCTTACTTTCAAAGTCTTGCTTTATATTTTTGACTATACAATGCACTTGCTCGACCCTAGAATGTTGATGACGAACTCCAAAGTGATAGCTTGGCACTAAATATTTCTCTTTTATGATAGGTTTTAAACCTCAGTAGGAAAATCTTACCAAACACTTTTGAAAGCACGGGTAGCAAGCTGATGGGACGATAAGATGCTACTTCAGAGGAGCCATTGCCGGGTTTTGGTATCACGACGATTTTCTCAACCTTTCACTTCGTTGAAATTTGACCAGTTCTTATTATGGCATGAAAGATGGGGGTGGGTAGCAAAGGGCTGGCATGGTCTCAGCGAAATTACTGATGTCAAATAGATATATTTCATAAAACCTGAGAAAGGCATCTGCAAAAGCAGTATTACAATTCAAAAAACCATTGATAGACTATGTAATAGCAAATAAAAGACTATCCACACAGGTAACTGACATCCGCGCATATCGGGGATTTGACATCTTCTCAGACCACTATTTAGTTATTTTGAAATAAACCTGTACAGCCGGTGGAAAACAAGAACAATCAGAAAGAAGAAGCAAAGAAACACAAAGTGGGGAAGTTTTCAAGGTGGACTTGTTAGAGGAGGATAATATACGAGATCTTTACCAAAATAAACCCACATTTACTGACCAAATCTACAAGAAATGAAGCAGAAGAAGAATCAAACAATCTCAAAAATATCGTAACCCAAGCGGCTGGAAAAGCTTGGAAACAGAAGAAATATAGCAGAAAAAAGGCCTTAAAATATCCAAAAATGTCAGTTTCATATCTTTTTTTTTAATTTAAATATCACAACAATTATTGGAAAATACTTATAATTTGTTGCAGCCTAGAATATGAATTAATAAAGTCTGAAACATCGTACAAGATAATAATGTTCTCAAGTGTAATGATTTAAATTTATTATATTAATATTCTTCGTCTTCTTTTTTAAGATCCCATGGTCTGTTTTTGACAAATTCTAATGATTTTCCTAGGAGATAGACTTCCAGCTGTCTTTCCATATTTTGGGTGCTCCATCCGATTGCTGGTTATCTTCACGTTTAACTTCCAAGACAATACCGGTAATCTTGTTGCACTAATTCTTTTAACGTGTTTTCAAATTCTCCAGATTCGTGTCTTATATTATTTGTGTTTCGTATTCTATCGCTGAGAGTGGGCTGCACCGAAAACCTGTGCTAAATAATTATAATTAACTAACACATGTTAGTTAATACATGTTTTCGCCAATGACACGAAACCATGAAGCTTGGTTAAGGTTAATCAAGGTGGCTGCAACAAAAATTTACTAGTTTACAACGAATTAGCTAACATACATTAATTAAGGCCAGTGCAATGCACCCTTAGTGTCCTACCCGCTATCGATCTCAGTGTCTTCATCTCCCCAACACTACAAAGTACTTTTTAGTTTGATTGTGTCTGCTCAGAACTCGTACAAGTTTTATAATTATATCACATGCGATCTTATCGTTTAAAAAGTGTTATATTTCTCTTTATTTGTGTGCTATGTCGCAGAATGCCCATGCTACGCTCAATCATTTCAAATTGATTTTTGTTTTAATTTTTTTCTAGCTCATAAGATACTTTATTTTGTACAAACCTGTAAATACGGAGACATTCATTATTATCGCAAACTCATTATTAACAAGAAAACAAAGCAAAAACCTAACAAACATCGAGTGCCAACTTGTAACTTACTTGAATATTGCATTAATTTGATAGTTAAGAACGAACACCCTTACTCCATTCTTGAAATGACCGAAATTAACAATCTCCTTAAGCTGCTTTTGACAGAGCATTAAAATATTTAATACCAGAAAAAATGGCGATCTCTGATAAGAAGCCGAACGATGGTGGTTAGAGTTTAGCAACCTACAACTTTGCGGATCATAAATATTAATATTATACTCATATTCCTCTTCGCAAATTTTAAACAGTTATAAATATATACAGCCGCGACAGTTAATAAATTATATTTTACAAACAGAGGCTTACAAGTCTGCCTCGAGTCTACATTAAAAATTAAACGAATTAATCTCTATTAAGATATAAAAACCCTCTAAATGCCAACAATCTGTCCCCAAACTCTTACATTGTACTATATAGTATGTACATGAGTATGCCAGTGAATAGCACATACCAATCAAACTTTCTTCACTTATATTTTAACCTCCTAATAGCATAAGTGGCACTGCTCATTTTTTCAGAAACAAAATTCCATTAATCGCTCCAATTCAGAGCACTGTCAATTCTAATGCCCAAGAAGTTAACCACATCGCTGCAAGTTACATTCAAACTCCTCAAATCGCTTACTAACAAATCACTTAGACATTACCAACCCGACAACACAATTATCCAATGGTCGATTCCGACACAATCATCGACGTATCATCCGTATAAATACATCGTCAAATTATCATGTGAGGCATATTCATGAACAAATGAAGATCATTAACAAACAGCATGAAGATTAGGGATCCCAATACAGAACTCTGTGGCACTATCAAATTAACCTGACGCTGCTCCGAAAATGCACCATTGACTCTAACAACCAGTCTTTGTCGCAGTAGAAAGAAATTAATCCATGAAAGAAGAGAGCCTCTAATACTCAAAGCCAGTTGACAGTTTCTAGCAGTAGAACTTGAATCGATAGTCAAAAGGCAGACTTAAATCAAAAAATATTTCTGCGACCTCACTGTCCTGGTTCATTTTTTATACAGGGTGTCCCCGTGACCGTGGAGAACCTGAGGTGGTGATAAAGGACACTTTTCTAAGACAAATTTTCAAATAAAATTTTTGCCCAAGTCCAAACCCTTGGGGGGTACCTCCCTTTAAAGCAATTTTTTGAATTTCTGATTTCAAACGGCCATAGCTCCGATATTATTGATTTTTTAAGGTTAATGGATTAGAACTTTTTTAAAGATCATTCGCTTGTCTACAAATTAGATTATAAACCCCTTATTGCCTAGAATCAACGGATTTCGAGTTATAAATTAAATTAAGGACAAAAATGTTTAAAAAATTCAGGTTTTTTTTTATTTTCTTGCGAACCCCGTATCTCTTAAACGAAAAGTCTAAGAGAAAACTAATGGCCCAAACCGGATAGGGAATTTAACGGGCTACAACTTTCGTCAAATAAATTTTTTTGGGCAACCAACCGTTTTCACAGAAACTCTGAAAATAATGAACAAGGTGTAGGTAAAAAATATAAATTCACATAATTACTAAAAATTAATCTAAATTTGATTTATAGCATTTGTTTTAATGTTAAAACATTGTTAAAACGTACGTCAAACGCTACAATACGTTTTAACAATGTTTTAACATTAAAACAAATGCTATAAAACAAATTGAGATTTTTAGTAATTATATATATGTATATATTGCAATGTATAAATGTAGTTACTAATAGAGCCTCACGTTGGGCTAGTCAAAATATGCTCTGAATAACCCTTGCTAATGGGGTTACACGTTTTATTGTTGATGTATGTACGAGTGTACGGAAATGTACCCCGTCAATGGAAATGTATGTGAAATTTAGTAAATACAAATAAATGGAAATATTATGCCTCGGCTTAGCTGGTTCGTAGTGCATGTGTCTTACCTTGTACAGGGTGAGCTCGTTCCGTGACCAATACTGTAAATAAATTTATAGGCTCGGAACAGGTCAAAATAAATATCCTTCGTTACAAAAATAATAATGTTTTTATTTAGCACACAAATGTAATTAAAGGTTTTGTTATATTAAAAAGTTCTATTATTAAATCTAATTATCAAAATTCTGAACGTTAAATAAAGAAAAACACGTGTCGTATGGTGTCCGAAAATTTCACTTAGTTATTTTAAAATTGTACTTAAATGTGCACGTTACCTTAGAAAAATACAGGAATCTTCTAGTTACTTGTACTTGAGATGGTACAATTGCGCACCAAAGTTCACTCGATGGGTTTATTACCATGAAAATGTTCCCATTTGCAGTTTGTTGACCTCGTTGGTGTCGATTTTTAATTCTTCATAAATATTCCCAATCCTTTACGTTTTTCAACTTATTTTTAGTTTTACGTAGGTAAGTAATTAATTTGCTGATTTTTTACACTGGTATTTTATACCTTCACCAATTATTTTCACTATAAAATTAATTTTTATTAGGACGATCAAAACTCGCCACCATTACGCGTGAAATTTAACACCAGGACCTCTTCGATTGTTTTATAATTTTCTATCTCGAAATTCATAGCAATCTCGATGTTTGCGTAGACGCATTTTTTATTGGTTGATCGGAAAATCAATATTATTGAAAGTTTCACAGTACAGGTATGGATTAAGCCAATTGTGACTCGTTGAAATTTTATAAGTAAAATTTTTATATTTTCAGATTGGATTGACTTCTTCCTAATTGCTTCGTGGTTGAATAAATAAAGATGCTGGACATGAAATTTCCATTCACAGTTCATTAACTTGTGACACGTCGAACTCACGTAATGATTTTAAGAACTTATTTAAATTTAACGCTAACACAAATTTTTACATTAATCAATTAATTAACAATATTCTAACTTTTGAAATACCTTTCTTATTACTAAATAATCTTTCATTTACTATAAATAAACATTTTTCAACAAAGACAATTATTAAATGTTACATTTTAAGTTATTTTATTCAAACCTGCTTCATGTCCTTTTTTACAAATCATTTGACTTTGAACTAAATTTCTTGGTATCGGACGAAGTTTTTCTGATTACGTTGATAAGTCACATGCTTTATTAATAACAAAATTTTCCCGAATCTGAAATAACGTACTTCCATTGACGTGGTATCTCGATATCGCAATATATATAGTAGCACTACGGGCCTTGTAGACCCATGGCTTCTTTCACTACATTGGACCATAACTTCCTATCTCTGGCCTTGTCTCTCCATTCCGTGATGTGCAAGGAATTCAAGTCCTCCTGTACCTCCTTGTTCCATCTTGTCTTCGGCCTTCCCCTCCTTCTTCTCACTTCACCCATATCCATCCTCAACATCATATTCGGTATTCTCTCCTCTCTCATTCTAACCAAATGACCCAACCACCTGATTCTCTGTGACTTGACTATTCCGATAATTGTAGCTTCTTCGTACATATCATACAACTCCTGGTTAGTACGTCTCATCCATATTCCATCAATATATTTTCCGCCCAATATTTTTCTTAAGATTTCCTCTCCCACACACCCAACATGATCTGTTCTCGTTTCCTCATGGACCAGACCTCACTTGCATACGTCACCACCGGTCGTATTATTGTTTTGTACACTCTGAGTTTCGTTGCTCTTGAAAACATTCTACTCGTCAGTATCGCATTTAGTGCAAATGCACTTTTATTCCCAGCCACAATTCTCGCCTTAATTTCATCTTCACTTCCAGGCTCTCTCGTCACCAGTGTTCCCAGATATGTAAATGTTTCCACCTCGTCAAACTTTACCATTGCATTTTGGTTCAACTTTACTTGTAGAAAACCGTTCTTTTGGAATGGTTGATCATCCCACACCATGTACTTTGTTTTCATTTCGTTGACATTGAGTCCCATCTTCTGCGCAGCATTTAAAATGTTTTCTGTAGCCTGCTGTAGTTCATACCTTGATCGTGCTATGACTGTCATGTCATCTGCAAAAGCCAGACACTGATGTCGATTTCGAAATATTGTACTTCTACCGCTAACCCTGCTGTCTCGCAAAACTCCTTCCAGGGCGAAATTAAATAGTACCGCCGAGAGTGGATCGCCTTGTCTTAGCCCACTTTCTATTTTAAAACTTCTTGACATTCTTCCATTTATTTTTACCTTATTTGTGGTTTCGTTTAGCGTCATTTGTACCAGTCTTATTAATTTGCTCGGTATTCCAAATTCTTTCAGTACCAGGTAAAGTTGTTTTCTGTTGATGCTATCGTACGCTTGTTTGAAGTCAATAAATAATAGGTGTGTCTGCAATCTATGTTCGTGGCTTATTGATTGAATTTCTTTAAGGACGTAGATTTGATCTGTTACTGACCTACCTCCCCTGAATCCACTCTGGTACTCTCCTAATATTTTTTCAGCGTATTGACTCAATCTGTTTTTAATGCATGTGGCCAAGATTTTATATGTGGTATTCAATAGCGCTATGCCCCTATAGTTTTCGCAGTCAGCTTTATCACCTTTTTTGTGTAATGGGCATATCACAGCTTCCCTCCATGACCTTGGCATCTCTTCCTTGTTCCATACTTCATCGATTAATTCGTGAACCATTTTTTTTTTACAGAAACTGAAAATAATGAACAAGGTGTAGGTAAAAAATATAAATTCACATAATTACTAAAAATTAATCTCAATTTGATTTATAGCATTTTTTTTAATGTTAACACATTGTTAAAACGTACGTCAAACGCTACAATACGTTTTAACAATGTTTTAACATTAAAACAAATGCTATAAAACAAATTGAGATTTTTAGTAATTATGTGAATTTATATTTTTTACCTACACCTTGTTCATTATTTTCAGTTTCTGTGAAAACGGTTGGTTGCCCAAAAAAATTTATTTGACGAAAGTTGTAGCCCGTTAAATTCCCTAGTTTTGGGCCATTAGTTTTTCTCTTAGACGTTTCGTTTAAGAGATACGGGGTTCGCAAGAAAATTTTAAAAAAACCTGAGTTTTTTAAACATTTTTTCCCTTAATTTAATTTATAACTCGAAATCCGTTGATTCTAGACGATAAGGGGTTATAACCTAATTTGTAGACAAGCGAATGATCTTTAAAAAAGCTCTAATCTATTAACCTTCAAAAATCAATAATATCGGAGCTATGACCGTTTTAAATCATAAATTCAAAAAATTGCTTTAAAGGGAGGTACCCCCCAAGGGTTTGGACTTGGGCAAAAATTTTATTTGAAAATTTGTCTTAGAAAAGTGTCCTTTATCACCACCTCAAAGGTTCTCCACGGTCACGGGGACACCCTGTATATTTCCTCTATGAGATGCACTGAGGCCGATTCAGTAGACAACCCGTCTCTGAATCCAAACTGGCATCCAGATATTACACTATATTTGTTCAAAAATGTCGTTACTCGACAAGCTATAAGTTTTTCCAAAATCTTAGAAAAATAACTAAGGATGATGATGGGTCTGTAATTTTCATTTTCTTAGACATTACCCTTTTTATGCAGGGGCAAGTCTAACGCAATCTTTAACTCATCCACAATAGATTGATTGATTGACAATAAATGCGAACCAGCGGCTCCGCAATAGTAGGACCCACTATAACGTTTTCTTCCACCTCTTCCCTTATAACTCAGTCACGGTAGAAGAAAAGTCAACCAAAACCAACAGGATTTGTTTAAAAAATTAGTCGTCTAAAAGTGTGAACCCTGGATGGAATGCTAGCTCTGTTTTGCGATGAGCGAGAAGTGAATCCACTCGCAGAAAGGTATGTTTTACTTCCAAATAAAATTTACAATAACACAGTCGTCGCAAAGAAATCTTTAATATAATAAAAGAACAGATAACATAAGGCAAGCTAGATATCACACACAGTCTCGCACAGATGGTAAATTGTGAAAAGGTACGGTTTACTATGATTTTTAAGTGACAGTTCTTTGAAATTTATATTCAGGAAGGTTTGCCATTTAATCATGAATAAATTAACAGTTGAACACGCTACCAAATTGTGGAAATTAATTTTCAAAGTCAGAGTTCCGTTCGCGAAACTTACAGAGCTCTTCGCCCATTTTATGGTCAACATAATCGACCTTCGGAGCAGGCTGTTGGTGCGGTGAAGGATAAATTTTGTACCACTTCTTCATTGTATCATGTAAGACCACCAACAAGACAAAGAAATGTGCGTACCAAAGAAACTATCGCTTCTGTTAGTGAAAGTGTGCAAGAGAACCCAAACATTTCAATTCGCCATGATGCTCAACGACTTGGGCTTTGTCCGTCCACTACATGGAAAATTTTACGTCAAGATCTTAGTTTACATCCTTACAAGATCCAGTTGGTTCAAAAATTGAAGCCTAATGATCATCGATTGCGTCGTGCGTTCGCAGATTGGGCTCACAATCAATTGGAAGTGGATTAATTTTTTTACTGTCAAATTTTGTTCAGTAACGAGGCACATTTCTGGTTGAATGGGTATGTAAACATGAAAAATTGCCGTAAATGGACTGAAACCAAACCGGGACATTATCTTTAGACTCCATTGCATTCATTAAAATTGACTGTTTGGTGTGGAATATACGCCACAGCATCATCGGTCCATATTTCTTTCGAAATTAGGAAGGAGCTACCGTTACGGTGAATGGTGTGCGATATTGACATATGCTCAATACATTTTTGTTTCCAGTAATCGAAGAGTTAAACGTTGACCAATTATGGTTCCAACAGGATGGTGCTACGTGCGACACAGCCAACGATACCATCGATTTATTGAAAGGACAATTTGGTGGCAACATTATTTCAAGAAATGGTCCTATCAATTGGCCTTCAAGATCGTGTGATTTGACGCCTCCGGATTATTTTCTTCGGGGGTATGTTAAATCCATGGTTTATGCTAACAAACCAACAAGTCTGGAAGTATTGGAAGTCAATATTCAGCAAGCCATTTATGAAATGAAATGGAAATTTATTGTTAAACCTGCGCTTTCTCTCTTTATATTCCGTCGTAATAATTACATCATTGAGACTGGTAGTCAACCAATGCAAATGAATAAGCTACTCATACCATTAAATTATCTTTTATCATTTTTAAAAGTAAATTTTGCTTTATGTTTTTTTAAATAGGCCAACAAATTTATAATTAACCCCAAACACTTTGATGAAATAATCAAACGATTCGTCAGCCGTTTGGCCATATTTAAGTATATTATTGGCCAATTTTCATTCAGCAAAATCAGTAATGATTTATTGCGGTACCTACTATATTTTTTGTCGCATAAAAAAATTATTATCTGCGATAATTTTTGATAATTTTACTTCGGCATGCACAAAGTATTATTTTTCGAAGATAAACTTCACTATTTCTTCGCAACCAATCAACTACGGTGATTTTTTTACCATAAAACTACTATCTTTTGTAGAAATAGCATCTGGATATTAAGGGAACACAATTATTCAATAACGATGCAACCGACTTACGTAGCTCAAATTTTACCAGATACTCAAATCAGCATTAGGTGCACAAATGAATTGTACGTGAATCAAATGCGTGCCGAGTTACCGATAAGGTGGTTCCACCATGTGATATTTAGGTTACAGGTAGGTGACATTTTTTTATTAATTAATTTATTTTTTTAAATTTTATTATATAAATTATTTTATTCTATCTACTTATAAACAAGAGATTCAGAAATGCGGTAAAAGAGTAACAACATACCATGGTTCTGATATAGAGGAGGATTAGAAGGCTCGAACCATAATCCTCTTGTTGTTGATGTGGAGGTGAGGCTAAAATACGTCAAAACAAGACCACCCTGGAGACACATTGATGTTATTAAACTGAAGGATTGATCGACATTTGATCTGTCGACATACAGCCAATACTGATGATACAAACGCTCAATGAAGTTTAAAACTACAGTGCCCATAAAAAAGAAAAGATGAATGGCAGATGAGATATTGGACGTAATGGAAAAGCGAATATTTACTAAAAACGACAAACCAGAGTACAGGCGGCTCCAGAATATAATAAGAAACGAAATTCGGACAGCAAACCCCCAATGGATGATAGAGAAATGTGACGAAATAAAGACGTAAGGTTGAAAAATGAGGTGTTCAACATGCATAGAAAACTGATGGAAATAGCTGGACTCCACAAAAAACCGGATACCTATGACACTTGTGAATGGCTCGGATAGAGTTACTTATACTACTACATGGGGAGGAAATGATAAAAATGTAGAAGTCTTACGTAACCAAGTCTCCAAACCAAATTTGGAGACACCAGACCGAATTTTGAGGCTGGCGAAGACGGTTTTGAGGGATCTCATATTTTAAAGTCAGAAGTACTGCACGCCATAGAAGCACCGGGGAGTGAATGGCTAGATTGAATACCTATTTCACAAATCACAAACCTCACAAAATGGAAATCACAAAACTCATAAAGGAAGGCAACATTGGCTTCGTGGTAAACCTGTTTAATAAGATATACGATCCCAGACAGATTCTAGAAGAGTGGTTAAAGTCGACGTTCATGGCTATTCCTAATAAAAAAACCACCCTAGGAAATGCAGCGATTGCCGTCTGACAGGCCTCATGAATCATAATAGTCAAGACCTTTTCACGTATAATATATGCCCCCATACTGCTCCGTTTAAATGTTCTCCTACAAAAGTGCCGAGACCAGGGAAGGAACTTAAAATCGTTCGACAATGTTCAGCACGCTAGACTAATCAAACTGCTCCGAAGAGCTGGCGTGGTCGGCAAAGATATCCGAATAATAGAGAACCTTTAATGGCACCAACATCCAGAGGTCAAAATTGAGGACTGATTAACATTAGTTCGGCAGGGGTATTCTCACTCTCTCTGTAGTATCGTATTCAACCTATACGCAGATAGGGTTTTCAAAGAGACTTTGGATAGACTGGATTTAGGGGCGTCCATATTAACACAATTAAGTACGAGAATAACACTGTCGTCTTAGCAGAAACTGTTGAAGATCTTCGGTTATTTCTGGACCAAATCAGACGCGCTAGAGACCACTTGGGATTAAATATCAAACAAGCCAAACAAACTTCATGGTGTTTAGTCGAGAGAATTACAACGATACGGCGGTGTGTCTCGATGACGAGCAAATTGGACGAGTGAGGATATTTAAATACCTAGACTATCTTATTAAGGAAAATTTTGACCCCGATATAGAAATTAAATGCCGAATTGAGACTGCCCTTTCAATAAGACGAAATCACTATTTTGTGACAACTTGAATCTGAAAACACGACAAAGAATGATCAAATGCTACGTTTCATCTGGCGCGACGGCATGAATTCGTAAGGTGAACACAATGAACCCCTTGGAAGCAGTTGAGAAGTAAAAGTAGAATGCTTCGAATATCCTGGATGGAAGGAATCACTAATGAATGCGTCTTAGAAAGAGTTGGGTCTCATGGCGAATTGTTCAAAACAATAAAGTGTAGGAACGTCGCCGTCGCCTATTTTAGTTGTATACTAAAAGGAGCACAGTATCGGCTACTGCAACTAATAACGAAAGGCACAATGAAGGGGAGTATAACAATATTGGCGAATGGACTGGTATTCGCAGTGCAGAACAACTTTTTATAATGTCAGAACACATCTGCCTTCGCAGAATTAATCGCCAACGTCGGAAAGACCTGATATGACACATTGTATTGTACTTGGGGGTCGGTTGGCTGCAAGAGCCTTTCAGAACTGCAACCAGTACTGATCTTTTGTTCTTAACCCTTCTAATTAGGTTTTCAGGAATTCAATTTTGCTCGCAAAACATAGAATGCTCCTGCGAGGTTTTCTTTTCACCTCCTTGGGTGTTAGTTATATCTGTTCCAAATGATTTTGCCTTAGTCGAACTAAGGTATCACAGCTGTAGAGAATGTGTTCGGCCGATTCAGAGTCTGCATCTGTTATCGTCTTCCAGTCCCATTTTTTGAGTTTATATCTCACCTGGCAATGTCCGGTGAGCAACCCCGTAATGAGTCTGATTTCGTTCTTTGGAAGAAGAAGAAGCTTTTTAACCTCTGCAGTCGAGTACTCTATAAATTTCTTCGCCTGTTTTTTCCTGGTGCATTGTACCAGAGTTTTTGCTGTCCGCTTCCTATTCTATCCGTTGTGGATAGCCCACAGAATGGCTCGGGTCCGGTTGCAGTTGTTCTTGAGCCTAATCTAGCCAGTTTGTCAGCTGTCTCATTACCCTCAATTCCCTCATGACCCGGCACCCAGTGAAGAGCAATTTTGTTGCCTTTGGTCAGTTTCTTGAGGGATTGTCTACATTCCTATGTGAACAAAGATTTAAAGCTATTGACTTTTATCGCAGCTTGGCTGTCAGACATTATTTGACTTTTTGCCCTTTGTTTCTTTGCAGGCATTCATGGGCACAAAGTGCAATTGCAAGTACATCTGCTTGCATAGATGTGACACATGAAAGAAGAGTTTTTATTTATTTAGCGGAACCCTTAGTTTTACTAGCGAAACCCACTTTAGGAACCGCTGTGCGCTGAAAGAGAATTCAATCATTTTTTTGAGCCGTTTGGGTCCTCATATCTGTACGAATTCGGATTCTCAGCACCCAAAAATTTAATTTTTGATACAACAGACTGTTTTATATCCAACTTTTCTTTACAAGCTAAATTGGTCAACTTACATGGATGTCAAATAGGCTCTAGTATTAACAAAAGCATGTGTGTACACTGTAAAATTCCACAACTATAGGTCTGATAGTCATTTTGTAAAAAAAAAATTGGTTAGGACTGAAATACCCCCACGTCCATTAATTTAATAAAAACTTCAATTAAGTCAAACTTTTCATTTATTTAAACTATTCGGTTGTAATATAAAACTTACAAATTTTTGGCATTATAAACAACATCACATATTATAAATTATACAGGGTGATTCTTTATATAATGTATAGGATACCTTATTTATATTAAAACATGAGCATTCAAGAGATATAATATAGTGTAAAAGTTAAAACATGGTTAAAATTTTTAATGTGATTTTTTAAACGTAGTAGTATTGAACTATAAAGATGTCAACGCCGAGTACTTAGAAAATTAAATTATAATTTAACAATAGCATTCTCGTTTTAGCACAAAAGAAAAAATTTGTATTAGAATATCTGAATACCTATACTGAATACCCTATATACCCAGGGGTGGGCTGCCAAATTTTGAACAACCGGCTCGCTATTATTTCGAAGCAAAAAAAAAACGGTAGGTATATAGAAGAGTGTAATAAATTTATATTACGTAAATAACAAGGTGGCGTCATATTCCGGGGGAAGTACAAACTTAAAAATGTAAATCCCGTGTCACGGGATCCAGGGTTAAAATGGCTTATTTTTTGGTTTTAGGGGTAATTTAACAAACGGCTCGCCGAGCTTCAAAACTTTTAAGAACCGGCTCGCGCGAGTCGGCTCCAGCCCACCCCTGTATATACCTACGTCATAAAAAAATATGTTAAAAAAGTACCTAGTAATACAGTCGAGTCGCGAAATAGTGAATACCGTATATAGTGAACTATCGGAAATAGTGAACACAAAAATTTTAACATCGAGTGTATATGGGACTCCTATATAACGAACAGCGGTAACCCCGATACAGCGAACTGCGTACTAAATCGTGACATCATTATTTATAGCAGGGATGAGCAACCTTTTTTTACAACGGGCCAGCTACAAATTTGAAAATGTTGTGCGGGCCGCATGTAAGAAACTTATGGTCATATAGGGTGTTTTTTAGATTCATGAGAACTTCAAATTGAAATGAAACATTAAAAATTGACGGAATGTTTTTTTAATTATATTTTATGAAAGTAAATTTAATGCCATTGTTGATTTGAAAATGATTTCCGGCATGTGACCACCACGACTAATCCTTACGAAGCGCATCCAATGAGTCCAATTTTTGACCAGTTTTTCCAATATTTCTGGCCTTATTTCATAAATGGCTTGCTGAATATTCCCCTCCAATGATTCTTGACCACCAATGATTCCAGAGTTGTTGGTTTGTTAGCATAAAACCATGGATTTAACATACCCCCAAAGAAAATAATCTGGAGGCGTCAAATCAAATGATCTTGGAGACCAATTGATAAGACCATTTCTTGAAATAATGTTGTCATCAAATTATCCTTTCAATAAATCGATGGTTTCGGTGGCTCTGTGGCAGGTAGCACTAGCGTGTTGGAACCATAAGTTGTCGATGTTTAACTCTTGGATTTTTGGAAACAAAAATGTATTGAGCGTGTGTCGATATCTCACACCATTCACTGTAACGGTAGCTCCTTCCTCATTTCGACAGAAATATGGACCGATGATACCGTTGGCGTGTATTCCACACCAAACAGACAATTTTAATGGATGCAAGGGAGTCTCAAGATAATGTTCCGGATTGGTATCAGTCCATATACGGCAATTTTGCTTGTTCACATACCCATTCAACCAGAAATGTGCCTCGTCACTGAACAAAATTTGGCGGTAAAAAATTGATGTACTTCCAATTGGTTCTGAGCCAAATTTGCTAACGCACGACGCAATCGATGATCATTAGGCTCCAATTCTTGAACCAACTGGATCTTGTAAGGATGCAAACCAAGATCTTGATGTAAAATTTTCCATGTAGTGGACGGACAAAGCCCAAGTTGTTGAGCACGATGGCGAATTGAAATGTTTGGGTTCTCTTGCACACTTGATCAGACGGTGATCAGCTTAAGCAGTTAAGTGCATTGCTGCTAATGCGGAATGCCCGGTTCGACTCCGGGCTCAGTAAAAACTTTATTCTGACCGTCTCCCCTCGGAAGGCAATGGCAAACCACCGAGGTGTAATATGCTTAGAACCAGCCTCTCTGGAGATGAAGTGTATACACTTCCCGCGGTTCGGAGCCCGCGTTAAACAAGTAGGTCCCCTATGTGTGTGATAGTACTACAAATGCACAACACATACATAGGAGAGAGGTCGCCAACATCCGGTAACGGATAGGCACGCGAAGAAGAAGAAGCACACTTTCACTCACAAAAGCGATAGTTTCTTCGGTACACACATTTCTCTGTCTTGTTGGTGGTCTTACATCATGCAATGAAAAAGGGGTACGAAATTTATCCATCACCGCGCCAATAGCCTGCTTAGAAGGTCGATTATGTCGACCATAAAATGGGCGAAGAGCTCTATAAGTTTCGCTAACGGAATTCTGACTTTGAAAATAAATTGCCACAATTTAGTAGCATTGTTCAAGTATTAATTAAAATTATTCATGATTAAATGGCATACCTTTCTTAACACAAATGACAAAGAACTGTCACTTTAACAAACTTCATTCAAAAGTTATCCCTATTGAAAGATCTCATGCAGCTAAAAAACACCCTATACAAACATTGAATGAGGAACTGAAATGATCTCTTTATTATTAACAAAATAAACCACCTAACCGTAAAAGTCAAATTGTAAAACCTTTGAAGGGCCGCATGCGGGCCGCGTGTTGCTCATCCCTGATTTATAGGGACTTCCCCCAAAGATTGAGAATTTACGAATATTATACAGGGAACGAAATTCAGATCGATTCTGAATCAGAAAAGGAAGACGAGGATGAGATGGTTTCTTATACTTTCTTATACTAAATCTTTAAATGATGTTATTCAGTGGAGTGAAGAAAATGCAGAAGAAGTTGAAATATTAAGTATTAAATTAAATAAAAAACAAGTAGGTACAATCAAAAATAACATCATTTTTCCTACCCGTATTGTAATTATGTTTGTAGGTAACCATCAATTTTCGTTAAAATAAAGCTTTCATTTTCAAAATGTGATTTTATTGTAAATTTTTTAATACCGAAATAGTGAACACCCCCAAAAAGTGAAAGGTCTTTGCCATATTTAATTCACTATTTCGCGACTCGACTGTACTATTAAGCGGACCAAAATAAATCCGAAATTATTTCCACAAATAATATAATATATTCTAGAGGTTCACAAAACTTCATACATAATATTGGGAGAAATGAACAAAAATTAGCAAATGCTAAATTTAAAAAAAAATTGTGTTTACTCACATAATATATCTACAATTTGATTTGAATCTTGAGAAACTCTTACTAATAAGACTCAATTTAAATTAGATATTTCCCTTCATTTTTAAAATATTAGCATTTTAAATATTGGCCTGCAAAACACTCCAAATGCCTAATCCAGCGAATTTAAATCTGGCAAATACTGTAGCCATTTTTCAGCTGAAATTAACGCCGGGACATTCTCGTACAACCAATATATTCTTTGTGCCACGCGAGCTTTATGTGACGGAGCAATCTTAAAGAAATGTCCAGAAGCTGTTTTCGAATATTTCATGCATCTATGGGTTCAAATGCGCCTTGAGAATGTGTTCTCCTAAATAATTTGATTAATTTTGGTGTCCATCGGCATAAATACAAGAGGAGAAGCACTTTATCCTGATGGCGCGGTCCAAACCATCACATGAGCGGCCCCTTGTCGCCGAGAAACTCGTAACTCGTCAGAATAGTCTTTGGAACGTCGCTTAAGCCAGACACGATGATTTTTGGTTTATTAATATGCTGCTCAACACAGAAAACTTTGGGTGAAGGACTACTACACTGACCACTCCAAATAAATTGAACATTTCCTATTGCAAAGAGGAAGGTTTATATAGTATACTGATATAATTTTCACTAGCGGATTTATTATCAAAATTTTGAGTAAATCGAATTTGAAGTTTGCAAATTTACATGTAAAAACTTAACGAGATTCCGCGCGTCGCTCATTCTGTTGACGGTCCGTGCAGAAAGAACTAGTCTTAAACTTAGCCGTCTACGGACCGGCAGGTGCAGCTCGTCTCTCCTACATGTAACATTGATTATTTTTTGTTTTTACGCGATTTTTTGGGGGTGAAACGTAAAAGATAACTGCCCCATACCGCGACTACACTTTTTAATGCTATTTTGAGGTTCTCTCACATCCCGGTTTTCTTGTTAGGTGGCGCCTTCTCGTATGTTTAGCTTAGTAACCAGAGTCAAAACCGCTCTGGAGTGGTGCAGAGCGGAGCGGAGCGGCGCCCCGGAAGAGTAGGTTTTGACGACGGATTACCCTCCCTATCGAATGCACACCCCAAAAATCGAAGAAGAAAAAATTTTATTTTTTCACTTTTTCGGCAATACACGGGTTATTTTCCATTTTTTTATAATATTTATTACTAATATCTACTAATCACACCCCCACCTATCCGAATTTCAAAGAAAAATTCAAATCGGAGCGAAAAAATTTCACTCGAATTCAAGGAACGACGGGCCATCGACCCGGGGTGTGCCAGTGGCCACTTGAAATGCAACTTTCCCATTTTCACACTTTTTTCGGATTTTTTTTATGATCACCTCCGCGACTACAAAAGTGACACATTCGGACCGAAACATACCCAAAAAGGCCGTTAATTACCCAAAATTTTGCTAAATTTCATGTTGGGGGCGTGTCCGTAGTTCTCTAAACCACGCAAAAAATAGGCCGACAACCTATGCCGACCACCGCATGGTGTTTTTTATTAAATTTTCGTTGTTCTTTCTATTTAAACTTATTAATCCGCTATTTACATTAAAGCTAAACACTTTCTTGATCGAAATATTATACCATTTCTATAGGGATATGAGATTAAGATCGCAGCAATATTGATTAGCGTTCATATCGAAGTGTATTACTAGAAAATTTTATTAATCGTCGAAAACTTTTAAAATCCGCACTAAACATAAATATGCAAAATAAATTTTACGTGTACAGTACTTTAGTTCGGTCAAATTCCGCTAGGTGCCGTGTTGCTTATCACTATATCCCTATAGGAAATTTTCAATTTTTTGGTCAGTGTTAAAAATCCGGACCCAAAACTTTCTTATCAGAGAATGCCAAATTAGGTAATTGACCATTATCGAACATATGAATTAGCACTTTCGCTCTTTCAAGTCTATCTTTTTTCTTTGCGTCGTTAAGTTTTGGCACTTAATTTTCTTTGAAGGGTAAACCTTTAAACTTTTTTTTAAGTATACGAAAAACACTGGAATTGTTATAGCAGAAATGTGCCGATTGTTTGCGCTGTGAGATGATTTTCTAATCAATCGATGGCGCACCTTTTCAAAGTTCTTTCCGCTGGTTACAGTAAACTTGCTACCTCCACCATAGCGTTTTTAATAGTACCAGTTTTAGTAAAACTTTTATTGTACATTGCACAAACAATTTACTGAAATTCATTTTTTGCAGTGTTCGGGGTATTTGGATATTTGATTTTCCATCTAAATGGAGAGCAATTATCGCACAACGTTTTACATTCATGGTCAAAACAGCAAACTAAATTACTTTTTAATAACATTATTTTTGGAATGTAACAGATAATAAACAAAAGAAGTTCTGTTTTAAATTTCAGATTTCTACAATGTTTTATTTAAATTTTACAGCATATTTAAATTGGGTATCACCAATTATAATTGGTATCACTTCAACCCGGTTGTTTAAAAATCGCTACATTCAAACCATAGTCAATTTTTTGAAATATAAAGTTTGCTAACATTTCAAGAGCAATGGTTCAACTGGTATCTTACGCCAAATTCCAACAAATATATAAGAAAAACGCGTTTGAAGCTTTCGAAGTCTCGCGAAGAACAATGTTACTATTACGTAGATAGATATAATATTATAAATTAACTACGTCTCTATTATATTCACTTCTTTCATCGGTAACTTTTGTATCTTTGTGATTTTTTTTTATCGAAGAAGACATTATAAGTATTCAAGTGTTCAAAACTAAAGGAAATGAAAAATTGAATTATACGCTGGTCCCCTTAAAACCTAATCTTTAAAGTAGTTTTCACTTAATATAAAAATCAATACATAGAAGATATTTTTTAAAATATATTATAAACAACAGAATTTCCGTCTTATGTTAGTAAATGCTTTTGGTACAATATGTAAAATATGACCATAACAAATTTTTAACTCAGAAACATCAGTACAACTTATCGGTTGACCATTGCAATTGAGATAAGTGAGGCAGGGGAGAGTAGGGTAAAATAAAATTTAATAATTTCACTTTACCCAAATAGGTTGGGCAAACTGGAATATTGGAAACATTTTCAAACTAAGCTCAATAGTTGAAGGGCCTAGTGGAAAAAGTAGTTAAGTCACATTTTTTTCAATTTGTTGATTTTTATACTAATTTGTAGAGAATAAATACCGCATTGTGAAAATGTGCTCAACTACAAATTGAAAAAAAAGTGACTTAACTACTTTTTCCACTAGGCCCTTCAGTTTTAAATTGGGATCACTTTATCATTCTAAACTACTCCAGTAAATTCCTAAGATAAACTAATGTCCATCTAGAAAAAATAATTTAAATAATAATTTATGTAAAATATGAATTTTTATTTATTATTATGTATTAGCCAGTATTAGCTATATCACTTTACCCTACTCTCCCCTATATAACACAAACTAATTTCTCAATTGCCAAGGCTGTAAAATACTATTACATATTATTTTTATACAATTTCTTTATACTTTTTAACAATTTCTATTATTTCAATCATTAAAAAAAAGGAAATTCAGGCGTTATAATGCAATTCATTATTTTATAATCATATCGTTAATAAGAGATATCTTTGGTAAAAGTAGCAATAAACCCATTAATACATACATTGTATACAATCTGGAAATTAAATTACAAATAAAAAGATAACATTTTAATACTTGGCAAATTTTTTTAAGGAACATTAATAATACATCCTTGAACTAGTAAATACGACGCGTGCATATTTTTCGTTCATTGATAAATTAATTTTTTTACAATTAAAATATAAAACGAAATAAATATATTCCAAAAAAGTTTAAAATAATTGTTAAAAATCACAATATCTACCACAATCGTAATTATAGCATTACAATAATTAATTTTAAGATAATATTTCTAAATTAATAAATTGTGATGTACTTTTTAATAAAATAAAGTTGAATAAAAAACAACCAAATATTTTATTTGATTTTATAGTGCCTTTAATTATTTATATTTACCTACTAAAAAATATAATCATGATTTCACTTTGTGAGTCACCCTACCATTTTTAAATAAATTAAAACACTTGACCTCAACATCAATAAATATTACCTTGATAATTTAAAAATCTACTTGACAACCAAAATTTTACAACTGGCTATTTTTATTGTTATTATATAAATAAATAAAACTACACTTAACTTTTTAGAGGAGGTTTTTTCAACAACAAAACAACAATGAATCGAAATATTTTTTCATATGCAACAAACATTAAAGCTGCAGTTAAAACAGTTTGCCAAAGTTTAGCCTCTAAACCTTGAAATAAGGCTTTAGGGCCACCCTTTTTCAAAATTGACAATAATAAAGCTGCAATTGGCATTTTACCTTCTTTTCCATATCGCTGTCTTGTTTGAGCTAACTGTAATGGATAAGTAGCAATAGTGGCTATTGCCTTTGCGGCTGCACCAATAAAAAACACAGTTGATGTAGAATTTGTTGATACACGTCGTTTAAAATATTCGTACACGGCAAATTGTAGTGCAGGATTAATTACCAGCATTAATGATGGACTAACCCCCGACCATAAACCTTCAAGTCCTTCTGTTTTGGCTATATGCAATAATCCATCCAATAAACCATTGTATGGTACTTGTTTTTTCACCTACAACATATTCATTTAACTTTGTTTATTCCGAATTACCTAGTAAAATAATGTACCTTCAGTCTGCTATTTACAACCCATAAGGGTGTAGTTAAAAGAACATTGGCAATGCCGGCTATGATACCAACGCCCAGGTCACTTTGAGGAGATGTTTTCAAAAAACGTTTTAATCCATGGAACGTGTAAAAGTATATAAAATTTGAAGTTCCTAAACTAATTAAATTTGGCTTCATACCAGTATACAGCGCAGATCTACAAAAAATTAATTTTAAAGTTTAATTATTAGCAAAGCTATTAGTTACAAAAGAACAGATTTCATTCAAAAATTAATAATACTAAATTATTTTGAATCAAACAAAAAGTAAAATAATTAACTAATAATAACTATAAATAAACCTAGTTGATTTAGGAGTAAAAATTCACAATTTTAAAAGAGTGTTACAAAATGTAATTATAGTGTAAGCTAATATTCCCTTATTTATACGTCGATTCTGGGCGTTCATTTTTCTCACAAAAGCCTTTAATCTTTAAACAAAAGCGAGGCTAAACTAAAATAGTTGATTTTCAGTTCAAGATCGACACATTAGTCCACAAGTGCACAAGTGATTCAAGTAACTATTTTATTATAGCCAATTATTATGGCTAGCACTTTAAAATAATATACGTATTATTTAACTTATTACTTCGTTATTTTACTTCATACTTAATTTATTAATAATAGGTACTTAATTATTTAAAAAAATAATTTTTACTTTAAAATGCGTTAATAATGTTACTGATCTCCATTTTAGTAAAATTTTTACTGAGATCACTTCTGTTCCTGGCTAGCCATGTTACTTTTTAATCTATTTCACCTTTCGGAATGTCATAATTGAATCGGTCATTAGAAGAAGGGTCCATCTAACTAATTTTCAGGAAAAGCATTTTTTGTGTAATTATTTTTAAGTTAATAGTGCGCATCTTTTTAAATATCAGTCAGTTGCACAGGGGTTCATGTTTGGTAGTGCTATTAAAATGAAAAGGAAAGGAAATGAGTATGAGTGGAAAGCTATAGAAGCAAAACGACTAAAGGCTCAGGGTTTATCAAGGACATAATTTTCTGCCGTGCAATCGGCATTTTGGTGTTATTGAAAGGATACAAAGAAAAGAGGAATGAGTGGAGACGCCCGAAAACTGGGGGATATTATCTCTTCTAAGTTCAAAGTGATACAAGTGAACAAAAATATCATAAAGGATTTTGCTGCAAAGATTTAGGAACCATATTTTAAGAAAAGTGTTACTGAAAGGAGAGTAAAATTTCAGATAACAAAGTGTAAGATTTTCAAATATACATCTGATGGGAGATACATGGAAGTGTCTTCAACTTTAAGTGGTGTATGCTCAGAAAAATTTTGCATTTTGAAGCCTAGAGTGACCAGTATACCTATTCCTGTGGAACCCATATATAACGGTATATTTCCTATTAACGCGTATAAAATACTCAATCTGTTAGACCTAACTTCATTTCTAAGAAAAAATGCAACAGTTACTTACTACAAGAATTTATTTCCTACACGTGGAACCTGTCGCCATGTCGAAGGAGAGTTTTAATTATTTTAATATGTCTTTAAAGAAAAAACAAGGAATGGAGAGCCAGAAGAAGAAGAAGGTAAACAAATAAGAACATCCATATAAGGCAAGAGAGAATATTTAGTAAAACTAAAAAAAAGATATGAAATGCTTTCGAATAAAACCGGGTACCCCTCAACTACATATACTGCAAAATAAATAAAACGAAGAAATTAAAGACAGAGAAGAAATGCTCAAAGTAATTGAAAACTTCTACTCCGAAGTAAGTACTATATAAAGCAAAAATAACATAAAGAAAACTAAAACGAAGGCTGCAGGAGAAAATACTAAGTGCAAATTCGACGAAATGCCAGTTACATGAGCAAGAAGTAGAAAGTACTCTGAAGAAAATGAAACTAAATAAAGCATCTGGCGAAGATGGAATTCTGGTGGAGATGATTAAAGAGGGAGGCTAATGAACCCTTAAAGAAATTACTAATCTGATGAATGAATGCCTAAGCGAAGGAGATATCCCCAAAAACTGAAAGACGCGATCACAGTATTGTTTTATAAAAAAAGTGACAAAGCAAGATAGGAAACCTTATAGACCAATCTCACTGCTACCCCAACTTTACAAGCTATTATCCAAAATCATTTACAACCGATAGTCCAGTCAAATTACGAAATCTTTAAACATAAAATTATGTAGTTTGGCGATTGTTAAGGATCGATAGGGGGGTGCATTCTGAGCATACATTTCAATTTGAGGGGTTCTCCGAAGGTCAGCTGTACCTCATTTCGCTAAAAACGCGTTTAATTCGATATCTCGAGAACGGTTAGTGTTAGGCAAAAAATTGTAGAGACCTTTTCTCTTCTAAATTTAATTTACTAACTTTTTTATCTGAAACTTTTTTTTTTAACGTCAATATTTTTCAACTTATTACTTCCCAAAGGCAAAAATTTTCCTTTTTTTCTCCCTATTTTTCATTTTTCGCTATTTCCTCCCCACCCGTTCAATTTTATTAAAATTTTTCTATTATCAAAGTTGTAGATCTTTTAATTACGAACAACTGTTATCTAAAACTTTTTTCTCTACTACCAATACCTTCGGAGTTATACCTTACTTTACCGAGCGAAATCCGCGCCATTGTCACTGTATAAAAAGGTGAATCGATTAAACCATTTAAATATTGTACTTCTTCAATTTGGGTATTTTTTATTGCATTCAATGGGATAATAATGTGAATAAGGATTAGAAAAAGAAGCAAATGAACAATGTAGAACAATGTAGAAAGGCCGGCCTATATTGCTCAGTAATTTGTATTAATTGCCAAGAGAACTATTGTTCGAATATCGCTAATGTTGTTGACGCAATGGACGATAATATTGTTGACGCAATCGACGAGGACGACGTATGCCCCGATACCGTCAGGGCCTTTAGTGATACAAACGAATCACTTCCATCCACCTCGGGTGCTTAATTTTACGAATTTTACATTCTATTTTTTATCAATAAATGTGTGGAACAGTTTTAATTCTTCATTTGCTTCTTTTTCTAATCCTTATTCACATTATTATCCCATTGAATGCAATAAAAAATACCCAAATTGAAGAAGTACAATATTTAAATGATATTCAAATGATTACAATATTTAATATTTAAATGAAGTACAATATTTAAATGGTTTAATCGATTCACCTTTTTATACAGGTAAGTTGGCTAATAAATGATCATGGAATACTTTAATATTTCTTTCAAGTACTGAATACCCACTGATGTCGATGATATTGTGACAATGGCGCGGATTTCGCTCGGTAAAGTAAGGTATAACTCCGAAGGTATTGGTAGTAGAGAAAAAAGTTTTAGATAAAAGTTGTTCGTAATTAAAAGATCTACAACTTTGATAATAGAAAAATTTTAATAAAATTGAACGGGTGGGGAGGAAATAGCGAAAAATGAAAAATAGGGAGAAAAAAAGGAAAATTTTTGCCTTTCGGAAGTAATAAGTTGAAAAATATTGATGTTTAAAAAAGAGTTTCAGATAAAAAAGTTAGTAAATTTAATTTAGAAGAGAAAAGGTCTCTACAATTTTTTGCCTAACACTAACCGTTCTCGAGATATCGAATTAAACGCGTTTTTAGCGAAATGAGGTACAGCTGACCTTCGGAGAACCCCTCAAATTGGAATTTATGTTCAGAATCCACCCCCCTATCGATCCCTAATAATCTCCAAACTACATAATTTTATGTTTAATAAACCCATTTTGAGCCGTAATTTGACTGGACTACGACTCAAATATATAAATTAGATAACTACCAACCAAAAGAACAAGTCGGATTTAGAACTAGGTATGGTACCTGCGATCTATACAAGCTCTACAAGCTTGAAGCGAGCTCTACACAATAGTAGTATAGGCTAGGGTTATATAACACTGCCCACCCAAATCAAAATTTCCTATTCACTATTGGATAGTATAAGGTTTATATAGTAAACTGTAAAAATATTTAGGGTGAAAGCGGGCCAAACTTTTGAATAAATCGAATTTGAACTTAGCTAATTTTACACAATTCAGTGACACAATTCTTGACGGTACGTGCGAAAACATATATCCCAACACTTAGAAATTTTCGCTCTGGCAGGCAGCGGTACTATCATCCATCCAGATATTGTTCGAGCTGCACAACTCAAACAAATTTTATTTTTATTTTCCACAGTAACCTCGGTCTTGTAATTCGGTTCGCCGATTACAAGATTATCAGTTACTGGTTCAGATCAGGCTCAATGCCGCTACGGGTCGCTAATCCCTTACAAAAAGCTCAAAGTGCGCGTAATCAGTATCAGCTGAAGGAGAATTAAGCGGGGATTCGCCCCGTAATCGCTCCACTTCGTGAAGCACGCTAGTAGTAGTAGTTCGCTCCGGCAGATGCACGACACCACTCGTAAGCGTAACATCTATTGAAGGTTATTTGTTTTCCCTTTATTTTTTGTTTTATTCCATATTTTGGGGGTGATAAGTAAAAGCACAGATTTCAAAAGCACAGTTATCTGTGGTAAAAGTATACTTTTAAAAGCTATATTCCGGTTTTATATGATCCCAATTTAATGCATCCCGGTTTTCTTGATGTGGATGACCCTTCAAGTATGTTTAGCCCAAGTGAGCGTTCAAAAAAACGCCCTAATCCTCTGTATCGAATCCCACACAAATAACGAGTGATACATTTTCACCCATTCCGACCGGGACGGCAAAGCCAGTAGCCGCGGCACCGCCGGCTGTTGTATGCCTTGTATCCCTTGGTACGAATGTTGCCGATTTTCGCTCTTTTTTTCGGATTATATCGATTTTTCGATCATTTTAACCGTCCGCAACGGCGTTAGAGTCACATTCGGACCGAAACATACCCAAAAAGTCCGGAAATTACCCCATTATTCGTGAAATTGCATGGGGGGGGGTGGCCTATTCGCCCGGATTTTTAATTATTCGAAATAAGGGTTATTTCCCAACGGTTCACCCGAAATAATTTTTCTATAGACTCTATTAACCATTACCTTTAGCAAAGTCAATAGGAAATTTTGATTTTGGTGGTTAGGGTTTCGTAACGCGACCCCAAATCCACTCCCAATTAGGAAGGGAATGCGCCAGGCGACACAATATTATCAAAACTCTTTACAATAACCCTTCAATATATATTTAGAACACTCAATTGGGAAGAGAAAGGCATCAACATCAATGGAGAGAGACTAACGCTCAAATTAAGGGTTAAATTTATATTGCATAAACGGATTTTCGGGAAAAACACTTGGAAATTCAGAAATTTAGTAAAAAAAACCTAAGATAAAATGCATTGATAAAAATCAGTTGCTCAAGAAGAAAGGGGTTAATTTTTCTAGTAAAGTTGTAAGTAAAAGTATGAGTGCAAGATATAAAGTGTGCAGTTGCCTTCGAATGGAAGAGTGTGGCAAGAAATAGAGTTAAATGGATAATTTTGGAAAAGGTCTATGTTCAAAGTTGGACGACAAATGGCTAAGAAGAGAAGATCGATAAGTGGGACAATAAATTTTATTTTCTAATAGATTGTGAAACATTTGTCCGGTGAGGTTTCCTTCAATAAAAATTGGCCCAATAATGACATTTCAAGTTACCAGTCAACACATTTACCTTTTGAGGATACCGTGTATGATCTGCTCAAAACACGTGCGAATTTTTATTGTCCCAATACCCACAATTGTGTTTATTTGCAAATCCGTTTAAAAAACTTGATTCGTCTCTGAAATAAATATTTTTGACCAAATTTGGGTCACTTTTATTTTTCTGCGACAACCGTTCACAAAACTGGAGACTTCTGTCAAAATTATCTTGGACAAGTTGGTGAATTTGAATTTAAAAGGAAGAAAGTAGTTGATTTTAAGCACTTCATGTATGGAACCAACTGAAATATTTGTTGATTTAGCAAACTTTTAAATGGAGGTTCCAGGATTCGCAGCAAAGTGGCCTAGTACTTCCATCTGCAAAACTTCATCCAAAATTCTGCATTGCTTATTAATTTTTTTGTACGTGGAACGGGTTTCTTTAAATTTTCGTACTAACTTTATCACGTACCTACTGATGGTCTACATATTTTTCAGAGCGGCTTTCATTGAAAATTCGAGCAGTTCTAAGAGTACAACGATTTTCGGCCCCGTAAATAGATATTATTTTTAGTTTTTGTTGTCAATTAAGTATATATTTTCTTCAAGTAACTTTGATTTTCGACAATACACGACAATTTTGAGGTGGTAAAACTCAAGTAATTGATTTGAAATTAATTGTCTTATCATCTTAAGTGATAGTGGAGTGCACATTCCTGTTTATCACTGCTAACTTGATTTTCGTAATAAAATAATTTAAAAAGAAGTTATTTTTTGTTTCATCTTTCAATTTTTACTTTCCGAACCCCTAGGTAAAGAAAGTATTGTTATCAGTCAAAATTTGACCCCCCAATTTTTTGACAGATGTTCACGTTTTGAGGTCCCCTGAATCCATTTTTATCATTTTTGGAAGGATGTCTGTATGTATGTGTGTAAGGGTGTATGTGTGTGTGTGTATGTACGTCTGTGAACACGATAGCGTCTAAACGAAGCAAGCAAATCATTCCAAATTTTGCATATAAGCTTTTTCCTGTCGTAGGACGAAGCCAGATGAAAATAATTTAAATCGTGTAACGGGAAAGGGGGGTTTACCTGGAGCTATTATGACATTATGCGTCATAACTTCGAAACGAAATTAAATATGTAAAAATATTAATAACAAAAAATTAGCGCTATGGAATTTCCTACATTTTTTGTCCTACAAGTTTTTCTCTAAAATATACAGGGCGTTTCAAAAATTTTTGTATTTGTAAAAATTTTTTGTATTTGTAAATAAAATAGTAAACCGCATTCTACTAACGAAAATAAGATGAAAAGTTTCTAATAACATGGGTCCAAAAATGCTTCGTTTGCAAGATATAGGCATTCAAAAGTTTTTTTCTTCCTATTTTGGCAAAATATGAAATTTTTCATCGATTTACTGTTGAAATTATGTAACCATTTTATTTAAAAATATAATGTAAAAATTTGCGTCTGTTCGGAAAGTTATGCGATGGCCACATCAGATTTTTATCTTTAACTCATAAACGGATCCACTAAATTGCATTTTTCTAATGATAATGGTCATAAGGACGGGGGTCATAGCCTGATAGTTAGCAAGATCAACTGCTAACGTAAGGTTTCTCGGTTTGACTACGGATCTAAGCGTAAAAATTTCTTAACTGCCTCTGTGCCTCGGAGAGCATGTCAAGCCGTCAAATCTCCCTGCATTAATGATTTGCCGTCATAACAATAAAAAACATGTTAACAGGCACATCGAGGGTCAACTTAGCAAGCTACCTAAGATGTAAAAACCAAGTATGCCCACAGAACTAATTTGAAAGAATTGGTGAAACAGATCTAAAATAAGTTACAGAAAAAGAAGGTAGGGAGTGGTTTCAAATTTCAAAGTAGAGCTAGTTGGTGTGAAAGGGGTTAAACTTAAAATTCAAACGGTATTGATTTTGAACATGCCCTCGCCGTCTAAACCGACGTCTTTTTCGTTTTTCTCAAATTTACTCAAAAAAAGTTATTTCGACTGGCTACTTTTGAAATGAACACCCTGTACTTATAACATTTTAAATTAATTCAAATTTGAAAAACTGTCGGTGACCGTTCTTACAATGTGCTTTTCCTGCACTTCAAATCTCCCACTTTGTGTACCCAAAATCTCCCTTATGATTTACCCCTTCGATAATAACCATAAATATCTGTATTTTAAAATCACATAAAAACGCACTAAACACTTCGCACATCGGCAGCAACAGTTTAAATAAATTTTAGGGTTTTACTGAACTAAGTTAGTCAATTAAGTATTTTATCATTATGCAAGAGTGGCAGAAGTTTAGTGAATGTTGTGAGTGAATGTTAACCTATAAAATTACTGATTTAGCTAACTTTTTGATCTTACTATAAAATCATGAGGTGATTATGTGGTGGGTATTCTTACAGTGTATTTTACTTGTGAAACTTCATACATTTTAGTTCTGAAAATTATTGAACCCATTTTTTGATGATGCTAGCAATACAGATATAGATAACAAATAAATCTCAATTATAAAATTAACTGTATAATTTTTAAATGTCGATATAATTTATCGAGTAAATGATACAATACGATCAATAAATAAAAAGTATAGGTAGCTATTTTTAATTATTTTCAATTGTAATATCAAATTTTGAATAGGTACACTTGAACGATAGTAGATTTAATCACAAATTTATGCAAAGTTAATTAAAACCTGGACATTGATACTATTGACAATCATGTATTCTGAATAATAACGAGTAAAACTACTTACAATCCTTCGTCATTAAATATTTTACATATCGTCTCAAATGCACTACTGTGGTCTTCCTCGATCCCTTGTTCTTTAACTACAAAAAGTAATTATTAATCGTTGAATAACGCCAAATTATAATGTCAACAACTTACTTTGCTTACGAAATTTTACTATATCAAGAGGATAAAAAACAGACATAGCAAATACACTGCCCTAAAAATTAAAGTAATTTATATCCTTATTTTTAAAAGGCTAATTATGAATTTATTTCTTACCGTCGATCCTGCAAGTGCGTGAACATAAGTTTCATAGCTAAATATTCCGTTTCCTGCCATTTTGCACGACTGCTATTCAACGATTTGTTCAATAAGTTTATCTACACTGTTTATATAAACATTGAAAAGATCATAAAAAAGTAACCTGCACCACGCAATTTTGTCAACTTGCAAATTAATACGCGTAAAAATGTTAGGTTAGGAGTTCGATTCAAAAATCGATATAGTAGTTCAAAGTACACTGATAAAAAAATTATAATAACACGATCAGTGGCGTACACTAATAAAAATAATTTTTAAACCTATTGACCATGAAGCATGGACTAACGTTTATAATAAGATACATCACTAATATAATTACCAATTTCCACTGCAGTGGCTTGGTGTGATCGCTGATTGAGTTACGATGCGGAAATTGTGCAGGGACGTGCCTATGGGAGGGGGGAGCTTCCCCCCCATTAAACACGCCCGCGTTTAAAAACACGCCCATTAATGTTACTAATTTTGAAATAATTAAATAATGCGTAAAATTTTTACTTAGTTGTTGAAACCAACATTCAATGTAAAATGTAATAATAAATTTTAATTTAAGTAGTATTCATAATTATTTTATTTAGGGCCGCGATTATAAAGGACAAATATTTGTCCTAAAAGTTGTAAGATTCCTCAAAAATTGCTTTACTACAACATGGTTTTGCTATAAATATAAATTTTTAAACAACAAAACATGTGTTTGCAGGGCCGGAGCGGCCTGAAAATATTGAATATTTTTAAAAAATAAAATGTTTTTATTTTTTTTTTAAGTTTAAAAATTTTTAATAAGGATCTACCATGATCTACCGCCTTCGTCGGGTGACATGTTGTAACGGGCCAAATTGGTTCCGTCAACAAACTGTGATCACACAGGTGAATGTGTGGCACCTACCTGGATTTTTATTGGATGCCGCTAGCTCAATCGCGTGGGTCGTGGTGCTTAAATCACTCCAATAACAATCCGGGACGGCAAAATCAAGGGAAGTCACAATCGGGTATTAGGGCGCCACTGAATTTGTCATAAACTTACCCCAAAAGTAATTCAGAACTTACCTATATAGAAATAGGGGGGGGAGTCGAGAGTGAAATAAAATATATCCAATAACGAGTAACAATATTTTAATTAAAAGACTTAATTTTGGTGAAGCTAATAAACTAATATGTGAATAATAATGACAGCGATTTTGACAATTTATGTCGATTAATAATAATAAACGTTGATGAGATTGTAAAATAATGACATATAAATACGATAAATAGTTGTCGGATTTAAATAACTTATGACTAATAATACACAATAATAAAATAATGATATAAAGAATAATAATACTTATGCTAAAGGTGAACATAAAATGTTCAACACACTGTATATATAACCTAAACACATAAAAGAACATAAATGTAATATAAACAAGGTTTCGGTCAGTCGAATCGAGATGAAAATTGACTCGGGTAGTATCCCACTAAAACAACACCTCGATTCCACGTTCGAGAACCAAAAAAGGGGTTAGTACTTAAGATTATAATTAAATATATGAACATTTGATAAAACAAATAATGTTGAAAAGTTTGACGTGAAGATAACTAAAATGTTTAAAATATCGAATTACACAATGCACTACACCTGGGTACGGACCACAAGTGTTCACGAGATTTATGCTGAAGGTGAACGCAAAATTATTTGAATAGCAACTCCAAAACACAAAAACTAAAGGGATGGGCGAAACACTTCATTCGGAGTTCAATTGTTTAAAACCGGTAGAATAAGTGATGATTAATTTATATTTAATTTGACGTAATTTAATGTTTGTAATATTTAGAATCGGTAGCGGGGTTAATTAAAATAAACTGATAAAAAGTACTTACGCAAAATTTAACATAAACAATAAATACACATTGACGATGGGGCGAAATACGGTCCTGCATTCAGGAATGTGCGAACAAAGGAATGGCGTCATCAAAATACATCAGCTTCGAATACCACAATATTTAAGGAAGAGATCGAACCTAATTTTGTAGCAAAAACTTCAACGGATTGATTGAATTGCGTGGTGATTGGTTTTGTCGTTAAGATAAATTTGCATAAAGCTGTTGATTACATAAAACCAAATATGCATTCAATATAACCAAGTATTGGCGATCGTAATAATTGTCACAAGGACGGCCTTTTTCCATTAACACCCAGATCAACGGACAAAAGAAATTACACCAATTTCGGTAATTTTACCAGTATTACAACTACACACAAAACACAAGCGTTCGTCTTACTACGCCATTACCAGGGATCTTGTGGTTCTGCGCGCGCCACTCGACGTCAAACAAACAACTATTCTGGTCAACGCTAGATGGCGGACTTTAGAAATTCAAAAATTATCGCGGGGAAAACGGAAATTGACGGGGAAAAAGTAAAAAATCATTACAATGTATTACTTAAAAGTTGGAAATTTTTAATTGATTCAGTTGGCAAATTGAGGATTGCTCCCCCCTGAAAAATGTTGGTTGAGCACGTTCCTGAAATTGTGGGTTCGAATAGAGAACTTCACAAAATTTTTAGCGTGGCCTTCTGGTGAACATCAACTCTCTATGGATGAGTCAGCGGCGGCTCGTGGGGTAAAATGTTGGGTAGGCCAGCAATGTATTTAGCACAGAAAAAGCTCCGGGGCGGGGGGGTACTTTTGACGCAATATTTATTAAATAATATGAACGACCTTGCGTTCAAAATGTTACGAGACCGGTAAGGAATACCAAAATTTTTATAGGAATAATTTTATGAGTAATTAAATTTCTTAGAAAAAAGTCCGGTACAGGTACATATTTAGCTTTGATAATTTAGGCGTGGGAGGCATCCGAAGTCGCAGATTTTGAAAATTATTTTTAATTACTTTACCCAGAGTACTTTAATAGTACTAAAATTAGTACTATAGTACTTTAATAGTACAGTCTTGGCCATTAGTATAAAGCACCTTATAATTTAACGCAAAACTGTAAAAATTGGGGTATTAAATAAAACAACATCCACACATATGTGTTAAACAACATTTTATAAAGTTTTATTAATATTTTGTTACTCCCCCTTTGGCTTTAAGTACGGCTTTTACCCGATTAGGCATAGTTTGCCCCAAACGAAAGCATGTCTCTCGCCCAATCTTTTGCCATTCTTCAAATACTCTTGCCTTTAGGAGTTGTTTTGAAGAGGTATTATGTTTATCAACATTTTTTTTCAATATCCCCCAGAGATGCTCTATTGGCGACAAATCAGGTGACTGAGGGGGCCAATCTAACATCCTTATGTTATTTTCCGCAAACCGACGCATGCTTTCTTTGGATTTGTGACATGTGAAAATAACTTAACAATAGAGGGTTCTAAAACTTCCTCTAAAGTTTCTATATAGCGAACTGTATTCATTCGACCCTCGCATACTTTTAGTTCGCCTGTCCCACTGGCCGCCATAGAACCCCATACTATGATGCTATGATGCTAGAGCCTCCATGCTTAACGGTAGGGATAACACATTCGGGATTATATGCTTCCCCCTGTCTCCTTCGTACGAACAAAGCCCCTGGTTGACCGAAAAGCTGCAATGCAAATTAAAATCAATCAATCAAAATCAAAAACCTCATGTATACCCGAAGATGTTGAGGTGTTCCGTATTAGTTTTCATGTATTGGTACTTCCATACACAAATTTACGCCACTCTCTTCTATCTAGCGCCATTTGTCTTGCCTCTCTCCATGTTTTTCCCATCTCTCCCAGTATATGTCCAATATTGTCATCCCATGTTTTTGTTGGTCTTCCTCTCGTTCTTCTTCCAGCTGTCCTTGCCTGCCACACATTTCTCACTGGCATATCACTTTCCATCCGGTTCAGGTGACCAAACCATCTCAGCTGGTTTTCTTTTACTTTTCCCATTGCTGGTTTTACCAGGAGTCTATTTCTAATCTCTTCGTTTCTGATTCTATCCATTTTCGTTACTCCCTCCACTCTTCTCAAATATTTCATTTCCGTTGCCTGTATCTTGCTTTCCATTCTCTGTGTCAGGTTCCATGATTCGCATCCAAAGGTTAGTGTCGGCAGGTATATAGTTTTGTACACTGTCATTTTTGTCTTTTTAGATATTTCCTTTTTGTTTATCATAGTTTTACCTAATGCATGGTAAATATTCGCTGCTGAACTCACTCTACTATTTATTTCGGCCTCGTAGCTTCCATTTTCATCAATGATTACACCCAGGTATTTGAATTGCTTCACCTGCTCGATTTGTCTTCCACCGATGTTAATTTTGATTTTCTCTTCCATTTTTCCTATTTTCATTACCTTCGTTGTTTGCATGTTTCTGTATCCTATTTCTAGTTTTTTGGTCTTTGTTTCTTTTATCACCTCGTCCATTAGTATTACAAACAATAAAGGGCTCAGCCCACCTCCTTGTATCAACCCTTCTACCGTAGTAAATTCTTGCGATTTCAAATTGCGCGTTTGTACATAGTTCTTTTCTTGTATATGCTCTGTATTGCCTGAATCAAGTTCCTTCTAAGGTTACTTTCTTCCAGTAGCTTCCAAATTTTCTCTCTAGGTGCCCTGTCAAATGCTTTTTCCAAGTCTATAAAACACATATACGTGCATCTGTCATGTCTTTTCTGTTTTTCTACTATTTGTCTTATTGTAAATATATGGTCCTGTATACTGAAACCTTTTCTGAAGCCACTTTGTGTTTTTTCTAGTGTTGGTTCTATTATTTTCCGTAGTCTGGCTTCCAGTATTCCTTCGTAAACCTTGGCTGCCACACATAACAGTGAAATACCTATATCAGTGGCGGCTCGTTATAATGAGCCAAGGAGCCATGGCACTAGCTGGGCAAAACGGCCTTAAATATTTTTTTTAATTTTCAAAAAATATTTAATTTTGTTTAAAAATTGTTCATCTTAAATATTTTGCTCATTTTAAAGCTTAAACAAAGTATACATATTGTAATTTTTATTTCATAAAATAAATTATCAACACCGAGCCACTTCTATTGTGGCTACGCAGTTTCTAGATAGAACTGCAGTTATAGCGGTAAGAACGCGCCTGCCTGATTACCTACTACCCACACCCGTCAAGATTTATAATGAGGCTACCTCCTGATTTCATTCAGTGCAATTATTAATACCGCGGTATGTTATGATGTTATGAAAATAGTAATTTGTCTGAAAAAAGTGAAGTCGATTAAACTTGTTTTACATATTAATTATTAAATAATGAATAAAATTAATAATATTTTAAGCAAGCCTTTTGGGTCATGTTCGGTGGAGGAAAAAATAGAAATTAAAAAATTGGGTAGACCTTTGCCTGATTTAATAATTTCGAAAACCAGCACAATATTTGCCAATAGTTCAAATCCCAAAATAAGAACAAGAAAATTTAATCGTTGTATTTATTTAAAAAACGAGTGGATTTGCGGGTGTGACGAGAAACATTCATTTTTTTGCTTTCCATGTGTGTTGTTTGGTGGAGAAGTTATGTGGACAAAAACCGGCGTTACCGATTTAGTGCATATTTGGGAGAAAATGAAAACGCACGAGAAATCAAAAGTGCATATGAACAATATTTTTAGCTTATCGTTGGTCGGCAAAACAAATATATTAACGCAATTAAATTCTGCGTATAGACAAACAATAGTGGTGCATAATCAGCAAGTTGATAAAAATAGATACATATTAAATATAATAATTAACTGTATACGATTTTGTGGTGCATTAGAACTTGCGCTAAGGGGTCATATTGAAAACGATGAATCTGAAAATAAAGGAATATTTCGAGAATTGATAGATTTTAGTTCCCAGTTAGATAAGGATTTAAAAGATCATTTTATCAAATCGTCAGTGTTTAAAGGGACCTCTAAAACAACACAGAATGAGTTATTACAATGCATGCTTGAAGTTTATCATGAAGAAGTATCGAAGGAAATAAAGAAAGCAGATTATGTTGCGGTTATTGCAGATGAAACCACAGATATATCTAATGAATTTCAGCTGGTTCTTATTTTGCGTTACATTGTTGGTGGTAAGCCAGTAGAAAGATTTTGGAATTTTATAAATCCTATCGGTCACGATGCTGTTTCTATCTCAGATTGTATTTTAAAAGAAATCAACCCTTTAATTGGTGATACACCAAACAAGCTAATCGCACAAAGTTATGACGGAGCATCAGTCATGAGCGGAGGTTCAAATGGGGTTCAAAAAATATTGAAAGAAAAATATCCTTTAGCTAACTATGTTCACTGTTACGCTCATCAAATTAACCTGATCATGAGCAGTGCAGCGTCAGTAAATCGGTCAGTTAAAATATTTTTTGCACACCTATCCGGAATTTGTTCGTTTTTTTCTACTTCCTCACAAAGAACGAGAGTATTGGACGAAATTGTGCAGAGACGATTACCACGGGCGTCACAAACTAGATGGAACTTTCATTCACGAGGAGTTAACACCGTTTATGAATACAGAACATTATTGATACAGGCCATGGAAACTTTAGAGAACAGTGAAAATGTTAAGTTGAATTCTACAATTCAACAAGCCGGGGCTTACAAACTTCGATTAAAGGACAAAGACTTTGTATTTTGGTTAACAGTTTTTCATAAAATAATGCCCCATGTTGATATAATTTTTCAGCAACTACAAAAGAAAAACACCGACCCAGTCAAGGTTCGAACTGATTTACAGAATTTTGAAATGGAAATAAAGAAAATACGCGATCAAATGGATAAAATTATAGCAAACGTTGATTTGGAAATTTCAGAAGACGAAACACTTTCCCGTAGAAGAGATGCTGGCTTGAATAAGAAAAGAGAAGCTATGGAAATTTGTGATTCAGTTATGCAGCAAATAAGAACAAGATTTACTTTTACTGGACATCTTGTAGCTACAAATTTATTTGCGGTGGACAATTTTAACGAATATCGTGACAAATTTCCTGATAAGTATCTTTGCGAAGTAGTTAAGGCTTATCCTTTTGTGGAAAAAAGTAGATTGAAAACTGAACTGCAGGTACTTTATGAAAGAGAAGAATTGCAAAATTTTTCTGGAGCTCTTTCTCTGTTATCTTTAATTTCACAGGACGATATGCGTGACACTTTTCAAGAATCGGTAAATCTTTTAAAAGTGTTAGTGACAATACCCATGTCTACATCCGAAGCAGAACGATGTTTCTCAATGTTAAAAAGAATTAAAACTTTTTTAAGAAATTCAATGAAGGAAGAAAGACTTAGTGCGTTAGGAATGCTATCAGCTGAAAAGGCTTTTCTAAATAACATTGCTAATTTTAATACACAAGTAATTGACCTATTTGCAAATAGAAAAGAACGGAGAATGGATTTTATATATCGTGTAATTTAATTAGTGCTTTTCCTTATTTTTAAATATTAGAATAGATGTTATATTAAAATGTAATAAATATTTTATCTTGAAGTGTGGTCTTTTTAACTTGATGCATTTGCGGGACTTAAACTGCCATTAAGTCCCTTTTCGCAAAGACTAAAGTTCGACTGTATGTCACTTGATTATTAAAAAACGTCAAACTGATATTTATTTTGAGAGGATTATGTTGGAATTACAGCATGAAATAATTATAAATTGCAATTGAAGTCCAGAAAATGCATAAAATAATGTATACACTATTATACAGTTCCTTTGGATTCGGAAAGATCTCTTTTAGTTGGACTTGAATTTATGAACTCATTAGGGGACGTCCATAAATCACGTGAGGTGTTTTTAAAAAGTTTTGACCCCCCCTCCCTCTTGGTGAGATGTCGTGGGACTCCCCCCCCCCCCCTATCTAAATCTCACGTGAGATTTTCTTTATAATTTTTCAATAATTAAATTTAGTAGGCTTATTTTAAGAAAATTTCAGATTACCTTCAATATTAAGGATATAGGCATAAAAATGCTAAAAATTCGGTCTCTAGTTTTATAATACTAATATAATCGCTGAATTAAAAAGTTGACGTGAGATTTTCTTTGAGCCCCCCTCCCCCTTGGTGAGATTTTGCCGGACCCCCCTCCCCCATTTTACCTCACGTGATTTATGGACGTCCCCTTAAAAGAAAAAATTCTGGCACCACCACTGTACAACCCCACGAGCCGCCACTGACCTATATAGTTCTCGCATACTCTATTGTCGCCCTTTTTAAATATCGGCAGTATTATGGCGACTTCCCAATCCTTCGGCATTGTACCTTGTTCCCATGCCAAATTATAAATGTTGTTTAGTTCTTAGTTCTTTCACTCCGTTTTCTCCCATATATCGAAAATCAAATCCCAAGTTTGACAAAAATTTAATTTGTCAAATAATTAATCTGACGTACAGTCAGTGATTCAAAATACTGTCAACAGATGGCGGGGATGGCGGCTTTAATTCGAAAAATGCAAACCACAAACAAATTACTCTGAAAATACTGTCAACAGATGGCGGGGATGGCGGCTTTAATTCGAAAAATGCAAACCACTAACAAAAAACCACTAACAAATTAATCTGAATGCCGCGAATAAGACCGGAGCACTTTATATAGGTCGCAGAACTCGCCGGAATTGTGCAAAAAGACGCAGATCCACCTCTTCGTGGAAGATCCACCTCTTTGCGGAAGATTTAACTTTACATGAAGATGTAACTTTACGTGAAGATTATGTATGTATGTATGTATGTATGGATGTATGTATGACAGATGACAGATGACGGATGACAGATGACAGATGACAAATGACAGATGAAAGATGACAGATGAAGGCCGAACAACTATGGCCTTCACGGATCTATTATGGTCCAGTCTGTGAGGCCGAAGGCCGAACAACCATGGCCTTCACGGATCTATTATTGTCCGCCCTGTGAGGCCGAAGGCCGAACAACTTTGGCTTTCACGGATCTATTATGGTCCGGTCTGTGAGGCCGAACGCCGAACAACTATGGCCTTCACGGATCTATTATGGTCCTCCCCCTGTGAGGCCGAAGGCCGAACAACTATGGCCTACTCGGATCTATTCTGGGTCTAGATGGCTAAGGGCGGCGGATGCCGCCCGTGCCAGCTAGTTACCTATATTTGTTTTGTTGTTTAATAATTAAAATAATTTCTTATTGCAAATTAATTTTAACGTGATTTTTTTAAATTATGGTTTCAATTATGATTCCACCACAGCTAGCTCTTTTCGACTTCCTTACCTCGCATGAAATCCTATACCTACAGGAGTCGGTTCTGTAATATCTTGGCTCTCTCCTTTCTTTATAACTCTGTAAACAAATTGCTTTTGTTGGTAAAAACCCCAGAATGATACGATGTTTTAGTTAACACAGTTTTTATTTTTAATCTTTTGCAATGACTCAAATTTAATCGTTATAAACATGAACAAACATTAACATAAAAAAAACTCTTATTATCTAATTACTACTACCCCCAAATCTATTCCCCGAAATCGTTTTATCGTTATCTATATTCGCGAACTCGCGTCTTATAAAATGTTTGGTCTCTTTTTGGACTCTTACCCTTTCTTTACGCTTACGTTTCCTAGCGTTGAATTTTCTCACAAGTCGCTTCCTTTTTCCATGGTCATGGTTCCAACCTTCTTTATCAATTGATCCATTCTCGGTCATGCAGACTCCAACTGTTATTTGTTACCTTACAAATCACAAACACGGCACCTTTCGAACAAAATTAAGATGTTGACTAGCTCTAGCCGCGAAGGGGGGGGGGGATTTGACGAGCAAAAGGGCATGTGACAAAAAGTCGTGATTTGGTTGTCTCGTATCAACGATTGGGCGGTCCACAATCGTGATTTCTGATGTTGTTACTAAAGGGGGGGGGTAAATTTACACACGGATTATTTAAATGGGCGCCACGTAAACTAAACCGAGGTTTATTCAAAGGGGGAAGCAATATCACCCTCCCAAGCTGGTTTACGTCAACTTGTAGATACGTCGCGTCAATTCTCACACTGGCAAAATCTCGTTGGATGGCCTTACCTTTACAACGGACAGATTTTACCTCGGCAACAATATCTAAATATAACACACATGCAGCGATAATAAAACACATAAATAAACAAATAACCTAGATATAATGAAAAATTGAATAATTACAAGGACTTATTAACAAAATACAACAATGGCACATCAAATTTACAAAAACCGTTGCTGGTTTGCAATAATAATGACACACGAATTCATTAAAATACAAGTTAATGATTATTTCATCAAAATATAATTACTTAAATATCAAACAGCTGTTCACCAAAAATGGAACAGGTATCTACGAAACGCAATGAGTAGTTAAAGTTGTTGGTTATTGAACCACAAATATTTAATGCACAAATCCACATACGTGGGCGTAAGGATGTGAAATAAAACACAAACACCAATCTTTACGTTATTAGCAATAAACAAAATATGACTATCAAATTTCACATCACTGATCGGCAAAACGTGTCACCTGATTGCGCGCATCGAGCGCATCTTTTTATTTTTTGTTAAAATAATGGGTTAAACTTATAATCAAAAATTTCGAATCGTTCCGATAAAATTTACAAGTCAAATATTCTTTGAAAAGACATTTTTAGGTCGGAGCATAGAACCAAAAGATTGAAACATAAATCAACGGACAAATTTATGTTTTACAAATGCATAGTAATTGTAATAATTTTATAGGAAAGAAAGTATCCTAAAATATTTTTATACACGTATAATACCCATCGCAATTCAAACTGAACGTCAATTCGCGTATATACTTTACTATAACTTTATATAAGACTGATGGACACTTTTATTGAGATCCATAAACTCGTGCCTGCTGTCAATACAAAAACAGGACACGTGTGGTATTCAAACCGTGTGAATGAATGCCTTTTGTTTTGTTATCTTCAACATGTGCCGACAGGCAAACAACTGTTCTATCATTTAACATGGGAGGTATACGAATTTCACAATCTTGAAAGCGAATAAAAACCATACAAAAACTTATTTTGCTCGAGTCCAGACAGGAACAAAAAATTGTTATTCAAGGCACGTGTGCTAAAATATCCCCGACACTTTCGATATAAATAGAGACAAAAGTGTGTCTTCACACTTCGTTGAACATCCAATCAGGATGCATGTCCCTACTTTTAAACTAATGAGGCCCAATTAAAAGGGCCTAAATCAATCATAAAGTGGGAATAATTCTCCCCACGACGAAATTTTGGAATGGGAAAAGATATAAAAGGCGCTCCCGTGTGCATTTTGGCAGAGATCATCAGATCAGAGATCAAAGATCAGATCAATCAAAAAGATCCTAGTATCGTTTTTGCACTAAGTTTATCGCTACCCAGCGGAAGTGAATTGTGGCATCTCGACATTTATCGAGTTTGTTTTTAAATCAATAACATTCAATTGTGTTTAAACATTGTGTCTCCAAACATAGGTATTATCGAACATTTATTACGCATTTATTCACCTTTAATATTATACCGATTAAATTATCGAACATTTACCACGAATTGTTTATAACTTTCAATTAATATCGAGTGCTTTCGAATCAATTATCGAGCATCTACCCCGAATTGTTTATAACTTTAAAATAATATCGAGTGTATTTCAATTAAATTATCGAACATTTACCACGAATTGTTTATAACTTTCAATTAATATCGAGTGCTTTCGAATCAATTATCGAGCATCTACCCCGAATTGTTTATAACTTTAAAATAATATCGAGTGTATTTCAATTAAATTATCGAACATTTACCACAAATTGTTTATAACTTACAAATAATATCGAATGTATTTCAATTAAGTTATCGAACTTTGTTTACGCACTATTTGCAGCTTTAACATAATTCGAGCGTATTCACCGAACTTCATCCGTAAAACTGCACCTGCAACTACGTTGCGTTTTTATCGGTCTATCATAAGACAGATGTTGCATTGCGAACACATTTTTGCCTTCCAGTAGTTTTTTTTATCGGTAACCACATTTACGTTATCATCTTCATGCAGTGCCGACTCTAAATAATTGTAGCTTCGCGGATAATTATTTTAGTGATTTATTTCGAACGGAATCCCCTGTTTATCGCGAAACGGAGTGCATAAACCACCCTGCGTGGTTTTTAGCCCCCTAGGTGCGGTCTCGCCTATAGCTCACGTATTTTTACTTTTACGAAAAATTACCATTAAACAAAGTTTAATTTGCCTATTGCAGTATGTATGTACCAAAATTCAGCTAGGTGGGAATTTTTCCGAGCTGAAAACCTAATTTGACTGGACAGGCGAGACCGCACCTAGGGGGCTAAAATCCTCAATTGGAGGAACGCCGGCTTGGGATTTTTATGAGAATTTTGGGGGTTTATTAGAACACTTCAATATACATCTTTGCCAATTTTCAGCTTGCCCGGACCTTCGGTAAGCTCAAACCAAAATTTCGTCTTCGGTACTTGGAAGATACTATAACTTTGGCAAATTTTGAAAAAATTTATTTTTCTCTTCATTTTCCAACCTTGGCCACAATTTCAATTAATTTATTATTAAAAGCATTTCCCGTGCCCGAAAACATATCTCTCCCTGCAACGAAACAATATTGTGCCATTTTAAGGGTGGGTCGTGTGTTTGTGCAAAAACTATCAACTTAACGTGAAAATGTCATAAAACCATTTTTGTAGATAATTACCTCCTCTACAAATTGTATCTAAAACTTTTTATTGTACGACTAATAAAAAACGAGATATTAAAAAAAAGGCCAATTTCGTGACCTTTGACCTCGAATAACCTTTAACGCGGACATGATATCGAGGTCGACTTTTTACATATTGTTTACAACGATGTCATAAAGATGTGTACCAAAATTCAGCTAGGTGGGAATTTTTCCGAGCTGAACCCATTTTTTCGTCTAATTTGACTGGACTATAGTTAAATAACGAAAATAATCTAAACAACTTCAGCGGTATAGTTTATAAAGAAAATAATTTAAACAATTTCAGCGGTATAGTTTATAAGGAAAATAATTTAAATAACGTCAGCAGTATATTTAAATAACGAAAATAATTTAAATAATTTCAGACTTACGTAAAATTTTCACAAACTTTTAATTTAATCGCACCTAGCTCGAAAATTTAAATTAATTGCCGGTAATGTATAAGTTCCGCTTTAAAAGCGTACCGATCAGCTGATGAAGAGAGCTTGCAGCTGCTTTGACTTAGGTTCGGAATCTCTCTCGATTTCACAGAAAACAACGGTATTTATTTAACTTCTCCCACAAAAATGCATCAATTCAAATACATTCGGGAGTCTTACAAATTTCTCCTCTCGGTGCAATATGATATGTTAATTGGTTCCCGATTTTTGAAAAGACAATAGCAATAAAGACAAAACATACGCGCTTAACCAACATTGGTCGAACCTGACGTCAAGGTGTCCCTTCCGCCGATCACAAATCTGCAGAACGATGCTTGAAATTTCCCAACACATGTGTTCAACAGGTCCATTTTTTGCTCCAGTTTTGAAGACTTTATCTACCAGACCGTCGTAAAATTAGGAGTTTTTGTTGCTTTTGAAATGGAAATATTTCGCAAGTCTTATAAATTTATCTGCTAATTCGAGATAAAACCAAATAACTTCGCTTGAAACTGCACGTGTATTCACCGCATGCTCTATTATAGCAACTTCGTCTAAAAGTTACGTTTCATCAACGCATTGCCTTCTTTAAAAGACTTGTAATTTTAACGACGTATAATAAACATTACAAAATCTATTATTTGAAATGCAGACAAAAATAAATTTAACGTATTAAATTTAAATGTAATAATTTTTGGATCGAATAAATTTGTATTTTGAAAAATACTCTCGAGACGTTAAATTGAAATTTAAGAAATATATTAAAGTTAAAATTTAAGAAAAATTACTTTAACGAAAACAAATTGTATTATCAGGATAACACAAAATTGCAAAAAAAATCACTTGCGCGCGAGCGTAAAGTCACGTGACATATTGTGGGATTGTTGATACCATCTCCACTTTCCTGATTTCCAATTAATAGGTAATAACTCGTTATCATTTAAATTCCAATCAATTCTTTAACCACCACACGTTTTCGTATTGAGCCTACAACGCTCTCTTCTTAATTATTTTTTTTACTGAGAGGCCTCTGCCCTCAACCGGAGCATTCAACGCTCGCTTATTTATTTTTCTTCTCGTTGCTTAGTTATTTTGGAAAAATCCATTTTCATCCCGACTTGATCTTTTTGAATTATTTTCGTACCGTTCGCACTTTTGATAACGATTTATCAATTTCAATGTCATTAAATTACTTTAATCGACCCGACTTAAGAAACCGCGTAAAATGTTCTTCCGCCCTTCTTAAACTAACATTTAATTATAGTTAACAAACTTAATATCTAACATTTATTTATTTATTAAATTAATTTATGAACATTCTTTTTTTTTTCAATTACATTCGATCATTCTTGGACCTTTTACATCCCTTTTTACTTTTACGTATCAATAATTGACTGTACCGTTCTTTTAATTTTACCTTCTACCTGTATACCTTCTAGCGTGATAAAGGACTTCATGCTACCTTTTTGCTGTCTTTGACGAATTATTATTTTAATTAATTTATTGATGGTCAAATCACGACAATATATTACATAAATATTACCAAAGAGCAAACATAGAACTCTTTGATATTAGTGATGATGTACATCCGCCTAAAAGTTGAATAACAGGCGAAACACTGACCCATAGGACAATGTCGCTATGGGAATTTAAGAAAAACCATAATTATTTCATATTTTATTTTTATTTATATACGTATTATAAAAATAAAATATTATAAAAATTAAATATTTAATTATGTTTTTTACCTACATCAATTCAGACATAAATAGATAGTACGATTATAATTACTTAAAAATTGTAATTAAACGAAATAACCAAAGTTGAACGAACCACCATAGAAATTCCTATAAGCAGCATTTTCCTGTGAGTCAGTGTTTCGCATATTGTCTAACTTTAACGCACATGTACGTCATTACTAATATATAGTCCATTTAAAATTGATTAAGTCTCAATTTGAAGTTGTAAAGGATAGACAAAACATATTGTCGTGTTATCTTTATCATTAGGGGTAGGTCTAGCGTAATTGGGTGTTTTTCTGTGAAATACTCATATCGTGATAGTCCTCCTTTGATAAACTGCCTGCTTCATTTTACCTGAAAAATAACAAATGTAATGATCTGTGCAAATAGGTTTGTAAAAGATTGTGTAAAAGACAAAAGAGGATTCGATTGTTTTGGTTAATAAGTTTGGGATTAAATCAAAAATAAAATTTATTTGTTAAAGTGTAGGGGAATATTTTAAATAGTTGTGATTTTTGAAGCGAGTGCGCGGGCTGATAAAGAATTTTGTTGGGGCCATGAAGGAAGAAGACAGAGAGTCCAGTTCCTTCCACGAAATAGGAAGGACGTAATTTTAGAGTCTTGTTCCGTCCATGAAGGAGGAAGGACGTAGTTTGGGAGTCTCGTTCCGAATGCGGTGACGTTAACACGTAGTTTGGGAAGCTTGTAAAGTAATTGGAGGCGAAAAGCCGTGAATTTCGTTTTAAATTGCAAATTTGGGGACGATCTACACGTCCATGAGAAGGTTGGAAAATATTTAATAATTGAGTTGAGAATTATCTTGGAAGTTTTCGCGTGTAAATCAAAATTAATTAAGTTCAAGTTATGAAGTATTAATGGTAAATAAAAAAGAAGATTTAAAATTTTGAAATTTATGGAAAATATTTGGGACCACTGCAATTGGTATGGTCGATGTTTTTTATGGTTATGTTTTAGAGTTATCCAAATTAAGGAAGTTTATTGAAAATTTAACCTACCTGAACGTTTACACTGTCAATAGGCGATATCCGATCGATCAACTACACACCCTGGAACTTTTCATGTTATGGGATCTGGACTACACTTCAAAACATCTTCCTGGTTGCCCGCCGTATGTTCTACGTCGATTGTGCACAAACTAAGCGGTAAGAGTTGCGTCTACACTTTTCGTAACATTAAGTTCGCGCGTGATTTTAAAATTTTGGGGGTTTATTAAACATTTTATTATTAGTTAATTTCTTGTAAATTTGATTTAATCTGAATAATGAAAATTTATCTTTTGTTCTTTTGAAATTTCTGTTTATTAATAAATTGCATTCTTGTTGTACAGTAGTTACATTTGGTTTGATTTAATTACAGCAGTAAGTAAAAAGAAAATAAGGTGCAAGGTATAACAAGTCATTATTCGATTTTTATGAAAGTTATTTGGTAAATACAATTTGATTGAGCATTTCACTGATTCAGCGACCCACCTTTGACCCTGAGAGTTTCATGCATTGCTGGCCGGTGCATAATTAATTAAGTGCCATATTATCATCCTCGCTATAGAAATCAAAATTGTGAATTTACAGTAGCGTTACATGGCAATATCTATCTCTTCAAGAAAAGCTACCAACTGCAACTTTTGGCAATAAAGAAAAAGTGGTAACTATTCAACAAAAAGCTTTTACAAAGTGCAGTAGGTTGTGACCTTATCTGTAAACGTGATGAATCACCTATGGGGTCCTCTAATCTGCAATAAGGGGTCTAAGCCTTTTCGGCGCAGCCGATTCGGCGTAGCCAGTTCGGCGTAGCCAGTTCGGCGTAGCCAGTTTGGCGTAGCCAGTTCGGCGTAGCCAGTTCGGCGTCGCTCTTTCGGCGTACACCCGATTCGGCGCCGCTGTTTCGGCGCGAGACTAAATCGCCGCGAGCCCATTTCGGCGCGACCTGATTCGGCGCAAGGACAATTCGGCGTGAAATGATTTTCCTATTCATTTTAATGTATGCAATTAATGTATGGTATATTACAAGAAGGGGGCCATAGATTTTTGTACCAACCAATACAAATCGCTAGATTTAATATTTAATTTCCCCTGCTAAAAGCATAAAAATCTATACAGCTATGAAAATGCTTCTACTACCATAGCATTTTTTTGCCAAGGAAGATAGTATTTGAAAAAATTATTTTGAGTTATTGCTTAATTTTAAAAGCGTTGTTTAATGTTCATTAGTTCCTTTCATACTTTACCCAAAATTAATTCTCCGGTTGTTTATTGATATAAAAATTTCGATTTTGAAGGCGAAGAAATTGTTCCCCTCGGAGTGTTGGAATGTCCAAACTAACTTTAATGAGTGTTTTGTATTGCCAATTGTGTTGCGGTCTTTTATTTTATTTTTATTTTTACAGACCGACTCATAGTAATTCAATGTATGACAATTTAACAAATCTTACGTTTGTTTAAGTAATGATGTTATTTGTTGATGTTTTCATTGCTCATAGCTTCTTTATCGACCGAAGATGAGAATATTATAGTTTCTCGAAACGCGTCTCGGATTTTGAAATTAAAAAGAACTAAAAAATGATTAACCATGTTTAATAAACAAAACTTACATTATTTTGTTCCTGTTTTGAAGTAACTCAAGCTGAAGTAACTATTACTTACTGAAGTAGGCAATTAAAAGTACAATACCAACTAAAAAACAAAACCTCACGCGGCACATAAATGATTTACCTACTTTGTAAAATTGGCAATCATAAAACAAAAGAATAATTAAATTTTAAATTCATTCAGCCAAATTTATTATTCATAATAAAAAAATAGTTAAATACGAAGATTTCTTCTTCAGCTTCCTGTTGACAGAGAAGTCTGATCTTATGTTAGTTCCACTGATCCTGCTCACCACCTCATGCCATCTCTCTCTGTTCTGATCTTCTCTGATCACCGCTTCACTAAAACCCCCTTCCCGGTGCCAGCCGGATTCACCTCTCGGTATTTCTTCAGCTGTCAACCTGCGATGTTGTTTTGTCTTTCTAAGTTTTCGTGACCTGAACCCAGAGCTGCTTCGATGACCTTCTCATCGTCCAACTTGGTACGGATGATCTCAGTTAGGGCATCAGGAACTCGGGATTGGGACTTTTCGGCGTCGCCGATTCGGCGTAGCCAGTTCGGCGCAATACCGTTCCGGCGGGAGGACGATTCGGCGTGAGGACGGTTCGGCGTGAGGACGATTCGGTGTAGCCCATTTAGGCGCAAACCCGATTCGACATTAAGACGATTCGGCGACAACCTTCGCTAACGTTATTATAATAATTCGAAACGCTTTTCACAAATTTAAAATATTCTCATTTTCAGTCAAAAGCGGCTCTATTAAATAAATATTAAATATAAATAAATCAAATATTACAAAAATTATATTTGTAGAATTTGTGTTAGTGGTATATGTGACCTGGATACATTTTTGGTTTTCCCTTATGCATAGATGTTTTCTTCAATCGTGCTTTGCCGTACCATCACACAAATGAAAAATAAAACATTAACACTTAAAGATTCATTACTTAAAGTGCAGCACAACGCAAATGTTTTACAATATTTCTTAAAATTTATTGAATTCCATAATTTGCACATAAAACCATTTTTGTTCTACAAATACAGCTTTTGCGAAAAGTATTAGGCCACATCTACATTTAGAATTTGAATTTTTTAAAATTTACCACCTAGAAAGATTTCTACGATAAATAATAATCAAAGGAAAAAAATTAATAGTATAAATTTTAGTGGTTTAATTGACAATACATCACCTACACACTCGTAGATATATAAAAAATATTACATATTCAAGCTAATGTGCTAATGATTGTATGTAGTTTTACAAACGCGAATTAAAGTTTAATCTATGGTTAAAATTATGAAACAATGCAGTAATTTTCCATTAAGAATTTAATTATAGTATATTATTTTGACAATTTCGTTCATAATAATTCAACCAATAGGATGTTAGAATCTCATCAATTTGAACCAATCATAATCTACTTCCTTTGACAATACAGACCACGGTGGTGTATTGTCGCGGCAATACGACCACCGTGGTCTGTATTGTCAAGTAACGATGGAAACTACGTAAACGCATACTATAAATTATTTGTTGTCAGAAAAAATTGAAATTTTATTTACGAAATTGTCAAACGAATTCCACACGATACTATAAAATTGTCGGTTAATTTTTAAACCATGGAATCTTCGTGTTTGTCGCCATTTAAAATCACCATTCGTGCTAAAGCACTCATGGTGATTTTAAGGGCGACAAACACTCAGTTCCAGTTTCAAAAATTATTGCCGACAATTTGATAGTCTCTTGTGGTATTATATATGACAATTTCGTTCATAATAATTCAACCAATAGGATGTTACAATCTCATCAATTTGAACCAATCATAATCTACTTCCTTTGACAATACAGACCACGGTGGTGTATTGTCGCGGCAATACGACCACCGTGGTCTGTATTGTCAAATTTCCATAGTAACGATGGAAACTACGTGAACGCATACTATAAATTATTTGCTGTCAGAAAAAATTGAAATTTTATTTACGAAATTGTCAAACGAATTCCACACGATACTGTAAAATTGTCGGTTAATTTTTAAACCATGGAATCTTCGTGTTTGTCGCCATTTCAAATCACCATTCGTGCTAAAGCACTCATGGTGATTTTAAGGGCGACAAACACTCAGTTCCAGTTTCAAAAATTATTGCCGACAATTTGATAGTCTCTTGTGGTATTATATATGACAACACTAAAAATTGAATATTTTATGGATAGAACAATTACCAAATTTTATTGTACCTACTGATATCATTCCGCCCAACACCTTACCAAATTTTAAGCAGGTCTTTCAAAAGCTTTCCGTTTATTGCCTTTATGGCGGATTTTAAGCAGGAAATTCGAGATTTACCAAATATTCTGAAGTTGAATTAGAACAATGCGAATGCACTATTTGTTCTTATAAAGAAATTTATATCTATTTTTGTTAAAATAGTGAATTTTAAAATATATGCTTTTTTAATTAATTTATTAATTAAATTAATATTACATTAAACTTTAAAAATCAAATATAATATAATTCTAGACCGCGTATACCGGTATTTGCTTTAATTACGTAATAGTTTTTTTAAGCGATATATGTTGTCAAAATACAAATCATCAATACGGTATCTGTGCCGAGTTTCGATTAATTTTGTTAAACGACATTTGGCGAAATTAATATCGGTAAGTTTACTTTGTAAAATTGAAAATACTACGTCTGTCTGTTCAAAAATTAATTTAAAAGTTTCTAATAAAAAGCAAAATTTTGATTCATTTAAATATTGTCTTAAACCAGCGCTTCTCTAATAGTTTAAGAGTCGTTTTTAAAATCATCGCTGTCGATTATAAAATTAAATACGTCAATTAATTGTTGTTTTCTTAATTGCACTGTAATACTGCTCGCGAGGTAAAATTCCAACGTGTTAGCAACGTTTGTCGAAATTTACTGCCACAAATTTCATTTCAAACATTGGTCCGTTTGGTTGATTTTGAAAAAAATGTGGAAAATCCGTTCAAATTTGAAAAAAAAATTCGGGAATCCTTATTCGAATTACATGATTATATTTAGAACATATTATGCATGATAATGCAAAGAACTGTAAGCGTCTCCATAAGAGGCCACGCATATGCGCCCAGCCTCCAACGCATATAAAATTACTATGTTCGTACATTTAGTAAGATAACACAGACTAGTATGCGCTTATGTTCCAAGCTTATTACTTACAATTCATCTGTTATTCGCTTATGTTGATAATGAAATTTACTAACGAGTAGCCTCTATGGCGTATCTCGGACGTACTACCGTATTCTGGGTTGCCTAACTCTGTGCTAATAAACTAATAAGATAAAGAAAGGCTAGCCGCTGGATATGTACTATTTCGAATTTATTTCAGGCGTAAGTCAAGTTCTTAAGCTAATTTCATTATTAAATTAAATTTTGTTTTAAACAAATTCAAAAAAAATTAAAAATTGGAAAAAATACTAATTTAAAACGAAATATAAATTAGCAAGTCCGTCCAACAATTTGAGAAGAGGCTAAGCCTCCCTTGCCTCCATTGACAAACCGCCGCTGATTTATAACTACCGTGAAAGTATTCTATATCCCTTTTGTCATTCATCGGATTTTGATTCATCATCATCTTCATGTGTTAGACTTGTTGTCCGTTACGTCACTTTTTCATTGGTCTCTCCATCTCTTCATTTTGATTCAAATGAATATTAATCGCTTCTTTTATTTTCCGATTCTTACCATTTTTCTCCCGATCAAAAATTATGATGCTCTCGTAGTTTATAGTAAATATACTAGTTTGAAGTTATGTTATTACTATACCCCTCTTTCATAAAGATGCGTGCACTCTTCATGTCTCTAGAACTCCAGAAGGATGGGGTCCTTGGCATTTGAAAATAATCGCAGAGTTATATTCTGTGATCTGAAACCAAATTTTATATCCGGAAAAGATCAAATATATTAGGGTGGAATATTTCCAAGAGTTATTAAACGAACAACAAGTAAACAAACCTTCACTCATAATAAGTGAAGATCTATTAACCAAAGAATCAAAGTACTAGGAAACAGTAGAAATAATAAATAAACTCAAAAATGGAAAGGCACCTGGAAAAGATGGTGATAATTAAGATATGGGGACGAAATGCTACATAGGAGAGTATACCATCTAATAAAGTAGATATAGTCTGGATAGAGAAAAAAATGCCACAAACGATGGAGAGAAGGCATTATTTTAACAATAAAAACGAAGGGAGATGTTGAGAATTTATTGTGAGATGTATCGTGGAATTACGCTACTAATGTGCGTACAAGGTGTTATCCTTGCTGATAAACAAAAGGTTAAAGAATATATGAAGAAAAAATATATGAAGCAAACAATAGGAGAATATCAGTGTGGTTTCCAGGAGGAGGAAAAAACTTATATTACTGTTTTATTGTACCATTAAAAGATTATAACACTCTGTCCAGATGTCAATGACTGCTCCTGTTATTTGTTGGAGAACTGAGGTCGTGGGTATGACGTGGAAACGCCAGCTAATTGTACAACGATTCTGCTGAAAGCTTCGCATTTATTCTGATCTTAAATATCGCAGGGCGATTATGCAAAACTTAACCAGCAAAGAATTTTATTGAATAATTGAACGCTTTTTTATTTTATATGTTTTATACGTTTTATTTTACACTATTCGTGCAACTAAACCTGAGAATAAAAATGGTGTAACTAAATCAGATTAAATAAACAATTTATTGTCCTTCCCAAAAAGTTTCGATATGTATCTGTCTACCTTTTGTTTACAAGGAACCAAAATTAAAATAGGAATATTCCCACGATTGCAAATAATAAAACAGATATACAAAAACTAGCAAAAAACTTATAAAAAATTAACATCAGCTCGACAACAATTATTGCAACAAAAATTAATTTAAGGTACAATGCACCAGTTTTGAGTCTATCTTCAAGTATGTAAAAAAATATGTTGTTCAGAACCAACTCTTCAAAAATAAATATATAATTATATGACCTGATGTCGTAAAACGCGTCAGCAGCTCGTATCACCATTAATACAACAACAAAATCTCCACATCCAGCTTTGGTTGGTAGGTGAATAAACCCTCGAAAATTCGAGCTTGGAAGAAACCAAGAAGTTTCTGTTTATAAACCGCGACGAAAATCTAACTCTCTGCGTTGAAGATGGAATGCCACGTATCATGATTGAACCATATAAAAATATATTTGTGCAAGGCCCGATGGAATATAAAATTCGGACCAGAATGGACGCTATTAAAAACCTGCGTTGAGGTAAAGAAAAGTAACCCCTTGCCAACAAAAGGATAATCATCAATTACCTGTTGGTCGGTTCTTATGAAAACTTCAAATAGAATCCACTGAAGATGGTTTCAAAAATATAAATGTACCTAAATTGTATATGGACTCAAACAAACTATGGCAGAAACTGAAGTCTGCTGGTACATATTCAAATTTCTTGACGAGATGCATTACGTGTAAAAGCGTAGGTATGGGTGAGTGAACATTTGTAATGTAACACTTTTGTCGCTTATTAGAAATCCAAAGTTCTTTTCATTAAATTCGAGAAGCGTTTCGAGAATTTATAATATTCTAATTTTTGGTCATTGAAAGAGGACAAACGTAAGAATTGTCATACATTAAATTAATAAGATTATATCAAAATAAAATTAAAATTATTTGTTAAATAACTCCAAAATATTGGGAAAATGATTTTTGAAACTGTTCGGAAGATAAAAGATGTGGCAAAACCTATGGGAAGAGGATCATGATTTTATTTATGTGGGAATTTAAATAAACAATAGAAATGAAAGACAAAACAAAATAAGCAGGAAACTACATGAGGGAAACAGAGCATATTACGAGAACAGATAACTGCTAAAGGATTGAAACTTATCGAGAACAACTAAAATAGAAGTTTACAAGATACTGATGATAAGACCGGTAATAACCTAGGTGACTGAGACAATATGTAAATGTGTTTCGGCAAAATATAAGAAGATGAGATGAGAGTATTTCAAAAGAAAATTCTGAAAAAAGTCCAGTGCAAAGTGATGCTCAGGAAAGCAGATCAATGATGAACAGCGATATACTGAGAGCAATGGACAATGAAGACATAGGGAAGGCAATTAAATCACGTAGAAAGGATTGCTCGGTCACGCAATGAGAAGAGATGTGGAAGCGATGTTTAAAGGTTTGCTGAGTGGAAACCGATGGAGGACCGTACAAGGGGAAGACCCATCTTGAGATGGTACGACCAAAGAAGGGAGGATTTGAAGAGAATGGGAATCGATAATTGGAAAGAGAAAGTGTAAAACGGGCAATATTGGGTAAGAATTGAATTTGAAGCAATTACCAACAAAAAATATGGAAATTTAATGCAAAGTAAAAGAGAACTGCTTCAAAAAAAAACGAATATGTGAAGTGTCGAAATTAACAGTTAAACTCCTGCAGGAATAAAAGGTTTATTTATTATTATTATTTAATAGGTTTTAAAAGATAGGTTTAAATTGGTAAATTTTGCAATTTCACAATCTTGGAGTAGTTTTTTACCTTTGAAGTTGAAACGATGGAAATTGTAGCTCGTTGGAGCTCAAACGATTCTGTATCGATTTACATCAACAAAACTCGCGCAGGGGGGCGGCTGACGTTTATGCACCCCCCTCAAAGTTTTCACGAACAACTTCACGATACATGTGGTTCAAACAATTTGAATAAAGCTCAAACGTTTGTCACTAATGTCATTTAAATATTCCCGTTGGGGACCGGCGAAATGTGCCTTGGAAAAGAATGCGTTATTCTCCCCCCCCCCTTCCTCAAATTTTGCGAATAACTCAGCGACGCTTGAGTCTCAAACGAAGAGAATGGAAACTCTTTGAGGTTAAAATATTTAACATAAATTGCACAGGAAAATTCGAGCTAAATTTGAGAAACGGTTTCCAGCATATAATATTATATTAAGCGAATTGAATTTTTGAATTACATTGGTGTCAAATCATTCAACATCGTTTAAGATTTAATGAGCTTCCATGGTTTTAGCGGTTTTAGTATAAGACTCAACCTTCAATGTAGTTATACGGAAAACTTGCGGGGGAAGGGGGCGGAGATACGTTTTTCTATTAATTTCAGCCCGTTTTATGAAGTAAAACATTTGTGAATTTTTCGACTAAGTAAGTTGTAAGTTCTTTCCGAATCTCACGTTCCTAACCTGTATAATGTCATGCCATAGTATACAGGGCTTTTCAAAAGGGACTTTTTTTAAATAAGGGCAATTTGCATGTGGTGATGGTATTATCATTCTATTTTTTGACATAATACATATCGACTCTTTACTACCAATACCTCCTAACTGACATTTTTTCCATAAATAAGATTATTACACCAAAATGTAGATATTAATCAGATCTATGGAAGTTAAATATCTCCTAAGTCATACAAATTTGAATTTGCCACTTAAAACTATAATACCAATTTCTCCTATTTACATGCGTAATAATTGTGGAAGCAATATCTACTATCTACAATGGTTATCATTGTGAGAGTGACAGTGTGAAGCTCGAGGTAAGATTTTTTTAATGTTTAAAGGTAGATCTTTAGTGATTTTTAAAATGTGTATTAAGAAACAGTAATTAATAGTCTGCTTTAATAGAAAAACTATATAAAATGCATTAATACAATAATAAAATAATGAACTTAACCAACCAAAGTTATTTAAGTAGATAGGAGATATTTATATCTGTTAAATATTCAAATTAAAGTTAACATAGGAGATATTTCTTTTTATGATTGGATTCAAGTAATTATTTTGTTTTAGAATGAACCGATCGCAAAAAATTTTCTCTTTGTTAAAGAGTCAGCAACAGTCAGCTCAAGCTGAAACTGAACTAAAATCTGAAACTAAAGCCAAAATACAACATGCACAGTATGCCAAAGTAGTAGACACTCACAATGACATGTTTGATATTGAAACGCAAGGCTCAGAAATTGTAAATTGTGTTATAAATGAAGACGGGACGTTATTATTTGTAGATTCAGAAAAGTCTGTAGAATCAAATAATCAAATAATTTTACAAGTTGATCTTCCTGTAAATGGGTTAACTAACGCTAATTATAAAGCTCCATTAATGGTTGAAGAAACACAGATACTAAATAATGTTGAAAACAACAATAAAACTTTGGCAAAAAATAACCACGATTTGGATTATGATTATGAACCTGAGCTGGAAGAATCTTACTCCGATAGCAATTGTTCTAAAAACGAACTATCAGAAAATGACGCAAATATAATCAACAAAGAAAATATAAGCAAGACAGAGCCAAGCTATGGAAACGTGAATGAAGGAAGGAAAAGGAAACATGTAGCTAACAGTGCGGATTGGAAGAAAAATTGTAATAAACAATTAAGAATGGAAGGAAAACAATATCTAGGGTATACAAAGTCCAAAGGAGAGCCCGTGAAACATAATAAAATGAGAGAAAGAAGGCACTTGAGAACCACTTGTACGTCAAATTTATGTAAAAAGTCAATTAAAAGAAACTGCCAGAAATTTACAGAAGATGATAGAGTATCCATATTTAGTAAGTTTTGGTCTGAATTAAATTGGGACCAAAGAAATATCTATGTAGCTTCCCATGTTAGCAGAAGCGTTACAAAGCGCAGAACAACTGAAGAATCTAGAAGAAGTGAAACCTTAGAATATACATTAACACTTAAAAATGAAAAATATCAAGTTTGTAGGAAAATGTTCCTGAACACACTTGATTTGGGGTCATTTACTGTACAAAGCTGGACAAAAAAAAGTATTCATGGTATTTATTCAAATAAGATGATAGAAAATAGCAGACGAATAAAAATATCTCCATACTCAGCAGACATAACATTTTTAAATGATTTCCTACACCAACTGCCTAAACTACCATCTCACTACAACAGAAAAAATTCTACCAAGTTGTACTTGGAACCACCTTTCAAATCGCTTAAACAATTGTACGATTTATATAAACAGCAATGTGAAGATGCCGGAAAACAAATGATGTCAAATAAGACCTTCAATATTCAATTCCACCATAGCAATTTAGCAATATATCAACCTAAGAAAGATCAGTGCGATTTATGCGTAGGTCATAGTGTAGGAAATCTTAACGAAAAAGAATACCACAATCATATCAAAAAGAAAGATAGAGCTCGCACTGAAAAGGAATTAGACAAAGCTTTAGCACAAGAAGGTAAATGCATTGTTCTTACCATGGATTTACAAGCAGTTAAGGTCTCACCAGATATCCAGGCAAGTAAAGTCTTTTTTAAAACAAAGTTATGTTGTCATAACTTCACAATTTATGATCTTGCTAGTCATCACTGCACTTGCTACTGGTTTAACGAATGTGATACTGATTTAGTTGCTTCAACTTTTGTATCATGCATCGTTGATTATTTAGAACGACATTGCTTATCGAAAAACCTGCCAATAATAATTTATTCAGATGGTTGTACTTACCAGAATAGAAATAATATTCTGGCTAATGCGATTCTAAATTACTCCATGAAAAACAAAATACATGTAATTCAAAAGTTCCTTGAACCCGGTCACACTCAAATGTAGTGTGATTCTGTTCACAGCTGCATAGAGAGGAAACTCAAAAATAGAGACATTCATCTTCCAAGTGATTATTTATCTGCTAGTCGCGAGGCCAGGGTTAAACATTTTCCATATGAAGTTCTAAAGTTAAAATTTGACTTCTTCAAAGACTTCACTAATTCTTGCTGTCTGCGTTATTCAACCATTCGGCCCGGAAAAAAGACAAATGATCCTACAGTTACTGACATCCGGGCCATAAGTTATAACGTGGAAGGAAATATTCAAGTTAAACTTGATTTTGATAGTCCATGGGCCGACTTACCTACTCGGCCAAAAAAGGATTTAAACGTATTTAATTTTGCAATGTATCCACAACTGAACAAAAGTAAAGTACCTATAAAGAAATCCAAGTGGAAGCATCTTCAAGAACTAAAGGCAGTTATTCCGGATGACTGTCATAACTTTTATGATTCACTTCAATTTTCTTAAATTTTTATTTTGTGTAAGGACATTATTGTTTAAAATGTTATATAATTTTTGTTTACATTTTCTAATAATAAAATTTAATTTGTTGTAATAATTTTTTTACGGTTTTACAAGGAAACCTTTTACAATTTTCCATTATCCACTTGCAACTGTAACCTCCTATCGTCATACGAAATTAATGGCAATATCTCCTACATGCATTAAATAAATACTGAATTGTTATTTACTAGTAAAACAGTGTTTTTTAATGAACTAGATGAAATATATCAATTACGTATATTTTTATTTTATTGAAAGGGCCATATTTTCCGAATAAAACAGTTTTTTCCTTCTCCTGAAAAGTTATGGTTTCTGCAGATAGCAGGTATTGGTAGTAAACAGTCGATATGTCAAATAGAAGGTCTGCAATTTATTATATTATCTCAACTTTAAATTTTAAAATATTAAATTTTTATAATAGTGGATAAAACGTTGTAAGAAATTCGCATCGTAACGTATTAATACATAATTAATATTATTATTGGTAACATACACTAAACGTTACGATGGTATACGTATCTACATATACGTAATAAATATAAATATAATACTTTACGGTACTTACATAGTAAATAACTATTATTAACATCCATGTTATCCTTTCCATGCTGCCCTCCACTCCCCTGGTGCAGTGTCATTACACTGCATTATAATATGGGTAGTATTTAATAATAAAAATTTAAACAAAAAACTATAAATGTAGTATTTTGCAAATGTGGTGTCAGTTAGCTGTAGAAGTTGACTTGGTGAAGTGCTAAGAACTAAAATTTGTGATTCTACTTCGTAATAAAAATCTTTACTTATTTTCAAAAAATGGCTCACATGATCTTACGAAACGACGAGGTTTGTTACATACATTTGAATTTAATTTTAAAATTTTATTTTAAATGAAAATTATATTTTAATTTGGAATTTTGACGACTTTCCAGTCAAATATATCTCGTCAAAATTTGATAACCGTTAACAACAATGAAGACGACGATGACAATTTTATGAAAAATGCTTCAACAGGACGAAAAGCTACGGACGTTCCATTTTTAATTTTTCACGCAATTTGTATCGGATTTTTGGTAAGTTTAATGTATGAAGTTATTTTTACATTTTGAACCTCTTATGCCTGGTATTATCAACTTTATTTAAAGGGGTCATTAGTTAACTAACCAATAGAAAACGGTTATTAGTTCAAACAGCTAATATAAAATAAGCAGTTAGTGCTCAAGGCATGTTTAACGTTTCGTAATACCGGGCATTAGAGCCTGTTGTATAAAGCTCGGGTCAAAGTTAACTTAACAAAGTTAACTTAAATATGATTGGCTAAACTGCCGGTTTACCCTAGATTAATTCTGATCCAAGTTTTATACAACTGGCCCGTCGATTCAAATATCAGGCAAAATTTTCATTGAGACAGTTTTAGGAAGGTCTCTTTATGTATATGAGTCAGTGGTGGTTCTAGCGAACAGGAGGTGCATGTCAGTGCCCCCCCCCCGTTTCTAATTTTTTTATAAAAATGGTGTCAAACGTCAGGGCATCGTTTGAGCCTGAATGTGCTCCCATTATTTTTGTTTGAGCCTCAAAGGTCGCGGAGTTATTCGCAAAACAAATTTGGGGGATCGTAGACATGATTCCCCCCCCCCCGCCAGTATCGAATTTTTGGGTAAATTTTGTGCCAAGCATTAGAGCATCGTTTGAGCCTTAATAAGCATCCATTATTTTCGTTTGAGCTTGAAAGGTCGTGAAGTTATTCCATGATTATGTTGATATCCAAATTTAATTCGGTCAAAAACAGTGATGATTTAAGTGTCTTCCAAACCAACAGGATGCTGACGTATAAATTTCGGTACAAAAGACATTAAAAAAATTATTAAAATTCCAACGGACGCTGATAAATATTGCAAAAGACAATGTATTGAAAAAGTTGATGATGAAAATCGTGACACTTTCGAATTCGAATCTTAAACTGCAGTAGAAAATTGAGGTGGTTTTGTTCAAAATAATAAAATGAAAAGAAAAAAGAAGGCGAATTACTGGGGTAAGGAACCCACAGTTTTAATCTGCAATGATCAAAGCAAAACGAACTAAATTAAGTTTACAACCTATTAAAATAGGAAAAACCTATTTTACATTAATTAACACGTGCGGATTTTATAGCATAATTCATATTATGTGCTGCTGTTATGCGAAAAGCACACAATATGCTAATTTTGCTGATGCAAAAAAGGAATCTACATTATACGAGTTGATTGCTCATGTTATACGCGATGGACTGAATGCGGAAACTTACAGGAAACGGGCTTTACTTATGAATAATGTTTTTGGGGAATACAATAAGAAAATATTACGTAATAATCACGTGGAATGATTAAGCTTCATCAACGTCCTATTATTTATTTCAACAATTATTCCGGGATGAGCCGTCAAATTTGAAATGTTCTAAATGCAACAATGTTATCGAAAATTGATTCTCTACTCTAACAATTAATTTTCCAACGCAGGATATTGCCTACCTCCAGGACGCTTTAGGCCTACAATTTAAAGAAATATCTAACCATGGCCAACGTAAGAATTATCAACTGCAATATACCGAAATAAAGATAAGTTTTGGCCAGCATTTATTATTGGAATTATGTGGGCTAATGAAGAAAAATTCGTCTTTAGATTGTAACATTCCCCTACAGAAAATTCCCCAAAAAATTTTTGTTAATGGAAATAAATTTCGCATTCGAGGAGCCATTAGTTTCATACCACCCACTGCACTAAACAATATCAATGCGATTGGGCATTACGTAAGTTATTGATGGCGTGAAAATTAAGCCACTGGGAACGGTATGAAGTTTTTCTTCAACCAATTACGTATTTAGCAGTTGATATTACAAAATATATGAAACCGGTGAAGGTAATAATGCTTATTTATATCAACTAAAGCTTTATATTCTTTAAAATTGATGTTTGAATAATTGTAATCTGTTAAAATTAAAGTTAACGCATGTTGCTCGGAGTTTGGTCAAAAATTTCAAATATCCATAACTGTGTGTAAAAAATTAACTTATAACCATGACCATAGAAGCTCATTGAAACTCAAACGAAGCTCTATCGATTGACATCAATTGCACACATACATTCAAAATGAGAAGGAAAATTGAAAAACATGTCTACAGTCCCCCCCCCCATCTAGTTTTTCGCGAATAACTCCGCTACCTTTGAGGCTCAAACGAAAATAATGGAAGCCCATTCAGGCTCAAACAATGTTCTAACATTCGACACCATTTTTATAAAAAAAATTCGAAACTGGGGAGAGGCGACTGACATGCACCTGCGAACAGACCGATTGTACTTATTAGCCTAAACAAAAAATGTGGACATGTCCCCTGTTTGTGCAGGTGAACATGGGTATAGTTTTTTCCAAAGGTAACAAAATTTCAATATTGAATTTAAAGAAACAATTTCAACGAACATTAACAATTCTAAAGTACTATAGTAGATCATTTCGATATCCTTAAATACCATTCAATGATTAATATTCAAAAATCAATAGCTTTGGTGCTACTATCGCTTTAAACTAGAAATAAGAAAAATTGTTTCAAGAGGGTTTCTCCCTGAGAGTCTTGTTAAGAGTTACAGATAAAAGTGTTTCTTAAGACAACGGCTTCCATTATCACCTTAGAGCTTAGAGCTTTGCATTGCTCAGAAACATTTCACCCCCTCCCTCCCTCGCGAATTTTTTAATGAAATTGTTGTCAAACTTTGAGCTTCAATGAGCTTCCATTAAAATCGTTTGTACCCTAAAGGCTTTTAATAAACATTCAATTTTTTAGAACAATTTTGGGAGGGGCTGCAGAAATGCTATTTTTAAGATGTGATTTTTTTAATATAATAAATACCAATCGATTGTATTTTCACTGGTCTACTATCCTCGTTTCTTTTTGTGTTTTGTCCATACTTTTCTTTTTGAATATGCTGAGGTCCAAATTTCATGTGCCCGAGGTCCAAATTTTCTTGTTCATAATTTACTTCTTGTTAAATTTTCTTGTTTTCCTTTGAAATTGGTTTATGACTCGCTGCTTCTTCTACTTTCATCACCATTGGTATTGGTTCTTCCCAAAATTCTTGGTCGATTTTCAATTCTTCTTCATATGACATTTGTTTCGGACTTCCAACTTCTTCTTCTTCTACTATGGTTAAGGTTTCTATGTTTTTTTTGTTTTGATTGCTGAATACTTTCTGATAATTCCCATTCCAGTAAATTTAATTCTTCTTCGTCTGATATTATCCATCCCAGTATTTTTATATTTTTTCTAAAGATTGTAAACGTATTGGTCTTACTCTGAAGTATGGTTTATTTGGTTGATACATTTTCTGTTACAATTGTATTATTTTCTCTTCATAGTTTTCTTCCACTTCCTCGAATATATTATTTTTGAAATATTCGTTGTCGCGCTTTTGTTCATATATTTCTATTTCTTCGGTAAGTTCCCTTATTTCCTTCCATTGTTTTTCCAATTTTTCTCTTAATTCGTTGCACCAGTAATTCGTATTTTGATGATTTCGTACAAATTTATTTGTTATGGCTTCCATGGTCCTTTTCAGGTATGACATTTTAACTTGTTGTCTCTTCAAACACATTGATTGCGCATCCATTTCTTTAATAATTTTTGATGTCTTCTCCACTGAATGATTGCTTGTCGTCTTCTTGATTGAATGTCGTCTTTCTGGATCGAATTTATTGTTGTCTGTATGGACTTGATTGATTGTTGTCTCTCTTGACTGTTGATTGTTGTCTTTCTGGACCAAATTGATTGATTGCTTCTTCTTCTTATCCACTGAGGATTTGTCTTCGTTGTTTGATTGATTGTTTATTCTTCTTACCAGACCATATTCTTCTTCATCCGGTTCGAAGGAGCATAAAGAATTCCCACTGGGATAACTTGAAATGCGGAACTTACGCACAAACGTTTTTGCGGTAATTCGAGTTATTTACATTTGCACAGAGTATCTAAATAAATGTAGCATAAGCACATTTTTTACACGTACCGGGTTTTACTTGTTACATTTTAGATTGCTTATTTATAACATTAATATAATATTAATATTTATTGACCGACTTATTTCTTTCGGTCAATAGAATTGAAGAATGTGCAAATGTGGTTTATTTGTATATAATATTTCTTATATCAGTCGCTTAAGGCGGTGTGACACTTGTCTAAATTTGGGTGTAGATTTACGTGTAAATTTACGTGTAAATCTAAACAAGTGTTAAAACGCGTAAATTTGCTTGTAGATTTACGTGTAAATATTTTGTAGGAATATTTCTATATTTTCTCGCAAGTTGTGCGTGTAAAATTGCGCAGAAGAATATTCGAAGGTGTGGTCTATTTTTTCTTGTGTTGTGTTTTTGTCAGTTGGTAAAAGTTTGAATTGGCATTAATTGCCAATTGGAATCCATTATCACGTTTCTTTTAGTACTAAACAACACAAGGCGACCAGACATACAAACTTCTTATAGCCACTTACCGATCGAATTTTCAATTGACCAGAACGCGCATGTGCAAATTGTAAATTTACGTGTAAATTTTTACACAAGTGGCAAACACTAGCAAAAAAATTTTCTAGCAGATTTGCAACAAAATTTACAAGCAAATTTACGTGTTTGACACGGTGTAAAAATCTACACGTAAATTTACACGTAAATCTACACGCAAATTTACACAAGTGTCACACCGCCTTTAGATGCAAAAGCCGACATGTCACAACTTTTCCCAAAATGAGATTAATACATCAAAAAATTAGAAATGCAAAATCCTACATACCCATCAAAAATTATAAGAGAAAATCCCGACAAATATCGAGTTATACGAAACTAAAATATCATCTTAGATGCAAAAACTGACATTTCCAAAGCTCAACATTTTGATAACCCGTGACCATTGAATTTTCAAAGGTTTTGTCAGGTTGTGTAGTGTGTTTTGACATACCTATATTCCCCCTGATTGTGTTTTTGGACAAATTGAAAAGATTTATAAAAAACATGCGGTAGTTGTTCATCCTGGATGACTAAATAAATATAATTAAAAAGTTTGCAACTGTTCACAAAATTGGAAGTGATGTGGTGATTAATTAAAGATTGGAGAAGCGAAACTCAAAATGTTTTGAAGCAACCCAGTTATTGGCATTTCAAATTTCAACCTTCAAAAAGATTAATAATTATTAAAGTGAAAGGTGGAGCTCCACTTGCAAGAGGTGAAGCAACTTATAAAAGTGTTTATGTGCACTCTAAAAGCTTATGAAGAGGGGAAACCATTTTTCTCATACGACCCCAAAAGTATTAGAAATTAGGGTACCTATTAACAAGGATAAGAAACAAATTATTGCAAAGCTACTAGAAAAACATTATGGAAGTGAATGGCAAAAAGAAGATGAGTTTATTTTTTTAGAAAAGTTTTCCAAAATGTATTGGAGAGAACACAGGTAATTACAGAACAAGAAAACTGTGAAGAATAGATGGTTAATGTGTAGTAATTGACGTTTTTTAAATAAATATTTACGAGTTTAGGTGCAAAACCCGACATGTCCATTCTAATAATTAATTTTTGAAGACTTCTGACTGCCCCTCATTTTTTCAATTGATTTCTATATTTTTCTCTATGAGTAGCAAGCTATACCAACAAAATGGTTACTTAATTCGGTCGCATAAAGATTTTATGAGTTTTTCCGCATTATTTCGCTTTCTATTTCACTGGACATGTCGGGTTTTGCATTTAAGCGACTGATATACAGGATGGTCTAAATACTAAATTATGTTTAATTTTTTTAATTAAACAGCCGCTGTGGTTATTTTCTGTAAAAAAATGTTGAAGTACAACTTCACTTCTTTCGTCGTAATTGAACGAGTTTTCGTCAATGCAGACATTCAGCCGTCTTACAAGCTCGCTGACAAGTTTTTGCACATTGTTTTGGAGTTTTGTAGTAGTAGCTCTTGTGGAGCAGGATCATTTAATGTAGTAATCGGAAAATGACCATAAATAGAATTCAAACATAATATCATACAGTTATAGCGAACGAACAATAACCGTTTACTAAACGTATGTCACATACTATTTTTTCTACTACCATCAAAATAACCAAGCCGCTTAAATAATTTTAAGCAGTACTTTATGCATCATAAGGGTGCGTAATTTTCATTATTTTTTGATGGTAGTACTGAAAATTATTTATATCTTATGCCATCTTATGCTTAGCAAGTAGGTAAATTATTAATATAAATATTAATTTGTGTATAGAGTATTCTGATAATTTATTGCATCGCAACTGGAGATATTGATAGAATAATTAAAGGATATGATACTTGTGGAAATATTTGTGGAAAGAAAAATGATTTGGATATTAAGGGAACGAGCATTTGCGTACCTAGGGATATGAGTGATAAACTGTAGTATTTATTATAATAATAATTTTATTTCAAATAATTATTTTGATTTTAGATATCTTTCACTTCTTGATGATAATAATGGTTATAAAGACTGTACTAATAACTGTACTGATGATGTGTAAGTATATTTTACACGAATATGCATCTATCATGCAGTTATTTTAACTCTGCCAGCTAGGTCTTCATTTAAAAATTAATATAAAATTTGTTTTTCAGTCTGTTTCTTAATCGATGCATTGGAAATGGGAAATCACATCGTCATATAGACGATTCTTGGTTTTATGTAATATTTACTTGTTAGTATTAGATTCTACCAAATACTTATTATACTTTCCTTTTTAGTATATTTTGGTCGATTTAAAATTATGTGTTTGGGAAATCACAGCAGTTTCTTTCCTTACTGTGGGTAAGTATTTAAAATCTTGAATTTTTTTAATTTTCATATTATTCGTTTCAGCATTTGCATTTATAACGTTACTTATGTTATGTTACTTGACTACAGTATTTGTGTTGTGTTCGATAGTAGGTACGATTTTACTATTGGCTGCTATGACAGGATTTTCTTGGTAAATATTTTATATTGATCAAATTTGATCATTTTGTAGTTACATTAAAAAGCATCAATGACATAATCAAAGAAATATTAGTACAAGCCTAATTTATAAACAAACATGTTTTATTATATAGGTATTTGGTCGTATATGAAGATGACGGTTTTATTGCTCTAGCAATTCCTTTGTCGATAATTACATTTATAATAATAATTATCGTAATTTGTCTAAGAAATAGAATTGCACTGGTTATTGTGTTATTTAAGGAATCTGCCAAATCGTTGACAAGCATGCCTCTTCTCTTAATTGAACCACTAATGGTAAACAAAAATAGTACCATCCACCTACTATATTATTGATATTGTAAAATAAAAACTGCGTGCATTAAATTGATTGGTTTTTGTTACCTATATTAATAACTAGCTGGCACGGGCGGCATCCGCCGCCCTTAGCCATCTAGACCCAGAATAGATCCGAGTAGGCCATAGTTGTTCGGCCTTCGGCCTCACAGGGGGAGGACCATAATAGATCCGTGAAGGCCATAGTTGTTCGGCCTTCGGCCTCACAGACCGGACCATAATAGATCCGTGAAGGCCAAAGTTGTTCGGCCTTCGGCGTCACAGGGCGGACAATAATAGATCCGTGAAGGCCATAGTTGTTCGGCCTTCGGCCTCACAGACCGGACCATAATAGATCCGTGAAGGCCATAGTTGTTCGGCCTTCATCTGTCATCTGTCATCTTTCATCTTTCATCTTTCATCTGTCATCTGTCATCTGTCATCCGTCATCTGTCATCCGTCATCCGTCATCTGTCATCTGACATCTGTCAGCTGTCATCTGTCATCCGTCATCTGTGATCCGTCATCTGTCATCTGTCATACATACATACATACATACATACATACATAATCTTCACGTAAAGTTACATCTTCATGTAAAGTTAAATCTTCCGCAAAGAGGTGGATCTTCCACGTTCTGCGACCTATATAAAGTGCTCCGGTCTTATTCGCGGCATTCAGATTAATTTGTTACTGTTTTTTTGTTAGTGGTTTGCAATTTTGGAATTAAAGCCGCCATCCCCGCCATCTATTGACAGTATTTTCAGATTAATTTGTTAGTGTTTTTTTTTGTTAGTGGTTTGCATTTTTCGAATTAAAGCCGCCATCCCCGCCATCTGTTGACAGTATTTGGAATCACTGACTGTACGTCAGATTAATTAGTTGACAAATTAAATTTTTTGTCAAACTTGTGATTTGATTTTCGAAAAAAGCGAATAACTTTTTCCCCGCTCGAATTTCTTCTCCATTTATGCACGAATAGTTGCGCCTGGAGCTACAAAATAACTGTGCAAAATTTGGTCGAGATCGGTCCACGGGTCTAGGAACGTATAGCGAACACGCAAACACGCAAGCAAGCAAGCACGCAAACAAACAGATCTTCTCTTTTATATATTTAGATATAATTTAATATACTATTTTAATTAATATAATTTACCTTATAAAATTATAAACTATATAATATTAGTATATCAAACTTTCAAGTTTAAAGTATCCAAATACAATCAGAGCCGTATCTAGGCGGTGGCGAGATGGGCGCCCGCCAAGGGCGCAGCTACCCGGGGGGCGCAAAATCGGCCATGAAAAATAATTTTTTTTTCTAGATTAGTGCATTTTGTTAAGGACAAAAATTTCACGTTATTGAAATGAATGTTATTCCAGATTGTTAAGTTACTGTCCAAAGCTACATGTGGTTTCTTGGAAATTACAAGTTGTTTTCCTGTTAAGAGACTGAAAAAAGTCAAAAGAATGGCTGGTGAAATGGTTGAAGATGAATCCCACTTGCTGAGTGCTGAAAAATCATTTCAGAGAGAGTGTTTCGTTGTGTTTGATAGGATTAGAAGCGAAATGGACAAGAGGGCAAACATCTACCATTCGGTTTCATCTGACTTTAAATTTTTATCCGGAAAGTCTTTAAGTGAGTATTCTGATTCTCTTCTTGAAAAGTGTGCAGCTAATCTTGGTGCGATGTATGCCAAAGATATAGATACGTTAGAGCTTGTGAACGAAGTAGTTACTTTCAAGTATCATGCAAAAGAGCTGATAAAGGACATCAATAAGGCCTCCCATTTGGATGTTCTGAACGTTATTTCTAATTATGAATTAAGAGACGCCTATCCGAACATTGAAATTGCGTTGAGGATATTTTTAACAATGCCTGTAAGTGTGGCGTCTTGTGAGCGTTCGTTCAGCAAGTTAAAAATGATCAAGAACTATTTAAGATCAAGTATGTCTGAAAACAGATTGACAAACTTAGCAATTCTGAATATAGAATACGACATTGCGTTTCAGATTGATTTTAACGATATCATCGACGATTTTGCCCTGGTAAAAGCAAGAAAAGTACAGTTTTGACTCATGATTGATTGATGATTGATCAAAAAACTTTAAACCTACAACTTTGCACTTTAATTTTGTAAAATTTCCGCGGAAGGACCCCCGGATCCCCCATTTTCGTTGGGGGGTATTCCATACCCCCCCAACACCCCGGTGTGGGGAGCGCAAATGTTAAGTCCCGCCAAGGGCGCGGCCGTACCTAGATACGGCTCTGAATACAATATCCGAACAAAAACTTTTGGATTGGATCACCATCATAGTAACCAGGTAATTTCTTGTGGAAAAGAACCTTAAGGCAGTTGCAAATTAGAATATATCTGATACAATATATCAATTTTGCAACACTGGCGTTAAAAATTTGTAAAAAAAATTGTATATTGCAAGAAAATTGTGAAAAAAATCAAAAAACGGTCTTCTGCAATTATTCACCAAATTTTGTTATAAAATGCTCCGTACTTTAACATACTACAAGTCACCGTATTTAAACCCTGAGCTTGTTGTCTAATTCTTCGTCAGAAATTAAAATTTTTAAAGGAAAATTCAAAATGATGACTTTCGGAAAATTATTTTTAAAAAGATTTCTATATTAGCTATTTTGCTATTATATAGCTCTTTAGAAATATTACTAACACTTAAAATATTTTAAAAACGCCTTTAAGAAAATCAAATGAAGTGTTTCCTAAAACTGGTTAGGTAGTTCTGATGATTTGAAGCCCGGAAATTCCACCATTTTGATAACAATGAGAGCAAAAACAGGTTTCTCCACAGCAGTAGCTCTTTACTAGTCGATAGGGCGGAGGTAAATGTGCCACCAAATGTACCTGACCAGAAAAGGGTACCGGTAAATGTGCCACCGACCAAAAGGGTTCTTTAAATAAACACAGGTATTTGTGCCACTAACAGTGAAAAAATTAAATTTTTTTTGCCTTCGAATTTTGGGGTGTGCATTCGATAAGGAGGGTAATCCATCGTCAAAACCTACCCTTACGGGGCGCCGCTGCGCTCCGCGTTGCACCCCTCCAGGGCGGTTTTGACTCTGGTTACTAATAGGCTAAACATACGAGAAGGCGCCACACATCAAGAAAACCGGGATAAATGAAACCGGGATGTGAGAGACCCTCGAAATAGCATTAAAAAGTATAGTTGCGGTATGGGGCAGTAAACTATTACGTTTCACCCCCAAAAAATCGTGTAAAATCAAAAAATAATCGATGTTACATGTAGGAGATGCATCAGGTAGATGCCGTTTTCTCCGGTGGCACAAATACCTGTGTACTTTTAATATCCTAAATTCGTAGCAGGTAGAATAACATTACTGGTGGCACATTTACCTCCGCCCAGTCGATATGGGTTGTAGGCCACTGAAAATCTTATCGAGAATATAATTCTTATCGAGAAAATCTTAACGTCGATTAGTTACTGCACTGCAGCGCTGTAAAATTTAGCGGATCATTGATTATTACAAGAACTTTTCATTTTGAACTGACACTGACTTCATTTATTATTATTGGTTATATTATATAGTCACAATAAATAACTAATTAATTACCAATAATTATAAAAAAAGTCAAGTCAAAATTTTACAGCGCTGCAACTCAAGACTTATCTAATTTACAAAAAAATATATTAGAAACAGAAGTTGTAGGAAATTATGTCCTTTCTAAGATTTATAGCAACCATTTTCATGCTAAGATCGACTGGTAAGAAGATATATTGCAGAGAAATCTGTTTTCCGCCATTTTCTGGGAAGTTCCCGCGGTCGAAAACTCATAGGTTTTGTTAGGACTCCCAAACCTTTTGGTTTTTACTTCTTGTTTTACTCACGATTGTGTTTTTCGTTTTGTTCTATAATTTCTATAATTATTGAAGGGCCTAGTGGAAAAAGTAGTTAAGTCACTTTTTTTTTAATTTTGTGATTTTTATACTAATTTGTAGAGAATAAATGCCGCAATGTGAAAATGTGCTCAACTACAAATTGAAAAAAAAGTGACTTAACTACTTTTTCCACTAGGCCCTTCAATTTCGGAATATATGTAATCTTTCATTGATTGAACCTTGTTAGAGATTGAACGATATTGGATGTTTTCTGAATTTTTGTTTATGGTTTCTAAATAGTTCATTTTATTGGTATTAGCTCTTTCTTGATTAATTTTTCAATTAAGTATATGGTTTGGAAAGTCATTGTCTATACATATTTGTTTAATAATTTGTAATTCTTTACTGTTTTCATATGATAAGGTAATATTGAAAGCTCTCTCTATGTATGTAGTTTCGAAGTGATGCAGTTCTGTGTGAATATGTGTGGTGGGATTTTATATGGGATTATGACAGAATTGGTAGGCTTTCTGTAAATTTTTAATTCGAGTATAATATCATGGTCATCTCTGTAAATTTGTAGGTCGAGGAAATTAATTACATAATATATGTTAAATCAATCTTTAATTTTTGTTTAATTAATTATGTTATTGTTTTATTTTTCGGTAGTAAAACGCATCACAAATAAAGATTTATGCCTACGAGAAGAGTGCAATTTATTGACAAACCTATAATTTATAAATACATAATATTTTTTCAGATACACTTAGGGGCCGTCCATTAATTACGTAAGGATGATTTTTGTAATTTTGGACCCCCTCCCCCCGCCACGTAAGGGTACGTAAGATTGTGGCACCCCCCCCCCCACATCTTACGTAAGGATTATTTAAATAAAAATAAATTTTGGCCCCCTTCTCCACCCCTTATATTTATAAAATATGAATAATAATATATTATATAGATAATAATAAATACAAAAATTTAAATTAAATTTTTTATTTACATACATAGATGAAAAACAGTTCGTAAAGATCGCCAAAGTTTGATGCCATTTTCTAAAATTCACACTATTATGCCACTATATGTTTAATGATTTTTAAGTACTATATATTTCAATATATGGTATTTCCATTATAATACCTGGATATAATTACCAATATAAAAAGAAAAAATTATATTTGATTTTTAAATTTAATTTAAAAAAATATTTTAAGAAACTTACGTAAGGAATACGTCGGACCCCTCCCCCCCCTACGTAAGGGTCCGTAAGATATCCAATACCCCCCCCCCAAACACCCTTACGTAATTAATGGATGACCCCTTACAGGTTTTTGTAGGCGATATTTTGTACTGAATTCGTTATTTTGCCGGTGGATTTTGTTAGAAAATCAAAATCAAAAAGGAATTGAAAGAAATGGAAAATTTGAAGTGAAAAAAAGTGAAGGAAAAGGATTCAATAAAGGATTAAATAAAGTAGAAATAGAATAAAATAATTATAAATAATATTCTATTTCTACTTTATTTCATCCTTTATTGAATCCTTTTCCTTCACTTTCTTTCACTTAAAATTTTCCATTTCTTTCAATTCTTTTTTGATTTTTCATTTTTAGTCCAGTCAAATTAGGTTTTCAGCTCGGAAATATTCCCACCTAGCTGAATTTTGGTACACATCTTTATGACATCGTTGTAAACAATATGTAAAAAGTCGACCTCGATATCATGTCCGCGTTAAAGGTTATTCGAGGTCAAAGGTCACGAAATTGGCCTTTTTTTAATATCTCGTTTTTTATTAGTCGTACAATAAAAAGTTTTAGATACAATTTGTAGAGGAGGTAATTATCTACAAAAATGGTCTTATGACATTTTCACGTTAAGTTGATAGTTTTTGCACAAACACACGACCCACCCTTAAAATGGCACAATATTGATTCGTTGCAGGGAGAGATATGTTTTCGGGAACGGGAAATGCTTTTAATAATAAATTAATTGAAATTGTGGCCAAGGTTAGAAAATGAAGAGAAAAATTAATTTTTTCAAAATTTGCCAAAGTTATAGTATCTTCCAAGTACCGAAGGCGAAATTTTGGTTTGAGCTTACCGAAGGTCCGGGCAAGCTGAAAATTGGCAGAGATGTATATTGAAGTGTTCTAATAAACCCCCAAAATTCTCATAAAAATCCCAAGTCGGCGTTCCTCCAATTGAGGATTTTAGCCCCCTAGGTGCGGTCTCGCCTATAGCTCACATATTTTTACTTTTACGAAAAATTACCATTAAACAAAGAATACATACTGTAATAGGCAAATTAAACTTTGTTTAATGGTAATTTTTCGTAAAAGTAAAAATACGTGAGCTATAGGTGAGACCGCACCAGGGGGCTAAAATCCTCAATTGGAGGAACGCCGGCTTGGGATTTTTATGAGAATTTTGGGGGTTTATTAGAACACTTCAATATACATCTTTGCCAATTTTCAGCTTGCCCGGACCTTCGGTAAGCTCAAACCAAAATTTCGCCTTCGGTACTTGGAAGATACTATAACTTTGGCAAATTTTGAAAAAATTTATTTTTCTCTTCATTTTCCAACCTTGGCCACAATTTCAATTAATTTATTATTAAAAGCATTTCCCGTGCCCGAAAACATATCTCTCCCTGCAACGAATCAATATTGTGCCATTTTAAGGGTGGGTCGTGTGTTTGTGCAAAAACTATCAACTTAACGTGAAAATGTCATAAGACCATTTTTGTAGATAATTACCTCCTCTACAAATTGTATCTAAAACTTTTTATTGTACGACTAATAAAAAACGAGATATTAAAAAAAGGCCAATTTCGTGACCTTTGACCTCGAATAACCTTTAACGCGGACATGATATCGAGGTCGACTTTTTACATATTGTTTACAACGATGTCATAAAGATGTGTACCAAAATTCAGCTAGGTGGGAATTTTTCCGAGCTGAACCCCGTTTTTCGTCTAATTTGACTGGACTATTTCTAACAAAATCTATTCTAATTTAATTTCAATTTCTGTATTATTTTGTTATTTGTTCAATTTCTAGTTTGTTTTGTTGTATTTTACCTTTTTAAATTTTTTCTTATTTTAAAATAACACTGCCACTGCATTGAAAGGGAAACCACTGAAATGTCTACTGTCTTAAAATTTTACGTCAAAAATAACATAATAAGTAGCCGCACTGGTATATTATTATTTTAACTAGATGATACCCCGTCCGAGGACGGGCAGCTAGAAGGACGGGCAGCTACCGAAGGTAACTTAAGTTGAATGAAGATTAAGGAAAGCTCTCAGTGCAATCCAAAAGCCGTATGACCTTGGCTGCCTGCCCGTCCTTCTAGCTGCCCGTCCTCGGACGGGGTATCATCTAGTTTTGAATATGATCGGATAGACCTTGATACAATTCAGTACGCAATTTACTTTGTTGATATCGTATGTAGTTCAAATTATTGGCTTCCACTTGCAAATATGAGTCGACAATCCACTGTTGCGTAAGTTTTCGCGCACTCATGATCGGATTGAAATCGTTTCTAATTGCTGTTTGCGCAACTTTAAATTGTAACATGCTGATTTTATTACGGGATTGCCGATATCCTTCGCAACTCCAATTGGGTTGCCACCCCGGTTCGCCAAACGGATAAAGAATGCCATAAGTCATAGGGTCAAGATTTGGACTGAGAATATTGATACGAATGAATTGTTGTGCATTGTCGACGGGATTTCGAGGATAGATACGGATATCACGTTCAAATGGAGGTTCGCCGTCATCATTTACGAACACCATTGCAATTTCATTGGACGTTGAAGCATTGTAACGTCTTTGATCAGACTGCCGATCGCGCCGCATCACCATATTGACGACCGGAACTGGTTGTCCTTCTTCTTCGGCTCGTACACGCTCTTGTTGCTCAATTTCTTTCATCAGGCAATATGAAGCTGCGATACGATTGTTGACGCGGAAGAAACGATCGATTTTCTCGATCACTTCAGGTAGACAACCTCTATTCTCAGGCAGATTTACTCGTTCATTGACCGCTTCTGTCGTGTCCATTACATACAGTTGTGCAAACTTTCTTGTTTGTCCTTCAGGTGGATACAGGTTTGTGGTTCTGTGGTACGTCTGTCCATGAATTTTGAAAACGTATGGTCCGTTACCCGGCATTGAAACAATCTCTGCTCCCATTGAAGCGAAAGAAACCGAGGAATTGTAAGAGCGGATGTGCTGACGAAAGTTCTTGTAGTAAGGATTATCTGAATCTGAAAGCATAGAGCGAAGAAATTCGGGATATAACAATAGATTCCCATGTTGATCGAGCGGTTGCGGAATCTTCACTTTTCCTTTATGACAGCAGTTGTTAAATTGTTTATCAACTGGACGCTCCTTGGCGAAATTCTTGGAGCCGCAGAACTGACAGATGGAATTCATTTCTCCACAATCGTGTCGAGTAACGTGAGATTCATCAAATCTCAATGCTCTTATTTGGAGTTGAATTGCTTGACTTTGGTATCGATTTTCTTTCTGTCGATGTATCGCATGGGACCGAGCGTCAGCAGCTTTCCGCGCTTGAGTTTCGTCTAAAGTTTCACGTTGTTGACGTATCGCATGGGATCGAGCGTCAGCAGCTTGCCGCGCTTGAGTTTGTTCCAAAGTTCCACGTTGTCGACGTATCGCATGAGACCGAGCGTCAGCTTGTCGCTGTGATCGAAGCTGTTCTTCTGTGTTATTAGCTCTTGTACGTGCTTTTCTCTCACGATTCAATCGCCGTCGCTTTGCAGCAGGATTTTCAAAATTTTCATTATCCATTATGGAAGTTCACATAATGCTTTTTTGGAAATAGCTGTCCTATATAGACAAAATGATACGATGATACGTTGATCCGATGATACGTTGATCCGATGATACGTTGATCCGATGATACGTTGTGCGTTCGGTTCGGTTCGGTTTGCTTCGGGTATTTCCGTGGGACAGACAGAAAGAAAGACTTGGCCTTTTATAATAAGAGATGATTAATGCTTGTAGCTCAGAGTTTTCGAAAATTTCAAATAAAATAATCATTTGGAAGCTCATTGAAGTTTAAACGAAGCTCTTTCAGTTGACCTAGTTTTGCACAAAAATTCAAAATAGGAAGGCAAACAGAAACCACGTCTCCATGCTTCACCCCCCAAAAGGTTTTGCAAATGACTTGGTGACGGTTGAGGGCTTCAACAAAAAGAATGGAAAGTTATTGAGGCTTTAACGGTACTCAAACATCAAGTTTGACAACAATATAATTATTAAAACATTTCATTTGGCAGGGAAGGAGGGGCGGGGACAGTGACATTGTATTTATATATTTACAAAGTTTGAACATTTTTAGACAAAATTTATTTAAAATTGAGTGTTAAGAAGCGTAAGTTGCTCGGAGTTTCGGACCTTGTGAATAAATATTGATTTGTGGACAAAGCTAGGGGGTGATATCCGGTGCTAGCTCTAAGGAATCTGGAGCTAGTTTTTTGAGAAAAAATATTACCGGGGGGGGGGCAAAGTAACGGACCCCATTATATTAAAACAGAAATGATGTATCTGTTATTTCAGTGTTTTGAAAATTTTACAAACAAACTTCTATTTAATTGATTATTTATAAATAAATTTGTATTATGGACAAATGCCCAAAAATGAAATTAATTATTATTAATTTTGAATAAACGATACATAGGTATAAAACCAGTTAATTAAATGCACTTGTAGTATTAAGAACTTTGTCACAAACTTATTTGCTATTTTGATGTATTTCAGACAATCATAGTATTAGCAATTATATTTGCTGCTTGGATTTACTTTACTCTATGGATAGAAAGTGCAGCAAAGCCTGTAGGTTTTCATGAAAAAGTGGAATTTACACCAAATTTATTGATAAAATTTATTCATTTTTATAATTTTTTTATTATGTTATGGATAGTTTTATTTGTATATGGTTGCCAAAATATGTTAATTGCTGGAGCAGTAGCAAGGTGGTACTTCATTAGGTAAGTCAATTTATTGTAAAATTTGTTTGTGACGCATTCGGTGTGGTGTATTATAAAAATAATCGAAGCTTTTCTTGATGAAATTGTAATTACTGTAAGTAAAAATACTGTAAAGCTTCTTTCACATAGACTTAGTGCAGGAGTAGTGATAAGGTAAGAAAGTTGAGCCAACTGTTTCTTATGACAACGTTCACATTGACTTAAGCGGTAAGATTGGTATGGTAGTGGAACCATAGATAAAGTGGAACTGCATGGGTACTGCAGAAGCTACAAGCTTTTTATTAGGCTTCTATACAAAGTATAACAAGAAGCCTTATGATCTGGCTCCGTGTCTGTCCGTCTGTCTGTCCGTCCGTCCGCATAATTCAAAATCATACAGGGCGTTTAAAATCGTGTTGGAAATACTCTGTGTGTATAGAGGTCTAAAATCTGGGTACCCAGTGCGCTACTTTTAGGCTTCTATTTTAATTATGTAATTACTAACCGAATTACCAGAGTCCGCTAGAAACACTTGTTTAACTTCTGCACTGTTACGAGCAACCAATCAGATGATGAGTGGTACGAAACGGGTATGCGCATTTTGATTTTTTACTAGTTTGATATTTAATGACTAGATATTTTCACTTATTCACTGTAAAAAGCACGTAAAAATACATTCAAATACGTGTAATTTTTACATTAAAAATTATAGTGAAAATACATATTGTGTATTATTCAGTTGATAATAATGTAATTTCACACCATTATCAATGGAATAATACACAATATGTATTTTTACTATAATTTTGAATGTAAAAATTACACGTATTTGAATGTATTTTTACGTGCTTTTTTTACAGTGTTGCCACCATAATATTAATATCGCCACTATAGTACCAATATTACACTTCTGCACTAACTCTGTGTAAATGATACTAAAGTAATTACTGTCGATAAGTTTATCAAGAAAAGCATCGATTAAGTAAATTTTTTTGTAATCATTCATAGATAATAATACCTCTATGTTTAGGGATAAAGCAATGCTGGTTAATCCCATATTAAACAGCGGCGTTACAATGATAAAATATCACTTGGGTACAATTTCAATGGGTTCCTTGATAATAACAGCGATAAACATGATTCGAATGTTGTGGGCTGCAATGAGAAGCCTTTTTAGAGGAGTGTCATATCTTTGTTGTTTGTGTTTATGTTTTGAAGCTGTAAATGAAGTTATCAACATCATAGGATCTGTGATGAATTATTTTAACCTCAATATTTATGTAGTGTCTGGTAGGTACTTATAGTATAACTGTATAACCTCGATTATCCGTACGCGCTTTAATCGTGCCGCACTATAGCGATTTAAAAGCGAAAGTTCTGATCAATGACTTCAGATATTTACTAAATTAACAAAGTTTCTTTTCTGAATATGCTGTAAGAAGTATAGTCTGCCATTAAATTAATTTAATTGTTTATACTTGCTGAATTTAAGTAATCAGTGCTATTTATGAAAGTGTCGTTAGTTAACAGTATTGACAAAATATTTATTAGCATAGACACTCTTGACATTTCAATTAAAATTAAATTATAATTAAGGGCGGCAATTTCGCATTATAATTTATTACAAATAAATATTTGCGACATTACCGCATCTAAATTATAATTTAATCTTAATTTAAACGTAACATATTTATGTTTTAATGCTTGTATTTATACTATGCATATTATTATTAAGAAATTTATCACTACATTCTGAGCAGAAAGATACCGTTCCTTATACAATAAATTGCATAGTGTAATACCAGCATTATACTTATGAATATTTTGTTAATATTGTCAACTAACGCGACGGTTGTCAATACTCTGAACCAAAAACTGTCATATACCTTACACTGCAATGAAATTGTTCGTTGAATCAACGAATTTAAACCATTGAACAAAAATTCACTGTATTTATGAAAATTTCATATACTATATTTATAGTAGTGAGTTCGTAAAGTTTGGAAAAAATTTTATAAAAATTTGTGCAGGGATTTTCTCAGAAAATTATCAGACACGTCAACCTTATTTTTATAAATATCACTTTTTTCTGCCTTTGATATAGTTTTATCGTGCTTTGTTTTTGAGCTGTTACGTCATCGTAAATTTTTTTAAATGGCAATGCTTATTTTTCTTTGGGCATTTGGAAAGAGCACAATTTTCTAATTATAAAAATGTAAAATAAAATCCTGATAAAATAGTTATCTAAATAAATAATTAAAAATAATTACTTAATATTATAAAATATAGATAATGTAATTAAAAAAAAAATAAAAATGAATTCTAAATACACTTTAGGTAATGATTAATTAACAAAATACTAGATTTCAGATTGCTAAGTTCAAATTACTGTCAAAGCCGTATTACTTTTTCTAGCCCCTTCATGATGAATAATTGATATTCTGAGAAAATGCTTGTAATTTTTTTTTCTACTAGCTTATAAAGCGTACCATTATTGGCCGATTTTTAATCGGTGAAATAAATTTTTTTTTGCTTGGTCAATAATAAGAAAATTATTTGCATAGGTGCTCTGTCCCTCGCGAAATAATCTTGACCCTCTGTAATAATAAGACACTTCTCAATCTTGGTGCATAATATTATACTATTATCGAATTTGTTCCAAAATTTACGAGCTCACTGTATTAATATTATTTGATTGTAAGGTAGTACAGTAGACGCCACTTATTATGATCACAGATAATGAGATCAATCGAGTATTGACATCACTTCTGCGAAAAACGGGCCGGCCCCATATTATGACTACATAAAAAGCTCATTGTGTATAATGATCAAAATTCGGTTTATGTGATTAAATTTTTGTTAAAATCCAGGAAAGCGTTGGAAGTTTTACGGCGAGGTATTCCGATTTTCAAACGTAATATAAGAATAATATAAATTTATAAACAGTTTAACCTGCGAAAATTATAGACAAACAACACCAGACGACTTTTTTTAATCCTATTAAAGGAATGGTTACTTTTCTTTTGAATTTTTTTCTTCTTCTTACTCTAGGACTACGTTCTGTACCTACTTCCCAACTGTAGTGCCTCTGTCCGAGGCACTGTTGGTTCTGTGAGCAGTTTGGTTTTACATCGCAGGTAGCTTACTAGGCTTGCCTTTCAATGTGCCTGCACCCTGTTTTTTATTGTTATAATAGCAAATCATTAACACAGGGGGACCGCCTGCTTAACGTGCCCTCCGAAATACGGAAGACGGTCAAGAAGTTTTTAGACAATACCCGGAGTCGAACCGGAGCGCCTAGCGTTAGCAGTTGATCGCGCTAACGTTCAGACTATGACCTTCTTCTGTTTTTTGTAATTATTTTAATTTTTGTTTTTAAACAATATTTCCATTAAATAAAAATTTGTGTTTTTTGATTTTTGACGATTTTTACTTTATTCGGATCATCGGTTATTCCCGATGGTGATCACATTAAGCGGCTTCTACTGTACTACGATCTGTTCACTTACTGGTAAACATGATTATGGTATAAAAAATAAGTCGTTGTATTGAAGAAATATATCTATTATTCGTGTTTTTCAATTATTATGAAGCAAGAGTATGGATAATCGAAGTTTTAATGCAGAACCTTTTATTAATTTACCAAATGTTAATTTATTAATTTGCAGCAATTCATGGATCCACATTTTGTACATCGGGAAAAAAGGCATTCAATCTACTGATGAACAACATCAAAAACGTTGTTGCTGTTAATTCTATTGGAGACTTTGTAATATTTTTAACAAAAGTTTTGATTGTAGGAATTCCTGTTGCTGTTGGATATTTAATGCTAAAGGTAGGACATAATATAATTTTTCTACTACTTTTTTACATTTTATTAATAATTTTAACAAAGACTAAATTTAATAATTTTAACTGAAAGATACATCTACAGTAATTTTGTAAAAAAAACACATACAACATTTATTCACTACTTTGTGATAGGATAAAGCTGGATATATTTTTAAAAACGATACTAAAAATGAACAAGGCCGGGAAGAAAATCGTTACGTATTTTGAAACCAAAAAAATGGAATTAAATAAATTGAAACGCGATCTTGAAAATGCGTTGTATACCGGGTGTTCATTTCAAAAGCATCCAGTCGAAATAACTTTTTTTATGTAAATTTGAAAGAACCAAACAACGCGTCGCGGCGGTTTTGATAAGCGAGGGAGCCGTTAAAAATTAATACTGTTTGAATTTTAAGTACATCCCCCTTCCCACCAGCTACCCCAGCTTTGAAATTTTAAATTGTACCTTGCGATACATCATTTTAAAGGGGGACAAAATCCTCTTTCGTCTACGTAAAAAAAGGTGTATTTAGTGGATCCGTTTATGAGTGAGAGGTGAAAATTGAAAAATGAAACAACAAATAATTTTATTAAAAAATAAAATTATATTATTAATATTAATAATATTATTATAAAATGTAATTTCATGGTTTTCTAAAATTTTGATAATTCCCGAATAAAATTATTTTATGTTTCATCTTGCAATTTTTACCTCTAATTCATAATCGGATCCACTAAATCAAGTTTTTAAATATGGATGAACAAGGATTTTTTCCACCTATAAAATAATGTAACGCAAGGTATTTCTTCTTCTTCCTCTTAATATAGGTCCAAGACCTGTGTTTTTACTAATTTTTCTAATTAGTTCTGTGAGCATTTTTAGTTTTTACATCTCAGGTAGCTTGCTAGGCTTACCTTCGATGTGTCTGTAACGTAGTTTTTATGGTTATGATGGCAAATCATTAACACAGAGGGACCGACGATTTTACATGCGCTCCGAAGCACGGAAGATACCTACTCAAGAAATTTTTAGACTGTACCCGGAGTCGAACCGTGGAGCCTTGTATTAACAGTTGATCTTGCTAACATTCAGGCCATGACCGTCGTCTAATACAAGGTAGGGGGTAATATTTAAAATTTCAAAGTAGCAATATTAGCTGGTAGAGCAGGGATGGGGTTAAACTTAACATTCAAACAGGTTTGGTTTTCTACGTCCCCGTCGATCTAAACTGACGTGTGTTTTGTTTTTCTCAAATCTACTTAAATGAAGTTATCTCGACTGGCTACTTTTGAAATGAATACCTGGTACAATCAAAAAGTAAAAGAAATAGTTGTACCCACAAAAAAGCGTTCAGTTTAGTTTTTGTTAAAATTTTTATATTTTTCAATACATAGCTATATTATGTAATTGTGATTCGCCTGAAATTCCTATTACTTTCCCATTGACGTAGTAAAGGAAAGTACTATATTGTTATCGAGTTAAAAGAAAATTTCAATTAGCATTTTTCCCATGGTCTATGAGTCCATACGAATTGTTTAAGACTAATTTTGGAATGATGTCTGGATGTGTGTGTGATATGTGGTGTTTTTATCGTCAACGTTTTCAGACAAACCCGTGCACCGATTGAGTTGAAATTTTATACACTAGTTTGAACCCAAGTTTGAAGCAGCTGTCTAAATATCAATGGAAAGAGATTATTTTTTCTCGTCTCATGATACCCAACACTTGATATCTTTCTCTTAAGTTATTGTTAAAATGCAAAAATAAAATAAGTACTTTTAAAAGAATATGGGTTGATTTGGATAATTTTGAACTGTCAAAGTGATTTGTATTGTTTTGCGTGTATAGTATAATTTATTATGGGATATTATGTGAATGGGAAAATAATGTGTTGTCACATCAGATTTTTTTAAATTAATTTCTACTTTATATTAAATTTTCAGGATAAAGACTATATTAACATCATTGTGCCATTACTTCTCATAACGCTTATTGCAATTATAGTTGCGCAATGCTTCGTTGTAGTTTTAGAGGTATTTATAACATAAATATGTGGAGCTTGAACAGATTATAACTTCTCTTTTTGTAGATAACAATTATTACAATATTTATTTGTTTTTGTGAAGATTGCGAAATCAATGATAATCTTTTACGTCCTTATTACATGTCTCAAAATTTGATAGAATTTGTCGAAAAATCCAAAGCAATGCTAAAAGTAAAAGATGCGGCATAAGAAAAAGTACTTTTGTTCGCTCCTCCTTAAGTAAATGGCTCTTTACATAATATCCTTATGGGGAAGTCGGAGGACGGACTATGTCCGGCGTGCGAAATTCTCGATGAACCTACACATCGGATACGGGAGTGCGATTTGTACATGCAAGAACAGTTGGAGTTGGCGGCCTATCACGGCATCCATCTCCCTGCACAACTGAACGAGCTGTATGAAGAAACACCACCCGACCTGATGTGTAAGTTCCTCGAGAATAAGACCGTAAATACAACAAACCAACAATAAGGAACTAATCGTACAAACCGGCACCCCTGAGATGAAATAAAAGTTTGGGCGTACCCGAATAAAAGCTACATACCTGCAAATGAAATCCAACCACTTGACATGGAACGCATCATGGAACCAAGATACGAAATAAATACCCTCTCAACACATCATGGAAAACCTGAAAAAAAAAATGAAAATATTAGAACATAAAACAACCAAATAATGCAGATTAAATGTTAGTTACAATCATAAATACGATATACGGTTTGAAATCCGGAAAAAATTCATACAAAACACCTACCGGAACCAGCAACATTATTCTTTGAAAATTTTATTTTTATTTTTTATGAAAAAATGAATGTCCTGCCAATATGCAGGATTAAGTTTTTGATTGGCAATGCTAATCCCGTTTTTTATTTTATATAAATAAAGAAACTTCAATTGACTCATCCGAAAAGCGGTGGGTATTTTTTTACGGGTCCGATGCAATAATCAGAACTCGTATCACTATTTTTTTCACACCCATCTGGTGAAATTGGGATGTGGACGACTGCATTTATGTTTTTGTTGTGCGTAAGTCGCAAATTGGCTGATAATTTGTATTAATTATTGGTAAACAATTTCGAGAGCGTTTGTTGTTAATCTACATCGATTAACATCGAATTTAAGATTAGCTACTATTCGGCGCGACTTTTTCAGCGCGAGCGATTCGACGCAAGATTTCTCGGCGCAGAGCCGATTCGGCGCGAGTCCGATTCGGCGTATGACTATTCGGCGCACGTCTTTTTCGGTGCCATACCACTTTCGGCGCAAAGGCCCAAGTCATTTCGATGCATATATTTTTGGCGAAAAGCTTATTTATCCATTCCATTCCGAATATTTTTACTTTGTTCCTCTGCGAAATCTTCTCGTTCAAAAACTAACACTAACCTAACGGCAGATCAACCTCTTCGCGGAAGATCCACCTCTTTGCGGCAGATTTAACTTTACGTGAAGATTTATTTGGTTTCAATTAGTTTTCTAAAGAAATATCAAAAACTAACACTAACCTAACGATCCACCTCTTTGCGGATGATCCACGTCTTCGCGGAAGGTCCACCTCTTTGCGGCAGATTTAACTTTACGTGAAGATTTATTTGTTTTCAATTGGTTTTCTAAAGAAATATTAAAAACTAACACTAACCTAACGGCAGATTCACCTCTTCGCGGAAGATCCTCCTCTTCGCGGAAGATCCACCTTTTTGCGGTAGATTTAACTTTACATGAAGATTTATTTGTTTTTAATTAATTTTCTAAAGAGATATCAAAAACTAACACTAACCTAACGGCAGATCCACCTCTTCGCGGAAGATCCACCTCTTTGCGGCAGATTTAACTTTACGTGAAGATTTATTTGTTTTCAATTAGTTTTCTAAAGAAATATCAAAGACTAACACTAACCTAACGGCAGATCCACCTCTTCGCGGAAGATCCTCCTCTTCGCGGAAGATCCACCTCTTTGCGGCAGATTTAACTTTACGCTGAGATTTATTAATATCAATACAAGATCTAGCACCAAATCTGCTCTGAATAAACCTCACACCGAATAAGCTTCACGCCGAAAGATCTTCGCGCCGAATGAGCGTCGCGTCGAATGAGCTACGCGCAGAATGAGCTTCGCGCCGAATGAGCTTTCCGCCGAATAAACCGGCGCCGAAACAGAAGTCGCCGAAAGGGCTTCGCGCCGAAAGGACTTCGCGCCGAAAGGGATTGCGCCGAACAGGGTTGATGTCGAAACGGCTGCGCCGAAACGGCTACGCCGAAACGGCTGCGCCGAAAAAGTCGCGCCGATTTGGCTGTGCCGAAAAGTCCTATTCCCTCGAATTTATGCGTTCCATGGATTTGAACGCATTCAAATCAATTATTTACAACAGTGTATCGTGCCAAGTTTCCTGGAACTGGGAGGAACAACATTCGACGGGATTATTCTTGCGGGGTGTCAACTTCTCAATTCAACATCCAGGTCTTTCTTGATCGCTGCTGGAGGAATTCATCGTCGCTAGTGTCAGTGTTTGTTTTTTCAAAGTGGATAGAATAGGGAAGATGCATAAATTTTTTTATAGCGTAGTTCGATCAAAAATAACTAAATATACTAATTAATGCTATTTAATTTATTTATTTTTGTTTTGATAATAATTTAAAAAATATTTAAAAATCCGTCAATTTGAATTGAAGGAAACGACCGCGCAATTTGCCATTTGCTTGTGACGTCACAAGGCAGAATTTTACATTCATTTATATTATTGTTCTGTGGTTTTGTGCTTTGAAAGTTGACGTTTGTTAGTGTTAAAAGCTGTTATTTATCATAATTAAATCAATTAAAAACAAAAAGTTAAAAAAGTACTCTACACGAGTAGAGTAAACAAGAAAGCGAGGTTATTGTTATTTTGCCGGTGACTTAAACTAAACATTTTAAACTATAAAATGGATACAAAATACAATAAATAGAAGTTATTTTTGCTGATTTGATATTTAATATATAGGATTAATCGGAAAATACTGTTTTAACTAAATTTTTTTATTCATGCATGTTCCCCATTTTCTCTCACCTTAAAAGCTTGTAAGGCTTAGCAGTACTGGTGAGTCCAATATTTTTTTTCCTCTTGGCGTGACTTTTTTATGTTAATTTTTGTCATTGCAATTGCTACCGCTGGTAGTCCCATTACACATCAGTGATTTTAACATCCATTTGCAGCTGATATCATTGCAATTCATATTAATTTGTTGATAGCTATTTGAGAATCTCACATTGTTTGATTGGTAATATTTTAAAACTTTTAATACATTGAGTAAATTGATTATTACTAAGCTGTGTTTTATTTCCGAGAAGTCATTTCTCTCCATACCCGAAGCTTACCGGCGACGCTACCTCCGCGAAAATCAAGAGCTAACCTAAAATGACGATCAAAGGGTAACAACAATGAAAGTAAGCTCCTGTTTACAGGTGTGTGAGACGGTGGCGATTGGGTTTCACCCTTAGTCTAAGGGTTTCACCGATTTGATCAAAATTATTGTTGTCAATGCGTCTTAAAGCTAGACAACATGTGAAACACTGACTCACAGCAAAATGTTGCTTATGGGAATTTATATGGTAAGTAAAAAACATCATAAATTAAATTTAATATATTATTTTAATAATATTTAAATAAAAATAAAATATGCAATAACCATGCATGTTTTTCATTTTCCTACGGTCTTATCTAAATAGATGCTGATTATTGTAATTACTTAAAAATTACTAATACTATAACAATCCATATCCATTTGTGGTTTTTATTAATATTTTCTGATATATAAATTCATGATTATCACGAACGTAATTATGGTTTAAATGATAACATGGTTTCATTATTTATTTTATTGACATCAAAGTTGTGGAAGTTGACTTGGTGAAGTGCTAAGAACTAAAATTTGTGATTCTACTCTGTAATAAAAATCTTTATTTATTTTCAAAATATGGCTTACTTTATCTTACGAAACGATGAGGTTTGTTATATAAATTTTCCTGACACACATTTTAATTTGTAATTTTGTCGACTTTCCAGTCAAGTGTATATGGTCAAAATTTGACAACCGTTGGCAATGAAGACGGCGACGATTTCATGAAAAATGCTTCAAAAGGACGAAGAGCTACGGACGTTCCATTCTTAATTTTTCATGCAATTTGTGTTGGATTTTTGGTGAGTTTAATGTATTAAGTTGTTTTTATATTTTTACTTTTTGAACCGCTCAGAAGCAGTTGTATAATGCTCGAGTTAAAGTTAACTCTTTGTTAACTCAGTCATCAACCAATATGATTGGCTAAACCGAGGGTTTACTCTGGATTAATTCTGATTCCAGTTTTATACAAGTGGACCTTAGGTTGAAATTTTCATTTCATTTAGACAGTTTTTGGAAGGTGTCCAAATTGGATGTAGCATATAAGTAGATGTTATATTATATGTACATATATGTTACGGCTAAAGTGTCGCTTGGTTATTTTAGTACAAAACAAGATTTCTACCATAATAGCTGCAAATTTGGGTAGTCTATAAACTAGCCAAGAAAGTTGGCTAGTTTACTTACCAGCATTAGAGTAAACATAATAGCCAATATTTTTTGTTAGTTTGTAAACTATCCAATTTCAACTGGCTAATATAAAAACTGTTATTCTCGTAGGTAATATATAATAACAAATTCGTTGGCTAATTTATGTTAACTAAACAAATTTAGTAAACATTAATTTTCAGTTAGGTTTTTATTTTATATCAAAATAACCAAAATTCGACTGATATAATATACAAATGTATTTATTAAGAAAATTTATTCAAAATGTTTTCAGTAACCCGCTGATGAATAAGCGAAAAAAATTGAACTCCTGGGAATTCCAAAAATTTTAAACTTAGTAAACAGTAAACTGATCTTGATATAATTATGGATTAATTATAGTAAAAAAATAATCGTTATATTCTTCAAAGTTTTGTATCAAAATGTACAAAAATAAATCGTCCTTAATGAAAAAAGTGGATATCAATTTTAAATCCTTGAAAATTTGAAACATATAAACAGTAAACTGATAATTATTATAGAATAATTGGTACTGAGAATATTTTGAATTTTGAGTAAAATTTTGTTATCAAGAAATTTTTATAAATCGGTCGAATTTTGGTTATTTTAATAGAAAACAAAAATTCTCGCCTAAACTTGTTTGTTTTTTTTTTGTTTTTTTTTCGCTAATCGCACGTCTATCTTCTCTCATCGCTTTTGCGGAGTCCTCCCCTCCTATGAAATAAAAAATTTCAAAAATTATTAGTGTTATAAAAAATATTAAAAATCAAAATTATCATGGCAATATTTCTTGTTTATGAACAAGAAAACGTCAAAATGAAGGAACGAAATCATTGTAAATTTTGAATTTAAATTTCGATTTATTATATGTGGAATCACACTCCCTAGTATATATCGTTGTATTTCTACACTCTAGTAAATATCCACAAATTTACTAGAGTGTATTTGGTTGCATACAAATTTTCCATAAGACCAAATACACCGAGGTCTTGTATTTTTAGTTAGCCCTTGAATGTGTTTTTCTACCGTAGTATATTATAATTCAATATGGCCGACTACAGCTGATCAAATATGTTTACATTTACGTTGCATTAACGTACATTGTAAGGGAGAATAAGAATAATAGTTGTGAGGTTATGAAGTTGTTGACGGGTTGATAGTTTACTAAATTAATATCATAGGTGTGTTCACAGCTATGGTATTTGAGTGTTGTAAATATACAACTATGGTAAATATACTAGGGAGTATGAAACTATAGGTTATCCCAAAATCAAGTACCTATCTATAGTCTATCTGGTTTTGGATTGCAGTAGAGGTCGCCTTGAACGGCAAGTCAGATTTACACCGGGAAACGTCAAATAATTAAAGTGTATGAGCGACAAAAACCAAATGTCACTTATTTGATACTTGAAAAAATCGAGTTAAATGTATTTTTTTATCAAATAGCAATTTATCTTGTACAAATTTTTTAAATTTGCCAGAAACTTTTAGAAAAAAATATTCGAGAGTCATCAATCACAAACGAAATTTCGACACTTTAAACGGGAATAAATTTTAACCAATCACGTTCCGAGTTCACAATTTTAGTACAATCTAGTTGCGTATTGAGATAAAGTATTGGAAATCCCCAAGATTTTGATAATAATAAAATATTTCCGAAAAGTTAAAAATAAACAAATAATTAATTATGTTACATTATTTAAAAAATCCCAATCTATCTTTGACGCTTCTGCAAAAACGAAACTAACTTTAAGACTCAATTAAAATATTTATCGCTATTCGGTTTTACCAGATCAAAAGGTGACGGATAAACATTATTATTTTAGAATACATTTTAGATTAATTAATGAACCAACACATAGTACACTACATAAAAAAGATAAAATGACACAATATCAGGGAAATCCGACGAAGCACTTGAAAAAAGAAAATGAATTTTAACGCATGACCAGTCGGTGTGTCAGCGGAATATTTTTGACAGCGTCGTTGAGAATCTATAGAAAACTAGGGTACCGAGAATTAAGTGGTTTTGAACGATATTCTAAAAAAAATAACGGTGTTCTTATGATAGACCAGGCGCTAAGTATTTTGGCAAAACTTCATTGCTCAGCAATTTGTGGAAATTGTCGAGGGAAGACATGCACGAATGTCTGCATTGATGAAGACCCGTTCGACTACGACAAATGAATGGAAGTTCAACTTCAACATTTTTCTACCGAAAATGATAACAGTGGTAGTGCGGACATAAAAACAACCGAGATTGACAATAACACTATTGGACACGCACAAATGACATCCCCAATTCTTTCTGCAGAATCTTTTATCGAACGTCGTTTAATGCCCAGAAACGACGACATTATTAATTCATGTTCATATAATAAATATTTTTGTTAAAAATTTATACATTTAATTAAAAATCAATGCCGACCCCTTTAAATAGAAATTGGGGTTCGCTCAACTTAACTCGACTTTAGACAATCATTACTAGGTGATGTAAGAATCTGATGAAAAATTAAATTCTAGTAGAGAATTTAATTAGCTTAGATTTTATATACTTATTTTGCTTGATGTCCAACTGGATTTTTGAGGGGGGCCCATATTAAATGCAGGGCCCATATTCGGGCCTTCTCCTCTATATAACAATTTTTGTCGTAAATTGAAAGAAAGTAGAGAAATCGATGAAAAATTTATTTTTGTCCCTTTCGGAGTGTTTTAATTATTTATGTTTATCATATTTATATTAAATTTAATACAGTAGAACTCCTCTGTAACGAGTCCCGGTTATAACGAAAAATCGGCTATAACGAGTAAATCGTTGGGTACCTTGCCGTTTTGTTTGTAAAATTTCCTCTCTATAGCGAGTATATTTTTGACATTGAGTTGGATATAACGAGATTTTTGCTTCGTCCCAGATCGGTAATAGCGAGAAGATTTCGGAGATAGATCGGATATAACGAAAGTTCCTGGATTAAATAAAGACACGTGTGGGTCTCAATTACTAGAATTTTATCAGAAATGAATATCACATACTATTTTTCCTATTACCATCAAAAATACCAAACCGCGTAAATAACTTTAAGCAGTATCTTATGTATCATGCGCAATTTTGATGATTTTTTTATGGTAGTACGGAAAATTATTTATATTTTATGCTTAGAAATTAGGTAATCTATTAATGTATGTAAATATTTGTACTTATATAGAGTATTCTGATAATTTATTGCATCGCAACTGGCGATATTGATAGAATAATCAAAGGATATGATACTTGTGGAAATATTTGTGGAAAGAAAAATGATTTCGATATTATGGGAACGAGCAATTGCCTACCGAGGGATATGAGCGATAAACCGTAATATTTATTATAATAATAATTCTATTCAAAATAACTATTTTGATTTTAGACATCTTTCACTTCTTGATGATAATGGTTATAATCAATGTACTAATAACTGTACTGATGGTGTGTAAGTAAATTTTGTATGTGCTTTTTTTTATTGATAATATGCATCTAGCATGCAGTTACTTAAAACCCTTTGCGTATATTATGTGGCAATGCAAAGACAATTATAAAAAAGTTTTAGAAAAATATTATACTAATCGGAGGCGAGAGGGCTTAAAAGAAGGGTTTAATGCTTTACAATTCGGCACTAAAGTAGGGTGGTCAAGGGTGTAGCAAAAATTCACCGGTTAAAGTGGGATTGCGCCACTGATTTTGGAAGTAAAACCTGAAACCTCAACAGGTGGTATTTTATACCCTGAACCCCGAATTGTAAAGGTAATCTAAAGGGTGTTTTTTTAGCTGCATGAGAACTTCAAATTGAAATAAAACATTAAAAGATTGATGAAATGTTTTTTTAATTATTTTTTTATGAAAGTAAATTTAATGCCATTTATGATTTGAAAATGATTTCCGGCATGCGACCACCACGACTAATCGCTACGAAGCGCATCCGATCAGTCCAATTTTTGACCACTTTTTCCAATATTTCTGGCCTTATTTTATAAATGGCTTGCTGAATATTGACCTCCAATGCTTCCTGAGTTGTTGGTTTGTAAGCATAAACCATGGATTTAACATACCCCCAAAGAAAATAATCTAAAGGCGTCAAATCACACGATCTTGGAGGCCAATTGATAGGACCATTTCTTGAAGTAATGTTGTCACCAAATTGTCTTTTGAATAAATCGATGGTTTCCGTGGCTGTGTGGCACGTAGCACCATCTTGGAAACTTGAAAAAAAAAATCCATTCTTGGATTTTTGGAAACAAAAACGCATTGAGCATAATGTCGATATCTCACACCATTCACCGTAACGGTAGCTCCTTCCTCATTTCGAAAGAAATATGGACCGACGATGCCGTTGGCGTGTATTCCACACCAAACAGTCCATTTTAATGGATGCAATGGAGTATCAAGATAATGTTCCGGATTGGTCTCAATCCATTACAGAAATTTTTCTTGTTCACATACCCATTCGACCAGAAATGTGCCTCGTCACTGAACAAAATTTGGCGGTAAAAAATGGATCCACTTCCGATTGGTTGTGAGCCCAATCTGCGAACGCACGACGCAATCGATGATCATTAGGCTTCAATTCTTGAATCAGCTGGATCTTGTAAGAATGTAAACCAAGTAAAATTTCCATGTAGTGGATGGACAAAGCCCAAGTTGTTGAGCACGATGACGAATTGAAATGTTTGGGTTCTCTTGCACACTTTCACTCACAGAAGCGATAGTTTCTTCGGTACGCACATTTCTATGTCTCTCTTCCTTGTGGAGCTGGAATCAAGGGAAAATAACCAAGACATCTATAAAATAAAACACCTGATGCAGTCAATAATCAACTTTGAGCACCCACACAAAAAAAGAGACATTCCACAGTATGCCAGATGTCAGGCGTACGTACATGCAAAAAGGATTTGCAACAAAACCCCCAACTTCGTTATGTGTTTGCAAAAACATTTTACAAAAGATTTCCCGAGGAAGGAAATAGTAAAGGAAGGAATACAGAAATGAAATGTTGTAACTGTGGCGGACCACACCCTACCAACTACAAAGGTTGTGTAATACGTAAACAACTGATACAAAAAATGTTCCCACCACTTAGAAATAAACGATTCTAGGACATTTCGCTACGGGACATTTCGCACCCGGACATTTCGCACCCGGACATTTCGCTCCCGGACATTTCGCTACCAGGACATTTCGCTCCCGGACATTTCGCTCCCGGACATTTCGCTACCACTTTTAGCATGTTTTTCATTATCAGGGATATTTTACCTTTAATACCGTTTTTTCATATTAACGTATTAGGGCCACCTTGTAAAGGCCCAATAGAATAAAAATATGAAATAATAAACTAATAAAAAATTATTAACAATTAAAATAATTGAAAAATGGTAAAGTAACCATAAAAATTATGTAAAATAACTAAAAATAAAAAATTAATGTAATCAATTTAAATATTTATATAATTTAACATGTTAAAAACTAATTTTTTTAAAAAGATTTTAAATTATGAGCAATTCCACGAAGAAAGTTAAGTTTATCTTCTGAATCATAATTTTGAATCAACGTTTCGATGCGTTGATCCATATCCCGGTATTTCTTCGTCTTTGGGACAACAACTCCGCGGTTATGTTGCGCAATTTTTGCGCTACTTAAACCCTCTTCTTTTTTCAAAGCGATTATAAGACACCACAAGTTTGGATGAACATTTGTAATTGAACTTTTCAAAGCATTGTGGAAACCTTCCACATTGTTGTTAGTACGTGGCATACCATTCAGAGCTCGCGTGTGTACATTCCATAAAGAAATGGGAAACATAGGTTCAATTCTTCTCCTATGTTGACCACGACCTCTCTCGCATCCAATATAGTATGTTTCAAAGTATGAAACAATTTCTTGTGGAAGATCGTCATCATCAGCGAGTTGTTCGAAACCATCTACTACATCATCGATCGGTAGAAATCCAAGCGCCGGGAAACATCTGATCTTCAAATTGAACTCATCATCGTGATGGTACCTTTCTCTGAAGCCAAATTCTACAATTTTTTTGTACATGTTTTGTGACAAATGAAATAAACAACACGTAATAGTAGTGTTCCGAAAATTTTCGGAAAATGCATTAATGGCTGCTTTTTCATAATCCATCATAAGAATTTCAGGTTGTGCGTCGTCCACCAGTTCTTTTATTTTTGTAAATAATCTATTATATGTATTTTGAGTCTTATCAGGAAGCAAAGCAAAAAGCCGGGGTACGGTAAAATTGCACTTTTGGATGTGCAACGTGTACATTTGATAATAAATGCTTGGACAACACTTGAAAGTACCGTCACCTGCCCAACCACTCGATTCTTTAAGTTCTTTGATTGCAGCATCTGTCGCAAATATTAAAATTCGTTCTATATCATCTTCTCCGCTATCGTATTGTAGGAACTTCAAACCAGAATCAAGTTTTCGAAATCGATCAGGAATGGGATAACCATGCCGCTCCTGCGGTATTGCCGGAGAACCACTTTCTGATTGTCTCCAACGTCTTACATTGCGGCTCATGGAAGAAATTATAGGTAGTTCTGCCTTTGCAGATTCGGTGATAGAGCTAACTTCAGTTGACAGAATATCTCGAGTCGATTGTTGAGAAGCTACAGATTTTTGTTTCATCTTATTTAATACCAATTTTGCCTGCACTGTTCCAGCTGTAGAACTGTGATTATGTTCATTAACCGTTTTTGTAATTTCGTATTCATCGTTTAAGGTTTTGGTATGGATTCGGGCTTTACATAATCGATTTTCGCACATCCAATATTGTTTCGAACCATCTATATTCACTTTATGCTTGTCGTATACGTAATTTAAATCATCGACTAATTTCATTTTATTTCTTGTAGATTTTATTAAACGTGGCATGATATATAATAATAATTTATATTTTATCGATTCGTCAAATTAACAAGTCTTCTTTTTTTTCTATCTTTCTCACTTCTTACTTCTTCTTCTTACTTCATGTTTCAACTACTTGGGACTATCTTCTAATATAGTACTTCTGTCTTACATGCATATTACCAACTTAATCATAACCATGGAAATGATTCATATACCAGGTGGTTCACATATTCACATATCACAGGTCCGTAATTAGGAGATGTCTCTTCTTATTGGACTGTTCATATTAAAGCCTGTAGTACACTCTTTGACCAATGGTCAAATATTTTGCTATAGTAGGAACCGCGAGAGCTCGAGTATGATTCATCGCTTGACGCTGTGTGAAATCACGATTTTTTTTATTTTGTTTTTTTTTCAAAACTCTGTATCTTTTAACCCTGCGGCAGTCGCGCCTTTTCTTTTCCTTGGAGCAGTCGCGCTGCGTTCTTTAGGTTCGCATAACAATATATCAGTTATTTTGTGAGATTATGTTGCATGATTTTATCGTGAAATCACGATTTTTTTTATTTTGTTTTTTTTTTCAAAACTCTGTATCTTTTAACCCTGCGGCAGTCGCGCCTTTTTTTTTCCTTGGAGCAGTCGCGCTGCGTTCTTTAGGTTCGCATAACAATATATCAGTTATTTTGTGAGATTATGTTGCATGATTTTATACGGTCGTATAAAAATAACTGAAAACACATGATCAGTCGCACAAGGGAACGAAGGTCCGCAAAAACGTACTATACTCAACAGCAAAGGCTGATAAACACTGATGGTAATTTTCCATTCCGGATAGGAAATTTAACGGACTACAACTTCTGTTTAGTAAAAATTTCTGAAAAAGTTATCCCTTTCACAAAAAATCAGAAAATAATAAACAAGACAGCTACAAATCAAAAACCTTCGCTTTATATGTAAAGTGTATCCGGGGGACACCCTGTATATATACTTCTATATATATACTGTATATATACCCGGGAGCGAAATGTCCGGGAGCGAAATGTCCGGGAGCGAAATGTCCCCGGGAGCGAAATGTCCTGGTAGCGAAATGTCCGGGAGCGAAATGTCCGGGTGCGAAATGTCCGGGTGCGAAATGTCCCGTAGCGAAATGTCCGGTGTCCGAAATAAACAACTAATAAATAATTAACACCAAATTAATCTCCCAAACACTATAATAGGTAACTCATATGCGCAACAAACAAGAGAAAGCCAACAACAACACGGAAATGTCCAACAACCTAGAAATACCCAAACCCAACAACAATCGACTGTATCAATACAACAATCTAACAACAACCTGGAAAACATGCTGACATAGTTGATGAATAAAGATGGGCACCATATAAAACCTTCTCACAGCGCTCATTTAATAATACCATAATGACCTTCACGCTAAAAATCGCAGTCTGGAATGCCAACGGTCTGGTCCAAAGAGGGCCAGAACTTAAAACTTTTCTAACCAATCGAAACATAGACGTAATGATGATTTCGGAAACATATTTTACGAACATCACAAGGCGAAGTTCAACAAAGCAATAAAGACCTAAAAGATCAATTGAACGCTGGAAAAATGCAGCTATTCAGGAACACCTGAAGAGTCTTACTACAACAGAAGCTACAGAGTATTCGTTATGGAAGGCAACGCAAAGAATGAAACGGGCCACAAACCCACATACCCCCAATCAGAATAGGACATGGAAAATGGGCCAAAAAAGATAAAGAAAAGGCAAAAAACTTCGCGGAACATCTTGAAAAAATATTTAAACTCTTTCCTTAAGTAACGGTAAAACTTATCGACGAGGAAAGTAAAATTAGCAAATTTCTAGAAGCACCACATCGAATGAACAGATTTAAAAGAAAAGAAGTAAGGACGGTTATATTGAAAGAACTTAATCCCAAAAAAGCACCGGGTTATGATTTAATAACCGGTAAAATTATGCAAAAGTTACCTATGAAAACAGCAAAGCTAATTACAATGCTGTTGAATGTCATACTAAGACTTAGCTACTTTCCACTCCAATGAAAGGTGGCACAAGTACTTATGATACCAATACCAGGAAAAAACAGAGGAAGTAAAGTCTTACGCTTACTTCTGGTAATATCAAAAGTTTTTGAAAAACTAATAGTGAAGCGGCTGAAGGAAATTTTACAAACTAAAAACTAATATCCAACCATCAATTTGAGTTTAGAGGGAAACACTCAACCATAGAACAGGTCCATTGAATAGTTAAAATAATTTATAAAGATTTTGAAGAGAAAAATATTGTTTAGCAGTGTTTGTGGATATATCGCAGGCATTCGATAAGGTCTGGCATCGGGGTTTGCTGTATAAAATAAAAAAGATGTTTTCTTACGACTTATACCAACTACTCAAATCTTATATTAGCAATAGACACTTTCTCGTCAAATATCAATAAGAATATACAGGAATATTCTCAGTGGATGCAGGGGTGCGACAGGGTAGTGTAATGGGGCCGATCCTATATCTCCTGTACACTTCGGATTTACCAAAAATGGAGTAAAACACCACAACCACATTTACTGATGACGCGGGTATCATGGCATCGCATACTAATCCTATAATAGCCTCAGAAATATTACAAATAAACCTGAAAAACTCGAAAAATGGTTTTGAAGACGGAGAATAAAGGAAAGTGAGTCGAAGTCTGCGCATGTGACATTTACACTGCGAAATGGAACATGTCCTCCAGTAAGAGGACAGAGACTGTGAGGTATCTGGATATGCACTTGATTCGCCGACTAATATGGAAAACTCATATATGGACAAAAAGGAAGCAACTCAACCTGCAAAAGTAGAAAATGTACTGGCTGATAGGTACAGGATCGGAAAATATACTACTGATCCATAAAACAATAATCAAACCTGTTTGGGCATGCGGCATACAGCTGTGGAGTTCCCCATCCAACTCGAATATTGGAATACTGGAGAGATTTCAAGTAGAGGTGCTCGGAAACATGGTGAACGCACCATAGTTCGTCCCAAATCAGATTATCCGAAAATATCTACCCATCCCATTAGTTAAAGAGGAAAGTCGTACATGTAGTGGCAAGCAGCGCTGTAGCAAGCTCTTCTAGCGCCTGAGGCAAATTTGAATATATGCGCCCCCCTCTCCCCATTGCGATGGCGCCTGAGGCAAACGCCTAAGTCGCCTCACCCTTACAACGGCGCTGGCTGCCAAGTACAGAGACAGGATTAGTGCACATCCAAACCAAGGTGTAACCAAGATATAACTCACAGTTCTAAGTAAAAATGCGCGCATTGATTACTAGTTCTATATTCATGATTAAACAATGGGGCTTTATAAAATCATAAGTACGTTTCTAGTATTATAAGTTACAGGCCGTGTTCGGTCTGGCACTTTTTTCGCTTTGAAGCTCTGTCAAACCCATTCTGATGGGTTGGAGCTATTGCGTTCTTACAAATTCTGTACTTCTGTCCATTTTAGAAACTTAAAACACTCAATATTCTTAAATGAGAGCAGATAAAGCGTTGGAAACGTGAAAAGCCCCCAAGTGGAACTATCAGAATGCGTTTGACGGAGCTTCAGAGTGAAAAAAGTGCCAGACCGAACACGGTCACAATGTGGTGTAGACGGAGATAGTAAATGGCAGAAGTAACTAAAAACCCGTCGTCGTGTATTGTGCAGATTTTTTCCTATGTCATATTTTTATCCTGTAGATGACTTAATTTCTACTTTATTAATCAATATTACTTCCCAGTCGTTGAAGATTCCTCTTACAGATAACGTAGATATGTATGTAAATCAAAGTAAACAATGAAATAGATAAAATGGCAAAACATTGGTATTAAAGTTTTAAAAATGTCAGTTTTTGTTTTGTTGTCGACATAATATATTATAAAAATATGCACCAACATCCGGTAACGGATAGGCACGTGAAGAAGAAGAATGCATTTTGAATAAAACATAATAAAATCTATTCGCAATGAAATAATATTCAATAAATAATTAGACATTTTGATGTTTAAAACTCAGGTATAAACGAACCGGGCAGATCAACTTTGTTAGGATACTTTTACTTACAGGTATAGTATATCTCAACATAAATGGAATTAAAAAAAGGCATAGAATCATATCACTTTCATATAAGAACGTACAACTATGCAAATTATTGCGATAACACAAGTGCACATCAGTAATTGCTATACAGTGTAGGAGTAGGTACACTTTGTGCAACACTATTTTATGTTGAGTTCTTGTATTTTATTCTTTCAATTTAAAAGTTTTACAATTTCCTGAATACGTGCCTTTAGCAATGCATTCGTTATCTTGTTATATACGTTATCTTATCTCTATTTTATGTTTTGTGCATAGTTTGAACGTTCTTATATCGAAGTAATTTGATGCTATGACTTTTTTTAATTCCATTTATGTTGAGATATACTATACTCTATACATGCTAAATACTTACAGTGATATAAAGCATAAAGCCCATAATAGGCATGCAATTACATTTAATTTCGTGGTATCGATGTTCAACGTCAGCGTTTTGTGTTTGACGCCTTTGTGCATAAACCAAACCTTCAGTACGTCAGTAAAACGCAACAAAACATTTACAAATGATGCAAAAGTTACTATCTCAGTGTAAAGCGCTGTTTAAACTTTTTAACAGATAGTATGTCGCTACTTCTGAATTTTTCTGAAATGCGTCAAGCAATACCTTTCTTAATACCTTGACTTGTATAATAAATTTTAATTTTATTTTCAGTCTGTTTCTTAATCGATGCATTGGAAATGGAAAATCACATCGTCACATAGACGATTCTTGGTTTTATGTAATATTTTGCATGTGGGTATAAAATTATACCGAATACTTATTACTTTTCTTTTTAGAATATTTTGGTTGATTTAAATTTATGTGTTTGGGAAATTTCAGCAGTTTCTTTCCTTACTGTAGGTAAGTATTTAAAATCTTGTATTTCTTTAATTTTCATATTATTTGTTTCAGTATTTGCATTTATAACGTTACTTATGTTACGCTACTATACTGCAGTATTTGTGTTGTGTTCGATTGTAGGTGCGATTTTATTATTGGCTGCTATTACAGGATTTTCTTGGTAAATATTATATATTGATAAAATTTGATCATTTTGTAGTTACATTAGAAATAATCAATGAAATAATCCACAAAAAATTAGTACTCACCTAATTTATAAACAAACATTTTTTATTGTAGGTACGTGGCTGTATATGAAGATGCCAGTATTATCCCTCTAGCAATTCCTATGTCGATTGTTACATTATCAATAATAATTCTCGTAATTTTTCTAAGAAATAGAATTGAACTTGTCATTGTGTTATTTAAAGAATCTGCCAAATCGTTGATAAGTATGCCGCTTCTCTTAATTGAACCTTTAATGGTAAATAAAAATAATACTATCCAGCTATATTGATATTGTAAAAAACAAACTGCGTGCATTAAATTGATTGGGTTTTGTTTCCTATAGTACCAAATATTAATATATAAAACTTTCGAGTTTAAACCATCCAACTACAATATACAGATTCATACAGATCATACTTCATACAGATTGCTTGTAAATAAAGGTCTTTTAGATTGCATTATCACCACATGAAATATAATCAGGATCATCTTCATTAAAGAGTTTTACTATGGAGGCCTCTAAATATCCTTCCAAAGTTTCAATATACGTTGAGGAATTCATCTTATCATCGCATACTGTTGCTTCTCTACACCGCTAGATGACATGCAGGCCCAAATCATGATGCTACCACCACCAAATTTGACGGTTGGTGATATACATTCAGGACTGTATTCCTCCTCTACTCTTCTTCTCACGCATTGAGCGCCAGGTTGACCAAAAAGCTACAAAATTTTACATTATAATTGATATAATTTTAGGATGAAAGTTTTTTTAAGTAAAAATAAAAGTTTTTTGGGTAAACTATGAAAATTATTACGTTAAAGACAAATACATACCTCCACATTGCTTTCATCCGACCAAGTCACCTTGGACCAGTCGTCAACTGTCCAATCTTCATATTTTTTTACAAAATTCAACCGCTTTTTAATTTGAGATTTATTCAGAAGAGCCTTGCGGTCATGTAGCTCGAACGACTACAACCTCCGTGATACCGTTCGTTGAAAAATATCAACGCCTAGCTCTTTGTCTAAGTCTACCGTTTTTTTATTGATTTACGTTCCAAAAACCGATCTTTTCTATCGGTTGTGGCACATTTTCGTCCCGATTTCGGACGATTTACATAAGAACCACTCTCAGCGTGTCGACTGTGAGTGGTTTGCACCGCACATCCTGATCATTTCATTTGTTTTGCAATCTTTCTTTGACTTACCTTTTGCGATGCCAATAACACAATTTGAGCCCTTTCAGCAAACGTTAATTCGCTTGTTTAGCCATGTTACGTTGTTCAAGTTACGACTCTAAAATAAAAATTAAATTTTGACAATATGGCGTTTTTCAATTACTTTATTATCTTCTTATATATAAAAATGCTTGTATGTGTGTGGGTATATATGTGTGTGGGTATGTATGTATGTTCCGCATAGACGCCTAAACCCCGTAACTGTGGGCGTTGAAACTTTCACGAGATCTGGCGACATTCAAGAGTAAGTTTTTCGTCGTCTTTGAATTTAGTAATTCGTCACCATAAGACGGTCATCAGCAGTTAAACACTTCAGGTCACAGTAGTTGTCATAGTTACGATGCGATTTTGACGCTAAAAGATTAATTCAATGACATTGACATATTATAGTCAGTAGCGGCTCGACAAATAGGGGGCACAACTTTGACTAACCTTAAAAATGACATTGACATATTATAGTCAGTAGCGTTGCACAATATTTTTAAAATTATCAAAAATCATTTTGCATATATACAGGGTAAAACATAAATAGTGCGCGTTTTAGCAAGACCCTTTTCATAACCTAGAGAGTGACCCTGATAGTGTTGAATAGCCCCCATGGGCCCCCCGATAGTGTCAAAGTGACGGCATTAACTACATAACCTAAAAATCCTTTTGCACATACAGATTTAACTTTACATGAAGATGTAACTTTACGTGAAGATTATGTATGTATGTGTGTATGTATGTATGTATGTATGTATGTATGACAGATGACAGATGACGGATGACAGATGACAGATGACGGATGACAGATGACGGATGACAGATGACAGATGACGGATGACAGATGACGGATGACGGATGACAGATGACGGATGACAGATGACGGATGACAGATGACGGATGACAGCTGACAGATGACGGATGAGATGACAGATGACAGATGAGATGACGGATGACAGATGAGATGACGGATGACAGATGAGATGACGGATGACAGATGAGATGACAGATGACCGATGAGATGACAGATGAGATGACAGATGACGGATGACAGATGACAGATGAAGGCCGAACAACTTTGGCCTTCACGGATCTATTATGGTCCGGTCTGTGAGGCCGAAGGCCGAACAACTATGGCCTTCACGGATCTATTATGGTCCGGTCTGTGAGGCCGAAGGCCGAACAACTGTGGCCTTCACGGATCTATTATGGTTTCACCCTGTGAGGCCGAAGGCCGAACAACTATGGCCTTCACGGATCTATTATGGTTTCACCCTGTGAGGCCGAAGGCCGAACAACTATGGCCTTCACCGATCTATTATGGTCTTCCCCCTGTGAGGAAGACTTTATATAGGTCGCAGAACTCGCCGGAATTGTGCAAGAAGACGCAAATCCACCTCTTCGTGGAAGATCCACCTCTTTGCGGAAGATTTAACTTTACCTGAAGATTAATTTGTTTTTAATTGGTTTTCTAAAGAAAAACTCGCCGGAATTGTGCAAGAAGACGCAGACCCACCTCTTCGTGGAAGATCCACCTCTTTGCGGAAGATTTAACTTTACCTGAAGATTAATTGAAAAGTGAAAATTGTGTAAAAACTTTGGACGTATGTAGCGCTCTTATTTACGCCAGAAATGGACGGGCAAACCGTTTTTGGGATTAGTTCCATCAAGACAAAAATTGAATTTAACATTGGAAGCATTTAATTACGACAAAAACTACGATTACATGAATCACGAGGATGTAGCAATAGGTGTTATGAACAAACTTTGCTTGCATTGTCGTGTTTCGAAGTTCGCTAAGGAATCACCAGGAATGTGTTGTTCGAACGGCAAAGTTGTTTTGCCACCGCTGATTGATCCACCTGAGCCGCTTCTAAGTTATCTTACAGGCACCACTGCAATTTCAAAACACTTCCTGCTAAACATTCGCAAGTACAACTCATGCTTTCAAATGACTTCATTCGGAGCAACAAACATATTCTCCAACGTCGGTTACATGCCCACAGTCATTTTAAAGTTGAAATAATAAAAAAATTGTTCATAATGTGTTGGTTCTGTTTACTATACGTATGTCTAGCGCCGCAGGCGCTAGTATTATTATAAATATGTATCTACATAGGTACCAACAAAAAACTACAAAAATAATAATTTTTAAATAAAACCATTGTTGCAACTTAAATATTTGGTTCAAATTTGAATGTTACTCGTTTTAAAGGTTGCCAAGTATGTCTCAACTCGTTTTATAAAAACTATCTGGCACAGGCGGCCTACTGGCCGCCTTTAGCCATCTAGACCGTGTTGGATATGGTTGTTCGGCCTTCGGCCTCATTCAGGGAAATCGCAGCCATACGTGTAGACCGTGGTTGTTTGGCCTTCGGCCTCACTCCAAGGTTCTAAAGTAGCCTATATTTTTCGTAGCGTTGTAAATAACTTTTACGCCAAATTTGGTTAAGATTGGTCAAACGGTGCTACCAGCCGCCTTTAGCCATCTAGACCGTGTCGAATGTGGTTGTTCGGCCTTCGGCTTCACTCAGGGAGATCCCAACCATACGTGTAGACCGTGGTTGTTCGGCCTTCGGCCTCACTCAAGGGTATCGCAGGCATACGTGTAGACCATGGTTGTTCGACCTTCGGCCTCACTCAAGGTTCTAAAGTAGCCTATGTTTTTCGTAGCGTTGTAAATAACTTCTACGCCAAATTTGGTTAAGATTGGTCAAACGGTGCTACCAGCCGCCTTTAGCCATCTAGACCGTGTCGAATGTGGTTGTTCGGCCTTCGGCTTCACTCAGAGAAATCGCAACGATACGTGTAGACCGTGGTTGTTCGGCCTTCGGCCTCACTCAAAGGTATCACAGGCATACGTGTAGACCAGGGTTGTTCGGCCTTCGACCTCACTCAAGGATATCGCAGGCATACGTGTAGACCGTGGTTGTTCGGCCTTCGGCCTCACTTCAAGGTTCTAAAGTAGCCTATGTTTTTCGTAGCGTTGTAAATAACTTCTACACCAAATTTGGTTAAGATTGGTCAAACGGTGTAGAATTGTATAGAAAACATACATAGTACATAGTACATACATACGTACATATAGATACATTGAATTTTATATATTTAGATAGGACCGGCCTAATATAGGGCCATTCAACCAAAAATGTGCCTTGTCACTGAACAAAATATGGCTTCTTGAACCAACTGGATCTTGTAAGGATGTAAATCAAGATTTTGATGTAAAATTTTCCATGTAGTGGACGGACAATGCCCAAGTTGTTGAGCACGATGGCGAATTGAAATGTTTGGGTTCTCTTGCACACTTTCACTCACAGAAACGATAGTTTCTTTGGTACGCACATTTCTTTGTCTTGTTGGTGGTCTTACTTCGTGCAATGAAGAAGTGGTTCAAAATTTATCCATCACCGCCCCAATAGTCTCCTCAGAACGTCGATTATATCGACCATGAAATGGGCGAAGAGCTCTATAAGTTTCGCGAACGGAACTCTGATTTTGTAAATAAATTTCCATTATTTGGTAGCATTGTTCAAGTGTTAATTTATTAATGATTAAATGGCAAACCTTTCGGAACACAAATGTCAAAGAACTCTTACTTTGACAAACTTCATTCAAAAGTTATCCCTATTGAAAGATCTCATGCAGCTAAAAAGAACACCCTATACTTTTGACCAAAACATAGGGTGGCCTAATGCAGCCCATAGACATAAACTTCTATTTAATTGATTATTACATAAATAATTTTGTATTATGGACAAATACCCAAGAAATAAATAAATTATTATTAGACTTGATTAAATGATAAATTAATATAAAACCAATTAATTAAATACACTTGCAGTATTATACTTTGCCACAAATTGATTTGCTGTTTTGATGTATTTCAGACATTCGTAGTATTAGCAATTACATTTATTGCTTGGATGTACTTTTCTTTATGGATAGAAAGCGCAGCAACGCCTGTAGGTTTTCCTGAAAAAGTAGAATTTGCACCATCAAACTCCTTCATAAAATTTATTCATTTTTATAATCTGTTTGTTATGTTATGGCAAGTTTTATTTGTATATGGTTGTCAAAATATGTTGATTGCTGGAGCAGTAGCAAGGTGGTACTTCATTAGGTAAGTATAAATTACTTTGTAATAATTTGTAGATAATAATACCTGTATGTTTAGGGATAAAGCAATGCTTGTTAATCCCATATTAAACAGCCGCGTTACGATGTTAAAATATCACTTGGGTACAATTTCAATAGGTTCCTTGATAATGGCAGTGATATCCATAATTCGGATGTTGTGGGCTGCAATAAGAAGTCGAATAAGACGATTGTCATATCTTTGTTGTTTGTGTTTATGCTTTGGAGCTTTAGATGAAGTTATCCGCACCATGGGATCTATGATGAATTATTTTAACCTCAATATTTATGTAGTGTCTGGTAGGTAACTTATAGTAGAATATGATTATCCGTGCGCGCTTTATTCGTGCCGCACAATAGCGATTTAAATGCGACTGTTCTGATCAATGACTTCAGATATTTACTAAATTAACAAAGTTTCTTTTCCGAAGATGCTGTAAGAAGTTTACTCTACCATTAAATTAAATTCATTGTTAATACTTGGGTAATTTACTACATAATCAGTGCTATCATGAAAGTATCTTTAGTTAACAATATTGATAATATGCTTTCAATAAGAATTGACACTTGACGTTTAAATTAAAATTTAATTATAATGTCGCATTATAGGGATAAAATATTACCGATGGTGCGCTGTAAGCAACAACAAACGTGACGTCACGCTAATGCACGCTAATGATATAACCTCGCTTGACCTCGCTCAGAAATACTTTGATTTGGTTTTGAACGATAATAATACATTACAACTAAGTAATAAATAAATAATTTAATAAAAAATAATAAATTTAACGTATTTTAATTAATTTAACCTCGAATTCATTTTTATTTTAGCATCATCGTGACGTCAAATATTTAGTTGATATTACAGCCACCAGGGTGCGTACAATTAATATTTTTCCCCTATATAAATATTTGCAACATTGCCGCATCTACATTATAATTTAATCTTAATTTAAACGTAACATATTTATGTCTTCATGCTTGTATTAATTTATACTATGCAATTTATTCCATAAGAAACTGTGCGCACGATTCGCTACATTCTGTGCAGAAACGATACAGCTTCTTGCACAATAAATTAATTATTATTGCCAACTAACGCGACTGTTGTGAATACACTGAACCAAAAACTGTCATATACCTTACTGCAATGAAAATGTTCGTTGAATCAACGTGAACAAAAATTCACTGTGTTTATGAAAATTTCATATACAGTGAGCTCGTAAAGTTTAGAACAAATTTTGATAAAATCTTTTAGAGAGATTTTCTCAGAAAATCCTCGGACATGTCAACCTTTTTTTTCTTAAATGTAACTTTAGCCAGAATGTAACATAGCCAGAACAGCTATGACGAAACTCAAAAAAATATGGACAGATAGATCCATAACAGTTAACACCAAGCTAAAACTAGTGCGATCCTTGATCTTTCCCATAGCAATATACGCATCAGAAACATGGACAATTAAAGCTGCTGACGAAAGGAGGATAGCCGCTTTTGAAATGTGGTGCTATAGAAGATTTCTCCGCATACCTTGGACAGCGCGACGCACCAATGTATCAATAACAGAAGAGTTGAAGATCACCACTAGGCTACCCCAGGTAATCAACCAACAGTACCTAACATATCTTGGACATATTGCGAGAAAGACCGACGCCATGGAAAAGACAATTGTGGAAGGCAAAATAGAAGAACGCCGACCAAGGGGCAGATCACCAACACGCTGGATCGACCGCACAAGGAACTTAATAGGATGCGGACTACATGAATCAGTTACAACGGCACAAGACAGAGAGGTCTGGCGACAGATAGTCAGACAAATTCTACATTGATACCACCACACATTGACGAAGGGTTATGGACTGAAGAGAGAGAGAACTTTCTTATGCCGTTGACATATTTTTATCGTGTTTCATTTTTGAGCTGTGACGTTATTGTAAATTTTTTAAATCACAACACTTAATTTTCTTTACGAATTAGGAAAGAGCACAATTTTCTGAGTATGAAAATGTAAAAAAGTTGAGCCCAATATACGGTTACCTACAATACCCCCGCAAATGTTAATTTTTCGTGGAAACTGTCTATGGGTTTCTATTTTCCAGCGTGGGTTGACAGGAGACCAATATCTACAGTTTTGCTTGTTCACTGTGCGGTCGAGATAAAAGGTAGTTTCAGCAGAAAAAATGATATTATTTCCATTTTTTACAAACTTTACGTGCTCACTGTATGTATACTAATCAACTCTATATAGGTATATAAAAAGATAAGGGTTTTTATGCAACGCTTTTATGCAACGTTTTTATGCAACGATTTCATGCAACGATTTTATGCAACGTTTTCGATAATAGGATAATCTGACAACCAATAAAAAATTCTATTATATAAGTCAAAGGGAATGCAATATAAATTAAAAACCAAAATTGGTAAACATCGATTTATTAATTTAAAAAGGTAGTTCTCCAAGATTTTCTTCGTTTTAAAATATAAGGTTGGTAATCCCTTATCCATAAAACGTTTTGCAATTTCATTGGCTATTGGTTAAAAAAAAGAACCAATCATTAATTTGATTTAAAATTGTTATTCAAAAACGTTCCATAAAAAGTTTGCACATAAAGTTTTATGTTTTACTTATATGGAGTAAAAGAGTACGGATTATCTGACCCGTAATCAGATAATCAGATTATTGCTTTCTTCGGATCACCGGATCATTGGATCACCGTATCATAGGATTATAGCCTATATATATATTTATAGGACGTTGATGTCTATATATTAAGTAAGTTAAAGAAGTTGTACTATCACGATCACAATTTGGAGAATTAAGTACTATAAAAGTAATTGAAGTAAAAAATAATTTAATACTATTGTCCAAAAATTACTACCATTCTACCTTTAAATTCAATAGCTGTTCGAGAGTTAACATCTAATCATTACCTTTCAACTTTGATCATATCACAAAATTTAATGAGATCCTGACGGTTAATACATAGTTTCGGCTAGAGATGAGGACTCATTTAAAAGTTATCTTTAACCAAAAAAGGATTTTACGTTTTCCGACTGTTATAATTAGCGGAGCTTCTTTAATTCTAAGAACAGATGGAATAAAAGCAAACAAAGGAGTGCGACCACAACGGGATACATCCTCAGATACTGAAAGTACACAGAAAGAAAAAAAAGACGAAAAACATCTACTGAACGTTCGAGAAAACACAAAACTCGACAGCAACAACTACAAGAGAAATAAGAACCTTCAACAATCAAGACCACCAGCAACAACTTCAACTGAAAGAAGCAGAAAAAGAAGAACGCTACAGCAACCATCGACAGATCTGGCTACTGTTTTAGAATCGGTACAATTACAAGAGGAACAAGAACCTTCAACATCAAACCCACCAGCAAAAACTTCAACCGAAAGAAACAGAAAACGAAGAGCGCTACAGCAACCATCGACAGATCTGGCCACTGTTTTAGAATCGGTACAACTACAAGAGGAACAAGAACCCTCAACATTAAAACCACCAGCAAAACCTTCAACTGAAAGAAGCACAAAAAGAAGAGCGCTACAGCGATCATCGACAGATCTGGTCACTGTTTTGGAATCGTAACTCCTCATGATACGGGTGAAATGACCGAGAAATGTTCAAATTTTTATGCTATTTTTTGGAAAAATGAATTTTGCAAGAAAAGTTTTTGTCATAATGGAAAAGTTAAACTGTCCAAATTATCGCCAGGATCCAAATTGGATACTGGCGATACATCTGCAAGCGGATTACCATTTGTACTACATAGACGACAATTTCCGATAGTGTTGGCATTCGCTATAACTATAAATAAATGTCAAGGGCAGAGCTTTGACAAAGTTGGTATAAATGTCGATAGGCGTTTGTTTAGTCACGGACAGTTATATGTAGCATTATCAAGATGTCGAGCAAAGGATGGAATACAAATTCAAAGTACAAGCGACATAACAAAAAAATGTCGTATGGAAAGAAGTTTTATAACTCGCAAGATTTCTCATTTATATGGAATTACGAGGTGGCGAAATGGGGGTGGCCAAGAAGGTCATTGGTCGAGTAGTTAGAGCAATCGACTACTGATGCTAAAGGCATTGGTTCGAGTCCAGTAGGAGTCAATTTTCTTTCGGACTTTCTTTCCTCCAATGAACCGTCTTCGTGCTTCGGAGGGCACGTTAAACCGGCGGTCCCCCTGATTTGAGCTGATCTAATATGTCAAACAGGGTAATAAAAAAAAATTACCCCTACTCCCCATCGACTACGCAATCGCGGAACTTCTCAGAACTCGGTCATCGAACGGACGTCCCTGGTTCGTGGTGCCGGCCATTGTTGGGGAGTTTTGGTCGGTGGTGAGGGCGAGAGACCGCCTAACGGCTGCGGTCATACTTAGCAGTGTCGACATTGTGGGTCAGGCTGTGGGTGAGCAACAAAGTGGAAGCAGTACAATGGGTCCGGTAGAGTGGCCTAAGTGCGTGCAGGTTAATACTTGCCACTCCCCCTCCCCCGAAATCCAAAATCCAATGGGGGTGGTTCAACCGTAAACCGGCCGGGAATATTGGGCTGCGAAGCGGCCCAAGGGGGTTGGGCCGCCGAAGGCGGCCAGGGGGGCGGAGCCCCCCTAGTATGGTATAAAAAAATAAGTCATTGTCTTCAAGAAATATAATTATATTTATCTATTATTCGTGTGTTTTTCGATTATTGTAAAGCAAGAGCATGGATAATCGAAGTTTTAATGCAGAACCTTTTATTAATTTACAAAATTTTAATTTATTAATTTGTAGCAATTCATGGATCTACATTTTATACATCGGGAAAAAAGGCATTCAATCTACTCATGAACAACATCAAAAACGTTGTTGCTGTTAATTCTATTGGAGACTTTGTAATATTATTAACAAAAGTTTTGATTGTAGGAATTTCTGTTGCTATTGGATATTTAATGATAAAGGTAATACATATTATAATTTTTCAAAATATCGGATTGATGCATACATTCGTAGCGTTTTTTTTTTAATTTAAAATTTAATTTTTTAAATATAAAAAATACATAAACTAATCAATAATATATTCTCCTACATTGTTTATGATTGACCCCCAATGTTCTGGCAGTTTTTCGATTCCACGCCTGAAGAAATCCGGTGGTTTGGAGGTGAGGAAGTCGTCGAGTCAGTTTTGAAGAGCAACATCGTTATTGAATGAAACTCCGCGGAGATTGTTGGATAGAGAGCGGAAAAGATGAAAATTTGATTAAGCAAGATCAGGAGAATAGGGCGGATGTGGAATAACCTCCCAACCGAGATCTTGAATAGCTGATTTGCAGCCTCCAGGCGATGCACTTGGTTACAATAAACCTCAGAAGTAATGGTTACATTCCTCGGAAGCAATTCATAGCAGATGACGCCTTCTTTATCCCACCAGATGCACATATTACCTTGCGTGGATTGGCACCAGCTTCTGCACGAAGATTTTCTTGTTTGTTAGGTCTCAGCCATTCCTTTCTGTTCTTGATGTTGATGTAAAGGCACCATTTTTCGCCACCAGTAACAATTTGATACAAAAACGGTCGATGTTGCTGACGAGCAAGCAAAGAAGCACAAATGGTAACACGCTGATTTTTGTTGTTTTCGCTCAAAACGTATGGTACCCAAACACCCAAATTTTGAACTTTGCCAATAGAATTCAAATGTCGTACTATAGTTAATTGGTCACAATTCATCATATTGCCCAATTCCCGAGTTGATTGACGTGGATCATCACGAATTGAAGCATTTAATCGGTCTTCGTCAAAGCCGGATGGTCCCCCTCAACGTGGGAAATCATTCATATCAAAATGCTCCTTTTTGATACAAGAAAACAATTTTCGTGCAGTACTTTCCACGATGGCGTTCTTTCCGTAAACGGCACAAATGGTTCTAGCGGCCTCCGATGCCTTAACTCCTCCGTTAAACTCAAACAAAAGGATATGTCGGAAATGTTCCTTTTGTTCTACTTGACACTCCATTTTCTTTAGCCAGCAATTACCCCTAACTTTCTACAAATTGAAAAATTCAAGAAGTATTCAATAAAACAATACTATGGCATTAAAATGACATTGATATTTCTCAAACAAATGTGTTTCCAAAGCACTCTTACCTTAGAAACCAAAAACGCTACGAACTTATGCATCAACCTGATACCTAAAATATTTGAATTTTAACTAGAACTGAAGATAGGTACACTACAGCTCAAAAAGATAAGTACACTTATAATTTTTAAGAGTTTTCAAAATTTTAAACATTAAACCCTTCATAAATCAAATATTTGAAATGAAATCAAGTAATATAATTTATTTACAACAAATTTAACAAAAAAAACTGAAAAAATGTTATTATGTTGGCTAAATTCTGGTTTCTTACAAAAATCCACCTTTTGCGTTTATAACAGCTCGGCACAAACGAGGCATTCTTTGGGTGAGTTTATGCAAAGTTTCAAATTGAATTGCATTCCAAGCATTTTGCAAGACTTGCCATGTATGGGTTTGTGATTTTGGGCACTTTAGTTGAACGTTTCGGTCCAGTTCCTCCCACAATAGCTCTATAGGATTCAAATCCGGGAACGGATGGCCAATCCATATAATTTAGCACTCTTCGTTTTTTATTTTCTCTCAAATAGTCTCTGGACAACTTCGATGAGTGCTTGGGATCATTTTCTTCTTGAAAAATAAAATCTCTCCCAATTAAACGTCGACCTGATGGCAGCACATTGTTCTCCAATATTGGTTTATAACCTTCTTTTTCAAAATTCCTTCTATTTTAATAATATCTCCGAGGCAATTGTTGCCAAAAACTTAAAAAACGTAAAGATAAATTAACTGCAAGGTATAGCATTCGAAATTGGAGAATGACGGCTCCTCAACTTACTGCTGAAATCAACGAAACTCGTACAAATAATGTCAGTTTGTCGACGGTAAAAAGAAGGTTGCAAACAGCAGGCCAATTGAAGAATTGCTATGCGGAAACTTTTGTTAAGACCTCAAAACATAGTGAAGAGACTAGCATGTGCTAAAAAAACATTAAATATAGTCAATTAGTCAATGGAAAAAGGTTGTTTGGTCGGATGGGTCGAAGTTTTAAATCTTCGGTCTTCATCGACGAGTTTTGTGAGAAAGCGCAAGGGAGAATGGGCTATGGATGAATGTATTGTCCCAACGGTGAAACACGGCGAAGGGTCCGTTATGATTTGGGGATGTTTTGGCAAGAATTGTGTCGGAAATATTATTAAAATAGAAGGAATTTTGAAAAAAGGAGGTTATAAACAAATATTGGAAAACAATGTGCTGCCATCAGGTCGACGTTTAATTGGGAGAGGTTTTATTTTTCAAGAAGAAAATGATCCCAAGCACTCATCGAAGTTGTCCAGAGACTATTTGATAGAAACTGAAAAACGGAGAGTGCTAAATTATATGGATAGGCCACCCGTTCCCGGATTTGAATCCTATAGAGCTATTGTGGGAGGAACTGGATTGGAAGGTTCGACTAAAGGGCCCAAATTCACAAACCCATTTATGGCAAGTCGTGCAAGATGCTTGGAATGCAATTCAATCTGAAACTTTGCATAAACTCACCCAAAGAATGCTTCGTTTGTGCCGAGCTGTTATAAAAGCAAAAGGTGGATTTTTGTAAGAAACCAGAATTTAGCCAACACAATAACATTTTTTCAGTTTTTTTTTGTTAAACTTGATGCAAATAAATTATATTACTTGATTTCTTTTCAAATAATCGATTTAAAAAGTGTTTAATGTTTAAAATTTTGAAAACTATTAAATAATATAAGTGTACTTATCTTTTTGAGCTGTACTGTACATGTATTTATCGCAATAATCAAACAAAAAACGTTTTTGTTTGATTATTTTGAAAACTGTTGTTGACATGTATTAAATATGATCCAACACAAAATCCAACAAGTTTGTTAGCAAGTTTTGTTTAATCAGTGTGTGCACATTTAATACATAATTATAGAAAACAGTTTTCAACACAAAACCGTTTTGTTTCACAACGTTTTTGCTTGATCAGTCTGCGATCAGCCTTACGACATTTACTACTTTGTGATAGAGTAAGGCTGGAAATATTTTTAAAATAGGTAATAAATATGAAAATAGGGTTGTCAAGAAAATCGTTACATATATTAAAAACAAGGAAATGGAAGTAAATAAATTGCAACGCGATCTTGAAAACGCAATATAGCGCTATTTCAGAGTAATTGCAATACTCAGTTGTATACCGGGTGTTCATTTCAAGAGTACGCAGTCGAATTAACTTTTTTGAGTAAATTTTAGTAAAAGAAACCGTGGAAAATGGTTTATAAAACCAATACTGTTCCTTCCTTCCGGCTATCCCAACTTTAAATTTCTAAATAATATTAAATCAAAACATGTACAGACGTACTTATAAGAGGTAGGTATCCTGGTTAGGGAGATATCTTTTAGATAACTACTACGTCTACATACACAAACAAAGCTTAAGCGTCAAGCAGTGTTAAGGAAATTCCATCAAATCGGAACTGTCGTAAAAATACGCTTCCATACAGGTTCCATACATGAAGTGCTAAAAATCAACAAGTTTCTTCCTTATAGAATACAAATTCATCAACAACTTGACGAATTCGATCGTGATAGAAGAATCAGTCTACCGATCAGTCTTTAGAAAATCAAGTTCATGAAGAAGGAGATATGCTGCTGGATAAACATAATGTATATTTTCAATAAGACGGCGCACTCCTACATTACGCATTACATGTGCGATAATGGTTGGATAAAAAATTTCCTGGCAAATAGATTGGTAGGAGAGGTCCGGTAGAATGGTCGGCAAAAGATCCCCAAAGATCCCCGACCTAAATGGCTCTAGGGCTGCAACGCCGGTACTTGGACAAAGGCTGGGGATATGTCACGTCCCAGGCGGAGAAGGTTCCAACTCCACCCCCTCATGTCGGACTACTGTCCGCTAGGGTACCACTAAGTGTAGCTTTCCAAGCCGTGGGGCACATTGACTAGACAAGTCTAGCCAACATGTCTTGTGGTCACTTTAAACATACTAATGTTGCTGTTACGTGGATTTCTAGGAATCTTGCATCAGCATGCGCACTTGGCCTAGAATGACCTAGGTTAGCAGCATTACTTCTAGAGCACAGTTCGAGACAGGTTCTTTGAAGATTTATTGGGTTGAGTTTATACATTCTCCATGTTTGCGATTTGGCTCCGGAGTACTCTTTGACTTTAATGGATATTCTGTCCGGTTCTGCCAAAGCCGTACTGCAGGATGCTCAAGTGCATTTCCTCGCGGTTAGGATTGGCTTTGTTGGATAGGACTCCCACATTGTAATTGCCCTGGAATGCAGATGTTCCCCTTTTGCTGGACAAACCTTAGTTTGTGCAGTCATAAAGAAGATACTTCTTTTAGACGTGACCGAATTCAGCGTCTTGGATTCGGGCTACATTACATTGTTAGTATTCTCCAATTAGCCGCTCCTGTGGCGCGTGTACTTAGTAGCAGGCAGGACCTTGCGCGGATATGGTATGTTCCTCGGTATCTAAGAACAGAACATCTGTTGCTCGGAGCAACATTTGAACAAATGTGAGGAAAACAAGCTCCCGCCTACCTCCGGGGACGCCACGTGGAGGCGTACACTACACTTGACCGTAACTACTAAGCTCTGTTTTGCAAATTAGGATAATCCTAACTACAAACCGGTCGTTCACTTCAGCCCGGGCCCCCTACATGTGCGAAATTGGTTGGATAAAAAACTTCCTGGCAAATAGATTGGTAGGAGAGGTCCGGTAGAATGGTCGGCAAAGATCCCCAGATTTGATGTCGCTGATTTTTTCCTCTAGGGACATTTGAAAACGCTAGTGTACAAATCAAAAATGGCAAGAACGAAGGTTGAAAAGAAAATAATAATAAATGTGCGGTCATAAGACATGCCGAAATAACAAAAGAGTGCTACTATTTAAAAAATGTGATAAGACCAACATTAAAAATTACAGACAATTAGATAGATTCAATATATACAAATGTCATCAGGAGTACATAATATAGTGGAGCTAGTTTTGCAGGTCAAGTTAAATGAGAATACGAAAACTGATAAAATTATTTTACACAGAGCAGTCAGACAAGGAGACCCAATGTCGCCAAAGCTCTTGAAGACGTCTTTAAGCAACTGGGTTGGAAAAAAATGGGTATAAATAACGTGACCAGACGTACTGCTTAAAGCAGTACAGTACTTCTTTGAGCTAGTCTGTACTGTCAAGAATTTTGTAATGTTTTAAAAGAAAATGATACATTATTAAAATAAATGCATTCAAATGAAAAATATTCGTCCAATGTACTGCTTTCGCGTTTAAAAAATCTGGTAAATATAAATGGAATATACGTATCTTGGATTGGGTAAAGAAAACCAAGAGGCTGAGATTACCAGAAGGAATAGTCTTGCATGGGTAGACTACGGAAAACTACGACATGTGCTTAAAAAGTAGGAAATTCCAATAAACCTAAAACGTAAAGTGTTCGACTTGTGAATACTACCGGTGATAACGCATGGACTGGAACCAATGACTATTACCAACAAAAGCGCCAAAAGCTAAGGGTGTTTCAAAAGGCGAAGAAGAGGTCGATGCTGAAAGTAAGTTTACGAGACACAATAAAAATTGGAAAATAAGAAGAACGACTGCAACAAATGGACAATAAGTATAATAAATTGGAAGTCAAGAAGTACTAAGAGAGGCAGACGCAGACCCCAGATAAGATGGCTCGACGATGTCAGGAGAGTGGCCGGTCGGGAGTGGTTAAGGTCAAAGATAGTAAGGTTTGCAATATGTTCAAGAGTGGACCGTGATAGGTTGAAGAAAAAGAAGTTTACAAAACTCCTCCTGAGAATCTTCTAGAACTGAAAAATAGGTTAACTCAAAAATGTAGGAGCGGGTTAAACTTAAAATTCAAATAGTATTGGTTTTGAACGTCCCCATCGCTATCTAAACCGACGTGTTTCTTGTTTTTTCTCAAATTTACTTACTAAAAAAATGTATCTCGACTAGCTACTTTTGAAATAAACACCCAGTATAATCAAAAAGTAAAGGAAACAGTTGATCTCACAAAAAAGCGTTCAGTTACGTTTTTGTTCGAAATTTTAACTTTTCAATACATACATAGTAATTTATTTTTTAGGTTGATTTCTATTTTTGTTAAGTTTCTTACTTTAAATTTTCAGGATAAAGGCTGTATTAACATCGCTGTGCCATTAGTTTTCATAACAGTTATTGCAATTGTAGTTGCGCAATGCTTCGTTGTAGTTTTAGAGGTATTTATATCATAAATGGAGCTTGAACAGATTATAACTTCTCTTTTTATAGATGACAATTACTACAATATTTATTTGTTTTTGTGAAGATTGCAAAATCAATGATGGTCTTTCACGTCCTTATTATATGTCTCAAAATTTGATGGAATTTGTAGAGAAATCCAAAGCCGTGCTAAAAGTAAAAGATATTGTTGATTTAAATAAGAACATCTAAACGTATCTTTAGTAACAACTCTAGCGCCACGTATATATTCAAGTGTAGGTAATAGCAAAGGTTATATTACTATGTGTGAAGTTATGTATATCGTTATTAGTTAAATAAAGTTGTTATGTTATTACGGATCAGTTATTTCAAGAGGTTATGGGCTCAGGCAAGCGATGCTTATTTACGATAAACTAATAGGAAGGGAAAATTACAGCACGTGGAAATTTGCAGTTCAAGCGTATTTGGAACACGAGGAACTATGGGATTGTATCCAAGGTACTGATATGGCGAAAACCGTTAAATTTTCGCTCCATCCGCCACTTGTCACGTCTGTAGGTGAAGGGTACAAGACAGCTAGCTCATAGGAATTACCCAGCGTCGGAGCTCGCTGGGTCGCTCGAAAGCGTTCGTGGGTTCGCTTAAATATAATTGATCTGCTTTGCTAAAATAACTGTGCCCAGGGCGCCAAGCGAAAAAATAAAAGATTTCAGATACCTCTTAGTCCCTTAAATCATCACTAAAAAGAAAATAATAAATGAACGAAAAATATCTGAGCACACACAGATGTGAAATAGACTCTACTACAGCTCATGGTAGGTAAGCGGAATGCTTCTCATGAAAGAGAACAAATTCCAAAACTTAGTTAAACTAATTAACTAACAAAAAAACACTACCAAGGCTAAAGCAGAGCCATAAACCGTTGTAAAAGATGGAGTAACTAGTACCTGGATGTTGTGGTACTTAGTTATGAAAAAATAAAATGATAAAATGGTTTATGATGTTATGAAACCAGTAAGCGAACGAACCTTAGCAGATTCTCCTGATTCATGATGTTATCGAACCAGTAAGCAGACAAACATTACCCAACCAACCTCCCATAAGATCCACGGCAAGCTAAAACGTATTTTAGCTTGTGGAATAACCACATAAATATCAAAGTTAACAACACATCAAAATCAATAAAACAAACATAAATTGGCAACCAAATGGTCGTTGCCTTAACGTGGTGGAAATTTTGATGTTTGCAGACCAAAACCCGTACGGGAGCCTGGATACCATCGCCGAAAACTACTCCCTAAAATCGATCAGCCGAACGTTCGAGTGGTCATACAGATCCCGCCAAGCGGAACCACTAGCGAACTTTGGGGTCGAACAAGCGGGAGCGCCGACGACAAAAATCAAACACCATGTACGTTGGTCTACATCACTGATTACTTTCAAAAAACACATAAATAAAAATAAACACATAAAAAAATGTCGAATATAAAAATTTCAAATCCAAGATTTGAACTTAAGTCGACCAATTTGGATTTCCTATGCCAACACATTCAGCCAGCGCCGTTCGATACCATTCATCGAAAATAATGGGTTGTTCAAACTCACAAAAATAATTATTAATTTAAAATCCAAAATTGATTAATAATTTTAAAACACAAAGGTTTGAACATATTGCATTTCTATCGACGCTTGCGAACGCAAAAGATTAATCGGCCTTTAATCACGTCGAAACAAAAGTGCAAGCCTGCAAACTGACGATAACTTCGGCCAAAAAAAACGTTCGTAGCAAAAGTGCGAGGCAAAGGAAACCAAGATGTTAAACAATTTAAAAAAACAACAAAACACATGAAAAATGATACTAAAATACCTGGAGACGTCTGGTTAGGTCGTTAAAAGTAAAAATGCGACCAGAATTTTCCTAGTATGGCGGAATGATAGCGATCCCTCATAAGGACATCAGCTTCCAAGAAAAATCGGTCCGGAAGCGTCAAAAAATTGGGCTAGCGCTAAAAAGGAAATGCACTCGTGCTTCCGCACTTAAATCGAATTTTATCACTTTAAAAATCTTCGTAAAATTACAAAACCATGCAGAGCGAAAGTTCACACGTCTGCCTTGTACTACAAAATTTTATCGACCCCTTCTTTTTGTAAACTGCTTTACCGACCTTTTTGATATAATTTGGAAAAATTCCGACCGTCATTTTGGTCACCTAACCCACAGGTGTAGAAATACACAAATCCTTAATTAAATTCGGTCGACTTTAAGATGGTAAAAATAAATCGACCTATCCAGGTATCAAAACTAAGGATTAAAAAAATAAACTGCCTCACTGAGCGAAACATAGTAACAGTTTACTGTTACACTGAAGCAGATAAAACGAAGATAATAAAATCCAAGTCAAAGTTAATCTTGTTAATCGACCCTATAAATTATCCGCATGTACAAAATGCAAAAAATGGTAAGGAAGTATGGGATAGTCTGAACAGATTATTTGGAGACTCGGGATTAACGCGTAGGGTAGGTTTACTACGGTCATTAATAAGTACACGGTTATCGGATTGCAGCAATATAGAAGAATTTGTTAACAAAATAATCACCACCGCACATAAACTTTCAAGTATTGGTTTTAAAATCGATGAAGAATGGATAGGCACCTTATTGTTAGCAGGTCTTCCGGAAGAATATAAACCAATGATCATGGGTATTGAAAGTTCGGGAGTGACCATCACTGGAGATTCGATAAAAATGAAATTGCTTCAAGACGTTAAGAGCAACGGTAGTGAAAGATTAGATGAATCGGCACCGGCATTTTATTCTAGGAAGAATAATGAAAACAAATGGAAAGGCCCTCGTTGTTATAGATGCAATCGGTTTGGTCACAAAGCGCATGATTGTAACACAGAAAATATTAACTCTAAATCAAAGTACAATGGTTTTTGCTCTGGATTTACAGTAGAACATAAAAATGATGATTGGTACATAGATTCTGGTGCTTCGACTCACATGACCAATAATGACAATTGGCTAATCGACCGACTAGATTCGAAAATACAGAAGATCAACGTAGCAAACAACACTAGCCTACCAGTTGTTGGTGCAGGTACTGTAAATATTAAAAATAAAGATGGCGATCCTATAAAGATTTCAAACGTTTTATATGTACCCGGATTATCAACCAATTTGCTTTCAGTCAGCGAATTAGCAAAAAAAGGTTTAACCGTTTATTTCAACAATGAAGGATGTAAAATACTGCATCAAAAAGTAATTAATCGCAACTGGTTCTTTAATTAACAATATGTTTCGGTTAGATCAGCAGAAGAACGTTAGCTACATGGTAAATATTAAACTTTAACAACAAACATGGCATCGTAGATTAGCTCACATCAATTATCCCGATTTACAAAGATTGAAAAATGGAACGGCAACAGGCATTGATTTTGTGGAAAACAAAGAAGTGAGTACTTGCGTCGCGTGTTGTCAAGGTAAACAAACTAGACTTCCATTCAAAAGTTCAGAAAGTAGAACAACAACGGTTCTAGAAATTATTCATTCTGATCTATGTGGACCGATGGAAACAATTTCTAACAGTGGTGCCAAATATTTCTTAAACTTCGTTGATGATTTTACAAGAAAGGTTTTTGTATATTTTTTAAGATCAAAACACGAAGTGTTTAGAAGTTTTCAAGACTTTAAAAATCTAACTGTAACTCAAACAGGAAACCGGATTAAAATTTTACGTTTAGATAATGGCAGCGAGTATTGCAATGGCGATTTTAAGAATTTCTTGGTGAATAATGGAATTCGGCATCAGACAACAAATCCTTATACTCCAGAACAAAATGGGTTGGCTGAAAAAATGAATCGAACATTAGTTGAGAGGGCAAAATGTATGATTTTTGAAGCAAAATTAAGCAAAAGCTTTTGGGCAGAGGCGATCAACACCGCATCGTATATCACCAATCGTTCACCTACCACAATTTTACATAAATTGAACAAAACTCCTGAAGAGATGTGGTCAGGTAAGAAGCCAGATTTAAATCACATGAAAATTTTTGGTTGTCGATGCATGGTTCATATCACAAGTGAAAAGCGAAGAAAATGGGACCCCAAATCAAAAGGACAAATATTCGTAGGGTATTGCGAAGAAACAAAAGGCTACCGTGTATTGGATCCATTAACAAGAAAACTTACAAAATCTCGAAATGTGACATTTATGGAAGACATGCTTTCTGAAATTCCTGAAAATAGAAACAATTCAGTCACATTAATGCCGCTAAATAATATACTTCCAAAAGGCTCTATTAATAATGACGTTGAAGAAAATTTGGATGAAGAAGAAGCTGAAGTCGAAGTAGATAAAAAGGTGGAAGGTGTTATGATAGAAATGTTATGAAAAAACAGAAGCTGACGTAGATGGAACGAATAATTTAAGAAGATCAGAACGACAACGAAAACCCAAAGAAATGAATGATTATGTCACTTACTTGTCGAATACCAATAATGAAGAAAGTGATCCTCTAACAATAACAGAAGCCTTAAACAGCAACAATAGCGAACTGTGGAAAAAGGCTATGAAAGCAGAATATGAATCGTTAATGGAAAATGAAACTTGGTCGCTAACTAACTTACCATCAAACAAGAAAGCGTTAAAATGCAAGTGGGTTTTTAAAACTAAAAGGGATGGTAACGGTAACATATGCAGATATAAAGCTCGATTGTGGTTAAAGGTTGTTCACAAAGGCGAAATATTAATTATGCATAAACTTATTCGCCGGTAATTAGATATACGTCTGTAAGATTCTTAGTAGCATTAGCAGTGAAATATGACCTTACGATCAATCAGATGGATGCCGTAACGGCGTTCTTGCAGGGAGATTTAGATGAAGAAATCTACATTGAACAACCAGAACAGTTTAATGAAAACAATGACCAAGTTTGTCGCTTAAACAAGGCGCAATATATGGACTAAAGCAGGCTAGTCGACAATGGAATAAAAAATTAGATACTACATTGAAGACGATAGGATTAAAACAATCATGTATGGATCGCTGTATATATTACAAAATGGCAGACCAAAAAATGTTGTTCGTAGCAGTATATGTCGATGACTTGCTTATATTTTCAAATAATTCAAATGAAACTAATAAACTCAAGGATGAATTAAATAAATGTTTCAAGATTAATGATCTCGGAGAAGCCAGTCATTGTCTCGGGTTAAAAATAACAAGGGATAAAGAAGGAGGTAAAATTTGGTTAGATCAAGAAGCATACGTGAAAGAAATACTAAAACAGTTTGGTTTGTCTGAATATAACGCAGTTAAAACACCTTTTGATCCCAGTCAGCAGTTAACGAAGGATATGTGCTCACCAGGAGACAATAAAATGGAAGGAATACCCTATCAAGAAGCTGTTGGATCACTTCTATACTTGTCACAAGCAACAAGACCCGACATTTCACATGCAGTGAATACGGTAAGCAAATTCAACAACAATCCAGGTCCGGCTCACTGGGCGGCCGTTAAGAGAATTTTTAGATATCTAAAAGGCACAGCGAACACCAGATTGGAATTCTAAAAATCAAGCAACAGTACGATTATTGGATTCTGTGATGCAGATTGGGCCAACGATAAAGATGATCGACGTTCATGCACGGGATATGTATTTACATTATGTGGAGGGGCGATCTCCTGGAACAGTCAAAGGCAACAAACAGTAGCATTGTCGACTACAGAGGCAGAATACATGGGGCTATCGACAGCTACTAAAGAACTATTATGGCTAAGACAGTTGCAAAATGAATTTTTACCGGCAACGGAGCAAATACCCATTACCATATACTGCGACAATAGAAGTGCAATCGCTCTGGCATCATCTAATGGATACAACGCAAGAACGAAGCATATTGATGTTCGACATCATTTTATAAGATCAAAGATGACCAATTGAAAGTAGAACACATTAGTGGGGAAGATATGGTAGCGGACAGTTTAACAAAAGCAACATTTTATCCAAAACATATCTTTTGTTGTAACAAGATGGGACTCCGGGTAAAATAGCGGGGAATTCTGTTTAAAGCTACGTTGACATATGTGTTCTAGTGGGGATGTTGATTTAAATAAGAACATGTAAACGTATCTTTAGTAACAACTCTAGCGCCACCTATATACTCGTATTCAAGTGTAGGTAATAGCAAAGGTTATATTACTATGTGTGAAGTTATGTATATTGTTATTAGTTAAATAAAGTTGTTATGTTATTACGGATCAGTTATTTCAAGAGATATGATATAAGGAGAAGTATTTTTATCCTTATACTTTTTATCCACCCGACAAGTAAATAATAGTAATTACGAGGGCGGTTTGATAAGTCAGTGGCTTTTTGAATAAAGCATATTTTTTTCGGAAAAAACGTTTTATTTCTCAACATAGTCGCCTTTTAGCTCTATACACTTAGTCCAGAGTTTTTCCAATTTTTTATCCCTTCCAAATAATCCCTTCTCGGGGCCCTCAATATAGGCGCTTGTTTCAGTGATGACCTCTTCATTAGACACAAATCTCTTACCGCCGAGCCATTTTTACTACTAAAAAAATACGGCTAAATACGGAGAATATGCTGGATGAGGAAGCAATTTGTAGTCCAATTCATGAAATTTTGCCATGGCGATGACACACGTGTGCACCCGTGCATTGTCTTGGTGAAGGAGCACTTTTTTGTTCGCCAAATGCGGTCGTTTTTGCTTCAAATCAATGTCGAATCTATCCAACAGCTCTGAATAATATTTGCCGGTGATCGTTTTACTCTTTTCAAGATAATCGACGTGAATGACACCGCGCGTGCATCCCAAAAAACTGTCGTCATGACCTTGTTGGCCGACAGACCCACCTTGGCCTTCTTTGGTGCATGTTCACCTCTGGTGTGTTGTGATGGATCCATGTTTCGTCCACGGTTACTAAACGGCTCAAAAACTCATTCGGATTGCGGTTGAACATCGCCAAACACTCAATTGAAGTGGTCACACGATTGCGCTTATGGTCGAGTGTGAGCAATCGCGGCACCCATCGCGCGGATAGCTTTTTCATGTCCAAATATTCATGTAAAATGTTATGTACCCGCTCAGTTGAGATGCTTACAGCTTTAGCCATGTCACGCACCTTTACTCTCCGATAGTCCAATATCATTCCATGGATTTTATCGACGATTTCTGGCGTGACGACCTCTTTTGGGCGACCTGAACGTTCGGCGTCACTTGTGCTGGTACAACCACAACGGAATTCAGTAAACCACTTCTTAACCATTGAAATTGATGGAGCAGAGTCCCCATAGTATTTATCAAGCCTTTCCTTGGTTTCGGTGATGGTTTTTTACGCAAAAAATAATGCTTGATGAGCACACGAAATTCACTTTTATCCAATTTCGTCGAAATTCACGAGGTTGTCTGCTTTGAATGGCTGTCAAACACAAACTAAATGACGCAGCTTGCTCAAAATTTGACAGTAGGCTATTAACAGATGGTAGTTGACAGGGGGAAATACAAAAAGGAAAAAAAAACGCGGGAAATACATTCACTGACTTATCAAACCGCCCTAGTATATTATTATAATAAGGGTGATGAAGTAAAAACTACCGCCCGAGTTTTAGTAATTTTGATCACTACTAATTAAGTAAGTTGGCGATAAAAATGGAAACACAAATTTGGCGAAATTACATTTAAACACACATATTAAAATTTTTTAATTTTCAGAATAATATGACAATTAAAAATCAAAAGAAGGCATATTTCGTATTATGATAGCATTGTAAACGACAACGTAATTAATTCCTAGAACACGCTGCTTCCATCATTTGCTATTATTGCCCTAGGTAAATAATAAGCGGGCGGCAAAATAACGAGTTAGGCAAATAATACGCGGGAGTTATAACTATTTTACATTTCCTGTAAGCAGATATGTAATGTATCACTTACTTAATTAGTAGTGAACAAAATATCTTACTAAAACTCAAGTGGTAGTTGTTTTACTAATCTCGAATGAAATGTATAAATAAACTTTCCCACTCAAAAGTTGTAATGTACTATTACTATGGTACTACTTTCAACAGTTTGTTACTACGTAATCATAGTTGTGTTTTTTATAATCCATTTTTTGTAAGTAATTGTATTTTTTAAATATTTTTAATAGAAATATAAGAACGAATTTATTTTTGAATTTTTTTATTTATTTTTTAAGCAGCTTTTTAAGGTATATTATTATTAACATCTAGGTTTTAGCACCTGTTTTTGCTAGTTATATAGTAAGTGTTATTTGGTAGGGGTTGTTTGGTAGGAGTTTATTACAAGGAAGTTTATTATGGATTTTATCAATCAGCCGTAATTGGATAGAAACCCTATTTAAACATTGATGCAACGCACAAAGCATTTCTCAAAAATCAAAATTTAATTAAACCGATTGCAGGATTGTGCAATTTAAAACAAAACCAATTAGGGTAAAGACCCCGGTTATGGCCATGTTAAGGAAAACTTCAACTTTAATGCTCTCGGTAAATTAAACAGATGAAAGTATCTTTATGTCAATTATTCAGATGGATTCTCTGAATATTTGTGTTTAGTTAGCATCTTCTTCTTCATGTGCCATATCCGGTTCCCCGGACGTTGGCGAACCTCCCCTATGTATGTATTATGCGTTTGAAGTATTATCACACACATAGGGGACCTACTACTTCACGGGGTCTCCGAACCGCGGGAAGTGTATACACTTCATCCCCAGAGAGGTGGTACCAGGCAGATTACACCTCGATAGTTTGCCATTGCCTTCCGAAGGGAGACGGTCAGAATAAAGTTTTACTGAGCCCAGAGTCGAACCAGGCATTAAGCATTAGCAGCAACGCACATAACCGCTATAGCTAACGACCGTCTCGTAGTTAGCATCTAATGTTGTAAAACAATTAAAATAAATGTAATTTTTGTCCATAAACCACCGGTTTTGGTCATGTAATCCCCGGTTGTTGCCACGTTAATCCCTAGTTATGGCCAACTATAACCAGATGTTTATACTGGCGTATAAAAATGAACTTTCGATAAAAAAACAGAATTTATTAAAAATAAAACATAAAATAACGTAGATATAATTATTATCACCTATAAAAAAATCTTCTTTTATATTAAAATTGATTAAAATCAATTCATTATAAAAAAACTCACTTTGAATAATAGCTGGAATCGCATTTGTGGTGTGTATCCACCTTTAGTTAAGAACAAATTAAGAATAAGCATATTATATTATTATATAGCGAGCATGCAAGATTGTTAGTATGAATGATGAACGTTAGTATCAGTTAGTATTGATGTAACCATGGAAGGAGACGTATGGGACAGTAGTGATCGAACTGTCTTAGCGTGAAGAGTGAATCCTTAATGTGTATAATGTAAAGTGTTTAAAATGTACAAAGGGGTATTAAATAAAAACCATTAAATATTAATTCAACGGAGTTATTAATGAATACCAAGTGACCCAAAGGAACGACCTTATCACATGGCAACCCATACTTATCACATGGCAACCCATACTTATCACATGGCGACCGTGACACGTGACAAAAGGACCAGTTAAAAATAAAGAAGATTAAGTGAGAAAAAAAAATAAATTTTTAGTTTTGGAAAAAATTGCAAGTAAAATGGGGTCTACAAAATCAAAGGAATAAAAATGACAGTGACACATGATCGCGTGACCGTGCCAAAAGGACACGTAAAAAATAATGGAAAATAAAGTGCAAAAATTTTTAAAGTAGTGTAACCAAAATGTTCAAATAAACAATATTAAAAAACATGGGGAAATCGAAGGAAAAAGTGACGAATAATAACCAAAATCCGTTCGGTTATTTTGATGGCTAAAATTTTTGCCAAATGATCCTAGTTATCGCAATAGCAATTACTGCTATTATAATAACAAGTTACATAATTGTGCTACATAATTTGGTTGACGAACTTAACAAATGCACCGAATTTAATAAAAATTTGCTACAAAAGTGTAATCGAAGTGCCTAAAAATCGACAATAAAGTTTAAAAAATTAAGTGAAAGTTAGGTTTATTACAGTTCAAGTTAAAAAGTGCAAAGTTAAAAATTAAAGTGCATCGCTTCGCAAAATGGACTACATTCTACAGTTCAGACAAGGGTCAACAGGAAATGGAAATCGCAACGTTTGCACCGTGGACAATTCCAACAGGAAATTACTATTGCTCAACTTCGCAATAACAAGCCAACTTAGAAATAATAATTTATAGGTAAATGAACTTGTAACTTTCCATGCATTTTTGTCATTCGACACAAATTTTATGTTTTACAAAAAATGTAATTATAGCATAAATATGATTTTATTTACAAATAGCAACTTAATTAATTTAACCAATTTAAGCATTAATTTAATTTAATTTAATTAACAATTTTTCAATTTATTTAAATAATTTTAAAATTCATTAAGTTGCGTAGGTAAAGGAATTATTGATACTGGTATAAATTTTAATTAGATGGGATAGATTACATATAATCTTATAATGTGAAAATTTTATTGATAAATTTTAAAAAATAACCTGAATCTTCATTATTAATAATAAATGTTCATAAATTTGATTTCAGAAAAGGAAAGAAGTAATTCAGATTGTTTTTAGAAATTAAAAATTCTTTGTCTATATGTGTTAAAATTGAAAATTTTAAAGTAATAATTAATTTAACAGTTATTTAAAATTCAATAATAGTAAATTTTCTAGTAAACTTCTGGTTTGAAATGCATAGCATTACATTTTATTGAGGTCAAATACCCACGACCGGATATTCCTATTACAAATCTTTGTTGTATGCAATTGGATAAGTAATTATAAATTAAAAATAACTTTTTATTAAAATGTTGAAATTGAGTACTAAAATTTACAGTCTAATTTTGGTTATTGTCAACAGCTATTCCCTAAATCGAATTAAAAATTTTAATTTGCATTATTTTAAAGTTTAACAATGTTATTTAAAATTCAGTAATATTGAATTTGATTGGTTAAACGAAATTTAATAAAAAAAAATTTTTTTACTGCATAATATAGTATTCAGAAAAGTTACATTTAATTAACTAAAAGAAGCTAAAAATTTTATTTGAAGGATTCAATTAGGAAAACATGGAAATTAACACAAAAATTTTTTAACATTAGTATTGAAAATTATTTGCTTTCAAGAATAAAGTCAAAATATAAAAATATGACGAAGCAATTTGAAATAAAACATATTTTAAAAAGAAAAATTTGCAATTTGAAAGTTAGCAATTTTAAAAAGTTGAAGTTTAAAATATTTTAGAAACATTTAAAAGCATAAGGCAATCAAAATTTATTTTAACAATTTTAAATTTTAATAAATTACAGTAACTTAAAACAATCGGATTAAATAATAATTCCGATATAATATTTTAAATGATTTTCGTTAATATAAACACAAATTTTATTTATCAATCTCAGCAAATATCTTTTAAAGAAATTATAAATACAAAGTTGAATAACACGAACAAAAATTTGCTGATGGTTAGTAAACTTTGTTAAACATTTAATTCAAACGATTAAGTTAGGAATGCATTGGAATGCATTATTTTTCAAAATATGAAAAATTTTATTTCATAAATTACAATGTCGAAAAATGTCAAAAGTATTTAACTCGGTTAAACAGCAAAGAATCGATCACCTATGCGTTATTCAGTTATTAAAATATCAGTAAAGTCAGTAATTAAATAGAGCTTCAATGTAAGCTAAAATTCAAATCTTGATCGGCGTGTTTTAGCACTTTGTGCCTCGTTGAAAGATATTGAAAAATAATTCTACGAAATAGAAAAAATAGTTTCCAAGTAAAGGTAATGCATCAAATATATCGATAAATTGTACATTATTGTTATGATTTTATAAATCTGCTGTTTATGGAATTGATGACAATAATTGTACAAGGAAGTAAAATCACAGAACTTAAATATTTCTATAACGGATGGGTGTCGCGAACCTAAACTTGTAGAAATACTTGAGAAAAATGGAGCACATCAGCACAAAACGAAATACGTTAAAATATATACAGTCTCTATAAGCTATTTATATGGATCAAAAAAAAACCTAATCAATGACGACACGAGATGTATTATTGAAGGATTTGGAAATTCTATGTAAAAAAGCAAATATTCCGGAAATCGTAGTAGTTTAATATGTAAAGAAGCAAATATTCCGGAAATATTAATAATTAAAAATGAGAATAATGGTAAACTCATAAAGGAAATAAGCGCTAATATAAAAAGCAACTCCAAATGGTGCCGGGCGCGGACCAAAAAATATGTAAAGTAAAAGGAGTGCAAAGAATAAAAAATAGAGACGCATGTGCCTTCCAAAGAATGCTGAATAATATTAAATAATATTCGACAGGTATCGACAGTTAAATACAAAAAGTGAAGTAAATAAATTGTAACAGCTTAAATACGTAACGACATAACGACACCCCCAAGGAACAAAGCCGTAACTCGAGTTACGACAAATTTGAGTTATGACTACCACTGTAATCCTGACAAAAATATCTTTCTTTTGGTAAAAAAAATTTTAATTTACGACAAATATTTACAGAGATAATCAGTGGAACAAAGTTGTAACTCAGCGTTTTTATCGCTTTTTTTAACTTTTTGAAACTTTCAATTGGCTCTCCTGCAAAATAGGTAAAAATGAGTTACGGCTTTGTTCCTTGGGGGTGTCGATAAAATCTCAAACTTCAAAATAATCAACATCAAAATAAATAAATTAAAAAAAAAAACTATCCATCACAAAAAGCAAATTTAGTAAAAGTTCAATTAAAAGATGATACAAAAATCAAATTTTGTAAAAGTTCAATTAAAAGATGAAACAAAAAGCAAATTTATTAAAAGTTCAATTAAAATACGAAATATTAAAGTTTTTATAAATTTTAAAAAATCAAAATTTGAAAAAAAAATTTAATTTAATGATTATGATAATATTTTTTTATAAGAGGGTTTATTTTATGTAATGATGTAAATAATTAGATTAATTTCTAATTTTCAATACAATTAAGTAGTATAATGCAATTTATGCATATTATTACTATGTTTATGTTTTATGTGTATGTTTTATATTATTAATAGTTAGGTTGGGATAGGTTAGGCATATTATTAAATTGTAATTTAGTTGTTACAACATTTAAAAAACAAAAAAGGGGAGATGGAGAGTTTACCTAAACTCTACGTAAACATTACAATCATCTCATATTTGTAAGAGGAAAAGAATTTAAATTCCAAGGAGATAAAATTCTTTTACTTGCCCAGGGAGATGTGGTGTGTATCCACCTTTAGTTAAGAACAAATTAAGAATAAGCATATTATATTATTATATAGCGAGCATGCAAGATTGTTAGTATGAATGATGAACGTTAGTATCAGTTAGTATTGATGTAACCATGGAAGGAGACGTATGGGACAGTAGTGATCGAACTGTCTTAGCGTGAAGAGTGAATCCTTAATGTGTATAATGTAAAGTGTATAAAATGTACAAAGGGGTATTAAATAAAAACCATTAAATATTAATTCAACGGAGTTATTAATGAATACCAAGTGACCCAAAGGAACGACCTTATCACATGGCAACCCATACTTATCACACATTCATCGGCATTAATAATAACTTGATCGTAGGAAAATAAAAGGGTATAGTGATTTGCCTCCTTCATAACGTCTATTCATGTTGGTACATACGGTTGACTCTCGATAATTTGAATCTCTCGATAATTTGAATTTTTTCCCGGTCCCTTGAAAAATACTCTATAAATTGAATAAAATCAATATTAAATTTTTTTAGAATTTTTAAATGAAATTAGAAATTTTTTCAGAGAAATTTTTCTCTGGTCCCTTGAGTTTCAATTTATCGAGAGTCGACTGTACATATCTTTTTTCATGATTTTAGGGTTGCTTCTAAGTGTATCTTAAAGAGTGTCAGTGCTCAAGTACCAACTTGTAGCAATCCCTTAAATACTGTAAATTCCAACGATAACTTGCTTCTGATTTTTCAAAGCCGGCACACCCTCACATAGATTTTGTAGAGCTCTTATATAAGTTTTACTAATACCATTTCTTATCATGCTAGTCCACAACTTGCCTAATGGAACCGTAAAGTAAGTTTTATGGAGATCCACAAACGTGAAGTGAACAGAGGTAGATTCCTTGAAATTCTTTTTTTTATTAATCATTTTGGTACAAATATTCCATCAATACAAGACGTGGATATCTTATATTTCAATAATAGGTAAATATTAGGCTTGTTTCATCGAAGAGTTCTCGTTAGTTCTAGAATTATGCGCATGCTCTAGAACCAACTAGAACTAACGAAAACTCGTCGATGAAACAAACCTATTATCTAAACACTGAATGTTAAAAATAAAAACCAGAGGTATAACAAAAATTTAATCGATTATTAAATAATTACAATGTAATTACTGAAAAAAAACTCATACTAGATTTTTCTGGCAATGTATGTAGGTACATTTCATATCCAACACAACAAAATTAATTATAGTTTCTGTACACCTAAAATTTTCACATTTTGACTGCAAACTTGACCTTAAAAATTCTTACAATTGGACGTAGTTATGCAGAAATGATCCAACCCACATAAGTAAAGTTTTGAGTAATTTAGCTTCAAACATTTGAGTTTGCATAAGCGTGTGGGTAAATAATATCGGAAATATTATTGTTATTATCGGCAATAATATTAAGATTGTTTTACCATAATACAAATTTTGACGTGGTGTGTGCAATAGCGTGGTTGACTCATTTTTTTACTTTTTGTGGGATGGATCATTTCTGCATAACTACGTCCAATTTATAATAAAATTTGGCAGTATGCTTAAAATCAGTTAATTAACTTTCAACTTTCTGCTAGTAATGTTACAAGCCAATTGATAAAATCCTGAAAAATTTTGTATCACTACGTACACAGTACCTAAATAAGCTATGATAATTAAGGTCAAGATGAGATCAAAAACGGCTGGTTTAACACTGAAAAATAAAAAAAATCAAATATTTAAAAAGAAAGTATGGAAAACTTCTTACCTATAAATATTTATATTGGACTTGGTAACATCATAAAACATAAAATCAGGATCTCGTTTATCCGGACTTGTATAACTAATACGGACATCCCGAAGATATTTGGAAAAGGAATCTTTCAAAAAATGAACAATTGCACTATCTTTATTGCTTAATAACTGCGCCGAGCGTGGATAAGAACTCAAAATATTCATCCAAGATTCTAAATGCTCTTGCTCGATTTTCTGTAAATGATGCACTTGTTAATAACAAAAAAAACTTCAACTTTTTGACACTTACCCAAGTCCCACCAAAAATTTCATTTCCAGATACGTTATATACCTGACTAACTAAAGCTTCCGCTATAATTTGTGTATTTTTGACCAACTGATCCATATCTAAATTTTTATTTACATCAACAACAGTGGCCCGGCGAACATCTTTATGACTCTTTAAAGATGACAATGTAAAGGCAGGAAATCGAGCAATACTAAATTTTTCGTGTTCCCATGCTAATAAGTCGTCAGCCAAATTGATTTTTTTATGTATTCCGTCAACTCCTAAGCCAGCGTAATGATTAGAAGCAGATTTTAATTCTTTGAAGAATGCCGATGTCGGGGAGCCTTCTTTTGGTGGTTTTGACACATGCATGTACAATAAATTGCTAGATGCTAAAGTATCTAGGCACATTACATAGGATGCATCCTGAAAAATTAATTTTAGAAACAACTTCTGCTGAATACCTTTTTACAACTTCAAGTTGAGACTAAACAATTTTAAATTACTAATAAGCAATTTTAAATTGGCGCTAATAAATATATTAACATGTTGTATTAAAAAGTTACCTCTTTCCATGAATTTATTTACAAATTGAAAATACCTGAAGAAGGCAATAGACTGAGTGGTAGACCACTTAGTAAAATTATGCACATTAAAATTGCCAATGCATTACTAAAATTTCAAATAAATTGCAAAAAATTTCCAATAAGTTACTAAAATTGCTAGGCAATTATTGCTGGTATTTTATACATCAAAACTGCCAATTGCCAAAAATTACTACTATCGGACTAAAACGTTCTGACTCCTAAGTTTGCAGTCTTATATTTCATAAATTTCGAAAAACACAACAGGTAAATACAGGGTTAAATACTGTATAACGTACTTTAATTTCTAAATTGTGTGATAAACAATTTATTCTTTACATATTTAATAAAAGATGCACAATTTAAGCAACAATTTGTGTGGCAAAACCACATGATAGTACTTTCTTCTACATACAATTATTTAATAGTATGGTACACATCTAGAGACAGAAGCAATACTTTTAATGACGCGTGTAAAAGGGATGCATGCGTCAGCGGAATGGAGCTCCCCGCTGTCAAGGGCATCCCATTCGAACAAGTGATTAAGAGGCGCTTCTGTCTCGAGTTGTGTAGTATGCTGTTTTATGCAATGCTGACAACAATCGCTAAAAATGAAATTTTGGAAATAATAGGTACAAATTAAGAGTAAATAAACTGAAGTAGCTATTAATGTACGAAAATTAAATTTGAAAATAACAGTAACAAATTAGTAGTAAATAAATTGGAGGGTCTATTAATGAATCGCATTACAAAAGATAACATTGGTTGTAAAAATAAAGGGCACATATACTGTAGTACCGGCGGACATTCAACGCCTACGTGCTGATATGAATAAGTTTAAGTATACTAAGGACCGGTTGTTCAGTTTCAGGTTATCTTTTAAGGGGTAATGACACTCTAGGATTTTTAAAAAAAGCAAAAATTTTTTTTGCATTAATTAATAGTTCAATATCTTAAAATTTATGTGTTAAAATTTCATATCGATATTCCGAATATTTTCGGAACTATAGGCCTTTAAAGCGCATTAGGAAGTAGGCAATAAACTACCCAAGTTTATGATGCTAGACCATGACAACTATTGGCAAACGATAATAAACCAAAGTGCATCTTTATTACTTTTAAAATTTCTAAATAAATATGTACGTGAGAAAATTAAAATTTTTTTAAATTTTTATGGCTTTATTTACATCCGGTTGCAATTTTGCATTTCGAAAGCTCCGAAAGCTGTTTCAAGTGGCAAAGTTATCATCGATATAGCAGCAACAATAGCTGTATGTACATGTAATGATGGTATGTGTAGCCTTTTAAAAATTATGAAGGTATTGGGTATGACAATCGGGCCCAATTGCTTTAATTTCTGTGCGGAAGCCGATGCACGCCGCATTAAGTTCTCGGAGCGATCGCTGTCTGACGCTGCAAAAGAGGCTCGGCTTTCGTTAAAATCAGCCAGAAAGGAAGAAGAAGAGCAGCATATTAACCTAGAAGGCCAATTGTATGGTGCAGGTATTGCAGATTAGAGGTAAATAAAAAAATTTCATTCAATAATGCTATGTAAAACTTTAAAACGCTCTATCTAAAAATGACAATTTCTCAATTGGTCGGCAACATAACTTTTACAGATTTTAATCGATTTGCTTGATATTTTAACTGTAGCTATAAAATTACATTATCTAGGGAAGTACGTACGGATTGGCGCTAAATTGTAAACTTTTCTTGTTATAAACAATTTTTCACGTAATTTTTTATCAAAAATAGAAATTTGAAATCAATCGTGCGCTATTCTTACAAAAATCAATATTTTTTAATTTCGGTACGTACTTCTCTATAGTCCATCTGGTTTTGAATTGCAGTAGAGGTCGCGTTGAACGGCAAGTCAGATTTACACCGGGAAACGTCAAATAATTAAAGAGCACGAGTGACAAAAACCAAATGTCACTTATTTGATACTTGAAATAATCGAGTTAAAAGTATTTTTTTATCAAATAGCAATTTATCTTGTACAAATTATTTAAATTTGCCAGAAACTTTTAGAAAAAAATATTCGTGAGTCATCAATCGCAAATAAAATTTTGGCAGTGTAAACCTGTAAAAATTTTAACCAATCACGTTCCGAGTTCACAATTTTAGTACAATCTAGTTCTGCATTCTTAAAACGGATGGACTATAGATAATCTTATATAGAACTGAAAAATTTTTTGTTTTTTGTTCTAGGTCAAAAATTGGCGGAGAAATCTTGCCGGCCGCGGAACGCTATTTGTAAAGAGAGGTTTCCTTTGCTGGGATGTGACGCTGCCATTTTGTAAAAAAAATTTAAAAAAAAAAATTATAAACTATTCTATAAAATATGTACAATAAACCACTTTAAACAGATTTTCTATAGCGCCATAAAAAATTGTTAAAATTATGCTATTTTTGTGTCTTCCAGAGTGTCATTACCCCTTAACCTGGGTTTTTTCCATAGAAATTGTTTCAAGAATTGTTTGCATGGAAAATAATTCAGGTTAAAAGATAAGCTAATACTGAACAACTAGGCCTTAGTAAACGTTAAAATAAATAAAATGCCGACAGATATGTATAAAAATGCAAATGTATAGAAAATGTAATAAAAGATTACAAATAACGGGTAGTCACATTTATAAAATTGTTAGATATAAATTATTCGTTGAACAAATTTAAAGCAAATCAGTCAAAGTTAAATTAAAAAGCACGTACAAATTTAGTACATTTATTATTTGTGAATTTATTTGAGGCCGTGAGAGCAAGAGTAGTGTAACCCTCAAATTGCCAAAATTGGGTTTTTTGGTGTAATGTCTCTGTCTTAGTAATACCTTTGAAATAAAATTGATGTAACCAACATTATTATAATATTCTAATAAATGGAAGCCTTCCACCTTTATTAAGAAGTTTCCCTCTTAATATAGGTCCAGGACCTGTTTTTTACTAATTCTTGTAATTAATTAGTTCTGTGAGCATTTCCGGATTTTACATCTCAGGTAGCTTGCCTGTTTTTTATTGTTATGATGGCAAATCATTAACACAGGGGGACCGACGGCTTTACGTGCCTTCCGAAAGCACGGAAGACGGTCAAGAAATTTTAGGCTGTACCCGGAGTTGAACCGGGGAGCTCTACGTTAGCAGTTGATCTATCTATCTAGCTAACTATCAGGCCATGACCGTCGTCATGGTAGCCATACATTGTTTTTGCATTCACAAGTTTAAAGAATATTTCAAAGCAATAGTGGTGAATATCTGCAATAGTTATATTTGGGGTTACGCCACTCTTGCGCTCACGGCCTCATTTTTACTGTAGAGTCTGCAGATGAATTTTTTAGTTTCATTGAAAGTTAAATAAAAACAACCTTTCCAAAACTGTGTAGTGCTTGGAGCTAGTGTATGCCAAGAATATTTAACAGAATTGGAAACATTCCTTTGTAGAAAATGATTTAAAAGAGTTCATTCCAGAACACACATGTGAAGAGTTTTTGGGCCTCTTTATAAAAATTAGATTGTTAAAATTATGAAAAACTTGCTTAACATGTTAACAATTACTAAATTTACCAAAAATTTAAAGAATAGCTAATGAATTACCAAGAAAATGACTAAAATTGCTGGGACTTGTACACCAAAATTGCTCAGTGTTTAACCCCTCGAAATAGACTATTGATGAAAGCTTATAGAATAATTTGAACTTTATTGTGTTTGCTCATCTTATAAATTTTATCGATTTAATGCAAAGGTTTTTACTGTTTATTACCTGTATAAGTGAACCATCTGAAGAATCCATTTGATCGTCCAACCATTTTTTGCTCCCTTGATAGTTAAATTTACCGCCGCCACTCAGCAAAAATATAATGTTGTATTTTGCATGGGTTTTCGAATCAGAATATAAAAGTGAAAATAATCTCATTAGTTCTAACAATACTACCACACCTGAACCATTGGAATCCGCTCCAAACGATAGGTCCTAAGGTACAAAAATATTTGTATAATTTTAGAATCGAGCAATTTTGGTAAAACTTACAGGAGCAATTCCAAAACTATCGTAATGAGCAACAATAGCAATAGTGGGTGCTTTAGGATCATGAGATACTCCAACAAGATTGCCTTGAATGGTAGCAATTTGTATATCTTGCCGTGCAGTAGGATTCCGTGGATTTATTACAATTTGGTATCCGTTTGCAGCAACAGAACTAAACAAAGTTTCGGCAGCCGTTTTAGCTTTATCATCAACTGAAACGCTACTTGAAATTTCTATTAGAATCTTCTCCATTTCAGGAGTTGCGGTAATAAAATATACAGGAATTGTAACCTCCTGAGATAACATTTCATCTTCCAACAATATTAAATTCTAAAAATAATACTTAGAATTAGCTTTTGATAGCGTTTGCCACATAATATTAAATACCTGTTTTTCTTCCAACGATAATAATGATACGTCTTCTGGAAATACAATCAACAGAGCACCGGCTTTTGTACGAATATTTCTAAAATGCTCAATGGTGAGATCTTTGACACCGACCATCACACAATGTCTCGATGTTGTCCAACTCAGCAACGACCTTGCTTCAAGATTTACAGAAGCACTTCGACATCCTTAAATAATTAAATTAAAATGGTGGTGGAATAAATTATTACTACTATTACCATGAGAATCCCCTTGCAAATCAAAATGTTGCATTCTGTACACGGGAAATTCGTACGAAGCTGATACGGGATTTATGGGGGACATCATAATAAACATAGGTAAAACAATTAACACATAAAAAGGAAGGTAACCCTTAAAAATTTCTTCTGCCTCTTCTAACCACATTTTGGATTATCAATAACAAGTAATTAAACACGTGGCCCACACTTATCAACGTACTGTTTTTTTTATCGTTGATTAAATTAAATTAAGTTAATCCATTTTTTTCTAAGCAAATAATAAATTAATGCACACTCATTACATCACATGAAATTATAAAAGCCGGTATAATATACGACTGTTCTATGATAAATGACATTTGGCTAGTTACATTTTTCGTCGCTATCATTTTGTTTCATGAATACAGGAGATAAACAAAAAGTTAACAAACATCAATTAAAATACAATACGCAAGGCACGGCGAAGTATACGGGTGGTTAGTCGACCACCCGAACATAGGAAATTTAATAAGGTAAATCAGGTTTTTAAAGATTCCGGCTTCCCATTGGAACGGATAATAATGAAAATTGTACTAATCGAAATGGTATGTTAAATTACAAAAGACTGAAGCTAGCCATTTAATCTCACGTTCGAAGGGGATTCACAGGATAGTGGCAAGCGTCAGCTTGCTGCTGTGTATGCTTCCCCATGCCTAAACCAAGAAGTATCTGTTGTGTAAGTAGGATCTCATTATTTGGTAGTTAGTATGCGGTAGGTTCTTCTTCAATTTATAGCATAGTCCATCATGCCAAACTTTGTCAAAAGCCTGGCTGATGTCTAAAAAAGCTGAAGAGCAGTATCTCTTGTTCTCCAGGTCATCACTTATTTGTTTTATTACTCTGTGGACCTGTTCCACTGTGCCGTGTTGACTTCTGAAGCCAAACTGATGGGTAGGGATAAGGGTTCTTTCTTCTATAATTGGTTTTAGCCATTTAAGGAAGAGTTTTTCGAAAATTTTTCCCAAGATCGGCAATAAACTTATTGGGCGATATGAAGTTACATCTTCTGGCTTTTTTCCTGGTTTCTGTATGACAATGATTTGCGCCACTTTCCATTGGTTTGGGAAGTGTTATAGTCTCAATATTGCATTATATATGAATGTAATCATTCTTAAGCATTTAGGTGTGATTTCTTGTAACACTTTACCAGTTATCAAGTCGAAGCCAGGTGGCCAGGTGCTTTTTTAGGGTTGATCTCATGTAGAACCACTCGTTTAACTTCTTGCACTTTAAAGCCTTTTATTGGCAAGTCTATTTGGTGTGGTGCATCCAAATAGCTCTATATATCTCTCTCTTCCGTTAGTGATGGAAATGGTTTGAAGACGTTGGAAAGATGTTTCGCGAACACGTGTGCTTTTTCATTGTCACTTCTTGCTCATTTAGCATAGAAAAAACTCCAAAATCTTTCAGGTAGCTCGTGAAGAAGGATCTAGTCCTATATTCCTACAGCGATCTACGCTTTAATTGAGATATATGGGCCATTTCATATTATGAAATCAACCAATTTTTTGCAATTCTTTGATTTTGCTCAAATTTGGTGTACATACTTCTAAGTTAGTTATGCTAAATAAACGGACCCGTATTTTACTTTCCCATTTACGTAGTAAAGGAACGGATTGCTATTGAGTAAATGAGTTGAACCGTTGAAAGTTGAAGTAATTGCGTGTACCGATTGAGTTGAAATTTTATACACTAGTTTGAAGCAGCTGTCTAAAGAGGTGATAAGATTTTGGTTGAAAAGCGTTCATTTTTGACCCAGTTTTTAGAAAATGTAAATTGCTAAAGAGTAGTGCCGCTTTCCGGTGGAACATATGAGAATGAAAATTATATCAATCGAAAGAGATTATTTTTCCGCGTCTTATGATACGCAACACTTAATATTTTTATCTTAAGTTATTTTTAAAATGCAAAAATAAAATAGGGGCTTTTAAAAGAATATGGGTTGCCTTGGATAATTAATTTTGATCTGTCAGAGTGATTTGTATTGTAAATTTGATTGCATATAGATGGCGTCCTGATAATTTCTAATTTTAGGCTTGTCCAGTTGTCCGGGCTACCTAACATCAACCCAACGATGTTTTTGGGATTGAGATTTATCTCCAGATGTAATTAGGCGTTTCTCTCGTAGGGGCCCATTTCATGCAATGGAAGATGGTGTGTTCCACATCATCTAACTCCCCGTTGTAATAGCAGTCGGGGGTGTCCGCTCTTTTAAACCGGTGTGGGTAACTGCGGAAGCAACCGTGTCCGCTCAGTGCTTGCGTGGTCTCAAATCTAATGAGATCTTGTGACCCATGGGGCGATGTCCGGGGTCAGGCGATGAGTCCACCTGCTCTTGTCCGACACGTTCCAGGATGCCTGCCACTTCTTCTGAATTACCGCAATCATTTTTTTTCAATTTGTTGGGTGTTTCTGCTCTATACTTAGCATCCCTCATCTCTGCCTTAAGATGGATTGGCGCTATCACTAGGGCCGCCTCTGTGGATATGGTTCTATAATTATGCTCTGCATATCCTCAGGGCGTTCTTCCGTTGGGCCGTCTCCAGTAATTTTTTTGAGTACCTTCACCCAGATCGGGGCGGCGTACAATACAATCGAGTCCGCGACAGAGCTCAGGAGCTTCCTCTTTGCCTCGTTTGGGCCTCTCATGTTGGGCATGAGCCTACGATAGTTTGATGGCTTTCTGCGTTACTCTCATCAGGTGGGGCTTGAAGGATAGATTTTTATCGATATCGACGCCCTCGTTGCCTACATGCTGCAATTTCACCAAGCTGGCAATTTACTGAAGGGCAGTACAAATGGTATGGCACTTGTTTGTGCATACACTCTGGTTGTAAATCAATTGCTAAACGTACTAGCAATCGAACAAATTTGTAATCAACAGTGGGTGTTCCCATTTCTGGTACTGTTAATCTTGCATCTTATTTTAATGGTATCGGCGGAGGCAAAAATCCATTGGTCAAAATTTATCGCATGCTGCTTTGGATTGGACTACTGCACTCTGGATTCAAGCATTTGACAACTTGTAATAAGTATTGTGATTCCCTCACGTGTTGGCTATAGGTTGGTATAAGGGCAGAAATTGAATATGTAGAATTAGAGCTTAAGTGAAATTAGGGTAAAATAAAACACTAAAATATTCAAAAATTACATTTTGTAGTTTATTAAATATTTTACAAAATTTGACCGATTTTACATAGCAATTTGAAATACAGAATACCTTTAAAACTGTACAAATGAGGTATATGTACATGTAAGCCTAAAAAAATATATAATCTCATTATATTATAGTGACAACTGTTGCAATATTGTACCTTATAGCAAATACTTTTAGGAAATTATTACTTCATACAAGATTGTTACAATTAAAAGTATTTTCACAAATAAAAACAGATTAGTCAGCTAAAAGCTTGCTGATAATAAAAACTTTTGATTTAATAATTTATTGTTTTAAAGTAAAAATGACTGAATGTTATGTAAAAAATTCCTATAATCCCTGTTTAGCTTACATTTTTTTTGATTAGGCCATTTTATATCACAGTTACTACAACATTAAATTATTTCGTAATAATTTATTAAACATTTCAATAGACAAAATTTAAATAACCATAGAATTTGAAAATCTAACACGGTTAATAATTGAAGTGAAATTTATAAAAGTGAAAGTAAAAAATTGACAAATCTGTATTGTCATATTCACTATATTGCTTGATTCGTTCACACTTCTATTTTGAATGAAAACAATATTAAAAATAATTTATTGTTAGAATTAAAACCTATTAACACTAAAGTTAAATAATTTTTTTGTAATTACATACAAATTAACAACAAATTAAATATTGCAATAATAATTATAAGCATCTTATTCGATACATAGCTGTGAAATAAAATTTATTTAACCCTAACGTGTTTACGTATGGCAGTAGTTAATCAAATGCAATTTTGAAGAGATTTCAATAAAATATAATCAGTGAAAAGCAACGCCACTGATATACAATGTTGAAACCTATATTATTATTGTTAATATCAAAATATATACAACAAGTGATCTTTCTTTTAAATTTTAACAAAAACATAATTAACAACAATGCACAAGAAGCACCTTTGCCATTACACTAAATTAATATATAATTACAGCACTTATATAGCATAACAAAGCAGTCAAAATATTTTATTAATAGGTTTCTACCCTAATCCAGTTAAAACTTGTATGTACATATCAAGCAGTGACAATAAAAACAGTAAATAATAAATAAAAACGCAAATATTAATATTGTTAATAATTAATTTAACTTTTTATAATGCAAAATAAATTATTCTAAAATTACACAAAAATAAAACATCCCCATTACATAATTGGAATGTATAAACAAAAATTTCAAATTGAAACTATCCACCTTTCCGTGTTAACAACCTCTGCCTTATTATAATTACTTACAATCGAATAGAAGTTGATTAATGATTTTACACTTTAATCGTAAAATATATAAAATGTGGGTGTGTCTGAAGAGTTTTAGTGCTGTTCGTCAGATCTCTCGTTATCCCCATAGAACTTGGGCTATACAAAAATATACACACATTACAAATGTAAAATTTTCCAATATATTTTTTTTTAATTAAAAATAAGCAACAAAAATAAACTATAAATAGTTTAATTTAAAAAACGGGTACACTTAAAAGTCACAATATTAGACACAATTGCATGGCAGGGTGAGAAAATCGGCAACACTACAATAAAACAGAAAAAATGGTAAAAGGGGTCAATATTTAGCCTAAAAAACACTTCTCACGCTAAGCAAACTTACAGATTAACAAGCATAACCAAGACAATGGCTCTGAAACTGAAAGTACACCTAAGTAAATGACAAAAAAGGTCAGCAATTTTAATGGTTTTTAAGTAGAAAGGTGCAAAAAGTACCGCTAACCTCTCGAGTGATTACTTTAAATTATTCCAACAATTTAGGTTATTCTAGATGTGATTCTCCCTTAAAGAATTATTATCAATTTTATATTAATATTATATATTTATGTAATTATATACTAGAAAGTGAATATGACATCAGTTAGCGCAATGGAAACAAATTAGTTGCATTAACAGTTTGATGATCAGATGAAGAATGTGGATCACTTCCTGGTAATTAACAAAATTCCTTGAATAAAGAAAAACACTTTTGAACGAGTCCCAGGTACTTATGACAATTTTGTTTTGTTAATAAAACAAATAGTTTTTATATCAGTCAAATGCCTAGCACGCAAAAGTGGGAGTTTTGCTTTCAAGCAAAAATTAATCCAAAACAAACAACTGTACAAATAAAAACATCGATTGATATTTGCAGTTGTTTGCTGATCATGGTCTTCTTTGTTTTCCATCAAAAATATTACCAACTCAATGCCACTTTCTAATCCAAAGTGTAATGATATTCCGCAAGGAAACGATGAAGACATTAAAAATACGAAGGCACAGAATCAGTGTTTACAAACTAAACGTTATAAATAATAGTTATTTATTTATTTTTGCTTTTGGCACCTCACTGTACTATTATCACAAGATGATGTAAAACTATTCTTTTATTAAAAAAGAAAATTATTAGTAGCAACAAGGGTTCAAAGTAGAATTGCGTTCTAAATTTTCGTCATAATTGGAAACAATCACTTCAGGGCTTCTCCTTATAAGTAGTAATTCAACCCATTTTTCAACTCAATTTAATTTTGCATCTTTCTGATTTCAAAAATCTAAATAGAAGTTTGAATCTAGGGAAAAGGCGAGGACTTTATCACTCTCAAAATAGGTGTCCCAAGTATTACACTATTACATGGTATTTATTAATGGTATCAGAAAGTATTACATTTGACCTGTCCTAACTATTACATAAGTGAAAAACCTTGCGGAAAGGGTGATCATTTCAACTAGTTCAAATTGAATTTGTCATTTAAGATAAAGAAAACTAAGTTCTAGAAGTAGCATTAGGCCAACTCCTTCGCCTCTAAATCAAACTAATTTTGTAGGTCAGAATCTCTATAGACATCATAAGAGTTTCCCCTGACTGGGCAGGTCTTCTAGGAGGTAGAATTACGTAAGACATCGAGAGAAAAGCACCGCCATGTCAGTAATATAGTCACTATACTTATCTAAGTGGCACAAGATTTAGTTATAGATGAACTTTTATTGCAAAAAAAAAATTGGCAAATAGTGTGGCCAAGAGACAGTCCTTGGATCGACCATCAGGAATATCCTCGAAAGCGGTATCATCATAAAGTTACAGTAAAAATAATGCGGTCGACAGTTATTCCACATTTTTTGACTTCTAGCATCGATTATTATTAGCCTAACAACAATTAACCGTACCGTCCTAACTTAATAATTAGTAAGGAGGGTTTCCTCGAAAACGGCACTGAAATAATACTTCATAATATTATCAAAATAATGCTAGAAAATGAACAAGCATGGAATCATGTACAACAAATAATTTGAGGGGAAACAAATCTTGAATCATAGATAATTATATGATCCTCAACTGGGGTGTAATTCATGACAAATTATAGAAAATTACATCAACACAATCATGAGAACAAGTTTAGTAATCCCCAATCTCCAAGCTGACTGATGACAGATTATGGAAATGCTATCAAAAAAGAGGTAAAAAGTCATTTTTGAACTATTCATAGAGCGAAGCATTAAATCTTCTATCAGGTTATTAAATCACGAGAAGAAGAAAAAAGGGTTTCAAAGATTTAAAAGTAGTTAGTACAATAATTCTGAAAGATATTTTTAATAAGTTCTTAGTAGATAATTATGTCTATATTTAAGTTTACCTAAAAGATCTATGCATCACATGATCAATGCAAAGTGCATTTATATTTTACTATATTATATTTATATAAGAACCTACATAATTGTTTATTACATGTTCCAATTTATGGTAATCCTTCACTATATATTATGATAAATTAAGTTTTAATCCTCTTTGCTTGAATATTTATTTGAAGCATTCATGTAATTGGCATAATTGAGTTAATTTTTAAAATCACATTATATGCCATCTAATCATTTCTTATCAAAGCATGAAAAGTTTAAATTTTGTGATAAAACTTGGACATAATTCAAATTAGAATTTATAGTTATTTTTTTCATCTACACAAAAAATTTAAAATTAATTCGTTCCTTGATAATCAACTTAATTCCATCTTTGATAATCAACTTAATTAACTATTTTAAATTTGAAGAGGTTCTAATGTTAATAACAGGAGTTCTAAATCAAAACAAATTGGTGTGGGAGTAAATAATTTTAATAATTTTGAAAGTAAATAAATAAATTTTACGCAAGTACTACTCGAGATTAAATCAAAAATAATAAATTTACATGAAAAACAATTGTGTAGATTACAAAACAGAAAGTTTTATTGCACTGATAACTTCAATTTCAAGATAAACAAAAATTGTCTTTGTGCAATTAATAATTTAAACTTTTAAGATGAGTGTATACTTCAAATTCTCATACCTAATTCTATCAAAAAAAACTACAATTTAGCTCACCAGATCATGTAAATCGGGTTGGCCTTTAGCATTTTCTTCATCGTCATCAGAATCTTCTTCTCCCGAAGTATCTGCATTTGCAGAACGATCCCTTTCTATAAAAATTTTTTAATGTTTAAAATATTATCTAACCACTGACACCACTATTACTACAAACCTTTAAGTGAACTGTCGTTATTTGAATGAGTCTTCGCCATCGTAAGAATATCATAACAATGTAAACATACTCGTAAAGGTTTTGAACTTTGGTTAGGTAACAAAAAGCGTTTATTTGAACAAGGACCACACACAACGGCTCCACACTTGCGGCAGTGATGCTGAAAAATAGAATATTCAAATTAAACATCTTGAAAATAATTTATTCATACTTACTCTTCTATTGAGAAGTGTAAATTGTGTCTTTTTGCAGTGCATGCAAAATGGTGCTTCTCCGTCAGGTACCCATACAGCTGCATGAACTTCGGCAGCTTTTTTCCCACCTAAAATGAAGCAAAATTATTTATTTATTAATTATTAAAATCAAATTGCAACACAAACTTTTTCTTAATAAATCTTCGATGCATTTGTTGATGTGGGCCATCCACTCTTGTTTTTCCGTTGTGGTGGCTGCATAAACTGCAAATGATTTGGTAGTCGTCCTTATTAACCAGCCATTACGAAATTCTGCAAATTGAAAATTTTGTTGAATCAATACAACATAAAGTACCTTTCGCGAAACTAAGTAAAATTTACATAATGGCTATTGACTGAAAATTTGATTATGTATAGAAAAAACTGTTCATAAATTAAAATTTTACTTATAAAACAGTAGTATCGATAGAATGAACATAAAAATAAATATCGTCGGCTTACTGCCAAAACAAGATAACTCCATTTTTGGATAAAATGAGTTATATACATGATTTCATTCAAATAAGAGCAAACTACATTTTGACAAAACCTGATAACTGTAAGTCAAATATTAAAGGAGTATTAAGAAGTTCATTTTTAACTAACACCAACTTGTTTATGGTGAATCAAACTTTAAAATCAGTTTTACTCAAAACTATCATTTTGGAGTTATCTTGTTTTAGCAGTAAGCCGATGATATGTACAGTGACCAGTGGCGTACCTAGGGGGGGCGGTCCGCCCCGGGCCCCTTTACTAAGGGGGCCCCACCCAAAAATAAATAATTCCATGTTTCTCAAGTGGGCGAGCTCGTTCGTGGCTCAGTCGTTCAGAGAGCGTCGGTTTCGGAGCTGCGTTGCGTCGTGCTGAACGTCGTAGATTCAATTGTTCGAATTCGGGCTCTTACGATAAAACTTTTTATCAGTTTAACGTTTTTAACAGTAATGATAATTGATGACCTCGGACTGCACGATTTTGTTCCCTTATTCTATCTATTATTTCTCTGCACAGGGCAATAGCTTATGGAAAACGGTTAGATTAAGACAAAAAAAAGGCTAGCCACATTAAAAAGTGATAAATGACCTTTTTTTGAGGGTGAGGGGGGCCTACAAAATAAATCCGCCCCGGGCCCCAAGTGGTCTAGGTACGCCACTGACAGTGACTCAAAAAAGTCTCCGTACGACACCATTTTAGCTATTTAAATTACAATTACTCCGGTTTTTATTACATTTTTAATGACGAAATATGATAATTTGTAAATCTATACATTCATACATACTTTCAAGAAAATATTTCTAAAAAAATCTCGTCATTGGCAAGAAAAATTTAAACAAATAAAATAAATTAGCATAATCGAAATTCTTAGAAAATGTGCAACGTTTTATAGTACATTAGAATGATATCATTAAATTATGCGTCTAATTTCTTTATGTTATCGTTTGAATTGGCACGTTTTACGAGCAATAATCCAAGATGAGTAACGAAATTTCCGTTGAAGTACGTCAGATAATAATAAAATTGTATTGTGAAGGCAAATCAATGCGCGAAATCGGGGAAATTATCGGGAAACCTAAGTCAGGTGTTCTATACATACATAATTAAAAATTATGGAAGTACGGGTTCCTTGAAAAGTAAGCTCCGTTCTGGACGCCCCAAGATACCAAGTGATCTTACGAACCGCAATATTATACGCGAAGTGAAGAAAAACCCTAGAAAAACTGCTGCAAAAATTGGGGATGATGTGCGTAATAAACTTAATATTAGTGTTTCTGACCAGACAATTAGAAATGTGCTCAGAAAAGGCAATTATAATAGCCGTGTTGCTAGACGCAAACCTCTAATTTAAAAAATTAATAAAAATAAAAGACTAAAGTTTGCAATAGAACATAGAAACAAAGACATGGCGGAATCTAGTGATTTTTACAGACGAGAGTAAATTTAAGATATTCAAAAATAAAGCGCTTAATATTAAAAATGTTATTCCACAGTCAAGCATGGCGGTGGAGGTCTTTTAGTGTATGGGTCTATGGCAGCGTCAGGTGTTGGAAATTTGCCTTTTATTGATTCAATAATGGACAAGTGGGTATATTTGGATATTTTACAAAAAAATTTGAAAGATAGTGTTACCAAATTAGGCCTTCCAAACAATAATTATATCTTCCAACAAAATCAAGATCCCAAGCACACATCAATGATTGTTAAGGGGGACTGTGACCGATAAATTTTTTTGATTTTTTTTTATTACATATTTTTATAGTTTGGGGTCTTGCAAATGTGTCCAAAAAATATTAAAGTAAAATTCATCAAATTACCCGAATTATAACGGATTTTCTGTATCAACCACTATGCACCTCATCACAGCACAAAAAAGTTTAAAACGATTTATCTCGAAACTACATTTCTCAGGTCGGGCGCACGTGTTCCAAACAAACCACTTGTCGGATTAACTTGTTTTTTTTTAGGCATTTAGAATATATTTCAGGCTCCAGTCAGAACCTAAAATATCCTAAATATATTTAAAATTACCATTTTGCAGGCCGTGAAAAGTAAATATTTTGTTGTAAAAATCGAAGTTTTTTTTAAATCCTCGCCATTTTGCCATTTTTGTTTAAATTAAATTTTCGAGGTTCCAACTGGAGCCACATTCATATAGAACAAGAATTTAAAAAATTCATTTATTTCAGATAACTGGATCGGTCGGACTCGATGCGCCCGATTGGCGCGTCATTTCGAAACATGAGTTACGCATCGATCTGTACCTTGTATAATTTTCGATAAAAAGCTTTACAAAAATTTTAGGTGTTAGTTTAAATGTGAATAAATAAGTATCCTAAATTTTAGCTCAATAGCTGTAACAGTTTTCTCTAATTGAATTGCTAAAAATCAGCTTGAAAACGACTGTTCACAGTAGGTAACCCCCTTAAGGAATGTTTACCTTACCACGTGCCGAAACAGTTTCATTCACCCCCCACAAAGTCCCGACTTGAATCCCATTGAGCACCTGTAGGATGAATTAAATCGGAGAATTCGCAAACACGATATAACCAACAAAAATACAGTTAAGAGGGTATTGCAGGAAGAATGGAGTAAAATTGGGTCAGATGTAACAAAAAAATTAGTGGAATCGATGCCTAGATGTATGGAGGCAGTAATTAAAGCTAAAGGCTAATTGTACGAAATATTAAATGTTAATACGAACGTTTATAGGGCCGTTTTAAATCAGCGTACGGAGACTTTTTTGAGTTCGATTATTATGAATTATTTTATTTGTTTAAATTTTTTTGCAATGAGCGAATTTTTTTAGAAATATTTTCTTGGAAGTATGTCTGAATGTACATACAGTGGAGTCGCGATTTAGTGAACTCCGCTTCGAGTGAACTACCCCGTAGAGTGAACCCACAAAGTTTACCATTGCTTCGCGATACAGTGAACAGCGGTAAACCCCGATATAATGAACTGCGACGTACATTATGTAATTACATTATCCAATGGGCTAAGGAAAACGGCGATGTAGTGGAATACAGCAGCTTGCTTGTGTTGCATGATTTGAGACAAAAATAGTAGAAATCAACCTGAAGAAAAAGTTTAAACAGCCAAAAATAACGTCATTTTTCGCACACGCTCCATAAAAATATTATGTTCTAAATGTTGTCTTCATATTTTTGTATAAACCCTTATTTAGTATGCATTTGAAAACAATAGTACTGTTATTTTATGCGGAATATATTTTGTTTCTTCGAATATGTGCCCTTAATCTCAAACCTCGCAAAAGTGAACACCCCCGAAATAGTGAAATTGCTTTGCCAGAATAAGTTCACTAAATCGCGACTCCACTGTATTTGCAAATTATCACATTTCGTAATAAAACAAAATAGTAAAAACCGGAGTAATTGTAATGTAAATTGCTATAAAAATACTATCGTACGGAGACTTTTTTGAGTCTCTGTATATTGAACTCCATGCAATGAACAATTTGTATCTCAATATAGTGAGCAGTGTACTGCCGTCCTAAGCTAAGAAGCAGTATCTCCAAAATCGTTGTTTCGAGAAAACGTTCATTTAGGTATTTATGGTTAATTAGCTAGCCTAGCTAATTTCAAAATTAATAAATTATTTCTTGGTGGCCCAACCATAAATACCTAAATGAGCGTTTTCTCGAAACAACGATTTTGGAGATACTGCTTCTTAGCTTAGGACGGCAGTGTAATAGATATACGCAACTTCATGCGTACCTACTATGTACAATATACTACAGTATGTACATACATACGTAGGGATTTCCCCTGTTGCTTTTGCAGAGTGAAATTTACGAATGCATAAAAACTTTCTCGCGTTTCTCGCTTTTTCCGAGTGATAAATCACAGTGAAGATGTCGGGAGCTGTGGGGGAAATGTAGAGATACACACAGACAGTAGATGTATAGTACCGCATTTTTGTGCGCCAAGAAGTAACGATGGGCCGCCAAAAAAATACAGATTAGACAAAAATGACGACACGGTAGTTCAACTTGAGCGCATGGTTTTTAGAATAGTTTTTATACTTTGTAGATATGAAGACAAAAAGATTCTTGAAATAAAATAACGATGTGATCGTACATACATTCGAAAATATTCAACAAGGATACCTCAAACAACCTCATTCTATAAATTAATTATAGCTTATTTACGAGGGCAAATTATGAAGTACTACTTAGAATCAAACGGAGATGTCACAACTATCATCAAATGAATATAATTTTTGACAAGTATCTTAGAACCTTTAAACCTCGAAATAATAATAGTTTATTTAGCAAAATGCCATTTTAAGTTTACACAAGACATAATATAATACACTAGACCCTCCATGTACGCGAGGGTTCCGTTCGCCAAAAACCTCGCGTACATGGAATTCGCGTAAATGGAACCAAAGAAGCAATAGATCATTTTGAGTCACGTGACTTTGACATGGAGCGGCCATTTTGTCTGGAGGGCATACCTGTCGGGACGTCACCTCGAAAGATAAATTGTGATTTAAGGTTATGATTATGGGTGTAAACTTCATAATCATAACCTTAAAATAAAAATCAATTACGAAATTTGACAGGGCGCGGCCATTTTGTCTGGAGGGCATACCTGTCGTGACGTCACCTCGAAATGATCTATAGAAAAAAGGGGGTTAGGTTCCAAAATTTATTTAAGACTAAAAACAAAAGTTTAAAAGTAAGGTTTATTTACGAAATAGGTAAAATATAATGCATACAAAAACTAAAATATATAGTACCTAATTGATAAAGAAATTAAATATAATACATAAAAAAAACTATAAATCGTTGACACCGTATTTGTATCATTCAAGTGCTACGTTTCAGCGCCTGTGAACGGAGTTGTTTGTATATAGTACCTACATACATCTCTATTTATTATGTAAACAACTGTCAATGAATATCTTTAAGTTCGACGTAAGATTTATATACACCTATACCTCCCAAATTTGTTTATGCTATTTGGATAACACATAATATATCTATGTATATAAAAATGGATGTATGTATGTATGTATGTATGTTCCCTATAGACTCCTAAACCGTTTGACCGATCGGAACCAAATTTGGCACAGTTATTATGTAGGTTCCTGCGCATGCTTTTGTATTGAAATAGTGCAAAAATTCGTAAAGGAAAGTTGATTTTGAGTAGCCTGCCTTCCTTTAAGGAATCTCGATAATCCATTCATGCGCGTCCCATGACGCGCATGAATGGATTATCGAGATTCCTTAAAGGAAGGCAGGCTACTCAAAATCAACTTAAAAAACAATAATGAATGCTGTCAACCGATCGACAACGCAAATACGCGTGCACGTGCTTTACGTTTCTATTTGACCAATCTTAACCAAATTTGGTGTAGAAGTTATTTACAACGCTACGAAAAACATAGGCTACTTTAGAACCTTGGAGTGAGGCCGAACAACCACATCCGACACGGTCTAGATGGCTAAAGGCGGCCGGCAGGCCGACTGTGCCAGCTAGTTATTTTAATAATACGCGAAAACTCAATTCGCGTTAAAGGGAATTTTGCTTCGCGTACAAAAAATTCAGGTATCAAAATCTAATTCGCGTTATTCTGAATTCGCGTACATCGAATTCGCGTACATGGAGGGTCTAGTGTATATAAAAAAAATATAAATGTAAAAAATATAAAATTTTAGATGGATATGTCAATTAATTTGATTATGACAGTCATTCAAAGTGAACAACTTATATAAATCTGATAAAATGGAAAAAAGGAAAATCTTGCGGTGAGCAAATGCTTGTATTTGAAAGGCTGAACAGCTTCAGAAATCATTGCAGACATGAATGCAATGATGCAATGAATGAATGCGAGTCTGCTCCATTGACTGCAACCATATAATATAATTGGTATCGTATAATGAATTTAAACGTGGTCGTATAAGCACTAGTGATGAACAAAGAGTAGGACGGCCAACATATGTGGTTACACCAGAAATTGTTAAAAATCTATGGTATCATAATATTAAATGAACGAAGAGTAAAATTGCGTGATGAAGTTGACATACTTGTAGTACGAATAAAAACATTTGGGATGTTATGCATGAAGAACTGTACTATATGAAAAATTTGTCAGCAAGATGGGTGCCGCATTTGCTAACAAGTGATCAAAAAGGCAACCATATGAACATTTTAAAGCAGTATATGGTATTATTTCATAGTTAATTCTAAAGAATTTTTGCATCGACGCAACATGGATTCACTACTGACTCCAGAAATAAAAGAACAGGCCAAGCAGTGGGTGGAAGCTGGTGGAAGTGCTCCTAAGGCTGCCTACAGACTGATCAAGCAAAAACGTTGTGCGACAAAACGTTTTTGCTTGATCAGTCTGTAGGCAGCCTAAGGAAGCAAAAGCAGTTCCAGCGGTTGGAAAGGTTATGGCAACTTTTTTGGGGATTTTCATGGAATAGTGTACATCAAATGTCTTTACAAAGGAAAAACAATAACAGGGGTACACTATGCACAATTATTGGACCAATTAAATGCTGCAATCAAGGAAAATCGACTTCATTTGGGCAAGAAAAACGGGCTTTTTATTGCACTTTTTTTGCCAGAAATTGTAATGGCAAAATTGCATGAATTGAGTTACGTATTGCTTCCACATCCACCACATTCTACAGAATTGGTTCTTAGTAACATCTTTTTGTTTCCAAACTTTAATAAATGGCTCTGAGGAAAACGATTTACAGCTCCACCAAGCTAAGAAAGGACGCGGCAAATATGCCAACTAATTTGATAAAAATTTGAATGAACCACTGAACGTTGAGTTATTTCTCAAGTACATTCTGTTATAAAAGTTACAAATCATTGCGTGTGTTTTACACGCATATTTACTAAAGTTATTCCAAAAGTGCTTTATTTAATATTTGCGATAACATTTTTTACGTATTTCGTGATTGCAATTTGACAAAATAATTTATGGATTTTAAATATTCGCGCCGAGAAACTTTTCATCCGAGTGTATATTTTTAATTTTAGCAGCGCCTGACACGCCCCCTCAGGTCGGTTCTAACGTTGGTGGAGCTGTAGGTCAAATGAAGACCTAATTGTGATAGCTGAAACAACTGCTTATTTTGAAGAGTTTAACAAATCCTACTATACTGGTGGTATCAAAAAATTTGAATCGCGTTGTATTAAAAGTGTCAACATAAAGGGAGACTATGTTAAAAAATACAATTAATTGTTCCCCAAAAAATTGTTTTTTCTTTTAACATTCTAAAGACATAATAATTTACTCTCGTATATAAATTCTGTGAATTATATGAATTCTATCTTGGTGAAAAGATTCTCATCCAAAAAAATTAGTTTTTTTTATCGCTACACCACCTGTTACGATACCTTAATATTATTATATTATCTTTCTAGTTATGTTACACGAGGTTTAATCAATGGTCATCAGCTAAAGCGGTTAAGTGCGTTACTGCACTTGCTGAATAACTGGTTCGAATCCATGTTCAGTAAAACTTTATTCTGACCGTCTCCCTTTGGAAGGCAATGGCAAACCACCAAGGTGTAATCTGCCTAGAACAACTTCTCTGGAGATGAAATGTATACACTTCCCACGGCTCGAAACCCGCATTAAGTAGTAGGTCCCCTATGTGTGTGATAATACTTCAAACGCATAACACATACTTACATAGGAGAGGGATCGCCAACATCCGAAGAACAAGGGAGAGGTTTAATAGGACTCCGCCCTCAGCCCCTATTTACTTTTAATAATAATAATACTTGACACTGTCTGTACACATATTATTTAACCCCCTAAGGCCCAGTTGTTCAGTTTCGGGTTATTTTTTAACCTGGGTTATTTTCCATAGAAATGATTGTTTCAAGAACTGTTTCCATGGAAAATAATTCAAGTTAAAAGATAACCTAATACCAAAGATCTAATACTGAACAACTGGGCCTAAGTGAGAGTATTTCACAGGTATCTCACAACAAAGAGTTGTAACTCTTGTTCACATAATAATTTTACCAACAGTTCATTAACCAAGTCAACATTTTTATGTTACTTTATCAAAAATGTAAATATTTGAACACAAATTGTCAACATGTAACTCAATAAATTCCAATTAGAATAATTAACGTAATTTCGAAAAGCCATTATGTACTAATTTTACAATTTATAAAATCAAGTATGAGCAATACTTATAACTACTGTGTATCAAAAAGCGAAAGTTGGTCGTGATTAATTCAATTTATTTAGGATAATGTGACTTTAATTAGGGAATCATTTGTATAGCATTGACAAGATTGCCTTCCTTCATGACAAAATTAAAAGTGAAAAGTAAGTTTTAAAAGCATTATGACAATAAAAAAATAATTGGACTTACGCGAATCATCATCAAGACTTTCTAATTTCACCTCTTCCAATGGAATGATATGTTGCTTATTATATTTTTTCTTATTAATAACAATATTTCCATACACTAATATATCGTTAAATAAAAAAAATTGACGAGCCTTAGGCTTTTTTCTACACATTTTTGTCAAAACACCTTCTCCAACCAAAACTCGACCGGGAACCCCCAATGGCTGTAAAAATACAAACAAAATTAATAAGATAAAAGCCAGGTGTGAAGATTCGCCTTACCTGTCCCGAACTGCCGAAGCAGCTTTCAACCATGGATATTCGTCGAGCATTAGCTTCACTATTTACTAAAACGGCCATAATTTATTATCACAACTTTTTTATTAGCAATGTACGCAAACAATCATTTTAAAAATCACCACACATACAACTATGAATCATCCCAAATCTGAATAACACTTTGATATCACCCCCACCACAATTACTTAAGAATGAAGACACTTAAAACTAAAAAAAAAAGAAAAAGCAGACACAATTTGCCATGGTATTATTAAAATAAACAGACCACAAAATTATTAAATAGACTATAAAATTTTGTTACTTGTGACGTACATTTCTAACCTAAGTTGTCAAGCAATTAAAAACTACAACACGATAACTTGTACAACAATAAATTAGTATCAAGTTAAATAAACAAAATGATATTTTAACGGAAAATATCAAGAATCTTACCTAATCTATCAACCATCGCGAAATTAAAATTACTCAAATTGACATTCCTACAACATGAAGTTCGTTTTTGTCATTTCATTACTGACTGAAAAGTCAATTTGACAGCTGTCAAGAACTCAAACTTGAAACCATAAATTCCCTAACGAGATTTTCAAGTCTTGTGAGTGTTCTAAAAATTTGTCACATGATAAAAATTTGGGAGTTGTTCGTTTAAGATTCGCTTTTAATATAATTGAATCAAAGTTAACGATACATTATGGCAGTGTGTGGTCCTAAATTATCATTGTGCGGTTTAATAATCAGCGTTTGGGGCATAATTCAACTGGTAAAAAATAGTTTAAATAATTCTGAACATGAATCTTGAATTATGTTACTTTTTAGACCTTGATGGGCATTTTTTATTACACCAAGTCTGTCGCCCTAGCTGAAGATTTACCTGAACTTGAAATTGATTCGTTAGATAAATTTTATGTAGATGTGGACAGATTGTACGTTCAGGTAATTATTATTGAAAATAAGGTATAGAATCTGCATCGGAAGGCACTCGTAGCGTGGAGGACTAAATCATATTATTTGCATAAAACTATGATGTACTAATTAGTGCCAATATTTTTCAGAATGCTTACAACTGTTGGATTGCCGCCTGCCTGTACATAATCACACTGGCATTTTCTGGCCATCAATTCTGGGTAAATAATCGTTCATCATTAAGAGTCTAAGTTAGAAATGTTTATAAAGGAATGTCTAGTATTGTAATTAAGTTTCGCATTGCACTCGACCCAACTTGACTGTCAAAAATCAATAAGGTGGTAAATATAAAATACTTTTTACTGTGGAATGTAACAAGTACAGTAAGCACATTGGAAATGTGTATAATTAGTTTGTCAAATGCTGAATTTATTTATTACTAAGTGTAGATATTATGTAATAGTAAATATGCTGTTTTAATTAAGGATTCATTCCAATTTTATTAAATCGTGTAAATACTTATCATGTAAAGTTTGTTTGTTTGTTTAAAATAAATAATTTATCCATGTAAAATTATTTATTAACTTGGTGTTCTATCTATAATTTTAAACTCCAACAATTCATAAATACTATATTAATGAACAAAATTACAATTTTCATAAATTGATCAAAATTAGTTATCAGGAAATTGGACTTATAATAAAATTCAAACTATATTAGGTCGACGTTTTTTTTTATTGTAAGTCCAAGTTGCCTATAACTAATTTTGATTAAGATGATGGACGACAACAGATTCAATTCAATCAAACACATATTTACACAAATTATTGTATATATAGTAGCACTATGGGCCTTGCAAACCCATGGCTTGTTTCACCTCTGCTCCATCTTGTTTTTAGCTTACCCCTTCTTCTTACCTCCCCCATATTCATTGTTAACATCGTGCTGGGTGTTCTCTCCATATAATCCAATTGTCGCCTCTTCATACAACCCTTATAATTCTTGGTCGGTACACCTTAACAATATCCCATCTGTGTACTTTCCACCCAATATTTTCCTCAAAGTTTACCTTTCCCATACACCTAACATCGCCTGTAACCTCTGAAGCTCAAGTGGCAGGTATTGGAGGTCAAATGATTCTCGATCGATTGACTTCAATTTTATTTAATTAAAAAATTTATTTGTGACCAAAAGAACATTCACGAATTACTCACACTAGTGCTATGGATTAGCAAATTATTTTTGTCGAGAATGATGCTTATTTTCTTTTAGGCTTCTATACAAAGTATAGCAAGAAGCCTTATGATCTGGCTCCGTGTCTGTCCGTCCGTCCGCATAATTCAAATCTAATCAGAATTTATATTGTTACAAACCCCTGACTTTAATTGGCAATCAGAGATTTTAATAATCTCACATATGTGAATTATACCCTGGCTAAAATACTCACCGGTTCTTACTTATCTCAGGATCTTATGTTTATAAGTTTCACTAAATAAGGAGAGGTTTTATGAAGAATAAAAAACATAACTACAAAAATTTAAATATAATAAACAAATAAAAATTAATTTGTACAAAAACAATATAATTATGAAAGTATGCCTAAGTGGCGTTCATAATTTAACTACAAGTTTAATATTAAAAATTATAAAAAAAATGTCCTATCACACTATTTATCTTAAAATTAAATTAAAAATTTACCTTAATAAGTTTTTGGAATGTAATTACTTGAAATAATCTTCATTAATCGAAAGTTCTTATTGCTTGCACCATTCCAATACGTAAATTTAAAATTGTCTTTGTTCTCACAATGGAAACATATTTTTATTCAAATAGTTTATTTATTTAATGTTTCGCACTTTTATCAACTAAATTATTATTTTAGAGTCGCGCACATTTATTAATTATTAATTTATAATTTTCTCGCTTCACTTCATTTAGGAAAAATTCAAATGATCTCCTTTTTTACCATTTGAAACGCGTTTTTATTAGCCAATATAATTTATTATATTTTGGCGTTTTGCACATTTGTTGATTACATATTATTGGTTTATTCTAGTATGTAGTTGATTAACTTATTAACAAATAGTTAGAACTGTGAAAAATTGAATAAGTTGATTTTTATGTAAGATGTACAAATTCTACATCTCACCTCTTCAGAGATTGTCAACTTAATCCCCTTTCTTTTCTTTTTAAAATTTAATAAATCCTTTTGTAAAATAAGACAACCAATGATATTAACATATTTCTATTATAGCCAATCACAGAAATTGGTTCTACACGTAACAGAAAATTGAATTGAACAAGATATAACGTAACGATAAACCATTCAAACCTGACAATAAATAGACCAATTTATGGTTGTCCAAATGGTATGATATGACGTTAACTTATTTCAGGCGACTAAAAATTCTGTGAAACTAATTGAATTTTTTGTAATACTTGTAAACTCCTATTCACTAAAATTATTTTGTATATAACATGTGTTCCCAGAACACTTTTTAATTTTAAAATTGTTTACTTCTTGTCAAAATCGGAACAAATAAATTACTATAATAGGGGTAGTTTCTGTGAATGTTGAAATTAAATTAAAATTATGACTGTGGGATATAATTGAATATTACAACATTTGGAAACAGAAAATTGTGAACAGAAATTTGATAACGTAACAATATATTAAGATAGGTTACAAAAATATTCTGTGCTTTAAGATTGTAATTGTCAACCTATATAGTAGACTTTATCCGATGATCTGACCGATCAAGGTATCAACGGTTCAAGGTATCAACGGATCAAGATATCAACGGATTAAGTTATCAGATCACGGATTAAGTTATATCAAAGTAACGGATAAAATTTATTGTCATATTTTATAGCAAGAAGCCTTACGATCTGGCTCCGTGTTTACAGTTGTCACACCATTCGTTTTTCACCTTTTCCCTTGCATCGAAAGATCTTCTTTTGATATTGCGTATCGGCGTCTTTCTGATGTGCTTGAACACTTGGTCAGAAGTGTTTCCACTTCCGAAGAAAATGAAAATTGCTGGTGAAGTGGAGATATTGGATTCTGCGCAGTCGATTTTTCTTCTCTTGGTGTTCACCAGAAAAGAGTCTACCAATCCTCTTCTAAACGACGTTTTACTCTTAAGAAGGTTGACATAACGATGGTATAATTGAAAATTGTATGAAATGATAAAATTGTAGCGAAAATATTTGATGTTCATTTCATTAATGTTCCGACCTATATAGATCTTTCCGTTGATATGTTGATCCAATGATACGTTGATCCATTGATACCTTGATCCATTGATACGTTAATACATTAATTTATTAAATTGTGGGTGATGGAAATATTGGACAGTTGCTTGATTGAAAGCAGTTAGTAGATGATGAATTTAGTAGATTATAGAATATATGAGACCCTAATAATATACAAAACAAGGTGGAACTCGCTTTAGCGGCAGTTCTTAGGCTTCTATACAGCTACCTTTCTGGTGTGGAAAGTTGTTATTATCTGGTTATTTTTGGTCGCCATATAATGTAACATCACATCATAATCAGATAATCTGCACTAATTATTTATTATTTTATTTTAACCACAGCAGTGGCTTGATGTAGATATTGAAGTTAAGTTGTAAATAAAAGAGAAGGAAGAGGATGGATCACCTCAAAAAATGGACCGGACATTACAGAAAAGTGAAGTTACGAATGGAATGGAAAAGTTTGATTATTATTACTTAGGTATGTAGTAATTGATAAATACCAACCGCAAAAATTTAATTAGTGCAGATTATCTGATTATGTGATGTTACATTATATGGCGACCTAAAATAACCAGATAATAACAACTTTCCACGCTAGAAAGGTAGCTGTATAGAAACCTAAGAACTGCCGCTAAAGCGAGTTCCACCTTGTTATTTATGAATTTTACAAAGCGGTGGAACTTGCTTTTCAATAAAATGAAAATTATGGATTATTCTTCGCAAACCGCTACGGTCTAAGGCGTCCATCATTATTTTAGAGGTTTTAATTTTATGTTTATTAGGCTTCTATACAAAGTATAGCAAGAAGCCTTATGATCTGGCTCCGTGTCTGTCTGTCTGTCCGTCCGCATAATTCAACCCTAATCAGAACCCTCGAAATTGTCATCACATCGTATGTATAATAAAATTAAAATTTGTTTTAAATTTAAAATGGACTTTCTAGTTTTACTTTGATGTGGAAACATAATTTTTTATTTATTTTAACCATATTAGCAGTCGTACATTACAGAGAAGTAAAGTTTCGAATGGAATGGAAAAGTTTGATTGTTATTAAATACTAGCTGGCACAGTCGGCCTACCAGCCGCCTTTAGCCATCAAGACCGTGTCGGATGTGGTTGTTCGGCCTCGGGGAAATCGCAACCATACGTGTAGACCGTGGTTCTTCGGCCTCACTCCAAGGTTCTAAAGTAGCCCATGTTTTTCGTAGCGTTGTAAATAACTTTTACACCAAATTTGGTTAGGATTGGTCAAATAGAAACGTAAAGCACGTGCACGCGTATTTGCATTGTCGATCGGTTGACAGCTTGACAGCATTCATTATTGTTTTTTAAGTTCCTATGGGACGCGCATGAATGGATTATCGAGATTCCTTAAAGGAAGGCGGGCTACTCAAAATCAACTTTCCTTTCCTTTGCGAATTTTTGCACTATTTCAATACAAAAACATGCGCAGGGACCTACATAATAACTGTGCCAAATTTGGTTCCGATCGGTCAAACGGTCTAGGAGTCCATAGGGACCATACATGCATCCATTTTTATATTTATACTGGCTGGCACGGGCGGCCTATCTAGACCCATAATACTACTTTGCCAAGTAACCCCGCCCTCAAGTATCGAATTTAGGACTATGAAATGGAAAACGGACCCTCAAGTAAGTACTTATACTTAAGTATCGACTATGAATCCGGGCGTAAATCATGTCGATGCTTACCGTGTGGTTTGTTTGTACCAATATAAATCTACTTTTATATTATTAAAAATCCAACAATTTATAAATAAATATATTAAAGAACAAAATTGAGAACAGCCAAAAATTACAATTTCTATAAATTAAGTTCAATGAAACAATTTATTATAAACATTAATCTATTAACATAAATATTATTTAGTACAAGTAAAATTATTCAGCACAAACCAATATTTTGTAGTTATTGCTATTCAAACAAAAGTAAAAATTATGTACAAGAAGTTATAACAATTTAAAATGCTCAAAAGTTGAATTATTTGAGACCTACAAATTCAAACTTTCCTTTTAGTCAAAATTTTGATTTAATAATTCCATAAAAAAATTTGTGCACAATAAACGATAGTAAATTACATTTTAAATAATACATCCGACACTGTTAATAATCTCGGTTTATTAATACCAAAACACTTGCATCAAAACTATGCACTTGTTATTTCAGAAAATTAGGAAATGGCTACTATAATATAATATGCAATGAACTTGGCTATAAAAATGATAGTTCAACATGTAACCGGCAATAATAATTCTTATTTATACTATGAGATTGTCCTATAATTGGAAACATTAAACTTTGAAACTTACGAAAAATGTACCATTTTCTAGCGACACTCTTCAAATTTTCAGCAAATGGTCGTTTAATCAATAATTTTAATTCTGTACCATTGAAATATTTACACCCACCCGAATTCAATGGTTACCCCAGCATTATTCTTGATGGTTTTTAAAAATAGGCAACTCCTCGTTATAATCTGGCATTTGATAATAAAAAGTCTTTAAAATATTATTAAACATTCATAATATTCTCTTCCTGTGCAGGTGGACTACTTCCTCAATTGCACTTTATCACAAGAAAATTGTTGAACGTTAAGTGGTCAACTTTATGCAAGCAGCATTTTTAGAAAATTTAAAACCAAAACTAGTTGAGCACTTATTTAAAATATGCCAAAAATAATTATTTCTCTAAATTATACTATTTATAAAAACATTTTAAGAAATACAGGTGGAACAACGGTTTTACCTGAGCAAAAATATAAAATTAAATAACTTAATTATCTGAGCTGTCAGACAATAAATAATCTTCCTTTTTCACAATAATTACACTTTCTAACCTTTTATTATTGTAACTATCAGAATGTGTAAAGAATGAAGATGATGCAGTCTCAGTTTCGTGGGGTGTAATAGTAACACGGGATGGAACTTCTATCTTAGGTTGGACAAATCCGTCCACGTTTTCGTTTGCATAAGTTGAAGTATGCATTACAGGATACATTTCCCCTCTAATGCTATAATCACAATCGTAATAACGTGGACCAACTCGAGGAGAATTATAAGGTGAGAAATTGGACAGTGTGGGCTCGTATTGTTGTGAAGGGTTATATGATTCCACATTATTATTGTGAGGTGTTGAATATTCTGGAAACAAATATTCATCCAAATTTAAATTTCTTTCCAATTCAGAAAGTCGACCACTACCATCGAGTAATGAAGTCGTAGGACAAAATTGTCCTACGAGTGGAGTGTCCATTCGATTAGTTAAATTTGCCGAGGTATCCCATAACGAACAAGACGGTTTTATTTCGTTATCGTCTGTTGGTTGGGTTGAAGTACCAGCTTCCATGTTTGAACTTTGCAAATTTTTAGTAGTAACTGTGTGTGTCCTAGATGAGGGTGTTTGATAGCTTCTAATAGTTTCGGGACCTTTCCTTCTTCTTAGTTTACGCGGTGGTAAATTATCTTCACAATCGGAATTTGAAGCAGAAGAAGTAGACGAGGAATCATCATCGGATTGATCCATATACCTGGTGGGCTTTTTGGTTATTTTACGAGGCTTACAGTTTCTAAAAATTAAAAATCAATAATTACAAGGGCGATACTTTAAATAAAGCAAATTCAAGGTGCAATGGGAAGAATTACTTCAATAGGGGCGTAATCAAATTTTGAAAATTTTTATAAGTATAGTGTAGTGGTTTCAAACTGAGTAAGAGCAGAATCTGAATCATTCTCTAAGAACAAAGTTGAAGTTGTAATAAAATCGTATGCCTTTCCAGAAAACATTACTTATCTTTTTCAGAAGCCAAATTGACCAACAGTAAAGTACATAATTAAACATGTCCTTTGCAAAGCTGTCGAAAGCTCTTGGCGATATTTCAAATAAAAAATACTTCATTAACTGTTTAATAGGGTACAAATAAATGTGATATTTTTATTATCACTTCAGTTGGTTGTGGCAGCACTGTGTATATGCATTTGTTCACTGTAATTGATGCTGTTTTCTTATTTGTATATTAGGCTATTCCTATTTCAATAAAAATATTATTATTATTATTTACATATATTATTATTATTATTATAATTTAGAAACATTATGTTAGAACTAATAATTTTTGAACTCGACTGAACAGCCTTAAAGTGAAAGCATTTCTGCACTAAAAACTAAAGCTTCATAAAAGCATTATTATTGCACAGCTGCAATTTTTTTTCTTTAAAACAGCAACAAGGTGAGTAATTTTAAACATTTTTCTTTTTTTAAAATGTTGTTTGTTAAAATAAAAACACAACAAGAATTTGTCAACAAATGACTGAATAATCTAAAAAGTTTAGTTCTTTTAAATTGGTACCCTCTTAAAATGATTTTCTTCAATTCCTGGCAGAGTTAAACCGGAATTAAATTGAAAACAAACTAACCGCTTTTTTTAAATAAACTGAAATGATATAAAATAGATCTAACCATAATCAAAATTAGATATATTGTTAATAAATTCTTTCCGTTTCAGTTCAGAACCCAAGTTTTATTATGAGGTGCAAGGAAAAATTAAACATTCAGTTCTGATTCTTAAAATATTACACAAAGAAAAAATTTTTTTGATTTCAAGTATTTTTTTACTTCAAATTGAAGTGCAAATTCGTCAAAAAATATAAAGTGATAAAATAGTGAGAGCGATACATTAACGGCATACAAATATTCCAGTGACAAACAAAATGTGATCACTAATTGAGGGCCTTAGAATATAAGGGGTATAAGTGCACTTTTTTTAAATTTGAGATTAATACACAATATGAAACCTTAATGTCCATATTTGTTGGTGCAAAACAGATGCAATTGATATATTGATAATTAGAATATAAAGTACTTTTTTTAAGTTTTGGCACATTTATGATAAAGTTTTTTTTTTTACTTTTATATTATTAAAATTTATCATTTATTTGAAGAGGTTCATGACTTTAGCTACCTGGGAATCCAAATAAACAATAAAAACAAGAGACACCATGAATTAAAGAGAAGATTACAGCAAGGAAATCGAGCGTACTTTGCGAATAAACAACTGTTGGTGAAGGGGACCTTATCAAGAAGAACCAAGATGAAAATTTATAAAACGCTAATACGTCCTGTAATCACTTATGCGGCGGAGACGGTTTGTATGAGCAGAGCGGAGGAAGAAGAGATCAGGGTTTTCGAGAGAAGATTGTTGAGAAAGATATTGGGACCAGTGAGAAAGGATGGACAAAGCCGACCAATGACGAATAGCGAGTTACTTGTAGAAATGGGTAACGAAGACATTGTAAGAAAGATTAAATCAAGCAGATTGGGTTGGCTGGGACATGTTATGAGGAGAGGAGGTGAGGAGACGGTGAGAAAGATAGCGGAGTGGAGACCAGCAGAGGACCGCACAAGAGGAAGACCAAACCTGAGATGGCACGACCAAGTAACAGAGGATCTAAAAATAATGAAAGTCAGCGGCTGGAAGGAAATGACTAAGGACCGACAGCGCTGGAGAGGAATAGTAACGGAAGCAAAAACGAACAACATGTTATAGAAATGAATTGTAAAGTAAAAGAGGACTAATCCACCTCAAAAAATGGATATGTAAAGTCTCATAAGAGACGGTCAAATTCCCAAGGAATAAAAGACTTATTATTATTTATTATCATTTATTAAGGAAATAATAAACTTTATATATATATATCTCAGCTTTTCCTGGGAATTTTTACCCTGCATTAGCAGTAGACGCACTTAACCTAGTAAAATAACACAAAAAAAAAGACATTTGGTTTAACTTTGAATGCAAATATCTCACAATAATGTAAAATGCACTTATACCCCTTTTATTCTAAGGCCCTCAATTGTTATCGCTAATTTCTAATTAGTCCAGGCAACGAAGCCGAAAAATTGGCTCAAGCTTGCAAAAAATCCGGGCAAGCTGAATTTTGGCAGAGATGTACATTGGAGTGTTCTAATGAACCCCTCAAAAGTCCCATAAAATCCCACGCCGGCGTCCCCCACAATCGGGGGTTTTAGCTCCCCCAACCCGATTTTTTGCCGATAACTCGCTTATTTATGCTTGTATGAAAAATTATGATCAGATCATAATTGAAGAGCTTCAACTAAGATTCAACTTGTCCGGATTTTTTGCAAACTAAAAACCTTCCTTGCTTGGACTAAATGTACTTATGCTGTTAGGGGTCATCCATTAATTACGTAAGGGTTTTTGAGGGGGAGGGGGGTATTGGATATCTTACGGACCCTTACGTAGGGGGGGAGGGGTCCGACGTATTCTTACGTAAGTTTCTTAAAATATTTTTTTAAATTAAATTTAAAAATCAAATATAGTTTTTTCTTTTTATGTTGTTAATTATATCCAGCTATAATGGAAATACCATATATTGAAATATATAGTACTTAAAAATCATTTAAACATAGTGGCATAATAGTGTGAATTTTAGAAAATGGCATTAAACTTTGGCGATCTTTACGAACGGTTTTTCATCTATGTAAATAAAAATTTAATTTAAATTTTTGTATTTATTATTATCTATATAATATATTATTATTCATATTTTATAAATATAAGGGGTGGAGAGGGGGTTCAAAATTAATTTTCTTTTAAATAATCCTTACGTAAGATGTGGGGCCCCTTACTAATAATAAAATTATAGAAAATACCGATTGACACACAGGTCACGTTTAGAAATAGTGTCCAATCGGGCACAGTAATTCCGACCCGAAATAAATGAATTTTTTAACATTTCTATTCCCTATGCATGTGGTTATCGTCGAGACCTCGAGAAACAAATTTAGAAGAAAAAAAATGGAAAAATAGTAATTTTAAATATATTTTAAAAATTTGAGATTTGGATGGTAACCTGAAATGTACTCTATAAAATATGTGCAGAAAAATTTGAAGTCAGCCTATTCAGTAGTTTATTTGGAAAATGTGCACCGGATTTAAGAAATGTAGTAGAGTCCTTTAAATCACAGAAATCCTTTATAGGCACTTCAGAAAACGAAAGGGTGTGGGGGTAAATCATTATAAAATGAAAAACTTTTTTTAAATCTTACCTTGCTTTAGACTTCTTGTATTTATATTTATACTTCCTTTTATATTTGTGTGGTTCGGATAATATTGACACATCTGAACTCTCTGAAGAGCTGCTGCTAGTGGTGGTGGTAGTGATAGGAGAGGTAGAATATTGTCCGAGATAACGGCTTTGGTGTTTACGTTTCAGTCTCATTTTTAAAGGTAAAATAGGTATACGACATTCTTCGCTAGTGCTATGCCTATGAGAATCTACTCTAGGAGGAGACGGATCATTGGTATCAGAATCGATTAAGTTAACGATTTCAGGTTCAGGATTTTCGCCTATTATAATATCAGAATCGTGACTACTATCTGAATTTATTTCAATAACTTCTATTGTTGGACTTTGGAAAGGATTGTTATTACTTGTCACTGGTTCAGACGTATTTACGATTGCAACGTCACTATCATCTTCCTGATCCGAGACAATAAATAATGTAGGCGAATGTGGTCTTTCGGTATACATAATGTGACGATCGTAGGTAATCATATCATAAGGAGACTTCATAAAATTAGAAAATTCGTGAATAAAATGTTCAGTTCTGGTTTCTAAATGCGGTTGAAGTAATATCTGAAATGATCGGCTTCGAATGTGCCATCGTGTTAAATGATCCATGATGATGTCCACTAAAGTCATCACTTGCTGAGTATTTTCGCGCAACAATGCGTTAAGTTCTCTATTTAACCAAGGAGCAAGTCGATGTCTTGCAGTAGGATTTTCCCTAAATTATAATTTTTTGTTATTCTCTTTAGGTAATTTACAAGTACAATATTACTTCAAGTCAGCTATGTCATCAAGATTAATTCAATAGTCTCATAATTTAAATTGCAAATACTAGTACGAAAATTTCCGTTGCAAACAAAACTATTCTGGTTTTTTTTAAATTATCCTGTATCAAGTAATTTGTATTTTACTTAATTTATTTTTCAGAATGTTACAAAAATTTAAATAATCAAGCAAGTATAAAAAAAGATTATAATTACCCACAGGAACACTACTTAAACTGAAAACTAGGAACCAGCGATTTCCCAATTTTAATATTAGTTTTATGAGAAAATTATGATGAATAAATTAATTATTTTTTCGTTTTTGCTTAAACATAATTAGATTGATTGACGAAAACTAGCGATTAGTTAAATTGTTGTACAATTCTGAAAGTAATAAATAGAAACAATGAGGTACAACAACGCTTATAAGGATTCCTTTAAATGATGTAGTAAGATATTTAGAGCTTCATTTTAGGAGTACAAAAAAATTTTAATTGATTTTTAGCGCTATTCGTTAAACAAGGCCTGGTCAACCCGCAACATCATTTTGTGCGGCATGCAAGATGATCCTTAAATACATTAATGAGAAATCATTTACTAACTGCACAATAAATAATAAGAAATATAATATTGTAGATAGAAACCTTCATCACCCCCCCCCCTTCAATCGATTTTTCAACTTTTTTTAGCTAATTTAATCGATTATAATGTGTACAGGTTTGGTAGTCCAATAAAAAGTTTTGGTAGTCCATAGTTTGGTCGTAAATAATTAATGAAGTTAAAGTTTACCTATGCGCATGTGCTGTACTTCATGTACATAGATAGTTCAATTGAAAGGTTTTGATTACCAATCGTTGGCATTAAAAATAGTTAAAAATGGTTTAAGTTAGACCAAATTGGCAGTAAACAATTTATTATTGTTGTATACACGTGGTGTAAAGCGCATGCGCATAAGTAAACTTCAACTTAATTATATGTGACCAAACTATGGACTACCAAACCTCTACACATTATAATCGATCAAATGAGCTAAAAACAAGTTGAAAATCGATTCAAAAAAAAAAATGAATTAAAACACATTCACGCCACATCAAAATAACAAAAGCCGTAGTACGATATAGTGGAGTAAAATGCACTGTTTTTCTTCAGTTTAGTGATACCGAGGCAGAACTAAATGAAATTTATATACAACATTAGTTAGGTCATACACTATTTGAAATGTAATGTGACGACTTTTTTTACCGGTACCAAGAAAAGATATGGACCTAAAACCTCAAAAAATAGGGTATCGCACTTTGGCTCATCTTAATTATTTTTCTTCAAACCTAAGCATGTTAGAAAGATGAACTTTTTTTTAAATTATTTCCAACAAAATTACCAATACAACGATATATAACACTTGTCTATTTTGTTTACATTTACCCACATAAAACCCGATTTTCCTAGAAAGTTGTATATTTTTGTATAGTTTCTAGAACCTCAAAAATCAATAACTTTTTATTTCACTATATCAATTTAATTTTTTTTTACACTAAAAACTTCGCTACAGTCTGTAGATCATTTCTACCGTTTTGAATTTTGTCGCGTTTCAAAAATAAAGCCGCTATAGTTCAAAAACTTTCGCGCTGCACGGTTTCTGCGAATCAACACCGTCTGATGCAACGAGTGGGAGCGAGGCATACATATGGGGATCAACACAAGTACGTAAGAGACGTTCGAGCTTGTTAACAAATCGCAAAAATTATTTTGAATTAAATTTATAACTTCTTGAAAATATAATAATTAGGGCTCAAAATAAGTGTTTCATTAACTTGGTAATATTTTTAAAAAATAATTTTATTATTATTATAATTTATAATTAGTTACCTAAATTAAAACTAACTAATTAGATAAATCAGAATGCATAATATTATATACGTATTATAACGCATTTAAAATGAACAAAAATATTAAGTAATTATAAATAATATTCACAATCAGAGAAAACTTCTGCTGCTGTTGAAATATTATTACAATTCTTACAATAATTACATTAATCTCAAGCCCTCTTTCACGCAGATTCATTTATTTGTCATGCAATAATTGTTATGATTGCAATACATGAGAAGGACTTTTCAGACACTTTCTGGAATTAGGGCTTGAGTACTTAATACAGGTTTCCAGTTTTCGTCTAAACGTCTCCAGCCATAATATGATAGATATGATATTATATGACTGGAGCACCAAATTTTTAATTGATACGAACATCAGAATTAAAAATATATGCAATACAAAATATTGATTCTTTTATTAGGCTTCTATACAAAGTATAGCAAGAAGCCTTTTGATCTGGCTCCGTGTCCGTCCGTCCGTCTGTCTGTCCGTCCGCATAATTCATACGTAATCAGAACCCTCGAAATTGTCATTGTAAACACATCGTATGTAAGGTATAATAAAATTAAAATTTGTTTTAAATTTAAAATGGACTTTCTAGTTTTTTTTTACTTTGATGTGAAAAAATAATTTGTTATTGATGTGGTTAGTGAAGTTAAGTTGTAAATAATAAAAGAGAAAGGAGAGGATTGGTCCACCTCAAAAAAAGGACCATACATTACAGAGAAGTAAAGTTTCGAATGGAATGGAAAAGTTTGATTCGTCGGCTTACTGCCAAAACAAGATAATTCCATTTTTGGACAAAATGAGTTATATACATGACTAGCTGACCCGGCAGACGTTGTCCTGCCCGAAATTAATTTTTATGCCACTCAAAGAATTGTTTATCCAAATATAAATTATTCGAAATTATTAAACAAATTATGAAAACAACAAAAAATTTACATTAAAAGTAGTAATATCGAATCCTGACAGTTTCGGATGTATTTACTGAAGTTGCTTGCAAGGGTACCTCTGGATCTAATTCAAACGATGGTTTGAAAAACAATTAGAAAAAAATTAAGTCGGAATTTCATGTCAACCAACGTCAACTCCAAAATAAATTTCAGTTCATATAGGGTTATATGATACATTAAGAGCACCATCTAGCGAATGCGGAGTGTGCAAGCATTATAAAGGGGATAGCACGGCAGATCCCACCCGGCTTTGAAAAATTTCCTATTCATAAATGGGCCCAAAAATTAGGTTTTTGGGCTGGCATTTTTTCCAAAGAAATAAACCTTAAATTGCCAATATTTCCGGATCGGGTTTTCTATATACTCTACTGATGGAAACTTAATTAATTACAGGTTAAGGCGGCGCCACCTGTTGACTACTACTACTACTTTTACTACTTCTCTTCAACTCTTCGTATACTCTTCCGCTTATATACTAAACTTAGGATCATCGGCATTACCAATCGCAACAATATCGTTATCTTTACAGATGATCTTCCTAATACAGAGTTGACACAAAATACAAAAATGATGATGCATAGTATATATTTGGCAATTCATTTTTATATATATAGATAGAGGGTACAGGTACTTTGTCGGCAACAACTCAACAAAAAATCAACCAAATTCGTCGTGCCGTTCTCACGTGATGATGATGCATACATATTTGGCAATTCATTTTTAATATGGCGGCGCCACCTATTGACGACATTAAACGCACTTTCAGTTTTTTCCCGAATTTTTCAAATTCCCGGGCAACTTTTCAAATTTTTTTTCACACAAACCTTGTCGAAGATATAGGCAACAACTCACCAAAAAATCAGCCAAATTCGTCGAGCCGTTCTCACGTGATGATGATGCATACATATTTGGCAATTCATTTTTATATATATAGATAGATTGGCAATTCATTTTTAATATGGCGGCGCCACCTGTTGACGACATTAAACGCACTTTCAGTTTTTTCCCGAATTTTTCAACTTCCCGGGCAACTTTTCCAATTTTTTTTTCACACAAACCTTGTCGAAGATATATGCAACAACTCACCAAAAAATCAGCCAAATTCGTCGAGCCGTTCTCACGTGATGATGATGCATACATATTTGGCAATTCATTTTTATATATATAGATTGGCAATTCATTTTTAATATGGCGGCGCCACCTGTTGACGACATTAAACGCACTTTCAGTTTTTTCCCGAATTTTTCAACTTCCCGGGCAACTTTTCCAATTTTTTTTCACACAAACCTTGTCGAAGATATAGGCAACAACTCACCAAAAAATCAGCCAAATTCGTCGAACCGTTCTCACGTGATGATGATGCATACATATTTGGCAATTCATTTTTATATATATAGATGGCAATTCATTTTTAATATGGCGGCGCCACCTGTTGACGACATTAAACGCACTTTCAGTTTTTTCCCGAATTTTTCAACTTCCCGGGCAACTTTTCCAATTTTTTTTCACACAAACCTTGTCGAAGATATAGGCAACAACTCACCAAAAAATCAGCCAAATTCGTCGAGCCGTTCTCACGTGATGATGATGCATACATATTTGGCAATTCATTTTTATATATATAGATTGGCAATTCATTTTTAATATGGCGGCGCCACCTGTTGACGACATTAAACGCACTTTCAGTTTTTTCCCGAATTTTTCAACTTCCCGGGCAACTTTTCCAATTTTTTTTTCACACAAACCTTGTCGAAGATATAGGCAACAACTCACCAAAAAATCAGCCAAATTCGTCGAGCCGTTCTCACGTGATGATGATGCATACATATTTGGCAATTCATTTTTATATATATAGATTGGCAATTCATTTTTAATATGGCGGCGCCACCTATTGACGACATTAAACGCACTTTCAGTTTTTTCCCGAATTTTTCAAATTCCCGGGCAACTTTTCAAATTTTTTTTCACACAAACCTTGTCGAAGATATAGGCAACAACTCACCAAAAAATCAGCCAAATTCGTCGAGCCGTTCTCACGTGATGATGATGCATACATATTTGGCAATTCATTTTTATATATATAGATTGGCAATTCATTTTTAATATGGCGGCGCCACCTGTTGACGACATTAAACGCACTTTCAGTTTTTTCCCGAATTTTTCAACTTCCCGGGCAACTTTTCCAATTTTTTTTTCACACAAACCTTGTCGAAGATATAGGCAACAACTCACCAAAAAATCAGCCAAATTCGTCGAGCCGTTCTCACGTGATGATGATGCATACATATTTGGCAATTCATTTTTATATATATAGATTGGCAATTCATTTTTAATATGGCGGCGCCACCTATTGACGACATTAAACGCACTTTCAGTTTTTTCCCGAATTTTTCAACTTCCCGGGCAACTTTTCCAATTTTTTTTCACACAAACCTTGTCGAAGATATAGGCAACAACTCACCAAAAAATCAGCCAAATTCGTCGAGCCGTTCTCACGTGATGATGATGCATACATATTTGGCAATTCATTTTTATATATATAGATTGGCAATTCATTTTTAATATGGCGGCGCCACCTGTTGACGACATTAAACGCACTTTCAGTTTTTTCCCGAATTTTTCAACTTCCCGGGCAACTTTTCCAATTTTTTTTTCACACAAACCTTGTCGAAGATATAGGCAACAACTCACCAAAAAATCAGCCAAATTCGTCGAGCCGTTCTCACGTGATGATGATGCATACATATTTGGCAATTCATTTTTATATATATAGATTGGCAATTCATTTTTAATATGGCGGCGCCACCTATTGACGACATTAAACGCACTTTCAGTTTTTTCCCGAATTTTTCAAATTCCCGGGCAACTTTTCAAATTTTTTTTCACACAAACCTTGTCGAAGATATAGGCAACAACTCACCAAAAAATCAGCCAAATTCGTCGAGCCGTTCTCACGTGATGATGATGCATACATATTTGGCAATTCATTTTTATATATATAGATAGATTGGCAATTCATTTTTAATATGGCGGCGCCACCTGTTGACGACATTAAACGCACTTTCAGTTTTTTCCCGAATTTTTCAACTTCCCGGGCAACTTTTCCAATTTTTTTTTCACACAAACCTTGTCGAAGATATATGCAACAACTCACCAAAAAATCAGCCAAATTCGTCGAGCCGTTCTCACGTGATGATGATGCATACATATTTGGCAATTCATTTTTATATATATAGATTGGCAATTCATTTTTAATATGGCGGCGCCACCTGTTGACGACATTAAACGCACTTTCAGTTTTTTCCCGAATTTTTCAACTTCCCGGGCAACTTTTCCAATTTTTTTTCACACAAACCTTGTCGAAGATATAGGCAACAACTCACCAAAAAATCAGCCAAATTCGTCGAGCCGTTCTCACGTGATGATGATGCATACATATTTGGCAATTCATTTTTATATATATAGATTGCATTCAAATAAGAGCAAACTACATTTTGACAAAACCTGATAACTGTAAGTCAAATATTAAAGGAGTATTAAGAAGTTTATTTTTAACTAACTCCAACTTGTTTATGGTGAATCAAACTTTAAAATCAGTTTTACTCAAAACTATCATTTTGGAGTTATCTTGTTTTAGCAGTAAGCCGACGGATTGTTATTAATTATACATATTATAGTAAATGATAATTACCAACCGCAAAAATTTAATTAGTGCAAATTATCTGATTATGTGATGTTTCATTATATGGCGACCAAAAATAACCAGATAATAACAATTTTCCACACCAGAAAGATAGCTGTATAGAAGCCTAAGAACTGCCGCTAAAGCGAGTTCCACCTTGTTTTTATATAACAATAGCAGAAAAATGGTTGCTATTTAAATTGTTTCATTTGTATTAACTGAATTTAGAGTAGATAAATCTTTAACATTTACTACATTTTTTAACAAAACGTCAAATGCAGTTTTTTTAATAATTTTGAAAAAAGCATTAGTGTCTATTCATTAGTCTCGTCGATTTTTAAATATTTTGGGCTATTTTCTAATAGAAACTTGGTGAAAAATTTTAAAAGCGATCGTTTATTAGCTACTAATTTAAGGAAGGTTCTATACTATTTGATCATTTTTCGTGTGCCTATTACTTCGTTAGTATTGTAAATTTTTGAATCTCTTCTTCCCTTTCTTTCAATGGATTTAACTGTATTGCGATCATAATCGTCAAATACAATTACTACTCTAGAGGAACAATGTTTGCGCCCAATTCTTAAAATGTTGTTCAAAAAAGCAATATAAATACTCCAAATAATTTACCCCATTTAACTACAAATTCAAATAAACCTCTCGCATGAGAACTTCTTCCCACCAATGACACATTCAAGCAGCATGTTTTGAAGTAAGATATCGATACCCTAGTTCAATAGAGTAACACAAGTCCAAAAATGTCATTTTTGAGTTAGTCATACCAAATAAAAGAAAAATGTGTATTTTATATAGTTCAAAAGAGTAATAAGTCGAACTTTGCATGTTTGCCAACATATGACACAAGTTACTATATGGAAGTGATGGAATTCAAATAATATTTAAGTTCTATTACGTAACAACTGAGTTGTTACAGTATTGAACTGGAATACCCACTCTAGATAATCTAAAACGCATGTAGTGACTTGTTACATTAGTTAGAAATATGAGTGAAACTAGTGAAAATAAGCTTCAAAATAAGCAAGTGTTTGAGACACGTACTCAGTTTTTATTACGATTAGCTACCTTTTTAAACGTCAATATCTCAAAACTACAGTTTTTGAGTTGTTACGCTATTGAACTGGGGTATCAATATTATCAGTAATTTAATAGAGAATATTATGTATTGCATATATTTTTAATTCAGATTTAAGTATCAGTTAAAAATTTGGTGCTCCAGCCATACGATTATGGTGCGAGATGAGTATCCATCAAACGATGGCTGGAGACATTTAGAAGAAAACTGGGAACCTGTATTAAGTACTCAAGCCCTAATTCCAGAGAGTGTCCGAAATGTCCTTCTCATGTATGGCAATGATAACAATTGCATGACAAATAAATGGATCTGCGTGAAAGAGTGCTGGAGGTGTTGTGATGAATTTAATTGAAGATCTGTAAGAGCAGAAGTTTTCCCTGATTGTGAATATTATTTATTTTTTAATATTTATTATTTATCAGACTTATCTAGTTCTTTTATTTTATTTTAACTTTGTATGTTTCCAAATAAGTTTTATTCATAACGACTGATAAATAGTAATACATAATACAAAATAAGATCAAGAAAATACATAATTATTATAAAAAATAAAACTATAAAACTTCACAATTGCACAAATAGATATCTCAACTGTCTTGCGAAGGTCGCGGACGTACTATACGTTGCTATACGTAATGTTCGGAATTTGCACAACTAGGTATCTCAAGTTATCCACTTGTAGCATAACAGCATTGAAGGGATCTGGCACTTATCTACTTTTAGCAAATGGATATTTGATATTTAGAAACATAATAGAACATTTTTAGTTGTAGCACTAAATAAAGTGGGTAAAATTAGGTGGGTACATGTAGCCAACTCAAAATAGTCAAAATTCGAGTTACCTAGTTGTAGCACTAAGGGAACGATATATTAATCGGGTTGTAAATACAGTGTAGTCCGGATATAGTGAACCCGCTATTAGTGAACTCCCGGCTATAGTGAACGCTACTTTAGGTACCGTAAAGTTTTCCCATAAGACTAATACATTTTTTATCCGGATACAATGAACCCGCTTTTAGTGAACTTCCGGATAAAGTGAACCGAATTTTATTCACGTAAGGTATAAAACTTCCGTATATAGTAAACTTTCCGGGGGTTCCCCTGGCAATTCTCCGATTTTAACGTACGTGTTTACCTATAGTAAACTTTTCGGTGGTTTCCCAGTAGTTCCCCGATTTTAACTTCAGATGTTGAGTAAATTAATTTTATTTTCAGTAGCGTTGCAGATTCTACTGTAAATGACACAGAAAATTACCGATACTCGCATTTTTTTGCAATCACGCGAAGTTCCAGAAAAAGTTTGGAATGGTTTTTGTGACCTTGAAAATTATATTAATAATATTAGTTTTAATAACATTCATGTACAAACTAAAATATCTGATTATCTTAAGTAGTTTATTATGTCTTTTTATTTTTTTAAAAATATGTTTTTTTTTCTAATAATAAACTTATTTCATCTAAATCTGACCGTATAAAATACATACATATGTTACACGTATAATAAACATGGGAGATTTTATTTTTCCTTTTATAGTGAACCTTGGATATAGTGAACCAGTTTTTAAGCATTTTTAAAGTTCACTATATCCGGAGTCGTATAAACAAAATAGACAAGTGTCATATATCGTTGTATTGGTAATTTTGTTGGCAATAATTTAAAAAAAAGTTCATCTCTCTAACATGCTTAGGTTTGAAGAAAAATAATTAAGAATGAGCCAAAGTGCAATACCCTATTTTTTGAGGTTTTAGGTCCATATCTTTTCTTGGTACCGGTAAAAAAAGTCGTCACATTGCATTTCAAATAGTGTATGACCTAACTAATGTTGTGTATAAATTTCATTTAGTTCTACCTCGGTATCACCTACTTCAAGAAAGAGACGTCTTTTGCTCTGCATTTTACTCCACTAATAAGCATGCCAGCTACGCGCCCCCCGCACAGATTTGACTGAAATTTTTCTGAGATATTATTCAATGCACCTCAAGTTTCTTGTAAATATTAGCCTTACAGACACCTTTATTCTAGTAAAACACATTTTTAACAAAAGAGATTATTATATTGTGAAAGGCTGACCGAATATATAAAAAAAAAATTAAGTACTTTTTGGTTGGCCAGGCCTGCGTTTAATATTTGTTAATCAAAATGAGAAAAAAAACTGATCTACTCCGAAGATCATCACATAAAAATAATTTTCGAATTTTGGAAATTCGCAAGTTTTTAGATGATATTCCCATTAGTAAATTAGAACTTTCTCCGTAAACAACGCTATGAATTTTCACGAAAATAATATCCCTTAAATAAACCACAAACAATTCAACATATTATTATTTAAAAGGACCCTTATGAACAATGAGGTATCTATATTACTTATAAATTTTTGCTTAATCAAATAAAATGCAGATAAGGCAAGCTAGAAAAAACCAAACATTCTTAGTGCTCAAGTGAATAGAAATTTAAACATTAAAATTATTAGTGAATTAAAAATGTTTAAATGAAAGCTGATAAAAAGCTTCTGAAAAGATTGCAAAGTGTATATGAATTAAAAGTAGGAATATTGAAATCAAATCATAATAACCGTTAAAGATAACAATGTAATTCTATTGTATGCTGCTGATATTGAATGAATCACTGAAATAATATATGAGCGAGTCAACATTGATGACACCAAAAGAAATATTAAAAGATTATTAAACTTTTTAAAGCAAAAATTTTGCATAGATAATTATAAGAAATAATTTAGAGAAAAAAGTAACAAATTTGTAAGCTATGTTACTTACCGAAATAAGTTAGGATTAATATCACGACTGCGTCCATTATTGTCTCCCACATCTCGAACCCACAAACCCAAATCATAGATTGATCTTCGGAAGCTAGTTGCAGAACTAGCTCTACGAGGATGTCGCAATCTGAATCTTCCGTTCCTAAACATAAAATAAAATTATTTGTATGACAAGAAGCTCGAGAAATTAAGATAGTACTTAATTTAACAAAAGAATATTTACCCGTGTCGTGGCAAGTAGTTTCCCGCATGCATATTGTACATGGTGTTGGTAAGCGGATGTGAAAGCAACATTTGCTGAATTGCAAATTCACCCCGAGGATCGACAGTAAATGTTGTTCTAAATTGGAAGTGTCGTGAAGGTGCAGGTGGTAAATACAGAAACTCTCCGTTTCCAAGATTCGACACTCCCAATGGTGGAGCAGGTTCAACGATATGTTCATCGTATTCATCATTGGATTTAATATTATGTATAATCGATTTAAACGACTGTTTACATAAAGGGCATTCGGGTTTTACCTAATGAAAAATAAAAAATGAAAGCTTAGGCACAAAAGAGTTAGTTAAAAATCAAGGGTATACCTTTGACCATTCCAGAAGACATTTAAAACAAAACTGGTGCATACAAGAATTGGAATAACACTTGTTTGTAAATGTTCCTAAGCAAATGGCACATTTAGGCGGAGGACTGCTTGTAGCTGATCTCGGTGGTGGGCTGTTCGCCGGCGAATTTATCTCCATTATGAAGGAGGAAAAATACACGGTTTTGCTGTACAAATTTTATTTGTGTAAACCAACAATCGACCTTGATAAAAACGACTTACTACCACTATCAGTCAATCACAGATATATAATTGTCTAATATTTAACAAAATCACATCCCGTATTCTTCAAATAAAATGTATCATCGGGGCAATTTCTTATATTTTACATATGACAACTACTAATAACTTTGACAAGTAGTACGACCCAAACTAAAATGAGAAACATTTTTATGCAAATAAAATCGTAGCCAATATCAAAAAAACAAACTCACCATCACCAATAGTTAAAACTAAATAACACCTGCTATTATACAGGGTGATGATTCATAATTAAGCCGTTGAAAACCAGAGTGGTAAGGAAGTTGTTCCATTTATGAAAGCAAAGATTAAATTCTGAAATTTTTTTTATGACTGACAGATTCTTTTGATGATTAAAACTGTTTTTCTTAAGCCCGCATGACACTATCACGCTTTGGTTAAATTTTCGTTTAACTTTAGGGCTCCGCCACATAGCGGTGCCAACCACGGTGAACAACCACGGTCTACACGTATGGTTGCGATTTCCCTGGGTGAGGCCGAAGGCCGAACAACCACATCCGACACTGTCTAGATGGCTAAAGGCGGCCGAGGTAATGTAAACTGCCCTCCAAAATAACCTTTTTATATTTTCTTCAATTTTAGGCTTCTATACAAAGTATAACAAGAAGCCTTATGATCTGGCTCCGTGTCCGTCTGTCTGTCTGTCCGCATAATTCAAAATCATACAGAGCGTTTCAAATCGTGTTGGAAATACTCTGTGTGTATAGAGGTCTAAGAACTGGGTAGCCAGTGCGCTACTTTTAGGCTTCTATACAAAGTATAACAAGAAGCCTTATTTAGGCTTCTATACAAGGTATAGAAAGAAGCCTTATGATCTGGCTCCGCGTCCGTCCGTCCGCATAATTCAAATCTAATCAGAACCTTCGAAATTGACCAAATATAAGTTATATTTTATTTACATAATTTTTCACCTATATAATTTAAATACGTTGATCCGTTGATACGTTGATCTGTTGATATTTTAAGTTGATTTTGAGTAGCCTGCCTTCCTTTAAGGAATCTCGATAATCCATTCATGCGCGTCCCTATGGGACGCGCATGAATGGATTATCGAGATTCCTTAAAGGAAGGCAGGCTACTCAAAATCAACTTTCCTTTCCTTTGCGAATTTTTGCACTATTTCAATACAAAAACATGCGCAGGGACCTACATAATAACTGTGCCAAATTTGGTTCCGATCGGTCAAACGGTCTAGGAGTCTATAGGGAACATACATACATCCATTTTTATAATATAGTTATAATGATATTATAGTAAATGATAACTACCAACTGCAAAAAATTTAATTAGTGCAGATTATCTGGACCCTTCTATATCTTCTCTATGCTCTATTCTATTCTATTCTATGCTCTATTCTCTATACATTTTATCCGATGTTCCTTTTATCCTATAATTCGTTTATATGTTGATCCGTTGATCGCAAAAATTTAATCTGATATATTAAATTACATGTCTAACAAAAATAACTAGCTAACAACTTCTTTTTACACCAGAAAGGTAGCTGTATAGAAGCCTAGGATCTGCCACAAAAAGCGAGATCCACCTTTTTGTTTTTAAAACGGCTTATTAAATAGACAGGGCCGGTTTAGGCGGGGGATTATAGGGGGTAGTGACCGAGTGAAAATTGCTAATTTCACCTCAGAACTTCATCGTTCACTTTACGTGTGATACATTATAGGGACATTATAATTTAAATTAAACCACCTGCTGCGCGAAAAGATAAATCGTCCGCGCAGAGGTGCATCAGCCGGGTCGAGCTTAGGTTAGTGTTAGGAAACGATTATTGTTTTTTCGCAACTTGAACGTTAAAAGTTAGAAGCACCAGAAATGTCATGAATCTGGATGGCTCACCAAAAACACCGGCCGCAAAGAAAATCTGCGTTCAGTCCTAAGTTGTCAACGGTAATTACAATTACTTGGTTTGATCCTGCATGTAAACTCCCCTCATCAATTTTAACCTTTTAGAGCAGTTTACAGGTGAGCTTAAGTGTTGACCTTTTGGCTTGGAGGGCAGTTTACATGCTTTTTGGAAATCTATCTGGCGGATGAGGGCAGTTTACATGGGGGGTTGTAGACGGGTATATGTAAACTGCCCTCATGCGCCAGGTAGATTTGTAAAGAGCACTTAAGTGAACACTTAAGCTCATCTGTAAACTGCCCTCCTAGGTTAAAATGGATGAGGAGAGTTTACATGCAGGATCAAACCAAGAAATTGTAATTACCGTTGACAACTCAGGACCGTACGCAGGATTTCTTTGCAGACGTTGTTTTTTTTAGCCATCCAGGTTGCTGACAAGCTCAACCCGGCTGATACACCTCTGAGCGGCCGATTGACCTTTCCCCCTCTAGCAGTTTTTCGCTAATAACTCCGCGACCTTGAGACTCAAACGAAAATAATGAAAGCTCATTCAGGCCCTAAACGATTATCTAACATTTGACCCAAAATTCACCCGAAAATTCGATACTGGGGGGGGGGGGCCATTATGTCTACGGCCCCTCAAAAGTTTTCTTGTGAATAACTCCGCGACCTTTGCAGCTCAAACCAAAATAATGGAAGCTCAGTCAGGCTCAAACGATGCTCTAACGTTTGACACAACATTTATAAACAATTCGAAAAGGGGAAGGGGCACTGACATACCGTTGACAACTCAGGACTGTACGCAGAATTTCTTTGGGGACGGTGTTTTTGTTAAGCCGTCCAGATTCATGACATTTCTGGTGCTTCTAACTTTTAACCTTCAACTTACGAACAAAAATCGTTAGTGTTTTAACAATAACCTAAGCTCGACTCAGCTGTTGGACCCCTAAGCGGACGATTTACCTTTTCGCGCAGCATTGATAAAAAAGAACTGGAGATTCTTCTGGTGCTTCTAACATTCCACTTGCAAAAATAACAGTTTTCTAACACTATCCTAAGCTCGCCGCGGCCGATACACCTCTGAACGGCCGATTTACCTCCCCCCCAGTAGTTTTTCGTGAATAATTCCGTCAGGCTCAAACGATGATCTAATGTTTGACACCAACTTCACCCAAAAATTTGATACTGGGGGCATCATGTTTAGCCCCCCCCCCCCAGTAAATTTTTGCGAATAATTCCGCGACCTTGAGACTCAAACGAAAATAATGGAGGCTAATTCAAGCCCTAAACGATGATCTAATGTTTGGCCCCAAATTCACTCGAAAATTCGATACTGGAGGATTCATGTCTACGGCCCCCCCCCAAAGTATTTTGCGAATAACTCCGCAACCTTTGAAGCTCAAACGAAAATAATGGAAGATCATTCAGGCTCAAACGGCACTTTAACGTTTGACACCATTTTTACAAAAAAAATCGAAACTGGATAGGGGGGGGGGGCACCGACATCCAGGGGTCCTATTCTTGAACTCAATAGAATTGATTCGCATACGAAACTTCGCCACTTTCGCATACGAATGAAAGATTTGTATTCTCGAACCCTTCGAAATGTTCGTCTACGAATACTTTTCGCATGAAATTATTCGTGTACGCCACTTTCGCATACGAACTAAATTTTGTATTCTCGAGCAATCGTCTACGAATACTTTCGCATGAAAACCATTCGAACTACAACGTCTGGGGGTACCCAGACGAAACTTTGTTCGTGTGCGATAATATAAAAGTTGAGCATGCGCAGTGGGGTTTAAATACCAATAGATTGGTTATAACCAATCACAAAAATGGGTCTATATAAATGTGATATAACTATAACTGATGAAGTAATAAGTGTGAAGGTCGATAATTCCATATCGTGTTTTAAAGTTGTATCGTAATATTGCACAGAATGGCACATTTTTATGAATTAGGAATGTTAGCTGCGATTGAGACGGTGGAAGAATGCAAAATTGCGAAGAATGCAGAAGTGTTTCTATTGATAAGGGGATACCGATCAAGTCATTATTTACAAATAAAGGGCTGTATGAATTCTTATCTTTTAAAGATCTATTTTCAGTTGACGATCCTTCCGGTTATGACAAATCGAAATCCACTGTAGATTCCTGCGTATCTGCATGGCCACTTATGGCAATTGGATTTATTAATTCTAAAATGTTCTCATCAAGTTCTACCGCCAGTGTAGGTTTTTATGGAGCTGTTATTTCTTTTTGCTTTTGCCCTCATATCTTGCCAAGTTTTTCTCCATTGCCTCCAATTCTTCTTAGCACCCGCCATGGAATTTAACGATTCTGTTAGTTCTTGCCATTTATTTTGCGCTGTCCTCAAAGTGAAATCTGCCGCGAACTTTCCACTTAATAGTTTGGGATTTGTATTTAAATACTCCGTAATGACATTATTTTGCTCTATGGAAGCATTGGCTACTCGACTTTTCGCAATTCTTTCCTATTGCATAGTTCTTGTATCGTTATTATTATTGTTGTGTTTGAACTAGTTGATTTATGTATTATAAAAATTATTCCATTATATGGAGAATTTTTTTGATTGGTAAATTAATCTTTTATTCTTCTACAAGTTTAGTCCAACAGCCTAATTTGGCGCAAAATCGCCTATCTGGAAATCCTGACGATTTAAAACTTTCAAACACAACATTTGCGACTGAAACTCCCTGTATAATGACGCAATACTATTGGCCGAGCCGTTTGTTCGCACGGTATAACATTCGTATGCCATTCGAGAATACTATTTTAAAAGTGATCGAGTAATCGTCACCGTGCGGAATGATTCGCATGCGGAGTAAATTCGTGTGAGTTCGAGAATACCGTTTTAAGTGATCGAACAATCGTGTGCGAAACTTACCATGCGAAATGATTCGCATGCGAATAAATTCTATTGAGTTCAAGAATAGGCCCCCAGGATCAAACCAAGAAATTGTATTTACCGTTGACAACTCAGGACTGAACGCAGAATTTCTTTGCGGACGGTGTATTTGTTGAGCCATCCAGATTCATGACATTTCTGGTGCTTCTGTAACAACCCGCGCTTTTATCTAATTAATTTAAATACCGACCAAGAAAATACGGTTTAAGTATTTTCATTACCGACATAGATAATTGTAATTGAGATAATTAAATAGAGGTAATTTAAGAATACCCTATTTAATTTAATAAGTACATGAAATAATTATGTAGGATTTTATTTTTAAATATCGATGCATTGAGTGAGAACAAGGTTACCGGCAACAGCCATTTTTGTATCAAATACAGACGGAAAAACCATACAACCCAGTTTGAAAATGCAAACTGGGTTGTATGGTTTTTCCATCGATGCATTGACTTTACCGAAAAGAGCAGGAAATCATTTGTCAAGGCGTGAACTGGCTCCAAGAAAGCCGAGTACAGATGCTGGCGGCTATGTAGTCAAAAGGGCGCCCTGCCGCTTATTTCGTAGTAAAGATTAGTGTAAGTCAATGCATACAATAGATTTAACTTTACATTGCGCTTATTTTGCATGTGGACGTAAATGAGTTGTTAATTTATAGCTACACCGCCAAAAGAGCCTTGTCCATAAGTATTAGCAAGGGGCGAAAAGTATAGTTTTAATTTAACGGCTCATTTGCCTAATGTGTGGGAATAGTTTGTAGAACCCGAGAAATTCGAGGAAACTTTAAGAATAAAGGATTGGTTCTTCGCCTGGCGTGGGGGTGGTATAATGAATATCCACAGTGGGAAATTTGTCATAAAAATCCCAACTTAGGAAAAATTCGGCAGTTGTTCATCGAGTATATACGTGCTCGATTATATAAGTTCAATTGTTCCACGAGCCGGTTTTCGATTAAAAATAAAGTATAAAGTGTGATTTTGAGTTTAGTATCAAATAAAAGTTAAAGTTGTTTTAATAAAAAAGTATAGAGTCAATACTTAATTAAAAAGTATAAAGTTGATTAATTTAAAAGTCGAAGTTGTTTGGGTGAAAGGGCGCTATTATCCATCGCGCGCGCGCCTTTATCCAAATAAGTTTTGTGAAGTTTAAGGTTAATAGAGTGATATTCAAAAATAAAATTCTTGGATGGGGTCCTTTTAATATGAAAATTATTACTTTGAAAATCGTTAATTTTACATGTTTCACTGACGCGCGGGTGGAATCTCACTCATTTTGTTGACGGTCCGTGCGAGGTGAACTAGTCTTAGACTTAGCCGTTTACGGACCGGCAAATGCAGCTCGTCTCTCCTACATGTAACATCGATTATTTTTGGTTTTTACGCGATTTTTTGGGGGTGAAACGTAAAAGATAACTGCCCCTACCGCGACTATACTTTTTAATGCTATTTCTAGGTTCTGTCACATCCCGGTTTTCTTAATGGGTGGCGCTTCTTGTATGTTTAGCCTAGTAACCAGAGTCAAAACCGCTCTGTAGGGGTGCAACGCGGAGCGGAGCGGAGCGGCGCCCCGGAAGAGTAGGTTTTGACGATGGATTACCCTCCCTATCTAATGCACACCCCAAAAATCGAAGGAAAAAAATTTAATTTTTTCACTTTTTCGGCAATAGTATCTACACGTGTTATTTTCCATTTTTTTGAGAATTTTTATTACTAATATCTAATAATCACACCCCCACCTATCCGAATTTCAAAGAAAATTTCAAATCGAAGCGAAAAAATTTCACTCGATTTCAAGGGACCACGGGCGAACGATGCGACATCGACCCGTCGTGTACCAGTGGCCCGTACAAATGCAACTTTCTCATTTTCACACTTTTTTCGGATTTTTTTTTATGATCACCTCCGCGACGACAAAAGTTACACATTCCGACCGAAACATAGCCAAAAAGGCCGTGATTTACCCAAAATTTTGCTAAATTACATGTTAGGGGCGTGTCCATAGTTCTCGAAACCACGCAAAAAATAGGCCGACAACCTATCCCGGCCACCGCATAGTGTTTTTACTTAAAATTCGGTACTATTTCCTATTTAAACTCAATGAACCTCTTATTACATTGTAGCTAATCACTTTTTGGTTCGAAATATCAAGCCATTTCTATAGGGAAATTTCAATTTCGCGATGAACCTTAGGGTTCCCGACCCGTTGTTTGAATAAAGTATTCAGTGTTAATTTTGAGTAATTATAGTACGAGATTAAAAGTTTGAGTGTTTATTTCAAATTCTATAAAAAGGTTATTGTTAGTAAAATAAAAGAGAAGTTTGCGTTTAGTTTCAAAAACTCCTTTCCTGGATTTTACATTGGTGACTTAGCAGCTGACTAGTAATAAAAAGGTATTGTGCATGAATGTGTATTAAACTATTCCCAGTAATTTGATTATTTTGTACATATTGTTATAATGTGCCAACTTTATTTATGTGTATAAAGGTATCAATAGATTTGTTTTGTTATAAAGAAGTCAATTTATTATTGCTTGGGAAATACGCAAGTGTTAGTGTCGAGGTCGAGACCCCCTTTACCTGCGTTTCCGGAACGGCCAAAGCTACAAACTTAGGCAAGAGTTAAAAGGGAGTTTCTTCGGGCGTTCTCTCCCGAAATTACCGAACCTGTAAAATAGGTAAAGGTGAGTTATAACTAAAAAGAAGCTCGTGGTGGCAGCGACAGAAGCTATTTAAATAACGCACATCCGATTTTCTACCTTGGACTTAGCGGTGGAATAAAATTCTACATTACGCCTCCACGGTTATCTACATTGGTGTTAGCGGTGGAATTAATTAAATATATTTTTATTAAATCGCCATAGCGATTTTCTACAACAATATCAGCTACAAAATGCAACCTTTGGCGATTTGCAATGTTAATTCATTTAAATTTTGTGGTTATCTTTTTAAAAAATTAAAAGTTAGGTACCCAACAATCTGACACTAGTTTTTTTACAATTTTAGGACGTCTAGATGACTTACTTTCGTTTTCATTGTTACAGAAATGGCGTTTGTTGTGGCAGCGAGTAGAAGAAGGCGGGTAGTCGGCCATACAAAAATTATTCCCCGGAATTGCTGGAAAAGATCTCCGAAGAATAAGAGGATCACAGCTCATCAGGCTCACAACAGGTATAGGAAACTCCGAAATGTGATATGAAGATGTTGAATCTGTTTTGAAGAAACTGATTGAAGAAATGGAACCGAAACTGGAGGGAATTATGCAGGGAGGTTTTAGAGGTGCTGGGATCCATCCTATCAACCGGGAGCACATCCTGAAGAAGTTGTGCGATTGTAGACTGCAAAATGAAGATGGTAAGGTTCTCACCAATATTTCGCAGGTCTTTATAAGTGAACTACAGGCTTCCAGACAACATATTAAGGATAAGCCAGCGCGAGGAAGAAGAAGGAAGATGAATGTGACACCTGGCAGAGGCATTACCCTTGAAGATTTGGATCTTGCGAATCTTCTAGACGGGCAGCCTAGAACATCAAAGCAGAAGGTTCGATGTAAAGCTAAAAAACGAGTTTTTAGCCCTCAAAAAGGAGGAGGAAAAGGGAGCGGAAGAATGAGTCGTCCTACAATGAAGATTCTTTGAGCGAAGATGACATATCATACGCTGAAAGTGAGGACAGCATCCAATGTTTTATGGCTCATCTCTTGGACGATCATGTTAGCGACACAAATGTTGAATAAATAAATTTGCTATGGTTGTTCAGCCCGTCCACGAAATTATTGCAGCTGGACCAGCTACTACAACTGATGCTGAGTCAAAACAACAGGACGTAGCCGATAATAATAAGGGGTCTAGTGCCATCACTTTCCTTGCTGATGAACAGGCTCCTGTTGCTGTCCTCCACCACCCAGTACCTGATGCTACACAACAGAATGAGGACTATATTGTTGTGAAATTATACACTGGGCTCAGGTTATTTGTTCTTGACGAGAAAGGCGAAACACCAGTATCAGCCATGATCCGAAAAGGAACAATTTGAACGAGGCCGGATCCTCCTGATGTTGTGTGGTATAAGGCATGCCAAATTGTTCGCCGAATGTGAACAATCCGCGAGAAATCAAATCAAGTGTCTCTGTGTTGCCGACCTGAAGCGGTGAATTTCCTTGTTCTATTCCTTCTTTTTGTGGTTTTCTATTCTTACAAGAACGATTTGTGCTTTTTTGAAGTTTTGTAGGTCCTTCTGTTTCATTTTCCATTGTTATATTCTTTATTTAATAAAAAAAGTTGATAAAAAGATGTTTCCTCCATTCAAACAATATAAAAAAAAGCAAAATAGCATCTAAAGAAGGCACCACAACAATGTGACAGATCTACTTTGGATGAGTTTTCTATTGTTGGGCAACTCGGTTCCCAACAATGTGACACCAAAAAAATGCCCCCTCTTTTCCTATACTAAGGGATAGAATTTAGTTAAAAGATGGCATTTGAAAGAGGAGATATTTAGCTATGTTGAGTAAAATCCCCAGCCTTCTACGTGAAACATTAAGGGAATTGGACGTAATTATGAGAATTGACAACTCATTTTTTACTGTTTGTGGGATGGATAGTTTCTGCATAACTAAGCCCAATTACATTTAGAAACCTCAAAAAATGACCTAAAGTTGGGGAGTTTTACGGTACAATTTCATTTAAATGTACGAAAAATATCTGCGACAGGTTGATCCACAAGAGCTGCTCCGCTATATTTATATCAGTGGCGGATTTAAGGAAAAAGGCCCAGTGAGCAAAATTTCATTAGGCCCCCCCCCCCCTATTGAATTGTGTACACAAGAATTTATTTTGGCTCAAGTGTTTCATTGGAAGTGATAGGTATGTGTTTCAAGAAATTTATCAGTATAAAATGGTTTGAATTTATTTATCGAGCATTTTGAACGTCGGATTCGTTTTTACATTGCGAACATTTACATATTTTTAAATCCTCTTCTCGCTTTCTTCTCCGCGAAAACTTCGATAGTAGCATTCAAATCGACTTGATTGGCGACATGCTGTTCGATGAAAAGTATGCTGAAATCGTCCAATGCTTCTGCACTCATTGTAGAACGTTTACGATCTTTGACTTTCTTTAATGAGCTCATTGTTCGTTCGGCGCTGGCTGTGCTGACGGGAAGTGTCAAGAATAAACGCAATAAACTGCAGCACTCCGGAAAACTGCTCATCAAATTTTTTTCAACGATGAAGTTCAAATATTGCAATGGACTATGCCCAGTAGAATCTTGTTCTTGTGAGAAGTACAAATCCGCAAAACTGATCAACTCATACTTCAGGGCAGTTGTAAAAGAAGTTGGATATTTCTCCATCAAGTTGCAAACATTTTTTTCAACTTTTTTCTCATCCATGTTTTTGAAGAATTCAGGTTTGAGAAATCCGAAAAGTGAGTTTATCTCATGAAAACCTTTGGCTCTTTCTTGTAATTCGCTGCACATCCTGTCGAGAACTTCGTAGTATGCAATGCGATGTTTCGTTACCATATCCAGAGGACTGTCGTCAGCTTTCTCACCGGGCATTTTTTTCGTTCGTCGTCGTCTGGTGATCGGAAAATCCGGATTCTTCCATCCCATGTTCTCCCATTGAGATTTCGCTTTCGACCCAAAAAAATCGTACTTGATTTCTGCGCGCAAGTTTTTCAAATTCTTCATTACATTCTGAAGACAATTTTGGGCCATCAAAAGATCCACTTCTTTTTTCTGTAATTCCACTTCAGCAACGTCGATGAATGATAGGACTGAATGCCACCACGTCAGGTTAAGTAAGAAGAGCCAATCGATCGCCGAAAGTAGAGAATTTGCGTCCATTATATCTTCTCCAGTAGCCTTTTCTCTTGATGTTTCTCGTTCTAAACAGTTGAAAATACAGTCAAGATTTTGGATAACCGCTTCTACTGCTTTCAGTCGTGCAGACCAACGAGTCCCGCTCAATCCTTTGATGTGGAGTCTTCGTTTCTGTGACAGCGCCTCGCTTTCGACATCAAACTGTTCACCCTGTGTCTCTCTTCTACAGTCAGAATTTGTCTCAAAAATTTCTTTTTTCAATTCTTCCAGAAGTTGAATGCCGAAAGATTTTTTATTTTGGGACAGATTTTTGCTTTCTTCCAAAAGGTTTTCCCATCGCCGATGAGACTATGAGAAATATTTGACGAACGTGATAAAATCGTAGACGTTTTTAATAACTGATTAATTACACAACTTTTTTGATTTTATATTTAATTTATGATTATTACGAAGCATTGCAAGTGTTTCGATAACAGCAGGGGCCCCTGAAGAGAAATTTGTCTCATGCTGTCTACAAAAGACTCACCGAAACATTTTTCAAAAAAAAAATCGAAAGTGTAACTTTTAGCAAGAGGGGCCCTTAATGCCTCCCGTCGGGGGGGCCCAGTGGGCAAGCGCGCTTTTGCCCACCTGTTAAATCCGCCACTGATTTATATACACATCCTCCCTGCTATGATCATTATAATATTATTACTTGATTTGATCACAGTTTCACAGTCATAAACTCGTTACATTCGTGGACACCGTGTTGCCTAATTATTAAAAAATAGTTCCAGTCTCAAAATCTGTACACGTTCCCATGACGTTCCTGCCGTCTGTGCCACAAAGTGGTAACCTGTGTTGGTAACAATAACCTCAAATTCTTTTTTGTGCATGTTTCGTGACTGGTAAACGTTGTGAAAGTTAATCAACAGATTTTTACTGAACGCAATTAATAGAACATGGCAGACGAATCCTCAACTGTAAATGGCAGTTTGGAGCCACCAAAAACGGCAAAACAACTAGAAAAAGAGGCAAAGAAGCAAGCCAAATTGGATAAATTTAAGCAAAAAGCTGAAAAGAAGAGTACAGCACCAGCCAAAAAAGAGCCTTCTGAAGTACATATGGTACAAATTAATTAGAGTTTCTTTTAAATTTCGTTTCTTTCAGAAAAAAGAAATAAAGAAGGAAGTTAAAGAAGCTGCAACATATGACGATGTTACATCACCAGGCGAAAAGAAGAATATTACCAATGCTTTGCCAGATTCTTACAGTCCCAAGTACGTGGAAGCAGCATGGTATAAATGGTGGGAAAAGGAAGGGTTTTTTAAACCAGAATACGGAGTGAGTTGCTTACTTTCGTAGTGCTGTAAATTGCAACATAATAAATGTGATTATTTCAGCGTAAGTCGATCACCACAACAGATCCAAAAGATACGTATGTAATTATCATTCCTCCACCTAATGTCACTGGATCTCTTCATCTAGGGCACGCTTTAACCAATTCTATTCAGGATTGTTTGATAAGATGGTTAGATTGTTAATAGCTTGCAATTTTATTTTATTAAATTAAAAACTTTTTAGGAATCGCATGAGAGGTAAAATGACCTTGTGGAATCCTGGTTGTGACCACGCAGGCATTGCCACACAAGTAGTGGTAGAAAAAAAATTGTGGCAGGTAGAAAAAAAAACTCGACACGATTTGGGTCGTGAAAAGTTCATCGAGAAAGTATGGGAATGGAAATCACAGTAAGTAAAGAACAATGAAAATATTTTTGGATAATTGTATGTTGTTTGCAGGAAAGGTGATCGTATTTACGATCAGTTAAAAGGTCTGGGATCTTCATTTGATTGGGACAGAGCGGCTTTTACGATGGACCCTAAACTTTCCAAGGCAGTGACGGAGGCCTTTGTACGTTTACACGATGAAGGTATTATTTATCGTTCCAACCGATTAGTAAACTGGTCGTGCACTTTGAAGTCCGCTATTTCTGATATTGAAGTTAGTACATATAAATTATTATTAACAACCTTCATCATGATTTATTTTCTCTCCTATGTGTGTGATATGAAAGCAAAATGTTAACATGCAGAACTAAAAATTATTTATACCTACTTTTTAAATAATTTTTTTTTCTACTAATAGCTTATAAAGCCTACCATTATTAACCGATTCTTGATCGTAAAAATTGAATTTATTCGCTTGGTCAATAATAATAATTTTTTACCATGGTTATTTGCGAAAAATGTCCCTCTTTTGTTCCTGTTTTGAAGTACCTCAAGCTTCGAAATTTCTCTTATTAAATGCAAGAAAAGTACTTTTATTAGCTTCTTAAGTCAAATATAAAGCATAGTAGTGGGTTTTAGATGGATATTACTTATTGAAGTCGCAATTAATACGAAATAAAAAACAAAACGTCATAAATTATGTCAAATTAAAGTATTCACTTTGTAAAACTGCCAATCAGAAAACAAAAAAATAATTAAATTTGTAATTCAGGCTACCAAATTTATTATCAATAAAATGAAAAAATTGTTCAATAAGAAGATTTAAGGTCCTAATAGTGAAAAAAATTGTATATACACACCAAGCTTGAGGACCTTGTATCCCTCGGTGCTCTGCGCCTCCTGATATAATCTTGGTCCTCGGCAATAATAGTATTCTTCTTAACCTTGGTGCATAATATACTATTAATAATAGTTTTAAAAACTTGAATATATTGAAATGTTGGTATTAAAATACTAACAAATTGGTAATAAATAAATATTGACAACGATCGTGGCCTCCATATTAGCGAGATCAACTGCTAATAGCCTAATCATTAGGTACCTACTTTTGTGTGGAAATAATTCGTTAATACGATTTTTTTTGTTTAACCCCTTCAGTTTCGCATGGTGATAGAAACCCTAAGTTTTTGATATCAGGCTCGGACCGGATCTAAAGTAAATTTGCGGAAGAATGTCCACAAAGTCATGAATTGGCGATTTCCTATACATCTAAAGTGCAAAATAGGTATAGGTAAAATTGTGAACAAAAGCTAAAAATATTCTTGAAGCACCTATAGTTTCCGAGATGCAAGCCTTGCAAACAGTGGCGTTTGGGGCCCCCCTGCGACTATTATTTGGAGCCCCCACTACATTGCTATACTTTCCAAAAATTTATATTTTTTCTTTTAAGCGAATTCAATTACAATATTAAATTAATTTTGAAGGACCGTTGTTTAACATGCTTGGCTGTCGTGTCCAGGTGAAAGCCAACCCTTCAATTTTAATATTATTTTCGAGTTCTTGGTTTTATAATTTGATTTTTTCATATTCTTTTATCTTCTACAACTGTCTTTCAGATTAATGCATTCGCCTTCGCCCTTGCTTCCAATTCTACTTTATCTCATTAACCAATCTTCCATTATTCACCTAATTAATTTCTATAATTCAATTAAAATATTCTATCAATTAATAATTACTTCATAGTTTAGCCAGTCCTGACTATGTAAAATTAATGTACAAATTTCAAAATAGGAATTAGTTTGCACATCACATGTGTGTCAGTCTTAATTCAACTTCATTAATTATTACTATTAAACATTAAACAATCAACTACTAAAACTTTTGATTAGACGACCAAACCTCTCAACACAACCACCTTTATCAAGTTGGCTCCCCCTCAATCGAATTTTTAACTTTAGTTATGCCAAACGTTTGGTAATTGTTAGGTAAGATTTGGTAGTCCAATAAAAAGTTTTGGTAGTCCATTGTTTGGACTACCGAAACGCTATACTCCGCGTGGATGCAAAAATAATTGTTTACCATCAATTTAGCCCAATTTAAAGGACTTGTTTTACCTTTATTTATGCCAAATGTTTGGTAAGGTTTGGTAGTCCAATTAAAAGTTTTTTAGAGTATTGATTTTTCGTAATTAACTCTTCAAAATTTAATGTCAGATTAGCCCCCCCCCCCCTTCAATTGCTTTACTAACTTTTTACGTTCCGAACCCCTAGGTAAGGAAAGTATTATCAGGCAAAATTTGACCCCCCAATTTTTTGACAGATGTTCATGTTTTGAGGTTCCTTGAATTCATTTTTGGAAGGACGTCTGTATGTGTGTGTACGTCTGTGAACACTTAGCGTCTAAACGAAGCAACCAAATCATTCAAAATTTTGAATATAAGGTGTTTTCCTACCGTAGCACGAAGCCAGATGAAAATAAATTTAATCGCCTACATGGAAGGAGGGGTTTACCTGAAGCTATTATGACATTATGCGTCATAACTTCGAAATGAAATTAAATATGTAAAAATATTAAAAACCAAAAATTACTGCTACGGAATTTCCTACATTTTTGGTCCTACAAGTTTTTCTCTAAAATTCTAAAATACAGGATGTTTCAAAAAAAATTACTAAATTTTTTTGAGGTATTCTACTAATGAAAATAAGATGAAAAGTTCCTGATAACATGTATCTATAAATGTTTCGTTTGCATGATATGAGCATTCAAAAGTTTTTTTCTGCCAATTTTGGCAAAATATTAAAATTGAAAAATATAAAATTTTGCACCGCTTTACTGTTGAAATTATGTAACCATTTCATTAAAAAATGTAATTAAAAGAATTTACGTCTGTTCGGAAAGTCATTTCGATGGCCACATCAGATTTTTTATTTTTCATTTGATCGATTTTGATTTGTAAAGGTTTGGTAGCTCAATAAAAAGTTTTGCTAGCCCATTGTATCTTCTTCATCAGCTCAATGTTCTTTCAAACATCCAATCCACTCCTGGACTATAAGCCGCACTTGGTCACCCTAGTAGGGTATGGCCTGAACCTCCCCCTGCTGGGGGGAGAGGCTTATAGTCCATTTGAAAATTTAATGTTGTTGAATTACCATTAGAAATAATTAAATTCCAGTAAAGTGCCAGTTTCTGTCACTCATACGTAAATAACTATTACAACTTCCGTGTATCACTTTTCTTGATAGATTTTACTAAAAGTTTTGATGTATAGGTGACTACCTAAACGGCGGGTGTAAACTAGGTTATTCTTCTTCAATGGCTCGACAACCCTTTGTGGGTTTTGACCGTTCGTAGGAACCTTCCAAATCCTTTTCGCGGGGTGGATTAATCCCCTGATTTACTTTGGTTCTCTTTCACTATAATAACCTATGAGCTTTTGCCCTTTCCACAATTTCTCTCCACTCTTCTCTACTCTTTGCTGTCTTCTTCCATTCTTTTGCGCCAACAGTTTGAAGGTCTCTGCGCACATCCTCCAACCATGTTGCTCTAGGTCTTCCTCTAACTCTCCTTCCCATCGGTCTCCAGTCCATAACCACTTTAATTGCTCTTTCTTGCGGGATTCTCATTACATGTCCCATCCATGCTATTCTCTGCGCTTTAACATGTTTCATGATGTCTCTGCCGTTCATCTTATCAAGGATTTCAAAGTTCATCAATCTCCTGTAATCATTCGTTTCGCTCTTTACCGGGCCCCAGATCACTCTCAGAATCCTTCGTTCAAAAATACGCAGCTGCTCGTCGTCGCTCTGTCTCATACTACTAGTTTCCAGGCCATACGTTGTCACCGGTCTTATTAAAGTCTGATACATTCGTACTTTTGTGCTTCTGCTTATTTGCGGGCTTCTCAGCATGTTCTTGTTTGCATGGTATGTCCTGTACCCCGCTTGTATTCTGATTTTTATCTCTTCCTCGCTGTTCACTGTCACTCTTATTGTTTTTCCCAGATAGCAAAATCTGTCTACTTCTTCGTAATTTTGTTCATCTACCTGCAGGCCTTGTTTGATGTTCTTGTTAACTCTTGCATACTTTAAGTATTTCGTCTTCTTCTCATTAATCTGCAGTCCCACCTCTGCTGCTGCCTCTCTTAGTTTTCTTGTTCTTGTCCTGCTTATAATCGCCATGTCGTCTGCATATGCTATAACTTGAATCGGTTTAGTGTTCAAGTTTCCTTGATCTTTTATCTTTCTGGTTACTGTTTCCAGGACTAGGTTGAATAGCACCGCCGACAAGGCGTCTCCCTGTCGCACTCCTTTACCTATATCGAAGATCTCCGTAAGGCCCTCTGACGTCTGGACCGTCGCGCATGTGCTTTTGAGTGTCATTGTTATCAATCTGATTAATTTTCTTGGGATTTCCAGCATTTCTAGTCTTTCGTACATTTTTCCTCTTATAACACTGTCGAACGCCTGCTTGAAGTCTACAAAAAGTATGTGCATGTGCATATCGAACTCATAGCTCTTCTCCAAAATTTGGCTCATCGTGTGCAGGGCGTCGATCGTTGATCTACCAGGTCTAAATCCATTTTGGTAATCTCCTATTTCTTTTTCAGCATATGTTTCCAATCTCTGATGAATGAGTATCGATACTATTTTATATGCAACGTTCAGGAGAGTGATTCCTCTGTAATTGCTAGTTTCTGTCTTATCGCCCTTTTTATGTATGGGTACAATCACCCCTTTACTCCACTCCTCGGGCATCTCTTCCATTTTCCATATGTTTACTATCATTTGGCCTAATCTTTGGTGCAGTTTAGCTCCTCCATACTTGAGCACCTCCCCCACTGTTCCGTCGCATCCCGGCGCCTTTCCATTCTTCATCCTCTCAATTATTTTTCGTACTTCTGTGGTTGTTGGTTCTGTTATTTCTTCACCATCATCTTCATGGTCTTCTATTTTAGTTTCTCTACTATTTGTATTCTCTTCTCCTAGTAGTTTACCAAAATAACCGCTCCATATGTTTTTCATCTTTTCGCTGTCGTATATAATATTTCCTTCTTCATTCTTGAGACCTCTGGCCTTAACTTCACTTTGTTTTTTTTGTTCCATTATCAGTCTGTAGAATTGTTTAGCGTTGTGGTTTCTGTTATTATTCTCAATCTCTTGCATCTGTCTTCCCATCCATTCTCGTTTCTTTCTCTTGCATATCTTATTTGCTTCTTTCCTCAGGTCGCTATATTGATTGTAGTCCTCTTGTTTCTCGAATTGCAGCCATTTGTTTCTAGCTATGTTCTTATTTTTCATCGCTTCCTGACACTTCTCGTCATACCACTTCTTCTTCTTTTTATTTGTCTTATAACCAATTATTTCTTTCGTTACATTGTTTACTGTATTCCTTATATTTATCCATTCCTGGTTTATATCTTCCACCTCTTGGATTTCTTGGATTTTTTTGTTCATCTCTTCTTCTAGTTCTTTCTGTGTATTGGTTATACCTAGTTTCTCTCTGTCCCAATTCTTTGTCTTCTCTACTCTTTCTTGCTTTTCTATTGATAGTCTTTGTTTTACTGTGGCCACCACCAGGTAGTGATCTGAGTCCACATTCGCGCCTCGATAGCTTCGCACATCCTTCACTTCTCTAAATTTACTCTTCTTTATCAATACGTGGTCTATCTGGTTACCCCTCTTTGTATCTGGGTTTATCCATGTCTCTTTATATGCTTTCTCTTATGTTTATAATATGTGCTGCTAATCTTCATTTCCATCGCGGTCGCAAAGTTACACAGTTTACTTCCATTTCTGTTTGTTTTATCGTGTAAAGTTTCCCTTCCTGCCACTTCCTTATTATATTCCTCGCTTCCTATCTTCGCATTGAAATCTCCCAACACTATTGTGGTATCATACTTCTGTACATTCTCGCTTATTGTTTATAGATCTTCGTAGAAGATCTCTTTCTTTTCCTCCTCCTCCTCCTCAGTTGGGGCATATGCATTTATTAGTGTGACGTTTCTTATCTTCCCTCTTATTCTTAACAGTGATATTCCTATTCGTCCGTTTACTGGTTTAAACTGTATCACTTTATTTTTAATCTTGTTGCCTACTATAAAGGCTGTTCCATTTCTTCCACTTTTCTCCTCTCTGCTGTACATTACCACACTGTCGCCGACATGTATGTATCTCTCCTTGTCCGCTCCATCTTGTCTCTTGTATCGCCGCCTCATCTATTTTGTATCTTTTCAGTTCCTCAGTTATTTCGTTTACCTTCCACTCATCCATCTTTTTGTTATTCCTTCGGTTGTATCTCTTACGTTTTACCTGTTCTTTCATGTTTATATCTATTACCCCTTTCGTTGTCCATTACTAGGTTATTATAAATACTTATTTTATCACCTTTGTATCACATAATACATAAAATTAAAAATCAAGTTTTACTTTCTGTTTTTATTTTAGGTGGATAAAATTGAATTATCGGGCCGAAAATTTTTAAGTATACCCGGTTATACCGAAAAAGTTGAATTTGGTGTATTGGTATCATTTGCATACAAGGTAATAGGTTCAAATGAATTTATAGTAGTTGCCACAACTCGTGTTGAAACAATGCTGGGTGATACGGCAGTTGCTGTACACCCAGAAGACGCACGCTACAAACATTTACATAATAAATTTGTATCGCATCCCTTCTGTGATAGAAAAATTCCGATAGTAACTGATGAGTTTGTGGAGAGAGAATTTGGAACTGGTGCAGTTAAAATCACTCCTGCTCATGATCCAAGCGATTATGAAGTTGGTATGAGACATAAATTAAATTTCATTACAATTTTTGACGATTCTGGTAATATTCAAGGAGATTATGGCAGATTTACCGTAAGTTGTTACTTTGGTGTGAATGATGTTGCTTATGTTATGTTTTTGTAGGGTATGAAAAGGTTTGAAGCCAGAAAAGAAGTTCTAAAAGAACTTAAAACGTTGGGTTTATATATTGAAACGAAAGACAATCCTATGGTTGTACCAGTTTGCAGCCGCAGTAAAGATGTGGTTGAACCCATGGTTAAACCACAGTGGTATATGAATTGTAACGAAATGGCAAAAAATGCAGTTGAAGCTGTGCGTTCTGGAGAATTAAAGTTAACACCTGAAGTACATAAAAAGATCTGGTTCCACTGGTTGGAATCTATCAGGGATTGGTGCATTTCGAGACAATTATGGTGGGGTCATAGAATTCCTGCATATTTTGTTACTATTGAAGATTCAAATGTTCCTGCTGGAAATGTAAGTAGCTCCTTTTATTTAAACATTTATGGGGTTGAAATACATATTATTTGATGAGTACAAAAGAACAATAATAATTTGAGGCCCAATATTCTCTTATTGTTTTTGGTAGCTTGTGCATGTCGGTTTAATAAATAAATCCAATCTGCCACATACAATTTTAAAGCTCGGGAATTCCCAAATTGTAAAGGGCTCGCCACATAGCCTGTGCTGTGCTATGCTCTGTATTATGTCAACACAAACGTTGAACAATGTCATGGTCATGGGCAAAATAGCATAGCAACTCATAACTATGTGAACGTCACTATTGAAACCCTATGTTTCTACTTCAATGTTTGCTATGTGGCGAGCCCTTAATTTTGGAATTACACATTATTTAAAGGAGTGTGGTTTAACTGTTGGTTGATTTAAGAGGTTTCAAACCCCAAATAGGGCAAGGTTAGGTCGGTATTATAATAAAAGAATGCGATTCAAAAAAATATATGCATGTATTTGAACCCTGAATCAATGATGAATCCCTATATGTAATAATAACAATAATAAATTTATTAGGAAACTGCAAACGAATACTGGGTATCAGGACGAACTAGAGAAGAAGCTTTACAAAAAGCAGCAACCAAATTTAATGTGCCCATAAGTAAAATCACCCTTAAGCAAGATGAAGATGTGCTCGACACTTGGTTTTCTTCCGGATTATATCCATTCTCTATTTTTGGATGGCCTGATGCAACAGATGATCTTCAAGCATTTTATCCTGGAAGTTTACTAGAAACTGGACACGATATTCTTTTCTTCTGGGTTGCTAGAATGGTATTCTTTGGACAAAAATTACTTGGACGTTTACCTTTCAAGTAAATTTCTATAATTAATTTATATTCTGTTTAAATTTTTAACTTGATGCAAAAACTGGCGACTCTATCACTAACTCAGCCACTCGAAAAAAATTTTAGAGTGCTACACACTAAAGAACATGCTTATATCTGTCTATTAAAACAATAAAAAGTGTGAACGGGGTCAAAACAACCCCAATATCGACTTTTGAAAAGTACTGGAAAGTCGCATCGAGTATGCGGCAGACCCCGGTCAATGTGCATCGTTCGCCCGTGGTCCCTTGAAAATGCGTAAAATTTTTTCGCTCCGTTTTGAATTTTTCTTTGAAATTCGGATAGATGGGGGTGTGATTAGTGGATATTAGTAATAAATATAATCAAAAAAATGGAAAATAACCCGTGTATTGCCGAAAAAGTGAAAAAATTTAAAAAAAATTTCCTTCGAATTTTGGGGTATGCATTCGATAAGGAGGGTAATCCATCGTCAAAACCTACCCTTACGGGGCGCCGCTGCGCTTCGCTCTGCACCCCTCCAGGGCGGTTTTGACTCTGGTTACTAGGCTAAACATACGAGAAGCGCCACCCATCAAGAAAACCGGGATAAATGAAACCGGGATGTGAGAGAACCTCGAAATAGCATTAAAAAGTATAGTTGCGGTATGGGGCAGTAAACTATTACGTTTCACCCCCAAAAAATCGCGTAAAAACAAAAAATAATCGATGTTACATGTACGAGAGTCGAGCTGCATCTGCCGGTGCGAAATATTCTAAGTGTTAGGGTCATTCATTACGCACGGACCGACCACAGAATGAGCGACGCGCGGGAATCTCGTTAATTTTACCACTGAATTACATGAAAATTAGCTAAGTTCAAATTCGATTTTTTCAAAAGTTTGGACCCTATTCACATTTTTTATTATTACAATTTGCTAAAATAAGTGTGTTCTTTAGTGTGTAGCAGAAGAAATGTTTCGAGTGGCTGAGTTAGTGATAGAGTAAAACCCAAAAACTCTTCACTTTAATAATTATAACTTCGACTTGGTCAGCTTTTCCTCTTCATAGTTTTACAACTTTTCTTTTTTTATTGCAAATCTGATTCAACTAATACTTTTATTAATCAAAGAATTTGTCTTTAGGGAAGTATATTTGCATCCTATAATCCGAGATGCACATGGTCGTAAAATGAGTAAATCTTTAGGAAATGTGGTAGATCCAATGGACGTAATCCGTGGAATTTCAATTGAAGATTTACATGAACAATTAAAAGATAGCAATCTTGATGAAAAAGAAATAGAAAAAGCTAAAGCTGGTCAAAAGAGCGATTATCCTAAAGGAATACCTGAGTGTGGTACGGATGCATTAAGATTTGCACTTTGTTCCATGTGTCAAGGTCGCGATATAAATTTGGACATTTTGAGAGTACTAGGATACAGATTTTTCTGCAATAAAATTTGGAATGCTTTCAAATTTGCATTAACATATTTAAGTGATGACTTTGAGCCTTACACGAAAAATGATATTAGTAATGGAGAAAGTGTTATGGATCTGTGGATGTTAAGTCGCCTTGCATCTACCGTTGCAGATGTGAAAAAAGGCTTTGAAAATTATGAATTTTCACTTATTACGGCTGCTATTCATCATGTTTGGTTGTACGATTTATGTAACGTTTATTTGGTAAGTTTTTTGCTTGTTTTCTTTCACCATTACTAATTTTTTTTTCTTAGGAATACCTTAAATCTGTTTTTGCTACTGGTAACCCTGCTGAAGTTTGTGCTGCCCAAATAACTCTTTACCGAGCTTTGGATATAGGATTGAGACTTCTTTCTCCATTTATGCCCTTCATAACTGAAGAATTGTACCAGCGATTACCCAGAGCTGCTGCAGATAAAGAAAAGTTTCCTAGTATTTGTGTAGCACCTTATCCAGAACCAGAAAATTGTGACTGGAAGAATGAAACGGAAGTAGAAGTTGAATTTATTCAAAAAATTGCTGAATCTATCAGATCTGCTAGAAGTGATTATAATTTACCAAATAAAACGAAAACTGAAGCTTATTTGAAATGCAGCGACAACAATACTGAAGAAATTGTAAAGAAGTACATTCCAGCTTTAAAAACAATGAGTTATTGTTCTATTGTAGAAGCAAATGTGGAAGCACCGCAAGGTTGCACCATTATTACTGTATCCGATAAGTGTGAAGTTAATCTCTTATTAAAGGGTTTGATAGATCCTAGTAAAGAGTTAGCAAGATTACAAAAAAAGGTTGAATTTTTGGAAAGTACCAAAAGTAAACTCACTTCTGCAATAGAAAGTGAAAATTATTTAACCAAAGTTCCACTCAAGGTACAACAAGATAACACCGAAACATTGTCACAAACTGTTACCGAGTTGGAAAGACTACAAGTAGCAATGGAAGCTCTTAAATTGATACAATAAGTCGAGATGTAATATAAGGAAGGTAATGTAACTTGGCATGTTTCCAGCTTCGAAATGATTGGAGAACAGAATAAACCACAATTTCAGAAAAAAATCCAGGTTACTATTGGATACATTATGTAAAGATGACAGTCAAGAAATTAACTAAATGAGCTTGACATACCAAATTCCAAATTAATGTTAAAATTAACATGATATCTCCAATATCTAACCAACTTGACAACCGAAGTTAAATTATCTTCTTGTATGTATATCTTCTAAACTTCATAAATTGAGAATTTTTTTGCACGTTTTAATTATTTATTGTAGGCAATGAATGTAGATACTAATTAATAAAAATAGGCGAGCTTGATTTTTATTGTTTACCGAATTATTTTAGCAATTTTTAAGCACTTTGTATAACTTTTTTTATAATAATTAAATCAGCAAAATAATACTTAAATTTTTATCAAATAAATTCTTAGAAAATAATTTTTGGATTTTACTATTACCTCCTTGTTGAAAGGCCGCATTTTTGTAACGGTAAAATATTATATTTTGCACTTTTAGGAGTATTTAAAAACATTTATAAAATTTTAAGTCCGTGCTTAAAAGTGGTTTTTGATCAAAACTCGATAGTTGGACGTAAAATAAGGCGATAGCACCCTATCAAGTACTCGGAAATTGAAATTTCCCTATAGAAATGGTTTAATATTTCGATCAAAAATGTCATTAGCTTTAATATAAACTAAGGATCATTAAGTTTAATTGAAAAACAACCCTAATATAAGGGTTTAAAGATAGGCCACGCCCCCATGAAATTAACTAAAATTGGGGTAATTTTCGGACTTTTTCGGTATGTTTCGATCCGAATGTGACCCTGACGCCGTTACGGACGTTTAAAATTATTGAAGATTCGATTAAATCCGAAAAAAGTGCGAAAATCGGCAACACATTCCTACCAGGGGATACAACTCACGTAGCGTAAGGCTCGCCTACTGGCATAGCGGTCCTCTGTCGGAATGAGTGAAAATTTTTCACCCGGAAATTGATTTTTTTCTTTGAGATTCGAATAGCAGGGGGTGTGATTGGTAGTTTTAGTGAAAAATATTGGCAAAAAATCGTAAATTATCCGTGTATTAACGGAAAAGTGTCGGCCACGCCCACCATAAATTTCGTGTAATTTTCGATTTTTGAGGTGTGCATTCGATTCGAAGGTTGTTCCATTGTCAAAACCTACTCTCCGGGCCTTCCGCTTCGCTCCGCTCCATTAGGCCCTCCGAGCGGTTTTGACAATGGTTTACTGGGCTAAACATACTAGAGGAATATTAATCCACCCCAACCGGTATTTTAGAAAAACGGGATCTTAAAAATCGTGGATATAGCTTTAAAAGTATAGTTGCGGTATGGCGCAGTAAACTTTTACGTTTCACCCCCAAAAAATCGAATAAATAATGTAAAAATAGTAACCTTTCATGCATGTTACTCTTACGAGAGGCGTGGTCGAACTGCCGGAGCGAAAATTTCTAAGTGTTAGGGTATATGTTTTTGTACGTACCGTCAACAAAATGGGGAGATTCCACAAATTTGCGTAATGCGCGTCGCTGAACGTGTATAATTTACGATTTTCAAAGTCCTTATTTTCATATTAAAAGTCGGGTTAGGCTCATCATCCAAGAATTTTATGATTTAATATTACTTTATAAACCTTAAACTTCCTTCTTCTTTAAGTGCCGTGCCTGATTTCAGACGTAGGCGACCTCTCTCCTATGTATGTGTCGTGCGTTTGAAGTATATTATCACACACATAGGGGACCTACTGCTTAACGCGGGCTCCGAACCGCGGGAAGTGTATACACTTCATCTCCAGAGAGGCTGTACCAGGCAGATTACACCTCGGTGGTTTGCCATTGCCTTCCAAGGGGAGACGGTCAGAATAAAGTTTTACTGAGCCCGGAGTTGAACCAGGTATTTAGAATTAGCAGCAACGCACTTAACCACTAAGCTGGCGACCGTCTCTTAACTTTACTTTACCAAACTTAATAGGAAAAAGTCAATTTCGGAGTACTGGTTAGGGTGCTTTAACCGTAAAATAATATATAGAAGTCGAAATCAAATTTTTTTGATGTTTCATTGTAGATAGAAAGGCGTAAAAAATGTAACGTTCTTAAATAAAACGAGGTTTATCAATTTTGTTAGGAGGGTCAAATTTGGGAGTAATTCCATTTACTTAACATATTTGCGATTACAGCTAAGTGAAGCGACGTTTGGCGGCAGAAATGTTAACTCGCTAACGGGCATTGTCATAAGTTTACATGTGCATCTAGTGCATGTTTATAGCCGGTATTAACGTTAAATATTGCTTCTAAGTGCTTGTGTTTGAAAATTCCTCCGAAATTAATTTGTTATTAGGCAAACGACAAAATGAATACAGGCAAATCAAAATCAAGAGCGTTTTGTTGTGTTCACGGATGTAATTCTAGCGCTAGAAAGAATTCTGACCTTAGTTTCCACAAGTTTCCCATGAAAGGAAAATTCAAAGTGAAATGGACAAATCCGTTGGGTGAGGTGGAAGTAATTGATAGCAGAAAAGCGTGGATGAAAAGCTTCAAAATGGGAAAGGAGCCTACAAAATACATGGTTGTGTGCAGTAAACATTTCAAACCAGAAACCAGCTCTTTTTGTCAATTATCCCTGATATCTCATGAGGCGGTGCAGACAAAGCTGTAGTTTGTAAAACTAAGCTATAAATATGATGGAATCCGTCGTTACTAGGCGTTTTCCCACACAACACAACGTGCTTAGCGTTTGCCAAAGCTTCACCCTCACAAAAGTTTCTAGCCTCAGAACTCCCACAGAATTTCAAAATATTGTTTATTGTTAATTTTTTATTCATCTAGATATTATTTAAACACAAACGAATATAATAAACAAACCACAACACGTTTCTGAACCCGTTAATGTGCATATAATAACCTTGCTTATGATGGCAAAACATAGAACTACCCGTTTTAAGCGGCCATTTTGAATATTTGGTCACGTGATTTTCCTTAATCGAAATCGCGAATAGCTTAACGAAGCTATGATAACGTATCTACTACTAAATTACTAAGCGATATTGTTGTAACTTAAATTTACTAATAAGCTAAAAATTCGTAACTACATGTATGATACAATAAAATTGCTTAGCAAACAGTAGATACAAAAGAATAGCCTAGTAATTCAAGTTAAAATGCAGATTCACTCATTTCCAAGTGTTTTGGTAAGAAATCGTGTAAATAGGATAAAATAACAAATGGTTTCAAGTTTCTAATTCAATTTAAAAAAGTTATTACTTAGTTACTCTCTTTGTACGACAGTATAGTGGCTAGAATATTTTTTTAGCTTGTGCTCATAATTCTGCTTATACCTATTGTGAACATTGCATGTATAGGAAATTGGCAATTCAGGATTTATGGAACCTTCTACGGAATATTTATCTCAATTCCCGTCCGAACCTGACATCGAAAACTTAGGGGCTCTTTTGCCAAGCTAAACTAAAGGGTTATGACTTAATTACAAGCATATTATTCAAAAGGATCCCGTCGTCCCAGTAGTAAAATTATTAAAAATAAGTTACTGGTAGTAATATTTTCACCATTGTTATTTTGCTGTCCTTTAATATGTTTCCAGATTACATTTTTCAATTTCCACGCTACTTTTAAAACGTAACTCGTTAGTAATAATGTGAAATTATTGAAACAATTTTATTGTCCGACCTTTTGGGCCATTTAAATTTGGCCCACTTTCAAGGTTTCTGAAGATGCATGTAAGGGTAACACACTTTTTAAAATGTACTAGTAACGAATGGAGTTTTTTGTTCTATATTTTTTTTCTTCCGCGTGACTGTTTTAGGTGCATGTTAGTGCCCCCCCCCGTTTCGAATTTTTTTATAAAAATGGTGTCCCAACGTTAGAGCATCGTTTGAGCCTGAATGAGCTTCCATTATTTTCGTTTGAGCGTCAAAGGTCACGGAGTTATTCGCAAAAAATTACAGGGAGGGCCGTGGACAAGATGGGTGGATGCTCTGGCGAGGATGGGATCAAATAAACCACCTTGTGGGCCTGAACCATTTATTGCGCCGAGGTTTTTGAGCATTTTGACCATTGAGGTCTTCAATGCCCTCCTTATAGAAGAAACCTATAAACTGCATACCAGCAGATGGAAATATACCAAGGGATGCCCTCGTATAAGCATTCCCAATATTACTTGCAGCTATCGCGAGAAAAATTACGGATAATTGCGGGAGTCCTGACGGGACACTGCAAACTCAATAGACACCTGTACACATGGGGCTGATTGGGAATGGGCCACCGTGTGCTGAGGTTGTGATTTAGCAGATAAAACGATGGAGCATCGGCTTTGCAGCTGCCCTGCCCTAGTGTCGAAAAGAGGTTTGATGTTGGGGGAGTTCTGGCCTAGCATCATTGGCACACTGCCCTCTGAGATCCTCGAGTACATCTTTAATGTGGGATGGCTGGAGGTGTAGAGAAGTGGAGGGTCACTGTTGCAATTTTGGAGGTAGCATAATGGGCCCTGACTTGAAGCCCTAGTGCGTGTGAAGCAATTTGGCCTCCTCAAATAATCCAGATATTAGTAAATTAGTCTAGTTTTAAATTTTTTAACAAAATAATTAATTTTTAGTCTACAGGTTTCCATGTTTTCTCAGCCTATAGGTCAAAAATCAGCATTCCCTTCTTGGTATTTTCTACAAATAGAAGATTTTAGAACAGGATCAGTTATAATTGAAACTCAGAAACTCTTTATTTATATATAATTTCAAATTTGAAATTAACACACATCTACTAAAAGCATTTAAATTGTGATCTTGTTAAAATTATCTAAGTAATTGAAATGCAGTCCGTAATAACTTAATACTGAATAATTTAAATTACTCTACAATGAAACAGCCATACTCGTGTTACTGAGAGTTGAACTTATGGCAATCAATAAAATATACAATTACTATGAATCGTTAAAATCATCATTACATTACATTACACTTTTTGTCTCTGAAGTAAACACGAGTGTTACATATTTTCACAAAACAAACAATATACAAGTCAAAATTTAAAATGCAATTACTTTTTTAATTACAGATAAAATTACAAAAGGTGCAAATTCAAATAAATTAAATATTTACAAGTAACATAGGTAGCAGATAAACATATAAAACAGTAACATTGTTTAATATAAATACTTAGTAATTTTACAAGATCTAAAATATAAATAATAAATTGGTGTAATGACTTTTAAATTACCAAACTGACTTACAAAAATAATTTAGCTTTATTACGGTGAAACACACACCAATTTCATATTTGTACGCATTATAATAATCTACTATTTAAATATGAAGTTTTATAATATTTACAAAGTGTACAAAATTATGTTTAACATAAGTTAGCTACATGTAATACATATGAAGGTGACTGTACAAAATAAAATTATTTTAAAAGTTATAAAATTGTAATTAAGACTAGTAGTAGATAATTATGTGACTAACTCTACAATCATTGCCCATTGAAACATTTCCACAACTAATGGAAGACAAAATTTGAAAATTTTTGCAGAGCAAAAAGGGGCAATTTTTGTAGATTTTAACAAACATGATTGATTTCGATTCGGTATTATCAATCAAGGATAACAGAGTAATAATTAAGTGATGACGGGTAATATCTAAATCTAAATTATTTATAACGAAACATTATTGTAATAAATTGTTCTTTGCACTAACAAATTTGTAAATTGGATCAAATATTTAATGTTTACAACATTAAAATATTTGATTCGCAATGTAAGTTATATACATGGGCGCTCTTTAAAATGTTTAAAATTTTAGTGACCGTGGTTTTAGCCCACCTGCGACCTTAAGGTACCGACGTGCCTTTTCGGTTAACTCGAGCTGATCTTGAGTACCTCCACATGCAACCATCGTCCAATTTACATCAAGCTAAAAATAAAATTACCATTGATTTATGAAATTTAATGCAGAAATTGGTTAGGTGTACTAAAAACTAATTAACTGTTTGAATAGAATTTTCTATAAAACCATTAAATTTCCTTGTGAAGTTTAAATTATGAGAAATCTATAAACAGTTGTAAGTGAAGGAGCAATCAAGTCAAAAAGCTCCTTGGTTTACAGTACTTTAACCTTCTGCTGTAATGAAAAAATTACAAGTATTGCAGACTAACCAGAAATTAACAGCATTCCCTGCTGCTAGAAATACTGGAAATTGATACTTGCGATCATAATTTTTGAAAGTTTGTCGACCATGAAGTAAAATGGAGCGAAAGTTGGTGTTTTTAGGGTGGCAAATATTATAAAATTGAGAATGAATATTGAGTAATGAATTTTATTTTTAATGAATAGAAATATGTTTTTGTAAAGCATTCTTTACATAAGCGGGAGTCGGTAACGCCTATCGTTGCTATCTTAATTTGCATGAAGCCATTTTAAATTTTCATTGTATAGCTTTTAACAGGAATATACCAATATTATCCAGGGACAGACTGGCACTAAAATTTTAATAATTTTGTGGTGGCATCTTTACAATGACGGCCCTCAGCAAGTTAAACAGTTTAATAAGGAAAATAAATTAAACAAACAGGCTAAGCGATTTTTTAATGCAATACTGATTTTTACTGGAAAACTTTAATAATTAAAAGGAAATTTTTGGTTTTCAATCTCTTCAGTTTTTATTTAACCCTACAGAAATCAATGTTTTAAATTTAAGGTCAGCTATATTAAAATTGTAAGTTTTATGTTAAAGTGGTTTATTTAAGCTCTCAATTTTTAGACTTCCAACAAAAATTACCTCGATTGTGAAAAACGTTAATAAACCGATGGACAAAAATTTATTGAAAATTTAAAGTTTTGACCACTTATCTAGTCCCAAAAATGGATAAGATAAATTAAACGGAATCTTTTGGAAAGCTTAGTTGCGAGTTGTTGGGTACAAAATTAAAAAAACATGAGTTAAACTCATTAAAATCTCGCAAGTCAAAAATTGCTTAGTGAAAACGATTTTCGCCTCTAATAAAAGATCTGTCACATAATATTAGTATAAACTGTTTTGAGAACTGTTTTGACTGATTAAAATCTGAGTTAGCTTTCAGTTATCGGGTAAATTTAAAAAATATGAAAAACTATAACGGTTTTGGCGGGGTGGGTCAAATCTGTAATGGCATTCATACAAGATTTGTCATACATTCGTGTACCGAGTTAAAACGTTAAAAGATAAAATTTGTATTGGGAGTAAAAACTGGTCAAATTTCTAAATACAAAGCGAAAAATTTCAAACTGCAAAAAAACCAAATGAAAATTAATGGGGAAATTTTGAGTCACCCAGTCGGACTGCAAAGATTATAGGTGTTTAATTGATTGAATAGAGAAAATTGATAAGGTTAAAATGTAACTACAAGAAAATTGATAAAGTACGGTCCAAGCAAGTTACATTTTTAGCTTGTAGAAAAGTCATATTAGACAATGAACCTTCCAATTAGTCTTCCTAGGCTAACAACACCATGAATTGCTTTGGTGTGGGATGCAATTTGCTTCAAGAAATGAATGTGAGCCAAAGAGTTAGTATTAACAATCTAAAGAACGCAAGCGCCGCTTTTTTTTCAAATATCTCGAAAACTAAGCAAGGTAAGGTAATAAACTATACCTATCTTTTTTGTAGAGCGTTAAATTATCTACAATAATCATTGGAACAACATTTATCTTAAGTCAGTCGTTCAGCTTACACGCACCATAAACTGTTAAACCATGAGTCCAAAAATCATTGATTTAGTCGATATTTGATGTTGCTTCAAAAAGTTCGGTTGCACCATGAAACGTTTTTGTTGAAGTTTTCAGATAATTTTTTGTTAAATCTTCAATTCCATTTTAGATGGCCAAAAAAAATTATCTGCGCGACAACAAAAAAAACAACGTAGTAGAGGATTTTTCGGATCCGAGTTTTGGAGTTTGACGGCGCGTGTTAGCTAACAGACTATAATATTTTAAAATCATGATTGTAGATAATTGCACGCTTTACAAAATAGGTAAGTACAGTTGTTAGTTTTCGAGATATTTGAGAAAAAAAAGAAACAGCGTCGCGTTCGTTATTTCTAAGATGGTTAAATAACTTTTGAATCCGCGGCAATTTTTGGAAGCAAAATGAATGCCACTTATAGAAACTTAAACTGAAGCTATTCATATTGTTTGCAACCTATGGATCTCCCTAAATTAGTTTAATCGCGTTTTTTCTGGTTAATTTAGTACGTACAAACATATTTTATTATCGTTTACAGCGCTTTATCAGTGCACATAAAAATGTTATAACATGCCTGTCTTACTGCAAAGGTTTAAGTGGTTGTCGTTTCAAGGCAAGAATCGCCTGGCGTTTGTAAGCGATTCTCGCCTCTAGTATAATGTCATTAAATTTTGGTCTTGGTCCACAAAATTAAAAGGTAAAACTTCTTATTTTTGACATTCAAAGTTAGTATCGCCTGGGTAACCCCTAAAAGTCTGAAAAATTAATTCCACGAATTTTTAGGAATGGGGAAAATTTTGATATTTTAAATAATTGAAAAAAAAATTCAGTACCAACTGTACCAAAACATGTTTGCTGCCACCACTATTAATTTAATTTTCTTAGGCCCAGTTGTTCAGTTTCTGGTTATTTTCTAACCTGGGTTATTTTCCATAGAAATGATTGTTTCAAGAATTGTTTCCATGGAAAATAATTCAGGTTAAAAGATAACCTAATACTGAACAACTGGACCTTAGAACGCTATCATCAAATTCAGTTGACGTGCAGTTTGTTTTAAGACTGGTGCTTCTCAAACTGTGGGCTAAGGTTAGGCTACCATAAAATTTAAAATAACAAATTTTTTTTATATTCATGAAGGGAAAGCCTTGAAAATTATTTTTAAGATGTAGGTCACAGAAGGCAATAGCAGCAAACTTATCAAAATGAACTTCCCGCGATTTGAAGCCAATGTTTAACAGTAGGTCCCCCTATGCACTGCATAGTACAGGGCATCCAAAGAAAAAAAGAGTTGCGATATAATAAAGTTTAAAAAGCCAGTCCGTCCCTCAATATTGTTTGTTTTTATTTATACATTATTTTAAATGGCTGCAAAAATTTAGAGATTACCTAGGAAGCTGTAATTAAGATTTGAAGTTGATCCATTCAGAAGAAAATGGATCCAAACCCTAAGATAAGCGTTACAGACTCCCCTTATAAAGATTCTTTACAATGTGCATTGTTATGAACTTGATATCCACAAGCTGTTCAGAAAAAAGAACATATAAACCAAGTTAGTGTGCAAATATTAACACAAACAAAATTTTGCTTCACACAACAAACACCAGTGCTCAGGAACATTCAGAATTGCCCTTATGATTATACACAACCTTACACAAATATCCTGCTGCTTTTGGCAGCTTTTTTAGTTCAGTCAAATTAGCTCAAAGAATGTTATGAGATATTTCTAAATAATTTTATTGCAGACGAGTGTGTAATCAAAGCAAAAATGAGAAAAGTGATTACAGACTTCTTGTCTTGATTTCACTAACCCAAAATGTGTAGAAAACACATTTAAATTATTAATTTCAATCCACAATCTTATAGTACTTGACTGAACTAATAAAAACACAAAACCTGCAATCATGTCAGACAATAGTTAAATAAAGTTTTGAAAGTTATAATATTCAAAAAAATTACAATAAAGAATAGTTTACAAATAACGTCTAATGTTATTATTACTTCATCTCTGTTTCTTGCTAAATTCTATTTTAGTAGATTGACGTAAAAAATTGTTTATTATAAAAACGTTATCTCTGATCAAAAGGTTATAACTTTTCGTTAAAATTTTGACCCAATTTCCCGCAAGACTAACCTACATCAAGACATAATTATTTTATCAACGAATAAAAAGTGGACACTATAGTCTAGAACTCTAGACAATGAAGTCCAAAAATTGGCTGAGTTTGCAAAAAATTAGGGCAAGCTGAAATTTGACATGTATATTGGAGCATCCTAATGAATTCCCTAAAATCCCATGCAGACGTCTTCCCCAATTGGGGGGGGGGGGGTTCGGCCCCCCTAATAAGGTTTTCCCACAATAGCACGTTTAGTTTATTATCATCATCAAAATTAAAGACCATAAAATTCTCTATAAGATATTTTTCAAATTTTTTTATGATCTTTATGATGATTTTTATGATCCAAAAAACCGTATATACGGGGGGGGGGCTAAAACCCCAATTGGGGAGACGCCGGCATGGGATTGTAAGGAACTTTTAGGGAGTTTGTTAGAACACACCAACATAGAAGTGGGACCAAATTTCAGCTTGCCCGAATTTTCGCAAACTAAAAATATTCCTTGCCGGACTACCAACTATTTTTTCACTGGTAAAATGTTAGCATATCAAATACTGGATTGTTTAACTACCATGTAATAAAATAAAATTGAATAAACTTACTGTCATCTAGCTAAGATTGTTAAAACTAAATTATTTAAACAAAAATGAAGCAACGTAGAGCAGTTAATAAATTAAAATTCAAATATACCTACAGAACAACCGTGCAAAGGCTAGGCAGGGCTCACCTTAGGAGGCCGAGGTGGTTCAGGTTCGCCGAAGGTGATACGCTTGACAACAGCACTGCGCTGGCCGTGATCTCGGGACGAGGCAGTGGCTGGATGCAGTCGCTGCCAGGAAAAGGATACAAAGCTACATTACCCAAACAAACTCCCGCAAAACCTTCAAGCCTAGCTGCTAAGTTTACACGATAATGAATGAAACATTTGCGTGTATCGTCAAAGAGCACCGCAATAAAATAAAAAACAAAAGCTAACCCTACTTTTAAACAGTAATTAAAAAACAATAAATAATTGAAGTGCAACAATAAAACTACGAACAACTTAAAAACAGTGCGTTATCTACATAATAAAAGAATTAAAATTAAATAAAAAAACAACAGCAATTTTTGGTAACATTTGACTCGATACGCTTCGCATTTAATACTGGTAGTCAACCATTTAACAACACAAATAACAACATAACATGCACCGATGTGAAAGAACCAATTAAGTGCTCTCTATTGAAAAATTGTTTTGTAGCCTCCCTAACTTAATAAAAAAGAGCTAAACCTAGAGTATATTATAATAATAGTAAGAAATAATGCAAACAACATAATACTTGCGATTACAGCATGATGATAAAGCATTCATTGGTGACTGATAAATATTTGGAAAAGGATACTTTGGTTATAAGAAACTGTAACTTATAGTTAGCAAGACTAGAAGAAAAGCAATTTGTGGAAAAAAAAGAAAAAATAAAGTAATAAATAAATAAACAAAAAACAAAAAGTGCGATCATGCATTAAAGTTTTTCTTAAATTTTAAAATTTTAACAAAAAAAAATATCAAACAAAAAATATTTGTGTTAATATATTAATTGATTAGTAAGTAACATTTTCGTAAAATAAAAAAAACTTGTCCAATAAATAAATTAATATAGATAATAAATACGTGCAAGCCCAAATAATTTCAAAACTAAAGTTTTAGAAGAAACTTTTTAAGAAGGTAAAACGAAGAAAAACAAAAAGATAGACCAACTTCTTTCATTACAAGGAAATTCTACCAGGTACGGATAGTTATGATTTATGATTAGGGATGTTATTGTCAGGGTGGTAAAATATGATCGGCGAAATGATACCAATCCAGTACCTTGGTGGATCCTGACTGAGTCATTTCCATCAATCCTGCAACACCCGCCATCGAATCTTTCATTATAGATGACGGAGTAGAGAATAAAAGATCTTCGCCCATCAAAGATTTACTCTACAAGAAAAATTTAATTCAGCACAACCAAGATAATAACATTATTAAAAAAAAAAGTCTAATTAAAAAAGTCATTACCGGCGTTTCGATTGCAAACGATAAATCTGACGAATTAATTTGTGATGACGTATTACTCCACGAGGGTGCTAAAGCTTTACGAACTCGTTTATTGGGCAAGATGTTTTCCTTTCCTCCTGCTATTAATGGACCATTCTTTCTTTTAATAGTTTGATAGCCACTGTCGTTCTGTAAGGAAAACATGGAATCATCTCACTGCTTATTATTACAACAGAAAGTCTAGTAGGGATTTTAAAAATCGCGTTAAAAAATTGCTTTTTTTTGTTTTCACCACCAATAACACACAGGCCGATTAAGACACCCAAAATTCTTAGGTGTCCCAAAAGCTTTTCATGTGCTGAAACCGAATACGCCGTCCAAACAACAAAAGCCGTTTGGCTATTGTTAGATTAGAATAACTTTAATAAGGTGATAGATTAATATTTTGCCAACAGAATACCTGATCTGAAAATAAGATCACTTCATAAAATCCTATGAAGTCCCACATATATTTTAAAAACTACATTACTTGCTCATTATAGATGTTAAAAATTTAACAAGGAATTATAGGTACTTTTTCTCCTGCAGTAAAATTTTCTTGCATCTGTAATACTTATTTTAGGAATTACAGCATTAAGTGTTTTTTTTAAATAGAAACCATAATAGTTAGTCAATATAATAGATTATATTATTAATATAAAAATGGATGTATGTACGAGTATGTTCCCTATAGACTCCTAGACCGTTTGACCGATCGGAACCAAATTTGGCACAGTTATTATGTAGGTCCCTGCGCATGTTTTTGTATTGAAATAGTGCAAAAATTCGCAAAGGAAAGGAAAGTTGATTTTGAGTAGCCTGCCTTCCTTTAAGGAATCTCGATAATCCATTCATGCGCGTCCCTATATCGAGATTCCTTAAAGGAAGGCAGGCTACTCAAAATCAACTTAAAAAACAATAATGAATGCTGTCAAGCTGTCAACCGATCGACAATGCAAATACGCGTGCACGTGCTTTACGTTTCTATTTGACCAATCTTAACCAAATTTGGTGTAAGTCATTTACAACGCTACGAAAAACATAGGTACTTTAGAACCTTGCAGTGAGGCCGAAGGCCGAACAACCACGGTCTTCACGTATGGTTGCGATTTCCCCGAGGCCGAAGGCCGAACAACCACATCCGACACGGTCTAGTTATATCATTATAATAAGGGGTCATCCATTAATTACATAAAGGTTTTGGGGGAAAGGGATATTGGATATCTTACGGACCCTTACGTAAGGGGGGGAGGGGTCCGACGTATTCCTTACGTAAGTTTCTTAAAATATTTTTTTAAATTAAATTTAAAAATCAAATATGTATACTTTTTCCTTTTTATGTTGGTAATTATATCCAGGTATAATGGAAATACTATATATTGAAATATATAGTAGGTACTTAAAAATCATTAAACCATAGATCATTAAACATAGTGGCATAATAGTGTGAATTTTAGAAAATGGCATTAAACTTTGGCGATCTTTACGAACGGTTTTTCATGTCCTATAAAATTTACAGCTACTGTGAATGAAAAATTGAACGATTTTGAAATTTAATAAGTCACAGTTATTTTTATTTTCTTTCAATAATTTTATTTAATATGTTGTCCTTGATTCCTGTACACTTGAAGACAACGTTTTGGCCACGATTTTAGCGATCGTTGTATCATTTCCAGAGGAATGTTTTCTATCTCACGTTTTATTAGTTTTTTTAGCTGTTTAAGGGTTGTAACTTTTGACTTATTTAACTGAGATTTTAAATAGCCCCACAAAAAATAATCACAGGGTGAAAGGTCCGGTGATGATGGCGTCCATATATCCGGATGAATAAAAGATACGCCGTTCTGTTCAAGAAAATTTAAAGTCTTCTTAGAAGCGTGAGCTGGTGCCGAGTCTTGGTGAAATATCCAATCACCAGCAGGATATAATCTTTTTGCGTCAGTCAAAAGTGGCTTCAAACAATTCTTAATGTAATATTCCGAGTTAATTTTAGCACCAGGCTCAACAAATATTGGCGTTGTGGTTCCATAATTCGATATTCCCATGAACACCATAACTCCCTTCGGATGGGACTGTTTTGTGAATACGTCCAATTCTTTTGCCGATTGCTCACGTCTCAAGTACTGAACTTTTCGTTGGCCATCAGCATTTGTTAGATGGAACCATGCTTCATCGACAGTGATGTATTTTTGCCATTTATCACAATTTAGTAAGTGATACAATCCTAGTGAGCGCTGGTGCCGTTTAATAATTGTTTCTTCAGAAATATGATGTCTCCTTGGTTTCTTCATTAATTTCAGGTTTAATTTTTTATTTAGATTATACCGAATGATATATTCAGATGTTTTGAAATGATTAGCCATATGTTGTAGTGTCGGAGGATTCGTTTTTAATGCCATTTTCTTTAAATTCAATAATTGTCGATTTGTCAGAGTTGGCTTCTTTCCGCTGCCTTTCTTCCGGATTTTGGATTTAAGTTCTGGGATTCCATTTTTTTTGTAGTTAGAGAGTGTACCTTTCGAAACACAAAAATTTTGGTCTTTACACCTTTTTTGTATCATAGCAAAACTACATTGTTGTTTTAAAAGCTTAAAAATTATGATTTGTTGCTCTTTAGTTAACACCATGTTTGTAACTGACATTAGAGAAAAACAAAATTGACATCGATAAGTTCATATCGCGTGCTCTATGGAATACTTTGAATTTTGTTTAAAAAAATAACTCTTATTGGTGAAAATTGAATTTAAATTCGTTCAGTTTTTCAATCACGGTACCGGTAATTTAAATTTTTGTATTATATCTATATTATAATATATTATTATTCATATTTTATAAATATAAGGGGGGCAGAAGGGGGGTCAAAATTAATTTTCTTTTAAATAATCCTTACGTAAGATGTGTGTGGCGGGAGGGGGTTGCCACAATCTTACGTACCCTTACGGGGGGGGGGGGACCAAAATTACAAAAATCATCCTTACGTAATTAATGGACGGCCCCTAAGCGATTTTAGTTTTTTACAATAAGTGTAGCGAAGGTAAATTTTACAAAAAAAAACTAAGCCCTAGAACTGGAGGCAATAAAATTTTATCTTTAGTTAATTGTGCATAAATTTGATGCATATTCATCCATGATATTCATTATTGTTTACATAAATAATTATCAATAATCAAATTACACAAGGAAAGTAAAAAAAGATTTGATCTTTTTTTTTCTAAAAATTAAATAATTTATTATAGTTAGTGATGGGCACTATCAAAATTTTTTACTACCATCTAAAAACTCATTCGATAGTTTTTAGTTACTGAAAAAGTATAGATAGTTCAAATGAAAAGTAACTACGAATAATTCGATAGTTTTTATTCAATAGTCACTAATTAATATAACTAGTCACTAATTAATTGAAATTTTTTAATTAGTTTTTGCAATTTGTGGAATATTTTTTCCAAGTATGTATTTTTCATTATTTTAGGCCTTAAAAAATACATTTCCAAAAATACCTCCCCCTCGCCTAAAATTAAATATATTAACGCTTCGCCCCCTCCTAATGGCCCATTAAAACCGTCGCTATCCCCTGCAATGGTAGTTTTCGTCTCCAATCAAGTTAGTGGTCGTCTTTTGATCAATCACTGTTGACTGCGTAAGATCTCAAATGCCTGAACCGTTAGTTCCCTACGTTCTAGTTCAAAGAGCATTAGATTTCTATACTAGAGTACGTGCTATATAAAACTAGACTTGTCAATTATCGTAGGTCCTACCTCTAAGATATCGCGAACTAATCAAAGAAGACTAAGTCATTCAGTGATGCACCGTTGCTTTCTTGCAACTTGTTACGAATTGTTTGTTAGTTAAATCGTTTCTTAGTTTTCTTATTAAATATTATTATATTATTCTTCTGATAGTGAATTAATGTTTAGTTCTGACAGCGTAGATTAAAATTATCAAATAATCTAAATAAACAAATATAAACAAACCACTATGTGCCAGTATTATAAATACGCGCGGAGAGACTAAATTGAGATTATAAATAAAATAAATTCATTTTACTACGCCAATGATACGTATTATAAACATTTCAAATTTGTTATCTTTTTAAAAATGATTGACCATATGAAGTTTAAACATCTTTACACTTCATATTCGCGACTACTGCACCGGTTGACTTTATGGGCGTTTCTTTGCATACCTTGAACCACTGTTTATTAAGCGGCAATGCAACTCTCTCATATGCACTCATAGAAATACAATGCTATGTCTTTCCTAACCTTTTAAAAATAATGTTACCAACTATTATGATTGACAGTTCTACTTTTAGGTGGCATGAGCTCTAGTTATATATTTCTAATTATATAGCAAAATACATACATATTGTAGTTGGTTCTCATGCTCTACAGATGTCCTCAAAATTAATTTAATTTTGCATAATGCAAAATAAATGCAAAATATCAAAATGTGATTTTATAGTTTTGTATTGTGGAAGAGGGTTTAATTATTATAAAAAAAAGTATAGATATGGGAGGGAACAGGGAACCCCTTGCATTGATAAGAATATTCCTCTGACAGCAATGTGTTTTTGAATTTTTTTGCATTTGAAAAGTAGTTAAGTCACTTTTTTTTCAATTTGTTGATTTTTATACTAATTTGTAGAGAATAAATGCCGCAATGTGAAAATGTGCTCAACTACAAATTGAAAAAAAAGTGACTTAACTACTTTTTCCACTAGGCCCTTCAATTTTAAAAGTTTTCACACCCTAACCCCCCCCCCCCTCAACGACAATTCGTAGGTACGTACGTCCCTAGAAATTAGGAATTGATAATAATATAGCTATTTTAAATTCCTATTGAATTTTCCAAAACAAATTCTTTAACTTTTCCAGATCAAAATTTTTCGTAATTTTTCAAAACTTACTAAAGGCAAAGTAAAGGTTTTGATAAAAATTTAAATAAAATGTGAATCGACTGAATGAAATACAATATTATAAGAAAAATTATAGAAGTTATAAAAAAATTACTTAATTTCAAAAAATAATGAAGATTCATATTATTATAACTTTTTTCATTATTTTATTTTTAATTTTGATTTATTTAATGATTTGATTTAATATAGATTTTAGAAAGATTTCCCAGTCCTAAGTTTTACTCGTAAATTTCTCCGACTTTCGCTTAAACATCAAAATTTGATTATAATTGTATATTATTATAAAATTATTATGAAAAAATGATGTATTTTCTGGTTCGGCGTTCAAGCAGAAGTTGCCAAGTCCAAATTAGTAATTTGTAACTGAACGGTTTAATTGATAGTTTTGAATATGTAACAGTTAATTTCAATAAAAATTTTTTAAATGAGTCAATTCCTGGGCACATGAAGTGCAAATTAAACAATTAAATTAAAATTTGTAACCCAAATAGTTTTGAAGATATGGCTTTTCAAAGAGCCCCCATTTACATTCAATTTTTGCTAATGATTTTAAAATGTTTGAAAATTATTATACTAAGAATTCCATGAATAAAAAATTAGTTAATTATGCGCTTATTATTACTATCATAATTAGACTTAATTATGCGCGATTTACAAAGAAAATTAAAAAAAAAGAAGCTTATCAGTAACGGACACTATATTGGTAAACTTTTCAATTAACCCTACAGTGCGCACTGATTCATATATGAATCATCTGTCGAATTCGCGAAAACTTTGCATTGCATAATTGCAAGATGTAAATAAGCGCCGTCCCATCTATCCTTCATCCATCCTCAACATTCTTAACAGGGTGCTTATCGTATAAACTATTTTTTAACCTTAAAATTTAAATATTTGTGGTACATTGCACGTTTTGGTTCGAGTGGTTGTCGTGGTTTGCATTTGTGTTTCAGAAGCAAGATAGATGTTATATTATTTTACGTTGTTTTTAAACACATTTGGTTTTGTTTTCTTGTATAAAACATTTCATATTTGTGCAAATATTGTTTTTATTTGAATTTAAAGTTAAATTTGTAATCATTTTGGTGCAGTGATGCATATATGAATCATACTCAAAATTGTACAAAAAAAATAGAAAAAACGAGAGTGGATTTTTTAAATTATTTTTCCTATATTTCTAGTAATGTTCTTGAGTGATTTTAATTTTTTTACTTGAAAATAAAAAATTGCGCATTGTAGGGTTAAATTCTATAATAATAATCAATGATTCAAATTTCTATAGTACAATATACCAAAAGTAACACCAGCAAAATTCCAAAAAAATCTGTAAAGTCAAAATTTTGTATTTATTATGGATACTTGCGTGTCAGCAGTGATGCTAATGACATAGCAGGTAACTTTTAGCAAATATACGGTGCGATTCTGATTTGACATAACAATCTTGTTATGATAATCATTTGGTTATTTTGTAACAATATGGTTATTTGAGCCGATTTGCTATTCTGATTTTGAAGACATAATCATGGGGGTGTGGTTTGTCAACAATTATTGTTATATTTCAAGGTTATGATAGCAACTGCATTTTAGTGCTTGTTACGCTCATTTTGATCATTGTTACGTTCGTGAAAGACAGTTGTTATATAAATATTTGAATTATTTATAGTTAGTAAATGTTGTATATTGAACTGTATTTCAATGTATTTAAAAATTTCAGATTTCTCTTTAAAAAAAAAATTTCAATTTTAAACATTTAAAAAAGTCAAATAAAATAAAAAATTGTAACCCGCAATTCGTTACATTATGAAACAAAAATTTAAATACTCATTGCGTCATAAAAAGTTTAAAGGATAAAAAAAGTATTCCAGATTCTTCAATTTGATAAACAGATTTAATGGACGATTGATGGAGGCAGGCCCGTAGCCAGGATTTCATTTGGGGGGGGGCACTTGTAAAGGGGGTTCCCCTTTTTATTACAAATTTTTTTAAGTTTTATTTATTTATATATTAAACTACTTCTTTACAAATATTTTAAAAGTAAAATTTTCGGGGGTTCCCCTTCCGGGAATTTTTATTACAAACAAATTTTTTCAATATTTTATTTTTCCTAATTTATTTTTATTTAAAACAAACATTATAGTCCAGCCAAGGAAGGTTTTTAGTTTGCAAAAAATCCGGGCAAGCTGAATTTTGGCAGAGATGTACATTGGAGTGTTCTAATGAACCCACCAAAAGTCCCATAAAATCCCACGCCGGCGTCCCCCACAATCGGGGGGTTTTAGCTCTCCCAGCGCGATTTTTGCCGATAACTCGCTTATTTATGCTTGTATTAAAAATTATGATCAGACCATAATTATTGAAGAGCATAAAATTCTCTATAAAATAGTTTTTTTCATATTTTTCCATGGCACACTAATACAGTGCAACTTCGACAATCCGGACACATATAGTTTTAGGGTCGGTCGGATTAACGAGGTGTCCGGACTATAGTAGGTGAAAATATTGAAATAATCTAAGTGAATTAAATTGTATGTACATACATGCATTGTACTATGATTTATTAAAAAACAATAAATTATTATATTTGATTATTATATTAAATTATTAAAATATGTAATGTATGTTCAAATGTTACCGGGTCCATTATAGGTATTCGAAATAAATTGTTTTATCTTCTTCTTATTTTTTTTAATGTCGCAAATCGTTGATTTAGGAACATGGAATTTTTCGGCAACCTGCCTAATAGTTTTTCCCTCATCAAGACTTTGTAAAATATCACACTTTTCCTTTAAGGTTAGTGTTTTATGTTTGCGTTTATTATTTAAAAACATGGCACTTGGAATGGAATTAGACAAACACGCTTGCGAAAGAATGAACCGAAACTGAAGTAATGATAGTGCAAAATGTAAATCAAAGTATGAATAACAAAACGCGAGTAAAAAACGGGAAACCCCCGAATTTTAATATTTATTCTTGCATAAAAAAAATTTGTCCGAATTGTAGAGGTAAAAATTTTAAATTGTCCGAAATGTAGAAGCGTCCGAATTATTGGAGTGACCGGACTGGCGCATGTCCGGACTGTCGAAGTTGTACTGTACTTAGATTATTGATCGAAAACACAACCCACCCTTAAAATGGCACAATATTGATTCGTTGTAGGGGGAGAAATGTTTTCGGCCACGGGAAATGCTTTTAATAATAAATTAATTGAAATTGTGGTCAAGGTTGGAAAATGAAGAGAAAAATAAATGTTTTCAAAATTTGCCCAAGTTATAGTATCTTCCAAGTAACGAAACCGAAATTTTGGTTTGAGCTTACAGAAGATCTGGGCAAGCTGAAATTTGGCAAAGATGTATATTGAAGTGTTCTAATAAACCCCCAAAATTTCTCATAAAAATCTCAAGCCGGCGTTCCCCCAAATGAGGATTTGTTTGGAAATGAGGAAATTTGGAAAAAACTTTTTCCAAAATATACCTACCTATTTTATTTTCGAAATTCAAATGTTTTACTTTTAAAATTTTTGTTTCTTTTGAAAATTTCGGGGGGGGGGGCACGTGCCCCCAGGTGCCCCCTCCTGGCTACGGGCCTGGGTGGAGGTGAATTTGTTCTTTCACGACCATATTAAAAAAAAAATTTTTAAATAAAAAAAAAATATGATTGTAAATTCTTTTTGTACACAAAAAATTAATTAAATTAAAAATAAAAAACACAAACAAAAGTGTATAAACTGTAAATTAATTAATTTAAGTTAAAAAAATTTTGAATAAAAATTTATTATCATATTTGTAGTACTATTTTTACGGTACATTTGAACTATTTATATCAAGGTTTGGTTATGCTTAAATTATAACAATCATGATTATGCGTGTTTAAACAGAATAGCAATTTTCGGTAACATTGTTACGGAGATGGTTATAACTTACGATAGCAATCTAGTCATAACAATATGATTATATAACCATGTGCAAATCAGAATCGCACCGATAGACTTATAAAGATAGAAAGTGCTATATAAATTTATAGCATCATATTTCTCCCCGAAAAAGGTACCGCCATCTATCACCCTAGTATAGAAAGTAAAAAATAAATTTCTGATTGGTTACAAGTAAACTGGATCTGTTTTTCTAACCAATTAGGATACTAATTTTTTACTTTCCATACTAAGGCGCTAATACCTTTCTCGGGAAGATATATGATGCATATACATTTCTACAGCATTTTCTATCTTTATAACTCTTATATTTTTGATTTTAGTTGGTAGGTGATGCTTGTGTTAAGCGTGTTTTTCTACCGGCCACGACAACTTTGAAAGCTTACAACTAGGGCCCTATTCGAACTAATTTTTCCACTTTTACATCAAATGGATAAAAAAGTAAGTTCTATAAAAATCTAAGGTGAGGATGTCCTATCACCTGTCATTACGAACTGACTTGTAACCTTCCTAATGGAAAGATGAAGGTTTATATAGGCCCCTACAACAAAAAAATTCTGAGAAAGTATTATCAAAATTTTGAGTAAATCGATTTTGAAGTTTGCTAATTTACATGTAAAATTAACGAGATTCCCGCGCATCACTCATTTAAGACTTAGAGTATTTTTGCCTTCATCCCGGTTTGCTTGATTGGTGGCGCCTTCTCGTATGTTTAGCTCCGCCGCGTAGCGGCTCTGAGCACGAAAAACCGCCCGGAGATGCGGAGCATCGGAGGGTAGGTTTTTTGATGCTCACAGCTCTGGCCAAGCCAAAAATTAGAAGGCAAAAAAAATTTTCCCTACTTTTCAAATCGATTTTTCTCAAAATTTTGACTATACTTTCTCGGGCGAAATTTTTACAGGACACTCTAATAAGGTTCCTTTTGCTAAAAAAAATATTTTGGGGCGATTTCGGGTGACAGGTGATAGGTAATTATCCCCAGCATTAAGAAGAGAACATGCAAAACTTGTAAAATGTATTTCTTCTCCAAATTGGGAGATAAAATAAGTGGTTTCTGTAATTCTTTAATGCAAACTCTAATTCCTTCAGAATTATTCATCTATCACCTTTTATTTTTAAAGTTATTCTAGTCTAAAACCAACCATAATTGCGGTTTTTATCATTAGGTAAGGTTAAAATCCTGGAATCCAAGATTCGGTTTCAGCAAGTAGAAAACGTTTCGAGGTACCTAAAGAAGTCTAAATGTCAAGAAAAAATTAAAAAGCCTGTGTAATTAAAACTTTACTTTATATAATTTTTGATCCATTTCATCAATTAATCAGAAGAAACTTTTTTAGTAAAAAATGCATTATGAATATTAAATTTCCCGTTAAGCATGTTAGCCACTACATTGCTAAGCAAATAATTTGGACAAGTGTATGACTCACACTTTGTTCAAGCAAAAAAGCACAATTCTTCATTCGCGCAAACATTTTAAGACTTACCGAAATCATCATACTAGTATCGGTCTCATATTGCATACTTAGATCCTGTTCTTTCTTGACAATCTCCGTAATATCCTCTAACCGTGTAGGAGTATCGGGTAGATTTTTCAAGGGACCTGATTTTTTCTCAAGATCAGCCAGCGCTTTTTTGAATGGCGTCGGCGTACGTGTAACATCATTTAGTAACGAACTTCGGTCACCTCTGCTGGGTGTTACAACATCAGAAGTAGAAGCTGTCGGTTCTGGATGTGATAAACCATTAGGTGTACTCAAAGGACTATAATTCCTCTCCTTAGAACAGAAAATCAAAATCTATAAATCTACCCATTTTAAAAGCACTTTTCTTACCCTTGAGTATTCATCTTTTATCGGTGTTGACAATTGATGTAACTGTTTGACAGGTGTGGATGATAAAGTGACATCAAACGATAAATTTGGACTATTTAGGAATTGTGATGGACTGAATGGTAGCTGTTTAATTGGTGTACTGCCGTCTTTGCTTGGTGAATTTAGCAACGTTCTATGCCTATCCATAAGTATGTGAACCTGCTAAAGAATTTAAAAACTCAAAATGTGCTGGAAATAAAAACACCAGCAAGTTTACCTCTCCACGAGACGACATAAACTCTGCCATTGCTGAATTTTCATCGTCAGGTCTTCGTCGAATTTTGGAATTACGTCTTAAAATAGGCGGAGTTACAGCCCTAGTAGGCATATTTGTGACAGGTACTAAAGAGTTACTTTCGGTCGGAAACTCGGAAGGCACCAATCCTACAATGAAATGTAATTGCGTCAAATTTAATTAATATAACAAATGATTTGATGGAACACGTACTTGTTTTAACGTAATGACTATTCAAATCTGATTTTTTAATTGGACTCAGACTGCTTCCTAGTTCTAGACCTAAATCGTCGTTCAGATGTACAAGTTTGACCGGACTCGGTTGACTGGTATAAATATTGGTATTTATATATTGGAATGATGGAATATGGTTTGTATTTGTTTCGGAGTTTTGAGGTGGAGATGGCTGAACTCTTTCGAACGAATTAAATATCACTTGTGCCGATGTGGGAGTAGGAGTTAAGGGACTAGGACTAGGTGTCGTTCCATTTACGGAAAATCCACCTGCACTCGACTGACTACTTGTTTGATCATAAAAATCAAAGCCGTAATCCTTAAACAAAATTAAGAATTAAAAATATATATACAGTACAGCTCAAAAAGATAAGTACACTTCAATTTTTATCAATTAATCAAAATCCTGAAGATCAATTTTTTTTAAATTTTAGTCAGTGACGTGTTAGTGAGTATACATAGTGATGCAAACAAAATAGTGTTTCTAAATATTCCGCTAGATGGCTTATCCATGTTTTTTCTTTGTTTTATGTATTTGTATCAAAGTTTTAGTATATAATTTTAATCTGAACAGTGTTTATAATTGTTTTGGACTTGCATTTTGTGTTTATTTTGTCAAATTGGGATCTCATCAGTATATTTTCCTACAGAAAATAACGGAACACATTAAATTAGTTTGTAGTTTCATCAACATTTTAAGTGAGGTTAAATTTTGTTTAAAACACTCACAACAGTGAAACATTATGGGACGTAAAAATAATATTGTGGCTACAAAACGTAGTGTTATCATCCACTTACACAAATCTGGCGATTCAATAAGAAAATTCGCTAAAAAACGGGAGTTTCCAAAGGTGCAGTGCAGAGCTCTATTAAGATATTTACGGAAACAAGTGACTATAGCAGTAGGAAAAGCACCGGAAGACCCCGAATAACATCTAAACGTGATGATAACTTAATTGTAAGGCATAGCATTCGAAATGGAAGAATGATGGCACCTCAACTTACCGCTGAATTCAATGAAACTCGTACAAATAATGTCAGTTTGTCGACGGTAAAAAGAAGGTTGCAAACAGCTGGTCTTCGTGGAAGAATTGCTATGCGGAAACCTTTGCTAAGATCTCAAAACATAGTGAAGAGACTAGCTTGGGCAAAAAAACATGAAATGTGGTCGATTAATGAATGGAAAAAGGTTCTTTGGTCGGATGAGTCGAAGTACCAAATCTTCGGTTCTCATCGACAAGTTTTTGGGAGAACGGGCATTGGATGACTGTATTGTCCCAACGGTGAAACACGGTGGAGGATCGTTATGATTTGGGGATGTTTCGGCAACAATTGCGTCGGAGATATTATAAAAATAGAGGGAATTTTGAAAAAAGGTTATAAAGAAATATTGCAAAATAATGTACTGCCATCAAGTCGGCGTTTAATTGGGAGAGGTTTTATCTTTCAAGATGATAATGATCCCAAGCACGCGTCGAAGTTGTGCAGAGATTACTTGAGAGAAAATGAAAAACGAAGAGTCCTCAATTACATGGATTGGCCACCCCAGTCCCCAGATTTGAACCCTATAGAGCTATTGTGGGAGGAACTAGATCGGATGGTTCGACTAAAGGGCCCAAAATCGTAAACTCATTTGTGGCAAGTCTTGCAAGATGCTTGGAATGCAATTCAACCTGAAACTTTGGATAAATTCACCCAAAGAATGCCTCGTTTGTGCCGAGCTGTTATAAAAGCTAAAGGTGGATTTTTAAATAAATTATATCACTTGATTTCTATAAATATATATTGATTTAATAAGAGATTAATGTTAAAATTTTGACAACTGTTAAAAAATGTAAGTGTACTTATCTTTTTACGCCGTGGTGTATTAAGAGATAAGAATGACTTACATCTGCAAATGTTACTGGAATACTTTCTTGTTTAAGACAATGGTTATCTGATGAGGTATCTGTATGGCATGAAGGTGGTTTTGTTATATTTTGGCTTTTACGGTTCCTATTTCGGCGCGATTCACCATCAGGAATTCGACCATCGGAATCATACTTTCGTCTCATTGTCGAATTCCAATGGTTTTTTATGGCGTTGTCGGTTCTATAAATTTTCAATAGATTAACATTTTATTTTTGAAAATAATCCAGTAATTGGGGTGGTCAGAACAGGAGTGAATCAAGTCCATTTTTGTGATTTTTGGAGTTATGGTTCCTATGCGTTCTAGTTCATAATTTACTTCAGTGCAAAAGTAGATTAAGTCACATTTTGTTCTCCTATGTAACTTGTTTACTTTCTTTACTGACAAGAATATATAAAGATCAAAATACTTTAAGTTGCGATAATTCATTAACAGCATTTATGGACTTGATTCACTTTTATTCTGACCACCTCAATTGTAAATCAGAAATTTATTAATAAATGGTGCAACTAGTTAATGATGGTAAACTTTGAACCTTTAAAATTTATAAAGCAACTTTTTTATTGTGCATAAAAGTAAACAGAAAGTTATCTTTTCCCAAAAATTTAAACACAGCTATTTTATATGTCAATGAATGAGATAACTGATAGAATGAGATGAAATTTTAATGAATAAATTCGATGTTTATTTAATCTAATTCGTTCTGAATTATTAAATGGAAAACCAGTTATCCAAAAATTGAGGATACCCTAGTAAATTATTCAAAGTCAGCCCTAAATGTCACCTAGAAAAGTGGGGCTTTTGTTTGGCAAAAATAACTCACGCAATGGCGCATTATCCTATTTATAAATATAAAGTCAATAGCCTTTATCACAATGCAAAAGCTAAATGTAGAAGTTAATCACAGTTTCACGAAAATTTGTGGAGTTATTTTTTCAATATGCAATGTTTTTACGATTTAAGCAGTGAAATTTTACCTTCCAGGTAATAATTTCGCTATTTTTGCCCACTGATTTCCCCATTCTCGATGTGCTTGGTAAATTATATTATCTTCAACTTCCGTCCACGCAGTTTTCTTTATATTTGGATTTAAATGATTGTGCCATCTTTCGCGGCACTGTTTGCCGATTCGGCCTTTTAAGTGACGGGCGATTAGTGTCCATTTCTTTGGTCCATATTTCTTCACCAACTCGATGACCTTTTCATCTTCCTATAAAAAAAACAAATTTAAATAAATTATTGAAAACCTTGTGGATTTTTAAAAATCGTCAAATGAGCAAATTTTCCCGGGCTATAATGTCGCACAAGCAAACCGGAAGAATCAATTAAGAACGTTAATTCATAGGTCACTGGCGTCTAAACTCAAGAAACATCTGTTAACTTCCACAAAATTTTACGGTGTCTTGAACCATATGACGGTATAGCACCATCACTATCACCATCAACCGTGAAGCATTGACCAAATTTTACGTTGATCGTACATTAACTGTTTTTGTTGTATTTAAAGACACGAATTGAATAATAATTTAGCGTGGGAAAATAAAATGCGTTTTAATTTAACTTTCCATACGTCGTCACATCTTTATTACTCGTAAAATTACAATCAAGTCTAAAATAATAGAGGAAGCTTTCAAATCGCCTTACTTTTGAAGCGCTCGCAGTTGGGACGATATTAAAAGTGAAAATAGAAAGAAAAATCGCACAATAAACTTTCAATTTTCCGAAACTGAAAGTCAAACTGGATGTTTATTATTAGAAATTAAAATGCAAGGACTCCTTTTCAGAAATTCGTTTTATAAAATCGATATAATCTTATCTGAGCAAACCAGTTTGAACCAACCATCTGCAACTTCTTCGTCCTTCTAAAAAAAATTATTTGAACCTGTTGCAATTATATAATAAAAGCAAATTATAAATTATAATACACGTGTATACTTAGTATATTAAATGAAACTCGAAAACGTTTCAATATAAATACTATGTACTTCATATCGTAGGTAATCCAACAAAGAGAAAATCTATGAATGGGTAGTTGAAAAACGCAATAATTTGCATTTTGAATTATTGGTTACTGTAGAAAAAAAAACCAATATAAAAGACGATAACTACCGAACATTTTCAGTTAAATGAAGAAATAATAATGGATATTTAAAAGAAAAACAGGTTACTTTCTCCAAAGTGGTCACCGGTAACATTGATTAATTTTTGCATAATCAAATTTAGTCCCCGCGGTTCAAGTTGTTGGAAAAGTTGTGGTAACGAAATGTGATAATGAAAATTGATTTATCTCCGTTCTGTTTTAGAAATTATGCCGCCTATTTTCGTATCACATGTTCGTGGCAAAATAAAATAAAAATTAGGGTCGCCGTGCATACATTAAAAGAAATTAATTTTTTATCGAATAGCAAAGTTTTTCTAGCTCCTTGAGGTTTGTACTATAGATGAGTTTAAATATTGCCAGCAGAATAACCTAAATTATCTCTTATCCTTGCGCAAATTTGTTCAAGTGATTTGGATCTTTGTTATGAACCCTGCATTAGTTGGTTAATGAACGACAAACGACCAGTCATTATCCTGCACTCAGGTTCAGATGATATCATAATATGACGAAACGATAAGATATACATACGTACATACTATACGACACTCTGTTTTAATGAATATATTAAACAACAACCATTAAAATATTATTGTACACTTCCCTTTGCTATATTTCAATTTAAAAGAAATTTGCAACACAATTAGTGCTAATAATTATAAATAATTATACAAATTTATTTATTCACCTGCTTACATTATTCAAAGAAACTGAACTTGACAGCGCATACGTAAATAATACACAGAACATAAAAAAATATTTCTTCAAATTTTATGAAATTTTTCTAAACCAATTCGATTAAGGCCACCAACACCCCATATGTATTTGGAATAGAGAAAAACAACGTTTCCGCTAATTAATTCCATTACACCTGTTCATATATGACTTTTATAATCACATACAATTATTAACCATCACCTGTATGTGTATACTGTGCATACAAGAATTCTCCAACACTGCAAAGAAGACGGCAAGTTTGGAATTATGCGAAATTGATAATATATTACCTACCTACTATTTTATTATACTGCTAAATATTCTCACATACATTTCAAGGACAGTGAGTTAAAATTCTTGACCAAATACAATGTCATACGAAGATTTGAGAAGTTGAAATTTCATTAATAAGTTCTACAAATAAAGATAGTGGATTCTGATCGGTCATATATTTTTTATGCATGTTTCGTGTGTCTATTGACGTGTAAATACCGTTCAATTTATTAATCAATTATTTTAAACGTTTTATCAAACCAAGTCGATTTATTATAAATATTATTACAAAAACATTAAGTCATGAATAAATAATTATTTATTGCGCGATTCTCGAAGCACAGAAATTATTATGAATCTGCTAAAAGCGAATAAAAATAGAGCTTTAATAATTTTTAATTTGTTATTAAATGGCCCCCGAGAAATAAATCACATAATGAAAGAGTAAAATGAGTCTCTTCCTGCTTACAATTTTGCCCAAAAGCGTGAAATATTACAGTATTACATCCAAATCGTATTATTAAATTGTGAAGAATTCGCGTATATACAATTTCAACCATCGCGAAATTACTGGAACGAGTTTGGTTAAAAGGCCCACGAAATTCGTTCACATTATTGAAGGTCCCATATTGCCATAGGTATAATATTGTAATTGAAGAACAACGGTCAGGGTCGCAACAAACACGAAGTGGCGGTCAAATCTCATTTATAACCAAGCCACCCCCGTTTACATTGTCGGTACCTAAATTAACTTCATATTTCACTTGATGTCATACGTGATACAATCGTCGAAAACAAAAAATTTACTTCAACATTAAAAAGTAATTTTGGAAAACTTCATGGTGGGTATAATATTTAAATGATTTTATGGAACGAAATTTTAACTGCATCTTGCACGCGAAGATGTGTGGAAAAGAACAGTTTCAAAAATGACGCGAGTATTTACATAATTTGATACTTCAGTCACATTGCTTCCATGCCTGATTAGATTTCAAAACTTGGTTCCCCATTTTTAAATTTAACGAAGAGATTTATTTATTATAACACTGGAGTACGATATAATTATAAATTACGTATCGGTTTTCAAAATAAAAAACAAAGAGCAGGTGTTTTAATTTTTTCAAAATTGTATTGCCTTTATAATTAATGACTTGATGCCGAAATAATCCATAATTTTTTTCGGCGTTCGTTTTATACCCAAAGCAACCAAATTATGCATACATTTTTTTTAATAATTGGTCGAAAACTAAAAATGCGGAAGACCTGTTCATCACCATCAACTATACCATCAATGGTACAAATGGTTGAAGGGCAATGCACTATTGAGAAATGTACAGAAGAGCTCTGTGGGAACCGGTTCGTTCAGAAAGGGTTTCTTTGATATTTGGAACTAGAGTTACCATCTTCTGTCCATGCATCGACGCTTTTACGAAGGGGAAGAACAAAGCCATGACAGAACTACGTAGTAGTCATACAATGCCACTATAAATTATTGCATAAAATAAAAGGGTAGAAAAGTAAATTATAGTTGCGTGAACAATCTTGCATTTGGCAACACGAAACTCAATTCGAACGTAATTGGAAAAACCTTCACATTGATCGCGATAAAAAAAATTCTCACCTCCTTGGTCCAAGGACCTTTGACTAGTTCTGGATTAACAACTTTCGTCCATCTTTGTTGACACTGGACGTCAGATCGATCTGGAAAATGCTGAGCGATTGAATCCCACTTTTCATTATATTCTTCGACCAGCTGCTTTAATCGGGAATCCTAAAATAAAACGCAATCCTCGATCAGCATCATTTTGAAAAGGGAGAAAAAAATGAAGCTAATATTAAATTATGATATGATGGGTACATACTGATGAATTTATAAATAAAACTTTAGCTATACATAGAAAACAGGTATTTCCAGGTAAATAATGATGCCGTATAAAAAGTCGTTCACTATCTTTATGGTTAAAAAAAATTTTTCGAGAAAAGATATGTACATAGAGAATTACAAAATTTTGCTAATTTGAAGTGGGTGGAATATTGAACTTCTACATACCTCCTCTTTACTCCATCTGCCCTTATTGATCTGTTTTTTTGTTCGAATTCTTACATCATCTGTAGTTTCTGAATCGTCGGAATCTTCTATTCCACTGGTCTCTGATAATTGTTCTTGTTTAGTATTGCTGAAATACAAAAGAAAAATTAATACAAAATTTTATGACCATGGACCACGAGTATCATATAATGCCGCCGTAATTGGAAGTCATAAAAAGTGAGAAAATGGGCATTTATATATTCCCACGTAAAATACCTAATTCTGAGCGAGTGATTTTACGCAATTTTGAAATCGAGGGTTAAACACAATAAAACTTAAAAGTAAGGACACAATAGCTATTGGAAAATATATTGACCAGGTGGCGGAAGACGGAAGGAAGCAACATATATTCCTAATAAATTTTTGAAGAGTCCGACATGTGTGGACACTTTAAAAATAAGCCTAAATGAATACAAAATTTACCTATTATTTAAAGCTTAACAAATTTTGAATGGCATTCTTAATATAATATTACGTAACTCGCAAGAAAGGTTCCCTTGACTATTGTCTGCTAATATTTAGATCAAAGAAGACTACAACATGCATCAGGTAAATTTGTGTAAAGATATTTGCATTGTGAATCCTTTACGCTCGCCCTACATTAAATGAATAGAAAATAGGGCATTCCCATAGTGCTGCATAGAACTTACCTATGGGAAAAAAGTCACAAGGGTGTTCGTCTTTAACAGAGTGATAGGGTGAATTTCTAGTTTGAAGAAGTGCTTGTGACAGCTTTTACAAATTGCGGCTAACATCGAAAGGTCATCTTATGTAATTGCTTTACTTGCGTCAAAAAGTGGACGTATTGTTCAATCCCTTCGTATCAGAATATTAATTTAAAATTAAAATTATAATAAATTTTTAGCACACATGTGCATATCTAAAGTGCCAATTACGTAATACGAAATGAAATATGAAGATGAATGATGAAGTATACTCCTCATGAATCGTGAATCAAATTTCTCAAATTATAATCCACGCTACCGATAAAACTTATATTACACAATTTGAACTCAAGTGGTCGTATTAATAATTATTTCAAGAGTAGGGAGTCATAATTTAAACATTTTTATAATTTGCTACTCTAGACAAATTACTTCGAAATATATCGACAAACGTCACCCACCCCTAAGTTCCTTCATGCGAACGGAAACAAAACTCCCCGACAGGAAGCAAATTCTTAACCATGTAGGCCAAGCATATCTCCTCACAGGGGATGGCGCAACAATCTTTTATTATTTCCCCATAAGATTATATTAACTCCTCGAGCAGTTTGATTTTTGATAAGGGCTTTTTATTTATTTTTAATGAATATAAAAGGCCGGACTTTTACACGTGTACAGCTACCGTGAATGAAAAATTGAACGATTTTGAAATTTAATAAGTCACAGTTATTTTTATTTTCTTTCAATAATTTTATTTAATATGTTGTCCTTGATTCCTGTACACTTGAAGATAACGTTTTGGCCACGATTTTAGCGATCGTTGTATCATTTCCAGAGGAATGTTTTCTATCTCACGTTTTATTAGTTTTTTTTAGCTGTTTAAGGGTTGTAACTTTTGACTTATTTAAATGAGATTTTAAATAGCCCCACAAAAAATAATCACAGGGTGAAAGGTCCGGTGATGATGGCGTCCATATATCCGGATGAATAAAAGATACGCAGTTCTGTTCAAGAAAATTTAAAGTCTTCTTAAGCCCGTCTTACATCAGGACATTTCTGGCGTCATTTCTTGAGCCATTTCTGCGCACAACGGTATACGCACGCGTAAATACTATGAACTCGTCTCTGCGCAGAAATGGCGCAAGAAATGACGCCAGAAATGTCCTGATGTAAGACGGGCTTTAGAAGCGTGAGCTGGTGCCGAGTCTTGGTGAAATATCCAATCACCAGCAGGATATAATCTTTTTGCGTCAGTCAAAAGTGGCTTCAAACAATTCTTAATGTAATATTCCGAGTTAATTTTAGCACCAGGCTCAACAAATATTGGCGTTGTGGTTCCATAATTCGATATTCCCATGAACACCATAACTCCCTTCGGATGGGACTGTTTTGTGAATACGTCCAATTCTTTTGCCGATTGCTCACGTCTCAAGTACTGAACTTTTCGTTGGCCATCAGCATTTGTTAGATGGAACCATGCTTCATCGACAGTGATGTATTTTTGCCATTTATCACAATTTAGTAAGTGATACAATCCTAGTGAGCGCTGGTGCCGTTTAATAATTGTTTCTTCAGAAATATGATGTCTCCTTGGTTTCTTCATTAATTTCAGGTTTAATTTTTTATTTAGATTATACCGAATGATATATTCAGATGTTTTGAAATGATTAGCCATATGTTGTAGTGTCGGAGGATTCGTTTTTAATGCCATTTTCTTTAAATTCAATAATTGTCGATTTGTCAGAGTTGGCTTCTTTCCGCTGCCTTTCTTCCGGATTTTGGATGTAAGTTCTGGGATTCCATTTTTTTTGTAGTTAGAGAGTGTACCTTTCGAAACACAAAAATTTTGGTCTTTACACCTTTTTTGTATCATAGCAAAACTACATTGTTGTTTTAAAAGCTTAAAAATTATGATTTGTTGCTCTTTAGTTAACACCATGTTTGTAACTGACATTATAGAGAAAAACAAAATTGACATCGATAAGTTCATATCGCGTGCTCTATGGAATACTTTGAATTTTGTTTAAAAAAATAACTCTTATTGGTGAAAATTGAATTTAAATTCGTTCAGTTTTTCAATCACGGCACCGGTACATACTAGGTATAACAACTATTGAAAATAGTTCCTTCTAATATTTTGTAAGGTGGTAATCAAGTGTTTAATTGGGAATCAGCAATAGAAATACCTAATTTGAATTATCAACGAAATAAGAATGGTTTTGGAAATGTATTCATCATATAAAAACTTTTTGCATTGGAGTGTCACAACGTGTAGGTATAATAGTACATTAACTTGAAGAAGATAAAACCGAAGTATCATTGTGGTAGCTATTTATAAAATATTATCAATAGTAATATAAAAATGTATAATAATATGTAATGCGACAATTAATACAAACAAGTAACAACATTTTTATAATATTATGTACGATATACAAAAGTTTAATTCCACAAGGTAAATATTACTATTAGCAATGCCAATTATTATAATAAATAAAAATTTGCATATAACAAAACACATTCTTACAGCTAGTTTATCATTATCCAAATTGGGAAAGTTCAAAAACCGACTTGAAAAATTGAAAACACCCCCACAAATTCTTCAACATTGGATGTTCAAGTATCAATTCGCGTGTTTTTTTAAAACGTGAATTCAATTAATATTAAAAAAAAACTTGTCGAAAGTTGAAATAAAATTAATAATCTTTCTTCTCATGTAGTGTTTCTGTTGATTGGCTAGGTGCAAGTAGATAAAATATAGTGTTCTAGGCAAATATCGAATTTATAAGGAAAATGCACCGAATTCAAAATCCAAGATAAAATTTAGTTTTACTTTCTTAATTTCGTTCGTTCATAAATTTCCTCACATGTCATTCTTTGCCATACATAAAAGTAATTATAGCTTCAAGTTAGGGGGTAAACTGGCATAATCACCAACTGTTGCTAGGTTGGAAAATAAAAACTTCTAGAAGATATTTTTATTAAATAGCGGCAAAGCACGAAAGTTTAAGTGAACAGTGGCACGTGGCACAACATATGCCATAGGTACTTGCACCTGCCTATCAAGGGTCGTGGGTGCAGAATTCATTCTTCCTTGGACGTTGAACTAGCTATTCTACAGTTAGCTTGGAGTGTTGAACTTATAAAGCTTCGCCTAAGGGTTGCATTATGCACCTGATGTTCTCTATCGAAAAGGTTATGCCAAGAATTAAATACTGTAACATTGTTTGCCTCAATAACTTCAATTGTATACACACACTTCCAGAGAACTATTAAATTTGCTTGTTTATCCTGCTTTGCCAACAACTACACTATCTTCGGTCGTATTTAATAAACTCCATTTATACAGATTAAAATAATATTTTATCGAGAATAATTCAAATATTATGTAATTCCGTACATTAAAAATAGAATTGCAATGTGTTGCTTCATATTAAAACAGAAATACCTGCTTCTCGATTCCAATATTTAATAATAGTTATAATGGGATTGCTTTTTTCCTGCACAATTTTGCAATAGGGATTATAATTTCTTTTTGCCTTCTTCGTCGTGTGCCTCTCGACAGAAGTGTCGTTACCCTTTTTTTTTTGGAGCTTTCTTGGCACATTACACCTCAGCGTTTAGCCTTTCCCTTTCATGGAGACAAGGTCAGGATAAAGTTCTTGCTTCGACCGGAATCGAACCGGGTACTCAGTATTTGCAGTCAACGCACTTAACCAGCATTATATTGACCGTGTTATTTATGATCATTATTTTTAGTTATTATATTATTATACAGTATTATAAGCGTAGCTTAGGTTATCTAAGCTATAATTGATTATTATCTCACAGTACTACTATGATTATGAAAATTACATAAAAAAAAAGTAGGTATTATAAATTTTAAACAAATAATTGATAAGTAGGTACTTCGCTATTAAAATGTGGATACATTTATTATTAGGTAGATCATTATAAGGTTATTAGAAACTACAGAAAAAATTAAAGTAAAATCCAATAGAATTACTTTTAACATACTCTATGGTTAACCAAAGAACAATTTTCTTTCGGAAGAAAACAGCAGTGACCTAAAATTGCTTAATTTATAAGTAAATAATCAGTATATTATCAGCAAAATGGCTTAAAGCATACACCAGCAGGCTAAAGTAACGTTCACGTAGAGATTAGTTGTCTTGCCTTGCTAATAGTGGCAAGAGTCAATCAAATTATAGGATGAGAGAGCGAGAGCATAGATACTTGAATTTCATTGGTTCTTGCAACGACTAACAAGGCAAGACAAGACAACTAATCCCCATGTGAATAGCACTTAAAGGGCGGGAAACCGCGAAACTATTCCTGGTCACGCCGGATGCACAATTGTAATTTTAAGTTCAAGATCGATCTGTGAGCTATAGGGAAAGACGGGAACAGTGTTCAAGATCGATCTGTGAGCTATAGGGAAAGCAACGGGAACAGTGTTCAAAAAAACTGTGTGTAACGTAAAATTTAAATTCAAATTTACGCAAGAAATATTTTACTCTTATGCTCTAGTGGAGATACTTAACAATTATGTTGCCGTGTTATAAAAGTTTATTTTAAATAATAATTACTGTTTTCATCAATTGAGTCTGATGGTTTCCAAACCAGATAAATCCAGATACATTTTTTGATAGTTTATATACATACCTACTAGTACTAATACCTACCACTTACTAAGTATCAAAATCTCAATTTTTTATATATCTGGTTTTCAAACTAGACGACTCAATTAATCTTACTCGATGAAATGGAAATCGTGAAATATTACAATCGCTCCCCCCCCTCCAGCCAACAAGCGTGTATTCCATTCCCTTCGCTATTTAACCAAGTGTATTTTTTCTCTACTAATAATTGAAAAAATATTTAATGGAGCGAGCCTTCAGCACCGTGTCCACACAACTAATGATTGGCGTGGATAAAAATTTGCAAATGCTAAAACTTAAAAAAATTGTCTGCCTCAGACTATCAGTATTTAAATATCGCCAGTAGTTTAGCAGGAAGTTTACTTGATTGCTGATTCTTATTAATTTTTCAGATAAAATATCTTGGATTTGTGTCACTTTACCGGACGTAGTCTGTATAGATGCCACTATGGATAAAGAAACAAAGGGAAAATTAGTAAAATTACCTCGCATAAACATAACAGGATGAACTCATGAAAATTATGCCCGAAATAAATTAGTATTTTTCAATTTATTTTTGAAATAATATACAATACAAAAGACAGGTCGAACGAGGGTTTTCAGTAAGGTTGTTTGATATCCGATTTTAATTGTGTGTATATAGCACAGATGTATAGGTACATGCGGCTTGGCCCCACGCATAGGGTAATTTACCTATTGTAAAGAAGCTTGCCAAAGCAGCTGCAAAACACCCCCGTGTCACGCGCATAATGTCATCAACAAACGGGGTGGTTTTACTTTTATTGTAGAATGGTTAACAAAATAAGGTGGCGTCTGATGCGAATAATACATGAAACAATAATGAAAGGGTTAATGATTTAAAATTTTAGGATATTATGTGACACCTGGTTAAAACACTGGACTAAATGAAGAATTGGAGATGATGGGAGTTTTATTATAAAATTGGTGAAATTTGTAATGGTTTGTGGAACGAATGAAATTTGTTACATATAGAGTTCGAGTTAAAAAACTAATTTCGTCATTTAAAATAACTTTCATTAAAAAATAAAAGGCTGATTTGATCTGCAGCCACACAGAGTACAAAATACAAAATAAAAGTATGAAAGCTCGATAAAACTTTTCTTTGTTAATACCCAAGAATTAAATATTTACTATTTAATACGTAATAAACTGTCAGGAACGGAAACAAAATTAGTTTTAAATTTGAAGTGGTAATAAAATGATTATGATCAAGACGTAAAATATATAAAAGTGAACTTGATCAGTGGCGTGTAGTTCCTTGGACGATTCCCTAATTAGAGCACAAAAATACAAAAGAAAAACGAAGACAATGGAAAACTACCTCCAAAAGAGGAAGGAAGCATACCTAATAACCACAAATTTTATCGTGTTATTACTTGTTACATTTGGCCCGAGTAATATTTGACAATTGATGGAGCAGACAATAGGAATAGACAAAAAAATTAATCACAAACTCGTAGTGATATCAAAAGTTATGGTATCGATCTAACCCAGGGTTACCATCTGCTAACAGAAGGGGCTATGGGACACCTGCCAAGCCCGCATGACCCCTCATACGTGAATGTGTTTGTACTCTTCTGACGATTACCTGAATATATTTTATATGCTGCCATTATACCATGTACTATTAAAATAATAATTAAAATGATGCATTATTATTACAAATCAAACTGCAACTATACAATATTACATTTAAATTATTGACTTGGTAACATCTATTAGAAACAAGTTCGAACCATCGTGAATAATGGTGATTTTTCAAATTATATTATGCACATATTCACTCCTACCTACAATTTAACGTGGATTCCGAACCACGGGATAGACTATTTTTACACAATCCACTCCGACTAAGAAGTTTTTGGCAATATAATAATATAATGCTACCTAAACGTTCCTAAAATCTCTGTATATTAGATAATACCCGGCAGGATTCACCCCAGCAAATATACCCCAGCGAAAAGCTAACTTATGAAAAAAATATATTAAATCACTTGAATATGGTCCAATTTCATAATTATGGAATCTGAAGTAATTATAGTACGTTCAGTAGGTAGGTATTTGATTTTATTTATCACAAAAAGGAAGTTTGATTATTAACTCTATAAAAGCAATTAAACCTACAAGTTCACATTCCATATCGATTGTTGTAATATTTTTACGAACTTCATGAGAATGAACTTGTATGTTGAACTTTTTGATTAAATATCCGGTTTGTTTTTATTTGGCAATTGCAATAAAAGTTAAATCAAATGTTTACAATAGTTTCTATTTACTTAATCAAATTGCATAAACTCTATGCAGCTTTTTTTTAAACTAAATACAAAATTTTAATATTTTTTAAACTAGATGTTTTATTCAATGCACTTGATATAATTCAAAAGTGATGTGCAAAAGTTTGAATTAAGTGCTCAACAATTAAATCATTAAATGTCATTTTCATCAATTACATCTCGGCAATTATTATACAAAACGACGACTACCAAGATGATGGATAAACGAAGGCGTACTAACAAACATCAATAATATGTTGGTGGCACTATAACTTGATACATTAACTGATTATTACATAGTGGTAATTCATAATTGCAAGTTATACAGCCTATTGAAAAACGATCAAGAAGGTAGTACCGTTGAGTAGTACTTATAAAATACAATGAAAGCAATTTTATTGCAAATAATTAATAATTTCATACGTGCTTGTGCATTTTAGTAATGTTATTGGATTTTACAATGTGTCCAATATTTTATTTATAATTTACAATAAACTTGGAATATGGGACCAAATAACTTATACCATAGCTGACCAATTCTATACTATTTAAATTATACAATAAAACAAAATTTGTACCATGAAAACAAAAAAGCACTAAATAAATTATTTTTAATGTGTCCAAACCAAATTAATAAAATGGTAAATTAAGTTATAATAAATATAATACGTAGTTCATCCGTGCATGTAAATTAAGTGTGGGAGGCGGATTTTTACACTTGAAAATTAAAAATGCAGTAAGGAAGTCATGGTATATATTAAGGAAGTGCGACTCCAATAAGCTCGTGCACAGTTGAGCATGATCGGGATTATGAATGTTAGATCATTATACGAAAATATCAAAATGTTCAATGTACTACATAAAAATTATTTAAACAAAGCTATGAAAGTGGAAATGCAAACATTAAAAGAAGCATGGATCGTGATTATGATCTTTGCCATTTGCCAAGGGAGAAAATGCCCCGACACCCCAATCCGGTCCATTGCCCGATTAAAGAATTTCAGCATTGCAACTAGGGACGTAATCTATTCTATAGGAGATGCTGAATAAAACTCGTGGGAAAACGAATTCTTAGTTTAGTTGATGTTATGTCAAATAATATGCTGGTAATTTTATATCAAAATGAAACAAAAAAAAATACTAAGAAGCCACAGCACATATTTACGCCTTCTTACGTGAATAGAATTCAAGTATTTTATGCAATATCTCGCATTAAATCAGCCTCTTTCGAGTATTGTGATCATTAAATTAAAACATACACATAAAAAAACGCGTAGGCAAGACGTATACAATTTGCATAAACTATAGATGATACGAAAAATCATGAATGAATGGATGAATAGAAATAAAACTATGTAAAAAGGCAAGTTGAAAGAATGAATATTTCATGAATAAAAAAATGTAGATTATGTAACCAAAACGTGTAAACTAAACCAATTAACTACATAAAAATGTAGGCAATTTTTAAAATGTTGGGTTTAAGGGTGGACCGGAGGCTGTAAGGGTCCTTCTAGGAACCACCCGAGACTTTAAAGCGGTCAAAACGAATTTTCTAAACGTGTACCTACTTGTTCAGAAGAACTTACAAAAATAATGTCAAGTATAGTTTTAAAAGTTTCGGTGAAGCTTAGTGGATATGAATATTCAAAAATTAAGAAATTTCTAAACACCCTTCGTATTGTGAATTTCTTTGGTGCTGCCGCAACCTATCATTATGAAGTTGATATATATAGATAATGTATAGGTGTGGATCCAATAAATCTTTGTGAGTTCAATTTTTGAAAATCTAACAAGGATTTAGGGATTTAAAAATTAGAAAATAAAATATATAGGTTACCTAAAATTATCGACGGTATTGTTCGTGTGATAGAAAACACCTTGACTAGTACAGTTGCGAGACGTTGAGAAATAACTTCAATGAACATTTTTGATAGTAACTTTTCAAGGCTCGTGCCATAACGATACAGCTGTTTGAAACCAAAAGTCCCTTCCATTGTATTCTCCAGACATCGCGATTTATACAAAGAAGTAGGCAATGAACTTGATTCAAACTTCTTAGTTCTCTATCCCCCGATATAACACAAAAGGAGGGAAATCGACAAGACGTAGATTTTGCACCCCTATGAACCACCTTTACCTTCCTGAAGAATAAATCAACTACTTTAAAGAAAACGTGTCGCAAGTAACAGCTGTCTTAATAATTAAAAAATGCTAAACTTATCAATTTACGAGAAAAACATAATCAAATATAATATATGTACACAAATAGTACATACACGTTATGTATCTAGATATCAATTTTTGAATCTAACATTGCAGCAAAGAAAAATTTCAGAATAACGGGTAAAATAATTTTAAGAAATTAATGCAGAAAATTATTTGTAGATAATCAGTTATTAGCAAACATCTCCTTGACACGTGTGGCCCCTCATCTTATGTATTTTCATGTCGATATATGTATGCAAATTACAAACGACGCGACGGTTAGTGATCTCATAGCTTATCCCCCTAAAACTGGCCGGATCTCCTTTATTTCAAATTGACGAATCAGATTGAAGTAAATATATTGACAAATCAAGTCGTTCCAATTATTTGCCTCTTTTTCCATTGCAGCCAAAGGAGTATATTCTGCACGTAACGAGCATAATATTATTAATTTTAAAATCGAAACAACGAGATGTTTAAATTAATATGTTTGGCAATATTAAGACTAGGCGTTAAAAATTCAAACATTTATAGAGGTTGTTATGATAATAAAAATAACCAAACTTACTACCTACCATAAAACATTTCTTGTTTTATGCCTACAATAAAAAAAATTATGACAATATTATAAGTATAATAAATTACTAATATTGAAAGAGATGTATTTACCATCAGTGCCGTCCGTGTTCAAAGAAAAAATATGCCGCCACAGCCATTTTAAACCCCCTCCCCAAAATAAATAATATTTTAATTGATATTTGAATTCAACATTATAATATAATTTGTTATTATATTTATACATAATTATATTTGTGTTCCAACGAGGGAATGCTGCATAGGTGCTAGGATTGATGTGCACAGTTCTATAATGGACGAATTTTTCCAACTTCTTGGTTAATTTTTGCAATTGGACGTAGTTATGCAGAAACGATCCATCCCACAAAAAGTAAAATTACATTACATCAAAATTTGTATTATGGTAAAATGATCTGAAGTAATATTGTTTTCCCAGAAACTTATGCACACTAATGTTTGAAGTTAAATTACTCAAAACTTTACTTAAGTGGGTTGAATCATTTCTGCATAACTACGCCGAATTATTTAATGTTTTTAAAATTTGTTATTTATACTGATCGTTAAAAAAACCTCTTTACTTAAAAAAAAAGTTATTTATTTTCTTATCACGCTTTATTCACGGCCAACATATTCGAACACGGAAAGTTAACATAAAATTAAGACAGCTATGTGGAGTATAATATGTGCTAGTATGTATCACTTAATCTTGAGGGCCATTCACGCGATACAAGCCAATCATGGCGAAACCGATCGTGTGTAGGGCACTCATGCCAGGAATAATGGATTAAACTTATTTAATATTTGCGGTTATTCTGGGCTTAATAACAAGCAAAAACCAATAGTAAGTAAGGTTAATGAGTCCATTACATGTTTATTAGCAGTCGACTTTAATCACAGTACACAATATCTTGTGCCACAAAATAATTCTTGTACTGTTACTTGGATAGAATTTTCAGGTGTAACAGCCCGAGGAAAGATGAAATACTCGAAGATTATTGCAGGACAGGTTTTGGGAAGGATATTGCAAAAGCGAGCGAAATGCGGTCAAAACCTGGCCGACATAAATGTTTTGCGTATTTTCGCCTTCCCGAGTGACTGTTGCGTTGATTATTCAATGAAAAACAATCAATTTGCTAATTTCCTTGAAAAATACTTCATTATTATTATTAAAAACACTTTTGTCGGTATAAGCCCTAGGCTCTAGGGAACCTGCCCAATCGATTATGCACCTCATAAGAAAATGTTAGCCTACTTTAAAGCTTTTTTGTTTTTCAACCAATCAGAGAGCTCCATTACAAATTGTCTATAAGCGGCACAAGAGCTACGCTTGCAACGGGATCGGACATTTTGTCAAGCAGCCAAAATACCGCAGGACAGAATACCGGAAGCAAAAATAACGTAAGAAAGAATATCGTGAATGTTAGATATTTTGTATCATAATATAAAATAAATTATTCAAAGAACATAAAATTACAATAAATGCTTTCATTTGATTTTGCTTCAACAACTTGTGAATTTTTGTTATTTACTTATATAATCTCATCAAGTACCACTTTTAAAGTGGGAAATGGCTGGCAGTCAAAATTTCACAGATGTTTTGGTTTGCAATTGGAAGTTTTTAAAATTTGCTATTTAGAAGAACTTTAATCAAGACATATTCATTTTTTGCTGTGCAAGTACCATTCTCTCTCTCCTCAATTGTGATGCTTCTTTGATAGAAGCGTCGTAACCCATCTCTTTCTATGCATGTGATGTGCGTTCGATTTATTTTCACATACATAGAGGACCTACTTGTTTAACGTGGGCTCCGAACCACGGGAAGTGTAATACACTTCATTGCGAGATGGGCGCTCGTGGCAAATTACCTCGGTGGTTTGCCATTGGCTTCAGAGGAGAACCGGTCAGAATAAAGTTTTTACTCTGCCCGGATTTGAACCGAGCATTTCGCATTAGCAGTAGGCGCACTTAACCACTAAGCTATGACCGTCTCTAGCAAGTACCATTATTAGGCACTATAATTGGTATTCGAGCGCACTTTTCTGGTATAAATGCGTTTTTATACACGAAACGTGCTTTTAACCATAAAATTTAAGCAAGAAAGTTAATTGTTCAACTAATTTATTCTTTTTTAATTACAAAGTTGATCCAAATAGAATTTTAGAGTGTCTCCCGCGAAAAAAAATCCTATGGATGTCCATGATGCATTTTTTCTACAGTAAGAATATAAAAATTGTTTGAAGGTTTTTTTAACTAATATATTGTTGATTTCAAAATTAACTATTAGTATGACGGTAACAAACTGCTATTTCGAACCTTTTAAGTTTTATTATGGTACTAGCTGGCACGGGCGGCATCCGCCGCCCTTAGCCATCTAGACCCAGAATAGATCCGAGTAGGCGATAGTTGTTCGGCCTTCGGCCTCACAGGGGGAGGATCATAATAGATCCGCGAATGCCATAGTTGTTCGGCCTTCGGCCTCACAGAGAGAGGACCATGATAGATCCGCGAAGGCCATAGTTGTTCGGCCTTCGGCCTCACAGGGGGAAGACCATAATAGATCGGTGAAGGCCATAGTTGTTCGGCCTTCGGCCTCACAGCCCGGACCATAATAGATCCGTGAAGACCATAGTTGTTCGGCCTTCGGCCTCACAGACCGGACCATAATAGATCCGTGAAGGCCATAGTTGTTCGGCCTTCGGCCTCACAGACAGGACCATAATAGATCCGTGAAGGCCATAGTTGTTCGGCCTTCGGCCTCACAGACCGGACCATAATAGATCCGTGAAGGTCAAAGTTGTTCGGCCTTCGGCCTCACAGATCGGACCATAATAGATCCGTGAAGGCCATAGTTGTTCGGCCTTCGGCCTCACAGACCGGACCATAATAGATCCGTGAAGGCCATAGTTGTTCGGCCTTCGGCCTCACAGACAGGACCATAATAGATCCGTGAAGGCCATAGTTGTTCGGCCTTCGGCCTCACAGACCGGACCATAATAGATCCGTGAAGGTCAAAGTTGTTCGGCCTTCGGCCTCACAGATCGGACCATAATAGATCCGTGAAGGCCATAGTTGTTCGGCCTTCGGCCTCACAGATCGGACCATAATAGATCCGTGAAGGCCATAGTTGTTCGGCCTTCGGCCTCACAGACCGGACCATAATAGATCCGTGAAGGCCATAGTTGTTCGGCCTTCGGCCTCACAGACCGGACCATAATAGATCCGTGAAGGCCATAGTTGTTCGGCCTTCGGCATCACAGAGAGAGGACCATGATAGATTCGCGAAGGCCATAGTTGTTCGGCCTTCGGCCTCACAGGGGGAAGACCATAATAGATCGCTGAAGGCCATAGTTGTTCGGCCTTCGGCCTCACAGACCGGACCATAATAGGTCCGTGAAGACCATAGTTGTTCGGCCTTCGGCCTCACAGACCGGACCATAATAGATCCGTGAAGGCCATAGTTGTTCGGCCTTCGGCCTCACAGACCGGACCATAATAGATCCGTGAAGGCCATAGTTGTTCGGCCTTCGGCCTCACAGGGGGAAGACCATAATAGATCCGTGAAGGTCAAAATTGTTCGGCCTTCGGCCTCACAGACCGGACCATATTAGATCCGTGAAGGCCATAGTTGTTCGGCCTTCGGCCTCACAGACCGGACCATAATAGATCCGTGAAGGCCATAGTTGTTCGGCCTTCGGCCTCACAGACAGGACCATAATAGATCCGTGAAGGCCATAGTTGTTCGGCCTTCGGCCTCACAGACCGGACCATAATAGATCCGTGAAGGTCAAAGTTGTTCGGCCTTCGGCCTCACAGATCGGACCATAATAGATCCGTGAAGGCCATAGTTGTTCGGCCTTCGGCCTCACAGACCGGACCATAATAGATCCGTGAAGGCCATAGTTGTTCGGCCTTCGGCCTCACAGACCGGACCATAATAGATCCGTGAAGGCCATAGTTGTTCGGCCTTCGGCATCACAGAGAGAGGACCATGATAGATTCGCGAAGGCCATAGTTGTTCGGCCTTCGGCCTCACAGGGGGAAGACCATAATAGATCGCTGAAGGCCATAGTTGTTCGGCCTTCGGCCTCACAGACCGGACCATAATAGGTCCGTGAAGACCATAGTTGTTCGGCCTTCGGCCTCACAGACCGGACCATAATAGATCCGTGAAGGCCATAGTTGTTCGGCCTTCGGCCTCACAGACCGGACCATAATAGATCCGTGAAGGCCATAGTTGTTCGGCCTTCGGCCTCACAGGGGGAAGACCATAATAGATCCGTGAAGGTCAAAATTGTTCGGCCTTCGGCCTCACAGACCGGACCATATTAGATCCGTGAAGGCCATAGTTGTTCGGCCTTCGGCCTCACAGACCGGACCATAATAGATCCGTGAAGGCCATAGTTGTTCGGCCTTCGGCCTCACAGACCGGACCATAATAGATCCGTGAAGGCCATAGTTGTTCGGCCTTCGGCATCACAGACCGGACCATAATAGATCCGTGAAGGTCAAAGTTGTTCGGTCTTCGGCCTCACAGACCGGACCATAATAGATCCGTGAAGGCCATAGTTGTTCGGCCTTCGGCCTCACAGACCGGACCATAATAGATCCGTGAAGGCCATAGTTGTTCGGCCTTCGGCATCACAGAGAGAGGACCATGATAGATTCGCGAAGGCCATAGTTGTTCGGCCTTCGGCCTCACAGACCGGACCATAATAGGTCCGTGAAGACCATAGTTGTTCGGCCTTCGGCCTCACAGACCGGACCATAATAGATCCGTGAAGGCCATAGTTGTTCGGCCTTCGGCCTCACAGACCGGACCATATTAGATCCGTGAAGGCCATAGTTGTTCGGCCTTCGGCCTCACAGACCGGACCATAATAGATCCGTGAAGGCCATAGTTGTTCGGCCTTCGGCCTCACAGACCGGACCATAATAGATCCGTGAAGGCCATAGTTGTTCGGCCTTCGGCATCACAGACCGGACCATAATAGATCCGTGAAGGTCAAAGTTGTTCGGTCTTCGGCCTCACAGACCGGACCATAATAGATCCGTGAAGGCCATAGTTGTTCGGCCTTCGGCCTCACAGACCGGACCATAATAGATCCGTGACGGCCATAGTTGTTCGGCCTTCGGCCTCACAGACCGGACCATAATAGATCCATGAAGGCCATAGTTGTTCGGCCTTCGGCCTCACAGACCGAACCATAAAATAGATCCGTGAAGGCCAAAGTTGTTCGGCCTTCGGCCTCACAGAGCGGACAATAATAGATCCGTGAAGGCCATAGTTGTTCGGCCTTCAACTGTCATCTGTCAGCTGTCAGCTGTCATCTGTCAGCTGTCATCCGTCATCTGTCATCCGTCATCTGTCATCTGTCATACATACATACATACATACATACATACATACATACATACATACATACATAATGTTCACGTAAAGTTACATCTTCATGTAAAGTTAAATCTTCCGCAAGGAGGTGGATCTTCCACGTTCTGCGACCTATATAAAGTGCTCCGGTCTTATTCGCGGCATTCAGATTAATTTGTTAGTGGTTTTTTGTTAGTGGTTTGCATTTTTCACATTTTTCGAATTAAAGCCGCCCTCCCCGCCATCTGTTGACAGTATTTTGAATCACTGACTGTGCGTCAGATTAATTATCTGACAAATTAAATATTCTTATGTCAAAGTTGTGCCCCCTATTCTAGAGCCGCTACTGACTATATGTCAATGTCATTTAGATGTCATTTTTAAGGTTAACATTCTTAATGTCAAAGTCGCTGACAGTACGTCAGATTAATTATTTGACAAATTAAATTTTTTGTCAAACTTGTGATTTGATTTTCGAAAAAAGCGAATAACTTTTTTCCCCGCTCGAATTTCTTCTCCATATATGCGAGAATAGTTGCGCCTGGAGCTACAAAATAACTGTGCAAAATTTGGTCGAGATCGGTCCACGGGTCTAGGAACGTATAGCGAACAAACACGCAAACAAGCAAGCAAGCAGATCTTCTCTTTTATATATTTAGATTATTACTTTAAATACAGGGTTGCCACAGAGATCTAAGCAAGAAGTGAGTGAAAAAAGTGTATTAATTTTCAAAAAAAGTGAAAAAAGTGTATTAATTTTCAAAAAAAAGTGAAAAAAGTGTATAACAACTTTGAACAAAAAGTGTAATATTTTTAAATTGTTTTTGATTTTATTAACATAAATTAAAACAAATACGTTCATAGTAATTTAATAATCAGAAGTTTTTGCTTTCTTATTGAAAAAGTTCTTATTGTGTGGTCGGTCATCTTGGCTATTATGGTTATCATCAAATATTATTGTTAATACCAACAAAAAAATCCAGAAAAGATACCAACAACAAACATTTTTTTAAATTTGAATTTGAAAAAATATAAAATTGAAAATTATTTATTAAATATATTAAAAAATGTAATTTTTATATGTGAAATCGTAAAAAAAGTGAATTTTCTTCAAAAAAGTGAAGAAAAGTGTATGATTTACAAAAAAGTGAAAAAGGTGAAAAAAGTGACACTGTGGCAACCCTGAAATATCAAAGTAATAATCAAATTTGAAAACCAAAAATGTATGAAATTATTAGAATTTCTTCGTATTTTAACTTTGCGGTATTTTGTCCCGGCGGTATTTTCCCTCCCTAGTGCTGTTACACCTGAGGACTATTTTCCCTAGGACAAGCTGTGGTCCCATTTGGACAAACTAAAATAGAGCTCTCTCATTGGTACAAAAGTCGTTGCAATGTTTTGGGTAGAATAATCAATAGTTCAGTGGTCCCAGCCGAAGCCGGTTCAGGAAACAAGGCATGACGGTCCCAGAATGACCAATACCATGACACAAATGTGTGTCATACAAATAAACATTAAGTTTTACTTGCTTGGGGCGTTAACAATGGATTCTTGGGACCATCTAGCCCTCGCTGGGTACGGCACTGGATATTATCTGTACTGTTACAGGGAGAGATTGCGAGTTCGAATCGCGGAATTTCTTAACGCGCCCCTCCGGTGAACATGAACAATCCGTGGATATATGAAGTTGAAAGTAAAAGAGAAAAAATGGAATAATCTGCCTCAAAAAATGGATGGTGAAGACTTTGCAGAGCAGCAATATTCGAAATGGAATGAAAAAGCACGATCAACTGCTTCAAAAATTCGGGGAGAGTTATCTATCTCTAACTAGCTGAAACAAAATTTCTTCAGCTACACACTAAAGAACAGGCTTGTTTTAGTCTATAGAAATAATATTTTGCGTGAATCCGATGAAAAAAACACAAAATATCGACTTTTGAAAAGTACGGGATTCGCTCCGATTTGAATTTTTCTTTGAAATTCGGATAGGTGGGGGTGTGATTAGTAGATATTAGTAATAAATATTATCAAAAAAATGGAAAATAACCCGTGTATTGCCGAAAAAGTGAAAAAATTAAATTTTTTTTTCTTCGATTTTTGGGGTGTGCATTAGATAAGGAGGGTTATCCATCGTCAAAACCTACCCTTCCGGGGCGCCGCTTCGCTCCGCTACGCTCTGCACCCCTCTAGGGCGGTTTTGACTCTGGTTACTAGGCTAAACATACGAGAACCGGGATAAATGCAACCGGGAGCTTAGAGACCCTTGAAATAGCATTAAAAAGTATAGTTGCGGTATGGGGCTGTAAACTATTACGTTTCACCCCCAAAAAATCGCGTAAAAACAAAAAATAATCGATGTTACATGTAGGAGAGACGAGCTGCATCTGCCGGTCCGTAAAACAATAAGTTTAAGACTAGTTCTTTCTGCACGCACCGTCAACAGAATGAGCGACGCGCGGAATCTCGTTAAATTTTACATGTAAATTTGCTAAGTTCAAAATCGAATATTTCAAAATTTTGATAATAAATTCTCGGTTCATATTTTGACAATTTGTTATATTAACTGTGTTCTTTAGTATGTAGCAGAAGAAATTTTGTTTCGAGTAGTTAGAGATAGGTCACTTCACCCAAAAATTCAATTACCACTTCGGACTAGAGATGGGCGCGTGACGTGATTTTCGTCGTGTCACGGTCTTTTCACGTGACACGTGAATATCTAAAATAGAGAATCACGATAAAAACCGTGATTGTGCGTGAGTGAAATTAAACAAACGTGATCGTGCGTGAGCCGCTAAATGCCGTGAGTATACGTGAATAACCGTGAGTAGTTGTAAGTGGTCGTGAGCAGCCGTGAGTGGTCGTGAGCAGCCGTGAGTGGTCGTGAGCAGCCGTGAGTGGTCGTGCACAGCCGTGAGTGATTGTGAACAGTTGTACATTTTTGCAATCTCTAAAATTTTATACAAAAACTTTTCAATATTGCTTTTCAATAATAAAATTTGTTATCTTTTAACTAAATAAAAAAGTGTGCATGTGTGTAAAAATATTAGCCTGATCTAGTATCTACTAAAAATGGGCGCGTAACGTGATTTTAGACGTATACGGTGTGAGTGAATCGTGGATAGTGTACGGTTCGTGAGTATATGGAAAATATCGTGAGTGTGCGTGCGTGAGTGATTTGGAAAACATCGTGAGTAGTGTTCGTGAGTTCATGGAAAAAAATCGTGATCGTGCGTGAGTGTGCGTGAGTAATATGAAAAACATCGTGAGTGTGCGTGATCTAGCCTTTGCATGATCGTTCGTGATTGGGTGAGAGTGTCTTATCACCTGTCATTACGAACTGACTTGTAACCTTCCTATTGCAAAGATGAAGGTTTATATAGGCCCCTATTACAAAAAAATTCTGAGAATGTATTATCAAAATTTTGAGTAAATCGATTTTGAAGTTAGCTAATTTTCATGTAAAAACCTAACGAGATTCCGCGCGTCGCTCATTTTGTTGACGGTCCATCGATTCTTTTTTGTTTTTACGCGATTTTTTGGGAGTGAAACGTAAAAGATAACTGCCCCATACCGCGACTATACTTTTTAATGCTTTTTCAAGGGTCCCTAACATCCCGGTTTTTTAGATCCCGGTTTTCTTGATCGAAGGCCCTTCTCGTATGTTTAGCCCAGTAACCAGAGTCAAAACCGCTCTGGAGGGGTGCAGAGCGGAGCGGAGCGGCGCCCCGGAAGAGTAGGTTTTGACTATGGATTACCCTCCCCATCGAATGCACACCCCAAAAATCGAAGAAAAAAAAATTTTATTTTTTCACTTTTTCGGCAATACACGTGTTAATTTCCATTTTTTTGCGAATATTTATTACTAATATCTACTAATCACACCCCCACCTATCCGAATTTCAAAGAAAAATTCAAATCGGAGCGAAAAAATTTCACTCGATTTCAAGGAACGACGGGCGAACGATGTGACATCGACGCGGGGTGTGCCAGTGGCCGCTTGAAATGCAACTTTCCCATTTTCACACTTTTTTATGATCATCTCCGCGACGGTAAAAGTTATACATTCGGATCAAAACATACCGAAAAAGGCCGTTAATTGCCCAAAATTTTGCTAAATTACATGTTAGGGGCATGGCCTAAACTGCGATTTACATGTTAAATTTAGCTTTTTTAAAATTGATTTTTCTCAAAATTTTGACTATACATTCTCGGACAAAATTTTTACAGTACACTCTAATAAGGTTCCTTTTGCTATAAAAAAATTTTGAAATTATTTGGGGTGACAGGTGATAGGTAATTCTTCCCCTCTACTTCGGACTAGTGAAAACAGTTCTTTCGTCAATAACATTAATTTGTGAGTCTTTTAGACTGCAATTGGATCTGGTGATGATGTGGTGGTTATTTGTTGTAGCAAGTTTCATAAACAACAACTAGGTATGTGCACACCTACTATTTTATTGCAGTTGGCTGGAAAGACTCCATTGGAGCCAAGAAGACTTTTACAGTTCCCGACTTTTATTTCAAGGCTAACACTTCTTATATTTTAATAACTGGATGGTCATCAATTTGGCTTAAACGGCCAGAGGAAATTGAAAGAATATGAATCAACAACAACAAAAATTTTATGTTAAAACCCCAAATCTATTTTTTCTCCTTGTTTTGGTTCAATTTTCTTGAAAAATTTAAACTTTTTTTTATTATTAGTGCTTTATTTGCGTTGACCTATGTCTAGATAATAATTATAGTTTAATATTGGTACGATGATTGCCTTGAATTATAATAAATCAATGATTATAAATTTGGGAAAGATATGTAACATTAGGATAAAAAATGTTCTTGCCTCTCCTCCTAAAAAAGAGGGTACACAATTTTACATTAAGTAGAGTTAAATCAATGGTTATTAAATTGTAAAATATTACACGTTAATTGCCTCTGTGAAAAACTTCTTAACGTCTTAATTAGACATTCCAGTTTTTATCCAATAAAGCCATAGAATTAAAATATTCTTGGAATCGAGAAGCTGTAATGTTAATCCAAATGTAGGTTTTATGCCCGGAACTCGGTAGTAAAAGAGAGCTTTATTTATGCAACATTTTTCCTGTAGTTGTTTCCTCCTTCCCGCAATAAACAGGATTACGAGGTGTTGCCTCTCCTTCATGCATCACCTTCGAAATATGTTCCTCCCACGCGTTTCCGTATACGAAAATCTTCCGATTTATTAGAAAAGATTTTAAAATGCCCACGCAAATACAAAAGATGGAATTTAAACCAGTTCCGTGTTCTGGCTGTGGAAGTTCCGATAGCTTCCAAGAGATATAGTAAAAAGAATTCGAAAAAATCGATTTTACCTGCTTGATTTGAAGTCTTTCAAGATAAAGCTATAATTCAATAAGTAAAACAATTCGGCAAACTTCTAGATCGGCCCCCCTCCCAAAGTTGTATTCGAAATCCTTCTTGTAAATCTCAAATTGGTTTTCAGAAAAAAGATATGTGGTTTATTATTGTCCTCTTGATAATGCATTCCAAATATTCAGGTCGATCGAAAGCAGAAAATTGCAAAGTGTATTAAAATTAATCCCTTTCCGAAGAATTACCCAGATTATACAGTGTCGAAAATTTCAACTGTATGTTGCACAGAAATAAATGTTTCACCATGTTTCACTTAATAAAAATACGCATCTATTTTTTATATCAAGAATCAACTCTTAATTAAATTAGGTCGCGAATTTCATGAAAAATACAATATTTATGTAGATACCTGTATGAATCCCGATAAATTTGAAGGTCAAAATTATACCTATCAATTTTCATATAAAACAATAAATTATTGAAGATTCGATTGATAAATAAATAAAACAAACGATAAAAACATGACCGGCCTTAACACAAAAAAAAGAAAATCGTGATTAATGACATAATAACACCAAGATTTGCCGCCAATCCAGCGTTTGACGTGGGAGGAATGCAGACGGCATGTTAATAGTATTATTATTATGTAACTTTAATACCTGAAAAAAGGATCCATTTTCAAAATAGTACAATCAATTTTATTCGACCACAGCTTATTTAAATTTCATCGATTTGGCGTTGTAGTGGCAACTGTAGATTGAAAACAATTACCAAAAGTTCTTGAAAATCGTATGTTTATAATTTAACTACAGGGGCAGCATAATGCGAGTGTTTTGTTTTTAATGGGAGATTCCGGTTGATCTAAATATAATAATTCGTCATCTTAACTGTCAAAAACTTGAAGATTTCAAGTCAACTTTGTAATAGAAATTTCGCAAGTTTATTATCGATCCGTCAATAAATCTAACCAATCGTAGGAATTAATTTGCGTTTTAAATTAACAGAATTTTAACGAAACCGCGTTTAAATTGTGTCGAAGGGAGTCAAAGCAGCCATCTTGTAAACAAAAAATATGGGCCGTTTCGTATTTACAAGTGGCCAAAATGCGAGTTTGTAAAAATTGTGAATAAATGAACAAGTTTACAAATCATAGCCTACTAAAGCATGCGGTAGTTCCATCAACTGACTACTTAAATGACTTCGTCAAGGCCATGGAACAATTTAAAACTTGAAAATATCCGTTGCGAAAAGCACTACTTACACTTCAATAAATTCTATTCCTCGTGATTGGTAATAATGAGACATATCCATACCGTGCCCTTACAGGCTTATACATTTGTACACAACACAAACACTCACGAAAAACGTTCAATACATGGAAGTTTCAAAACACATTTACAAACGACCTTTACACGACCAACAACTACACCGTTCTGTTTGATTATGTCAGCTTCGTTCGTAAACTGCCGTACGTGTTCGGTAACTACCCTGCGCAGAACAGGGTCGTATTTTCTGCAATTTAAATTATTTTTTTAATTAAATATTAAAGTATTAAACAATTCTTTTTTTTATATATAAAAAACAGTGTTGGACTCAGGGCGATGGTTTAGTAACCTCCATTCCTGCAAAACTTCATAAAACCTATTTCGGTTTTGAAATACTATAGGTATTAGGTTCGTAAAATATGTTAAATTAAATTTTGTACATCATTTTGGTTTCGGACATCATTTCCGTATTGACTTTGGCTTTTCATCAACAGGTCAGAATAATTATAATGGACCACATACAGGGTGTCCCCGTGACCGTGGAGAACCTTTAAGGTGGTGATAAAGGACACCGTTCTAAGACAAATTCTCAAATAAAATTTTTGCCCAAGTCTAAACCCTTAGGGGGTACCTCCCTTTAAAGCAATTTTTTGAATTTCTGGTTTCAAACGGCCATAGCTCCGAAATTATTGATTTTTTAACGTTAATGGATTAGAACTTTTTTAAAGATCATTCGCTTGTCTACAAATTAGGTTATAACCCCTTATCGTCTAGAATCAACGGATTTCGAGTTATAAATTAAATTAAATTAAACCTTAATTAAATTTCCCTTAATTAAATTAAGGGAAAAAATGTTTAAAAAATTCAGGTTTTTTTTAAATTTTCTTGCAAACACCGTATCTCTTAAACGAAACGTCTAAGAGAAAAACTAATGGCCCAAACCGGATAGGGAATTTAACGGGCTACAACTTTCGTCAAATAAATTTTTTTGGGCAACCAACCGTTTTCACATAAACTCTAAAAATAATGAAGGGAATGTAGGTAAAAAAATAAATACACAAAATTAATTTAATACGAGGGCTATTTTTTAATCAACTTCCATTAAGCTAGTAAAAGCAAATAAGGCAAATAGGAAAAATTTTAATATATACAATAGTTGCTCATACATGTCAGCTATTTTTCAACATAGTCGCCACCGAGATTGAGGCATTTGTCGTAACGGGGCACCAGCTTTTGTATACCCTCCTCATAAAATGTTGCCGCCTGGATTTTCAGCCAATTTTTCACACAGGTTTTTAGCTCCTCGTTATTGTTGAACTTCTGCTGTCCCAACCATACTTTCATCTTGTTGAACAAATGGAAATCGCTTGGTGCCAAGTCCGGGCTGTAAGGCTTCTTAAAAACCTTTCTCCTTCGTCACTGTAGCGTTGCAAAAATGTTAACGCAGAACTCATTCGCTGGATTTTGTGAACGTCTGTGAGCTGTTTGGGGACCCATCGTGCACAAAATTTATGGTAGCCTAATTGTACTGTAATAATGTTATAAAGTGCTGATCGAGAGATTTGAGGAAAATCAGTAGAGAGCTCAGAAATTGTAAACCGGCGGCGCTCTTGAACCGCTTTGTTCACATTTTCGATAATCTCATTTGTTGCTACGGATTTCCGTCCCTGACCCCCATCTTCATGAACGTCAGTTCGTCCAGTTTTGCACTGCACTTGCACTCATAATCTTTTCCCCATACACTACAGATAATCTTCGATGAATTTCAGCCGCAGGACTGCCTTCAGCTTGGAGAAAACGGATCACAGATCGAATCTCGCATTTGGCGGGAGCTTCGAGTATAGTGGCCATGATAAAACAACACTCACATAAAAACTACGCTGCGCAATGGCTTACCCGGTTAGGAAGTTTTGACAGATAGATGACTTAACACTATCACGCAAGCGCCATGTCAATATGATAACTGACAATCCATTGCCAACCTAATAGAAGTTGATAAAAAAATAGCCCTCGTAAATGCTCAAAATGGCCTCCCTCATTTTCAGCACACAGGCGTGCTCTTTTCAGAAGGTGTTGCACGGTATTATTTAATACGTTTTAACAATGTTTTAACATTAAAACAAATGCTATAAATCAAATTGAGATTTTTAGTAATTATGTGAGATATCCAATTAATAATAATTAACACTCCGCTTTGCATAACATAATAATTATGTGAATTTATATTTTTTACCTACACCTTATTCATTATTTTCAGAGTTTCTGTGAAAACGGTTGGTTGTCCAAAAAAATTTATTTGACGAAAGTTGTAGCCCGTTAAATTCCCTATCCGGATAGGGCATTAGTTTTTCTCTTAGACGTTTTGTTTAAGAGATACGGGGTTGGCAAGAAAATTTAAAAAAAACCTGAATTTTTTAAACATTTTTCCCCTTAACTTAATTTATAACTCGAAATCCGTTGATTCTAGACGATAAGGGTTTATAACCTAATTTGTAGACAAGCGAATGATCTTTAAAAAAGTTCTAATCCATTAACCTTAAAAAATCAATAATATCGGAGTTATGGCCGTTTGAAATCAGAAATTCAAAAAATTGCTTTAAAGGGAGGTACCCCCCAAGGGTTTGGACTTGGGCAAAAATTTTATTTGAAAATTTGTCTTAGAAAAGTGTCCTTTATCACCACCTCAAAGGTTCTCCACGGTCACGGGGACACCCTGTATATTGAGACTGAACCAGCAATATTAATTTTGATAAATTATTTTATTTTTATGACAACATGAATGTCCTGCCAATATGCAGGATTAAGTTTTAGATTGGCAATGCTAATCCGTTTTTTTTTTAAATAAATAAACTTCAATTGTATATTGAGACGTTAAAACATTAAATTAAGAAGTATTTCTATTTTCCATCCGGATTTATTCCTTCCGCTGTTATTTTCCGTTTGTACTAAAACGTAGGAAACAAAGTAAAAATTTCTCATTTTGACTTCGCGGTGATTATAATTATAATTCCTACCACTACAGCGCCGCGCTTATGCTGCACAACCCACGAGCACAACCCAAATGAAAATAGCTTCGTGAGCGTGAGAAAATGGCGACCATAGTGGCACCACGGCTACGCTGTAAGCGCCCAAATCGAACACGGCCATAAGAGTATTAACAACATTTTAATACCATACCTATTACAGTAGCGCAACCAGGGGGTTACGCTACGGTTAAAGAGTCAAAAGAAAATATTAACTTGGTAATGATTTTATAAATTTTTAAATCCACCTCAACAAAACGGATTGTGAAAGTCTGCGGGCAGCCATATTATATTAGAATGTAGTGCTAATTAAATTTTTAAAAAAATGTAATATAATATAATTAATGATGTTTACCCCCCCCCCCCGCCAAAAAACAAGAGATTCTGATTACACCACTAATCTACTGATGTTAACAATAAAAATGCATAAGTCCAGTGGTATCAGATTTTCCACCCCATCAGGAAGAAATTAAACGAATCCTTGTTTAGGGTACCTCTAATAAAAAAAAGTTTCTATAAAAAACAAGTTTTGCTGATTCTATGCTACTTAACATCATTGCCACCAGTGGCGTACCTAAAGGGGGGCGGTGGGTGCGTCCCGCACCGGGCGGTACATATTTTGGGGCGGCATTTTTTATATTTTACGTTGTAAAAACAACTTGTTCACTTCATAACTTTACTATTTTTTGTAAATTAGGTAAATGCTTTCTCTCATTGGTGGGGAGCCTGTGACCTTTATTTATGTTTATTAATTAATAAAAACCATCATTTGATTGACTTTAAAAGGGCGGCAAATTTGAAGCCGCCCCGGGCGGCAAAAGTGTAAAGTACGCCACTGATTGCCACATTAAATTTGTTAAAGAAGATGAAAATTAAAGGTATTATAAATAAGATATAACAAAACCATGAATATTTGAAATAAGCAGTAACCCAGACATTTGGGCATTTATTTTTATCATAAAAATAATTGAGAGTTTGCACGAAATCTACTGACCATTGACCAACATGTGATCCGTTGCGAAATATAAAAAAATAGAAGATCCGTCGATTTGTTATTTAATAAATTACCTAGTACGTATCTGAACAAGTATTTGTAACCCACGGTATGGGATTTTACTTTTACGCTTTTACCATACGGTAGACGTGTATGTGGGCAATGCTGGTCTCAGCTTGTCTCTTGTGCGGTCTCCTACGTCGATATACCTCCTGCAAGAATGTTTTTGGCGGGAAAGTATCAGCTATCACTTGAGTACCTACTTTTATCTGCCCCTTTGTTTGTTTCTTTAATCGCTCAATTGGATAATTAAAACCATACGCTTTTAATTAAGAATTTATAGTACCTAGGTCCAATTTTACTTTTTTCCTTCCTGTTACAAAACATTCTTTTTACTTTTAATTCTGTGTTCTGATTACGTTAGTTTTGTACAATTATAATACGAGTATTATCAATGTTTATAATTATAATTATTTCTTTTTATATTACTATTATAATTATTATGAACGGTGCTTATTATAGTGACATATCTTTATTACCTTCATAACATTCAGTTATAAAGTTTTAATTCAAAATGTTAAACTGAAAATTTGAATTCATAAAAGATATTAATATCCTTTTTTTTCTTTTTAATTTTCAATTCGTTTTTACCCCCCCCCCCCTACCTCCCTTTTTATTAATTCTTAATATTTCACTCGTCGTCATTTTTTATTGACGACGGTCATGGCCTGATAGTTACCGCGATTAACTATATACTAACGGCGGCCGCGCCGCGCCGTCTCTATACAATCAAATTTTAACTATGGACGTAATGATGTCAGAATTAATTTTTTATAAGTAGTAATTAAAAAATTCGTTTGATATTAATTGCATAACATGTTTATATAAGTAAATTAGTTAAAATATTAAATTATAGGAATAAACAATACAAATCACTTTGACGGATCAAAATTATCCAAGGCAAACCATATTCTTTTAATAGTGCTTATTTTATATTTGCATTTTAACAATAATTTAAGAGGGAAATTTTAAGTGTGGGGTATCATAAGTTGCGGAAAAATCTTTTTAGATTGATATAATTTTCAATCTCATATGTTCCACTGGGAAACGGCAATGCTCTTTAGCAATTTTTATGCTTCTAAAAAATGGGTTAAAAATGGACGGTTTTCAACCAAAATCTAATCAGCTCTTTAGACGCTTCTTGAAACTAGTGTATAAAATTTCAACTCAATCGGTGCATGCGTTTGTCTGAAAACGTTGACGATAGAAACACCACACCATCACACGTATGTACATCCGGACATCATTCCAAAATTGATCTTAAACAATTCGTCGTATGGGCTCATAGACCTTGGGAAAAATGCTAACTCAAATTTTTTTTTAACTCGATAACAATACTTTCCTTTACTACGTAAATGGGAAATCATCCCAATATGAGATGAAGGAGATTAATGCGGGCCTCGCCCGCGACATGCTCCGCTTCGCGAATAATGCTTGCTTGCTGTGTGTCTCTTTTAGTGTTGGGGTACGGTCCCTTAACTTTGGCAACTCCAAATAAATTGAAAATTTCCTATTGCAAAGAGGAAGGTTTATATAGTATACTGTAAAAATTTCACTTGCGAATGTATTAGCAAAATTTTGAGTAAATCGAATTTGAAGTTTGCTAATTTAACGAGATTCCGTGTCAAAATCTAACGAGATTCCCGCGCGTCTCTCATTTTGTTGACGGTCCGTGCGGAATGAATGACCCTAACACTTGGAGTATTTCGCACCGGCAGATGCAGCTCGACTCTCCTACATGTAACATCGATTATTTTTTGTTTTCACGCGATTTTTTGGGGGTTTCAGATCCCGGTTTCCTTCATCCCGGTGTTCTTGATGGGTGGCGCCTTCTCGTATGTTCAGCTTTGCCGCGGAGCGGCGCACGCGATTGAAAAACCGCCCGGAGCCCCGGAGGGGCGTAGGGTAGGTTTTTTGATGCGCACAGTTCTGGCCGTGCCGGATCCACCCTAAAAAGTAATTTGCACCATCAAAACCGGCCGCGGGGCTTTAGCCCCGCAAGGCCAAGGTTTTCCCCACATTTTCCCGGTTTAGATTTATTTAGAAAACTTATTCTTAAAATATTTTTGGAAAAAAATCTTGTGCAATCATAATTCCTACGATGTTATACGCACGGCAGTAGACTGGCAAATGCGCTCCGTACCGAGCGAGCGTGACTTATATTTATAACCTCGGTGATGGGCTTGGCCTAAATTTGCATTTTACATGCAAAATTATGCTATTTTAAAATTGATTTTTCTCGAAATTTTGCTAATACATTCGCAAGTGAAATTTTTACAGTATACTTTATAAACCTTCCTCTTTGCAATAGGAAATTTATTTGGGGTTGCCAAAGTTAGGGGACCGTCCCCTAGTGTTGTTGTTAGTTAGATTGAGCGACTGTTGAGCAGTAAAGACGTGTTCTGTTATACTCCAAACCCACAAACCAATCACGAAGACGACGTTAACCTTAACCAAAGAACAACAACAAATTAATATTAGACAAACTCCAAGAAACCTGGGCTGAAAGAAGTCTGTCGATGCAGCTCCAAATGGAAAGAGAAAATATTATAGCGACAATTGCTCAAAACTATACAGTTGCCTCAATGGCCCTTTTTGAAAAGGGCGACTAGCTTTTACCAGCGTCGAGAGCAGGGCTATTCGTGGGATCTTTTTGCACGGGATGGGACGTTTCGGCGCAGCCGGTTCGGCGCGACCATTTCGCCGCAGCCGGTTCGGCGCGAGACCGGTTCGGCGCAAGCGGGTTCGGCGCGAGCCGGTTCGGAGCGGTCGCCAACATCCGGTAACGGATAGGCACGTTAAGAAGAAGAAGAAACCTCCCTATCGAATGCACACCCCAAAAATCGAAGAAAAATTCGCTAAATTTACGTACTTTCAAATTCCATAACGATTCTTTTCTTGCGCCGAACCGGCATCGCGCCGAACCGGACTCGCGCCGAACCGGCCCGCGCCGAACCTGCCCGCGCCGAACCGGCCCGCGCCGAACCGGCCCGCGCCGAACCGGCCCGCGCCGAACCGGCTGCGGCGAAACGGTCGCGTCGAACCGGCTGCGGCGAAACGGTCGCGCCGAACCGGCCGCGCCGAAACGTCCTAGGCCGCTTTTTGCACGAGTGGTTGTCGTACAACTAACTAGGAGAAAAATAAAACAATTGAAAAGAGTGAAGAGTCTTGTTTTATTGTCACACCAAAATAAAGTCAAAAAGATGGGTTGGAAAACCCACCCACTCATATCCCATTCCTACCCACCCCCCAAAATTCCAAACCCACAGAGATTCAAGCCTCCAACGCCGCTACCGGGTTTATTAATTACTTTAAAAATTAACCAAACGCACGTTTACACCAAATTGAGTTATACTCCGCTTCGCAAATCATGCTTGCTTGTTGTATCTTTTAGTATCACTCAAGCATCCGTAAAGGCACATCCAGAATCTAAAAGATTGAACTATAATATGTAACTGAGTTGTGCAGTTACAAATAAATGTGAATAGTGTATTTAATAAAAATACTCGTAATCAAGTTATTTTATATTCTTTATTGATAAAGAAAGCACTCACAACTGGTCCTTCGTTAATTAAATAGTGAAGACGATTTCGGCAGCCGTTAACTGTATTATAGTGAAAAATTAAAAGGCCCGAACAATAATTATGCCATATATAGACTATATAATAAATTAATATGCTGTTATATTATGCGGTTATAGGTATAACAATTTTATATGCGGTAAAAATCCAAAATTCTAAATTATAATGCGCAATAAAAATTCGTATAAATCCGAACTCTAGTAATTATAAGGGCTCGCCACATAGCCTGTCCTGTGCTATGCCAATGTCAAACATTGAAGTAGAAACATAGGGTTTCAATAGTGACGTTCACATAGTTATGAGTTTGTGTTGACATAACACAGAGCATAGCATAGCACAGCACAGGCTATGTGGCGAGCCCTTTAGATATTAAAAAAAATTAAACAACATTTATTATTACATAAAAAAGACTTTTAACATAACAAAAGGAAAATATTACAATTTACTACAATACAATTTATATATTCTTACTACAATTTATGTATTCTTAAATGGTACCTGTTTATTCAACTTGTTTTGGATGTTATTAGGATTGCATAAAATAGTATACACAGCTCGTGTCAGAAGCGCCTCTTAATCTCTGATGCGAATGGGATTCCCGTGGCAGAGGGGGAAGCTAGCGCCTTCCCCACTGCCGCTATAATCCCCATTCGCACGCGAAATTAAATGGTATGCTTCTGGCACTAGGTGTGTAATATACTATTTCAGCAAAAATTAAAAGTCATTTTACTCTTGTGATATATATACTATTTTTCTCACTTTCGTTCGAATATTTGTCAACATTAATATAAATTTTGTGTCAAAGGAATAAATACGATTAAATTTTGAACTTAACTTTACCTATCCTCGTTTGCTCCCGCATTTGGGTTACCCTCCCTCTTTTACACGTACGAAAAAATTATTATTGCCGTAATAAATTGTAGTAATGAGAATGAACGATACCCTATTTTCCCGCATATAAGCAGAAGTTTAAAAAAAAATTACGAGAAAATGAGGATTGCATTTCGCATTTTAATTAGTGGGTATTATAAAAAAATGTAAAAATGTTTCAAACCCCAGTTTCCATAAAAAAAAATAAGTTAACGAGTACATTTAGTGCTAAAGACTTTCTTTTTATGAACTTCGTTCATCGGAAATGTTTTCAAAAAAAATTTTTCCTTACAAACAAATTTGGATTCGCCATATAACAGTCATCTAAATATGGAAATTTTTGATAATTTTATTATTCTACGCAATTAAGTCGAATTATATTACAAGTAGGATGTACGAAATCGGCAGTGGACATTTGACCGCGGCCATAAATTACCGCGGCCGATATACCGTAAGACAGAATACCGCGAGCCAGAATAAATACTAAATACAGTAGAGCTCCAATTATCAAAACTCCGACTATCCGAATCGCTGATTATCCGAACCGCTTTCAGAAAAAAAATTTAAGGCGGAAACGTACTGCGATTCGCAAAATAATAATATTACGTCAGCCTGCTTGTGACCACATGCAACTTCTCACTGTGAAGCGGATGCGCGACATGGCTGCCCGAAAACGGACAGTCAAACAGCTTACTTTGACCGAGATGTTCAGCAAGCAATGACTTTCATTTACAATAAATACTAATGTACAGCACTCTTGTAAGTACGCTATATAACATGTAAAAGTGTTGACTTTTCATTTAATTAATTAAAAATCCATACACTACCCTTTTATTAGCAAAATTCCAATTATCCGAATTTTTGATTATCCGAATGGGGTCCGGTACCAATTGATTCGGATAATTGGAGTTCTACTGTACTGCAAAAATACCGCAAGGATAAAATACCCGCGATTGTTAGATATTTTGTATCAGAATATAAAATGAATTATTCAAGTGACATAATATTACATAATGTACTATTACAGACTGTATGGAATAGATGCTTACATATGATTTTGTTTTCAACAACTTGTGATTTTTTGTTATTTGCTTATTAAACTTATAAAGAACCATTTTCAAGCTAGAAAATGGCTGGCAGTCAAAATTTCGCAGACCTCCATCTAATAATCGTAAAATTATAGTTGAGGAATAAGCCATTATAATCTAACAAACATATCTCTCAAAAAAACTCATAAAGGTAAACAGTCATAAACAGCTTTATTTGTAAGGGTTCACATAATGGGGAACATGCATGAATAAAAAAATTTAGTTAAAACAGTATTTTCCGATTAATCCTATATATTAAATATCAAATCAGCAAAAATAACTTCTATTTATTGTATTTTGTTATAAATAATCCATTTTAAAATTCAATGATAATTTAAAATAACTCATGTGACCTTAAACGCAACGAAGTCGCCGACACAATAACAATAACCTCACTTTCATGTTTATTCTACTCGTGTAAAGTACTTTTTTAACTTTCTTGTTTTTAATTGATTTAATTATGATAAATAACAGCTTTAACACTAACAAACTTCAACTTTCAAAGCACAAAACCACAGAAAAATAACATAAATGAATGTAAAATTTAACTTGTGACGTCATCAGTCACTTGGCAAATTGCGCGGTCGTTTCGTTCAATTCAAATTGACGGATTTTTAAATATTTTTTAAATTATTATCAAAACGAAAATAAATAAATTAAATAGCATTAATTAGTATATTTAGTTATTTTTGATCCAACTACGCTATAAAAAAAATTTATGCATCTTCCCTATTAGAACGACAGGTTTGTGATTTAAGAAAATTATTTCTTCATTTATTAAAATTTTTTTTTTATTTTTATAATAAATTAGTACTTAATAGAACGTCCTTTATTTTTTATTGGTGCCTCCAATCTACGTGGCATCGATTCGATTAATTTCTGAATAGTCTCTAATGGAATGGATTCCCACATATTAAGACAGCTTTTTGAAAAAGTTGGGCTTCATTGGTTGTTTTTTTCTCGGCAATCTTTTGTTTTAAGATATGCCAAAGATTCTCGATTGGATTTAAATCGGGACTGCATGATGGCCAATCAAAAAACAGTCACAGAATTGTCAATACACCATTGCTTGGTGTCGCGAGCCGTGTGTTTAGGATCGTTGTCCTGCTGGAAAATCCATGTCACCGGCAAAAACGAACACGTTCTTTAAAATGTTCAAAATCCCTTTTATATCATGTATTGGACGAACACCACGCTACGACATCGCACCCGAGATCACGATTTTCCCACCGTCATAATATTTAACAACCATTTTAGTGTAACGCGGATTATGTTCTTACGATTTAGGGAATCTGACAAATACCCTACCATCTCACTGTGTGACGGATTCGAATATTGACGGCGAAAAGTGTAAAAATCAAGTATTTATTTTGGGGTCCTACAGTGGTGGGTTAGATGTAGTAATAGTTCGAGGGTCGAGTTCCAGGCTGGAGAGGGGACGATCCTTTATTCGTAGTCATTTCGTAGTTCAAAAGTGCCCTTCGCTCGAGCCAGACGCGTCGCTCTCTGTGCTAAATTTTCAGTGTGCTCTTGAAAACGACGCCGTACAGCCAAAAATCAACCGATTCCCATTTTTCAAAATGGATTCGAAAGGGGAAAGTAAGTAGAATATTATCATGTAATTGAAACTTTATAATAATGATGTATGTGATATCAGTAAACGAATGATTTGTCCAAAAACAAACATAAAATCGCGACTGAAAATTCGAAACACGTAGAGAAAAGTTGAATTGCTAAACGTTGTTAAGCGGCCGGACTTATCCTAGGTTGTAGATTAATCAATTGTTTAATGGAAACAGCAAAAAAATGTTGCGATCTTTTGCGGGACCGCTACTGGCGCAAGTTTTTGTGATGAAAAGTGCATTTTTCTCAATTTCGAACAATGAAAACATACAATTTGGATATGTGATTCGTATAAAAGTTGTATGGATTGAAATTATCTCTCCAGGGGTGTACTCACGTTGTGGGCCTAGAGCCCCAGGTGGGCACACTGAGGCCCAAGTAGATTATTTTTCTCATTATCCTAATTTTTTATAGCGGATTCACATTTCACGCTTCGAAATTGAAATATTTTCTATCAAGACAATTTCTGCTGGTCTATAATCTATCTATAATATTTATCTCTTTTATTATGTATAATAGTGAGTCAGGCTGAATACGTAATTGCTTATTCATATATGAATAACATTTCAGAATCTACCGAAGATTATCCTGCACCTCCTGGATTGACGAGAAAAGATATTTTCGTGCTCCTGAAGAATAATTTAAAGAGTGGTGTAGCTTCAGCGTATTTACAAATTGAAAAATTCATGCCGGAGAAATTACAACCACCTTTCACTCTGTCGGATGACGTAAAATCTGCAGTACGCGTATTATTATCCCAATTTAATGAAAAGTGGAAGCAAGTTTCGAGGCACGAAGACGATTTTTTCAAAAAATTTTCCACATGGCTCAGTGTGTTTGTTCCCCTGGAAGTAATCCAAGGAACTTTCAACAAAGTCCAGCAAGTCCAGCATGGGGCGGCCTTCTTCAGGATTTGCCGAAGCTAGTGTGCGCACAAAACGGCAGAAAACTGAAGATTTGCGTGCAAATACAAGCACTGAAGAACTGGCTTTTGCGACTCAAATGAGCCTCCGAGCAGCTGGTAGAGTGGATGCCGCCAAAGTTGTCCAAGATGTGACACTGGGAAGCCCATCAAGAGCTAAGAAGTATAGAGAATCTTTGGATTCGATTAGAGAAATTCCTTATGAACATGATAAAGCCCTATCGCTTGTAATTGACATTAATTTGTCAAAAGAAGACTATCAGAAACTTCGGAATTCAACCAGAGAACAGCAATCTAAGATATTTCCGCCATATAATGCAATATATCAGGCGAAGCTTAAATGTTATCCACCGAATACGGACATTACTGTTACTGAATGTAGTGCTAAAGTGAAACTGCAGTCTCTGTTGAATCACACAATTCAGAGAATCTTGTTGATTCAAGAGGCAGTTATTGATAGTCTAAGTAGAGAAAGTGTTCGCAACTTGAATTTAATTTGTAAGTGGGGTTGCGATGGCACTTCCGGCCAAAGTACATACAAACAAAGATTTACCGACGATGAAGGAAGCAAGTCCGATGCCAACATCTTCTTCACTTCACTAGTTCCATTGCAGTTGATATCAGTCGACAACGAAACCCAAAATACCATTATTGTATGGAAAAATCCTAGGCCATCGTCTACCCGTTTCTGTCGGCCAATTCGAATTCAATTTTTGCATGAAAATACCGAAGCCACTGTGAGCGAAATGGAGTATATTAAACAGCAGGAGAGTCACCTTGTCCCTTATGAAACTGTCATTCACGGAAAAGACATAACCGTTTCTTTCAAACTTGCATTCACCATGATAGATGGTAAAGTTTGCAATGCAATCACGAGTAATGCTTCTGCTCAACGTTGCTATTTATGTCAAGCAACTTCAAAAGACCTTAACGATATCGATGCAATGTTGAAAAGAAAAATCAATGAAGATTATTTACAGTTCGGGTTATCGACTCTGCATGCGTGGATTCGCTTCTTCGAATGTTGTTTGCATGTAGCGTATAAACTTGAAATCAAAAAGTGGCAAGCGCGTACTCCGAATGATAAAGAAATTGTAAAAATCCAGAAAGCAAGTATACAAAAAGGTTTCCGCATACGAATGGGTCTAATAGTTGAGTCGAGGAGTTAAGGCATCGGAGGCCGCTAGACTATTTGTGCCGTTTACGGAGAGAACGCCATCGTGGAGAGTACTGCAACAAAATGGTTTTCTCGTTTCAAAGTGGGGCATTTTGATATCAATGATTTCCCACGTTCAGGGAGACCATCCGATTTTGATGAAAACCGATTAAATGCTTCAATTCGCGATGATCCACGTCAATCGACTCAGGAATTGAGCAATATGATGAATTATGACCAATCAATTATCGTATGACATTTGCATTCCTTGGGCAAAGTTCAAAGTGCAAGTGCATCTGATGGGATAAAGAAGGCGTCATCTACTATGAATTGCTTCCGAGGAATGTAACCATCATTTTTGAGGTTTATTGCCAACAACTGCGTCGCCTGGAGGCTATAATTCAAGAAAAACGACCGACAAGACGGCATCGAGTGGTTTTGCAGCATGATAATGCCCGTCCGTATACTGCTAACATTACAAAAGCAGCTATTCAAGACCTCGGTTGAGAGGTTATCAGTTACAGGTATTAAATTAAATTTATTACTATTTTATATTATACTAGCTGGCACGGGCGGCGATCGCCGCCCTTAGCCATCTAGACCCAGAATAGATCCGAGAAGGCCATAGTTGTTCGGCCTTCGGCCTCACAGGGGAGGACCATAATAGATCCGCGAAGGCCATAGTTGTTCGTCCTTCGGCCTCACAGGGCGGACCATCTTAGATCTGTGAAGGCCATAGTTGTTCGGCCATCGGCCTCACAAGGCGGACCATAATAGATGCGTGAAGGCCATAGTTGTTCGGCCTTCGGCCTCACAGGGCGGACCATAATAGATCCGTGAAGGCCATAGTTGTTCGGCCTTCGGCCTCACAGGGCGGACCATAATAGATCCGTGAAAGCCATTGTTGTTCGGCTTTCGGCCTCACAGGGCGGACCATAATAGATCCGTGAAGGCCATGGTTGTTCGGCCTTCGGCCTCAAAGGGCGGACCATAATAAATCCGCGAAGGCCATAGTTGTTCGGCCTTCGGCCTCACAGGGCGGACCATAATAGATCCGTTAAGGCCATAGTTGTTCGGCCTTCGGCCTCACAGCGGACCATAGTAGATCCGTGAAGGCCATAGTTGTTCGGCCTTCGGCCTCACAGGACGGACCATAATAATAACTGCAAAATTCGGTTGAGATCGGTCCAAGGGTGTAGGAACGTTCGGCCAGCCCGGCCCTGTAAGTAAGTAAGGGTTTGTTAACTGGGTTAAGTACCCAGGTAACTGGGTTAAGTACCCAGGTAACTGGGTACTTAATCTAAGGGTAAAGTATACAGCGTATCAATAAAAAATCGAAAAACGCGAATAACTTTGCTCCCCGCGGGAATTTCTTCTCCATTTATGCACGAATAGTTGCGCCTGGACCTACAGAATAACTGTGCAAAATTTGGTTGAGATCGGTCAAAGGGTGTAGGAACGTATAGCGAACAAACAAACAGACAAGCTCTTTTATATATATAGATAGATAGATTTCAATATTAATTAGTCTCAAGTTTTAACCATTAGGTAGTACTTATTTTTACTTAAACGAACTCGTAAATACTTATTTAAAATAAATATTAAAATAAGGTATCCAAGTCGAAAGTCCTCACGAATCAATTAGGCCATAAATAGCATGAAGTGCTTTTACCGTGCTTTTACCCAAATTATGAGAACCATCGACTCGAGGAATAACATAAACATTCACACGAGAAATTTATATAAGAACCAAAATATACTATTTAAATTATTAGTTACCTCACTGAAGTGCACATTGTGTATTTGTGAATAAATAATAATTTCAAATCCTATTGGTTTTATTTACAACATATTTAAAAAAATATATAAACTAATTTTGGAACAACATAATTTATTCCACATCCGCCCTATTCTCCTGATCTTGCTACATCAGATTTTCATCTTTTCCGCTCTCTATCCAACAATCTCCGTGGAATCTCATTTATTAATGACGTTGCTCTTCAAAACTGGCGCAACGACTTCTTCACCTCCAAACCACCGGATTTCTTCAGGCGTGGAATCGAAAAACTGCCAGAACGTTGGAAGTCAATCATAAACAATGCAGGAGAATATAATTATTATTGATTAGTTTGTGTATTTTTTATATTTAAAACATTTAATTTTAAATTTAAAGAAAACGCTATTACGAACCCCTTATGCATCAACCCGATATAATATATAATAAAAAACGTCAAACTGGCATTTATTTTGAGAGGGTTATGTTGAAATTAAAGCATTAAATAATTGAAGGGCCTAGTGGAAAAAGTAGTTAAGTCACTTTTTTTTCAATTTGTAGTTGAGCACATTTTTACATTGCGGCATTTATTCTCTACAAATTAGTGTAAAAATCAACAAATTGAAAAAAAAGTGACTAACTACTTTTTCCACTAGGCCCTTCAATTATAAATTGCAGTATAAGTCCCGGAATTGCATAAAATAATGTATATACCAGGGGTGGCCAAGCTCCTTGATAGTCGAGCCATTTTTCAAAATTTGAAATTTTACGCGAGCCGTAAAGAATTTAAAACACATACGGAACGATAATAATTTTTTAAAATATAATAGCACAAAAATGAAAAGGGAACTCGGGTACATTTATCGAGAGCCATAAACAACGGCGGATCTGCGGGGGGGGGGGGGGGGGGGTAATGGGGGTAACTACCCCCCCCCCATGAATCTTCATTGCAATACAAATTTTAAAAATATACCTTAATTTTCCCTAAATTTTATTACAAAACATGTATTTACCCCCTCCATAAACTTTGATCAGATCCGCTGTTGGCCACAAATAATCCTTCAAAGAGCCGCATGTGGCTCGCGAGCCGCAGGTTGGCCACCCTGGTATATACTATTCAGACCCTTTAAAGTGAATTCAAATCCCAAGGAACTTTAGTAAAAATAAATACATTGTTTCCATGACGACCGCATGCAACTTGATTGTTAAGAAACGTCAAACTGATATTTATTTTGAGAGGGTTATGTTGAAATTAAAACATTAAAGAAAAAAGTATTAATTGCAGTTTAAGTCCCGGAAATGCATAAAATAATGTATAACACACCTAAGGATTAAGGGGATGTTAATCCTGAGTGTGAAGTTTTGCCTGAGACGAAGTCGAGTGAAGTTAATTACATTATTATGGAATGTTATCATCAGACCAAAAGTGAAAAGAAAAAAAAACTTTTTTTGATAAAAAGTTGTGCAAGAAAAAGTTCTCCAAGGAAAGTTGTTTCTTATATTTACAATTTTAAATTTAACCCCGTTCGGAATTGAAAGAATCTAAAAGCACCTTATGTAAATATCTACCATTATAGTAACAGGTGCATATTACTCCATAACTTTTAATGCTTTTCACTTGGTTAAAATAATGTTAGACACAAAACAGGAAGTAAAAATTCAAAAAGTGCTGTGCTATCCTACAGTAATAAATAAAATAATGCTCAATTGATTGTTAAAGACTTTTATTTTCAACTTTTCTGAGGGTTCTCACGATGACCGGATATGCACATGCTAATTATACAAACCATTATAGCATTCACTTTATAATTTGCATTAAGTATCAATAATTATTAAAATAAACTATAATGTATTGTAAACTTAACTTTTAGTTATGTGGGAGATTCTAGATTCTTTTTTTTATGGAAAATAATTGTTACAGAAATACAGATTATTTCTCTTTCCTGTTCTATCTATCATCACACCCAGGTAACAGAACGTATCCACCTCTTCAAACTCATATCCGTCCACCACTAGACTGCTTCTCATGTGCTCCTCGTTTCTGTTGCACTTCATATATTTTGTCTTACTGGCATTCACATTCAGCCCCATCTTTTCAGCTTCTCTTGCCATCTCTCTAAACGTCTCCATCATCTTCTTTCGGGATCTCGATATCATCACCACATCGTCAGCTTACGCAATTATTTCTATTTCCTTGTTTGTTATCGGTCCTTCGCATCTGAGTTCTCTGATTACCTTACTTATCACCACATTAAATAACGTTGCCGACAACGCATCCCCCTGCCTGACGCCGCCGTTTATCCGGAAAGGTGCTGTTCTACCCGTTGGTGTTCTTACGCTTGCTCTGGAGTTCTTCATTGTCATTTTAATAAGTCTATGTAATTTCCCTGGTGTCGTTTCTTTTAATATTCTGTATAGTTCCATTCTTCTTACCCTGACGAATGCATGTTTGAAGTCCACGAACAGCAGATGGAGGTCAATGTCATGTTCGTGGCATTTTTCTATTATTTGTTTTAACACATGTATCGCATCTATTGTGGATCTTCCTGTAACAAAACCGTATTGACATTCGGTCGTATACTCTCTTGTGTGTGCAATCAATCTACTGTGTAATAGTGCCGTCAACATCTTATACGCCGAACTCAGCAACGTGATGCCTCTATAGTTCGCGCATTCCTCGGCATTTCCTTTCTTTTTCATTATGACGATTTCCCCTTCACTCTATTCTTCGGTCATGTTCTCTTCTTCCCACACTCTTCTGATCATCTCGCAGCTCGCACAATCTCTCTTTTACCACTACTCCTCCGTACTTTATGAGTTCCATCTCTATGCCATCCACTCCTGGGGCCTTCCCATTCTTCATTTTGTTTATAGTCTCTATGATCTCTGTGTTGGTTGGAGTGCTTACTTCGTATTCTACATCATCTGGTATCTCTTCTTCACATTCGGTGATCTCCTCAACCTCGCTGTTCAACAGCCTCTGAAAATGTCTAGTCCATATCTGTTCAATATTCTTTGCGTCATATTCCATTAAACCTTGTTCATTCTTCATACCTCATGCTCTGATGCTACATGTACTCTTCTGATTTCTCAACTTTTGATAGAACATTCTGGATCTGTTAATGTTGTTGTTTCTCTCTATTTCTTCCATTTGCTTTTCCAATCTGTTAGTTGCTGCAAAATTGAACGACAATTCCGTTTGGAAACTTACCAAATCCATCCGAAAACCTCATAACCCCATTCCCAACTTAAAAACCCCAACTATGTACATAAAGGGTGTTCCATTATGACCGCCTATTTAGAAATTTGAAAAAAACGCAGTGTTTTTTTGAAAAGTTCTGATGTTTTTATTTTAATAAAGAGTGTAGACATGGAGGTTATGTATGGAACACAACATCCAATAAATGGGCGCATTGTGACTCATGGCACTCGTTGGTCCTTTTTGGCCAAATTTTCGATGACATTTTGCCATAGTGCCGGCTCAATTTCATCAATGGCGCATCAAATCTTGTCTTTAAGTTCAGGAATTGTTCTTGGATTATTGGCTTTCCTGTCAAAACACCCCAAAGAAAGAATTCCAAGGGCATCAAATCGCAGGATCTTAGTGGCCAATTTACATCGCCGCGGCGCGAGATAACTCTCTCTTCAAATTTCGTTTTCAACAATTCCATTGTTTCGTTCGCTGTGTGGCAGGTTGCGCTGTCCTGTTGAAACCACATGTCTTGAGATTCATTTCCGCAATTTGAGGCCAAAAGAAGTTGTTTATCATCTCACGGTAACGAACGCCGTTAACGGTGACCGCATTGCTAGTCGCATTCACGAAGAAGAGCGGCCCGATGACTCCGCCAGCCCAAAATGCGCATCAAACAGTGGCTCATGGTGCATGTATGGGACGTTGAAGGATCACTCTTGGATTCTCAGCTCCCTAAATGCGACAATTCTGTTTGTTGACATAGCCATCAAGTTCTAAATGAGCCTTATCGGAGAAGATGATTTTCTTCGAAAAATCACCATTTACTTGTTGTTGCTGTAAGATCCATTCTGCGAACGTTCAGTGCTGCGCATGGTCTACTGCTTCGTGAAAGTCTCAATTACTGAGAACGATGGCGAATCGAGCTGGAAGGATTTCGGTCAACACTCCCACTAACTGCTGCAATGTTTTCATTACACCGCGCTACACGAACACGGACAGGTCTCTTCTGGGTTTGAATTGATCCAATCGCCTCAAATTTATCGATTAATCGAACCACTGTACGACGAGAAGGTGCGGTATGGTGACCGAAAAATTCACGACATTTGCGAACCGTCTCCGCAAAATATCTTACCATTTCGATAGTGGATTTTCACAATTTCCATGCGTTGTGCATCCGTGTAATGCTCCATGACTAAAACTCAATGTTTACACATGATAGCTGTTAAACAACAGCGCTGTACAACCGATACTAAAAAAATGGCGCTAAAGTCAAAATAGACGGTTTTAATGGGACACCCTATATTATGATTGACGAAAGCAAAGCCGAACTCTTAGCAAAAACTTTTCAACTTATTCATAAATCCTACAACCAATATCACTATCACTATTAGCCTGTTTCCTTCCGCTGCTGGATAAAGGCCTTCCCCATAATTCTCCATCTCTCTCTATTTTCCGCTACCTTCAACCATCCAATACCTGCCGTCTTCTTTATATTGTCCCTCCATCGTGTTTTTGGGCGCCCGGTGCTTCTTCTTCCAACTTTCGGTGTCCATTGCAGCATCTTCCTTGTCCACCTATCATCTCTCCCTCTGACTATGTGTTGTGCTTAATTCCATTTCAACTGGGATGCCTTTTTCACCACATCCTTTATCCAGTCATTTCTCTTGTAATCTTTTAGTGTTACATTCAACATTTGTCTTTCCATTCCTCTTTGTGTAACTCTAAGTTTCTTCGCAGTGGACTTTGTTAAACTCCAAGTTTCTGAGCCATATGTTAGGACAGGAAGGATGCATTAATCGTATACGCGTCGCCTAAGCGACTGTAGTGTCCTAAATAATAGTATAGCAATAATTTAAGGTATTTAGGACACTACAGCAGTGTATTACCCTATTCCCGTTGTGCAGAACCTAAATTAATTAAGTATTATTATTATTCTAACGGGTTGTGGTTTATGACGCCCACTGCACTGAAGCTTAAGCTTATTGTGCCCCTCGTTCAAGTTCTTCACTCCAGCAGCCGTGTCTCCCCAACGAAGTCGAGTATACAGCCGAAGGGTGCTTTTGCTATCTCTCCAGTTCCTAGATATGGAAGCCCAAAGTCACGTAGTCTACCTCCTGCTAAAGCAGGACAATCACATAATATGTGGCGTGGGGTTTCATCCTCTTCTCCACACATCCTACAAGTAGTGTAACCGCCGACCGTCCTTCGGAAATACTTTTCCTAGAAACGGCGGAGTTATTTAAAAAAATAAACAAATCTACTGATCGCACAAAATTCCACTTAGACGCTTATCGATCTACTAAGAACATTTATTGATTAAGCTGCCACCACCGTTCAACCGATTACGCCCACCGTAGAATTTTGTTCCCAAAAAAAAACACACTATCAATTTGGTACGCGACTTTCTGGTAATGAGCCCCAGACACTCCCCGTTTTGGCGTTACGTTCCCCGGCTAAATGTTGAAGTTGAAACTTCGGTGCGGGCAAAACGACACTAAGCTCGACACTGTAAAAAATAACGTTCTTTCCTCAACAGGAAAAACGAAAACACTGAATTTTCAAAAACAATATTTATTAATAATGGATAAATTTAAAAAACACATGTACACAATTTAAACATCTCTTATACTTTAGGGTGGCCCTTTTAAACACATATTTATACAATCCAAAAATAATAAAACATGGACTTACCATGTCAATCAACAAATCTATTTGACCTTTGAAACCACTTAGACAAACAAACTCAACAAAGACACTCCCTTAACTATTTCCCAATACAAAATCACAATTACCAAACTCATAAAAATGTCCCGCACAAGAGAATTTACAATACTCAATTCAACTACATATTAACATTAATCCCGAAAGGCCCTGTGGCCCCTCGAAAAACCCATGGCCCCCCGGCCGCGGCTCTACGGGCACACCCCGACTTCTGACTCCCGACTAATTAATTCAACCATATTTATACCTGTCACAAAATTATCATACTCCTTCCAGACATCCCGAGGATGACCTTCCGTAGCGTGAGAATTTGCACCACTGACAAATTTCACCTATAGACAGATACATTCCTATCATTTTTTTAACGGGAAACAAAGTCTACTGATTGCTTCAATGCAATCAAGTAGACTGCATTGAAATATCCGGTCAAATTAGCGATACTCCACTGTTGTCCGAGATCGAACAGTTCACCTGAACAAAGAACAGTGTAAAAGTCACCCTCAGACGCAGGAAGTGCACACACAGCTGAAAAGAGATAAAATCCACTATCAATTCTCGTTCACGCTATAAACCTTATCTCTTCCGCTGTTGATAAATATGGTTGATTAACAATCATCAGTTATTATCGCAATAATAATTTATAATTATTATATCTGAATTTAAAATATGAAAATTAATTTTTAAGAATTAAAATCCCGTTTTGTTACATAGTAGGATCGTCAGCCAACCTCATATTATTGAGGTGTTTTTTGAGACAGCAGTGTCCTGTGAAAAGTTCTACTATTCTTCTCAATTGGTTTCTACTCAGCTTGAGAATTTTGTTACACCTGGACTCACTCGAGGGGCCCCGGATAAACATCCGCGATTGCCTCAGTCCCGGGAGGCCCTTCCAGTAGGTGAGGTGTGTTTTACGTAGTATTTCCCTGATCCCTTCCTTAGCGGTCGCGTATGCAATCCCGCAGGAAGGTTCAGGACCCATTAGAGGGGTATTTGCAGCTTCCTTAGCCAGAAGGTCTGTCTTTTCATTTCCTTTTATGCCCCGGTGTAACCGTGAATTTTTACCCCCGTGAAATTTTACCTCGGGGTAAAATTTCACTAGGGATATTTTACCCCCGGCCGGGAAGTGAGTCTGAAGACTCAACAACAACTTCAGAGTTTCCTCCTCATTGGAGGTGTACACGCCCCATGTGTTTTCCAAAGTTCCCACCTTTCCGTGGTTTGCTTTTAGAAGAGCTTTTTGGAGTCTAGCACATTCTGGAGTTTTTTCCACCTCTTCACAGTACTTCCTCCAAGAGTCTTTTTTTGCTTTACGTATTGCATACGTATATTTGAGCCGGAAGCTTTTATAGGCTTCCCAGTCACCTGTTCTTTTGGCTTTATTGAAGTGTTTCCGTGCATCGGCCCTTAGAGTTTCAAGCTCGTGATTCCACCATGTGGCCTCGCGTTTTACTTTTCTTTCTCTTAATGGGCAGCTTTCTTCATATGCTTTTATGATAGTTGACGTGACAATATCACTCATCAACTGAAGCTGCCTTGCAGTGGTGAATATTTACCTGGACAAATCTGAAAGCGGGCTCTCCGTAATTACCGGGATCCCTGCTCCCGATGTCCCCTCCCCGCTGTTTCCTGGGTGAGGTATGGAAGGAATAGGAGTAGTTGACTCGGTTTGACCCTGGTCTCCCTCTTCAACCTCCATTTCTTCATCTTTTTCCTTTCTCTTCCCCAGTTCCTTAAAGATTATCCTGGAGAAGTTCAGGAATGGTTTGAATTGCATTTCCTGTATTTTACCCCAGGAAAGCTTATCGATCAGCATGACAAGTTGCTGGCCTTACTTGTCTGGCTTTTTGTCCAGTACCGTCAAGGTCCCAGTTTTGAGCCCTGGATTTGGGATAGCCAGCCTTTTTATTTTTTTCCGGTTCTTCTACGGGTCCCGGAATCCATGCCATAGCCCTAACGGGCTTTGGGATGTCTTTTGCATCTCTGATGCGTAGTTTTGCTCCCTCCCAGGGTACGCTTTCGGCCACCACCTACTCCAACCAGTCCCTAGTAGCCTGATCAGCACAGGAGGCAACCATCAGCCTCCCCCTTTGGTTTCACTTCAGAGAACCTCGGAGAAGGTCCTCCTTCCGTGATTTTATCTATATAGAGCATTGATCAACATCCCTCTGACGAGGTCGTTTTGTTCAATGCTCAGGTGTTTTTCCGGATATCCTTGTGGAGCAATTGCTATACGAATATCCGTAAGGGCAGCTTTATAAGATACGGCAGGATGTGTTCCTGTCCCTCTTCTTCTGTCTGCCCATACTTGCTGGTGTGCTATTGTCCGACCGAGTTCGCTTTTGCCTCCCGGTGGAAGTTTCTCCACCATCTTGGTTGGTGATTTGTTTTGGAGAAGGTTTCTCAAGAGTCCCTTCATCCTTGTTTAATTGGTCTGCCTTGAGACGTTTTAATCGTCTCTTGGCAGCCCCAGAGAGTTTTGGTCTGGGTGGATCCTTCCTTTCGGAACCTCCTCCCGTATTTGTTTTTTGTTTACTTTGTTCCATGAACAAGGGGAAGACCACAACGCACAGCGCCCCATATGCGAAGGGTAGCTAAATACAACGGGATCCGCCACGTCTTGAGGTTTCTGTGACTTATGACTGAGTTACCTCTCAGCCTTGCATCCCTTAGGCGTCACAGTACCGTAGGAGTGGGGAGGTTTTTTATAGTGGTCCTCGTCCACGCGACACAGGCGATTAAGCCAATGCCCTCGTGCCCCTTATCACTACTATCCCCGAAGAGAGTCTTTGCAGCCCACAAGCGGTTTACGATGTGATCTTTTGTGAGTGCCGTTAGTCTGACTTCCTCCACCACAGCCATCTTAACCTTTAAAGGACAGCAACAATCGGCACAAAGAGTTTTAAGTCCCGACCGGCCCCTGCTGCCCCCCGTCCGACCAATGGGGGGTGTCCTCACTGCTCGTCCGGGAGTACATGCCTGGGGTTTCACAAATTAAACAAATAAGTTTTTTATGTATATGAAAACACTTTGAACGCATATACATGCATAGAAGACATGGATCACGACGCTTTTGTTAAGAAGCATAACGACTGAGGAGGAGCAGGTGGACTTATATGAAATATTACAATGAATTGTTAATCTTGGAGGGTAGAGATGTAAAGGGAAACTGATATCACAATATTGCAGGACTGGTAAAACGACATCCTTCTGGTTATCCAGCAAGATGGTATGCTGAAAAATATGTTCCTCGGATTGGAACCCAGATGTATTAGCAGTGAATAAGCGCGTTGTAACAACTGCGCTGTCGAGGCGATTAGTTTATGTAGCGCGGAACTTCTACATACTCTCTATGTTCAAAAAGTATCGGAACTTGTAGTTTTAAAAGACGCGGTATACGCCTACTTTAAAAATTTTGTTTCCTTAAACTGTCGTTGACATTCAGTCAAAAAATAATAATGGATATGTAATAGTATATTACGTAACGAGAGTTGTAAGTAGCGTATTACACACGACGTGGAAAGTTTCTTCACGAGCCGCGAAGCGGCGAGTGAAGTAAATTCCACGAGTGTGTAATGGCTTTACAACTCGAGTTAAGTACTATACTTTTTCTACGACCACACAAATGTAAAATTTTTAACTTTTTAATTGTATTTCTTTGAATTCGCAATAACTCGAGAACGGCGCTAGATATCGAAAAACTGAGCAAAAAATTCACCCCCCCCCCGACTTGCACTAGTCCCCTAATGAATTATCAGTGGGAAGGCGTATGCAAAAATTCAGGTCGATCGCGCGCAAAAAAATTTAGTCAAACGTCAAAATTCGTATTTTAGATTAAATTCTCACAAAATGCGAAAAAATCGTATAAACCTCGTAAAGCCTGATGAATTATCAGTGGAAAGGCGTATGCAAAAATTCAGATCGATTGCGCGCAAAAAAATTTAGTCAAACGTCAAAATTCGTATTTTAGGTTAAATTCTCACAAAATGCGAAAAAATTGTATAAACCTCGTAAAGCCTGATGAATTATCAGTGGAAAGGCGTATGCAAAAATTCTGATCGATTGCGCGCAAAAAAATTTAGTCAAACGTCAAAATTCGTATTTTTGGTTAAATTCTCACAAAATGCGAAAAAATTGTATTTATTCCATTTATTTCAACAAGAGAGTAAAAGTCAAATTCATCACACATCATAGCTTGAGTGCAAATGGACTATAAGTATGTAATCCGTGTGGATTTATTTAAGTAAACAAGTAATCGAAATAAATTAAAACTGTCGGAACGCCAAACAAATTATCGATAAAGGTTTATATTAAATTAAAAAGTACACTAAAAGTTATAACAAAAAATAAATCCCAAACTTAATCTAAAATATTTACATCTTATGATAATAATTATTAATCGTAACAGAACGTTAATTAATCGTGAAGTAAACTTATTTATCCCGACACATTGTTTGGTGCACTTTTCGTTAACATAATTTAGAAAAAAAGGTAACAATTTCAGATCGTCTCCTAAAGGACGTAAGTTGATGTATTTTTTACATGTCAAATAAAAAGTTTCAGGTACTACGAAAGAACGTTGTGCGATTATATCCGGTGGTGTTGACATGGAGCTGCTCGACATAATTTTAAAACTAAAATTATAAAGTTAGGAAATTAGAATAAAATTCATTAAATTAATATTACCTTGACCGGATAGCAGTAAATAAATAAATAAATATACAAATGAATCTTTCATTAAGAAATAACACAAGTTTTCCGTATAATATTACAGCTGTCAAACTAAAATCAATTAGTTCTGCCAACACAATTGTAGTAAATTATCAATTCCCTAGCCGTGCGATCGACTATATTACGTAACGGTGACGTCACACCGTGCGTAATGGATTTGTTACTATGTGTGGCTTCTGTGCGATATTCGACGATTACTCCGGTGGTCGTAGAAAAATTAGTTTACGAGTGACAACTGTTTGTTTGAAAGCATCAATAGTATAGTTTTAGATTTTTATAATGTGTAAATTTATCAATCAAAGAATTTGCATTAAATTCTGCATTTCCAATGAAATTTCTTATTCCGCAACGTTTAAAATGTTACGAAAAGCATTTGGTGATCAGCGTATATCAAGAACAAGAACATTTGAGTGGTACAAAATGTTCAAAGAAGGTCGGGAAATGGTAGAAGATGAACCTAGATCTGGTCACCCATTAACAACAACAGACGAATTTCATGTCGATCAAATTAAGGAAACAGTGATAAATAATTGCCGAGTAACTGTTCGGGATATTACCGATACTGTTGGAATATCTCTTGCCTCAGCTCACCACATTCTGGATTCTAGGTGGAGGGCAAGAAAACTCACACGCACTTAGGCCACTAAATTGGGCCCATTGTGCTACCTCCAATTTCAGCGGCCCCGCGCCCCGTCATTCCTCAAGCCATCCCAACTGGAGGATGAACTCCAGGATCCTGGCGGGTGGGGTGCCTCTGATTCTGGCCATGTCGGGCCAGAAGTCTCCCAACATGGATCCTCTCATAGAAGTCAGAGCTGGGCAGTAACAGAGCACATGCTCAGCTGTTTCCTCCTCTTCGTTGCATCCACGACATAAAGGGTCATCTGCAAACCCCATATTGTGGAGGTGTTTATTTAATCTGCAATGTCCAGTCAGTATCCCTGCAATTGTCCGCAGATTGACTCTGGACAGCTTCATATAGTATCTTGCATGTTTCCATGAAGGCACGCGTATTGCTGCTCTAGCTTGGTTACATGTAGTTCCTTGTAGCCATCTGCTGGTGTGCAGTTCTAGGGTATAGTGTTTTAGCAGAGTATCTATGGTTTTGACGGCGGGCGTGATCATCGGCTCCGGGCCGCAGGGAAGACCATTGGAGCCATTTCTTGCCAGCTCATCAGCCTTTTCGTTACCCTCGTTACCTTTATGTCCCTTAACCCAGCAGAGAGAAAGGACATTTTGAGTTGATATATCATTCAGTGCCCGGATGCATTCAAGCACCAGACCAGAAGTGACTTTATGGCCCCGAAGTGCCACCAGAGCCGCTCTACTGTCTGATAGTATTTGTATGTTTTTGTTCAGAATACTCCTATCCTGAACTATTTTTGCGCAGTGTAGTATACCCACAAGCTCCGCCTGGAACACAGATGTATATTTACCCAGCGGTATACTTATGTTTAGATCAAGTTCAGCAGAGAAAATTCCTGCACCCGATCCAACATTACTTTTGGAGCCATCCGAAAAGAGATGTATATCGTAATCGAATGTTTCGTTTGCGTTTAACAGTACATTGTATTTCCTGTCAAATATATATTTAGGGTGGATTCTGTCGGATTCAAGTAGCAGAAGAGGTACTCCTTTGGAATATTCCTCCAAGATCTGCATATGGCCCGCAGTTCCTCGCCTATGAGTCCAGGCTTTCCAACTGCGCAACCTGAGAGCTGCCTTGACCGCCGTTTCCTGCACATGAAGATCAAGTGGAGGGAGGCAGAGAAGGGTCTCAAGCGCTACAGTTGGGGCCGTTCGCATCACTCCAGTTACAGCCAGACAGATTGATCTCTGGGTCTGGTGTAGGGAGGACGCTGTTGTTACTTGTTTGGTTCTGGGCCACCATACAAGGGATCCGTAGCAGAGCATGGGTCTAATGACTGCCGTATAGAGCCAGAGGGTGATCTTGGGGGATAAACCCCAAGACCGTCCCATTGCTCCCCGACACTGCCAGAAGGCCATTCTCGCTTTCTCTAGTTTCATTTGTAAATGTTTTCCCCAATTCAGCTTCTTGTCCAGTATTCAGATGTTTCTTGTCCGATGGTAATAATTAATGAAAGTAGGATTCTTGGGTTAAGCGGACACCAAATAAAAGTGAAAAGATTTTACTATTATTGAAATTTATAGATTTATATGTTATACATATTTTTAACATTTTATTTAACCTTTGTCATCACTGAATACTGTTATCGCTTTGAACCATTGTTGATATTTGTTATTTGCGACGTTACCATAATGCGTTTCTCTCCATCTAGTCCTGAAGATGGAGACGTAATAAAGTCTCCGAAACGTCGACGAGATAATATATTTGTTTTATTTGGTATCCGCTTAACCCAAGAATCCTACTTTCATTAATAACAGTACATTCATGAAACGCATCATAACTGGTGACGAGACATGGGTATACAACTATGATGTTGAAACAAAACAACAATCGTCCGAATAGCGGCTTGAAAACGAACCAAAAATAAGGTTTTCTTAAGCAGTCGACAATATGATTTGCTTTTAAAATTTTATTTCTTCTTTTAATTAACATTAAATTTATTTTAATACAAAATTAAGTGATAATATATTTACTTAATTAAACAATATTTTATTAAGATATTAAAGCTTTAACCTTATTGAAGACAACATTTAGTACATATTTCTTTAAAATTAATTATTTAAAACAAAAAATAAATAACTCTCAACTCTTTTCAAAAGTGTACACATTTTTTCGGCATACAATAATTTAAGATTCATTTTTAAAATAATAAAAAACATAAATAAAATTAAAACTTACATTAATATAAAAAATATTGGGCTAACATATTGGATTATATTGCTTAGCTTAATTTAGTGCAGTGGATGTAAGCAAAGCAACACCACGTTCATAAAAGCTGTGAGGATCTTGTCCTGGTGCAATGGTTAAATCTACAGTAAATAATAATTCTGTACGAGTAGAATTTAAATAGACGGGCAAAGCTAATCGACTGCCAGATACTTTATTTTCGCCAGACACATTAACCCATCTTAGCAGTGTAATAGGTAGTTCCAACATTATACTTGAAGTTAAAAGTAATTGATTATTGCGACACTGTGCACCTTGCAATTTAATTCCTAAAAATAAATTAAATAACTTATGTGGTTATTTAAAAGTAATTATTCTACGAACCTATTACGGCAAAGCAATCACTTGGAATAGAATTTCTATCGTTCGAGTCGGTAATAGTCACGTCCAACTGTAATTCTTCTAAAGACCAACTGTTAGCTTGAGCTACACATTGTCTAGTTGCGGTGATATACGCTTCAGGATTTAACAAACCTCCAAGCCAAACTGGGAAACTCTGTAATTCTTTAGCACCTGCAGTAGAAACCAATTGGGATACTTGCTGTAATTGTTTAATTCTTTGACTGAAATCTGTGACCCATTGTATAACGGTACAACCGTGAGGAACGGTATAACGTCTCCAATTGGCGGGTAAAATTCCCCTCACTAATTCTGATAACATGGTTCTGTGATAATTTGTTTGTTTTTTAATTCCCTAAAATAAAAATGCGATTAGCAAGACACTAGAATTTGATGTAGAAAAAATTAGGTACCTGACAAATTAGAGATACGTCATTCAAATCGTGAACAACATCTTGCAATAATTTAGCACCACAATTAACTTCTCGTTCAAAGTATCTATACAGTGGATCTTTAATGTTTTCCATGGTACGTTTTAGTATGTTCAATGATTTAGGCAAAAGTTGAAGCCACGTGATGGCAGAATTGTGTAAAGTTTTCATCCACGAAGGCCTACCGTCTATTTGAGTAGGTCCAGATGGCGAAACTTCATCTGTATAAGCTAATTCGTCATCATCTTCCAACTGTTGCATTTTTAAAAGTTTTCCTACTAAATCGGTTCCTCTTGTAGTTAACAAAACCTTTTCTGCATTGTTAGGCAAACCGAGCCACGCAGGCGTTTGCCGATCGGCGAGAGTTTCTACCCATTTCAAGAAATGGTCTCTTCTCGTACCATCTGGCATAATAATGTGTCGATTACCTCCAGGACCACTATCAATGTTTGCAACTAAAGCAAAATCGGTTTCAAAACTGCGTGGAGTAAATAATTTTGTCAAAAACGAATGTAGTAATCTCTGATCAAAATCGTTATCTATTTTACCACCATAAATTGATTGAGATAAAAGGGTAACTAGAGCATCCCATGGTACCTTTTCGGGAGGCAAATTTGTGCGACCCTATAAAAACACAGTTAGGTTACCTCATTTAAACAAATGCGAAAGCTTACCATAGCAGTCGCATCAATCCATGTATCCAAAGTATCACAAGCAACTCTTAAATCGGATTCATTAAATTCGTAATGTTTAGCCCAGCCTAAGGGACAATAACGAAGACGTTCCTGTACGATAGCATGGAACCAGGCCAAAAGGAAATATAAACGGGCCCTTTCGCTTGGAGCTCTCATCATTCTACCAGCAGTCACCTAAAATGAATTTATTTAAAAAATGTTAATTGGAGAATTTTAAAGAAACATACGGTGCTGAAAGTTCTTAATAAGTTGGCTCTTATACCAGGTGGAGGTTCAAACACCAAGATGCGACCTGCTCGAAGTAAATTAACTGGTACTTTAGGATTTATCTCCATGGTTAAGAATAACCTGAATCCAGCGTGAGGTTGCAACGAATGCAACTTCTTCTCTAGTTGCACTAACCATTGTGGGGCTAAGTGAACGTTCTTCAACATCACCCACTTACCAGTTTTACATGCCATGTTTATAACTCCATCGGCTTGGTTGAAACCTTCCGCCGATCCGATAGCAATGCTGGTAATTTTCTTGTTTAGTTCACTGCCCAAATCGTCCACACGTCCTGAAGCGTCAAAACCAGGAACAGAGCATAATAAAGCGGGAACATTAGCACGCAACTCTTTTTCCACGCAATTAGCCAAGTCAAGTTCCTTGTCTGCATTTGGCATGAAATTTTCTCCCAAAACGTAAGAAACAAATAATTGGCCTGCCGCAATTACACGATCAGGTCTGAAAGCTTGTATCAGTAAAAGTTGGTACATCGAGCTTGCAATTGGACTCAGTGGTTTTTCTTCCATCCATAATCTGGGAACATTTTGTTCGGGAGTTCCTTGTTGCAACCAAGCACTAAATTCGGGCATTTCTTTGATATTTTCGGGAAGTTTTCTGAATGGTGAGAGCCTACAAAAAATATTCGTGTCTGCTTTATCTATATAGTATATAAAAATGGATGTATATGTGTATGTATGTATGTTCCCTATAAACCGTTTGACCGATCGGAACCAAATTTGGCACAGTTATTATGTAGGTTCCTGCGCATGTTTTTGTATTGAAATAGTGCAAAAAGTCGCAAAGGAAAGGAAAATTGATTTTGAGTAGCCTGCCTTCCTTTAAGGAATCTCGATAATCCATTCATGCGCGTCCCTATGGGACGCGCATGAATGGATTATCGAGATTCCTTAAAGGAAGGCAGGCTACTCAAAATCAACTTAAAAAACAATAATGAATGCTGTCAACCGATCGACAATGCAAATACGCGTGCACGTGCTTTACGTTTCTATTTGACCAATCTTAACCAAATTTGGTGTAGAAGTTATTTACAACGCTACAAAAAACATAGGCTACTTTAAAACCTTGAAGTGAGGCCGAAGGCCGAACAACCACTGTCTACACGTATGCCTGCCGGTAGGCCGACTGTGCCAGCTAGTTTATTATAAATAAAAGTAAGTTTTAAATTAAATTAAACTCGGTTAAAAATTGAACATGTAAACATTTACCAAGAAAATTTTTAATAAGAATAATTTATTACTAATACTACTTCTGGTTGGTACCGATTTTGAGGATAAAAATATATGAAGATAAAAATACGAACCTTGATGATAATCGAACTAAAGCTTCCATTTGTTCATAATTCAAAATTTCCATGCTTTCAACACTTGTTATACTAACAACACCTTCTTTGCCACGCAAAAAGAAATTAAATTCTTCGTCCAAATTGGGTTCAGATGGCACGCCCTTCAAGTGAATGCGACAAAGTAACAGAGCAAATGTTAACCTATCAGTATGTAACATGCCTCTGGCGACTCGTTCGTAGCAAACCTATTGGAAATAATAATAAATGAAATGGTAAGTGTAATTCAAATGTAGAAACTTGAAACTTACCGAAAATAGATCAGCAGTGATGAATTTTAAACGAGATTGATAATCAGAAACGTTATTTAAGTGTGGATTACTAAGAAGCACACTGTTGAACATATCCAAAAACATTTGTAATGAATATTGATACAAAAAGTGGACTTGATTTAAACTGTCCATGGTAAAGTACATGTTACTGCAAGCCTGTAACAAAACTGTAGTATTTTATACTTAAAACTTTGGGCACAAATTTTACCTGTGATAATGGCAAATATTGCTGAGATACCGTTTCAATTTCAGATATTACTTTGTCTGTCTCTTCTACCTTCTTACCAATTTCGGCAGCTTCCTGTTTTAGAGTTTCTAGTGTTGTGATGACACTATCATCATCCAAAATTTTTCCTTTGGCATCATTCAAAGCTTGTAAGAGCGATTTTTCTAATTGTCTCAACCTCAAATGGAATTCTCCTACAAAATAAAATGTACACATATAAATGAACAAGTTTTAGATCAAAAGCTACACTCACCTTGTAATTTTAACAAATCGGACCTCTTCTCATCAATGTCAGGCCTTTCGGCTTTTAGTACTTGGTTTAAGCATTGACTTTGTAGAGAACTTCTGGTTACAGTAAAGTTAACAAACGTCACCCTCGAACAAATATCGGGTGGGAATTCGACCGTAGGATCTCTTGTCGATAAGAAAATAACAAAAGAGGGCGACAAATCGATATCTTGATCTCCTAAAGTAATGAGAACGCGTCCACCTGTACGTCGTAATTCTCTGTTTAAAACCGGATTTAAGATGGGATCGTAGTTTTCTACATCTTGCACCAATAATGGATTTCCAAAACGTAAAGCCGACTCCAAATTTTTACGGAAAGAGTCGTCCAAAAAGCTGGTTTTTGTAATTTTCTTGTCTTTAAATTCGTTCATAATAAATTCTGTTGCTTGTCCAGACGGATCGATGATCAACGGGTAGCGATTGAAACGCTGAAAGATTAAAAATTATCATTCTCTAGATTTTCAATCAAAAAAATATGCTTACTTTCAACATTATAGCATTTTCAGTGCAAAGATCGTCTGTCGGAAGAGCATTGGCTTGCCAGCGAAGTCGTTCATCTGGATTTGAGAGATATTCGGTGCGAGCAATATCCGGTCGATATTGAATATTTGCTTGGGTTAAGTGTTGACACCAAGTTGTAAACAAATTTTGGCGATACTGAAATATAATTCAATTCAAAATTGTGTAATTAAAAATCGACTAGTATTTACGTGTTGATCGAAATAACCACCATATGCAATAAAGGCTGCAGACAAAAGTACGTCGCCAATAATGGTGGACATTTGTGATCTAAACGTTTCACTTGTAGCTTCCCAGCGTTCACGTTCGATATTCAAAGATTTCAACAGTGCAATCGAACGATCCACCTTTGCTTGCACGTTTTCCAAATCGGTTTTAATTGCTTGGGCTTGTGCAATTAATTGGGCATATTCTTCTTTGTATGCCGCTATACTGTGTTCCAATTGAGTGATCAAATTCTTTACTTCTTCGCCGTGTTTCTTATTTTCATCAGCTTGATATTCTAAAGAGTTCAATTCTTCTCGAAGCGGTTCTACTTTTTTTAACATATCTGCATATTGAATTTGAGCAATAGCCCATTTTACAAGTGGACCGCAAGCATTACTAGCGTGATTAACTTTTTCGAAGTTGTAATCGGGATTGTTCATGTATTTATTCTTCATTCGTTCTCGCACTTCATCTCTGTAAGTTATAAAATAAAAAAGAATTATTAATAAATTTATAGTAAAGGAAATCGTACTTAAAAACAATATAATGAAAAACAAGAAAAAATTATAATATTACATAAATAATTTTTGACTTGATTAAAATTAATTTCAAAACTTACGTAATATCGTCAGTGCTGAAGTTAGAAACCACAGTATTGATAAAGTTATCTCGCATAATTACAGCACGAATTGATTTCCAATCATTTGCACTTTCTCCGAGAAGTAAGCAAATCGATTCTAATGCAAGTTTCACAAGTGCTGGTGGATTACCCATGGTACGAATTTCAACCAATTGTTGTTTCTTAATCGACTTGACGGCTAAAAAGAAATTTTTGAGATGATATTAAATGATTGCATTCCAACACTTTCTTACCATTTTGGGCATCAATAACAGCGGGTTCAACTAATGCTAAATCTGCCATAACCTCTTTACGCTTTTGATCAATGTAAACAGTTTGTTCAGACAATTGTAGTTGAATTTCTTGACTTTGAACCTTTTTCTTCTCGGCTTCTTGTTGATCTTTCACCATTTGACGCAATTTAGCATTGGCGGCGTCGTTTTTAGCTTCCAATTCCTAATTGAAAAACAATTATTGATGTTTTATTTCGTTAGATTATAAACGTACCCTTGATTTAACCGCAAGACTCTTTTGCATTTCTTCAACTTGTTCGACAGTTTCAGCAATTTTGTTAAGACCAACATTTAAATGCAGCTGTTGTTCTTCTAGATCAGATCGTTTTTCGTTGTGTAATTTCACAAAATGGTGAATAAAGTCCAAATAATGTCGAGGCGTGATCGCCATTGTTCTGCTACCTCTTTTCACTAAACGAGTGTTGGCTTTATGCAAAGTTTGATGTACATAGACAAACGAATTAATAACGGCTTCACGATGGGTTGGGCTTGCCGATATGAAATTACACACAGCTGGGAAGAAATCTGGTGCTTTCCATAATGGTTTATCCAAATCCACCTTATTTGTAAATTCTTTACCCACCTAAAATATTTCAAGGATTAATTTTCATATTTGTAAGTTTTAATCAAAGTAATTACTTGGAATAAAGCTCCATCCGACCAATCTCCAAACCAATTGAGAACACATCTGTTGAACAGAGCGGGTGAAGTGGCAGCTCGATCTTTAAGTCCATCGGTGGATGGATTCATCGTAAATACAACGTGCAAGTTACGCATAACTTGTCCAGTGAACCATTTGTAAAGCTCGTCGCTCGAATCTAACATTAAACCTGCACAGCAAAATTAAAAGTAATATTTTCAAATGTTTATCAAAATCCTTTTACCTTCGCGTTGAGCACCTTCTTTACATTGAGTCATGAGTGTTGTATACTCGTCACCTTCAAACAATCCAGGAACTTCTCCATTAGCCAGCAACGTATTCATTCGTTCAAGAAAACTGGAATCCAACATATTGGATTCGTCTAAAATGAAGGTGATTTTTTCGTCTTTGCAACCACTTCGTCTTAATACAGATCTCAAATCTTCGTCAAAATCTTCAGCCGTGTATTTGTTATGCACCTAAATACAGATAATAATCAATCTCAAGTTTCACAAATAAATAAAACCAAACAAACCTTTATTTGGAAAATTGACAATCCATTCATCCACGCAACAAATCTCGACAATGTTGTTTTGCCAGCTCCAGAAACACCAATAAGTAAGAGATGACCTTGGGGTTGCCTGAAGATACGGTCAATCCTTAATACGTGATCCAACACTTCATCGAAAAGAACCAACGGCACATCCAATTCTTCTTCATAAAACACTTTCAGCCTTGCTTTAACATATTCTCTTAATTCTTCTCGTTCGACTGGAATGTAATGCTTCGAAAGCCAATTGCTGTACAAAATAGGTCTGACGAGAGCTTTTTCACAGTTAGCAGATGGGAAATGCTTCATAGCAACAGCGTCAATATTTTCGTTTGTCCATCGACGTTCACTTTCTTCAACCAAACGATCTTGGAATAAACGAAGCGCTTCGTGCGCCCATAAACGTACCAACCCTTCAACCGAAAGAGAATCCAGTGGTCTGAAACATAATTGGTGTAAAAAACTGGAAAAAATTAAACAGTAAATTCTTTGGTACCTCATTGCTTCACAAATACCACGCACCCATCTGGTCATTTCACGAGGCGAATAAACGTAATGTGGCTGCATATCTTGTGTAAATTTGTCTTGCGACACCAAATAAAATTCGACCATAGCGTTTGTTAATGGTTCTGCAAAACCACGCAAATTTGACGCTAACCTAAGCATAGCTCTGCTGAATGTTCCATAAATCTACAACAGACAAAGTTATCATTTCAAATATTTAATAGATTATTTACAAAATACCTGTTTCAATGATGTTTCTCCAGGATAATCAACGTAAATAACGGGAACATGCCTAAGGAATCGATGGGATAATGGTTTACGACCGGGATCGGTGGGTGGATTACAAGCACCAACAAACTGAATTCGTTCTAAAGAAACCCATGCTTGATCCGAAGCACGATAGAAACCTTTTTGTTCCACAATTTGTCGCAAAAACATTATTACTCGTTGTGTTCCATACTGATCCATATCCGGCAAATTAATTTCGTCGCAAAATATGACCAACCATTTACCAAGCTAGAAATTAACCAAATATTAAATGCAAATTATTTTATTTATATAATGTAATCCACTAACCTGAACGGGCGATAAAATTACACCGTTGGGTGTTTTACGATATTCACAGTAGTGATCAAATGTTTTAAGCAGTAATTCAGGTGTTGTGGCTGAAGAAAAGTTAAGACCAACAACTTCCATATCTGGTAAAGCTCTTAAAGCTGAGAATAATGTCATGGTTTTACCAGAACCAGGCGGACCACATAATACTGAAACGAAATTGTTAAAAAATGTATTATAAATAAAATTTGTAAATATTTACCAAGAGGTTTGTGTTCAGCCAACCAAGTATATAATAAAGCTTCGTGTCTGACGGTATCGAGAGTAGGTACAACGACATCTGGTGCGGCTACTTTATGTGTTTCTACTTCAATTTGTGGTACTTTATTGGACCAAGGCGCCCATTCTCCACTAAAATTAAAGAAAACCGTTGAATTGAATGATAAAAATTTAAGTGTACTACACACCTTATACTGATTTCATAATCAATAATGGAGGTGTTGTGTGGTGGTAGAGGAACGGTAGTTACCGATCGAATAAAATCGCCCAAGTCGGAGCGAACTTTGAGTTTTGAATCACCAGCAAAACACCACAATAATCCATTAATTAGACACTTTGGAATGTATCGCTCCAATTGCTCACTTGGTATTGGAAAATCTGGGTGTATGTGATTATATTGCAGAACATTTCTGAAACGTGAGCATAAAATACATGTAAAAATGTAGTTATTGAGATATTATAACAAACTTTTCACCATCAAATGTATATGTCTACTGTTCATTTATGATGGTGCAAAATTTAAAAATTGATAATAAATTTTACCTGACACTCTGGTTTAACATAGAAAATAACGAACTCAAAGCTCTTAAACGTGTGAAATCCATTATATGCTCTTGCTCCATTGCATATTCTAAACAACGTACAACTAAACCATCGGGAGCCAAAAATGGTTGCAAAATACTAATAACTTCCGCTTGAATCTAACAAATTGTGTCATAAAGTAATAATAAAACTTAATTTTTCAGACGTTGTCTTACTTGTAAAGTAGGAGATAAATTGTCTTCCTTAGAGTCGCCAACTTTTTTTCCAAAACCTTCATCGTCCCCTTCTTCTAATGGAATATGTCTTAATCTATGTAAGAAATTTTCAAATATCATATCGGTCGATAGGACATCTTCAGAAAACCACACCATACCGCAACGAGATACTGTAGCTAAGGTGGCATACTTCAAGTCTTGTACCTAAACAAATAAAAATAGTTACTTTTTAAACAACAATAATTTAAAAATCTTTATTCACCTCAAACATAACTCGAACGTTAGGCGGTAGCGATAATCTTTCACCGTTGGGTAAGGTAAGTAGTTTGTTGTCATCAAGAACTGAATTTAAATTTTCGACCCATTCCGGATCCACATCGCCATCAAATATTATCCATTGTCTCTTATTAATTTCACCTCTCACGTTGTCGATAATTTTTCTATAATAATGTTGAGTAACGTTTTTATTAGGTCAGATTACAGTATCGTCAATTTACCTAAGAATATGAGTGAAAAGACCATCGGTCCATTCGCGTGTGTTTGGGTCTAAAACACCATAAAGTGCTTCCTTACTTATTGCTTTAGGATCGATAACGTGAGCTACACCCTCTATGCCTTCGAAACGTTCCAGAGCTTTAAGTAACACCCTCCATGCAGTACTTTTACCAGAACCGCTAGGTCCAACCATCATTAAACCATGATTTAAATTGGATATTTGATATAGTTGTAGTACCTAATTAGCAGAAAAAGCATTTCATGTTGCTATTAAATTAAAAATAAAAATTTAAAAATTAATTACCAACTTTCATCAAGATTTCTAAAGCTAACTGCTTGAACTAACTACTCAATAATAAAAATATAAAATGTGTACAAATTTTATTTATACAGACGTTTCTGAAATACTTCACTCGACTTTGCTGACCTATAGGCTAATCATAATAGACTAATTTAAGGGTTTTAAACACAATGAATCACTTTGGCTTAAGTTTATATAAGTGGAATTTATTTTACTTAGCAAAATTTACGCGGAGGATTAAAAAGTTATTAACAATCGTAGAAACAAAGAACGCTGTTTATTGTTTTGCAGATATCTCAAAAAGTAAGTGAGATGCGATAATGAACTATATGTGCCTTTTTTGTAGAGTGTAAAATTATGTACAATAATGATTTCAATAACATTAATTTAACGTCAAGTCAGTCGCTTAGCTAGCACGCGCCGTCAAACTCCAAAACTTTTCTATTTCGGTATTTTTTAAAACTTTTTTTAAAAATACTTTTCATTGTGCAAGCAATTTGTGTAAAATAACCGAAAAAATTAGCTGCATAATATAAAAAAAGATAAAATCGACGATTTTCAGAACCCGAATTTCAGAGGTTGACGGCGCGTGCAAGCTAAACGACTAAATTATGATAAATGTTTTTTCATACATTATTGTTGATAATTTAATGCTCTACAAAAGAGGTATGTGTAGTTTGCTACCCCACATCGCTTAGTTTTTGAGATATTTGAGAATAAATAAATAAACCAACTTCTTTGGTACTAAGATTCTTTAAGAACTTTTTGGCACGCGTTAATTTTTCAAAGAAAAATGAATTCCATTTTTAGAAACTCAAACTAATATAACTGGCCTACACAGGCCAGATTGACAGGCCAGATTGCTCTAAAATTTATTTCAAATTGAAGCGAGATAAATTGAATAAAAAAAATTAAAAATATTTAATTTATCTCGTTTCAATTTGAAATAAATTTTAGAGCAATCGATGTAATATTTACTTCAAATTGTTGCGAGAGCAAACGTAGTTCCTATGTCCGGCAATCTGCATTTGCAATTTATTTTGAGCTTATGATAAGATCTTGACATAATTTCAACAATAAGCTTGTTTTGTTTTAATTTTAATATAAAGAATAAATTTGTAGTGTTTTTGAGTTATAATCATCTTTAAAAAAATATAATAGAATAACCGCGTTGTGAATTTAACTCAACTCAAAGTCACAAAAGGTCTCTAAATAAATACACATGTCATTGGTACAGTATGTCAGTAAAGTTGGGTAAAATATTTCAAGAATACTTTATATAATTCATGCAATTTTCAGCAATATGCTTTTGATCAATGACCATCAATTATCCCATGCTCAAGAGAATTATTGTAAAACCATTTATTCAAAAGAAGTAAATCATAATAAAAGTTTAACGATATAATCAAGATAAAAAACTCTTCTTCTATTGTATTTTTACACATTTAACTTAAAGCTAGTTTGGTGTAGTACACAGTGAGTAGGATTACAGGCAATTACAGGTCATAAATGGTCATTATAATGGGTCTTAACTAACTTATTGATACCCGAATTTGGATTTCCTTGGTTGTTTACCAGTGACGCGCATGATGGAATAACGAGATACCAAATTTTCCAAAATATGAAATCTTAGAGGTAACGTAAATTACCCTTAGGCTTCCTACAGACTGATCAAGCAAAAACGTTGTGCGACAAAACGTTTTTGTTTGATCCAATCAAATTTGATTTTGTTTGATTTGAACTTGATTTGGTTTGATTTGAACCAATCACAAACAAAACCAAATTTGATTGGATCAAACAAAAACGTTTTGTCACACAACGTTTTTGCTTGATCAGTCTGCAGGCAGCCTTATGGTGGGTGAAAACTGCCCTAGCCGTCATGTAAATGGAAAAAACTGTAAACGTTCCACCGAGCAAAAAAATTTCATCTATCAACTAATCAATTTGTTATGATATTAATATGAATGAGGGAAATTTACATGCGGGATTAGAAAAATGAATTGCAGTTTACATTACCCCAAAAATTATAAAATTTGATTGGGGTGATGATTTATGGCGATGGTGAGAAGGATGAGTTTCCAAAATTGGAATTTCGCGGTGAAATTAAAATAGTTCTGTCGTTCTGGCTTTTAACAAAATCGGTGATAATGCTTCATTTTTTTTAACAGTCGAAAATTTCAGAAAAAATATTTTTATATTGATGCAACATTTAATAATACTCGTAAGCTCTTAGTAAAAGTTTAAATACTTTGCTAAAAATACTGTACAGTTAAAGAAGTGCCTTAAAAAAAAGATGTTATAAAATTCAAAATTTTTTAAATTTATATTTTGAGTTAAAAAGAATAAAGCTTAAACATTTTGAATTTTAGTTTTACTAATAATTTCAATTTAGCTGCGAACATAGGAACAGATAATGAAAACTCCATACTTCGCAGTACAGATATTCCAGAAAATGAAAAATGAAAATAGTAGAAAAAATTGTAAAAACAAATTAAAAAACTGAAAAATTAACAAAATGACCTTTATGACCGCCACTGGTTAAGTTATATTTCATATTTTGAAGAATTGTGAATTTGGTTAATCCAGTGAATCCTTTAATGCTTAGAACTTAGAAAGAGTACTTAAGCATCAAAAATGTGTAGAACTTAATTTATAAACACTTATTTTTAAAAATGGTCTGCAGATTATTTTCATAGTTGTGATGGACAAGGATCTTGTCGAGGATAAATTTGCAAATCATTGAACCCATAAATTATGTGCCCTATATTTGTCCTTGATTATAATTTTGTTAAATTTCTTAATACAAGTTAATTGTGAAAACAAAATCGTAGAAGAGCGTTTTTTAAACTGTTTGTAAATAATAATTTTTATGATGATAAAAATTGATGCAACTAATAAATCATTTATTCCATTAAAAACACCCATAGACGAACCTTTGCAACCCAAGTTTCTCCAACCAGAGACTTCTGTAGAGCATGAAAAATGAATTTTGCTTAAGATAATTGATAAATTTTACCACATTAGGTAAAAATTTTCATTCAAAATAATTGCACGAATTTAGTTTTAACTGCAGTGTAAAACTCAAAATAATATTAATTTTAAAAAATCCTATAATTTAAAACAATTTTACATTAAAATAAATCATAAATTGTACTTAAATTTTGGTATTTGGTATATTTTGGTAAAAACTTTCAATGTAAGAATTGTTTTAAATATTTATAAATTCAAAAATTTTTGTAAAAGGAATTTAAACGATGATTAAAGCTTAACTAAAATTTACCTTTTCCATCCAGGGTGATCCTTGTTCCTCACCTTCGCCACAAACTAAGTATTCTTCCTGACATACCTTCTTAATTTGATCTTTCAATTCTGAAATTAAAAAAATGTTAAAGAAAACATTTCAACCATAAAAAAATTTTACCTTTCATTTCAGCTCTCGTGTATTGAACATTTGGAAACACGTCATTTAATAACGAAAACAGTAAAGGTATATCTTCGGCCACAAGTTTTGGTACCATCGTTTCACACACGGATTGAATTAAAATTTCTTGTTCGGGTAAGTTCTCTGCAATACTTGCTTCATCAATATTTGTTTCACCTCTCTGCGTTTTACCATCTTTTATGCGCATAATACGATCGCGTTTCACATTACCGGCAGAAATTAAAACAGATTTCAGTGCACGCAAACCAAAATCATAATGAGATTGATTGGAAAGTTGTTCGTCACACAATCTATAAGTTACAAAAGAAGAGATTATGAAATGTTAGATGAAATAAAAATAAAACTTACTTGAAGAAAGGTACAATTTTGCAAGCTAATTTTTCAGCCGTTCTAAAACCTTGTGAAAACAACATAACTTCTGCAATTAGTTGTCTATCTGGTGTGGTCATTGCCAAAGAACGGAAAAGTTTTTTCAAGTTGTCGGGTAAATTGGAACGACCTGCGTATCCTGGATTCATGGTAATGAAAATAGCCATGTCGGGTGATACTCGTACTCTCTTGTTGACCAGCTCCACAATGATATCTTAAATTTAACGCAGCAATATAATAGAAATCCAACAATTTCACCAAAAAACTAACCTTTATCGGCACCACCTTCGGCAATGGTTTCCTTCTTTTCTTTAAGAGCCTCTTGAATAGTTTGTATTTGTTGAGACACAGCGGACAACATTCTTTCTTCTAATCTGTTAAATTCATCAAAACAACCCCACGCACCAACTTGACACAAACCTACAAAAATTCTACCCATTGCTTGGAAATCAAATGTTTCATCGCAGTTAAAAACTAAAACAAAACGACCCAACTGGTGTCCGAGAGCCTTAACAGATTCAGTTTTTCCAGTTCCGGCTGGTCCAAAAGGAGAACCACCCAGACGTGCTTCTAGAGCTTGCGTCATGGTAAGGTAGCATCTATCAGTGAGTGGAGTTTGTACGAGACGGTCTTGTACTCCGAGATACTCGAAACCATAATAAAAACGTGCATTGGCCATATGAATTGTCAACTGTTTCAACACTTCAGTTTGTCGAGGATCAAAGTAAAACCTCATTTCGCACAACCACTCGAAAGCTTTGTTGCTGTAGACTTTATTTGTAAGTAATCGACGAGTTACAGTTCGTTTGTGTACAAATTCATTAATCTAAATAAATTAAATTAGTTATATCGATGAAGATAACGAAAAACAATTTCACTTACCAAATGTTCCAATTTTTTCCTACGAAGAGGTGGTTGTTCTTGTAGTACTGAATCTGCCAGAACATTTAGGGTATTTTCGACACTAGTGAGAACCACTTCTAAGGGTCCTTTTTGTGGTTCGTTGTTAGTTTTTTGCAACGCCGCTTCGACATCTTCGCTCCATAAAATTTGAGCTGCCAACACTACAATTTGAGCTTGATATTTATCGACCCATTGTAAGAACAACTTAGGATCGATGTTGTCTTTAAACTGTTTAATATCTTGAACAGCTTGAGCTAAACTTGAAGCCAAAGTGACTCGCATTTCTTTTTCAACCATAGTAAGCCATTCGTTAATTTTGGGATGATCGATAGTTGAAACGGGAGAAATAAAACGTACTTCTTCTCCTTCTCGAGATGAAATTCCAATAACAATGGTGTTATCCTCGTTCAATAATAGCGCTGCAACGCCAGCAAACATCTTCTTGAAGTGTTTCTGTAGACGTGCAACGTTTTTGCTGTTACCAATTATTTCGAGTAAATCTTCGTCGCCAACAAAATAAAACCTAGGGAAGGATGTACGTTCCCTTTCGAGGTATTCTCCTAAAGCCTTCTGTATTTTACCCAATAAATCGGCTAGTCGTTCCAAAGCACGTTGCACTCCAGGAATGTTTAAAACGTCCATCACCATAGGTGATTTACTAACTTTTTTCATAAGACCCAAAAATTCCGAACTGTAATTAAATTAAAAAGTAAAATCAACATTGCAACGATTTATTATTAGTCACTAACCTAATGCTTTGAAATCTTGACGTTTCGACAGGTAACAGGGTTTTGATGTCCGCACTTCCTGAAAATATACCTTCAAGATAAACCCAGCGTCTTTGTACATCGATCCAAACATCAAAAAGTGCGTTGATTCGGTTCAATTTTTCTTCCCAAGTTAGAGCTTCTTCTTCAAAAACTTTGTAATACGGTGACAATTTCATCGCAGCGACCGAGTTGATGTGTTCTTTAACTTTGTTAAACAAGTCGTCCCAACCGCGAATTAATCTACATTTGTTTTGGTAATTGATCAAGTCAAGCTCATAAGTTTGCCAAGATTCGCGAACTTGTTTTAAAAATTCTTCGAGTGCCATTTCACCTTGTGCTACCAAAATGATATCTTTAACGATCGATTCGTTCTTTTGTAAATTGACATCCCAGACTTGACCCAAAGTTAAATCAGATAATACCCAATTAACACGAAGTTGCTTTGTTAGTTGTTTCCAATGCCTTTCTTTCAAAGCATCCGATTTGAGTTCAACAATCATCATGTTTACTTTAGTGTAGTTTTGTAAAAGTTTCTTTACGTATTCGTAAGAAGCATATTGTCTTAACCTGGCTGGAAGTTCTTTAAGTTGGGTCGACAGTGTATCTAATTGTTGTCGTAACTTTCTAGGCTGCACAGATAACCATGGTTTTTCTCTTGTTTCGTCTATTTGTGTCCAAATTCGAGATAATTCTGACCAAACGCCGCGTAGATCTTGCAGTTCTTCAAATACTACTTGCATACGGTCTTCGCTGGTGCTAATACCACCTATTCGAGTAAAAAATTATTAACAGAAATTTAAAATTTACACAAAGAAGCTAACCTGGTTCTTGTAATTCTAATGCTTCTTTCGCTTTAGCAACATTGTCGCGTTCTTCTTTCAACCTTGCAAATTTACTTTCGAAAAGTTGGAGTTTTGTAAGGGCTTCATCCGGTCTAAGTGATCCTTCCACAGGTTTACTGCGTTCCCAATCACCTAAAAAGTCGTTTGTGCGCATTTCGACCGCCTTATCTTCAGAAACAATTTTTTGTTGAAGGCTTGCAACCTGAAGAGAAGTTAAATTTAGTCTGACAAATACATACACTTGTTTAGAATCGAACCTGTGTTTGAATAGACGAGTCTTTTCTTTTAATAATTTCGTTAAACGCACCCCATTCGCCTTCTAAATTTTCTACATGAAGCCACGAAGTTGGAAATTGGAAGCGTTGACGTTCCAAAATTCGTTGACCCTCTTTGTATGTATCAACTTGACTTTCCCAAGCCTAAACAACCACAAAAATGTATAAAACAAATCTTGTTCGAGATCTTATTACAAACCTTCATGCTCCTCTTTAGTGACTGAACATAGGTGATAAAACTAACTGCATCTGATGTACTAGCTGCTTCTATACTTTGCATTTCTAATTCGGAACGAGATTTGGAAACTTGTGTATGGAATGTGGACATTTCGTTTCCTAAAAGCGTTCCAAATTTGCTTAAAACTTCTTTATGCCAAGAATCGTATTTTAAAGAAACTTTGCTTTGCACTTTTGCAAAATCTATCACGATTGGTCCAAACTGACGTCTGGTATCAGAAGTATCAAAAGTCGTACGTGTTTTCCTGCAAAATAATTTGTTTTTTAGAATTTTGCAAATAAATTGTTTCGGTATGTCTTACTTAATATCATTTAAACAGACCATCCATTTGCCAATATTTTCACCTAAACATCCATATAAGTTATCCGCTTGAAGATCCCACAAGGATTGATAATTTAACCACTCTTTAACATATTTTTGAACCTAAAATGACCACAAACAATTTAAATTAATACAAAGAAATAGTTACGTAAACACACACCTCTTTTATTTTTTCGTCAATTGCTTTGTACGCACTTTCAAGTGGAGTGCCCCCAGCAGGAAACTTTGTTAAAATATTACGGTAAGTTTCGGTAATGGGCTTATCCACTCCAACTTGATATCGACTGCTTTGTAAACGTTGCTGTGACATAACAATAGCTTGCCAAGCAAACAATTGCTGCATAATTTGAAATCGAGCTTCTTCGATACTTGGATACAAATACATAGTTTGATTTGTAATTCGAAACTCATGAACGAGAGTTTGAATGTGTGGGTCACCTCCCGGTTTGTGAGTAGGCTGAGCGGGAGCATCGGTATCCATACTATGATCAACTTCATTTTTGATGCCATTTAATGAGTCGGTCCACGCTTGGACTCCTGCTTGCAAACGACGTGCAAGATTTTTTTCAACTTCCTCATCTAGACGACTGACCCAAATGTGCAAATTAGAGTACTGTTTTAGCGATAAATCGTCGACTGCGTGTTGAATTTTTGATAAAATGTCGGCGAAAGTATTGGCGGAATAAGGACAAGTTTCTAGGGAACGGACATCAACTTCTAATTGTTCTCCAATAACAACTAGTTCTTCGACGCGCTCTTGAAAACTAACTACGGTGTCAGAAAGACGTTGAACGTATGGATCGAGTTTGTAGCTTTCCCAAACAAGTTGAATACCTTCTGCTATTAATAATTGAACTTCTTTTCGCATACCAGCAACTAATGGAATTATACTGGCTTTGTCTTCGATCTAGACGAGATTAAAAGAATTAAATATAACACAGGCATATTGCAGTATATATTCGATTATGAAGTGAAATATAAACAAATGAATAAAGGTAAGCTAAATAAATGTAAAAATTTCATGCTACATTAACTTACTAAAGAATGTAAAAATTTGTTCACTACAAAAGGTTCATCTAAAATTTAGACTATTAAAAAATGAGCCATGCATACCCTTGTGTCGGGAAAAAGCTAAATAAAATATTTTCGTTCTTGCTTTTTATAGGAGTCAATGTATATGCTTACAAAACTTAAGACAAATCAACTACCGAAAAGATTGGTAGGTAATAAAAAAACGAGCCAGTTGAAGAAAATTATAAAGAGCTGGGGAAGTGTTCAACAGTTCCAGCAAGATTCAACTGTAACGAACCCTTAGGTAAGAAAAGTATTGTTATTAAAATGTTTTCCAATTTTTGTAACTTATTTCAGCCTTGTTTTTAAAACAATTAATTTGTTCCTAATATTTATTACAAAAAAGTATATTAAATTTGCAGTTACACCCATAAATCTGTGGTGAGCACAGAAATTTAAATGGAGGTGTAGTGGTGCTATTATGAAAATAAAAACATTGTTCGATTTGATCAGAATTCTACCAAATTACAGGGGATTAAACAGGATTAAACCAGTGCTTGAAATAATGAGGAAGCCGTTCCACTTGATGAAAAAAACATCTTGAAGCGTTTCAGTTCTTGTAAAAAATGCAGAATCCATTCTGGTTAGTTATACAGGGTGCGGCAGGAAAACTTCCTGCGCGCCCTCTAGCGACAGTTATTCCGAGAAGGGTAGGGTGGCGCTCATTCGAAAGAGCGGGACCTAACGTTTTCTGTCTTGTAGGCACTTGTAGGTTTAGTCGTGGGTTTAGTAACGATCATGCAGTGAACGAAGGAGGAGCGCACGATCGCCTTAGAGGCGTACTTTTCAAGCGGCTGTGAGGCGTCACGGAAAACTATATTTTTTCGAATTTATTTCTACCTTTTTTTTTCATTAATCTTTAAGAGGGGGACACGTCCCCCTTGCCATGGATCTGATAAGTGTATACTTTTTGACCAAAAATATATGTATTATGTGAAATTTCGAATATTTGTTTCGTATGCCTCCTACTTGGGCTATGTAACTTTGAACTTGCTCCCACTGCAAAGCGTATTCTTTTATTCTAATCCTATTTTTTCTAAAAGTTGATCTTGAACTTTTACAGTTCGATTTTAGCAATCATTAGAGTAAAATAAAAATAATAACTTGTAGATTGAAATGGTAGAGAAAGCGATAATTATTCTACAAGGAAACATGAGTTGGTTTTATTAAATACCCTCACAAAACCAATAAGTAGTCAGGACATTATCCAGAATTAGTATCAACTGAAAAATTGACAAGCAAGTATAAAATTGAAACTCTCTGATAGATTACAGATGTTGCGACCTTATTCACGATTTTACTCGTGACACTGGTTTCATCAGATCTATACTGGCGCAAATGAAAACCCACCAATTTTGATGCTTGATTTTTGGAACCTGAACTATAAATACTATGTTTGAGTATTCTAATTAATTACGGGTAAGGGTCAATATAGACAATGAAATTATGAAATTAAATATGTCCAACGTTTTAGATATTTATTTGGGTCCAGATTTTTTACAAGTACCGCGAAATTGAAATTTCCCTATAGAAATGGCTTGATATTTCGAACAAAAAAGTCATTATCATGTAATAACAGGATCATTAAGTTTAAATTGAAAAAACAAGCATAATTTAAGTAAAAACACATCACGGCGGTCGGAGTGGCTGCCGGCCTAATTTTCGAGCAAATTGGCTCCGCCCCTAACAAGAAATTTAGCAAAAATTGGGGTAATTATCGGTATGTTTCGGTCCGAATGTGCCTCTGACGCCGTCGCGGACGTGAACATAAAAAAATCCGAAAAAAGTGCGAAAATCGGAAACATTCATACCAGGGGCTACAAGTCGCGTAGCGTCAGGCTCGCATAGGGGTCCCCTGTCGGAACGAGTGAAATTTTTTCGCTCGGATTTGATTTTTTCTTTGAGATTCGGATAGGTGGGGGTGTGATTAGTAGATTTAGTAAAAAATATTAGCAAAAAAATCGTAAATTACCCGTGTATTAACGAAAAAGATTGTAAGAATGAGGTCTCTATTAAATGTTTGGGGTGGATTCGAGACTTGTCGCGTTAGTCGCCATCGAAAAACCTGAGCCTCCGGCCGGTTTTTCATGTCGTACGCCGCTACGCGGCAAAAGCTAAACATACTTGAAGGCGCCATCCATCAAAAAAACCGGGATAAAAAAAATCGGGATCATAGAAATCCTGGATTTAGCATTTAAAAGTATAGTTGCGGTATGCCGCAGTTCCCTTTTACGTTCAACCCCCAAAAAATCGCGTAAAAAAAATAATGAAAAAACAGTAACCTTTCATCGATGTTACAGGTACGAGAGACGTGTTGCATCTGCCGCTCCGTAAATCGCTAAGTTTTAGAGTATATCAACTCACACGGACCGACGATAGAATGGGCGAGATTCCACAAATTTTATTCATGCGCGTCGGTGAATGTGTAAAATTTACGATTTTGAAAGTAATTTTTTTCATATTAAAATGCCCTCATCCAAGAATTTTATAATTTAATTTCACTCTATAAACCTTAAACTTTACCAAAGTTAATAGGAAAAAATCAATTTCGGAGTACGGGTTAGCGTACTTTAGCCTGGAAAATACATACCCGAAACGTCGCGCTGGATAGATTAATTTTACTGTCTTTATTGATCCCTATCCTCAACCAAATACTTACACTACAAATGGATGGTCAACTAACAAATAACTGCATTTATGTATCCTATTGCAAATGAACAAATTCAAAGTTGCATCATGCCCAAAATTCGTTATTACTAATTTTGCTGTCTGGCTTGAGAGCAAAGGAAACCCAGAAAAATTAATATAAAATTTCTTTTGAAAAAATGAACTTAAAAAATCTAAATGTTGAATTTTTTGAATATCTGGCTATATTTTCAATAATTTAATGCTTACATCAACTTGGCATAATAAAAGTAAGATAAAATTACTAAAAATTCCGTCGCTCTTTATCGTAATTCTGATTGATGTTACTATTTGATAATAATAATATATGAATGTGGATTCCTAAAGATAACAATTATTTTGTACAACCTTTGATTTGCAAATTGAAAGGTGCATGTTATGGCTCACTTTTTAGTTACATGCTGGAGGTTACATTAGAATATGTCATGCAAAATATCAAATTGGATACATGGGAAAATAACAACTTTGTTGAGCTACCTTTCCAGAAGTTTGAATACTATTTCCTTTCGTTAGCTAATACGGTTAATGATATATTAATATATTAGTTTTATGGTTATGTTTTTTTGATAGACATTAGAAGAATTTTGAAGACTGTATTTATCGTGTTGATCTGATTTTGTATTATAAAAATTAAGCTAGTGCCTAATAATGTTAATGTAGTGCCTAAAATGTCTATTACTATTGAAAATGTATGTGATAATATTATTAATCTACACAAATAGCTTCCAACTTACACACACTTGTAATCACAATATACGTAATGCAAATTCGTAAAACTGGGGTCAGTTTTCAATGAGTTTCAATGGCAAATTATAAGTTTAAGTTTCGTTATTATCGTTAAGTGAAGTTTCTTGCAATTGAGTGAAATTTGATATCATTTTGTACATCGTTTTACTTTTAAGTATTGACAAACCTCACTATTGTGCCAATCAGAAGAAAAATTACTTGAAAGAATTGTGTATTGTTTGTAGTCACGCTTCGAATTCACAAATTTGTTGAAATCCGCAGGATTAGCAGTTATCCTTACTTATCTTGTTGCCATTTTGACCCAGGAGATAACAGGAGATAAAAGAACCAATTCTGGTTCCCTCAATTTTGAAACCCACCCATTTTACTGCAGCTCCCATTCCCGTTTTGATTAGCGATAATCAGGGGTTATAGAAAAACATGTCAGCTTTAATTTCTACTTTTCCTGCAAATAAGTTTTTTATATTTTGTAGTTCAGTCTCTCTGAATTTTAAATTGTTAATGTAACCAGAAATTTTGTAAACTAAAAGAAACTTAATTTTCATCAATTCTTTTGCTGAAAGCACAAGAAAATAAAAAACTATACCAGATACCTAATTACTTTAAGAATGTCACAATATTGAGGGAGAGCCATTAAAATAATATAACTTTTTAATGTTAGATATTTTGTTTAAATTTAAGTTGGAAACCATTTGTCTAAATAAAATCTATCGTGTTTACTAGCCTATTATAATAACAAAATTAAGCACTCACCTTTTCCAACGTCATTTCATAAGTGCGCACACTTTCAATTAGTGAAATTGCAAATGGATATAACTGATTGGCTTGATGAGCTTTGTTGACAATAGCGAGCGGCACTCGAAATCCTAAACATTTCAAGTTCCGCACTTCTTTAGCCAGTGTTATAATCTCGGGAAGAAAATTAACTCTCAGTTTAAATACATTTCCACGCCCACTTCTCGAACGTACTGCTTCGATGGTAAAAATTCGACCAGACACGCCTAACTGACGCTGTTGAACAGTTCTTGCCCATTCATCAAATATTTCTTGAGTATTCAGTTTTAATCGGAAGCTGTCCCCATCTGCTTTTAATTTTTGACCTTCAATATGATTTTCCCAACCTTTGCCTAAAACATCTTCCACACGACGAAGGTATGTAGTCAACTGATGGTCGATCTGGCGAGCCCAAATTATCGAACCAGAAACTGGTGGAAGATCACGTACTTTACTGATGCGTGCACTATTACTTTGAGGATATTGCACCTGAATAGAAATAATCATCACTAAAATGAAAAAATATAAATTTTCTAAGCTTACCTTAAATTTTTCATGTAAAGCTTCGATGTCGTCCTTAACTCTTTGAATTAAATGAGTTTGATATTCCCTAATAGCACCTCTGATGTGTGGTCGAACAAAGAGAGCATTAAAGCGAGAAAAAATCCTAAACATTTCATTTGCATTTTTGGCTGTTCCTAATTGATCACGCAAATGAGCTGTAATACGAGTTTCGACACGATCAATTCGTTCCTCGTATCGCTGTACAGCTGCGTCCCAAGCATCTTGACCGTCTTTTGATATATCCAAGCAATCAACTTCTTTAACATTTTCGTATGCTATGTTGACCTCCTGAAGTCAATTTTAAATTAATTTGATAAAATAATAACAAGTTTTTGTACTACCTCAATTGCATTAGCATCGGCTGCATCAAAAGTAAAAGCGTCCTGTTTGGAATTTTCGCTATCTTCGGCTTCCATAATGGCTGCCGCTTGACGAGCAGAAGGTCTCAAAACACGCACAATAACGGTTCGTAATTGTTCATGTTGTCGACGGAATTTACGCATGTGTTCCATTCGCGTTTGAAGTTTTTTATGTTGTGCGGAAATTCGCCAAACCATTTTCATGTGTTCGTCACGTTTCTTCTTTAAAATGTCCCTATAAAAATTATATATAAGTAAAACATCAAATTTATATTAAAACTATTGTAAACCTGAGTAGAGCTTGAAGTTTTTCGTATTCATCTTCCCATGTTAAAAATACTTCCGAGCACAGGATCATAACTTTATCAAATTCTTCATAAGGGATGTGCATGAGCCTGCGTGTTCCCAAAACTTTTAGCAATTGAGAACCCAAATCTCTAGATATTGCTTCAACCAGGCGTAAACATCTTTGAATTGGATATTTTGTGCTGCGAATCTTTCTCAAATGAGCAAATATCAATTGCACGGCTGCACGAATACGTTCTAATTCGGTAGCAGAAAGTAAATGGTTGATTGGAAAGTCTTTCATAAGAGGATTATAATCGTTGACGGTTGCAATGGCTTGTTTTAAACCTGTATCGGTATCAAACGATACAGTGGCCAAAAACCGTTTACCGTGTTTTAAAATATCCAATGTTAGCGATACTTCGACACTTTCCCTTTTTTCTTGAATTCTATGCAGCGCACGCTCTAAATTTAACCAAAAGCTAATTTCTTGAAGCGCAGTTCCTGAAGAAGGATCGCGATCTAATTTTGTTACCTTGAATAAAATTTGCTTCAGTAATTTGTAATTTACAAGTGAAAGATAGTTGATACCTTTTGAATTTCCTTTATCCATCTGTTTACTCCATTTTGCAATTGATTTAAAAAAGATGAGTCGTCAACTTTGTCGCCAAAATCGACTACTTTAGCTTTACGATTTTCATCGGCACAACGTTTAATAACTGAAGCAACATTGGGATGAACTACTAAAGTTATTTCAGGAATGTCGATATTTTGTTGAAGATGCAACAATCCCATTTCCAATTCGGCTATCGTTTTTTCTACAGTTGGTGCCATTTTATCACCATCTCTATAATATGAATAATTCATGGTAGTGTGCACATCAAAATAATTTAATTTGCTAAAGATAATATCTAGTAACACAAAATATTCTGACGTTTGTTAAATTTGTCAAACTAGCACTGAACGATTTTCAGAACTAAAATGTACCAAGTTTTAGAAGTAAATATACTAAAAGAACAAACCAACAAAATAGGTTGTGCTTTTTTAACTGAAATTTTATTTCTTTTTCTCAGATAATTTTCATTAAATACAGATTTGATATTTATAAGGTAATAATAATAACTATTTAAAACAAACAACTCCAAACCAAGTGAATCATATTATTATGTGCAACTTTTTAAGTAACGTATTTCTAGCGATCCGCATAGTTTCATTGCAACATATAAATTTATTGAAAATTTTTCAGTAACTCATTTATCATCTATGATGGTGAGACTTGGCAGCGCTGCAACATTTAAACGTCAGATTTTTTTAATAATTACAGTGCTATCTTGATTTCTAACTACTCTAACTACTTTTTTTATTCTTGCATGGTCATTAATTGTCAACTTGAAATAATTATAAATGGGATTTATAGGTACTTCAAAGATTAATAATGATATAAGTTCAGTTTTTAATTTTTCACTATCATCATAAATTTTTGCAAATGCTTGAAATCACCAAACAGTTGCGAAGTTTCCAACTCGAATCAAATTCTACAGAACCTCGCGTAGTTTTCAACAATTATTTACGTAGAATTTTGCTTGGCATTTGGTAAAATGTTAACCTATAGTTTTTATGCGCTTGATAAGGATTATTTTATTTTAAGAGAATTCGGAGGGTTTTACTGCATTCCCTATGTTTCCAATGTTAAATTCATCAATTTCAAATCCGATATCTCTCGTAATCTACAGGGTCAATCCATCTCAAATTATTTTAACGTGCGAAATAAATCATTAATTTTATACCCTGTAAATTTCAAAAACCTCTAATAAACTTGAAGAAACGCTTAAACTACTTTAAAATTATTATTGTCTCTTATTATTTATTGGATATTTCGAGATATTTGAGGAAAAACCCAAACAGCCCCACGTTCTTTGTTGATAGAGTGTTAATAACTTTTTTAGTCCACGGTGATGTTTCGAAGCAAAATAAATCCCATGTATAGAAACTCAAACCAAAGCGATTCATGGCTTTTTCAACCCGGGAATACTAATTAGAGGCTTAACCCCTCAAATTAGTCTTATGTGACTGACCTAATACAATATTAAAAATTTCGGTTTTGCAGTATATTTCTTTTGTTTTCATCTAACTGCATATTAAAGCGGTATTACATTACACAATTTCTTGTTCAAGAAACGACACAATTTTGCGCAGAGACGAGTTCAAAGCGTTTGCGCATAGCGTTGTGCGGCAGTGCGCAAAATTGTGTCTTTTCTTGAACAAGAAATTGTGTAATGTCATACCGCTTTTATTCATATTTCATCAACATTACCGCATGTAATGACTAATTTTAATTGGTTAAAGAAATATTGATGGTTTTTACCTCATATAAATCAGGACTCTATTTATAAACTGAAAGCTTTTAAATATTATTTGATTTGATACAACTTTACTAAATTTGTAAATATATAATTGTAAATTCTCAATGGTACCATAAATATAATTTGGCAATATATTATTTTTTCTGAATTACATAATATTTTCTAAATAGCATTTACTTCGTGGAACTATAAAAAAAAGTGATTTGGCGATACACATGACTTGACCATACTTGACTCTTTTAAAAATGATTTAAAATAAAATAAAATTGTAAATAAAATTAAATAAAAAACAAAATTTAAAAAAATAAAATGGAGTACCGACAGAAAAAGAATTGTGTGTTATTTCTTCGAAAATTGAATCTTTATGATGTCTTTTGCCATGTGACATGATTAGGTCTTTTTTCACAACCTATTTCTATGCAATTATATAATCAAATCCAACATTTATTAAAAGATTTATAAATTTCCATGAGATTTCACTGCTAAAAGCATACCAGATTCGAAAAAATGATATATCGCACCCCCAGAAAGAAAGTGGTATAGGTAAGTCTGAAAATGCCATTTTGAGCTAGAGCGTTTTGAATATTTGAACGTTTATAAAAAAATCACATTTATCTAAAAGATAAAAACAATCGATAATATTAATAATTGGTAGGGATTATTTTATTGTAACAAAAGCAAATTCAGTTAAAATTTATTAATGGTTAATGAAAAATTACACATTTTCTGACTTGTTCCCCTTTCTTTCTGGAATTCTTCTTGTGTTGTAAGGTTCTAACTCGAAATATCAATTTTGATATTGTGAATAGGAAATGAAGATTGAAATATTTCTTTAATAAATTTTAATAATAATCATTTAATTCATAATTCAAAAAATAATGGTAAATTTATAATTTCTTAATTATCACCAACATCTTCTGGAGACTGTGCAACGTTAGCGGTGGTTATCAATGCTTTGTAGAAATGATGGTAAACCGACGGAATTAGATTTGCCTCACATAAAGACATAAGATTACGCTTCTTAATTTCCGATATTCCAGGACAACTGACGTACGCTGGGTGCAGCTCTACGTCTACAGACGGTTTATTTGGACGCCCAAGTTGAGGGCGATGGCGACGTTACAAATCCACAACTTGATATTCAGCTTCACTGAAATTTAATTTATACATCAATTAATGCCGAAAATTCTTGTCAACCTTGACAGCCACCATTTTGTTTCATGGAACATTCTCGCTCTTTTCATTGATAGAGAAGTTATGGCCCTCATGCTTTGAGGTAGCTCCTTCAAATCTAAGGTTGCCATTTCGGTAACATTCTATGGTGTCCCACTTCTTTTGCAGCTACACACAACCATGATCCACTGAGCCGGAACGTATATTGGGCCGCCCTTCAAAATTCTTTTCTTCTCCTTTTCAATAATGGAGTGCCTATATCACCTTCGTTTTGTGTATGACCCACCACAAAAAATTTGTGGGTAATACATTTAACATTTAAAACAGAAACTGCATGAAGGTATATACAAGGTGGCCCAAAACCACTCACCCGATGTTGTTTTGCTATATCTTTAAAATGAAACGACATAATTTCCTAATTTTTTTTGTAATGTTTATTTGGACCTTTAAGTTTTTTTCCATTACTTTGTGAGGATGATATCGGTCAAGTGGGCGCCGTCATTGTTAATGACCATTTGGGCTCTTTTTACCACATTTGCAATCGTTCTGGCGAGAACTTCGGGCGATAGATTCTCGCGCTCTTGTCTGATATTCTCTTTGAGAACTTCCAGAGTCTGTAGCTTGTTCCCATAGACCCGTGACTTCAAAAAACCCCAAAGAAAGAAGTCTGGAGCGATCAAATCGGGCGACCTTGCCGGCCACCGCAAATCGCCAAAACGAGATATTAGGCTACCCGGAAATGCATCCTTCAAAATGTCCATTGTCGCGCGAGCTGTGTGTGCGATTGCACCGTTCTGTTGGAACCAGATGTCCTCCAGTCGCATTCATCAATTTGCGGTTATAAAAACTCGTTGATCATGGTTCTGTATCGCTCACCAGTCACAGTAACCATGTTACCCACGGCGTCCTCAAAAAAATAAGGCCCGATAACACCTCCGGCGTAAACGGCGCACCATGCAGTGACTTTGAGTGGATGTAATGGCTCTTCGTGAATGATACGTGGATTCTCAGTGCCCCAGAAGCGCAAATTTTGTTAGTTTACGTATGTATCCGTTCAGATGAAAATGGGCCTCGTCGTTCATGATAAATTTCGACCGAAAATCGCCCACTGCGTCGTTGAGGTTTAGGAGAGCGTGAGCATAGTTTACACACGATTGACGGTCTGCAGGCAGTAGTTGATAGACTGTCTACACTTTGTAGGGGGACATCTACAAGTCTTTTACCAAATGCGCTGCAGAGACGAATTTGTAATGGCCAATTGCGTGGAACGTCATCTGGTCGACGTTGACGGCTCATCCGCGACATCTTCAGCCACAGCGACGATATTCTCGGCGGAACGAGCACTGCGAGGCCTTCCGGCGCCTCTTCTGTCACATTTTGTTCCAGTATCTTTGATTTATTTGACCAGTTGGCGTAGGACCGCCGGGAAATCTGCGCCAAAATTCACGTTGTGCCAAAATCACTGACGTAAGAAAATAGTCACGAGTATTCCGCGATCTTGAGGAGTATAGCATTCCATCTCTTGTCAACATGTATTCTGTATCTGTTTACTTCACAAATATCAAAAAAAAACTGACAGTTGTCCCCATTTGCAAATGTTATAGCATCTTCCGATAGGATGATACATTTTGGGCCACCTTGTACAATAAATAAATTTGTTTTTGTTTTGCCCAACACAGTTATCGCTCCAAAATACAACGTCTTTACCTTGGCAATTTTTTATCAGATAATTTAGTACACAGCTGCCAATATCATTTGCTCCACGATTTGCAATTTCCTCGTGCCACATGTAACAATATCCCAACTTGCTGCAAATGTCGAAGAGAGTCAAGTTATATATGGCCAGCCTTATTTTGTAGTAATAAACTGATATTTTCGCCATTGGGAGTTGTTAGCACTGCCTGTAAGTCATAGCAGTATACAACCATGTCATCATTTCCTCTTTCTCTTGCTTCCACAACATATTTGCATTTCTTTTCCCGTGCTAGTTCCTTAATGCTCTGGTGATCTTCAAAGTTGCTTTGTAGTAACAAATTATGATTATCACTATCGCTCTTGTATTCTTCACACACAGAGCATTGGTCTTTCTTTTGTTGAAAAAATTCCAAGTTGAATTTATTGTTGAAAATTGACTCATAAAGGTGTTTTTTTTATAATTAAAAATATTTCAAATTAACCAAAATAATACAAGTAATAAGCTGTTTACTGATTCTTACTACTGCAGTACCAATATTACACTTCTGCACTAAGTCTATGTGAATGATACTTAATTCAATACCGACTCAGATTATTATTCAAAGATTAAACAACAGTGAAAACCGAGGGGTAAATCACCCAGGTACTAGGTTGGTGTACAGCTCTTTGGTAGTCCAGGTAGTCTCGGGAAGTCTTAGGTAGCTCGGAAAGTTCTAGGTAATCTTTCGAAAATTTAGGAAAGCCTCATCTAGTTTTGGGATAGCAGAGTTAATAATGAATCAATCCAAAATTTTTTTTTAACTCCTTTTATTATTTACAATCTGTTACAGTATCAATAACATTCAGTAAATGATCTCAAAAAAAAAAAATATTATCATGTTAAGGAAGCACCCATTGGTACTCCCTCCTCTCCCTTAACTTAAAATATTATTATTATAAGTTTTACAATGTAAAATACATTTTAATTACTATTATAATCACTCTTTAGTGTTGAACCTTTCAGTGAGATCTAACGGTTTGAATCTTTTTAGTCTTCGCGTTTGATTACCAACATCCAGCAAACTCACCGCCAAGCTATTTGGATGGACACTTAGTCTGGCTTGATATTTTTCACTAAATTTTACGATTTCACTTTTGACACTACCGACTTCGAGGTCTTTGTGAATTACTTCATTTGGGACGTACCAAGGAGCATTTGTTATTATACGCAGCACCTTCGACTGAAATCTCTGAAGTATTTCTATATTTGAGGTACTTGCTGTACCCCACAGTTGGATTCCGTAAGACCAGATAGGCTTCAGGATAGCTTTATATAATAGAACCTTGTTTTCGAGTGTTAATTGTGATTTTGGTCCAATCATCCAGTAGATATTTCTAAATTTAAGACCCAACTGTTTTCTCTTCTTCCAGATGTGATCTCTCCAAGTAAGCCTTCGGTCGAGGTGCATACCGAGGTATTTAGCTACATTGTTTTGTGGTATTACTTGGCCGTTTAGGGTTACTGGCGGACAGGTGTCTCTTTTCATAGTATAAGTGACCTGTACGGACTTTGTTTCATTTGCTCGAATACGCCATGTCTTTAGCCATTCTTGGATTTTTAGAAGGTGGACTTGTAAGTTTCTCGAGGCTTGAATTGGATCACAATGCGAGGCCATGATAGCTGTGTCATCCGCGTATGTTGCAACAGATGTCGTGTTGGTAGTTGGCAGATCTGAGGAGAACAGCAGGTACAATATTGGGCCCAGGACACTGCCTTGTGGAACTCCCGACTGGATTGGGTAGAATTCAGAAAGCTCGTCCTGAAACTTTACCTGAAATAGTTGGTTGAGGAGGTACGATTTGAGAATTGTGTAGTATGAGTGTGGTAGTCTCAATTTTATTTTATAAAGCAGTCCCTGGTGCCATACCTTATCAAATGCCTGTGTAATATCTAGATAGGCAATAGTGCAAAATCTTTTCTTCTCGAGGTCTTGATTTATATTATTTACTACGCGGTGCACCTGTTCGATGGTGGCATGTTGCTTTCTGAAACCAAATTGGTGTCTTGGAATCACCTTATCTTTCGATAAATGAGGATATAATCTTTTCAGTCGTAATTTCTCAAATACTTTTTGAAAGAAGTGGCAGCAGGCTAATGGGGCGATAGGATTTTGTCTCTTCTGGTGGTTTCCCTACCTTGTGGATAAGGATTACCTGAGCTACCTTCCATTGCGGGGGCACCGTTTCCAATTGGAGCGCTGCGTTAAAGATGTGTGTTATTAGTTGCATTCCTCTTCTGGGAAGCTGCTGCAGGATTTTTCCAGTGATAAGGTCGTATCCTGGTGTCTTTTGCGTATTAGTATTCTGGATAATGGATTTTACCTCTTTGTGTTTAAAAGGCTTTATTGGAAAATCTAGTTGGAATGGTGCTTCTAGTGTTTGGGTGATTTTTTCTTCCATTTCCAGGTCTTCCACGGGGAATGGTTGGAACACATTCGCTAGGTGTTCCGCAAAAATATAAGCTTTCTCGCAGTTGCTTCTAGCCCAGCTTCCATTTTGTCTTCGTAGTGGGGGAACTGGTACAAATGTTTTCTTTAGTTTTTTTGTTGCCTTCCATATCGCGTAATCTGTGGCCTCCGTAGGTGTTAGATTTGACAGATATTCCTGTATTGCTTGGTTTTTATTTTGATTTAGCATATTCTTCAGTGCCCTGGTTGCCTGATTTAGTCTATTTTTATCTTCAGGAAATCTAGATTCTCAATCCAAAATGAGAATTTTAACATTTTTATAAAATAAAATAGCTTTCGAGTTATAAGAGGTTAAATATGACCCCAATCATCATAATAACCCCATATATAAATTTCTCATATATTTGTATAAATTATCAATCGGTTGTTAAAAATAAATAACAAAGAGTAAAATAATTTTAAAACAATAAAATGTAGAGGCCATAGTCATAACAACTCATAAAATTCTTTATAAGCTTAAAATTTGCAGATTTATCAATTTAGATTCTAGTCACAATTTTTAAATAGCTGAACAAAATTTATTATTAGTATTTATTAGTATAAAATTAATCGTTCCATTGCTCTTCATTTACTAATTCGTACAATTTGCAATAGTGCAACGGCATGATCTTATAATTTTTTTTAATTTATCAACTCTAGGGGCAGGTGACACTCTTATTGTTTATATACATTTATTAAAAACTTCAATGCATTATAAATAATCGTAAAAAACAGGCCCGTAGCCAGGTTTTCATTGGGGGGGGGGGCACTTGTAAAGGGGGTTCCCCTTTTTATTACAAATATTTTAAAAGTAAAATTTTCGGGGGTTCCCCTTCCGGGAATTTTTATTACAAATAAATTTTTTCAATATTTTATTTTTCTTAATTTATTTTTATTTAAAACAAACGTTATAGTCCAGGCAAGGATGGTTTTTAGTTTGCAAAAAATCCGGGCAAGCTGAATTTTGGCAGAGATGTACATTGGAGTGTTCTAATGAACCCCCCCCAAAAGTTTCATAAAATCCCACGCCGGCGTCCCCCACAATCGGAGGTTTTAGCTCCCCATTTGGCACAGTTATTATGTAGGTCCCTGCGCATGTTTTTGTATTGAAATAGTGCAAAAATTCGCAAAGGAAAGGAAAGTTGATTTTGAGTAGCCTGCCTTCCTTTAAGGAATCTCGATAATCCATTCATGCGCGTCCCATAGGGACGCGCATGAATGGATTATCGAGATTCCTTAAAGGAAGACAGGCTACTCAAAATCAACTTATAAAATAAAACAATAATGAATGCTGTCAAGCTGTCAACCGATCGATAATGCAAATACGCGTGCACGTGCTTTACGTTTCTATTTGACCAATCTTAACCAAATTTGGTGTAGAAGCTATTTACAACGCTACGATAAACATAGGCTACTTTAGAACCTTGATGGAGTGAGGCCGAAGGAATGAATTACGCCAAATAAATTTAGAAAAAAACTTTTTCCAAAGTATACCTATTTTATTTTCGAAATTCAAATGTTTTACTTTCAAAATTTTTGATTCTTTTGAACATTTCGGGGGGGGGGGCACGTGCCCCCTCCTGGCTACGGGCCTGGTAAAAAATAAAAGAATTTTTTTTAATTACATTGTTTGTAATTCTCGGCTTAAACTTTGATAGTCCCGCCCGATGCTGTCGCCTCTCTATGTGATGGGACGACACGGTCCTATCGTGTGTATCGATACACAACGGCAATATATAAGGATAGGTTTTTCAAAACATTGTCAAGGAACTAAATGTGAAATTACACAGTTTCTATAAATTTAAACTTAAAATTTCATGGATTTACTAATCATAATGACATAAAAACGGATGCATTTGAGCAGAAACAAGAAATTACTATCAAAATAGTAATTTCACACTCACATCTACCAGCTAGTCGACCGGAAGTCAAAAGAATTTTAAATTTAAATAAGGGGCCATCCATTAATTACGTAAGGATGATTTTTGTAATTTTGGGCCCCTCCCCCCCCCCGCACGTAAGGGTACGTAAGATTGTGGAACCCCCCCCCACATCTTACGTAAGGATTATTTAAAAGAAAATTAATTTTGACCCCCCTCTCCGCCCCTAATATTTATAAAATATGAATAATAATCTATATATATAAAAATGGATGTATGTGTGTATGTATGTTCCCTATACACTCCTAAACCGTTTGACCGATCGGAACCAAATTTGGCAGTTATTATGTAGGTTCCTGCGCATGTTTTTGTATTGAAATAGTGCAAAAATTCGCAAAGGAAAGGAAAGTTGATTTTGAGTAGCCTGCCTTCCTTTAAGGAATCTCGATAATCCATTCATGCGCGTCCCATAGGGACGCGCATGAATGGATTATCGAGATTCCTTAAAGGAAGGCAGGCTACTCAAAATCAACTTAAAAACAATAATGAATGCTGTCAATCTGTCAACCGATCGACAATGCAAATACGCGTGCACGTGCTTTACGTTTCTATTTGACCATCTTAACCAAATTTGGTGAAGAAGTTATTTACAACGCTACGAAAAACATAGGCTACTTTAGAACCTTGGAGTGAGGCCGAAGGCCGAACAACCACATCCGACCCGGTCTAGATGGCTAAAGGCGGCCGGTAGGCCGACTGTGCCAGCTAGTATATTATACTATTATGCCACTATGTTTAATGATTTTTAAGGCGCTGATACACATGCTACTTACTGGCACGAAAATCATGCTATTATGACGTAATTTTACGACATTTACGTCTATTATGACGTAAATGTCGTAAAATTACGTTATAATAGCATGCTTTTCGTGCCAGTAAGTAGCATGTGTATCAGCGCCTTTAAGTACTATATATTTCAATATATTTGATTTTTTATCAAATATTACATTTGATTTTTACTTCCCTATAAGGAAGTATTGTAATCATGAAAAAATTCGATGTCGATATTTTAACGGAAATATCCGTTTTGAGCATTTCTGAATCCGTTTTGACTACTTTCGCAATGATGTCTGTATGTATGTATGTCTGTCTGTATGGATGTATGTAACGCAAAATGTCTGTAAGTTCTGTATCTCTGGAACGAATTGTTATATAGTAACAAAATTTCATATTTAACACATTAATCGGTATACAAAGGTACCATTTGATTTTGGAGGAAATCCTTAAACCGGAAGTAGCACTTCACTTGAAGGACGAAATGGTTTTTCTTAAATATCTCAGGAACGAATTGTTATCTAGTAACCAAATTTCATATTTAACACTTTAATCAGTATACTAAAGCACCATGTGATTTTGGAGGAAATCCCTAAACCGGAAGTAGCACTTTACTTGAAGGACGAAATAGTTTTTCTTCAATATCTCAGGAACAAATTGTTATATAGTAACCAAATTTCATATTTAATACTTTAATCAATATACTAAAGAACCATTTGATTTTGGAGGAAATCCCTAAACCGGAAATGGCACTTTACTTGAAGGACGAAATAGTTTTTCTTCAATATCTCAGGAACGAATTGTTATATAGTAACCAAATTTCATATTTAACACTTTAATCGGTATACGAAAGCACCATTTGATTTTGCAGCAAATCCCTAAACCGGAAGTAGCACTTTATTTCTATCAAAAATTGACATTTTCTACCTTGTGGGACAATGTTTGACCTACAGGACTATTTTGCGACTCCTGACTCTCCAAATGGTGCATTGATAGGTTATTTTTATCGGAAGAGACTTATGAGGTGCCAATGGATGGCAGGGAACATCGCAAAATAGTCATGTAGGTCGAACATTGTCCCACAAGGTAGAAAATGTCAATTTTTTATAGAAAAAACGAAAACGTCTAACTTTGACGCCGCGTATCTCCTGAACGGTTCGTCCTAAAAATCTGGGAGTGTGCTCATCGGATTCGTTGGTTCATTTTCTACAAGATGGCGGTCTAATATAGTGAAATTTTTTTTTTTTCACAGTTTGCCTAAGATTTGGGACTTTTTTGGTAAATTTCGAGTGTTTTTGGTCAATATTTCTGTAGGTATTGGTCGTAGGTCAAATCTGTGGCCATAGTCTTGTTCCTCGGTCAATTTTACATAAGGAAACCCATTTTCAGCCACGTAGTGCGAAAATCCGCTGCGTAATCGAAAATACCCAAATTCAAGTAAAAATTGTGAAAAGAAACTTAGAATAGCTATAGCTCAGGCAATAAATTTTTTTGGGACGTAATATTCTGGCTTTTGACTACTCCCCGGATGGGTAATGTGCCCACAAAAAATCAGCCAAATCGAAGGGGGTCGATCACAGACCCGGCTTTTCTTAAATAATTTTACTCTAGATGAACGCTGAAGGAATGATTCCTTATAGGGAAGTCATGTGCTGGCCACATCAGATTTTTAAATTTAATTTAAAAAAATATTTTAAGAAACTTACGTAAGGAATACGTCGGACCCCTCCCCCCCTACGTAAGGGTCCGTAAGATATCCAATACCCCCTCCCCCCCCAAAAACCCTTACGTAATTAATGGATGACCCCTAATCTGGTAAGGCATTTAATTATAAATGTGGGGTAGCTTTAGATTTTAAATAGTAGTACAGATATAAAAATGTATTTAATATAGTCGGGTAGTCTGAAATAGTCCAAGGAAGTCTCGGGTAGTCCCAGGTAGTCTGGTGAACACAATTTTTAACCGTGATTTACCCCTCAGTGAAAACCATCAACTTTCAAAAAACATCAAACAACATTTTTTGCAAATCAACTTTGCAAAAAAATTAAAATTTAATATTTTAATCTAATAATTAACGTATCAATTATCTTGGAATATAAAAAATATATCAATTTAGTGATAAAAGTAATGCAGTTGTCATCATCTGATGATGTCATAGCATGTCAAAAACATGTACAAATAATAAATTACATTACATTTAACAATTTTTGAAAATTTCACTTACCTATCGGCTCTGCCAGATTCCTTCACATAAGATTTAAAATAAGGAGCAACGGTTTTGCTAATATAAGAATGGAGTGTCTCGTATGGAGAGCCATCGCTAAAATTAATAATTCGAACTTGAGCTCGAATGCTTTTGTCGGCCTCAATTACAGCTCCACGTTTTAAAATTACTAAGCTGGCCATCTTTCCGCTGGTGTAATGCACTTCATTACTAATATAATAAGCGATAGGTTCCTTCTCTTCTTCGCCTTCGGGTGGTTGATCGCTTTCATCTTCTAATTTAAACACAAAAATTTAAACAACGTTTATCTAAATTAGTTGTCGAATTACCTTTTGAAGAACTACGCTGAACATACAAGATAGAAACTTGAGGATCACTCAAAAATTTGCGTATACATTCCTGATTGTTCTTGTCCTCCAAGACTGCATTAAGAGCAGGAGGTTCTAAATGGACATCATCTTCGGGTAATAAAAGGATAGCGGCTTTCCGTAAATAATTTGCAAAGGCCGTAAAATCTGCAATGGGTACGTTCTGCGGTTCGGGAGTATTTTCGGTTCCCTCTAAGGAGTCACCCATGTTTATGTGCGCAAAATGTAATACTACATCAGTAAATTAAAAAGTTTTATTTTATTTAGACACTTATTCGCAAACGAGTAATAAAAGACACCGATCATACATCAAAGGACAAAATTGATTGAATCATCGACAAAATTTGACTGATGTTTGACATTCTGTCAAAACTTTACAACCTCTCAGCCGGTCAGCTCCAGTGTTGCCAAATTTAATATTGTATTGAATAAGATCAACAAATTAAGTTAAATTATTTAATTATTATAACGATTTTGACGCATGTTATTGCAATAAGGCGCTTTAGCATTGTTCGAATTTGTTTACTTATTGTAAGATTATCATAAATATAGATAACAACTTAAATTTTGAATAAAACCCACAGTTTGATCACCACTGATTATAATTTTGAATTTAGAGCTCTTGGAGGTTATCCAGAAAGTTGAATTATTTTTTCCTCGTTTTACTTTAATTTGAGAATAACTAAACAGTGTATTTGACCTTTTGGTTGAATAATTGTCTGTGATAAAAAGAACTTAATTTGTGTTTAAAAAATGGAGGATACAATTTGTCCGAGATGCAGAACGACAAAATTTCAAAATCCATCACTAAAAATGATGGTGAATGTTTGTGGACATGCTTTATGTGAGAGTTGTGTCGATTTGCTATTTTTGAAAGGTTCGGGAGCATGTCCAGATTGCCAAATACCATTGCGTCGGAACAACTTTCGAGTTCAGTTGTTCGAGGATCCTCAAGTGGAAAAAGAAGTGGACATACGTAAAAGGGTGTTGAAAGACTTTAATAAAAAGGAAGAGGATTTTGCAACGTTACGAGAGTTCAACGATTATTTGGAAGAAATTGAAACTATTATTTATAATTTAACACATAATATCGATATTATTAATACAAATAAGCGTATCGAAGATTATAAAAAGTCTAATAAGGAACAAATTCAGAAAGGGAGAAATAAAGTAAGCAGAGAAGAATACGAATTGGAAGAACTTTTGGAAATTGAAAAGCTACAAGAGGTAGCTAGGCGAACCGATATAAAACAAGAAGAGATACAAATGAAAACAAAAAAATTGCGCCAAAAGGAAGCGTTAATAGATGAACTTATGTTTTCTAATGCTAGTGCCACAAACATTGTTAATTCGTTTGAACAAGTTAAAGAAGTGGAATTGAAAACTACCGTTAATAAAGTTACCCAGTTTTCTACCGGTGTTAGATTTGGTTCTCAAAGTATACACAGCTTACCTTCCATTGTTGAGGGACCACTTTATGTTTACAAACCGCAACCACAGGTTGTCCAAGGTCCTCATCCTCCCACCGATAATGATTATATACAAATGGGGTATTACAGACATATAAGGAAAGAAACGCAACAAGAAAGAGCTGGTGGTTTTACTTCTAATATCTCCTGCATTAGAGCTGTTCAAGATGCGCTAGCAGGTCTCTATCATGTTAAAGCACCTGATGTTGAATATTGTTAAACGTTTTTTTATACTTTGAAGTCTTTAAATTAATAAATAATGTAAGTTGAATGAATATTGTTAATCTATAGTTTTTGTATTATTATTTTATAGTCCACTTAAATGTAAACTCAAATTATTTTTTGACGAATTTTCCTATTTGCGTAATAAAAAAATATTAGAAACCATTTATAACTTGATCAGAAACCGTAATTAATTCTTCAAATTTCCTTTAACCCTTTCGCGACGAATGGATCATATTATGTCCCAGATTAAAACTAACTTCAAAAAGACGACTTTTTTTATTTTCTAGCATTATCTGGGACACGTAGGTATATCCCAATAGGCTTTTCAAAACCTTGATAATTTGCAAAAAGTCGTCTCTAAGGGGGTATATTTAGGGAAATTTTGGATGGCATAGTACTTTTATTTATAGACCAGTCAAATTATAATTCGGATTTAAAAAAAAATTCATAATGAAACTAGAAGGTATGGAAAAAATTTTTCGCTGGAAAAATAGATTGTGCACCATGAACCACTTACAGAAAACCTCTTGATCTTAAGAATCTCAAAATTACCTGCCTGGGCTCTCTTCCTTGTGCTGTTCACATGTTTTTCAGAATACACCAGTGAAATTTTATAACATTCTGCACAGCGAAAGAGATGTGGACTCTCTTAGAAAGAGGGATCTGTTTTTGCTCGTCCATGTGAAAGACGACCGTCAAAAGAATAGATTCATGGGTCTCATCAGTTATTGCAATAGGGATATGAGATTAAGATCGCAGCGCCGCTGGGTAAAAATGTGAACTAAGTTAAAAAACATACGTGTGACAGCGGTGCTTGTGTTCTGTTGTATTTTACGAGTTTTTCATTCCTTTTTCCAAGTGAACTTGTTATTGTAACATTTGTTTAGTAGTTCAGGGTAAGATCTAGTTTAGGGGAAAAGCGTGCTAGCTGCTTCATATTTTGTGCCAAGATGTGTTATTGTATCATGATCATTAAATGCTTATAAAACTTTTGGGGCAAATGTATAATTTGCTTGTAATTAATTATTTAAGAGGGACATGTTGCATCGACTATGGGAAGGGTACGTAAGGTGCCTCATCGAATTTCAATATTTTTTGGTGACTTTCGGATAGTTTAATGTATTTAGAAGTCACTGGTACCAATTTTATGGGCGGATAAACTAACTTTTGATAGAGAAAATCGACTTTGAAAATCGTTAATTTTACCATGTATCACTGACGCGCGGGTGGAATCTCACTCATTTTGTTGACGGTCCGCGCAACTTGAACTAGTCTTAGACTTAGCCGTTTGCGGATCGGCAGATGCAGCTCGTCACTCTTACATTTAACATCGATTATTTTTTGTTTTTACGCGCTTTTTTGGGGGTTAAACGTAATAGATAACTGCCCCATACCGCGACTACACTTTTTAATGCTATTTTGAGGGTCTCTCGAATCCCGATTGCCTTCATCCCGGTGGTCTTGATCGGTGGCGCCTTCTCGTATGTTTAGCCCTGCCGCGTAGCGGCTCTGAGCACGAAAAACCGCCCGGAGGAGCGTAGGGTAGGTTTTTTGATGCTCGCAGTTCTGGCCAAGCCAACGTTTAGTATGTTTTTTTACCCCACAATTAAAAATTTAATTTTTTCACTTTTTCGGCAATACACGGATTATTTTCCATTTTTTTGCGAATATTTATTACTAATATCTACTAATCACACCCCCACCTACCCGAATTTCACAAAAATCAGATCTGTAGGCGTAACTTTGCCGGAAAACTTGGGGGGAGAATTAATTTTTTTAAATAGCTGTAACTCCTAAACGGCGCTAGATATCGAAAAACTGAGCAAAAAAAATCCCCCCCTCCCACATTCTACTCTCCCAGTGAATTGTCGGTAGGAAGGCGTGTGCAAAAATTCAGGTCGATCGCGCGCAAAAAAATTTTTTTTTAGGTTACTTTGTTGAAACTTTCGAAACGTTATATCTCCGTAAGTACGCGTTTGCCCCAAGAAATTTTTGCGTTTTACGGGTATATTATGACCCCCCTCACCCCTCCACCCCCCCTTTTTTTGTTTTGAGGATTTTCCCCTAAACTAGAATCTTACCCTCAATATATTTAGCAATCAATCTACAAGATTTTAAGCTTTCCGTTGAAAAAAATCAATAAATACATGTACAAAGTGTTGTACATGGTTAGGTGAGTTTTAGATCGCTTATTTTCGACGTGGGGTTTTATGTTTAATTTTTAAAATTTGCAGATATGTCAGAATCTTACGAATTAAGATTAAGTCTTCTTGACTATCTCAAATATTTAGAGGGGTCTGAAACATCTAGATGTTTCAGACGAGGCAGTTTCAGGTGAGGCAGTTTTAAACGCAGGGCACGTTGTTCTATGTGGTAAAACATTAATAGAAGCGAAGCAGAACAAAATAAATATTGTAGCATTGTGCATCCAATCTTCTGCACGAAGATTGGAAAGACCATGAGGGTCTTGTGTTTTTCAGCCGTGGGGAATAAATGAAAACTTACCTCCGGATTTTTCTTTGCCCGAGATGAACATTGAGGCACTGAACAATATTGATTAGCGCTCATATCGAAGTTATTAGAAAATTTTGTTGATCGTCGAAAACTTTTAAAATCACCACTACAACATTGCAAAATAAACGATACTACTCATTTAACTTAGTTCGCCAAAATTTCCGCTAGGTGCCGTGTTGCTTGTCACTAGTTCCCTATAGATTAGATTTATAGGTCCCATCAGTTGTTGCTCTATATCCATGTGAGATCAAAGCCTGGAAGTTAATGCAATGCAGAAAAATCTATTTTCCTTTTACATGGCAGTTGAAGCATTCCTAATTATTTAATGGTATACGCAAAATGCATAAAGCAGTATTGTCTGAGAAGTAAGTAAAGATGTCGCTTGGAAGGAAATATCTAATACTACCTCAAAATTAAATTAAATCTAGCGAGGACAAATTTAATCATATATCTTTCATTTTGGTCCTCTTAATTTTTTACGTTTGAGCTCCCTTTTACGATATTCAGGTATGTAGTATAAAGAGGAACTTACATTGTGTTGTCTATATTTTGATATACCAAATTTCATGCTTGTGTGAACATTATTTTAACTAAATTTCATAAAATTACTAGTAGTCCAGTCATTACGTCGCGAAAAAGGGGTATATATCCAGTAAAACCTCGGAATTCATTTTTCATCTTCAAGAATAATAAATTATAAGTGCACTTTCAATATCATCTTCCGGAACAAAAGCTAATGAAGTTATCATACGACAAATCATTTTATTTTCCCAATATTTTGGACTAGCCTAGACCTCCCGTTTGGGTAAAAATTAGGGCGAAAGAGGGTTGTCACCAGACCTGAGGGAACTACAACCGTCCTCAGGCTGACTCAGCCACCAGGATCCCCTTATCCTGCCGTACGGGTCACCGCGCACCCACAAACACGCAGGTACCTGTATTCGTCAGGTTTCGCCGCCACGACCGTCATCCGGGTTCATTGACAAGCCAAGATCAGACACAAAGGTTTTTAGTTTTACGTCCCTAGCTCGTATCCTAACAGGTACACGTCCGCAGCTTCCTCAAAACACGCGAGCCTCCTCACCACATCAAGGTTCAGGTACATTCGAGGGAGAAGGTTCACTCAACTCAATTTGGTAGGATAAGCATATAAGTAGAAAATATAAAAAAATAATCGGAAAAACAATGGTTGAAACAGTGCTGTGGTATGGTAGTGAAGTATGGGCTATTAAAGAAGAGGACAAATGAAGAATTGATGCCGTGGAAATGGATTAATTGCGTAGGAGTGCTGGGCTTCAAGAATTCAGCGAATTAGAAATAAGAATGTTATCTTGAAATCCACAAAAAGAGGTTTGCGGTGGTTTGGCCATCTTCTACGAATGGAAGATACACTTTGGCCTAAACGTTTATTTACATGGAAACCATCTGGAAAAACAAGAGAGGAAGGCCTCGCAAGTGTTGGAGTGAAGGTATCAAGAAAGCGACGAGAGCTCGGGATCTAGATGAAGACTGCATACAATCAAGGCACAAAGTAAATGGGAATAGGGAGACAGCAACTAGCTGTATGATTGTTGTATTTATTTATGATATGTATAAGTACATAATTAACCCTAGAATATACAGTGATTAAATTAATACAAGCTAGTAAAGGCAAAGCCTACTGACCGCCTTTAGCTACCTTGATACAATAATTCAGGCCTCGTTTTCGACTCGCAACCTTTAGCCATCAATATGGCTTGAGCTTCGTCCACGCAATAGCGGCCTTCGGCCCTATTTTGCAACTAATATTATAACCTTATGCAGTAGAAGCGCAATAACGTAAACATTCGAATACATGAACATCTCGGTGCTGTGACCCAATGACTTTCCCATTTATGAAGTAAAGTAAAACTTCAATATAAAATGAAGTTAAAACTATCCCATGTAAATGGGAAAGTAATGTGTTGTCACATCAGATTTTTTTTTATAACTACTGAAAACTTTTACGACTATGAAAACATCCAATCTTTTTATGACTACTTGGAAACGTGAATAGGGAAGATGCATAAATTTTTTTTATAGCGTAGTTGGATCAAAAATAACTAAATATACTAATTAATGCTATTTAATTTATTTATTTTCGTTTTGATAATAATTTAAAAAATATTTAAAAATCCGTCAATTTGAATTGAAGGAAACGCCCGCGCAATTTGCCACAGAACGTGTGACGTCACAGTTTAATTTTACATTCATTTATATTATTTTTCTGTGGTTTTGTGCTTTGAAAGTTGAAGTTTGTTAGTGTTAAAAGCTGTTATTTATCATAATTAAATCAATTAAAAACAAGAAAGTTAAAAACTACTCCAAACGAGTATAGTAAACATGAAAGTGAGGTTATTGTTATTGTACCGGTGACTTCGTTGCGTTTAAGGTCACATGATTTATTTTAAATTATTATTGAATTTTAAAATGGATTATTTATAACAATATACAATAAATAGAAGTTATTTTTGCTGATTTGATATTTAATATATAGGATTAACCGGAAAATACTGTTTTAACTAAAAATTTTTTTTCATGCATGTTCCCCATTGTGGAAGTTGAGATTTGTTTTTGTTGTGTATTTGATATCTTAACACTTAATTTTATCACTGGAAGGTGATCAATATATCTTAATATATAATTTGCTACGAGGCTCCTTCAGTCATTTATAAAAAAATAATTTATGAAAGATCGCAAAAAGCTCGTCCTATGACGGGTAGAAGACGAAAATCTAGGCTGAGCAACAATTGAATTCAACTTTTTAGATAACACAACGCTGCTGCTCAGCCTGGATTTTTGTCTTCCATCCGCCGCTGTCATAGAACGGGCTTTTTGCTAGTTCATCCGTTTTTCCTTTTCTTATTTAAAAATAAGGTGTATATACAAAAAAATATAGTCATCTTCATAATAACTGGTTGAGTTTTCCTTTGGAGGGACCACAAATCACTTCAGGTATTCTATAGTGCAATAAAGTCGAAGTCATGCAGTTTTACTTTGCATTTAAGATGAAATGACACATTATTAACTAATTCACAGTAGCCCTATGACCCAGGATGTGTTTTGGTTGACTTCAGAATCCTTCTTTAAACTTCCCAATTCTTCATACTTTTTAGATCACATTTGTTGTCCCTCCAGTAGCTAAAGCTGGCAAAAAATTTGTTATATCGTTGATATGAAACTACAAAAGGTATATTTAAAGTAAATTAACTTTATTAATATTTAAAAATTTAAACAAATTTAATGTTAAACAATGATAAAATGCACACAGTAGACACATTTAACATTCATAATACAAATAGCACCACCAGATTAAAACGTTTACTAATTAAAATCGGTTTTAGCTTGTTAACACTTATTAAGCCGTGTATTATCACACCAATTTTCTCATTAATTATTATTACTTACAAGTGAAAATTACTCAATTTATTTAATATAAAAGTGAATTTAATATAACAAAAGGAAGACAATTACTTAGTATATTATGTACACATTTCAAAAAAATTATTATATAGTTTGCTGTAGCTTACACGAGGCTTTAACCTTAAATTAACAACAGCCACAGAGATCTTACAAAATTTTGTGTCAAATTATTGTACATTAATAAAAACCACTAATATTGTCAATTATTTTTCATGCAATAAAACTGCTGCAACTTGTAAATTAATCAATAAATATTTCCTAGTCTGGCATCGAATTAAATATAAACTCATAGTGGCGGTTTTACATAGACGAGTATTCTTTGTTTATCGTAAATATTTAAGCATGGCTAAACTATCACATTCGTACAATAAAAATTTAATTGACAATTAGTATTTACTAATAGTACCTATGGCACGAAAAGCCATAAGAAGCTTTTCTGGCAGTGTACTAACTTTTACACGTAACGATCAAATATTACAAAAACCAGCAAGTTTATAAAACAATTGCCTATTATAAATTTGCCGTTTTTAAATTAAAATTGTAGTGATAAGGTATTTGGGGTTTAATTTGGAAATATTATTTAAGAAATATCTTACACTACACATCATCAAAATGAACTATTTTACAAAATATTTAATTTTCTATAAACAATCAGGTGATTATATTGTTTAAATGTGGCAAATATTTAAAAAATATAATTTATATATAAAAATAAAATTGGTGTTTGTTCACTCTTTTAAGTTTTCAATATCTAAGAAATAATTGAGGCCTCAGTGTGTTTGTAACACCGAATCAGGTACCTCAATTTTATATGCTATCATTCAAAGTGTGCATTCGATTACTGGGTATTTTATCAATAAACAGAAAATTCAGAATTACTCTCTCATTTCAATCGTATAATACAAATTGGTCAGAAAATTTCAGTTATCAAGTCAAGTGTAGCGGCCCGGTAATATCAGTACCTTAAGTCATGCTAACCCTCACACACTTTAGAAATTGTAGGAACATATTATTCAGTGATGACATTTTTTAAAACGATTTCTGCTGCTAGAAAATTGTTTTTTATTGTCTCCGATACTAACATAATTACTTTCTGGTTATTTTATAAAAACCCCACATTTAAATCAATCTGTATTGTAGCTGACATTACGATATGTTGATTGCAGTGCACTGCAAAAAGGTGTGATTGCATCAGAATCGATATATAACTAAGTCCTACAGAGATCGTTTGTTTATATCTAATCCGTTGAAGTTCTCACATTTGATTTTCAACCACCAATTTTTTTTACAATTATTTTATCATTAAACACCCTATTACAAGTTCAAAATTAGTAAAAAGTATTTTTTAAAACTCTAAATTTTTAATTATTTACAAAAGCGATATATTCTGATACATCGCCAACATACTTTTTACCATTTTTGATCGACGAACGTAAAAACACAGATATGTAGTAAACACTGAGGCATTTAAAATGATATAAACAATAATAAATTACTGCTGTATAAAAATAACTTTTTTTTTTGTAAAAATAAACAAAGATATGTAATAATAAATCGGGCTTATGTGATGTAAAAGGTTGCTGAATAATAACTTACAGAATACAACATTTTTTCTTATTCTTCTTATTATAACTTGGCTTAAGTGGCGGCCTTTCAGATAACTGAAATTTGCGTACGACACGAACCAATTCGTAAAAAGCGTTATCCACATTCATTCTCATCTTTGCACTACATTCCATGTAAGGTATTTTCAACTGTCTTGCTAAAGCTTGCGCTTCTTCTTGCCAAACCGCTCTTTGATTTTCCAAATCGACCTTAAAAAGTCAACTAATTTACATAAATTCCACAGAAGCTAAACGCCACCTTACTTTATTGCCCACCATAAGCATGGGAAATTCGTCCCGATCTTTAACTCGCAATATTTGTCTATGAAATTTAAATATTTCTTCGAAACTTGGTCTCTCCGTTACGGAAAATACTAATAGAAAACCTTCTCCCGATCTCATGTACTGCTCCCTCATTGCACTAAATTCTTCTTGACCTGCTGTGTCTAAAACTAAAAACAAATGACAATTAGTGAGGAGCTCGTAGAAATTTTAACTGACAAGCAAGTATTAGGCGAGCGAATTATCGTCTACAACAACGGTGGGCAACCTCCGGCCCGCGGGCCAACTCCGGTCCGCGTAAAGTTCTAATCCGGCCTGCGAGATCTTTAGAAGAAATAATAAATAAATATTTTCAAAAACAAAAATTTTAAAGAAAAGGATTAGGTTAGTACCTAACATAAGGAAAAAGGAGAGATCTACAGTTTAATTTTCGATATAATTCGTCTTATTTAAATTAAATTAAAAAGTATTGTAAAAAGTAAATTGAAAAGTACACTAGAGCCTCCATGTACGCGAATTCAGAATAACGCAAATTAGATTTTGATACCTGAATTTTTAATACGCGAAGCAAAATTCCCTTTAACGCGAATTAAGTTTTCGCGTATTATTAAAATAACTATGTGGCACAGTCGGCCTACCGGCCGCCTTTAACCATCTAGACCGTGTCGGATGTGGTTGTTCGGCCTTCGGCCTCACTACAAGGTTTTAAAGTAGCCTATGTTTTTCGTAGCGTTGTAAATATCGTAACTTCTACACCAAATTTGGTTAAGATTGGTCAAATAGAAACGTAAAGCACGTGCACGCGTATTTGCATTGTCGATCGGTTGACAGCTTGACAGCATTCATTATTGTTTTTTATTGGATTATCGAGATTCCTTAAAGGAAGGCAGGCTACTCAAAATCAACTTTCCTTTGCGAATTTTTTTCTTTGTAATTTGTTATAAATGATAAGAGAAATAAATATAGTACTTGATTAACTTTGTTATAAATATTATTGTTTTTATATTTTCAGAAAAAAATACAAGTAACAAAAATGTGTCCATTAACTATACTAAGGCCCGCGGACGAAACGTAAATATTATTCTGGCCCCTGTTATACAAAAGGTTGCCCACCCCTGGTCTACAATACGTTCAGAAAACGAGTGGGTGACCATTTTTGGTCAACAGGCTAATTTGTTTTTTACTTAATATAGTATACATCATATAAAAAACAGCCATGTGTTTTTTTTTAAATTTTAAGTGGGGGAAACTTTGGAATATTATTCAATAAAGGTAGCAATTGGATTTTGTTTATTATTTAAATTTAAGCCCAGGTAAAAATTTTAAATTTATCCGAAATCTCGCACTGAATTACTTATAATGTTGTCCAGTGTGAAACTAATCAATTTATTTAGCAGCTTAATCGATTTTTGAAACAAAAACTGCTGTTAAATCACGCTTTTTTTCAAATAACGCATAGGTTGAACAATTATTGTTTCAGCCAAAACAGTTTCAAATGAAACGTGTAGGGCACAGTTTTCTCTTTAAAATCGATATCTTATCAACTTATTTTAGTAGAAATTGTTGATTTTACAGCAAATCTCACGCGGAATTTCAAGTGAGCCAAAAATTTTTAATTACAAAAGGATGAGAGGATAAGTCTTTACAATATCCTCTGAGAAACAAACTTGAAATTTTTCATAAGAAGCTATAACTTGACAAGAATGAGGCATTTTCAACATCTTGTACATCAAAATTGCTGAGTGGTCAAGAACAAAGAAAGGCTGCTGTTTATATTTGTAATAAAAAAAAGGAATAAAAATATTGTACCTACTCCGTTTTAATTAAGCAGTTGGGATTCTTCACATATAATATTGAAGATATATTAACATCTACCCATTATCTTACTTTTACTTGATTATCTGAAGCAATTTATGCCAAAATCACTTCCAAAATTCGTATCATGTATCTTAGATAACATAATTTATTTAATTTTGTAATTTAAGAACTCGTTAATATTGTTTGAATACTTGATTAACTACTTAAGAAGTGGTTGCAAACAAGTTATATCTAAATTTATTCCATTATGGCATCATATTAACATGAATTTAATAGCAGGTAAATGTCTTATATAAATTTTAAATCATATGACTTTGAGAAACATATACAGATTAGACCTGGAGGACTCCATTTAAATTCCAACATTAGAACTTGTGATTTGTTGGAAAAAATGGAAAAAGGTGAATTTCTCGTGTATTAATAAAACACTATTTTTTGGAAATAGTGGAAAAACAATTATTAAAACAAAAAAAAGTTAAATAAATATTACCTAGACTCCGCACCGTCGCTTAAAATGATTCATAAGTGGTTTACTGAATTTCGTTGTGGTCGTATCAGCAAAAAAGATGCTGAACGTCCAGGTTTTTTTTATCCTGTGTCCCCACTGTGTTAAACCGGTGTTAAACCACCCAATGGGGAAGTATATTGGGATTAGGTACTATTCGGCGCAGAGCCGATTCGGCGCACGTCTTTTTCGACGCCATACCACTTTCAGCGCAAAGGCCAAGTCATTTCGATGCAAATATTTTTGCGAAAAACTTATTTATTCATTCATTCGAGCTTATCCATTCCGAATATTGTTACTTTGTTCCACTGCGAAGTCTTCGCGTTCAAAAACTAACACTAACCTAACGGCAGATCCACCTCTTTGCGGCAGATTTAACTTTACGCGGAGATTTATTAATATCAATAACAGATCTAGCACAAAATCTGCTCTAAATAAACCTCACACTGAATAAGCCTCACGCAGAATGAGCTTCGCGCCGAATAAACCAGCGGCGAAACAGATGTCGCCGAAAGGGCTTCGCGCCGAAAAGTCTATTCCCAGTATATTGTTGCTATTTGATGCAACTTAAAAAAATTAACGATAACTAACGTAAAAATGAAAAGGACAATAATAAAATGGTTTAACAAATGAATACTGGCATAACGATATAAGAATTAACTATAAGATAAAAATAGTAACGGAAAGATAAAAAAATCTGATGTGGCCAGCACATGACTTCCCTATAAGGAATCATTCCTTTATCGTTCATCTAAAGATTCGCAGAAATATTATTTAAATTTTATTTTATTATTTAATTAAATTATTAAATTTGTTGTAATTCTTAAATGGTATTTGGTACAGAAAAATATATTCCAATATATTTATAGAAAATTGTATTTGCTTTTATTTTGATTAAAAAAAAATTTCATAAATAAAATATTTATCGTATATAATATTTAAGAAAAACCATTTCGTCCTTCAAGTAAAGTGCTACTTCCGGTTTAGGGATTTCCTCCAAAATCATATGGTGCTTTAGTATACTGATTAAAGTGTTAAATATGAAATTTGGTTACTAGATAACAATTCGTTCCTGAGATATTTAAGAAAAACCATTTCGTCCTTCAAGTGAAGTGCTACTTCCGGTTTAAGGATTTCCTCCAAAATCAAATGGTACCTTTGTATACCGATTAATGTGTTAAATATGAAATTTTGTTACTATATAACAATTCGTTCCAGAGATACAGAACTTATAGACATTTTGCGTTACATACATCCATACATACAGACATCATTGCGAAAGTAGTCAAAACGGATTCAGAAATGCTCAAAACGGATATTTCCGTTAAAATATCGACATCGAATTTTTTCATGATTACAATACTTCCCGAATACTTCCTTATAGGGAAGTAATATAACAATTAAATAAATATGATTAAGTAGTGCACACTTAATAAAATAAAATGTCGGATAGAAAAGGCCAGAGCCGCGTTTCTAAAGATGTCCTGATTGTTTAGATGCCATGATATGTCACTGATAACAAAGACCAAAATGTTATGGTGCTATGTTTTCCCATCAGTTCTGTTGTACAGGGTGGAGTCTTGGACCCTAACAGAAGCCTCTTGTAAGAAGCTGGAGGCTTTCGAAATGTGGTTGTACAGGCGCATGCTAAAGATACCATGAACAGATCGAATCACAAACCAAACTGTCCCTGAAAGAATGGGTAAAGAGAAAGAGCTGCTAGTTAACATAAAAACGCGCAAGCTGGAATACCTTGGACATATAATGAGAAACAGCCAGCGATATGAATTGTTACAATTGATCCTGCAGGGAAAGGTGAATGGAAGAAGAGGACCGGGAAGAAGACGCATATCATGGTTGAAGAACTTAAGAACATGGTACAACACTACGACGGTGGGCCTTTTTAGAGCTGCTGTGGATAAGGTTCGAATTGCCATGATGATCGCCAACATCCGAAACGGATAGCCACCGGAAGAAGAAGAAGTGCACACTTGTGCGACACGCGAAGCACTCGCGTACTCTCGTAGATCACGTGAAGTCACTAGGGTGTTCGCAGATTGAAAGTAAGTGAGATTGCTAAAGCTATGAACATATCAACTGGTGCAACGGTTTCAATTTTGCACGATCATTTGAACATGAGAAAGGTATCAGCAAGATGGGTGTTGCGTTTGTTAACTGATGATCAAAAATGCAAAGGTATGACAACTTCAATGCATGGTTTAAAACTGTTTCAAGCTAATCCAAGCGAATTTATGCGTACATTTGTTACCGTTGATGAAACATGGAATCATCATTATACGCCAGAAACAAAAGAACAGTCTAAACAATGGGTAGAAGCCGGTGGAAGTGCTCCAAAGAAGGCTAAAATAGTGCCATCAGCTGGAAAGGTAGTGGCAACTGTGTTTTGGGATGCATGTGGTATAATATTAATATATAAAACAGGACTATATTATGCATCATTACTAGATCGACTTAATGAGGCAATAAAGCAGAAACAATCACATTTACAAAAGAAAAAAGTGCTTTTTCATCATGATAATACACCCAGCTAATTCGTCGAAAATTCTAACAGCAAAACTTGTAGAAATACGATAAAAATCACTTCCTCATCCACCATATTCCCCAGTTTTGGCACCTTGTGATTATTTCCTGTTTCCAAATCTGAAAAAATGGCTTGGTGGAAGAAGATTTCAAACAAATGATGAAGTAATTGTTGAAACTGACGCATATTTTGAAGGTTTTGATAAATCACACTATACAAACAGTATTAAAAAACTTGAACATCGTTGGAATAAGTGTATCCAGTCAAAAGGAGACTTTGTTGAAAAATAATATAGAATTTGCCCAAAAAACAATTCCTCGTTTCATTTTTACCCGACTTTGAGTGTTTGAATGAACCCTCCAAAGTCCCCTAAAATTTGTTGGCTTCTCCCCGAATTGGGGATTATAATATATAGTTATTCCAACATAATTTTCGTCTATAACTCCCCCAATCTCATATGTACGAAAAATTATCATCATATATATCAACGGTGGGCAACCTCCGGCCCGCGGGCCAACTCCGGTCCGCGTAAAGTTCTAATCCGGCCCGCGAGATCTTTAGAAGAAATAATAAATAAATATTTTCAAAAACAAAAATTTTAAAGAAAAGGGTTAGGTTAGTACCTAACATAAGGAAAAAGGAGAGATTTACAGTTTAATTTTCGATATAATTCGTCTTATTTAAATTAAATTAAAAAGTATTGTAAAAAGTAAATTGAAAAGTACACTAGACCCTCCATGTACGCGAGTTCGATGTACGCGAATTCAGAATAACGCGAATTAGATTTTGATACCTGAATTTTTTATACGCGAAGCAAAATTCCCTTTAACGCGAATTAAGTTTTCGCGTATTATTAAAATAACTAGGTGGCACAGTCGGCCTATCGGCCGCCTTTAGCCATCTAGACCGTGTCGGATGTGGTTGTTCGGCCTTCGGCCTCACTACAAGGTTCTAAAGTAGCCTATGTTTTTCGTAGCGTTGTAAATATCGTAACTTCTACACCAAATTTGGTTAAGATTGGTCAAATAGAAACGTAAAGCACGTGCACGGGTATTTGCATTGTCGATCGGTTGACAGATTGACTGCATTCATTATTGTTTTTTAAGTTGATTTTGAGTAGCCTGCCTTCCTTTAAGGAATCTCGATAATCCATTCATGCGCGTCCCTCTGGGACGCGCATGAATGGATTATCGAGATTCCTTAAAGGAAGGCAGGCTACTCAAAATCAACTTTCCTTTCCTAATTTTTGCACTATTTCAATACAAAAACATGCGCAGGGACCTACATAATAACTGTGCCAAATGGTTCCGATCGGTCAAACGGTTTAGGAGTCTATAGGGAACATATTTTCAGAAAAAAATACAAGTAACAAAAATGTGTCCATTATCTATACTAAGGCCCGCGGACGAAACGTAAATATTATTCTGGCCCCTGTTATACAAAAGGTTGCCCACCCCTGATATACATATATACTAAAATGTATTACCTTAAAATTCTCTACAAAATGTATTTCTTCAAAATTTTCTTGCTATTCCAGGCAAGGAAATTTTGGTTGACAGACTGGGAAAGTGAAATTTTGCAGACTAATATGGATTTGATTGTCCTAAGGAACCCCTAAAATTGGCTTCTTTCCTTATTGGGAATTCTAGTTTCGGTAATGCGATTTTTCGTCTATAATTCACTTAATTTCATTTTTACCAAAAATTCTCATTAGATCAGAATTGTAGAGGACAAAATTCTCTACAAAATAGACTTTTCAAAACTTTCTTACATCTTGCTATTCTTGAAATAAAACTTAATTCCAGAATGGCGATGTGCTTTATTTTAAAAAATTTAAATAATTGGAACCAAGTTATTCTAAATTATTTATCTGAAGTGAATTTTGCAAAATTTCTTTTGTATAGAGAATTTTGTGTTTTCCGAATTTTCCGTAAACATGAAATTAAGCGGGTCGATAATAAAAACCACGTTGCAAGAATTAAAACCCTCAGAGGAAAAGCCGACACTTTGGACACTCAAAATGCCTGACAAATTTTAGTTACCCGCATTTTTTGCAAGCTAAAAATGTAACTTGCCTGGACTACAAAATAATTCGGGATTTTTGCTCTACAGTAGCAAATTTTTTATTTTAATATTATTTGGCTATGAATAATTGTTTTTGCATAAGTATGTGAATTATCCTAGTTAAAAACATTTAATCGCTTTTGATTTCAAATTTACTGCTACAAACCGATTTAAATGGTTAGGAAGATGATTAATTTTATACAAGAGAATCTTTTGAACATATTTCTGCAAGAATTTGAATAATTTTATAATTGGGTATTCGAAAGCTTTATTTTTACTTGCAGGCCATCTTTTTTACTGACTAGTCTCAAGTTCCCCATAATAAATTACAAAAAAACACATGATTGTCTCCCACTTGTTGTATGCTATCAATTAAAAATTAAATTAGCCTGTTGACCGCAAATGGTCACCGAAGTCAAACAAAAATAAGGGTAATTCGCTCACCTATGACTTAATTGTAGAATTGACAAAGACATTTCTCGTGTAGAGAAAATATGTGAGGTCAGAATACATACAGGAAGAAAATCGCTGTTTCTACCCATACAAAAGAGTATCTCTGTGCTACAGTGTATGTGAAATGTACTTACTATCCAATTTTGCAGGTATATCATCTATAACACATTGTTTGGTATAAGAATCTTCAATCGTGGGATCATAGTCGGTAACAAAATAACTCTAAAAATAACAGGAAACGATTAGGAAAGTACCTATCTAGTTGTAATTATTATTAAATTATTAGAATTAAAATTGGGTTGTGTGGGCATTAAAACAAGGTTATTATTTTCACTCCTTATAAAGACCTATAAATTTCAGTGTTCTATAAATAAATCATTGACATAATTTTTTTAATATAACTAAAAGTAATTAATAAGTTGGCCTAATTGCAGATAAATTTGTAAACATTTGTTTGGTCAGTTACCTGTATAAATTGTAAAGTTATTGCAGATTTTCCTACACCTCCACCGCCCACAATTACCAATTTGTACGTTTGCGAATAACTTAGCCTATCGTTCAATTTCGCCATGTTTATTCTATTTTATACCGCCGTATTGTATTGGTATTTTGGTAAAATTTTTAATTGAGAAGAATTTAATTTGTTTTTGTAAAAAAATCTACAAGTAAATTAATATTTAATTAATATATCAACTCGCATTTGTAACCACCACCACTAACTGACGCAAGGTTCGAAATTTAACCACTTGATGCGCATGTTTCCATTTGTCAAGAGTTGCCCTTCCCCAAATATTTAAAATATCCGCGAAGGTTGCATTTAAATTTTTGAAAAATTGAGTTAAATTAGCGTCACCGTAAATATTAATGTAAATCTTTTATTGTATGACATTTTAACGAACAAGTTTGCCTTCTCACAATTTAAAATAATTGATATTAATTATACTGTTACGGCTTACTTTAATTAATTAAATAAATTTTGCGGCATTTTATTTTCATTTCATTTATTAAAGACAATCTAGAAGATTGATAAATGTTTATTGAAAAATGCTAATTTAATTTAAAAAGACGGATTTATAGAACAGAACAAATTCAATTATTTCAAACAATATAGAATAGATGGAATATTTGATAAAGCCACTACTATTATACTACTCCAATAAAAATATCGGAGTAAATTTTAAGGTTTGGCGAGCTTTATCTGTGTTTACTCGATTTATGTCGATTAAGTAGGTACATAACAACTTGATATATTTGATTACATGAGGCATCATAGCATGTTCTAAATAAGTTAGTTATAAAATCATTCCGGACTCCTGGGAATTCCTAAAACTAAGCCCGGCCCTAATACGTAAAAAATCAATTTATTTCAATATTCACACATGGAAATGTTTTAAGCGATTGTTGTTTTACCCTTTAATCGCTTCAATTGATTTGAAAACATCTGAACAAAAAGCGTCTCAGATGATTCTTTAAAAAAACTTCCAATGCCAGCCCTAATATTCTCTATTTTTTAAATGCGTTTATTAAATAAATTTTCTCCAATCCTAGCGTGTTTATCAAGGATTTATGACTACTTCTGCAGGTCCCACGTAGCGTTTATTAGTAAACTTACTCCCATGGAGTCATTTAATCCCAAGGGATCATAGTATGACCTCATAATTATTGACTCAACAAAAGTCTACATGCTACATTTTATCTTACGTTAGAATTATTTATCGCTTCCTTCAAGGGAATGCGTTATCACATTGCAATGAGATATCCTTTCGACGTGTAGGCGTTGTATGCCGCCAAAGCTTTATAATATACTAGCTGGCACGGGCGGCATCCGCCGCCCTTAGCCATCTAGACCCAGAATAGATCCGAGTAGGCCATAGTTGTTCGGCCTTCGGCCTCACAGGGGGAGGACCATAATAGATCCGGGAAGGCCATAGTTGTTCGGCCTTCGGCCTCACAGACCGGACCATAATAGATCCGTGATGGCCAAAGTTGTTCGGCCTTCGGCCTCACAGGGCGGACAATAATAGATCCGTAAAGGCCATAGTTGTTCGGCCTTCGGCCTCACAAACCGGACCATAATAGATCCGTGAAGGCCATAGTTGTTCGGCCTTCGGCCTCACAGACCGGACCATAATAGATCCGTGAAGGCCATAGTTGTTCGGCCTTCGGCCTCACAGACCGGACCATAATAGATCCGTGAAGGCCATAGTTGTTCGGCCTTCGGCCTCACAGACCGGACCATAATAGATCCGTGAAGGTCAAAGTTGTTCGGCCTTCGGCCTCACAGACCGGACCATAATAGATCCGTGAAGGCCATAGTTGTTCGGCCTTCGGCCTCACAGACCGGACCATAATAGATCCGTGAAGGTCATAGTTGTTCGGCCTTCGGCCTCACAGACCGGACCATAATAGATCCGTGAAGGCCATAGTTGTTCGGCCTTCGGCCTCACAGAGCGGACCATAATAGATCCGTGAAGGCCATAGTTGTTCGGCCTTCGGCCTCACAGACCGGACCATAATAGATCCGTGAAGGCCATAGTTGTTCGGCCTTCGGCCTCACAGACCGGACCATAATAGATCCGTGAAGGACAAAGTTGTTCGGCCTTCGGCCTCACAGACCGGATCATAATAGATCCGTGAAGGCCATAGTTGTTCGGCCTTCGGCCTCACAGACCGGACCATAATAGATCCGTGAAGACCATAGTTGTTCGGCCTTCATCTGTCATCTTTCATCTGTCATCCGTCATCTGTCATCCGTCATCCGCCATCCGTCATCTGTCATACATACATACATACATACATAATCAAATTTTGTTTGAAAGACTTGCAATTTGATTTTTAGGAAAAATATCGAAAAACGCTTATCTGTCACCTGTCATGTCACCTGTCATCTTTCATCTGTCACCTGTCATGTCACCTGTCATCTGTCACCTGTCATCTGTCATCTTTCACCTGTCACCTGTCATCTGTCACTCAATGCTTATCATAGCGCCATCTGTTGACAGTACGTCAGAATATATTATCGAAAAACGCTTATCTGTCATCTGTCACCTGTCATGTCACCTGTCATCTTTCATCTGTCACCTGTCATGTCACCTGTCATCTTTCATCTGTCACCTGTCATGTCACCTGTCATCTTTCATCTGTCACCTGTCATGTCACCTGTCATCTGTCACCTGTCATGTCACCTGTCATCTGTCACCTGTCATGTCACCTGTCACCTGTCATGTCACCTGTCATCTTTCATCTGTCACCTGTCATCTTTCACCTGTCACCTGTCATGTCACCTGTCACCTGTCATGTCACCTGTCACCTTTCATGTCACCTGTCACCTGTCATGTCACCTGTCACCTGTCATCTTTCATCTGTCACCTGTCATGTCACCTGTCATCTGTCACCTGTCATCTGTCATCTTTCACCTGTCACCTGTCATCTGTCACTCAATGCTTATCATAGCGCCATCTGTTGACAGTACGTCAGAATATATTTCGATTTTTGACAAATTAAATTTTTTGTCAAACTTGTGATTTGATTTTCGAAAAAAGCGAATAACTTTTTTCCCCGCTCGAATTTCTTCTCCATATATGCGAGAATAGTTGCGCCTGGAGCTACAAAATAACTGTGCAAAATTTGGTTGAGATCGGTCCACGGGTCTAGGAACGTATAGCGAACAAACACGCAGATCTTTCCTTTTATATATTTAGATAATTATTCGCTCTTTCTTTTAATCATACAACCACTGTTATCATTTATAATGGGATACATTAATAGACAATTTTATAAATAGCATAATTGAAGGGCCTAGTTATGGTGACCATATTATTTTTATGAAAAAAGTACATTTCGGCGAAACACGGTAAATACCTAAAAAAAAGGTCAACGGCGCACAGTGTGGTGGAGGCGGACAAATGGTGATTTTTAAAGTAATTCATTTGGTCTGTTTAATAATAGTTTCTTGCTAGGAACATCCCAAGGATTCAGGAACACAAAAAAAAATCATAAAAAATGCGCTTGGAAAGTGTCGAAAAAATGGGGCAAAGTCAACCTTTTTTATATACATGTACCTACCGTATACATACATATGTAGGTACTTTCACTTTGCTTAAAAACGGAAATACTTTGATTTTTTTCAGTTTTCAGGTTGAAATATTATTTCTGTTTCTCGTTACTAGCACACAAGTGCCAAAACAAAACAAGGAATTACATTTTTAACGGTTTGTAGACCTAATTTCGACCTAAAAACTCGATTTTTTTAAATGTTAACTTCTCTTAAACTTTTAGTTGTGTGAGAACGCACGAGACACACCGAAAATTTTTTTGTGGTATCATTGGTATTTCTAGTACTTGCCCTCCAAATTTCAGCTGCAGATACTTGCAGATGCGAACACAAGAGCGTTTTTACTGAGACTTGTCCAATTTTTACCGAAGGTATTATTGGATTAACAAATCAATAAACTTTTCCCAAATGCCCATGTAAACAATACATAAGCAGAACGGACGATACAGAAAGATATTAAAAACAATTGAAAACTATTTTAAAATGACGAACTTTAGCATTTAGAATCGTGGCTTATGCAATATTCTGTGAGAAAACACAAAAATTATTGTTTTCTTCTATTCTATTAAGGACTAGCTGGCACAGTCGGCCTACCGGCCGCCTTTAGCCATCTACACCGTGTCGGATGTGGTTGTTCGGCCTTCGGCCTCACTCAAGGGTATCGCAGGCATACGTATAGACCGTGGTTGTTCGGCATTCGGCCTCACTCCAAGGTACTAAAGTAGCCTATGTTTTTCGTAGCGTTGTAAATAACTTCTACACCAAATTTGGTTAAGATTGGTCAAATAGAAACGTAAAGCACGTGCACGCGTATTTGCATTGTCGATCGGTTGACAGTTTGACAGCATTCATTATTGTTTTTAAGTTGATTTTAAATCAACTTTCCTTTCCTTTGCGAATTTTTGCACTATTTCAATACAAAAACATGCGCAGGGACCTACATAATAACTGTGCCAAATTTGGTTCCGATCGGTCAAACGGTTTAGGAGTCTATAGGGAACATATATGCATCCATTTTTATATAATAATAGCTGGCACGGGCGGCATTCGCCGCCCTTAGCCATCTAGACCCAGAATAGATCCGAGAAGGCCATAGTTGTTCGGCCTTCGGCCTCACAAGGGGTGGACCATAATAGATCCGCGAGGGCCATAGTTGTTCGGCCTTCGGCCTCACAGGGCGGACCATAATAGATCTGTGAAGCCATAGTTGTTCGGCCGTCGGCCTCACAGGGCGGACCATAATAGATCCGTGTAGACCATAGTTGTTCGGCCTTCGGCCTCACAGGGGGAGGACCATAATAGATCCGCGAAGGCCATAGTTGTTCGGCCTTCGGCCTCACAGGGCGGACCATAATAGATCTGTGAATGCCATAGTTGTTCGGCCGTCGGCCTCACAGGGCGGACCATAATAGATCCGTGAAGGCCATAGTTGTTCACTATTATTTTCAAGTTTCGAAAGAACGCAAATTTAAAATTCTTCGTTTTTGGGAAGTCGGAAGAGATGGTTTTTGCTCTCTCTCCGTCGCCCCCGAACCCCCATCTCAAATATTTCGCCGTCAACTTAATTAAAATCCCGGCCCTGCAAACACGTGTTTTGTTCACCATCTAGCGAAAGCGTAGTATAGGTGTATAGGGTGATTCACCGTAGTATAGGGTGAATCAATAAAAAATTAATTCGTTGACATCAATGTTTTTCGCAGCCAATATAGCACATTCGCTCAACCAAATATGGTTTTTGTAATTTTGAGTAATGTTTGGGAACACCTTTCGGATGAGTTCGGTTTTTGATTCGGTGAACTGGCAAAAATCGACGGGGAATGTAATGGTGCCAGTCGAAATTTCCAGCAATTTGGAAAGTTCCTACTGTGTAGGAACAGCTCCATACATTCCACAACATACAACATAGAATAATTCACTTTCCAAAACGATAAAATCAAATTATGATTGTTATAATACAACCATTCAATTAACAAAATCAAATGTAATTGTATTTTGCTCAGCCCTATTAATATTACAACTAGTTTTTAACTTTTTTATTCGAATTTAGAAAGTTTTTTTTATTTAATGAAACATTTATGTAATAAGATAATTGGATTAAATGATTAATTATCAATGCCTTACAATGTGGGCACAGAACGCTGATAGATGCAATAGCAACGGATTGGTCTGCACTGTGATCAATTGTCACGTTGCAACGAAATGCAGTTCGATGAGTATTCAACGCAACATCATTTGTTGAACAGATCGCGAAACAACACAAAAGTAAAAACTAATGTCATTTACTTTTCCAGGACGAAATACAGGGGTAGCTACAATTTTGCAATTGTCGCACCACCTATTGACGATATAAAAAGCACTTGCAGTTTTCAAATGTAATTGTATTTTGCCCAGCCCTGTATAATATTACAACTCGTTTTTAAGTTTTTTATTCGAATTTAGAAGGTTTTTTTTATTTAATAAAACATTTATATAATAATTTAATATAACTAATAATAAAACTAAGTTTTACTACTACTTCCTACTTCCTCCTCCCCTTCCTCTTCGAGTAAGGAATTTTCAAAATCACGCAGCGATATTGAAAATTCCTCATCTTCTTCCTTTTTCTTTTCTGTTCGACAGCAATCAGTTTCTCCACTCTTTTTCTGTTTCTTATACGTTTTGCCGCCACTTTTTTTTTCGCAATATTTAAATCAATTTTACGCATTCGATTGCTGCTAAAATCACGAAGTGCCTCCTGTAACGAATTAATAGTAGCTCGTTTGAATTCTTCTCTGACTTCCAAATCTTCGTATTTTCCGAACGATAAGGCCCTCTTTAGCGCCTGTTCCATATCCTTTATTAATTCACCTGAAGACAAAGAAGACAAAATTTACCTCGCGTAGGCGGTTCTCCCAGGGTGAGGCAATTGCTTTAATTCAATTCGTCTGTCGGGTCACCTTATGAAAAACTGAAAGTGCTTTTTTGATTCGACAGTAACAGTCACTCACCAACTTAAAGAATCAAATTTTATATAAGATATACTTCATTGCATAGAGTAAAATAAAACCAAAAGATTTAAAACGCTCAAAATAATACTAATAATTAAAACGAACAGAATGCCGCAAATAAGATGGAGTAATTTAGGTCGCAGAACTCGCAATGCTGCAACCCAAAGATATATTCGAAATAATCGAACTGCAGTGCAACGCGAGGAAAATGAAATTGAACGGAATAGTGCAAGAAGGCCAAGAAATGTTGCGTTGAATACTCATCGAGCTGCTTTCCGTTACAACGTGACAATTGATTACGGTGCAGACCAATCCGTTGCTATTGGATCCATGAGCGTTGTGTGCCCACATTGTAAGGCATTGAAATACAAAACTGAAGCCCCTGGATTGTGTTGCGCAAGTGGAAAAGTCAAATTGGCGCCATTGGTCCCCCCACCAGAACCATTGCGCTCATTGGTTTCTGGAGCAAGCACAAATTCCAAACATTTCCTAACACAAATTCAGAAATACAACAGTTGTTTCCAAATGACTTCATTTGGCGCAACAAATGTGGTGCGGGACAATTTCATGCCCACTTTCAAGGTAATTATTACACAATCTTATTTAAACATTATTTGACAACAACACTATTAACATACATCAACACAATGAATTGATTGCATTGTTTAAAACCGCACTGGACCGCATGCCAACTGATAATCACAAAATTGTAATCAGAGCCGATAGGACGCCTGTGGGAGAACACGCAAGACGTTTCAATGCGCCAACAATTGATAATGTCGCCATTGTCGTCGTTGGAGAAAATTGGGAATCACGTGATATCGTTCTGCAACGGCGAAACGATCAGCTGCAGCGTGTGTACGAAACGCACCGATCATATGATGCGTTACAATATCCCATCATATTTTGGCAAGGTGAAGACGGTTATGATTTCTCGCACAAGATGGTAAATCCGCTTACAGGCGCTGAAACGAACAAAAAAGTCAGTTCAATGAACTACTATTCATATCGATTGATGGTTCGTGAAAATGAGGACAATCACATATTGAAATGTCGCCGTCTATTTCACCAATATGCTGTCGATATGTACGTCAAAATTGAAACTGAACGGTTGCTATTTATCAGATTGAACCAGACAAACCTCCGTTCTGAAGAGTATATTCACCTTCGAGATGCCATCAATACTGACGGAAACGCACAGAATATTGGCCGCATGACGATTCTCCCAGCAACGTACGTCGGAAGTCCACGACATATTGCGATATCGAGATACCACGTCAATGGAAGTACGTTATTTAAGATTCGGGAAAATGTAGTTATTAATAAAGCATGTGACTTATCAACGTAATCAGAAAAACTTCGTCCGATACCAAGAAATTTAGATCAAAGTCAAATGATTTGTAAAAAAGGACATAAAGCAGGTTTGAATAAAATAAATTTAAAATGTAACATTTAATAATTGTCTTTGTTGAAAAATGTTTATTTATAGTAAATGAAAGATTGTTTAGTAATAAGAAAGATATTTCAAAAGTTAGAATTTTGTTAATTAATTGATTAATGTAAAAATTTATGTTAGCGTTAAATTTAAATAAGTTCTTAAAATCATTACGTGAGTTCGACGTGTCACAAGTTAATGAACTGTGAATGGAAATTTCATGTCCAGCATCTTTATTTATTCAACCACGAAGCACTTAGGAAGAAGTCAATCCAATCTGAAAATATAAAAATTTTACTTATAAAATTTCAACGAGTCACATTTGGCTTAATACATACCTGTACTGAGAAACTTTCGATAATATTGATTTTTCCGATCAACCAATAAAATGCGTCTACACAAACATCGAGATTGCTATGAATTTCGAGATAGAAAAATTAAAAACAATCGAAGAGGTCCTTGTGTTAGATTTCACACGTAATGGTGGCGAATTTTAATCGTCCTAATAAAAATTAATTTTATAGTGAAAATAATTGGTGAAAGTATAAAATATCAGTGTAAAAATCAGCAAATTAATTACTTACCTACGTAAAACTAAAAATAAGTTGAAAAACGTAAAGGATTGAGAATATTTCTGAAGAATTAAAAATCGACACAAAACGAGGTCAACAAACTGCAACTGGGAACCTTTTCATGGTAATAAACCCATCGAGTGAACTTTGGTGCGCAATTGTACCATCTCCAGTTCAAGTAACGAAAAGATTCCTGTATTTTTATAAGGTAACGTGCACATTCAAGTACAATTTTAAAATAACTAAGTGAAATTTTCGGACTCCATACGACACGTGTTTTTCTTTATTTAACGTTCAGAATTTTGATAATTAGATTTAATAATAGAACTTTTTAATATAACAAAACTTTTAATTACATTTTTGTGCTCAATAAAAACATTATTATTTTTGTAACGAAGGATATTTATTTTGACCTGTTCCGCACCCATAAATTTATTTACAGTATTGGTCACGGAACGAACTCACCCTGTACAAGGTAAGACACATGCAATCCGAACCAGCTAAGCCGAGGCATATTATTTCCATTTATTTGTATTTACTAAATTTCACATACATTTCCATTGACGGAGTACATTTCTGTACACTCGTACAAACATCAATAATAAAACGTGTAACCACATTAGCGAGGGTTATTCAGAGCATATTTTGGCTAGCCCAACGTGTGGCAGTATTGGGAGTCAAAGCTCACTACAATATGCATGAATAATGTTTAAATAAGATTGTGTAATAATTACCTTGAAAGTGGGCATGAAATTGTCCCGCACCACATTTGTTGCGCCAAATGAAGTCATTTGGAAACAACTGTTGTATTTCTGAATTTGTGTTAGGAAATGTTTGGAATTTGTGCTTGCTCCAGAACCCAATGAGCGCAATGGTTCTGGTGGGGGGACCAATGGCGCCAATTTGACTTTTCCACTTGCGCAACACAATCCAGGGGCTTCAGTTTTGTATTTCAATGCCTTACAATGTGGGCACACAACGCTCATGGATCCAATAGCAACGTATTGGTCTGCACCGTAATCAATTATCACGTTGTAACGGAAAGCAGCTCGATGAGTATTCAACGCAACATTTCTTGGCCTTCTTGCACTATTCCGTTCAATTTCATTTTCCTCGCGTTGCACTGCAGTTCGATTATTTCGAATATATCTTTGGGTTGCAGCATTGCGAGTTCTGCGACCTAAATTACTTCGTCTTATTTGCGGCATTCTGTTCGTTTTAATTATCAGTATTATTTTGAGCGTTTTAAATCTTTTGGTTTTATTTTACTCCATGCAATGAAGTATATCTTATATAGCTACATGCCAGTTAGAAATATTACCAACCAAAATTTGATTCTTTAAGTTGGTGAGTGACTGTTACTGTCGAATCAAAAAAGCACTTTCAGTTTTTCATAAGGTGACCCGACAGACGAATTGAATTAAAGCAATTGCCTCACCCTGGGAGAACCGCCTACGCGAGGTAAATTTTTGCAAAATGCTTTTTTCCTTATTTGCTTTTTTTCTAAATCACCCCAGTATTGAGGCGAACAAAACAAAAATACGTTATCAAACCTCACTATGTGACAGAGCCGTACTAACGGTTAGCGTGTCGCCAATCAAAACCTAATAACCAAATTACAAATTAATTAAAAAAAAAATAACAAACCTTGTAATGCTACACCGGCATTATCTGCCTGATTTATATCAATCACCGGATCAAATATAAACATATTATCAATAGATAGCGCTACTAAATAAATTGACAGGCGTAATATATTAATTTATTCGTGGTTTTCATTTGGTTTTAAAGTAATTTTTTATGACTTCCAAATTAGAGCCGCCATCTGTTGATCACTTATTTAACTAAAATGAACTTTCAGTTTTACCCGAATTTTCCAATTTTCGAACAACTTTTCCAGCATTTCATTACCTAACAACCTTATTCGGAGTATATATTACGAACATTAAAAAAAAAATAACAAAATCGGTCGCCACTGTAGATAAAAAATCATAGTATAGATGAAAAAATAGTATTGTTCATCGGCGCAATAACGATGAACCATTTTTGAACCAACGGATAATTGATTCACTTTGTGGTACAAAGTGAACAAAAGCTACGATTCACAATCTATTCTGTGCAGCTTATATAGACCTTTTGCAATGTCTTTATAAGTTACTTGCAGCCTTCTCGATTCAGTCCAACTTTCCGGGGCAACTTTTTCAATTTTTTATTACGTAAAAACCGTCTTCAGACTATTACAATTTAAAAAGAAATTAACAAAATCGGTCCAGCCGTTATCAAGTGATGCCTTGACAATGGTTTTCACTATAGAAATAAAGTAGGTACTTTAATTGTACTTAAGGTACTTAAGGTCGCGCCACCTATTGACGGTATAAAAAGCACTTTCAATTTTTCCCGAATTTTCCAACTTCCCGAGCAACTTTTCCAATTCTTTTTACGTAAGAACCATCTACGGACTATTACAAACACTTTTTAAAAAAAATTAACAACATCGGTCCAGCCGTTATCATGTGACGCCGTGACAAAGGTTTTCACATTCATTTTAGGCTTCTATACAAAGTATAGCAAGAAGCCTTATGATCTGGCTCCGTGTCCGTCTGTCTGTCCGTCTGTCCGTCTGTCCGTCCGCATAATTCAAAATCATACAGAGCGTTTCAAATCGTGTTGGGAATACTCTGTGTGTATAGAGGTCTAAGAACTGGGTAGCCAGTGCGCTACTTTTAGGCTTCTATACAAGGTATAGAAAGAAGCCTTATGGTCTGGCTTCGTGTCCGTCCGCATGTTTCAGAGCCAATCATAACGTTGATCAACTGATACGTTGTTATATTTTAAATACTTCGTCTATATAGTATTGCGTTAATCTGTTAATCCGTTGCTTCGATTCGCTAATGCAATTTATAAATACGCAAATGTTCGAAGGAAATTTACTAAGTTAAAGATATTTTCGAAGAGGTCTCCCTATATAAACTACTTGTTTTACTTTGATGTGAAAAAATAATTTTTTATTGATGTGGTTAGTGAAGTTAAGTTATAAATAAAAGAGAAAGGAGAGGATTGGTCCACCTCAAAAAAAGGACCATACATTACAGAGAAGTAAAATTTCTAATAGAATGGAAAAGTTTGATTGTTATTACTTATATAGTAAATGATAATTACCAATCGCAAAAAATTTAATTGGTGCAGATTATCTGATTATTTCAAGTGAAGCTCGTGATGGTTTACAGTTTCTTCTTCAGGTATGTTGAATTTTAATATGTGGAGTTCTACTTGAAATAATTAGTTTACTTCTTGTTAGATTTAGATCAACCTATATACAGATGATTAATCTATTAATCCGATGATACAATGATCCGATGATACGATGATACGATGATACCATGATACGATGATACGATGATACGATGATACGATGATACGATGATCCGATGATCCGATGGTACGATTATCCGATAATCCGATGATACGCGTACAACCAATTATGATTCTATGGTTTTCTACAACCGTTAAATGTTAATTAAACATTGAAAATCAAGTAAAAATATATATATTATTGCGTATAATATTCCATATAAATATATAGTGTCAAATTAAGAACGGTTATAATATAGAATGTTTTAGTTATCGATTAACAGATGATGTGATAATTTCTTATTGCGATGTTAAGTCACCTTAAGGTCGGTTTTACAATTGTCTCTCGACAACCTTGTTTGAGGTGGATCCATCCTCTTCCTTCTCTTTTATTTACAACTTAACTTCACTATCCACATCAAGCCACTGCTGTGGTTAAAATAAAATAATAAATAATTAGTGCAGATTATCTGATTATGTGATGTTACATTATATGGCGACCAAAAATAACCAGATAATAACAACTTTCCACACCAGAAAGGTAGCTGTATAGAAGCCTAAGAACTGCCGCTAAAGCGAGTTCCACCTTGTTTATTTATATAGAAGACTATAGAAATAAAGTAGGTACTTTAATTACCTACCTACTTCTGTAGGTACTTAAGGTACTTAAGGTCGCGCCACCTATTGACGGTATAAAAAGCACTTTCAATTTTTCCCGAATTTTCCAACTTCCCGGGCAACTTTTCCAATTATTTTTACGTAAGAACCATCTACGGACTATTACAAACACTTTTTAAAAAAAATTAACAACATCGGTCCAGCCGTTATCATGTGACGCCGTGACAAAGGTTTTCACATTCATTTTTAGGCTTCTATACAAAGTATAGCAAGAAGCCTTATGATCTGGCTCCGTGTCCGTCTGTCCGTCCGTCCGTCCGTCCGTCCGTCCGTCCGTCTGTCCGTCCGTCTGTCTGTCCGCATAATTCAAAATCATACAGAGCGTTTCAAATCGTGTTGGAAATACTCTGTGTGTATAGAGGTCTAAGAACTGGGTAGCCAGTGCGCTACTTTTAGGCTTCTATACAAGGTATAGAAAGAAGCCTTATGGTCTGGCTTCGTGTCCGTCCGCATGTTTCAGAGCCAATCATAACGTTGATCAACTGATACGTTGTTATATTGTAAATACTTCGTCTATATAGTATTGCGTTAATCTGTTAATCCGTTGTTTCGATTCGCTAATGCAATTTATAAATACGCAAATGTTCGAAAGAAATTTACTACGTTAAAGATTTTTTCAACGGGGTCTCCCTATATAAACTACTTGTTAGGCTACTATACAAAGTATAGCAAGAACCCTTATGATCTGGCTCCGCGTCTGTCCGTCCGTCTGTCCGCATAATTCAAATCTAATCAGAACCTTCGAAATTGTGATTGTAAACACATCGTGTACCTATATATAATTAAATAAAATTTGTTTTAAATTTAAAATCGACTTTCTAGCCACGTTCTGTAAAAATTTTTTTTGGAACTTGGAACTTAAAATGCTATTTTTTGTTTTTATGTGAAAAAATAATTTTTTATTTATTTTAACCATAGCAGTGGCTTGATGTGATTAGTGAAGTTAAGTTGTAAATAAAAGAGAAAGGAGAGGATTGGTCCACCTCAAAAAATGGACCGTCCATTACAGAGAAGTAAAGTTCCGAATGGAATTTAAAAGTTTGATTATTATTACTTATATAGTAAATGATAATTACCAACCGCAAAAAATTTAATTGGTGCAGATTATCTGATTATTTGATATTACATTATATGGCGACCTCCAAAAATATTCAATATTTAGTTAGAGTATGTCTTGGGACAGTGGAGAAGAAGCTGGGGTTAGACATATAATTCACCAAGTTTAGGAAGTTGATCGTATCGATGTCAAAAATATTCGCAAAAAGAATTTAATTCAAATTTGCATTATTATTATATAGTATTTTAGTTGGCAATGATCACCAACTTAAAAAAACAGATTATCCGTTAATTTAGGGCTCTATACAAAGTATACACCGAGAAAAAAAAATTAAGTAGGAATTTGTCTTGCAACAATTTGAAATAATTTCTCTTCACAGAGAAAAAATTGTTTTGATTTGAAGTATTTTTTTACTTCAAATTGAAGTGCAAATTCGTCTCGCATCAATTTGATGTCAATTTTACAAGAAGTGAAGTAAATTTGACAACAATTAATGTAATAATTATTTCAAATTGTTGCATGACAAATTCCTACATAATTTTTTTCTCAGTGTGTGTAGAAGCGATATAATCAAAGTATAGAATTACAAATTACAAATATTGGACGAGAACTCTACCTCATAAAGTATAGAATCTTATCAACGTATCATCGGATTAGCGGATCAACGTATCAACGTATCAGCGGATCAACGGATTAAAAGTTATATAAGTGAACGTCGATAATAATACAAACGGTATAATCTAAATATATAAAAGAGAAGATCTGTTTGCGTGTTCGCTATACGTTCCTAGACCCGTGGACCGATCTCGACCAAATTTTGCACAGTTATTTTGTAGCTCCAGGCGCAACTATTCGTGCATATATGGAGAAGAAATTCGAGCGGGGAAAAAAGTTATTCGCTTTTTTCGAAAATCAAATCACAAGTTTGACAAAAAATTTAATTTGTCAAATAATTAATCTGACGTACAGTCAGTGGCGGGGTAAAAAGTTATTCGCTTTTTTCGAAAATCAAATCACAAGTTTGATAAAAAATTTAATTTGTCAAATAATTAATCTGACGTACAATCAGTGATTCAAAATACTGTCAACAGATGGCGGGGATGGCGGCTTTAATTCGAAAAATGCAAACCACTAACAAAAAACCACTAACAAATTAATCTGAAAATACTGTCAACAGATGGCGGGGATGGCGGCTTTAATTCGAAAAATGCAAACCACTAACAAATTAATCTGAATGCCGCGAATAAGACCGGAGCACTTTATATAGGTCGCAGAACTCGCCGGAATTGTGCAAGAAGACGCAGATCCACCTCTTCGTGGAAGATCCACCTCTTTGCGGAAGATTTAACTTTACATGAAGATGTAACTTTACGTGAAGATTATGTATGTATGTATGTATGTATTGCCATGTAATCCTGTTTAATTGTAAATTGTAATAAACAAAATTACAATGACACTTATTAAAAAAATGCGCCAGCTAACAAATGAGACACTCAGGGTCAAAGGTGGATTCCTATACTCAATTGCAACTCTCACACGTCGACTTACTGAAGATCTTTCTTATAAAGATTATTAGCTTAAGTGAATACGAAAATTGTATATGCCTTCTCCGTGATCCAATACTGCAAATTTTTGAAATTAAACGCATACGTAGCCAAGTGAAAAACAATGTAATTTATTGAACATAATAAATTTTTGAAAAACAAATATTGGTTTTATCATTAACAAATTAAATTGTACACACGAAATAATTTTAAATTTATAAACCCCAATGTTTTGTATAACCGAACTAAATAGCGCAATAATTCGTCTATTTCGAATAAAGAAATTTTACGCACAAAAATTCTTACCCGGGTGTATTCGTTCTTTCGTACTCGCACTATCTCGGAGTTGCACGTGTAGCGTTGTGGTCTTCGTTTTTGATACAGCTTCCAAAATTGAATCAACCAAATGAGTAGAAATGACCTTTGAACCAATCTTCGATCTCGGACCGTCCAATCAATTACAGGTAAGTTGATTTTCTTAATTTTTTACTATTAATATCATTAATTTTTACCAATTCCCATAAATTCTCAATTGTTCCAATTTTTCTCGAATCACTTTTTTGTTCCAATAACCAAAATCTCCAATCTTAATTATTAAACCGTAGAAATAATTATTCCATAAATTTCCAGAATATTTTCTCTCTCCACAATTAGCTTGGTAGTTTCAACTAAATTAACTAAATCTTCAAGTTAACCTTATAAATTACTCAAAAAAAAATATCTCTTCGCATTATCAGCTCACTGACTATTCACTTTCAAAACGTCCTTCCACAACCATGGACGAGACGCCACTCTTCAATTTTCTAAAATTGTCTTCCCAACGCTATCACTCGCGCATGCACCTTTTGAACCGTCACTTATTTTAAATTCAAAATCCTATTTTCACAAATAATTCAATTAACTTAATTTGTTTTTCTATTTCCTTGAACAAACTATTACCAATATTTGTCTTTTTACATCTTGTTTTTGTTTTTCAGGGTTAGCAGCGTATGCATCTTTTGTTTTCTGAGGCAAAGCAGTCAAGTACATTTAAGGATCACGGAAAACCCAGATACAACTATTTTACTGACAATTTTAGTCTGAACAAATGAAATGAACTCATGAGCGTTGCAATCTTTGAAGAAATGACCCAAAATCATCCCTTATACTGAGTAAACCATAACAGTATGTATGACGGATGACAGATGAAGGCCGAACAACTATGGCCTTCACGGATCTATTATGGTCCGGTCTGTGAGGCCGAAGGCCGAACAACTATGGCCTTCACGGATCTATTATGGTCCGGTCTGTGAGGCCGAAGGCCGAACAACTATGGCCTTTACGGATCTATTATGGTCCGGTCTGTGAGGCCGAAGGCCGAACAACTTTGACCTTCACGGTTCTATTATGGTCCGGTCTGTGAGGCCGAAGGCCGAGCAACTATGGCCTTCACGGATCTATTATGGTCCGGTCTGTGAGGCCGAAGGCCGAACAACTATGGCCTTCACTGATCTATTATTGTCCGCCCTGTGAGGCCGAAGGCCGAACAACTTTGGCCTTCACGGATCTATTATGGTCCGGTCTGTGAGGCCGAAGGCCGAACAACTATGGCCTTCACTGATCTATTATTGTCCGCCCTGTGAGGCCGAAGGCCGAACAACTTTGGCCTTCACGGATCTATTATGGTCCGGTCTGTGAGGCCGATGGCCGAACAACTATGGTCTTCACGGATCTATTATGGTTCGCCCTGTGAGGCCGAAGGCCGAACAACTATGGCCTTCACCGATCTATTATGGTCTTCCCCCTGTGAGGCCGAAGGCCGAACAACTATGGCCTTCGCGGATCTATCATGGTCCTCTCTCTGTGAGGCCGAAGGCCGAACAACTATGGCCTTCGCGGATCTATTATGGTCCTCCCCCTGTGAGGCCGAAGGCCGAACAACTATGGCCTACTCGGATCTATTCTGGGTCTAGATGGCTAAGGGCGGCGGATGCCGCCCGTGCCAGCTAGTTATTATTAAATCTTCAAGCTTATTATTTATATAATATAAAGTAAATAACACACCAAAAAAAAACGGATCAACATAACAACGGATCAAAGTATCAACGTATAAGGTTTATAACAGGTAGTAACTTATATAACCAATTTTCGCGCCCTTACACATAATGCACCTAAACATTTACCAACCGTAAAAATCGTCATAGTCCTCAAGATTTGCGAGGAAATCGTCATTATACGCTCAGCTGTCATACCGCATAGACCGCTTGGACAAAAGTGTGCTCATCGATATAATTTCGCTACAGCTATTTTGTTTTTATTATAAAGTAGGTTATTATAAATTATCGAGAGTCGACTGTATAAGGTTTATACAGGTACTAACTTATATAACCAATTTTGGCGCCATTACCCATAATGCACCTAAACATTTACCAACCGTAAAAATCGTCATAGTCCTCAAGATTTGCGAGGAAATCGTCATTATACGCTCAGCTGTCATACCGCATAGACCGCTTGGACAAAAGTGTGCTCATCGATATAATTTCGCTACAGCTATTTTGTTTTTATTATAAAGTAGGTAAAACAACACAATTTCATAATGCCTAGAAAGCAGTTGACACCTGAAGAGCGAAAAGCAGCAGCTGCCCGTCGACGCCAGAAGGACGCTATCAGGAAACATACCATTAGACAAGATCCTTCGTTTCGTTTACAGGAACAAGTTCGCGACTCCGAAAGCCATCGTCAAGCCCGTCAAGATCCTTCGTTTCGTTTGCAGGAACAAGTTCGCGACACCGAAAGCCATCGTCAAGCCCGTCAAGATCCTTCGTTTCGTTTGCAGGAACAAGTTCACAACACCGAAGGCCATCGTCAAGCTCGACAAGATCCTTCGTTTCGTTTACAGGAACAAGTTCACAACACAGAAAGCCATCATCAAGCTCGTCAAGATCCTTTGTTTCGTTTACAGGAACAAGTTCGCGACACTGAAAACCATCGTCAAGCCCGCCAAGATCCTTCGTTTCGTTTACAGGAGCAAGTTCACAACACAGAAAGCCATCGTCAAGCTCGTAAAGATCCTTTGTTTCGTTTACAGGAACAAGTTCGCGACACTGAAAACCATCGTCAAGCCCGTCAAGATCCTTCGTTTCGTTTACAGGAACAAGTTCACAACACCGAAAGCCATCGTCAAGCCCGCCAAGATCCTTCGTTTCGTTTACAGGAGCAAGTTCACAACACAGAAAGCCATCGTCAAGCTCGTCAAGATCCTTTGTTTCGTTTACAGGAACAAGTTCGCGACACTGAAAACCATCGTCAAGCCCGTCAAGATCCTTCGTTTCGTTTACAGGAACAAGTTCACAACACCGAAAGCCATCGTCAAGCCCGCCAAGATCCTTCGTTTCGTTTACAGGAACAAGTTCACAACACAGAAAGCCATCGTCAAGCTCGTCAAGATCCTTTGTTTCGTTTACAGGAACAAGTTCGCGACACTGAAAACCATCGTCAAGCCCGTCAAGATCCTTCGTTTCGTTTACAGGAACAAGTTCACAACACCGAAAGCCATCGTCAAGCCCGCCAAGATCCTTCGTTTCGTTTACAGGAACAAGTTCACAACACAGAAAGCCATCGTCAAGCTCGTCAAGATCCTTTGTTTCGTTTACAGGAACAAGTTCGCGACACTGAAAACCATCGTCAAGCCCGTCAAGATCCTTCGTTTCGTTTACAGGAACAAGTTCACAACACCGAAAGCCATCGTCAAGCTCGTCTTGATGAAGACGTGCGCATCCACGAACATAATCTCCGTAGAATTCGCGAGCAAGGCCCATGGCAAGATGAAATAAATCGATTTGAAGCTGAAATTCGCAAAGGCTGCACTCACGTATGTCATTCATGTGGGGGACTCTTTTTTCACTACTCCATTAAAACTCACAGCATGACCGAACTCATTTTAGCTGGAAAGCAGCAATCCTTCATCGACTTAGTAATTATAGTTCCACCCACTTCAGACCTCGCTGAATTTTGTTCAACTTGTCACAGAACTATCCAACAAAACCGGATTCCACGTCTCTGTCTCTCCAACGATCTGCAGTTTCCCTATGTTCCACAAAGTGTAAAGAATCTGACACGTTTGGAAGCCCGTTTGGTCTCAGCTCGACATGTGTTTCAGTCCATTTGGGCTATATATGGAATGCATGGACAGATGAGAACAAAAGGACGAATTATTAACGTCCCAGTCTCCATAGACAATACCATTCAATCCCTTCCGAGACTCCCGAATCAGGACGATGTTTTACACATCCGACTCGCCCGTCAAATTGAAGTTCCGAGAAATTATACAGCTGGTAACATTCGTCCGGCTTGCGTGATGGATGCCGCTAAAATTCTTACCCGATCTCCGCTTTACCGTGAATACGGAATCACTCTTTCAAGCAATTGGACCGAGATATGTCAGCATCACATTGATGTCGCATTACACGAAAACCCAGAAGAAATTGCGATGGATGTTCAAGAGGATGAGGAAGTCGATGACGTAAATCCTGGCAGAGGAGAGACATTAATTACTAGTGATGAGGGAATCCGGATGGCTCCAGCGGAAGGAAACCAACCAATCTCTATTCTATATGATCCTGACTCGTATTTTCTTACGTTTCCTCAAATATTTGCTGGGCACCGAATGAAGCCATCCGATAGTAATGGTAAATTACTAAGCCGCTCCGAATTTGTCAAATCAATGGCGCGTAACAGTGATCGCCGTGCCGTTGAAAATGTCGAGTTCTTACTGTTTTTGGCCAAATCGCTCGAAATTCAGAGAATTTCTGACAATCGCAAGGTGTGCCTTCGTAAACGAAGACGCAATGGAGAGTTAATCCGAGTTACTGCGGAACAAGTTAGTCATTCTAATTTTGTGGATGGGTTAGTTAATGATGATAATGCTTTTAAGGTTTTACAAGGAGTACGAAACTCATGTCATCACTGGCATCAAGAAGGCCTTAAAGTCCGAAGGATGGTCAGTCAGTTCAATTTGCCTCATCTCTTCATCACTATTAGTGCCGCTGAGCTAAAATGGAACGAGTTGATTGTGATTCTCAAGCATATTCTTGACAAAATTACAATTTCTGAAGAAGAAGCACAAAATATGTCAAAGAATGACAAACAATTACTTATTCAGCGCGATCCCGTGACTTGCGCTCGATATTTTGAACATCGCACTTCAGCTCTTTTCAAGACCTGGAAAAACTCTCAAGGCCCATTTGGAAACCGATCCATTAAGCATTCCTATCATCGCATTGAGTTCCAACATCGAGGAAGTCCACACGTCCATATGATCTTGTGGATTGATGGCGCACCAAACTTTGATGCTTCCAACTCATCTTCTACTCAAGATGTTTGCCGGTTTGTTGACGAAATTATAACTTGTTCCACGGACTGGCCTGAATATGATCCCATTCACCAGCTTTTGGGTCTTCAAACTCATCGACACACCCATACATGCAGAAAGAAAAGCCACAAAGGAGTCAAATGTCGGTTTGGAATTCCATTTTTCCCAATGGACGAAACCACTATTCTCCATCCATTCGAGGAGCAACAGGAGGAAATTGAGATTTTCCGACGCGATTACAAAAAGATTCGTGACTATCTTGATACGAATGAATTGCCACTTCCTTCAGATATGACATTTGCGGGGTTTCTACAGGAATTATCCATGACACCAAATCGTTACATTTCTGCTATTCAAAGCTCCTTGAAAAAACCCAAAATCCTCATTCGGAGGCGGCCATGTGAGACTTACATAAATCCATATAGTGAGAAAATCCTGAGACTCCAGAAGTCTAACATGGATATTCAGTTTATTTTAGACGCCTATGCTTGTTGCTGTTACATCATTGACTACATTAACAAGAGTGATCGTGGAACTAGCGACCTCTTGCGTAAGGTTCTTGAAGATGTCAGAAGCGGAAACAAGTCTTTGGCTCAACGTCTTCAGGCTCTTGGTGCGGCTCATCACATGAACAGTGAACTCTCTGCTCAAGAGGCTGCTTACAATGTGCTTCAGATTCCAATGAGCCGATGCACAGAGGCATGCATTTTTATACCAACAGGTCCAGCCGATCAACGAACCAGAATGATTAAAACTAATATTCAGTTAGAAAATCTCAGTCCGGACTCTGAAGATGTCTTTGTAGACGGTCTTTTACAACGATATAGTTCACGACCAGATGCATTATCTAACCTTAATCTTGCACAATTTTCAGCTTGGTATGATTTTTCATTAAAACGAGGAAGTACACAGATGGCCCAAGAAAACGATGATATTGTAGAAACTGAAGACGTACAAAGTATCAATAAATATTTTCCGCTAAAGAATGGCAAACCAGGATACGTTTGGAAGCGAACATTTCCAAAGATTATTCGCCACGTCCGCTACAACAAGAATAAAGATCGTCACAACTTTTTTCGCGAACAAGTGATGCTCTATCTTCCTTGGAGGGATGAGGAAACCGAAATTATAAATCAAGATTGCGAGAAGATAGCGACTGATAATATAGAAGCAATTTCTGCCAATCGTCGCGAATTTAATGCCTTTCAAGAAGATATTCTGGATGTCGCTATGGATAGCGCATTGAGTGAGGATCGTCAATCTGACGATGACAAATCTGATAGCATACCGGAAGAGATTCAGGAGGAATTCGAATTAATGGACCCCGTTGCTGCTGGTGCCATTGACTTTGGTGGTGACGTGATACGCCCAATGTCTGAAAAGTTTACGCTTCCTAATCGAATTCCCAATAAAGAGTTTGAAGAATTATTCTCATCGCTGAATACTCAACAACGGGATTTTGTAACTCACCTACTTGATCATTTCAAAAGGTCTCCCGATATCCCCATCTACACCTACTTGAAGGGAGGTGCCGGTGTAGGAAAGTCTCATGTAATTAGAACTCTATACCAAGCATTAATCAGAGTGTTCAATGCTAAAGTTAATTCGAATCCCGATAAACCTTCTGTCCTTCTGACGGCTCCTACCGGATTAGCGGCATTTAATATCTTCGGACTCACAATTCACAACGCATTCCAACTTCCCGTGAACCAAAAAGAAGCTAGCAAGCTCTCAGACAGCGTCTCTAATACAATGGCCACTCTCTATTCAGAACTTCGGGTTCTTATCATAGACGAGATTAGTATGGTTGGTCAACATATTTTGGAAATGATCGACAAACGATTGAGAGACCTCTGTGACGGATGTAAACCTTTCGGTGGTATATCGGTCATAGCTGTTGGCGACTTCAGGCAGCTGCCACCTGTTATGGCAACATCCCTTCTAGCTGGAACAATGTCGAATTCGATTTCGTCGCTTTTCAACAAACCCTTATGGCACATGTTTACTGTTCATGAACTGACCACAATTATGAGGCAACGCGATGATGCAGCTTTTGCTCTTGCCTTAAACAATATGGCGTCCGGGACGATGACTGATGATGATTTGAAACTGTTCAAATCTCGTGAGTTTCCAAGTACGCCTGCAGAAATAGTAAGCCGACGACCTATTCATCTTTTTTACACGAATGAAGCAGTTGATGCCCACAATAGTTTTGCGTTATCCTGTTTGCCAGGAAATCAAGCCATCTCAACCGCCAAGGATTCCCTTTCTGCTTACACGAGCGAGGCATCCAAAGTTGCACTCCTCAACTGGATAGCATCTGCACCTCTATCTAAGACACAGGGACTTCACACAAACCTCTTCCTCAAAGAAGGTGGGCGTTACATCATGACAGTGAATGTAGACACAAGTGACGGTTTGGTTAACGGTGTGGGATGCATTCTGAAAAGAATTGACTTTGGTATTAGTACTCTGGATGCATCTAGACAAAAGGCTCTTCGTCTCTGGGTCAAGTTTGAAAATTCCCGAAGTGGGCAGAAGCTTCGTTTGCGCAATATTAACCTCAGTCGGCAACTTCAAATTGATTCGGAATGGACTCCCATCTCACCATGTACGGTCGTCATCCAGCCACGATCGAATTCGGCCACAAAGGTAACAAGGACGCAATTCCCACTTAATGCAGCGGAAGCTCAAACTATACATAAATCCCAAGGATCCACATACGAGCTCGTTGTTGTCCATTTTACTCCTGGAATCAAGCGTGCTCTTCTGTATGTTGCATGTTCACGAGCAACAAAAGCATCAGGATTATTTCTTATTGGAATCATGAAAAAGACAAAAATGCCGCAAGAGAATGATCCGATATCTATTGAATTCAAACGACACCAGGAGATGAAGCTAATTCCTTCATTTGAACATTTGCGAATTAGGGATGATAGCAACAGACAAATACAAGTCATCTTTCACAATGTCCAGTCACTTCCTGCTCATTATAGTCTCTATGCATCGGATGAGGTCTATAAGAGTTCGGATATCATCCTTATGGCGGAGACATGGACGCTCTCAAGTGACAATTTTCCGCTAGGAGATCATCTTCTTGCTGCATCAGTAGATAGTAACGATGTCCGTCGACCGATTGGTGTACGTGTGTATTGTTGTCCGTCTGTTCATGATTGTATTATAGACACCAATTCCGAAATAGAATACGACTCCCAAGGTTCCTGCAGTGTTTCATCTATTGTCTTCTCTAACATCCGAATAATTGTCGTTTACAAGTCACCAGGGTTTAATTCCAACACAATGGTCTCTTTAATAAAAAAGCAGATGTCTCGCTTATACTTAGTACCACGTACTCTGGTTACTGGAGATTTCAATGAGGATTTCAGCAAGGAAGAAAGTAATGGCCTACAACATACACTTCGAGAACTAGGACTCCAAATTCGCTCGCCAGCGATACCCACTACGCGGAATGGCACGCAAATTGATGCGATATTTTCCAACTTTGAAGTGTCAGCTACTGGAGTCTACACTTCGATTTCCTCTTACCATGAGCCGCTTTGGGCCAGAATTAACTTAAACTAATTTGCGACAGACATCTTTGGACGTGGAATGGATGTTGTTTGTATAAACACCGTCATCAATTACTATATGCTATATCCAATGCAGATTGTTATTTACATAGTGTTGCTCGTGCAAGTCGTTTTGACTCTGTGGGAAGAGCTATCACGTTTGTTTTCAGCGATGGAGATGCCAAATTATCGAACAAAGTTCAAACTAGGTTCCAAGTGAAAATTTTCGACCTACCCTATCTATCTTTTAATCAAATATATATTTTGATTCTAAATATTTCTATTTATTACCTTATCCGGGGGGATAAAGGTAAGGGGTGTAGGGGTTATGCTGCAGAGGTAGTACCTTTTACCGGGACGGTCACATCGAGCGTGATAACAGAAGATGGTCCTTGATGGTAACTGGTCCTCGCAGGATACCCAACTCTCACTTATGGCTCCACGTGCCACACCCTGGGAACTGCGTTGACCCGCAGGCGAAACTAAGTGAGGGGCCAGATATGGCAATAAACGAGTTGATGCCGGTATAAGCAACTTCCTTAAATGTATTACCGATAGCTTCTGATGGATGAACAAGCAAGTATCGGGCGCTTTCTTGTCCTTGGATAGAGAAATCATTCCTAAACGCGGACGAATCAAGCAATATGGTCAACGGCATAGAATGCAGATGGCAACGGCAAACCTTCTTCTTCTTCACTTCACGGTGTAGCCGTTATTGCTTGTTCCGGTACACATCCTTTTCTCGCTCTTCCCACACTTGTTTTTCCCGGTGGTTTATATCGCTTTGCTGCTAGTGGCAGTCTCCCTTCTGCCATTCTTTCGAGGTGTTCACTCCATGTCTTGTTACTTGTCCGTCCGTCCGCCTGTCTGTCCGCACGTTTAAAATTATTTTCTATTAAGTTGCTAATGATTCAATTTTAGGCTTCTATACAAAGTATAACAAGAAGCCTTATGATCTGGCTCCGTGTCCGTCTGTCCGTCCGCATAATTCAAAATCATACAGAGCGTTTCAAATCGTGTTGGAAATACTCTGTGTGTATAGAGGTCTAAGAACTGGGTAGCCAGTGCGCTACTTTTAGGCTTCTATACAAGGTATAGAAAGAAGCCTTATGGTCTGGCTTCGTGTCCGTCCGCATGTTTCAGAGCCAATCATAACGTTGATCAACTGATACGTTGTTATATTTTAAATACTTCGTCTATATAGTATTGCGTTAATCTGTTAATCCGTTGCTTCGATTCGCTAATGCAATTTATAAATACGCAAATGTTCGAAAGAAATTTACTAAGTTAAAGATATTTTCGAAGAGGTCTCCCTATATAAACTACTTGTTTTACTTTGATGTGTAAAATAATTTTTTATTGATGTGGTTAGTGAAGTTAAGTTATAAATAAAAGAGAAAGGAGAGGATTGGTCCACCTCAAAAAAAGGACCATACATTACAGAGAAGTAAAATTTCTAATAGAATGGAAAAGTTTGATTGTTATTACTTATATAGTAAATGATAATTACCAATCGCAAAAAATTTAATTGGTGCAGATTATCTGATTATGTGATGTCACATTATATGGCGATCAAAAATAACCAGATAATAACAACTTTCCACACCAGAAAGGTAGCTGTATAGAAGCCTAAGAACTGCCGCTAAAGCGAGTTCCACCTTGTTATTTATATAGATAGATAGATAGATAGAAGAAGAAGAAGATAGATAGATTATATTAAGGATTAAGGATATAGTAATACAACTTCCAGATTTTTTGCCCTAAAATTGAAGGCTCAGCAATCGTTTGTCCACAAAAACCCCATTTCACCACACTGTGCGGCGTACCTAAATATACGACGATTACGATTGATGACCTTTTTTTTTCTGGGGTTGCATTGAAGGAAACAACCATGAGGTTTGGGGCAGCGTCGGGTGGCACCCCCCCGGCGGGTGTACAAAAAATAAGTACAATTGTAAGTACTTGGAGAAGTTTTTAAGTACATAAGACATCGTTCTAAAAAAGAGTACTGTCCTACTAAAATAAGTACATAATATGGTCACCATAGGCCTAGTGGAAAAAGTAGTTGTCACTTTTTTTTCAATTTGTAGTTGAGCACATTTTCACATTGCGGTATTAATTTATTCTCTACAAATTAGTATAAAAATCAACAAATTGAAAAAAAAGTGACTAAACTACTTTTTCCACTAGGCCCTTCAAGTACAAAGTTCGATCTAAGCTAGTCGCTTTTAATTTTATCGCACAGGTGTATACATCCTTTTTTTTAGTTCGAACTGAAAGCAATGTTCCCAACTGAAACTTTGTGTTGACACAATGGCAGCACTGCGTATAGTTCGAACTAAGCGTTTACATTCAATTTTAAGATCGGTCTAAGCCACGGGAGGTTGTAGACTGCGCCCGATGGTTGAAGGGTCTCATAATCTAGCATGTAGATTGCGCCGGGTTCGGTTAGGGTTAGTATGTAGATTGCGCCGATGGTCAATTAATAGGTAATCTTTTTGGGTAACGACGGAGTGAAAATCCCATTAGAGGATTAAGGTACTTAATTTATTACAGGAGTACCTACTATACATTATGTGCGATTTTTAATTAGGTTAGTAATTTGACGAGGTTATTTTTAAATAACTGCATTATTTTGATTCTTTCATTATTAAAAACTTTTATAACACAAATTTATAACTACGAGAAATTTGCAATTTCGAGACAATTTGTGCACGATTCTGTTGGTCTATAATTTTGGGGGTGGAACGTTATAGTTTACTGCCCCATACCGCAACTATACTTTTTAATGCTATTTCGAGGTTCTCTCACATCCCGGTTTCATTTATCCCGGTTTTCTTGATGTGTGGCGCCTTCTCGTATGTTTAGCCTAGTCACCAGAGTCAAAACCGCCCTGCAGGGGTGCAGAGCGGAGCGGAGCGAAGCGCCGCCCCGGAAGGGTAGGTTTTGACGATGGATAACTCTCCTTATCGAATGCACACCCCAAAAATCGAAGAAAAAAAATTTAATTTTTTTACTTTTTCGGCAATACACCGGTTATTTTCCATTTTTTTGATAATATTTATTATTAATATCTACTAATAAGTATTGCAATAAGTATTGTCATATTAATGATAATTAGGTACCGCAATTTAATTTTTTATTAATATTTAATAAACTGATTTACAATAATAACCCCATTATGCCTTAGTAATACTTTTTAATCCCTCAGGTACACCATCGGCGCAATCTGTATGTTACCCTTAATGACCATCGGCGCAATCTACAGGTTGCCCATGGTCATTTACCCAAAAACAGGATTAATTTCTGACCATCGGCGCAGTCTACATATGTCCTAAGCCACTAGTCCAGGTATTTCGTTCGATCTAACTCGGGTCGATCTAGCGGTTTAGAGCGCTTTACCTGAGTGTATACATGAACAGTGTTGTCAGATTGGGCGATTTACCGCAAATTGGGCGACTTTTGAAGATAATTTGCGCTAAAAATTTTTCAAAAACCGCAAACCGCAATTTGGGCGGTTTCTGAGAAATGAAGTTGCGGTTTATTGCGATAAATAATTCGCCTTGTACATTCCGTAATGCGTACAACCATTTTTACAGCCAAACTGGCTGCTTCCTTAAGTGCAAACCCTAAAAAAAAAGTCATCAGATTAGGAGGCGGTGCCACCCCCCAAACACTTATTTTCACCCGTGGCAGTTTATTGCAGAAAATAACCATATATATCAATTTTGGCGCCACGTGATCAATTAGTTGCACCTTTGGGAGTTTTTTCGGAAACGAGTTGGCGCTTTAGATTTCTAAAATCTGACAACACTGTACATGAAAGGACTAACCAGTTCGAACTGAGTTAGTTCGAGCTAACGGGTGTATGTAAACGTGGTAATACACTGCTATCTTTTGCAATGCGTTTTTTAACAGCCACTTCAACTTATATACTTTAATTTGTACCTGTTTATTTCAATTTTTCTTTTCGGCTATTTTTTTGTCGGTTGTTATTAGCATTGCATAAAATAGTATACACAACTCGTGACAAAAGCGCCTTTAAATCTCTGGTGTTAATTGGGATCCCTTGGTAGAAGGGGAAGCTACCGCTTCCTACTACTACCTACCTACCGGAGGATCCCAATTCGCACGCGAGATTAAATGGCCTCCTTTTGTCACTTGGCGTGTAAGATACCATTAGGCTGTTTTCACACGGGGCAATATATTGCCTACCATAAAACGTCGCTATAAAATATAGCGCCATTTCAGTAGAACAAATCGCGTGTAAACGCGATATAGCGTACCATATATGGTATCCGCGTTCGTGTGAAAGCTATCACGACGTTTTATGGTAGGCAATATATTGCCCCCTGTGAAAACAGCCTTAAAGTTACGCAAATGGTAAACGGAACAAAATAAAAATTAATAGTGTTAGGAAATTCCCTTAAGGCTGCATGCAGACTGATAAAGCAAAATGTTTTGTCGTATTAATAGTTTGTTAAGCAACTAGAGATAGAAGTGCGTCAAAAATGATCAGTTTATCTATGTGCGTTGCATAAAAAACAATTTGTTTTATCTAAGTAAAAACATTATAAAACAAAACGATGTCAAACAAAATGTTTTGTTTTGTCTTTAAGCGTTTTGGTTTGTCTTAACGCTTTGCCTTACAACTTTTTTGCTTTCAGTTTGTTTTCAGATCAAGCAGAACCTTTAAGACAAAACAAAACGCTTTAAGACAAAACAAAACATTTTTCTTGACATCGTTTTGTTTTATCATGTCAAACAAAATGAAGCAAAATGTTTTGTTTTAAGACAAAACGTTTTTGCTCGAGTCGGTCAAACCCACCTTTTTAAATGCTTTAGACCAATGGTTTCCAAACTTTTTTTCTCGTGGACCACTTTCTAAGTTTTACTATTTTCGGTAGACCCCCTGCTGCTACATTTCTACTGTCCATTAGAATAGAAGTTTTCGTGGACCCCACTTACAACTTGTGAACCCCTGTTTTATTTTCACGTCTACGTGGACACCCGTGTGGTCTCCTATGGACCCCTGGGGGTCCACCCGGACCGCTTTGGGAACCACTGCTTTAGACAGTGGCGGCTCATGGTTTACTATAAAGGAGGGGGGGGGCGAATAATGCAAAAATTACGAAATTTGTTATATTTAGTAATATTTAGGAATCAACAAATTCCCTATAGAGATTCGGAAAGCTGAACGTTTATATCATAGATATTAAAAAAATGCGGATAACGTTAAGACCCTTAAAACAGCATTTAAAAGGGTCAGCGCCGTAGCACGGGTGAGGCGACTGAGGCACCATCTCAGGCACCATCGCAATGGGGGCGCTAAACCTTAACAAAACCCAATAAAAAATAGTTTAAAGTTTTCAAACAGATAAGAATCTTTCTGGGAGGGGGGCGCATATATTCAAATTTGACTGAATTCGAAAATTTGACCACGATTTTATTTGCAAAATCGCCTAAAATTCCCTACCGGCCTTTTCCCCAAGTGAGGATTTTAATCCACTACAGTAGTTTTTCGCCTATAACTCGCTTACCTCCATTTTTAGAGAAAATTATCATTAAATCATTAACTTGGTAGTCCCTTTGTAGTAAAAGTTCAGTTTAATGTATTGCTCGTGACGCAACTGGCATTGGTTGATAATTAGTTGGGCTATGGCCGTTATAATATGCTCGGCCTTCGGCCTCGCATTGATACACTGATAAAAAATATGTATCTTAAAATAGCCTTGGTGGAGACGACATCGTTTAGCCCGAGAAAGACGGCATATCGAACCCGATAAAGTCAAGAAATTTTCGATAGATATATGAGGTGCGAGGCCGAAGGCCGAGCATATGTCTTCCGTCAGCTGCCAGCGTGGTGGAGTTAGGCGCTTCAGATCTTAAGTAAATCCTGAAACTTCGTTTTGTAGAGAATTTTCTCCTCTTCAAATTTGGTCCAATGATAAGACAGGGGATTTTAGGAAAGTTGATTCCAACCCCGCGTTCTTTTTCATATCCCATTAACTGACTGGGTAACCGGTAAAACTATCACGTTATTATCGCTACAGTTATTAAAATATATTTAAATTGAAAAGAAAAATTCCTAGCGATAAATAATCTCCATATTTGGGGGCGGGGTATTCCGTTACGTTACCACGGAAACGGTGATTCTGACATACGATGCGTATTTTGTATAAGATCTTCAAAAGTTCCCAACGATAAAAATCGATATTACACGACCGGGGGGTCTGGGGGTACGGAATACCCCCCAGGTACACTTGCCATTATTCAGAACCATCAAAATTTATTATTTTTCGTTGAATCTTTTGCAATTTTCGTTTGTAATCCGGGAGGGGGGGCAGCAGGTGATATTTTTCATAACTATCTCAGTAATTCTATTCTTCTTAATACCGAGGGACGTAAAAGTGAAAGTTTTTCTGTCGCAATAAATTAAGTGTACCTGGGGGTATGGAATACCCCCCAGACCCCCGGTCCCGACAGCCTAAATGAGTTCATGTGAGGCGGCCGAGGTTTTGCGAGGCGCCATCGCAATGAGGGCGATTAACCTCGACAAAACTCAATAAACAATAGTTTAGAATTTTCAAAATGATAGGAATCTTTTGGAAGGGGGCCGCATATATTCAAATTTGCCTCTGGCGCCAGAAGAGCTAGCTACGGCGCTGAAAAGGGTAGTAAAATATATGATTTCTCATTAACTCAACCAATCAGAAGCTCGCATTAAATTAAATTATCACGTGATTTACCATATCATTCTGTTGCCATTGAGTGTAAATTTATGTAGTAGTCTTAAACTTAGGCGCATTTAACCTCAAACCTTCATCGAGTTAACTTTACATGTATTTTAAATATGGATTTTAAATTTGCAATAATTGTTTCGCATGCTAGCACGATAAAAAATCGATTCTTTTCAGAACCCAAATCATTTTTGATATGGGTGTATTATAATTTTTGTGCGCATCTCACTTTTTGCGTTAAACTTGGAAAAAAAATCCCTGAATGCGATAGATCTAAAAAAAACGTTAGATTCGAAATAAATGGAACTAGCTTTTAACGGTAAACTTGTAAAAATTAAAATTAATTTAAAATGTAACGTACTACATGTAAAACGTACAATGAACTACTGAATCGAATCATACATTAAAACTTGGAGTACTCGGGCCAAGCCCGTACCTCCTTGAGAAAGCTGGTGCGCCACGGCACCTGATTTTATATTTTGCAGGGTTGGGTTTCCACCTGACTACGAGATCGTCGGAGTCCGGGGTGGGATTTACCCCCCCCCCCTTCTTGACGACGATCGTGGCTTTGAATATAGAAATAAAGACATTTGCGCAGATGCCTTTTTGAATAAAGCTGGTAATGCTCGAATTGACGTCACCACCTGATCCCCTTCGATGTCAGGGTTGGATTGTGGTGATAAGAATGTGATAGAACACTGGGTGTGAATAAAGAAATAGATGCAAAAGTGATCGGTATCGGGGTCTAACCGTCTTGTTTTCCGTATCGGGGGAGTGTTAGTCGCTCCGATGCTACGGAAAACCCTCTGGTTTTCTCCTGATGCCGGTCAGGTTGGGTTTCTGCCCGGGGGGGTTGCCCCCCCTTGAGTGGAGTCCGGTCCTGCGTGGTCGGAGTTCCTGAACTCTACCGGAGAAGAATACTCTGTCTTGCGACAGGGTAGAAAATCCCCCGAGTGCTTTTCCCCAGACTGCCCCTATGCCACCCTAGACCAGTGAGGCAAATACCGACGGAGACCGCGAAATTTCCAAAAGCATTTGATCTAGTCTGGTGTATCAGTTATAAGAGCAACTTACTCTTAAACTGGTACGGCAGACAACTCTGAAAGGGAATATCATTAAATAACAATAAAATGCTAAGCCCGTTCCTATAGCTGATGGCAAAGCGAATCACGTCGAAGAATTGGATGCACTGTGCAATCAACATCCCGTTTTTCGACTTGATTGGATTTCTTAGCGTTGAAAAATAAAAGTAGCTTTGAATTGACTGATTGCTGTCGTTCGTTAGGGCGAAAGCCGCGTGAGAATGGCCTTAGGTCTCTTATACCTTAGCCTTAGAAAGTCTTCGGGTTGGTAGTTACCGAGCCCTCTGACCAACGGGTTTTCAGAGTTGCCCAGGTTTCCGTAGAAGTTTTCCGCCAGGTGGCGGATAAAAACTTCTATCGTTTCCACGCCTGCGTCCTCCCTGATTCAAACATTTCTGACGTATCGGGGGGCCTTCACGATTCGCCTCAATGCTTTACTTTGGACTATGCGGGGTTTTTTGATGTGTGTATCTGCCGCATACACACAAGCTTCGCATACATACGTTATTACGGGTCTGACGTATGATTTAAATAATCTCAACTTATTACTAAGAGAAAGTTTACTATTGGATCTCAATAAAGGGTCCAATTACCTTAGCACTCCTCTGGCATTGTTGCTTACCTTCGTAGTATGTGGACCCCACCGTAGTCCACTGTCGAGCGTCACTCCCAAATATTTGGAAGTTCTGCTCCACGGGATTTCGGTGCCATACATTCTCAGGCAAGTGTCAGGTTTTGAACCTTTATGTGTTTTCCTAGTGAAGAATGTTGCAGTACTTTTGCTCGGATTGACACCGATGCGCCAGGTGCTGAAATAATATTCAAGGTTACTAAGATAGCTACTGAGGTGAAAATTTTCCATTTGTATATATGGCTACACGTACCGTCAACAGAAAGTATGACGTATGGTTGAACTCTGTAAAAGAAACCCTATTTTAAATCAACTTCAAGGGCTCTTTTGGACTAGTAAAACCAAGTAAAACCACTAGTAGACAAAACCAATAGGTACATAAATTACTTCAAAACACTTGGTTGTCGATTTATTGCGGGTGGGGACTTTAATGCCAAGCACAATCACTGGGGATCGAGATTAATCAACCCGAGAGGTGGCCAGATGTTTCAAGCAATAAAAACTAAAAACTTTAGCCACTGCTCTACTGGCCAACCAACCTACTGGCCCACAGACAGGGAAAAGCTTCCTGATGTGCTGGACTTCTGTGTTGTTGGTGGCATCTCGTCCAACTACCTCACTATCAAGTCTTGTTTTGAGCTTTCCTCGGATCACTCCCCAATGATAGTAACACTCTCTGCTCGAATTACTGAACAGCCTAAACCTGTAACGCTGCACAATAAACAAACTGACTGGGACCTATTTAAGGAAATATTAATCTCTAAGCTCCCTTGAAATATTGTACTCTCATTAAAATATGATTACGAAATAGATGAAGCAGTGGAACTCCTAACTAAAAATATCCAAGAAGCAGCTTGGGAAGCTACTCCAGAATACTCAAATAAAAAAATTGAAAACTACTGCCCAAAAACGTATTCAAGAAAAAATACGAGAAAAAAGGAAACTTAGAAAAAAATGGCAGATCACTCGTGCACCTGGTGATAGAACAAACGTAAGCAGGACAGTTTGAGAACTTAAACGTTTACTAAAGGACCACAAAAAAAGTGGCAAACACACTTTGTAAAAAAATATTCTGCAAATTAACGCTACACTAAAATAAATATAATACGAATTGAATTTCTTTCATTATACATTACATAATATTATTCAAATTTGACAATAATAATACGGATATTTTAATAATGATTTTGTATTGTGTGTTTTGGGAGGGCGGCAACCTAGCGCCCTCCATGTACGCGCCGTCACTGGTTTTAGATATGATCCAATGCACACTCATCAAACAACTGTATAAACGCCATCAAGCACAAAAACACGAACTAACAAATTGCTCGATGATGATTGTTTTCGTTTGACAAGTGTGAATTGCCAACAAAACAAAACGCTTTAAGGCAAAACAAAACGTTTTAATGCGAAATTTGATGTTTATACAGCGAAATAAAACTTTTTGTATAAAAAATAACCGAACTGTTTCCCCTGCACAAATGTGATTGTGATAGTGTGAATTTTGTTTAAAATACAAACGCTATCTCTAGTTTGATGTACGAAGAGTAGTTGATAATTATTATTGCATTCGACCTACCTACATAATATACAATTTAAATATGGATATTGATAAATTAATAATGTTAGTTGAAGAAAGACCTGCAATTTATAACATAACGATGAAAGAACATCATAATAGAGATTTTCTTGAGAAGCTGTGGGATGAGATATCAAATGAATTAGATGTAGGAGGTAAGTAAAATACAATTTAGTTATTAATAAAACTGATCTTTGCTATTTGATAAAAAAATGTTACATAGACATAAAGTATTGTAATTTATTGCTAAATTGTTTATTATAAAATAATGTAAGAGCTGGTAAATAAAATGAATTACCCAAGTTAGGCATCAAAAAAATGCACTATCGAGATTTTAACTGAAATAATTGTTTTTTATTTGTAATATTAGAAATACCAAATAAAATTTTGAATTGGCCTGAGTGTTGACGAGATCAGCTGCTAATGTAAGGCCTCCCCAGTTTGACTCCGGGTGCAGTCTTAAATTTCTTGACTGTCTTTCGTACTTCAGAGGGCACATAAAGACGTCGGTCCCCCTGTGTACAATACGAAAGAAAAATGTAATAATTGAAATCGTTTTCCCGAAGCTAAATGTCAAAAAAAACAGAACATTACTTGTCTATGTAACATTAAACCCGGAATTAAACTTTAAAAATTCTGATCCAAATTTGTTTTTTCTTTTAGTTTCGGAATGCAAATTAAAATGGAATAGCGTTCGCAATTCCTACTCGAGATATTTGCGACAGAAAAAAAAAATGCTCGGTGGTTCTGGATCATCAAAAAGAAAAAAATGGTATCTTGCCGATCACATGGCTTTTTTGAACGATTACATTGGGCAACATCGACCAACACCATCCAATGTGTTTTCACAAAGTGACAGCGAAAATTCAATTAGTATTGAAGATGAGGCACCTATAATAAATCAATCTAAGAAACCGAAATTGGCGTCAGTTGTTGGAGCAGTGGCTGCTCCCATGATAGAATATCTGCAGAGCAGAACTAATGGTCAGTCTGTTTCTAAAGATTCGACATCGGAGTTCTTGAGCAGCCTCGTTCCTGATGTCAATAAACTGACGCCACAAAGGCAGCGCCATTTTAAACAGAACATTCTTTCTATCTTAAATGATATGCTGGATGATCAGGAAGCTGGTGCTGGAAGATATGAAAATAAAATGTTATGAGATAACAGTATAGATAAAAGACAGTTTTAGCATATTTAAAAATTTATCACGAAAGCAATAATAATTAAGTACATTGTGCCCCCCACCCCCTTCGCGAATTTTTTGATTAAATTAGTGTCAAATGTTTGAGCTCCAATGAGCTTCTATTCAAATCGTTTGAACTGCACGCGTTGCGAAGTCATCGCGAATTTTTTTTTATAAAATTGGTATCAATCAATCGAGAATTGTTTTAGCTCCAATGATCTTCATTTCCCGTCGTTTGATTTTAGAAGGTTTTCAATAAAAATTCAATTCTTTAGAAAAATTTTGGGAGGGGTTGTAGAAATGCTTTTTACTTTTCAAACCCCTAGGTAAGGAAAGTATTGTTATCAGGCAAAATTTGACCCCCCATTTTTTGACAGATGTTCACGTTTTGAGGTCCCCTGAATCCATTTTTATCATTTTTGGATGGATGTCTGTATGTATGTGTGTATGTATGTACGTCTGTGAACACGATAGCGTCTAAACGAAGCAAGCAAATCATTCCAAATTTTGCATATAAGCTTTTTCCTGTCGTAGGACGAAGCCAGATGAAAATAAATTAAATCGTGTAACGGGAAAGGGGGGTTTACCTGGAGCTATTATGACATTATGCGTCATAACTTCGAAACGAAATTAAATATGTAAAAATATTAATAACAAAAAATTAGCGCTATGGAATTTCCTACATTTTTTGTCCTACAAGTTTTTCTCTAAAATATACAGGGCGTTTCAAACATTTTTGTATTTGTAAAAAAGCGTAAAAAAGTTTTGTATTTGTAAATAAAATAGTAAACCGCATTCTACTAACGAAAATAAGATGAAAAGTTTCTAATAACATGGGTCCAAAAATGCTTCGTTTGCAAGATATAGGCATTCAAAAGTTTTTTTCTTCCTATTTTGGCAAAATATGAAATTTTTCATCGATTTACTGTTGAAATTATGTAACCATTTTATTTAAAAATATAATATAAAAATTTGCGTCTGTTCGGAAAGTTATGCGATGGCCACATCAGATTTTTTTAAAAAGTGACTAATAAAATTAAATACCAATTGATTGAGAATTGTTTGAGCTCCAATTTCCATCATTTGAACCCCAAAGGTTAAAAAGTTGGACCGTTTTAAATTTTAGCAACCAGAGGTGTACTCGACCTGGTACATCCTTTCTGAAGATGAAGTGTGTATACTTCCCGCGGTTCAGAGCCCGCGTTAAGTAGTAGGTCCCCTATGTGTGTGACAATACTTCAAACGCACGACACATGCATAGAAAAATCGCCTACACCTGAAATCCAGGCATGGCACTTGAAGATCAATTTTGTGCATCTTTAAGGTTAAAGATGGAGTGTAGCAGTTGGTGGACCAGATTAGGATGTGATCAATTTTATAGCTTGGTTTCACGTAATTGTTAGGGACTATAGATCATAAAGACTGTTGAAAATTAGGTAAATCAAAACCCATTTGCTCATTATGGGGTAAGTTCCATTTACAATTTTTTTTATGTACTTATGACCATTGAAATATATTATCTGTAACTATTTATTTATTCAAAGGTTTCAACGCTGATTTGTGCGTAATTCAGCAAGGTAACTTCAGCTTTCACTTAAATTTTTTTATTATTATTCCGTGGGGGCGAACCATCAGCTTGGTTCCCACTTTAACTTGTTATTTGGTAAGTGTTTGTGTATGTGCCAAATATTGAATTTAAAACCATACATCAAACCCATCTTTTTGTACTTTATTTTGGTGTGTCAATAAAGCAAGACTTCATCCTTTTTAATTGTTTTATTATGCCCCCAACTGGCGCTCAGAAATACCATCATTGTTTTTTCTAGTACGTTGTAAGACCAATACATGCATAAAAGATCCTGCAAACATTCCATCTCTCGACACTAATAAAAGCTCGTCGCCCTTTGCACAAAGAGTATGAAGAAATGGGGTACTGACAAAAAAAATTTAATAGTGTTTTTTTATGTAAATACGATCTTTAGGATGTCCCGAAATGCGGTTCATTTCGATGCAAAAATGTCTTGATGCTTATGAATCCCAGTATATCTTTATTTTAGTGCAAGAAGTTACTAAATAATAAAAACAAGAGTTCCCACATTTCAGGAAGTCAGATAATCGAGAAATTGTAGTATGATGATGCAGGGTAATTATTAGGTATCGTGTGAGACCGGCATTATTATTAATTAGTAAGTAGAACAGTATAAGATTGCTAATAATTACCCTGCATCATCATACTACAAAATGTACTAATTGAGTTAGGGAAAATTTTCCATTCTGTTGTGAAAAATCCATCAGTGGTAACTTTTGACTTGTACAGTTGGTATAAAAAAATTAACTGGACAACTTTGATTTTAATATACCTTGACCTGTGGATACCATAGCAACGATATTTTAAATTTGTTTAACAACAGGGGTTTATTGGAAACTGAAATGAACGTTGGTGGCGCTGCAAATGTAAAAAAATATGGCCGTTTTAAAAAGGTTTACCTAAAGTAAATAACGCTTTTACTTGAACCGCCTCTATTACAGTTCTATAAACGGTCGCGTGATGGCGCTTTCTTATTTGAAGTTGCCAATAGGCCAGTCATCAAATCAAAATAATTTACAATATGTGGAAAAACTTCTAGTTGGTTTTTCTTCATATAATGGCACTTTTAAGGTGCTATTAACGTTCCCAACGAAGCTTAAAAATTGGCTTGAGCTTGCAAAAAATCCGGGCAAGCTGAAAATTTGCAGATATGTATATCGGGAGTGTACTAATGAATTCCACAAAAGTCCGCTAAAATCCTATGGCGGCGTCTCATTGGGGGGTTTTAGCCCCCTAATACAGTTTTTCACCTGTAGTTCGCTTATTATCTATTTTACGAAAAATTATTATCAGACCAAAATTAGACCACAAAACTCTCAACAAAATACATTTAAAATTTAATAACATAAAACATAATGTTCTTGAAATAACTTACCGAGAACACAACCCACCTTTAAAACTGTGCAATATTGATTCGTTGCACGGAGAGAAATATTTTGGGAAAAACGAATTTAGTTTAAAAATAAATTAAATTAGAACAAAGGTTTAAAATTGAAGAGCAAAATAGATTTTTTTTAAATTTCCCCATGTTGTAGTCTAGTTCAGACCCAAACAGTTGGTTTAACAAGAAATCCGGGTAAGCTGAAATTTAGCAGACGAGTATGCAACCCCCCGATTTTGTCTATAACTCGCTTATTTTATTTTTTATGAAAAATTCTCATTAGACCAAATTGAAGAGCATAAAATTCTCTGCGGCATACTATTCTTGAAATAACCTTCGCTGCCATATTGTAAAATGGACCAAAATTGCATTTTAACATTTATTTTGGAAACCATCCATGTTATCAAAAAATATTTCAAACAAGAAATATTTTACATAACATTATCTACGTCTGTTCCATTTATGAAAATGAAGATTAAATTAAGAAATTTTTTTTGTGTGATTGACATATGCTTTTGACGACTAAGGCCCGATTGCACCAAGCTCAATTAAAATCAGTCTATTAAATAATGCTAATAGTCTATTATGAGCCTGTTAATATTAATTCCATAAATTATTTGACGTTAATTTAAGCGTAGATTTACGAGTCAGTTAAACTAAATTACATTGGTGCAACGAATTTTTAAGTTAAATCGCAATATTTAACAGACATTTAGAGTAAATCGCTATTAAAGTCTTAAATGGGCTTGATGCAATCGGCCCTAAAACTGATTTTCTTATTAATATTGACTGTTTAGTTCTTAAGTTATTCAATTTTAAAAATCGCGATTTTAACATTGCAAGTAAAGGGAAGTTTTCATTTTTCGCTTTACATTAAACATTTGTACTTTTCTACACCTTTTTCAGCAGTAAGTATTTACTTCAGAAAGCGTCAACTGCTATTCGGAGATTGTCAGCTGTAATTCAGATTTATCAACTGTAATTCAGATTTATTAACTGATATTTAGAAATCGTCAACTGTAATTCAGATTTATCAAGTGATATTCAGAAATCGTCAATTGTAATTCAGATTTATCAACTAATATTCAGAAATCGTCAACTGTGATTCAGATTTATCAACTGATATTCAGAAATCATTAACTGTGATTCAGATTTGTCAACTGATATTCAGAAAGCGTCAAATTAAATTCAGAAACTGTCAAATGTAATTCAGCAATCATTAGTTGTTTTTTTTTCAATTTTCTTTAATGTAAATAACCACATTTTAATTTTCTATAAAACATAACTGTTATCATGTGGAGGCTGGTAACAAAATTTGGTAATAACATAGATTTTTTCAATTTTCACATTAATTTGATGCTTTCTGAATATTACTTGACAGTTTCTGAATTTCATTTGACGCTTTCTGAATATCAGTTGACTATTTCTGAATTACTGGTGGAAAAGGTGTAGAAAGTTAAGCATCAACGTCCTTAATGCGAAGGTCAGATTAATGGTAAATATCGGTAAATATAGACAAAATCCAATAAAACTTACGAATACTTCTAATCGTCTTTATTATAATCAATTTTTACAATTTACGGATTTAGGATTTGTCAGTAAGGTCCAAGTTACAACAGAGTTGCTGTCGTTCTAGTAAAGACTGTTTCCAGTCTTGAATGGTAAGGCGCATTGTCCACAACGAGTACTAAATCGGACAGTTGATTTCCCACATCTTGCCATCGTTGCAGTAATGTCCTTACCCAATCACATGTTAACTGTGAAGTAAATGAACCTCTTCTGCGTTCTATATTATAACTACAACGCCAGCCGCAGAAATTGCTCCAATTAAATGAATGTTAGGACCCCTTGCAGCTTGAAGTACTTGAACAGCTCTGTCACCAACTCTTAAACGGCCATGTGTTCGTTGATAAAACAAATAAAAATTGGTTTCATCTATCCCAACAATTTGCTTCCCTTGTTGTATGTTGTTATTGAGATTTTAAACATATTCAGCACAGATGGTTATGCAATATCCATCGTTGCAATTTTATCTGGTAAAATTTGGCCGTTTCGTTATTCAGATTATTTATAATTTCGATTGGTACGTCGTTGTTTTATTATTTGTAATGCTTTTTATAACCATATCAAATTCTGCGCGGAGTATTAGTTTGCGGTGTTCATCATTAGTTATTAATTCAACTTACTCATTTAAAATTTTCGTATTGCCTTTTTCTTCTATTAAAATTTCTCTTAGTTTATTTTAGATGATCTAAAAGAACATACGAGTACTTTATATTTTTCCATAATATGCTCTATTCGTCTTGCATACAGTCATCTCCTGTTACATTATTCAGCAATTTTCTTCTATGTAGTTCTCTGTTGCCCTTTTGGCTAGCCTTTGAATTTTGTTCCTAAGTTCTATATCTTTGCTGCCCTTGTCTGTGTATACATTCACGTTCTTATATCTCCTCCTGTCTTCTATCCATAGTTTTGTACTATTTCTCTTTTTTTTGAATTCCAATTATTTCCAATAATGATTATTTGTCTGGTTCATTGTGATATTCATATTTTATTAATCTAATTCTGCCTTCAACCACATCCTCAATTTAAAGAGTACACTTAAATGCTATCAGTAATTTAGGCATCTTGTGGCCATATCCGTGGTTTGATATCGTTTCAAAACTCTATTTCTCGTGATTGATCTAATAAATTATAATAGTTTATTTCAACACCGTGCTGTGCGAAAGAAAAGCCTGAATCTGGCGCCCTCCTCCTCTCGCTGAAATCATATATATAAATTATGTCTTTTTGCATGAATGGAAATTTTGAGAGAAACCAATAAACTTTCAATTTTCGTCATTGGCTAATTAGATAAAATAAAATTGTTAAATAAAAAAAAAATTAGGAACTTTGAAAACACTTTTTAGTGAAGTTAGGCAGATGCAATTAAATAGAAAAACAGAAACGTGATTAATCGAACAAAGCAAAGTGGCAAAAAAATTATTAAAAACTATTTTAATCTTATCTTCCACGCATTAATAGTGGCAAAATCGTTGATAATTTTTTCAAACTTCGTATTCAATACGACTGTAAAAATAAAGTCCTAAGTTGTCCAGAACCATCGGAGATTTTATATTTTGCGTTGGGTATTATTTATTCACGGTTACAGCCATGAATAACTACTTACACTATTGGGCCATGTAAATAAAAACTAGCAAATGTTAATTAATACTAAGAATGTTTAAAAAATTAAGAGAAATATCATACTTAAATTGAGCCTTGATGGGTATTTTTCAAGATTAAAATCTAATGTCCAACACATTTTTCTTGAGTTTTTAACAAGTGTTCAACGATTTTTAATTTTCTTCTATACTAAATTAATCAGCTCACGAAGAATCATCTTAAGGAAATCACATTTTGATAAATAAAACGACTGTTAATAAGCAAAGATACTTATGTAGTTGAAATCTTTGATGTTTGGTATAAAGTACTTAAGTCAAAAAACACAAGTTTACAGTAGAAGCAAATTAAGTTGTTTTTACCGTTTAAAAAAGACCGTTTTGTGATTTGATATTATCTAATCGCAAAAATAAGAGTGTGAGAGAAAATATTAGAAACTTGGTTCGAAATTTATCTTTTTTAAACGGTAACAACAACTTAATTTTCTTCTACTGTAAACTTGTGTTTTGACTTAAGTCCTTTATACCAAACATCAAAGAAATTTCGGTAGGTTTTTCTCAGATTTTGGTAAATCGGAAAACCACAATCAAAATTGCCGTTTGATTTTGAAAGCATTTTATTTCAGTGTAACCACTGACCGTCCTTCGGAACTACTTTTCCTAGGAACGGTTGGAGTTACAAAAAACAAACAAACCTGCAGATAGAACAAAATTCCGCTTAGACGCTTATCGAGCTACTAAGAACTTCTTTAATTAAGCTGCCACCACCGTTCGATCGATTACGCCCAATTGTAGAATTCTCTTCTCAAAAAAAACAACTATCATTTGGTAACGTGACTTTCTGGTATGACCCCCAAAACTCGCCTTTTTCGCTAAGTTGCCGGCTATATTGAAGATAAAACTTCGTTTTTGACGGATCTAACTAACGGACTCAATAAAAAAAACTATTTGACCTTTGACAACACAAGTAAAACAAACGTAGCAAAGACACTCCCTTGTCTATTGCCCAAAACAAAATCAAAACTACGCGACAAAATGTCCCGCACGAGAGAATTTAACTGTAATTAATTCAACTGCATATTAACATTGACACCAGAAAGGCCCTACCGGCCCCAACCATGGCTCTTCTACGGGCCCTCCCCGGCTTCTCTCTCCTGACTAATTAATTCAACCATATTTATTCCTTCTGCTAAACTTTAATCCTCCTCCCAATGGTCCCCGAGGGTTGACCTTCCGGCAAAATTACACCTATAGCCACGGGAAGTAATGTACCTGATTACTTTAGCAATAAAGTAGATTACATTGAAAATACTCGGTCACTTGACGATGCTCCAGTGTTTTCTGAAGTTGAACAGTTCACCTGAACAAAGAACAGTGTAAATGTCATCTTCAGACGCAGGAAAAAGGCTTTATTAATTTACGTTCGCGCTATAAACGTTATCTCTTCCGCTGTTCATAAATATGGTTAATTAACAATCATTGTTATCAATTATTATCACAATAATAATTTATAATTGAATTTAAAATATAAAATTAATGTTTTAGCAATTTGAATCCCGTTTGTTACATCAATCCCTTTTTAGAACTTGCGCCCTTGGTTGCCAGCATTGAGTTTAGAGGTAGTGGGTAACCCTTTACGTTTTTAAAATAAGTTTTCATAAAACTTAGGTAAGTAGTTTCTTCTATTTTCTTGAAAATTGTTCTTGGATTGTAGCATAATTCGTTAAAAGTTTGAATAGGAATCCAACGCGATATATTTTGTAAAGATGCGTTTCGTTCTTTTCACTGGAAAAATGCAAACATTTATCTTTTATTACAATATTCAGCCCAACTATGTATCCAAAATGTTAAATATAACGTGCCCGTTAAGTCAAGGTTATCCAACTTGTTATGTTATTTATGAAATTCTTACTACGTATCCGATAACTAAACGTCTAACGTTATATTCTTCTATGTTATATTCTTATAACGGGTTAAATTATAGTGGTCTGTTAAGAGTAGCTGTTTAGTATAACATCAGCCGTAGTGCAGACGGAATTATTGACATGTTCATTACGAATGATATAGTGCGATTACAACAAAGGCATTTTAAATCACTTTTTTTGTAAATAATAATAATAAATTTTGATGTGTTGTTTTAATTCGTAAATTGTAAATGTTGCAAAGATTTTTAAATTATTAATTTTGTTCGATACTTTGCGCTTTGATTGAACTTGTATGTTTTATTCCGAGTGTGAATGATCTTAATGGCTTATAAGTATTTTTATTTCTTCGAGTAAGTGCAAAGACACACATATAAACAATCCAACTCGACAAAGATGAATTATAATAATAATTATAATTAACTTTTCATTTTACTTGTAGACATGAATTAAAGTTGCGGCGGCGAGCTATAAGAGTCACCACAGATCCCTTTCAGCTACCAACTCCAAAAATGTTTTCCAAAATTTCCAAGAAAATATTTCATTTGGCAAGCAATTTGTACCTGTGGGTTATAATCGAAACCATTTATAACTACAGGTACAGTTAATACAGAAATATATTTAAATGAATGCCTTAGGAAACGATTACTGCCTTTCCTGGGGTCGCATAACACCCCACCTTATGAAAACAATACAATAAACATTTACCTAAATATGCAAATCCACCGACCTGTGAAATCAAAAAGTGCGAAAATTTTATACTACTACGTAAAAATTTAAATTCTTATTATTTTTTGTGTAAAACAATATTGTAAATACGTAGTCAATAAAAAAAATTAAAACACAAAAGTTTTATCTGTTTTCATTTATTTAATACGAATATAAAGTGGTCGGGTTTTCTTCTAGGACGGTCTTTATTAATTATAACTGAGCAGAAATGCAAACTTTTCGTTTATGTCTTTATCAGTTTTGTCTTGAAAATGTGTTTTCTTTGTTACTCATATATAATGTAAGTAACGCTGTCTCAATTTAAACGATAACTCCCGATCATCTCGTGTTATAATAACATGTATATAAATATAACGTATATCCGTTAACGATAAACGTTATGATGAGATACATGGTATCAGGTTTGGACAAATCTGTTATGATACATGTTAAACTTAACCATATCTGTTAATATAACGCCAACAGTTAAAAATAACGATAAAGATACGTAGTTGGACTGAATGTTTGCAGTTCTTGAACACGTTAAGTTTAGTTATTGGACATAATTAAAACTTCAATTAATTTAGTACATATATAGAAAAAGCCTTATAATATAAACAAAAGCCTTATTTTTTCAATTTATAATGAACTGTCCAATAACTCCCCTATATCCAATAATTGCATGGTTTACCTTAGGTAATTTCATTATTGAATCTTAACCGTCGAAATTATGTGAATATTATTTATTCAGTCCAACTACGTATCTTTATCGTTATTTTTAACTGTTGATAAGAAATTTTGGTGGGACCAGGAAAGAAGAATAGAAGTCAGTGGGGTTTCGTCCACCAAAGAGTAAGGACGTAATAAAAGAGAGTCGAGTTCCGTCCACGAGAATAGAAGGACGTATTTGAAAAGTTTTGGTTTCGTCCATCAAAGAGTGAGGTTTTCGTCCAAGTTGGGACGTGGATACGTATTTGAAAATTGGAAAAACGTAATTTTGATGAAAATTGGAATTTGGGGACGACATACAATTAAATGAAGAATTTGGAAATTATTCAAGTTAATGAATTTTGGTAGAGAAAATCAAGGAAGAAAATTGTTGAAATCGTTAAAATTGGAACCACTGAAAATTAGATATTTGGGAATAATGGATGGTTATAATTTCTGGAAAGATCAAAAATAAAAAGATTTATTTCAATTCAACTTACCTGAACGTTCACCGATTCGGCGGGCAATATTCGATCGATCGATAACACTCCTGGGAAGATTCGTATCGTGGTAGCTGATTTTATTTCAACGTATCACTGGTCACCTGTCACACGTCTTGCTTCGAGACTACAAAAACAGTTCGGTAAGCGTTCGTTTATTTTGTTAAACATTGAGTTCGCGCGTGAATTTAAAAATTGGTTATTTTCATAAACTTTTTAGGATTAGTTATTTTTCTTGTAAATTTGATTTAATTTAATGAAAATTTCACTTTTGTTCCTTTTTAATATTTTGTTTTATTAATAAATTACAATCCTGGTGTACAATAGTTACATTTCGTTTGATTTTAAAATACAGCAGGAAGCATAAGAAAATAAGGTGCAAAGAATAGTAAGTATTTTTGTCCGATATTTTTATTTGAACTGGTTTATCAAGTTCAATTCGATTGAGCATTTATCTAGTAGAGAATCCACCTCTGACCCTGAAAAGTCTCATTTGCTGGTCGGGACAAAAAAAATAAGTGTCATAGAAAAAGGTAGCATTTCATGGTAATAAATTAAAGGATGTTACACGACATTACGCATCCAAGACACCTTCCGAACAAGGATTAAACGAGATAGCTAGCTCTAGCCGCGAAGGGTGGTTCGTAGGGTGGAGCAGAAGGGCTTGTGACTAAACGTCGCGTCTTGTCGGTCTCTCCTCAACGACCGGGCAATCCTCGATCGCGAGTAAGGATGTTATCTCAAACGGGGGGGGGGATATATTTACACAAGGAGTATTTACAAGGGCGCCACGTGAATTTTGAACCAAGGTCCATTTGAAAGGGATGCAAAATCACCCTTTCCAGCTGAATACACGACAGCTGTTGACTAATTTGACCGCGAGCATCTCACACTGGTGGCCTCTCTTTGGATTACATAGTAAATCTTGCAGTTATCAAACCTTACCTTTATATAATCGCTAAATAAACAAACACATAAACAATAATAAAAACACAAATATAAATAATAAAGAGATATAATAACGAAATATACAGGGGCCTTTGGCATTTTATAACACATGTTTAATCAAATTTACATCTACATAATGCTACAAAACCCAACATGAAAAACTGACTTGAATAATAATAAAACGTTATCAATAAAAATATTGACTTGAAGTTGACCAACTGTTCACCAAAATGTGACAGACTAGTTGATTTAATTAATTTAATATTAAATATGACACAAAATTCAATCTAAAATATGAATGGTTTAATTCATTAAACATTAAATGTGACGTAAAACATAATTCAAAATCGTGACGTTATTTCAATAAACAATTTAGAATAAAGATTTTATTGACGTGGTTTCACCACGTCCAGTAAATATTAACACACAAAAGGACATACAAGAGGGTGCGATATCGTCTTCATGGTTTAAACTTAAGGTTTGTAAAATGCAATGGTCAAAACTGACCAATAAATACAATAATGCTTAGAAACACTAAAATAATGCTTACATACAAAAGGTACAGATGTGTTCCAAACGGAATTTCCATCTAGATTTGCCTGTGTGAGATACTATCATGTTCTTCTTCAATAATCGGGATGACCAAAATGAGTTGCAAAGTCGAGAATGATTCGGTAGTGGGTGGTTGGTGGTGATCACGAAAAATAGGGTTTTCCACTTTCGATAAATTCAACTCAATCCGGACCTGACTGTATGTCGGTTCCGTGCAGCCGGATGAGTTTTTAGTGTAGATGGGTTACACCACGATAAACACCGAAACGTAATTCTGCGTTAAAAACGGCACTAACGGATTTGTTAAATGTTAGAAACAAATTTAGATTTAATTCAATTACTCAACTCGAAACAATTAATTTAAGTCCGGTACTGAACTTGCATAACTCCGATAAAAGTTAATTCGGAAACGCATCCACAACATGTTGCAAGATTTGTACACATGTGGAATACCGGTGACACTCAAAAATGTTCGGCATAAAATTTATTCATATTAAAATACTTTACTGATGGTATAAAAACAATTTAGCGATAGCGGCGGTAGCTGTGCGTGCCGAAAAATACGTAACGGTAATTTATAACAAATTAAACGATCGATACTTAATTTAACCATACCGATCGGTGATAGAAACATCGACGGACCGGTTACAAATGTCGAAATGATTTTAAATAAAGTCCGTGTTGGTTGAAATAATGGCAAACTAGTTTACAATCGAAACAAACTGCTTAATTAGATGTCCGATATATTTAATACCGGAACTTGTTTAAAAATCGATAAAATGTTTAAAATATTTAAATAAAATGTCCGAAAAAGATTTAAAAATAACTGCTTGAACGAATGGTAATTAATTCAAATAATGCCGCACCATAACGATGAAAGTTTATACTATCGATAAAAACTGTTACCTGCCATTGCACTACACACATATTGCTATGTTCCCTTAGGTATATTAAGCTTAATTTCCACCCTTGGAAACACACCACTTTAATTACTCTTAAAAATCAGGGGCTCTCAAAATTCGAGCATTTCGCAGGTTACACGGCACTGGTGATTTCCTAGATTATTTGAATTACCTTTTCCTTCACCTAGAATCAACCCCCGAGTGGAAATTATAAAAAAAATAAAATCAACCATTAAAAATGCTATACTTTTAATTTCAAAATCATGGATCAGTTGCTTATACTACATTAAATTATCAAAAATAAAATCAACAGGTTTTTTTGTTAAAAATTGCATTTAATAATTAATTTGTTTATCAATATCATAATTGTTATCTTGTCCGTTTTGTGTATTTATTTTTTTTAAAGCGCACTAAAGTTTTATAAATGTTTATTTGCTACCTGGTTTTTTGTTGACTCCAATGTTGAGTGGTGTATGCATTCAATTTGATGTTCTTCATTCCAAAATTCTCTCTTTCCCCATCTGCATCCATTCGCAACGCAATTACTCCAAAATACAATTTTATTGGAGGTACGTATTGTTTCCTTTCTTTTTACCACAATATTTAATTTCTTCCTCCTGGATTGATAGGTTTCTTAATTATCAAATTTAATTAAATTTCTTCGCACATTTTATCACTAATTAACTTTTGTTCCAGTTTTGGTTTTTCGTCTCTCTTAACGGAGGTCTGGATATCAACTGCTTGTTTAAACAAATAATTGTTTCTCTCTTTGTTCGTATTTTTGATAAATTGCGTATAAGTCCATTTTCGTTCAATTCTTTGAACCAATAATGTCTTGAATTTTGAATTTGAATTAAGGTAATTTTGTAGCTTTTTAAATACACTTTTTATTGTTTTTCATAACTACGCGAACAATCCACTTTGTTTAAATTATGCTATGATTTAAAATATAATAATACAAATTATAAATAATGGTTATGTCCATTAAATTAAGTTTTTATACATTTTTATTACATTTTATTTTACAACACAAAACAATTTTTATGTGATGTCATGAAGTAGTTTGATTCAAAATATCGCATCTTTAATATGATTCAGTTGTTTATTAAAGACTTGGGTGATATAATTTGATTCTTAGTTTGGTTAAGGTAATTCTTCATTGGCTTTTCATAACAAAACATGACAATATGTTTACACAAAATGACTGTTGATTGATTTCATGAATCTCTCACTGATCAAACGGGCAGCGAGACGATGTTGAAGACTTCAATCGAAATCTTGGCTTTTGCACGCTCTGCAACGCCTTATAAATCATTCTGCACCGAAAAATGCATTTGTGGGGACAATTATCCCACCACGGCAATCTCTAATATGTTCCCTAATTGGTCCTTAATTTTGACCTCGGGCTTCGATAGGCTAAAACCATGAGTGAAAACACATCACTTCGATCTCTGTCCATGTAAATCGACGTGCAAAGTTTGGAAATGTAGCTGGGCTATATCGCATTTTTTGCTACTTGAATGTTTACGTTCACGAAGTTTTTACTATACAAAAAGGTTTTATTTCTAAACTACAATGTTGCAAGTCTCCATAAGAGCAATGTATAAGATTTTAGACTTGGTCGATCAAGTCGACATGTGGACGAGATAACGAAATAAAATACATAAATCTCACGCGATTTGACAGGTACACGTGTGTATTTTGTACAAAACTGCATCGAGGATTGCTATCCCGACTTAAAGTTTCATCATGTACAAAATAATTCGCTAAATAGGTATCTGGACTTGCGGACGTGAAACTAAAAATGCATCGGAATAAAGAGATTTCTGCTGACCGATAGAATTCTTGATTTAGCAATTTATGCTACGTCAAAACAGATACACTAGTTCGTTTACATGAATCTATAACCTTCGTATCGAAGAATTAATACATTTAATTTGTAACTTCAGACATTGGAAAATATTACACGAATTAAAAATATCGTTACGTCTAGATTTAACGTCGAAATATTAGATTGTATTAACCGAGTTAACAAAATGTATACTTTTAAAATATTTTCATTTGAAAATTTACAAGGACGGGAGTTTTTATTCTTTACTTGATTATTATTCTAGTTGATCAAGAAATATATAATTTTTTAAAGCATTTGACTTTTAAAAATTTAAAAAGACGAGAAGTATTTACTGTTTGATCTCTATGATATTTTACAAAAATTTTGATGCGCTGCGAGCGCGATTTTAACGTTACAAGGACCTAATAATTTATTCGGAATCTTACCTACTTAAAAAAGTACTTATAGGCTTAGCAATTAAGAGATTATATTTTTGTACCCTTGACCCACCCGGGTCAAGCAGTGGAACTTACATATAGGATTATAGAAACCCTTGACCATCGGTGGAGATTACAATCGCCCTAATATAATATTATGTATTAATAAATTATTATTAAATTTATATCCTTTGCTCACATTTTCATTTTACTCACATAAAAAGGTTAGAAACTTTTTCATTTAAAAATTCTGATTTCAAAATACAATATGCAGATCTTGTGAAATTGAAGAAAGAACAAATTAAAAATTTGATATTTTATTTAGATAATATAAAAACTTTTTTTAACATTTTTATTTTTTTTTCTCACTAATCGTCATAACTAAAACCTAAAGTAATTTTTAAATTAGATTTTATATATTTTTTATCACCATACCATTTATACCTATCATGCATATAAAATTGACATACAATACATAATATTACATTCATCAAATTCAAATCTAGTATTATCACATTCCTAAACTTGAACAATAATTAACAAAAATTGTACTCGCACATTACTTGAAAAATCATTTGGTAGATGGTTAACCAATTTCGTATTATGAAATGTTTGCTAGATGTAAATAAATACATATATGATCATTTATAATATAATATAGATTTATTTCGTATCACCACCATATTATTTAACCAAATTAATCATCAAGTATAAGGTACAAAAAATGTCTCAAAAAATTTATTATTTAGATTTTACTTATGTGGTCATTTGGACAGATTTACTACATTATCACGATCTCTTATGAGATATTTTTATATCTATTTACATATACCTACTTAAAGACACTTGAAATCATTTGAATACTATTTCAAGTTTATTTTTTGTAAATCAAAATTCTAGCGTAATTTTTCTTAGTAGGTACATCAAGAAAAGTTAAAATCCTATGTATATATAAAAAAAATTTATAAATAAGATTTAAAATTAGAATACTTGACAACACTTCAAGGATTATAAGAATAGTAATTTGTATACAATTTAATTTGCTCTCCACATCCTGTACCTAATGCCAATTTTATTTAATAGTTTATGACACCTTCATTTGTATAGAAGAGTAAAGTGTTAAAAAATGTAGTAGCTGACCCAGTAAGTCAACTAACATGCAGGCAACAATTTTCAAACCTCTAAATTGCAAGAAGCTGTTTGTTATACATGTTTACAATTAATATTATTATCTATCATCTCAAAAAATAAAATAATTATTTTCATGATTATACCTATTGCTAAAAATTTTATTTAGCTTTAAAGCTTTTTAATTGGGCGGCTTACCGATCCAATTGTTATCTACTATTAAGCCCATCATCAACATGTAAGCCAAGAAAAAAGAACCAGTGTTGTTTAATTTTCACAAGTGTTTACATTGTGATTTGTGACCAGCATGTTATGCTCTATTGTAAATTCACTTTCGCTAACATAAATTTCATAAATAAATTGGCAAACTGGCATTTGGTAATTTTTTTAACGCGCTAACAAGTACACAATGTAAATAATTAAATTCTCAAAGATTTTCAAATATAAAAGTTGTTATAAAAATACAGGAACTAAAATTTAAATACAAAAATAAAATAGAAAAGAGGGGATTTTTATAAATGTTTCCCTCATCAAAAATTAAACTCCATTATATTCCTTATAATCTTTGAGGATTTTTTATTATTATTATTATTACTACAAATTACATTACTAAAAACGTAAAGTGTTGATATGAGATCAATTTACAACTTAATAGTTGTTATTATTGCAGTCATCAGAACTTTGTTGTTGTTGTTTGTCTTGACGAAATTCACGAGCCTTATTAGGGTTACCTAAGTTTAACGAACAAGAGGCCGTATGCGAGGTCTATTAAAAGTTCAGAAATTATTACTAATTAAAAAAAAAAATTAAATTAATTTAAAAGTTTACCTCTTGTGCTTTTATTGCAGTAGATTCATTTTCCTTATTGTGTAGTGCTACGTCAGGATTTGTTTGATTATGTTCAATATCCTTTGGTTTCGGCGTGGATGTAATGTTGATATGTGTTTCTCTTTTCTTCAGTACATCTGATCCTAGTGATATATTGGGAAATTCAATTAAAAGGTTTTCTAATGGAGACGTTTCCATTAAAATAGGTTCTTTAAAAGGAAAGCATGGCGGAGGTGTTATAAACCACGATTCTTCCAAGCTATAATTGGTTTTTCTAGTAATTTTATCAATTAACACCCAATCATCTTCGGTTGTTATTGAAGTCAGGCCTAAGTTTATGTCCTCTACCCTCTGTGGGGTCTCTTCATTATGTGTACCAAATAAATAATTGAAGAAGCTATTGAACATCATCTGAAAATGATAATACAAGTGATAATTGATTAACTACATACACTCTTCATATCAAACAAAAGAATTACTCACTGATGATTAATACAAAAGTGGACAAACACGACGAGATGAAATAATTTAATATGAAAGCGGTTCCTCTAAATATTATGTTCACCTTAATTCAAGATTTAGTATAAATCACTTGTACGACACAAAATACTACCATTTAAAGTTAAATTTGAAAGTTAGCTAAAAATAGAACCTTTTTCGAGAGGAGATGGAATAAAAACAAAATACTAATTAATAATTGTTTTTCAAAGAAGTCAGTGACATTAACTTCATAATAGAATAGAGTATTACAATAGACAGACGGCACGTACTTAAAATTTATCAGATGATACGGGGTCTCTGCGCCGAATAAAATGATTTCGAGAAAATTTCAATGCCAGCAAATTTTAAAAAAATTGCACTAGTATTATTTTTTGTAAACCTTTATACAAGGTCCCAGTGGGAGGGGATGCGGTAGGTAATATCAAATTTTATTAAAATTAATATGTGTTTTTAATTTTTTAATGCCATGTTCCGTATAAGTGATCATAATATACAGCGTGGGTCAAAATTTGACCTTACAGCGCTGCTTCTATAATTATAATAAATTAATCTACACATAAATTATTAATTTACACAATCATGTTATTTGGCGCTCAATTTAAACATTATCGTATAATATCCATGCAGAAATGTTATTGTTGTCGTCTCAATTATTTGAACCATATAGACGTGGAATAATAATCATAAATAATTTGCACCGATTATTTCTGGCGGAAAATTTATTTTTAAATCATTGTTCTACTTCTAAATAATTTCAACAAATTTAATAATAAAAACTACAATAATATAAAACAATAAATGAAAAATACAAAATTTCTAGTGCTTTCATAAAATCATTATCATTAAATACAGTGATAGCTTAATTATGTGTTTTATGGAAATAACAATAAGAGAAGAAAACTAATTGAAGTCGTTGAAGTTAGAAACGGAAATTGTGAGAAATGGAACTCGACAATTTTTAATAATATGCTGTAGATTTATATATTTTTCTAAATTATTAAAAAATCGCAATTTTAATTCTTTGGCGCATCTACACATAACTGTAGTACATATCCCCGAAACAGAAAGATCTTCCCCTCTCAAAGAGTCCATATACGGCAATATTGCTTGTTCACATACCCAATCAACCAGAAATTTGCCTCGTTACTGAACAAAATTTGGCGGGAAAAAAATGGAACCACTTCCAATTGGTTGTGAGCCCAATCTGCAAACGCATGACGCAATCGCCTAATGATCAAGGCTTCAATTCTTGAACCAACTGGATCTTGTAAGGATGTAAACCAAGATCTTGATGTAAAATTTTCCATGTAGTGGACGGACAAAGCCAAGTTGTTGAGCACGATGGCGAATTGAAATGTTTGGATTCTCTTGCGCACTTTCACTCACAGAAGCGATAGTTTCTTCGGTACGCACATTTCTTTGTCTTGTCGGTGGTCTTAATTACGCAATGAAGAAGTAGTATGAAATTTATCCATAACCGCACCAATAGCTTGCTCAGAAGGTCGATTATGTCGACCATAAAATGGGCGAAGAGCTCTATAAGTTTCACGAACGGAACTCTGACTTTGAAAATAAATTCCACAATTTGGTAGCGTTGTTCAAGTGTTAATTTATTCATGATTAAATGACAAACCTTTCTGAATACAAATGTCAAAGAACTGTCCACTTTGACAAACTGCATTCAAAAGTTATCCCTATTGAAAGATCTCATGCAGCTAAAAACACCCTACATAAGGGTTAAAACAAATTTCTTTTAGTTTTATCCATAATTTTGTTGCTACCTATTTTGGGTATAGGATGCACAGCAAACCCGCGAATTCACCACTTTGTGATTGACACCTTCAGCGATAAATTTTCCATACTCTGGCCCGAAAGGTATCTTGCCCCACTCGATATGAATTTTTAAATGAAATTAATGTCAAATGTTTGATCTCCAACGAGCTTCCCTAAAAATCGTTTGTACCATACGCATCACGAAGTTATTCGCGAAAACTTTTAGGGAAGGGGCTATTTTTTTTATATAAAATTGTTTAGATAGAGAATTGTTTGGGCTCCAATGAGCTTCAATTTTCATCGTTTGCACCCCAAAGGTAAAAAAGTTAGAGCGTTTGAAAGATTTTGAAATAGTAAATGTTACCAACATCGCCCATTGCAGTATTTGACCTAAAAAGTTGGCCAGAAGTCCAAAAATAAATATTGTTAAAAACGAGAAGAATATTTTTTTCTTGTAGATCTATAACCATAACATCATATATCACCCATTTTAGCAACGTCCCACCTTACCTTGTTCCCTTGCTGTGAAGTCAGTCGGGACCCAGAATTTATGGAAATATTGCAATTTTATTCTAAGCTAGTTTTCAGTGAAGATTGGTTATTATGGAAGAAGGTATGCAAGTACTTAATATACAGTTACGGTTATATGAAAAGCGCACGGTTAACTTAAACAACTTTAAGAATTTTTTTCACAGTTTTACTTATAATAGCACCAAAATTGGGTTTAATAATCGAAAGTTGAATACGAAGGTCTGGAGCGCCATCCAGTGTACTTCTGAATTTGCTTTTTGTGTAGGCATAAGCTGAAAAGCCAGTTTCGCATTGGTAAGTTGTTGGAAAGAGAAGCAGAACCATAATAGCCTTTTCAACGACTTCAAGGTATTCATCCGTAAGTCCCATTCAAAAGTCATTCAAGTTAGAATCAGCTGATTCAAATTTGTTTCTCAGAGAAGATGAATTCTTAATATCGATTAAATTCTCATGCTCCCGACACAGTGAACATTGGTGGTTTGGTCTGGTTTGAAAATGGATTCTGTACCCAGCCAATGTCCTGAAACTGTGGGAAATATTCTTTCAGACTTTTTGAGGTTCAATAAATGTTCACTTAGATTTTTTTTCCACGTCTGAGGTTATTTGCAACTCATTTTCTCTGAGAAATCTATTTAGAAGTGGAAAGCATTGGTAACTTTTTTTGTTCAACACATGTTCTATAGAAGCTTAATTTGTTTTCCAACGCAGATATTTTGTCTCTCACTGTAAAACTGGTTGGGGATTATCCATGCAAGGACTCCCGCACAGCGTTGAGCTTATCGAATATGTCGGCTAAATAAGCCAATTTCATAAGCCATTGCTCGTCGTGCAAAACATGACTTTCGGACGTAGAAATTGGTTGTCCCGTGAAAAAACCTTAAGCTCGTCTCGCAACTCATATAATAGCCTTGCTAAAACTTTTCCTTTGGAAAGCCATCTCACTTCCGTGTGCAGAATAAGAGATTGGTGCTGACTGCCCATATCTTATTCACACGCCTTTTTGAAAAGTCGTGATTAGAGTGGGCTTCACTTGACATAATTGACAATTTGTACGGCTTAATCGAGAAGTTTCTTAAAGTCAGATAGCATTTTCTTCGCGACATGGGCATGGAGATGCAAAATGCAATGACTGCTGGTATACATTTTAGTGCAACATTTTTTATTCTTGATATGGTTCCTTTTGTTTTCCCTATCATAGCTGCAGCCCCATCTCTACATACGTTAATGCATTTGTTCCGATCAATAATGATGTTAATTCATGTATGTAACAACTATAAATGAATTTAAAAATTTCTTCTCTAGTTGTATTGGTCTCCAAAGGTGCCAGACAAACAAATCTTCTTCAATAGATCCTCTGAAAAGGTACCTCACAAAAATGAGCAGTATTGACAGTCCAGCCTGTACTTTCGTCAAGTTGTAGGTACTGCAAACGCTTCTGACCAATTGGCATATTTTTTTGAAAATTTCAGAAGCTTTTCATCATGCCTTTAGTTAACATCCGCTTCTTAACAGTCGTGCAAGCATTTAATCCGAATTTACGGAGCCTCCTACCAATAATGGTCTCTACACTTCTTTCTACTCCAACTTCTTTCTTTAATTCGGCCTTTAATTGTCTATGAGATTTAAATCAGTCTTTTGAGCGACATTCGACGAAGAATTCGATCAACGGCTGTTGTCGTCTTTCTTGGCGGTCTTCCCTTTGGTAGCAACTTTCTACTGCCATTTTCATCAAATTTTTGTAAAAAACGATTTACCGTTCGTCTATGGCAACCCACTTTTTTATTAATATAATTCTAGAAGTTTTTTCTTCCCGCAGAACTAAAATAGTTTGTTTCTCCAATTCTGTTAAATATGCACTTATTGTTGGGATTTTGGCACAATTATGTTAACTTTTAAATGAACTGAATATGGCCTTGTCGGGAAAAAGATTTTGTGCCTACATGAACATTAGCTACTCCTTAAAAGGCAAAAAATAGAATAATAGAATAGGATACAAATTAAGTACTTAAATGATATATAACTAGACTCGTATAAGTATTAGCTACAAGGAAGAAATATATTAAAATATCCGAAGATGGCGAAATAAAGGACTAGAAAATCTTTGTGCAAATTTATGAAAAAATGCCCGACATAGAATTTAAAGGAAATGTTCTCATTTATGAAAAAAAACTTATAGAAATTACAAAAGTCCAGAAGATAAACACGAAAATTTAAAACGTAGATTAAAATATTTCAGATCGGATTAAAAAGAAATGGATGGCCTCTAGAGATGCATGTCAGTGGCCCCCCAGTTTCGAATTTTTTTTATAAAAATGGTGTCACACGTTAGAGCATCGTTTGAGCCTGAATGAGCTTCTATTATTTTCGTTTGAGCCTCAAATGTCGCGGAGTTATTCGCAAAAAACAACTGGGGGGGGGGGCGTAGACATGATGGCCCCCCCAGTTTCGAATATTTGGGTGAATTTGGTGTCAAACGTTAGAGCATCGTTAGAGCCTGAATGAGCTTTCGTTATATTCGTTTGAGCCACAAAGGTCGCGGAGTTATTCGCGATAAACTGCTGGGGGGGGGGGGGCGTAGACATGTTTTTCCATTTTCCTTCCAATTTGGATTTTTTGTATGAAACTGATGCCAATCGATAGAGCATCGTTAGAGCCTCAATGAGCTTCTATGGTCATGGTTTTAAGTTAATATATATGTATTTACAAAGTTATGGATGTTTTAAATTTTCGACCAAACTCCGAGCAACATGCGTTAACTTGAATTTTGCCAGATTGAGGGTTCCCACCATCATTGCTATTTTAAATTCCCTGACTTTCCATGACGAAAATTATAAATAAAACATCAACTTAAAGGAATATAAAGCTTTAGTTGATATAAATAATCATTATTACCTTCATCGATAAAAATTTTAATAATTTCAAATACAATTTCTCGCTTATATAGAGTTTTTTATAACCAACTTAAAAATTTTTATCATTTAATCTGGCAAACTAAACGATTGTTAATGAAATAGTATGATAGTCAACAAAACAATCTTTAGTTTGCCAGATTAAAAGATTAAAAATTTTTAATTGGTTACAAAAAAACTCTATATAAGCGAAAAATTGTATTTGAAATTATAAAAATTTTTAACGAAGGAATATAGCGAAATAGAATATCATGCCAAGAAAATCTAATATTGATCTGAAGTACCTTAACCTGGTTATTGTTGCCAATAAAGAGAAAATTTATGATCCAATGGGTAAAAAGTTTTGGGGCCCATCAAATGTTTGTTGGTCGGAAATAGTAAAACAATTTGGTAATACCACCGTTTTGCCAAAATAGAAATTAACTCGGATATATCGGATGAGGATCAAGAAGAAAACGAAGGAGGCGGCAAACGTTTAGAATTTCGAATAACTTTGACAGCGGAAGAGTGGAATAGTATTTCTCCGTCCAATCGCTCTTACAAACGATCAGATGGGAACAACAGCAATAATATTAGAAATTACGAAACTTTGAAAGCACACTACTGGACAGATTTAATTCATACCAAAATTTTTAGGGAGACGAAAATTCCATGTTGTATAATATACAAGACTGAAAAAAATATTAAAAATCCAACGGACGCTGATGAATATTGCAAAAGAAAATGTATTGAAGAAGGTGATCTAGAAAATCGTAACACTTTCGAATTCGAATCTGAAACTGCAGTAGAAAATTGGGGGTCTTGGTCAAAATAACAAAGCAAAAAGAAAAAAAAGGCGAATTACTTGGATAAGGATCCCATCGTTTTAATCTGCAATGATCAAAGCAAAACGAAGTCATCGGTGATAGGATTGCTTAAATGGTAATACGTTAAGTTTGCAACCTATTAAAATAGGAAAAACCTATTTTACAATAATTAACGCGTGCGGATTTGATAGCATAATTCATATTATGTGTTGTTGTTATGCGGAAAGCAGAAAATATGCTAATTTTGTTGATGCAAAAAAGAAATCTACATTGTACGAGTTGATTGCACATGTTATGCGTGATGGAGTGAATGCGCAAACTTACAGAAAACGGGCTTTGCTTATGGATAATGTTTTTGAAGAACCCAATAAGAAAAGATTACCTAATAATCACGTGGAACTAAATGCTTCATCAACGTCTTATTATTTATTTCAACAATTATTCCGGCATGAGCCGTCAATGATAGAAAATTTTAAATGTTCTAAATGTAACAATGTTATCAAAAATGGATTCCCGACTCTAACAATTAATTTTACAACACAGGATATTGCCTACCTCCAGAACGCTTTAGACCTACGATTTAAAGAAATACCTAACCATGGCCAATGTAAGAATTGTCAATTGCAATATACGGAAATAAACATAAGTTTTGGCCAGCATTTATTTTTGGAAATATGTGGGCCAATGAAGAAAGATTCGTCTTTGGAATTTAACATTTCCCTACAGGAAAAATAAAACTAATAAATAAAGTTTAAAAAGACTTTATAGAAGGGTATATATAAGGAATTGGCAATTTACAGCTGTTGTTGACTGTCTTACCACTTTGGGTGACAGTTGCAAATCATCATACCGTTCCCACCGGATTAAATTTTCACGCCAACAATAACTTACGTAATGCCCAATCGCATTGATATTGTTTAGTGCAGTGGGTGGTATGAAACTAATAGCTCCTCGAATGTGAAATGTATTACCATTAACAAAAATTTCTTGGGGAATTTCCTGTAGGGAAATGTTAAATTCCAAAGACGAATCTTTCTTCATTGGCCCACATATTTCCAAAAATAAATGCTGGCCAAAACTTATGTTTATTTCGGTATATTGCAATTGACAATTCTTACATTGGCCATGGTTAGGTATTTCTTTAAATCGTAGGTCTAAAGCGTTCTGGAGGTAGGCAATATCCTGTGTTGTAAAATTAATTGTTAGAGTTGGGAATCCATTTTTGATAACATTGTTACATTTAGAACATTTAAAATTTTCTATCATTGACGGCTCATCCCGGAATAATTGTTGAAATAAATAATAAGACGTTGATGAAGCATTTAGTTCCACGTGATTATTAGATAATCTTTTCTTATTGGGTTCTTCAAAAACATTATCCATAAGCAAAGCCCGTTTTCTGTAAGTTTGCGCATTCACTCCATCACGCATAACATGAGCAATCAACTCGTACAATGTAGATTTCTTTTTTGCTTCAACAAAATTAGCATATTTTCTACTTTCCGCATAACAACAACACATAATATGAATTATGCTATCAAATCCGCGCGTGTTAATTATTGTAAAATAGGTTTTTCCTATTTTAATAGGTTGCAAACTTAACGTATTACCATTTAAGCAATCCTATCACCGATGACTTCGTTTTTTTCTTTTCGCTTTGTTATTTTGACCAAGACCCCCAATTTTCTACTGCAGTTTCAGATTCGAATTCGAAAGTGTTACGATTTTCTAGATCACCTTCTTCAATACATTTTCTTTTGCAATATTCATCAGCATCCGTTGGATTTTTAATATTTTTTTCAGTCTTGTATATTATACAACATGGAATTTTCGTCTCCCTAAAAATTTTGGTATGAATTAAATCTGTCCAGTAGTGTGCTTTCAAAGTTTCGTAATTTCTAATATTATCGCTGTTGTTCCCATCTGATCGTTTGTAAGAGCGATTGGACGGAGAAATACTATTCCACTCTTCCGCTGTCAAAGTTATTCGAAATTCTAAACGTTTGCCGCCCCTTCGTTTTCTTCTTGATCCTCATCCGATATATCCGAGTTAATTTCTGAAGTGTATTTTGATGAAACCTGTAAATTTAATTCTTCCATAATGTTGTGCCTGTTCAAGATCACGTGGTTATAAACGTATTTTGGCAAAACGGTGGTATTACCAAATTGTTTTACTATTTCCGACCAACAAACATTTGACGGGCCTTTCTCTTTATTGGCAACAATAACCAGGTTAAGGTACTTCAGATCAATATTAGATTTTCTTGGCATGATATTCTATTTCGCTATATTCCTTCGTTAAAAATTTTTTTCCACTACTAGTCATATAGGCTATCATTTTTACTTAGGTTAGTCGATCAAGAAGTGACACGTTTTCAACTAGTGGTGAATAAATTTTCCATTATTAACCTAGGTTAATAATGAACAAAATGACATTTTTTGATAACTTGGCGACTATTTTAAAGAAAAATGTTCTTATTAAATGATTTAGAATAACCGAGAAATGCTAATTAATTGTATTTAAACTATTTAAAACGCTTTTTTAATACATTAATTTAATTTTAAAAATTCATTATAATCGAATTAAATGTGACAGCGCCATCCATTGTTAATTTGACGAACCGCGATTTATTTTATTTAATAACCTAAATTTGTCAACAACTGTCAAATCAACAAAACAAAACTGTCATTTGAAATAAATATTTTAAATTTGAAAATTTTTTTGTTAAAAAGAATTTTAAAAAATGGTAATAAATCTAGTAGTGGAAAAAATCGTATATAAACCACGGTTGTGAAAACCATTATTGCCTCCGCGCCTTATATTCCTCGGTGCAAAGCACCTCGGAATATAATCTTGGCGCTAGGGCAATAATGACGGCCTTCACAACCTTGATATATAATATACTATTATAATTTCAAATACAATTTTTCGCTTATATAGAGTTTTTTTGTAACCAATTAAAAATTTTTAATCTTTTAATCTGGCAAACTAAAGATTGTTTTGTTGACTATCATACTATTTCATTAACAATCGTTTAGTTTGCCAGATTAAATGATAAAAATTTTTAAGTTGGTTATAAAAAACTCTATATAAGCGAGAAATTGTATTTGAAATTATTAAAATTTTTATCGATGAAGGTAATAATGATTATTTATATCAACTAAAGCTTTATATTCCTTTAAGTTGATGTTTTATTTATAATTTTCGTCATGGAAAGTCAGGGAATTTGAAATAGCAATGATGGTGGGAACCCTCAATCTGGCAAAATTCAAGTTAACGCATGTTGCTCGGAGTTTGGTCGAAAATTTAAAACATCCATAACTTTGTAAATATATTAACTTAAAACCATGACCATAGAAGCTCATTGAGGCTCTACCGATGCTCTATCGATTGGCATCAGTTTCATACAAAAAATCCAACTTGGAAGGAAAATGGAAAAACATGTCTACGCCCCCCCCCCCCAGCAGTTTATCGCGAATAACTCCGCGACCTTAGTTTAGCGATAATGAATACCTTCTTCAAACTCCCAGCGAGAAGATTGTACACATGGAAATCACCCAGAGACTCAGATAGGGGAATTGTTCGAAATCAGATTGATTACATGTTAATAAGCAAGCGACACAGAAATTGCATTACCTCTGTGAAAACGTACCCTGGAGCTGATATAAGTTCGGACCACAACCCCTTAGTAGGAACGATCAAAATAAGAATGAAAAAGGTAGCAAAAAAGAAGAACAAGATAAAATTTATTGATGAAATCAGAGATGCCGCTGTAAAAGAGAAGATACAGGAGGAACTAAAAGGGAAGTTCAAATCTGTGAACGGAAGCACAGATCTATCCATTGACGAAGAAATCCACAGATTCAACCAAATAAGCGAAAATATTAAAAGGAACACGCTTACATCTAATATGAAGACCAAAAGAAAGACCTGGATGACCCATGAAATTCTGGAGATGATGGAAAAACGAAGAAAGATGAAGCATACCGACACAGTGGGGTATAGAGATCCATATAACTATCCTGAAAAAGATAAGACAAGCTAAAGAACACGAGGCGAGGCGATGGAGAAATGTAACGAAATACAGATGCTGCAACACAAGCATGATAACTTCAATGTATACCGAAAAATAAGGGAGCTAACGGGAAGAAATAAAACAAAACCAGTAAGCAGAATCATGGACGAAAACGGAAAAATAATAATAGATAAGAACAATCGGAAGAAAACCTGGAAGAGATATATAGAACAGCTTTTTGAGGACGGTAGACCAAACAAACCCGCAATACAAGAAGAATCAGGACCGACTATCATGATAGAAGAAGTGCAGGCGACAGTCAATCAAATGAAAGACGGAAGGTCCTCGGGACCGGATCAAGTTCAGGCAGAGTTTTTTAAATTAATGGACGAAGATGGACTGAAGTGGCTAACAAGAATATTTAACATAATTTATAATAGCGGCAACATACCACATGAGTGGCTTAAGTCAGAGTTTGTAACAATACTTAAAAAACCAAATGCAAGTAAATGTGAAGAATATAGAACCATCAGTCTGATGAGTCACTTTTTAAAGGTGTTTTTAAAAATCATACATAGAAGAATATATAAACTCTGCGAAGAACAAATATCGCCTACACAATTTGGATTCCGAGATGCGGTTGGAACAAGGGAAGCTCTCTTTAGCGTGCAAGTCCTGATTCAAAGATGCAGAGATATGAACTGTGATGTTTACGTTTGCTTTGTAGACTATCGGAAAGCGTTTGATAGAGTTCAGCATGGGAAGATGATGGAGATCCTGAAGAAGATTGGGCTGGATGGAAGGGATTTGAGAATAATAGCAGACCTCTACTGGAACCAAGAAGCAGTGGTGCGGGTGGAGGGGGAGCAGACGGAGGAGGTACGCATTATGAGAGGAGTGAGACAAGGATGTGTCTTGTCACCTCTGCTGTTCAACCTCTATTCCCAATATATCTTTAGAGAAGCGCTTGATGGGACTGACGCGGGAATAGTATTGAATGGGGAACAACTAAATAACATTAGGTATGCTGACGATACAGTGATCCTAGCGGATAGTATAATGGGCCTACATCAGCTAATGAACAAGATGAGTGAAAGTAGCAGTCAATATGAGCTGGATATTAACTTGCAAAAGACTAAATTTATGATCATTAGTAAGAATAATATCACAAACTGCCAACTAAAAGTCAACAACCAAATAATAGAAAGAGTCAGTAGATACACATACCTACGCACCATCATCAATGAACAATGGGACCATTCCCAAGAAATTAAATGTCGCATCGAGAAAGCTAGAAGTGTGTTTATAAGAATGTCTGCGCTGTTTAAGAGCCATAACTTGACGATAGCAACAAAGAACAGAATGTTGAGATGCTACGTTTTTCCTGTACTATTCTATGGAGTGGAGGCCTGGACGTTGACGGAAGCCACGACAAAGAAACTCCAGGCGTTCGAGATGTGGCTATACCGAAGAACCCTGAGGGTTTTGTGGGTGGAACGTGTGACAAACCGAGAGATACTTAGAAGAATGGAGAAAGATCTTGAAGTTGTGAACACAGTAAAAAGTAGAAAATTGCAGTATCTCGGTCACATAATGCGAAATGAGAGTAGATATCAACTGCTACAATGCATTCTACAAGGCAAAATAGCTGGAAAAAGAAGCGTCGGCAGAAGAAGAATATCTTGGTTGAGGAACCTGAGAACGTGGTACTCTATGACGACCACGGAACTCTTCCGAGCAGCGGTGAATAAGGTCAAAATAGTCAGGATGATAGCCAACATCCGAAACGGATAGGCACCTGAAGAAGAACTCCGCGACCTTCGTGGCTCAAACGAAAATAACGAAAGCTCATTCAGGCTCTAACGTGTGACACCATTTTTATAAAAAAATTCGAAACTGGGGGGCCACTGACATGCACCTCTGCTGAAAAGTTAATCTATGCAGCCAGCATCGGTCAGCGTTCTGTGGAAAATATCGACATCTAAAATCATTTTAGATATGACCGTATCACCAACAAGACCTACAAAGTTTCGAAGCATTATCAGTACTGCACAAAAGCATTCCATCAAAAAATTCACTCCAGCAGAGGCCGTATCAATTTTTGTGGGAGCTGATCTTACAAGAAAACAATGGGAAATTATCCCTGTTTTTCTTTATTGCAAAAGGCAAAAAAAGAATGCTATCCAAAGGAAGAATTAACAAAATTATTATCAAAAATTCTTTTTTTAATACATTTCATAATCATAAACACGCAAAAAACAAGTAACTGAAAATTTTATCCCCGCCCCAGTCGATCCTCGATCCCAATTTTAGGCGCGCCATTTCCAATTGTTCAATTCTGATATTGGATTCGTAATAAATGATTCCAAAAACGCCTGTAGTACATTTTTTATGTCAATTAATATGGTTGTAGAGTTTTGGCCACCTTTTTGGGCCAAATACTCCTGTGTGCATCGCTCCGAACAAGAAGCGCTCAGAATTTTAGTGTTGCAGATAGTTCGTAGTTTGGTAGTTCATAATACTGACTGGGGTAAGTTAGTCACGAATAAATTTTAAAAAAATTTAATAAAATAAAATTGGTGTCAATCGATCGAGAATCGTTTGAGCTTCAAAGGTTTTTAATAAAATTTCAATTATTTTAGAACAATTTTGGGAGGAACTGTAGAAATACTTTTTTAAGAAGTGAATTTTTCAATAAACTAAATACCAATCGATAGAGAATCGTTTGAACGTCAAAGTTCTGCAATTTCCATCGTTTGTAATTGTACCCCAAAGGTAAAAAGTTAGAGCGTTTCGAAGATTGTGAAATTAAGTGACATTTCACTGTTTTCCCCCATCCTCCAACGCGAATTGTTTAATGAAATTAGTGTCAAACGTTCGAGCTTCGTTTGAGCTCCAATAAGCTTCCATTAAATCGTTTTAACCACACGTATCGCAAATTTAAAATATTCGCGATAGGGGGGCGATGAAATGTAACTCAATTTCACAATTTTTTAAACGTTCTAACTTTTTGCACCTTTGGGGTACAAACGATGGATATTGAAACGATTCTCTATCGATTGACAACAATGTCAAAACAAAATCGACGAAGTTTTCGCGATACGTGTGGTACCAACGATTTTTATGGAAGCTCATTGAAGTTCAAACGTTTGACACAAATAATTTGTGGATAATTTTCTAATGAAATTATTTCATTAGAAAATTATCGATGGGAGAGGGGTGGGAAAATGTTCTTTCGGCCGAACGTGATGTCAAAAACTTAAAGGTTGTTTTCCGATAGCAAAAAAAAAAGATTTATGCATAACAAAATCTTAAAATAGGTGATATTTAATTGAACTGCGGAGGGAAATTTATAGGTACTAAAGTATAGATAATTTTATCATGAATATTTTCTTTTAATTATTATTTTTTACAAGGTTTTCAAGAAAGGTTTCAATTATTAAATAAATTTTGATGTTAAAAAAACGAAATTAAATTATAATTGTTGGCAGATTGTTAAAAAAAGTTAATCCAAGCACCTTTTAAAATTTTTGAAATTTAATTGAGAATAAGATTTAACACTTAATTTACATAAGTAGAGGAGGGCGAACTTTGTAAAACCTAAATATTGATTTTTATTTACAGTAACAATGTATTTTACTAATTGGTTTTTCCATGGTTATTCCTAATCCATACAAATTAATGTTCTATGCCATGCTAAACAATTTATCTGTTATTTAAAATTCTCTATTACCTACTTACTAACTAAAGAAATACATAAACCTTCGTACTGCAAAAACAAATTTCAGTATTACCGGTTGAATTAAATTTAAAATAAAAAATACATTAGCTTTTATACAACATGGTTACTAATTTTTTGTTCAATAAATTCTTGGGTCTCAAAATTCCCTCGGGCTAGCTACGGGCTGGCCGAAATGCAGCATTGGAGGACACAAATCAATTTATTTCTGAATAAAAAATATAATTTCAAATTAAAAAATCTACATTTGGAAACATTAAAAGATGTAATAAATATTTATAAATATATTGTTTTTTATTAAATGTTTATTTATATTCACATATTTAGATATTTGCTGAAATCTCGTTAATCCATTTGTGCGAGTCTGTAAAAATATCTTGAAGAGTGGAGCCGCTCCAGGGAGTCGCCCGGCAACTTAATTATTAAAAGTTCGGGCCTGAATTCAAGTTAAAATAAAACAAGGTGGATCTCGCTTTTTGCGGCAGATCCTAGGCTTCTATTGGCGATTTACCCTACCGTTGGTGGCGCCACTGGTATGTAAACAATGGCCGACAAGCTACGTATTCGTGAAATAAATTTTATTGTGATAGTTGACAAAAATTCGTATATTTTTTAATTTATCGTGTTTGTATTTGTTTGTAACCAACATTAAAATATTTAATAATTTTATTAAGTGTGTAGTTTTGAAATCTATGGTAAGTACCTACTTTGAGTTTGTTGTTAACCAACATTAAATTTTACTAGGTTAGGCCGTAGTTTTCAAATTGATGGTAATTTGAGTTTGTTGTTAACCAGCACTAAAATATTTAATAATTCTACTAGGTAAGGTGGCACAATTATCTTTTAAGTTAGAAATTTAATCATTTCTTTTTACAGTAATCAAAATGAATGATCAATCGCTTTGTTTACCTTTTGCAAACTTGCTAACATACTTGGATGCTACCCAAAATTCGAGATGTTTAAATGAAGGGCAAGCAGTGGCGAATGCTAACCACATCATTACACATGGCATAATAAATAAATAAGTAAACGGGGTTTATCGTGAGCGAAAAGCATCCGTGGATCGGTTACTCACCCGACGGAATTGTTTACGAGGACAATGATCCTGTAAAATTATTAGAAATAAAGTGCCCATATTCAGGTAATTATATTTAAGAATTTGTTACAATTAAATATAATAATTTTGTTTATGTTATAGGAAAGGATGAAAGTGCAGATACATTTGTAAATACCTGCAAATACTTAGAATTTGAAAATAATACACTGTCGCTAAAAAAGAAACACGCCTATTATGGACAGATCCAATTGGGAATGGCACTATTAAACTTACCCGAGTGCAACTTGATTTTATATTCTAGTTACAGCGATTCGTTTCTGGATATTGTAGTCAAATATGACTATGAATTTGCTCGAGACATATTACATAAATTACACAGTAATTATTTTTCACATATGTTACACATTATATGTAAAAAAGATGAATTTTTTAATAATATAGAATAGAAACATTGTTATTGATTTAAATATATTTTTTAGTTATTTTCAAAATCTTTCGTCACTTAAAATTGGTTTACTCAAATTAACAACTGCACATACATATAACCAAAAAGATATCATCAATTATAGAAAGGCAATGGTTTTTTTAAAAACTTCGAAAATCCTAATCCTTTGATTTGCTCTTTCTACGTGTACACGAGCTCTAGCAATCGCCACAGTTTTTCTTGCCTCCTCTTCTGAAAATTGTTTTTTTTTGTCTTAAAAAAGGTGGCCGAATAAGTTGAATAAAGTGGGCACTCGTTAAATCATCGATGCAAAATCCTTTATCTACCATGATCGCATCTTGACCCATGACCAACTTGTCGATTAAACCACTTTGTTCAAATATTGCTTTATCCGAAGCTCTCCCACCATACCCTTTGCTAACAAAATTTATTGCACACTTCCTTTAGGTAAATTCTGAGAAGGAACTGCATTTTTTTTTTAGCCGAGGCATCTTAGTTTCATAACCTGAAAAGAAAGACAATTCATTACTTCACTGCTGTTTCACAAGAATTTGAGTACCTATACCTTGTAATATAAAATCGTTTCGTTGAAAGTGCAGAGAACATCCATACCAAATTTATTTTCTATGGTAACATACCGTTTGTTTTTTGAAGGAAAGAGATGAAAACTAAGATGTTTCTCTCGTTCTTTCTTACTGTGGCAGCCGTAAACACAACAATTTACATTATTTACTCGTCTATTATTCATAATATCACACAATAACAATTTCTTTAAATCATAAACACACGTTTTAAACGTTAACAACTGACAACTGATCGCATGTCATGATACGTATCATGATCGCATGTTATACGTAGCATTCGAACTTAAAATTCTACCGCATGGTGGCGTGTTGCTAAATGTAAATCGCCAATACAGCTACCTTTCTGGTGTAAAAAGAAGTTGTTAGCTAGTTATTTATGTTAGACATGTAATTTAATATATCAGATTCAATTTTTGCGATCAACGGATCAACAAATAAACGGATAAAAGGATCATCAGATAAAATTTATCTACTATAATATAATGGGAAACCGGCATAGAGAAGATATAGAAGGATCCAGATAATCTGCACTAATTAAATTTTCTGCGGTTGGTAATTATCATTTACTATATCTATATATATAAACCAGATCATAAGGCTTCTTGTTATACTTTGTATAGAAGCCTAAAATGGATGTATGTATGTATGTTCCCTATAGACTAGGATGTTTTTGTATTGAAATAGTGCAAAAATTCGCAAAGGAAAGTTGATTTTGAGTAGCCTGCCTTCCTTTAAGGAATCTCGATAAACCATTCATGCACGTCCCTATCGGACGCGCATGAATGGATTATCGAGATTCCTTAAAGGAAGGCAGGCTACTCAAAATCAACTTTAAAAACAATAATGAATGCTGTCAAGCTGTCAACCGATCGACAATGCAAATACGCGTGCACGTGCTTTACGTTTCTATTTGACCAATCTTAACCAAATTTGGTGTAAAAGTTATTTACAACGCTACGAAAAACATAGGCTACTTTAGAACCTTGGAGTGAGGCCGAAGGCCGAACAACCACGGTCTACACGTATGGTTGCGATTTCCCCAAGGCCGAACAACCACATCCGACACGGATGGCTAAAGGCGGCCGGTAGGCCGACTGTGCCAGCTAATATTTAATAACAATCAAACTTTTCCATTCCATTCGAAACTTTACTTCTCTGTAATGTACCACTGCTAATATGGTTAAAATAAATAAAAAATTATCTTTTCACATCAAAGTAAAACTAGACAGTCCATTTTAAATGTAAAACAAATTTTAATTTTATTATAGTACATACGATGTGTTTACAATGACAATTTCGAGGGTTCTGATTAGGGTTGAATTATGCGGACGGACGGACACGGAGCCAGATCATAAGGCTTCTTGCTATACTTTGTATAGAAGCCTAAAAGTAGCGCACTGGGTACCCAGTTCTTAAGTGCACATTACACGGGGCCTTCGGCTGCAGCAACTTCTGTGCAGAACGGTATACGCAAAGCGCAAATACATGAACTCGTCTCTACGCAGAAATTGCATGCAGCCGAACGCCCCGTGTAATGTGCACTTTAGACCTCTATACACACAGAGTATTTCCAACACGATTTGAAACGCTCTGTATGATTTTGAATTATGCGGACAGACACGGAGCCAGATCATAAGGCTTCTTGCTATACTTTGTATAGAAGTCTAAAAATTGTAGAAAAAAATAACGAAAAATGTGAAGATTCGAACGTAAAATTAATTGCATGTAACAATTAAATGAAAAAATAATTAAGAGAACGAAAAAATAATTGCAAGTGGTAGTGAAAATGAAAAATATCGGATAAAATGAAAGAACTGTATTTATGATTGGTAAGAAAACAAAACACAAAATTGGATTAAATAATAAACACATTGCAGTATGCATTTGAATTGATTGTTAAAATATCTTATTTCGACATTTCAATATCGGCTTCAATTTTGAATAACTTTTAAGATTTACAAAAATGCGCACTATTCATCATGGTAATATTATGCAACACTATTTTGAAAAAGTTTCTTTGCTATTCCAAAAATGGAATATTTTGCCCTTACTGACTTCATAGCATATTCTCATGTCCAGTTTTAAATCAAATAATTTGTAATTTATTATCTATATATTACCAGAAAAGCTTTTGTTTGAGACTGCAATGATTATAATTTTCAGCTTCCAAAGATGGATCCAAACAAAATTCATGTTGAGTAAGCAATTTCAAAAAAATGGTAGAAAATTATGTACCTACTATTTTCTTACTGCTTTTTGTCACAAACCTATAACAGTGTACGTAAGTACATACATTATTATGATTTTATTTAAAAACGCTTTAAAAATGAATGTGATAAAATAATAATAAATACAAGCCGTCCCAAACAATGAAACAACATTAAATTGGCACGTTTCAAATTAGATGATGCAGTAATAAAAAAATATGCATCATATTAAAATAAATATTATATGTAAAATTTTCATAAGATTGTGCATATATATGCAAAAGGAATATAAAATCAAGCTTACCGTTTTGTCACAATCACAACACAAACACAAAAAGAACACCACAAATGTGACAGTTAGCGTTGTACCAGCTGATCCTTGTTTATAGAACTGATGGTCCATCATAAACAGCTGTTGGTACGTCGCATGCGCAAGGTAATTTGAAGAAGCGGGGCAATAGGGAGTTGAAATAAATTTATAATAAAAATTTAAAAATACAAATTCAAATCTACTTTTAGACAAAATTATTTTGTGCTTGTTGTTATAATTAATTAAAACTCCCGCTGAGAGGCGGACATTTATGTATAATATAATGGGTGATTCAATTAAAAGGTTCATTTTGATTTGTTAATATAACAAAGATATAAAGCAATAATAATTATTGAGAAAATTGGAAAATTTTGTTTTTTTTTAAATTTCTAACATGTGTTTGAAAAACTGACAAATTCCTGCAGAGTGGAAAATTAGCATCATTTATGTATATCCAATTTATAAGAAAATGCGATCGAAACCAATGCCAGAACGCAGTGGCGTAGCTAGGGGGGCGGTGGGGGCGGATTCTCTTATCTATGGGACCGCCCCGGGTGCCACCCGTCTGGGGGTGACACCCGACCCCAAATTAACAAAACAAAGGTCATTATCCGGCATCTCACCCACCTGCCTGGGGGTGAAACCCGACCCTCCCATGCCTCATAGCTGTTTCCTTAAGTGCAACCCCTAAAAAAAAAGGTCTTCAGCCTTAGGCGGGGGTGAAACCCATTAAATCCGCCTCGGGTGTCACCCATGCTAGCTACGCCACTGCAGAACGACCAAAACAGAAGAACTCAGAATGATAATTTTAATACGAATACATCACTGGAATATTAGACCATCCCATATAGAAGAATCGAATGTACATAACATTTTACAAAATCGTACCTTATTTTCAGGTTAAGGCTCCGATCGCACAGTAAGTTTTTCATTTTTATATAGCTTGATCTTGCCAATTCGATTCGCGCCCGTATTTCAGTGTCTGGATCCCTAACATTTGGCAGCCAGCAGCCGAGGTATCCGTACTTAGATACTTGTTGTATCTGTTTGTTGTACATAAATATATGCTTAAATTAATGCTTCTGACGACCATTACTTTCGTTTGTTCTGTGTTTTTTTAAGCCAAGTGAATTTTCTTCTTTTATTGTGGCATCTATTAAGCGTTGAAGTCACTCAGCACTATCTGGTATCAGTGCTGTGTCATCAGCATATCTGAGGTTGTTCAGGACTTTTCCCGTTGATTTTTATACCGTCCTGTGTGTCCTCTGTTGCTCTCTGGATTCTGGAAGATACACGCCTCTTTTAATTGGCGTTTCTCTTGTAAGGTCACTATCGAGTCTTACCAAAGCCATTTGTTCTTTATAGAGGTTCACTATAACTTAAATGCCGTTTTCGTCTAAAAACCCTCCGTTGCTAATATCTTCATCAAGTCTTGGTACTTGAAACTGTCAAATGCTTTGGCATAACCTATGTATAATATGAAGCACATATAAATAGCTTTCCTTTGATCTCGGCATTTCTGCAGAAGGACTGAAAGCCCAAACAGAGCCTCTCGTGTTCCAAGTCCTCGCCGAAAGCGAAACTGTTCGTCGCTTATATTTATTTCATATTTCGAGATTATTCTATTGTGTATTATTTTCAAAATACTTTTAAAACCTGCCTCATTATGGCAGCTTATTAACCGAAATTGGTCACATTTGTTGGCATTCCTCTTCTTTGGGATGGGAATAAAGGTAGACTCGAACCAATCTTTGGGCATTTTACCAGTTTTATATATTACGTTAAAGAGCTTTACCAATAGGCCATACTAGAAGCCACTCAACCAAAACAATCACGTTCTTGTGATTCTTGAGAGCCTACAAATGGCCTAAAAATGACGCTCCGATAGAGAGGTCGAATGTCAGATGTTTCTAGGGTTCTCTTCATATTCCAACGTTCAAGATTTCAAAACAAATTCATTTTTCATCAAATAATCTAAGCATAAAAAGCTGGCCGCAACAACAAGTACTGTCATGCGAAATAACCTGGTTTTTCCCAAGCAATGAAACTGAAAAAAAGACTCAGGCTTGCAAAAAAATTGGACAAGTTGAAATTTGACAAACATAATATTATGTTTTTGAGTCTTTGAATGAACCCCCCAAAAGTTCTCTAAAATCCCCTGGCGACTTCTCCTCAATTTTTGATTTTAGTTTCTCCAACGTGGTTTTCCCAGTATTAGTTTAATTTTTAGGGACAATTGTCATCAGACAAAAATGAAAGAGCATACAATTCTCTATAAAGTTAGGCGTTTTGGATCTCGTGAATAAATACTGACTTGTGGAAACACTGTAATGGTGCTGGTGTTACGATTTGGAAGCCAGCTGGTGTTAGGTCTATAGCCGTTAGGTCGTGTTCGATTTGGCGCTTTTTTCGCTTTGAAGCTCCGTCGAACATATTCTGATATCTCGATTTGTAGCTGTTTCGCGCTTGCAAACGCTACAGTTCCGTTCGTTTCAGAAGCTTAAAACACGTGAAGTTCTGAAATGAGAGCAGATAAAGCGTGAAAAAAAAACCAAATCGAACTACCAGAATGCGTTGACGGAGCTTCAAAGTGAAAAAAGTGCCAGACCGAACACGGCCTACATATAGCATTATTTTGATTTGTTGATAAACTACGAGGGTGCTAGATTTAATATTTTGAATCTAATAAGCGGTTCTAGCTAGCTTTTTGAGTAAAAATATTAACTTGGGAGGTAGCGAAGTAACGTTGTAGTAACCACCCTGTATATGTTAAACAAAACCCATTAATTTTTACGACCTACCACAATCTCTTTTAATTGATTAAAACTGTCACAAAAATTTCTTAAAATATTTTTTATCTTTATGGGATTCATGCGATTCTCGCCCTAATGAAGTTTAAAAGATCATTGAGTAATCAAAAATATTAGCAAAGCTTAAATTAATATATTTAGAAGCAATAAATTAACAATTAGAAATTAAAAACCGCTGAATTTGCATTATTTTCATTAAATTAAGATTTACAATTACGACAAAATCAATTGAAAGAGACTGCTTTTATCTGTTAAACAAATATTATCAAATACGTAAGTGTTAACACACTAATTATTAAATTTAAGCCCAAATCGATTCTCTTACTTAAAAAGGAAATTAAGTCGACAGATAAACGACTCCCAGGGTCGATGTCTGACCTAAAGACAAATTCATCATATGATAATTTCTTCCCCTAAGAGAAGAAATTCTCATAAATAGGAGACCAAAATTAGACAAATGGTCAGTCGCTTCTTAAATTTTCACGAGCTAAATACTTCACTTCGGTTTGAATTTTGAATTTAAATTAAGTGTTTTATTGAAGTATTCATTTTCAAATATAAAAAGTTCCAAATTATAAAATCATTAAAAATAAAATTCTTTAATATTATTAGTGACGCGACACCGACATACAAATTATTAAGGATTATTTTTTTTACAAGGTAAGAGAATCGATACATTTTTGTTATTTAGTTACACCATTTAATTATATTTCGCACGATTATTTTGTTTTTGTGTATTTTTTTTTATTACTGTTTTTTTTATTAATAAACCCCCCGTTAAAATTATCGCTGTGTTTAATTTGGCAAACGAGTTTATTCCCTACGTCTTCAATTTACCGAGTCTCGACTACCTATGAGTTTGATTATTCTCATATTAATTAAAGATAATCTGGTGGCAGCTAATTCCCAAAGTACAACTGTGGAATACTACAATAGTACCGGCAACAGGTAATAACAACATAACGGACAGCCCCGGTTCGTTAGAACGTACCTTCAGTTCTTTTTCTTTGAATGTGTCAATGAGAGTATGTGGAAGCTAGAAATACGGAAAATCGGATCATTACGTATTATCAAACTTTTACGCTAGCGACTTCATTTTTTCGGCTGACTATGAACTCCTAGTATATTTTCCTACAGCAGAATAAACCACATTTTGATTACCTACTAATTTCACTTTTTTAGTTCGAAAATATTAAGTTAAATAAAATCTTGGTAAAGGAATGATATTTAAATAAATTAATAAAACATCACCTTGGCACTTTCTTTACAAAATAAATTACATAAAAACTCACCGAAATACAATAATTAATTAATGCACAAAAAACAAAATAATTTGAACACAAATACTATCTATTTTCTTTGTAATCTTTCGTACAGTCAATGGCTATGACAAGCTTTAAAAATATTTATCTCAAAGAACTTTAGACCAATTTTAATCATTTAATCTGATTGTAACGTCTCGTCTTCCTTGCATTGTAATATCTAAAAATAATTAAAAACTTTTAGATTTTTCGTCGTTTCCGGTGAATATTTGTTTTATATTTGTAATAAAATATTATCAGCTATAATATAACAAGTGGTATGATTATCATAGATGATCTCTAAAAGTAGAAACCGACCTGTAGATTCAATGAGTCTCAAGAACAAGTTCAATGTGTAGCTTCGGTTTCGCGAGTAGCTATTTAATATCATCGATTAGTAATTAATAGGTATTATATTTAACAATAGAATCGCAATAGGAGAAAGTGACATAAAATGATCCTATGGGGTAAAACGATTCTCTCGATTTAAAGCAGAAACAATGACGCTACCCAGCAAAAGTTTCATAAAAATGTTTTAATGTCTATAAAGTTGTAAAAAATTTATTTTTTCTTCAGGCAGCGGAAAATGATATCTTTCTTTGAGACACACAGCGAAAGAGGGGTACAACTGAAACGTGGAAATCAACCGTTCAAAATCAACATCGTCCGTGTATGCACCAACCTCAGATAAACGATATGACAGAGAAGTGGAAGTTTTCTATGACTCCTTTGCTAAAACATTGGAAAGCACAAAAATGAACGAGGTCACACTTCGCATGGGTGATTATAAAGCCAAGATTAGCAGAGGAAGAAGATCCGATTTGCTCGGGGAGCACGGCCTGGGGCAGAATAATGATAGATGAGATAGACTTTTTAAGTTCTGTCAAGAAATAGAAATGGTTGTCACAAACACCTGGTTGAAATTACCTAAAAGATACCTTTACACATGGACTTCGGTCATAATCCATTGGTAGCCGACCTGAGATTGCGACTGAAGAAGATAAAACCGAAAACGCAAACTCAAAAATGGGACATAACGAAATTTGAGATGGAAAACATCAAACAACAGGTACAACAAGAAATAAACAGCGAAATAAAATTGATAAAAAGCAATAACAACGATGTCTCATATCTATGGGGAGAGTAGAGGAACAGACTGAAAGGAGTATTCACCAAATACCTGAAAATCGGGGAAATAATAAAAAGACTGAGGTGGATGACAACAGATATTCTGGACCTAATGGAGGAACAAAGACTACTGAAGAAAAACCAGGAAAAATAGAAATGTAACCGCGTACCGTCCTTTGGAACTACTTTTCCTAGGAACGGCTGGAGTTATTAAAAAATAAGCAAATTTGCTGATCGAACACAAAATCCCACTTAGGCACTTATCGATCTACTGAGAATATTTATAGATTATGCTGCCACCACCGTTCAACCGATTACGCCCACCGCAGAATTCTGTTCTAAAAAAAAACACACTATCAATTTGGTACGCGACTTTCTGGTAATAAGCCCCAGACACTCCCCGTTTTGGCGTTACGTCCCCCGGCTAAATGTTGAAGTTGAAACTTCGGTGCGGGCAAAACGACACTAATAAGCTAGACACTAAAAAAAAAGTTCTTTTCCCCAACAGGAAAAACGAAAACACTGAATTTTAAAAAACAATATTTATTACTATGGATAAATTTAAAACAAATACATATACACTTTAAATCTCCCTTACAATTTAGGGTGGCCCTTTTAAACACATAGGTATACAATCTAAAATAACTATCAGAAAAAAAAATACCATCCTTCTGTTAGTAAATAATTCAAAATTGTACTTACATAGGTGATATATTTTTCCTTCTACCTTGGATCTCCAGACAATCCAATGCGGCCAAGACAATGCCTTGTATATTGCCCAAAACAACGATAAATTCGTCACAAATGTCTCACACCAGAGAATACACAATCTATTCACGGATTCAATAAACAAACTATTTGACCTTTTAAAGCACTTAAAATACACAAGCAAGACAACTCGGCAAGACACTCCCTTGTCTTATTTGCCCAAAACCAAAATCAAAACTGACAATCCGTCAAACCTTCCCGCACGCGAGAATCTACAATAGTCGCCGACGGACTCACTGGAAGGATTTCCTTCTGATTTGTTATTCAACCATATTTATACCTTTCAGAAATCACGACGGTTGACCTTCCATAACGTGAGAATTTGCACCACTGACAAATTTCACCTATAGACAGATACATCCCTATCGCTTTTTTAACGAGAAGCAAATGTCTACTGATTACTTCAATGCAATCAAATCTTGATTGCTATCCTGGTAAATTGGAAATATCCGGTCAAATTGGCGATACTCCACTGTTGTCTGAAATTAAACAGTTCACCTGAACAAAGAACAGTGTAAAAAGTCATCTTTAGACGCAGGAAGTTCGCATGCAGACGAAAATTGATAAAATACATTATCAATTCTCGTTCGCGTTATAAAACTTATCTCTTCCGCTGTTGATAAATATGGTTGATTAACAATCATCAGTTATTATCGCAATAATAATTTATAAGTATATCTCAATTTAAAATATTAAAATTAATTTTTATGAATTAAAATCCCGTTTTTTTACAGAAAGATCACACGAAAACCATTAAAACTGAAATTAAAAGGGCGAAGGAACAGTGGATGAGGGAGAAGTGTGGAGAAATGAAGGAATGCGAGGAGAAACATGCCAGTTTCCATATGCACAAGAAGGCCAGAGAGATAGCTGGTGACTACAGAAAGCAACCGCCTCACATACTGTTTAAGACAAACAACCAGCCAATCATAAGAGCAGAGAAAATCAAGGAGACATGGGAAATATACATAAGTGAACTTTTCCGTGACACTAGAGCCCCAAAAGAGAACGATAATACGTACAACAGTGGCACTGAGATTCTTCAAGAAGAGAAGAATTCCTATCGAAATTTTCAAGCTCATAGAAGAAGAAAACATAAAACCAGTAATGAAGCTATACAACTCGATTTACAATACAGGCATAATACCGGAGGACTGATTGACATCCACATTTATAATACCCAAAAAGTCCCACCCCAGGAGCTGCGGCTACTATCGCCTCATTAGTTTGATGAATCATCTATTGAAAGTCATCCACGCCAGAATACGTTCCAAGTGTGAGTACGATCTTGATAGTAGCCAGGTGGGGTTCAGAAACTCGTTTGGTAGGTATACGGGAAGCGAGGTTTGGCATTAATATCCTCCTACAAAAGTGTCGGGATCAGCGGAAGGATGTCTTCATTTGCTTTGTCGACTATGAAAATCCATTCGATAAAGTACGACACGGCAAACTGATAACGATACTCAAACAAATGCAACTGGATGACAGGGACATCCGGATAATCAAGCACTTATACTGGGACCAGACAGCGGAAGTTCGCATAGGAGATATGAAAACAGATAGAGTGAGAATTCAACGTGGGTCCGACAGGGTTGCGTCCTTTCACCCCTGTTGTTCAACCTGTACTCTGATAAAATTTTCAAAGAGGTACTGGAGAATGTAGAGTGTGCCATTATAGTCAACGGAGTCCTTCTGAATACGATAAGATATGCGAACGACACTCTCATAATATGCGACAATCTGAAAGAGCTGCAACAACTGGTGAATAGAGTAAATAGAGCAGGATGAGACTCGGGCCTCAGCGTTAATATCGGGAAGACCAGGTTCATGGTGTTCAGCCGAGAACATCATAGAAAAGCACAACTGACCCTCTGTAATGAACCGATCGAGCGGATTCACAGCTTTAAATAACTGGGAAGCATAATTACAGACGATATGCATCCTGATGTCGAAATAAAATGCAGGATTGAAATAGCTCGCTCCAATTTCAGGAAGATGAGGGCTCTTTTTACCAACGACAATTCCTCAAACTAAGACAGCGTATGGTGAAATGCTATATCTGGTCGGTCCTGATGTATGGGGTGGAATGTTGGACCTTGAAAGTGAGCACAATGAATCGACTGGATGCATTCGAAATGTGGACACACCGAAGGATGCTCCGTATACCATGGACGGACCTAGTGACAAACGAGGAAGTATTGAGAAGAGCAAACACCGAGAGGTCACTGCTCAACAACATAAAATGTCGCAAAGGCTACCTGGGCCACGTTCTACGCGGAGAAAAATATAAATTTCAACTTCTTTCAGGTCATGAAAGGGAAGATCGAAGGCATAAGGGGCATTGGTCGAAAACAGATATCCTGGCTAAAGAACATCAGAGAATGGACGGGCATACAAGCGGCTGGTGACCTCTTTAGTATGGCGGAAAACAGAGAAACACTATCTATAGTAATTGCCAACGTCCAGGAGACCGGTTAAGACACATGAAGAAGAAGAAGATGTAATGCTTGAGACCTAACTTGAGTAGCATGTAAATTTACTCCCTTATGAAGGAAAGCAATGAACTGATTTTGAATCGAAAACAGTTATTGCTACCCAAGTACCTTCAAATGCTGTCCGGAATGCCACCGATAGACTTGCTCGTGGAAGAAAGAAGCAACAATTATGAAACCCAACAAGACCAAGTAGGTAGGAACGAAGAGCGAAACAGGACAATCCAGAAATGGCAGGCCAGGTGGGAATCCAGCCAGAAATGAGCATGGACTAGGACTCTCATCCCACAAATAATTCCGTGGCTGCAGCGTAAGCATGGGGAAATTGGATACCACCTGATACAGGCATTGGTAGGACATGGGTGTTTTAACGCCTACCTACACCAATTCGCAATAAGAACAGACCCAAAATGCAGATATTGTCCGGCAGACGACACACCTCAACATACCATTTTTTTTGAATGCAACAGGTGGGATGTGTGTAGGGAAATGCACGGGGCAGAAGGAATTACCCCACAAACACTGATCGAAGAAATGCTCGAAAATGAAGACAGGTGGAACGATCTACAACAAATGATCGAAACGATTATCTATATATATAAAAGAGCTTGTCTGTTTGTTTGTTCGCTATACGTTCCTAGACCCTTTGACCGATCTCAACCAAATTTTGCACAGTTATTCTGTAGGTCCAGGCGCAACTATTCGTGCATAAATTGAGAAAAAATTCCCGCGGGGAGCAAAGTTATTCGCGTTTTTCGATTTTTTATTGATACACTGTATACTTTACCCTTAGGTTAAGTACCCAGTTACCTGGGTACTTAACCCAGTTAACAAACCCTTACTTACTTACAGGGCCGGGCTGGCCTGAACGTTCCTACACCCTTGGACCGATCTCAACCAAATTTTGCACAGTTATTCTGTAGGTCCAGGCGCAACTATTCGTGCATAAATGGAAAAAAAATTTGCGCGGGGAAAAAAGTTATTCGCGTTTTTTGATTTTTTATTGATACACTGTATACTTAACCCAGTTAACAAACCCTTACTTACTTACAGGGCCGAGCTGGCCTGAACGTTCCTACACCCTTGGACCGATCTCAACCAAATTTTGCACATTTATTATTATGGTCCGCCCTGTGAGGCCGAAGGCCGAACAACTATGGCCTTCACGGATCTATTATGGTCCGCCCTGTGAGGCCGAAGGCCGAACAACTATGGCCTTCACGGATCTATTATGGTCCGCCCTGTGAGGCCCACGGCCGAACAACTATGGCCTTCACGGATCTATTATGGTCCGCCCTGTGAGGCCGAAGGCCGAACAACTACGGCCTTCACGGATCTATTATTTTCCTCCCCCTGTGAGGCCGAAGGCCGAACAACTATGGCCTTCACGGATCTATTATGGTCCGCCCTGTGAGGTCGACGCCCGAACAACTATGGCCTTCACGGATCTATTATGGTCCGCCCTGTGAGGCCGAACAACTATGGCCTTTACGGATCGATTATGGTCCGCCCTGTGAGGTCGACGCCCGAACAACTATGGCCTTCACGGATCTATTATGGTCCGCCCTGTGAGGCCGAAGGCCGAACAACTACGGCCTTCGCGTATCTATTATGGTCCGCCCTGTGAGGCCGAAGGCCGAACAACTATGGCCTTCACTGATCTATTATGGTCCGCCCTGTGAGGCCAAAGGCCGAACAACTATGGCCTTCACGGATCTATTATGGTCCGCCCTGTGAGGCCCACAGCCGAACAACTATGGCCTTCACGTATCTATTATGGTCCGCCCTGTGAGGCCGAAGGCCGAACAACTATGGCCTTCACGGATCTATTATTGTCCTCCCCCTGTGAGGCCGAACAACCATGGCCTTCACGGATCTATTATGGTCCGCTCTGTGAGGCCGAAGGCCGAACAACTATGGCCTTCACGGATCTATTATGGTCCGCCCTGTGAGGCCGAAGGCCGAACAACTATGGCCTTCACGGATCTATTATGGTCCGCCCTGTGAGGCCGACGACCGAACAACTATGGCCTTCACAGATCTATTATGGTCCGCCCTGTGAGGCCGAAGGCCAAACAACTATGGCCTTCGCGGATCTATTATGGTCCTCCCCCTGTGAGGCCGAAGGCCGAACAACTATGGCCTTCTCGGATCTATTCTGGGTCTAGATGGCTAAGGGCGGCGAATGCCGCCCGTGCCAGCTAGTAACCACTAAAGAGGCAGATGACAGAGAAGAGGAGGCCTAGCTGCCTAAACAGAAGAACTGATAGCGCAATACCTGAAACATCCGGAAGAGATACGCGAGTGAATCCCGGATGCACAGTCACACAGGAGGAGTGGGGTTTTAGTCGGTAAAAATCAGACACTACCACTCAAATTACTTGGGTGGTGTCTTTTGAAGATTTCCCCACTCCCGACGCACACAATAAAAAAAAGGACCTTCAAATGCAGACTTAGAAGAAAACAACCAACAAGATCGAAAAATTCTAAATATAGGCTCGGAAAAATTATATAGATATAGATTATGAAGAAGTAAGATATGCCCTAAGAACTAGGAAATCAAATAAAGCGCCGGGAAAATAACAACAGATATGTTGATTCAGGGTGGCGAAAAACTGCTGCACATAATAACGACGCTGTTAAACAAATGTTTGCAGCAAGGTCAAATCCCCAAAGAGTGGAATAATGTAATTGTAATTTTACCAATAAGTTTGTTCTCTCATTGGTGCTTTTTGATTCTGGACCTGGAGAAGATCGATTAGCGCTACTTGGTAACCACACCCTGCTTGATGGATGGGTTAATGCAGAGATTTGGCTCGCAGACGGAACATTTGAAGTTGTTCCGACAAAAAATTTTTTCAATTACACACGTGTCATTTTGTATTTGCGGCGGGTATTAACCCATCAGTTGGGTTATACTTGGTTATACTTTCCAGTAACAAACAAGGCGCGAAGGACATACGATCGCGTATACGAGTTAAAAATTGGTCTTAAACAATTCGTATGGGCTCATAGACCATGGGAAAAATGCTAACTCAAAATTTTTTTTTAACTCGATAACAATACTTTCCTTTACTACGTAAATGGGAAAGTAAAATGTGATTCCAGATGCAAGTCCGATGAAAATTTTTGAATGTTATTTAAAATTTTTTTTAGTTGCCGCAAGGGCAGGGAGCATTCCAAAATCCCATTCACTAAAACATACTTTCCAAATTTTGAATAATTTACACCAACGAGAGAGAACACATTTTTACTTACAAAAAAATTTGACCGCGGGTCAGTAGTCGCAAAGATCAATTGTCGCGGAGATCAATTGTCATTGGGGTCAGTTGTCCTAGGGTCAACACGGAGGTCAATTGTCGCGAAGATCGCTTATCGGGGGACAACAGTCGGGTTCTAGGACAGTTCGCTATGGGACATTTCGTGCCCGGACATTTCGTGCCCGGTCATTTCGTACCCGGACATTTCGCTAATAGGACATTTCGCTAATAGGACATTTCGTTACTAGAACATTTCGCTACCAGGGACATTTCGCTACCACTTTTACCATATTATTTACTATTATTTTTATATTCCTATGGCAGATCCACCTCTTCGCGGCAGATCCACCTCCTTGCGAAAGATTTAACTTTACGCGGAGATTGATTTGTTTTCAATTAGTTTTCTAAAGAAATATCAAAAACTAACACTAACCTAACGGCAGATCCACCTCCTTGCGGCAGATTTAACTTTACGCGGAGATTTATTTGTTTTTAATTAGTTTTCTAAAGAAATATCAAAAACTAACACTAACCTAACGGCAGATCCACCTCTTTGCGGCTGATTTAACTTTTCGCGGAGATTTCATTGTTTTTAGTCAGTGGCGGTGCAAGAGTAGTCAGGGCCCGTAAGCAAATATACAAAACGGGTCCCTAAAAATAAAAAGTATAAATTTTGAATTGCGTATATTTAAAAATCTCTTTTTCGGGATTTACTAGTAGCAAACTGTTTAACAAGATCTTGAATGTCCATAGTAGACGCTGCCTTTTGCTCAATTTCCAAAACAGAGAGATCACGTAGTCTATTTTCATTTTCGTCTGAAGTTTTTAAAATTACCTAACCTATCGAAATTTCAATTGCTGAATGGCATAAAATCATTAAATAGAAAACAACTGAGAACAACACGACAACGTACCACTAAAGTAATTTGTCGAATGAATCTCCTCTTATTTTATTTAGTTCCTTCTAGTGCTGAAATCGTCAACGCAGTACTGCGTCAACGATAATAAAAATAAAATGTTAAAAAAATCTGTTGTCGGCACAATATCAACATAAAACAAGAAAATGATCTGTCAGCATCACCACTTACAAAGTGTTACCTACATAATATATTACTTTATTGAAGAATTGTCGAGTGTATAATAGCCCTGAAGACAGGACCAATTCTGAAGTGCCGCTCGTAAAGCGTGGATGAGAATTGCCCGATCACATAATGGGGAACATGCATGAATAAAAAAATTTAGTTAAAACAGTATTTTCCGATTAATCCTATATATTAAATATTATCAAATCAGCAAAAATAACTTCTGTTTATTGTATTTTGTTATAAATAATCCATTTTAAAATTCAATGATAATTTAAAATAAATCATGTGACCTTAAACGCAACGCGTTTGCCGGCACAATAACAATAACCTCACTTTATTGTTTACTCTACTCGTGTAGAGTACTTTTTTAACTTTTTGTTTTTAATTGATTTAATTATGATAAATAACAGCTTTTAACACTAACAAACTTCAACTTTCAAAGCACAAAACCACAGAACAATAATATAAATGAATCAAAATTCTGTCTTGTGACGTCACAAGCAAATGGCAACTTGCGCGGTCGTTTCCTTCAATTCAAATTGACGGATTTTTAAATATTTTTTAAATTATTATCAAAACGAAAATAAATAAATTAAATAGCATTAATTAGTATATTTAGTTATTTTTGATCCAACTACACTATAAAAAAATTTATGCATCTTCCATATTAAAAACGACCTAGAAAATGTTAGTTAAGGGTATAAAAATATGTTTATTTGAGGAAGTAATAAATAATATGAAGGGATCACTTTAGAATGCTTTTTGTTTGGCAGATATTTACCCAACAAAGTGTAAACACTTGGTAGTTTCATAAAATTTACTGACAAATTTTAAAAGGCAGCATAAACTAACAACGAACTTTTTTTGATAAAATATAACAAAACATTTTCATTTACTCCTTATCATTCGTAAGTTTTTTTACTTGCATACAAAATCTTTAATTTTTGTACTTTCCGTAATTAAAGTATAGTTATTGTCTATTTCTTTTCTAAGGGTACCTACTTATGGACAGTAGGGCCCCTTATGGTCCCGGGCCCCTAAGCATTGCTTACATTCGCTTATTCATATCACCGCCACTGTTTTTAGTCAATATTTATATGCATAATCAACTCGATCTCGAATTTAAATTCTACAAATTTTCATTTTTTGCAATTTATCACGTTAACTAACGTCACATGTAAACTCGGCATTTCGCGCATCACCAGGGGGCGTCGCCCCCTTTCCCCAATTGGAGGTTTACCCCATTGCCTACGACAGCTAAACAATCCCTGTAGAAGATCCATACACCCCACCGGGATCTTAAAAAAACGGGATATAGCATTTAAAATTAATCTAGAAATTGTACCTATACCTATAGCATTTAACCGCTACATATCCTAAAACTCATAACAAAAATCCGGCGAACACAAACTAAATAAAAAAACGTTAATCCTGACTGTTCGCGTTCAAACGTCCTTGCGTTGAAATGGTAATGTAAAATTTAAGTTTTCAAACTTAATTTTTAACTCTTGGATACTAAATCGGAAGTTTTTATTTTCGAAAATTGCTATTTTAACGGAATAAGCGTATTCAGTGAGCATTTTCGTAGATAATCGATGTAAAAAATTTATAAAAATTATTTTTCCTTTGTGGAAAAATTTTGCAAAATGTAGAAAGCTCTCCCAAAAACTGTACAAAATCACAAACTCGACGGCTAAAAAGTATTGCGGGATGGGGGATGCGATATCAAATTTTCAAAAATTATCCCAATACTTTGTGGTGAGTATGAAGCATCCCCATTAAAAATTTAACACTGATCTAACAATTCTTTCGGCACATTATGAGGGGACGTTCAAAAAAATATTTGTAAATTTTGGAAAATTGAAATTTTTTTTCACGTACCGCTTAAGTACGCCAAACAAAACTGAAAGTGTTTAAGAGTGCATGTATACCCCGAAATATAGGTTGTTTTAGTGCCGTAACATTAACATGATAAAATCAAAACTATATTACTTTTTAATATAATTTTTAAATATTTCAATTAATAAATGTTCAGACTAAGGTTTAACGAGTTTAAATTTCAATTTTAAATAGATATTAATATAGTAAACTTAATGTAATGTAATTGAAATTTGATGTTTTTTTGTAGCCATTATATATTTATATTTCTAAGTTATGTAACCGTTATCAAAAAATTTTGAAGCTTTCCACCTTAGAAAAACATGTATACTAGTGATTGCACCTTGGTTTATTTCAATATTTATCTTACTTACATAATAATTATGTGATTGTTGAAAGTCTATTTTCATATAAAAATACAGAAAAATTAATATTTTCGTTGGAATAAATTCTTTTTTTAAATTTCCCATCAATTAGTTAGCCAATCACTTTATTGGGCGTATATCAGAAAGAAGTTCCACAAAATATTCTAAAATTTACTACCGATGACCAGCGACCCTGCACATGCACTCTTAATAAAATGTTTAGTTATTTACCTGTGTCAAGTTGGCGGCCAAATCCTAGCGGCCAATTTACCGGAAACACCCGAACGAATTAGCAACAAATTTTTATAAGTTTAACGTGCCCTATCATGATAGAACTGTTCAAATACATTAAAAACCCTAATATCCGCCTACCCTGAAAAAAAGGTAGCATTCCATTTACTTTAAAGCGACATTTTCGCGGTTTTTCTGCTGCACTTCCAAACGGGACAGCACTTGCATCCGATTTTTGTACAATTCTACAATTGTACTTGTAATTGTACAATTGTAATTGTACAATTGTACAATTTTGTACAATAGATCAACGTGTAACTCATGTTTCGAAATGACTATCCAATCGGGCGCAATGTTTTTGACCGACGTAGTTATCTAAAATATACGAATTTTTGTACATTTTGTTCTCTATGAATGCCAGGCTATGGTCGGAACCTCGAAAATGTAAAAAAAATGGCGATGGTTGTAAGAACAAAATTCTTTTGAAAACATTTTAAAATAAAAATTAGCATAATAATTTAGTCAAAATAGATAAAAAAACCAACAATTTTAGGGATTTTGTTTCTAATATTATTTGTTTGTGCAGCAAATATATCAGTTGAAAACCTTGTATTAACTGCACCCATGAAAAACATAGTAAATTAGTTATCAACCCCAGACGGGGGAGTAATCCCGCAATTTGTAAGAAAAAACTTTTAAAGCTCCTTTTTCACAATCAATTCGATTTTGAGGTTGGACTAAAACGTCGATTTTTAATAATTTCCTTTTTTAACAAATTTAAAATTTTGTTTTGTTTTTTGGACTCCTAAAGACAATTACAGACTATTACAACTTAAATTTGTTAAATTTATTTTTGTATATTTTATATAAAGTACAAATAAAGTACAAAATAAACACCATTACAGAAAATCCGTTATAATTCGGGTAATTTGATGAATTTTACTTTAATATTTTTTGTAAACATATTCAAGACCCCAAACTATAAAAATATGTAATAAAAAAAAAATCGAAAAAATTTATCGGTCACAGTAGGTAAACCCCTTAAACTGCTATTTAAGTCTGTATACAGAACTGTATACAGTTCTGTTGATAATAATTGTTGTTGTTATCAGCGGAATTTGCAATTGGACAGGTTGATGAATAAAATAACGAGACAGAGTAAACTATAATACGATTGTTTATTGAATAGAATAATTAATAGAAAAGAATATCTTGAGTTACTACTACTAACATTACGTAGTTTTCTTAAGTAGTCATTAGTACACATCAATACTGCATGGATACAAAAGTGCAACTGACTACATGCCAGAGCATTGCAATGAATTCGTGTCGTATGTTAATGACATGCGCATTTAATTGCTACATGAATACACAGAAATATTATTATAATGTACATGGTGTTACAACATAATTGTCACATTATTATTCAACAAGTTCCTTTCGATTCGGAGAAAATCTCTTTCGGTTGGACTTACATTTATGAACCCATCAAAAGAAAAAATTCTGGCACCACCACTGTAGAACCCCACGAGCCGCCACTGCTTGTGATTATTTAGAATTGCTCCCCTTATGAATGAAAATATCAACGTGGTTTTCGACCTACTGAATAATAGTCATACATTTGAGAATAACGAACAATCATCTTAATTATTGTGATATTTCTAAGGAAGTTTTAAATCTGTCTAGCCCTAATATGAAGACGGCCGTATTACCTGTTAATGCTAGAAATGTACCTGTACCTGAAGTTAATAATGGTAGTTGCAATTATTTAGAAGGCTCTTTTGTAATCAGTAGTGAGGTAGAAAATTATATTTTTAAGAATGGCAAACTGGACAAAAAGTGTTATCCTACACCTATGAAGAAATTGATTGCAAAACACGTTAATAATGTATGCATAATCATATTTGATTATACGAAATATTCAAGGAACTGCGTTAGAATTACAGGTCGTTGTAAGTACAATAATTACAACTGCAAGAGTTTTAAGATAGAAATTAAAGACAAACTAGTGAACGTGTTTAGTAATTCATTGGACTACTGTCATCCTAATTTTTTAACAAGTTATGTAAAAGATGCAGAAAGATTGAAAGTAAAAAACCAACTTTTTTACTTCAAAAACCGTCCCATTACAAGAAGCAAAGGTTGATATCAGCAAATAATAATATTATGAAAGTGGGTAAGAACTTGCAACGGATTAAATCAGATGCAACGATAAGAAAAATACGATCCGAAGCATTGGCCGGCTGTGATAGAGACAAAAATTATATGATGGACATATGATGAAGATCACCCAGAATATATTAAAGAAGTATGTGTTCCCTTTAATGTTAAGATATACAGCATTGAACAACTTCAAGTGTTGAAGGCACAGAAGATGAACACGTTGCCTTTTATTTATTTCGATGCTACTGGAAGCATAGTACGAAGCCCGATGAAAAACACAAAAAGGGTAGTATATTTTTATTCTGCTGTAATACAACTCCGAAAAGCGAAAAGAATATTTCCCATATTTTCCATGATTTCCGCTGCCCACGATTCAAATACGATCTTTAAACTCCTTAGCGATTTTCGATATTTCTGTGAAGAACAAAACTATTGGCCTGCATTTTCTGGAATCGTGACGGACTTTTCATATGCCAATTTACATGCAATATGTAAAGCTTTTAATAGATGCACCCTTCCGGATTATTTAAAATCTTGTTATGAACTAAATAACAAGAATGAAAATTTAAAAGAAGGAGAGATGATTGGAGTTCATTTATGTTGCGCGCATTATATGAAGATGGTTTCCAAGGATGTCGATAATCTCTCCAAACATGCCGATCAAAATCCATCTTTTAAAGATTTAATAGCATCTATAATTTTGATCGATAATTGAAAGAAATTAGATAACGTTGTTGAAAATGTATATATTTTATTAAACGTTAAATATTCGAACATTGAAAGTGAAATGGCTCTAAAATCAATTCAACTGTTATCAACTGAAAAAACGTTATTGGATGATTCGCAACAACAGAAAATTCAAGTTAAACCTGTTGATACGATGACTGACGGCCTTCTTAAGTCAAGTTCGTATTATATTAGATTCTGTGCACTAATCGAATCGATTACGTTGAATCAATTTGAGACCGAATCTGAGAACATCTTTTATGCCCGCTATGGACCTGTTTAATGTTAACCGATGGAAAACCTGTAAGTAACAGTGCGGCGGAAAATTATTTTGGGCAATTTAAAAACTACACTCTTAATGGTGAAAAAAATTTGAAATGTTCCCGAGTCGTTCGAAAATTAAGAGAAGATGTATTATCTTTAAAAATTGAATGTGATTTGAACATTTTTAAAACAAGATTAACGAAAAATCAAATTGATCCAACTGACAAAAAACTATCCCAAGAAACATGGAACAAAAAGCGAAAACGACAGTCAAGTACTCATTTTAACGCAAAGTAAAACTGTTTATTATAATTTTTCTTATTTTAGAATTACATCAAGTTATAAAAATGTCTAGCGAAACCGAAAGCGTCCACGAGAGCCAGTCCGACGGCTCCCCGGCCTTTAACCAGTCCGACGAAACCTCGACGGTTTCCCAGTCCGATGGCACCCCCGCCGTCGCTGACCCCAAGCCCGCTGGAACTGATCGGGGCAATCGACGGAGGGGAAGGCGACGCCCCCACGGCCGTGTGGAATGGCGAAATATTGACCCGCCATACGATTTGCGGGCCAAATTGCTCCAGAACAGGGGGCCGCTGCCGAGCGCAACAACGGCCGGGAACGCCGTTAGGCTGGAACGGCCCATATTCAAAAATTGTAATATATATTTCAAATAATTTTTAAATTTTTTAATTATATTTTAATCATGTTATTGACGAGATACCGATTTTAAAATTTGTAATTTTTTTTATTATATACCTGATTTCTCTTGCGAAGCGATCTGCACAAGGAAAAAATATTTTAGGCAAACTGATAGAAAATTTGTATAATAATTTCTTCCTTAAATTCAAAGTTTGTTTTGTTAAAATAGTTTTAAGTTAGAATGTGATTATCGTTCAAATTTGATTTTTAAAAATTATTTGAAATATATTACTATGTGTCCCTCTCTCTTAATAAAGCCACACGTTGGGCTGGTAATTTTACTATGTGCCGATCTTTGATGTGACGGGACACATGTAAATTTTAATGAAATTGAAAGTAAAATTTTTAATCTTTTTGAATTATTTGTGCTAGCTCAGTTTTAATCTCTTTTAATTTTGCATGAAATCTCCTTTTCCCAGGAGTAGATTCCTCGACGTCTTACCTTTTCTTTTCACTTTTATTCTATGAATAAACTTACTAGAGTCGTCGAATTCAAAATAATACCAGATGCAAATATTAAATAATAAATAAATTTTATTGTAACAATTTTAAACATAAATGATAAATTAATGAAATGTAGCAAGGAATTCAAAATATTGCTAAAACTTAATCTCTACCCCAATTGTTTATTATTCGCGAAAATATTCGTTTTTATAATTACGCGCCACTATTAGTTTTAAATGATAGAGTGAGCTCACCTATTTTCGTAGTATTCCTAATTTTGTCACTGTTGATTATTATTCAGTTCTTCGTTTCAAGTTGTCCTTGCAATTTATCCCGTCCAATTGCGCTTCTTTTGACTCATCAAATACCAGTTTTCTCATCAAGTTGTTCCTCAATAGTGAACCAATTGTCCATAACACACATTTTCTAATCTTTTCAAACAGGTAAGTCTAAATTTTTGACTTTTATATTCCGTAATGACTCTTTACCAACACACACGTGTTTTACTCATAAATTAATCTTTTATTACTTTTCAGGTTTCTACCATCGAATTCTGTTCATTGGATTATTAACTTTTTACACGGAACCCGGAATTTATACGTCCGTTTCCGAATCGCACTTTTTTGGGAATTGTTTATTTTTCATCACCCGGGTTATTCAAAATTATACCGTTTTTGCTATCCTGATTTTATGTTTTAAGTAAATGGGATTTTTCTATTGGTAAGTCCCAATCCCTTATTTAAATGTTTATAAATTTGTTGACACACTTTTGATTTGTTTTAGTTTGCTTTCCGATTTACGCTTGTCTCAACGGTAAACTATTCGTTTGGCTCCCTCCCGGAGTCTCGGATGAAACGTACCGCTGCACTATGTCGTCCCGATTTACGAACCACGTAAAATACCTTTTTATTTATTTGCGCATCACTCCTTAACTAATAATTGTTTATTTTATATTAACAAATTCCTAAATCTAACATTTCAATTTATAAAATTGTGAACATGTTTTTTTAAAAAAGTAATTTGTTTTCATCTGGTACCTTTTTATTCTTTGACCTGTTTATTTATGTGCAAACAAATTTTGTAGCATTATTATTGTAAGTTCTCGTAACCTCGAGAAATCTTTCCTTTTCAAAAGAACTTTCATGTTTTTCATACCAGCTTAAGAGCAAATTCTTTACTGTCCATTTGAACCATAGCAATATATTACAATTTTTGAATATGGGCCGTTCCAGCCTAACGGCGTTCCCGGCCGTTGTTGCGCTCGGCAGCGGCCCCCTGTTCTGGAGAAGTTTTTAATTATATTTTAAAATTTAATAAAAATAAATATAAATAAAAACATTTGTCAGTTTCATAATCGATAAAAAGCTTTTTCCAAAGAGATTTTAAATATTAATCTATCTATTGTGCACCTACTAATACTATGCAATCCCTAACTACGGTTAGCTGTGGAATTTACTGGTGCTCGACGGTGACCATTTCGGCAGAGAGGATTATCTTTAATTAGGTACGGTCGGGACGCAATTTACTTGTACCCTTTTACTGACATTACCGAAACCACCCAAAAATCTAATGCACTCTCAGTCATCAGAGAAGCGGAAAACCCGCGAAAATGACCACTAAAACGATGTAGACCCCCACCAAATTTTCAGGGTAGGTAGATGTTAGCGTTGTTGATGTGTCTTGAAAATCATAACCCATCACCGCCACTCGTGTCTATAAAAATCGGATGCAATTGCCCTCGCGCTTGTCAGAAAAACGGAAAACCGCGAAAAAGACCACTAAAACGATGTAGACCCCCACCAAATTTTCAGGGTAGGTAGATGTTATCGTTGTTGATGTGTGTTGAAAATCCTAACCCGTCACCGCCACTCGTTTCTATGAAAATCGGATGCAAATGCCCTCGCGCTTGTCGGAAAATCGCGAAAATGACCACTAAAACGATGTAGACCCCCACTAAATTTTTAGGGTAGATAGATGTTATCGTTGTTGATGTGTGTTGAAAATCCAACCCATCACCGCCACTCGTTTCTATAAAAATAGAATGCAAATGCCAGCGGCCAAAATCTGGCAGAAAAACGGAAAACCGCGAAAATGACCACTAAAACGATGTAGACCCCTACCAAATTTTCAGGCTAGGTAGATGTTAGCGTTGTGGATGTGTGTTGAAAATCCTAACCCATCACCGCCACTCGTTTCTATAAGAATCGGATGCAATTGCCCTCGCGCTTGTCAGAAAAACGGAAAACCGCGAAAATGACCACTAAAACGATGTAGACCCCACCAAATTTTTACGGTAGATAGATGTTATCGTTGTTGATGTGTGTTGAAAATCCTAACCCATCACCGCCACTCGTTTCTACAAAAATCGGATGTAAGTGCTGTCCCGTTAAGGTAGCGAAATGTCCGGGCACGAAAAGTCGCAAGGTGGACTGTCCCAAGGTCAACTGCCCGGAAACTCTACTAAACTGAGAACCACTTTTGCGTCAGATAAACTATTGTTATAAGAAATATCGACGGTTCTGCGCAAAAAGGGCCAATCTGCATTTTCACATTGGTTTCTAAAACCTTGTAACTTTCAGAAGGTAGAGAAAAATACAGATTGGCCCTTTTTACACTTACTCTCAGAAACGACTTCACATTGGCCCCTGCAGATTGGTATTATTTACTTGTGTCCTTGAACGCAAAAACAGATGGTACCTTCTGCTATAAAAAGCAGCTTGGCCTCTTTTGTGCAGAACCATCGATATTTAGATACAATTTATAAAGCAATTTATTTTTGAATTTGTATGCAAGTCAAACTCAATAGTACTATGATGAAACAAATAATTAATAGTGTGAATCTTATTCTAGTTATTATACACAGACAGGTTATCAATTTTTTAGTATTTAATTTATTTCAAACGGGCTTTAGTGGTAATTTTCCAGTTCTATCCCCTCTCTTGAGGCAAAGTCAAAATTTGATCAGGGCCCCCCTTTGTGGCCTTAATTATTTACACACAAAAATTCGCTGAAATGTTTGGCATAATTTAGAAGTATATCAATTTGAGCAAAATTGAAGAGGGACATGAAAATAAGTTTGTTGATTTGATATAAAATGACCCCGATGTTACACCAATGTAAAATTTAATCTACATAATTTTTTAAGCCATATGAAAATTGAACCTAACAAAATATTCTTAATACTTTTCGTAGATACCTCGCATTTGCTCACCTGGAAGGAGTAATAAATCTTACCAATACCAAGACATCTAAATTCATACTAGAAAACGATTTATACTCTTATACTAATCAGTTTATAAATCAAGTTTTCAATAAAAGAAGTAAAATTTATTAAAATACTGCATTACATTTAAAACAAACAGTAAAAATAATGCTCTACTTATAATATTAAAAAAATAAAACGTAATTTTGCACTTGCCTAATAAGCTAGCACTAATTTATTTTGGAAAGCAATAAATATAAATTTAAATTAATTAAGTAATTAAATACCAAAGGAAATAACTAAATATCACAAAATATTATAAACTACAATAGTGTATTACATACATTAAAGTTAAAAACCTATTATTTCTTGTTCATGAAAGTCTTCCCAGAATTTACAGCAATTATAATAATTATTATAAAAGAACCCGAATGAAAGTAAGTGAATCACATACATTTTTCTTGTTAATAATTTCATACTTGACAACCACTTGAAATATACCGGGGAAATAAAATCAAATTTAATGTCTTATACAATTTACTATGGGGTCTCGCCTATCAATTAATACAATTTTTTTGTTAAAACTAGCATTTGTAAACTTACATCTACATTTAAAATTAAAATTTGTGGAATATGCAGTGGTATGTCTAATATCACAATACCAACAGCCTTTAAACAAATGAAAAAATACCTAACAGTTTCAAAACTAAATAACTAAAATCACATTATGCTGTTATTAAACTTGAAAGCGTACACAGAAAGCCATTCTTCTATATCGTATAATATTTGATGCAACACTATTATAATGGATAGCGTACATAAAAATGGTTAATTAGGTAACTAGAGATTACTGTAAAGCAGTACAACATCCAACGAGATGCCATAACATTATCAATTTTTAAGGCGAAGCAACAATTAATTTCTGTGCTATTAATTCATATGATTTTATAGTAGGTCCAAAATTTTTTCAACAAATAAATAACCTTTTAACAACAATTTATAGTCGACTTGTTACACAAAAAATATAAAAGCTATCTGGTTTAAAACCAAAATGTAAGCTTGCATCCTTAATTTATTTAATCTCGTCCAAATTAATATCTAATTGAGGTAACGGGGCTCTCCAATAAGCAAACTGAGAATAATCGTTGGCGGGTTCTATCAAGGGCGGAAACATTTGATCCACAAAGTTAGTCATATTGTCATAACTGAAACAAAAAAAAATTTGTTATAGGATAAGCAGATAAAAAATTGCAAAACACATTTTTAAAAATTATAAGCCCCCGTTAAGTGTTATTTGCATTTTATATAGTAAAAATTACAACCTAAGTACCATAACATATAAAGCAATTTTTCTTATGACTAATGTATTCCTTACCATGATTATTAACGCTTCTGAAGGTTGCAGAGAATAATTTTTTAAACAGACTTTGTAAGATTGTAAAGTAAAACTATTTGCAACATTTGCATTCTATTTCACATAATTTATGTGAACACAACGACATGCAATAATACACAAATCTTACATTCACAAATATATCAACTTCCAGATTACATTCGTTTTCATGCATGAATTCCACACAAAACCAGACAAAAACAACAAATAAAATGCACATGTTGCACATTCATAATCCAATAAATTTATTGTACAAATTGAACTAGAAAAATAAAATTATCTAAAAACATAATCACAGTTCTATGCAAGTACGTTTATACAAAAGTTAAACGTACGTTTGCAACATTATACTAAAATCTGAATCTGAATCCAAATTAAACGTGTCTATCACAAAGTCATTATGATCGTCTTTACAATCTACATCATTTTTATTTAGTTTATCAAGTAAAGGTGGAAATACATCATTGACAACCAAAGACTGGCCAGAGTAACTGTAAACATGAAAGTAAGCTACTTAAAAAAACATAAAAATACTCAAAACCTAAAACTACAGTACTAAGCACAATAATCATTTTTTAAAAACTTTTATTTTAAGTTACCCACTCATTCCAAACAAATTTATAAACAAAAACATGCAAAGAAGAAAGTGTCAAGTTAAACATTTAAAATTAAAAAAGTTTTCAGTTTCCAATAAAAAATTTGGGTTAATTTTATTAATTTAAAAGAAACACCCAAAAAAATTAGAATTGAATAGCTGTAAAAATCTTTTTTTTTTTTTGTAGTTCTCTTCACTCAGTGTTGTAGGTAGTATATTAATTTTTTTATGGCTCATGCAAAGTTTACTATTTAATCCAAAACCAATTTTTATTCGGGAAATTCAAATTGAACAAAAAAATTGTAAACTTACCTAGATTGGAAAGTCTGGGTGAGTTCGTGTTTGAGTTCTCCTTTAGGATTTATAGTGAAAATTCTGACAATTGGAATTCCAACTGCTGTGTAAGCCCACACGTCCTAAAATAATAAAAAAATTTCAATAAACACTCAGTTTAGTGGGAAACAATGTACTTACATTAATTCGGTTTCCATAACCGGCATAAAATGGATTTGGATCTAAAGGAAACAATGCTCTGATGTCACTCATACATGAGATTTTGAATTGTTCTGGTTTCTTCTCAATTACTTCTCTATAAAAGAACACCATTAAATAAATACAGGAAGGCATAGTTTAAATTGCCCAACATGAGGGATTTTGTTTATTATAATAATAAGATGCCTAAACCGAGCCAAGAAATTTTGCCCTGTATAGGGTTCAAGAGTTTAAAAATAAAACTAAGTTTTTGTGAAATTCTGGAAACAAATAACATAAAACAAATAATGATAAAATACAGAAGAATAAACTTTTTTATGATTACGATTTTTGTTATATTTATTTATTTCAGGGATGTTGTTATTTTTTTCATGAATTTATCGTATAATAAATATAAATTTGTTTAGCTGAAATCTTAAACAAAATTATGTTGTATTTTCTTATTTTATGCAAAAATAAAATATTGTTCTTTTTTGCTGATAATATTCTTAAACACGGAAATTTTTTTATTTATTTGAATTAGTCCACACCCACTATAAACATCAATCTATATATTTATATAAAAATGGATGTACAAAAATGGATGTAGGTCCCTGCGCATGTTTTTGTATTGAAATAGTGCAAAAATTCGCAAAGGAAAGGAAAGTTGATTTTGAGTAGCCTGCCTTCCTTTAAGGAATCTCGATAATCCATTCATGCGCGTCCCTATGGGACGCGCATGAATGGATTATCGAGATTCCTTAAAGGAAGGCAGGCTACTCAAAATCAACTTAAAAAACAATAATGAATGCTGTCAAGCTGTCAACCGATCGACAATGCAAATACGTGTGCACGTGCTTTACGTTTCTATTTGACCAATCTTAACCAAATTTGGTGTAGAAGTTATTTACAACGCTACAAAAAACATAGGCTACTTTAGTACCTTGGAGTGAGGCCAAAGGCCGAACAACCACATCCGACACGGTCTAGATGGCTAAAGGCGGCCGGTAGGCCAACTGTGCCAGCTAGTTTATAATAAACAAGATACCCTCTTATATACCACTTTAACAGGTTATCATGTATAATATGGAATTTTACCTGTGGAAAGCAGTAATTAAAGATGTTGGATTTAAAAGTATAGGTCCATCAGGTAAATGTAAATCTCCTTGTTTGATCGATCTAAGGTATTCACGTGTAGTCTGTGCCTGACCAATTGCTCTTGCACTAAGATACAATAGTTTATAACCATTATCTTCTATTTTGTTAAACAACTGAGCAACACCTGACTGTGCCCAATCTCTTCCAACGATGGGTAGAATGTGACCCAAAACGTCTGACCTAAACAATTTTTTTTTGTGAGCTTAAATTTTTTTAAACAATCAAAAAACAAACATACTTTGTGATTGTCCCATCAATATCGGATATAACAATTTTATCGTCCCATTTCCACTTGTAAATGTGACACTTGCAGCGAGTTGTTCCTTGGTAAGCAGTGGTTACACTAAATTCTACTTCGTTTAAACCATCGCGCAAATTTAGTTCTTTCTAAATGATAAAAGAAAATTACTTTTCTGAAAATTTACAAGTCATAAACTTACAATTTGATCGGAACTAAGTCTTAGAGTTTTGCGACATTTATCAGATTTGTCTGATTTTTGAGAATTGCCAGATGTTAGTGGACGTTTGTCTTCCACTGAAGAAACATCTTTACCATGATCACTGCCAGAACTTTGTGAACCAAAGTAACCATCTTCTGCTGCTATATCATAAAATTAAATGTTTAAGAGCCAGTTTCCCACAAATATGGCTTACTACTTAACGTGGATTCCGAACCACGGTACAAGTAATTTGGTCATAGCCAGAGTTTGAACTTTAAATCAAAAGTCCAACTGCCCATCACTAGGCCAAACCACCTGTATAAAATAGCATAAACTAAAAGTTACAAATACCTTCTAATTTTGGACTGGGGATTTCTTCAGGTACCGTCACAATGGTTTCTTTGAGATCAGAATCTTCTAATTTTAAAGAATCTAGATTATTTTCGGCTCCCAATGCGGGTGTTCCCTCCCGAGAGCTACGGCTACGACGCCAACCAAACCAAGAATAACGCGACTCTGCTTTGGGTCGTTTTTCTGAAGATTCTGCCATGTAGAGGCTACAAAGTTGATCGATAGTCGACTAAACATAAGAAAGATATTTGTTAAACCCAATCCTAGTTGAATTTAAAATGCGTCTTACTTGAGGCAATGGTCTCTGATAAATCATAAGAGAAAAGATCATGGGTCCAGCAACTTTGTAATTGTAATATTTCTCCATAAATTTAACCACAAGTTTATTTGATTCCAAAAGAGAAGGATTGTTACATAGCTCCGAAAAATCTACAGAATGCTTTACGAATCGTTCCTCAGTTGGTTCAGGTTCCCAACCGCACAAAGATAAAGTGATATCGTACAGATAAGATTGAGTCCTGATATACAACAAAAAAAATAAGTTTTTTGTTCTGCAAAGTAATTCATATGATACACTTACGACTTATTATGTTCATCAAAGTCAGATGCAATTGATTTACATTCGTCTGCACTGTTTGGACTCTGAGTTAACGATGGACCATTTCCTGATTCACAATCCATGTCGGCATCTGAATGTAACATTAAAATAACACCAAATACGACAAAAAAAAAGCAAAGTTCAGAAAAATAAAATCACTGATACGGCACGTCACAATTTGATGCAAAAGAATAAAAATAGATCAAGCAAATGTAAAGATTTTAATTACCTGCACTTTTTCTTTCGGCATTTGTGAAATACAGCTTAGCAACTTCGGGATCCACCGAATTGAGGTCGGCCAAGTAAAGACCGTCGTTATTACTATTTTGACGACGCTGTTTCATGAAGGAAAATACGGTGCTAAGCATAGAAATTTGTTCAGCCTCAGATGTACTCGTTCCTATGCTTGGATCCGTCTTCGCAGAGGCAAGTTGTTGATTGGAACTAGGAAATTCGCCCCAAGCCCAACTCTGTGTATCCAAATTTTTGTCTCCGTCTAAATATGAAAATTCTATTTCACGATATTACTAAGTCGATCTTACAATTTAAAAAGCGACAATGAAAATTAAAAAAGTAGTGGCCGTCATTTTTCAAGCAAGTTTGAAATTAATTCCACTTCTATTTTAATTTTGGCATAACTATAAAGAATCCTACCTCTACGGCTTTTGACTTCAAATTCGGTGTCGGATAGTACGCCTTCAATTGCGGTAGGAGAAATAGGACGAGAATCTCCAGGCCCATTTGTCAATTCCGTGTCGCTAAAGAAGTGAAAATCTGGATCTAAAACTTTGCGATTACTGCTCGATAAAATTTCAGTTTCAGACTTTCTGCAAAATAAATTTCATATTATAGTAAAATTGCGTTTACAAAAATTAAACTTCTTAAACTCACTTTATCTCTTTCAGTTCGACTTCCGATACAGCACTTGATAAACTACTACGATCAGTTCCAGAATCATTTGGTTTACATATTATATCAGTCGGGAATTCAGTCGTTTCTGGAGTTGCAATAGGTTCGGCAACGGAAGGCTTCCGCTGCGCATTTTTCTTCTTCATCATAGACTTTTTCCGCCTCCTCTTTTTGCCATTTTTCGAATCAAGCAAAATCTCATCGCTTTTCACAGCCAAATTTGAACTTTCAGATTTATTCTCAATTTTAATATCGGGTTCCAAAGAACTCGCTTGAACGGTTTGTTCAAAGATGACGCTTTTTTTACTGATATCATCTCCGCTCACTTTGTTAGAATTTACAGAAGATAAAGATAAACTTAAATCTTCAGTGGTATTTTCGCCCAGCTCAATATTTCCTAAAGCAACTTCTCGCTTTATGAAATCTTGAGCGGTAAATTTATTTTCGTTACTCGCCGTGTGTCGACGTTTAGTGTAATCATTTACTTCATTTTCAAAATTTGGTAGTTTCAGTTTAGTGCCTAAATCTAAACTATTTCTACGGCGACCCTAAAAAAATTTTCGTACTGTTTTTAAACACGTTTTTCTTTGTCAAAGTTAATTAATTACCTGCGAATTATATAATTCTTCAAATTCGATGGGTATGGGTGAAGTGGCTAAATGTTCGGGAATTTCATCAACATCTGAATCTTGCACCTCTTCTACAAAGAAGGCTTCTCCACTTTCACCCAATTTCATGTGAATATTTAACGGCTCTCCATTGATTTCAATGTCCACCTGACATTAAATTGAAATTTTTAAATATATTTTACATTATGTTAGATTAGTTCGAATTTAGATTTAGAAATTAGATAAATATAAAAATTATTTCGCTTTGCAAGGGAGCGGGGCAATTTGTACATACATATTATATGTAAAAATTGTGGTGAATCAGAATTCAGCACCTCATCCCGCACACAGCTAATAAAGGGTGAATGAAGTATCAAATTAATATAATTTCAATTTAGAAAAGGATGGATGGTGACTTATTATACGTCACCGGTAGATTATAGGTAATTTGTACAATTAGTTTATAGGAATTCGTTTTGGGAAACACCAATATAGAAAAGCAAAAGTGTACTATGAACTATGAATTTTTTATTATCAAGCATTAATAATTATTGTCATAATATCCTGAACATGTTTATAGCGAGGTTTATAGTAATAAAAATGAAGTTTGCTGATTTAAAATTATTTTAAGTCAATAATAAATTATACCGTAGTACACGATCAAAAATTGAAAATAAATTCGAATAATTTTCAAATATTTCATTGGCCTAAGGCAAGTTTTATTAAAATCCGTTAAAATCGGCCCAATTCGAGCACTATCTTCCGTTGACTAACGCAATCTATGCCACAAAATAAATTAAAATTTAAACCATCTGTCCATAAGAAATGTGAACTACTTCAGCTGCTGTAGTCAAGTCAAAAATTAAAGAACATTGCACAATGCGATACAAATGCGAAGCAAATTTCAATTTAATTAACATCGTTTATGAGTTTATGAACACTGATAAAATCAGATAACAAAAATTGCTATTTGGTTAAAACCATCGCATTTTATTTTAATAATTGCATTTGGAAGTTGCAATAACGTAACAAAAGTGAATTGAAACACCAAGTGTAAAAAATAAACGGACTCTTTTGAAATAAACGTTCCAAATGAACGATGCCATTATGTAACGAATCGATCACGATAGTCAAAAACATTACGTTTATAAAGTTTAAGATAATAAAATTCGATAATCGCAAAAAACCCAAAATATGATTTCCACTACGAATAAAAAAACCTTCGTGAAAGAACCTTCAACGAAAGACATTGATGATGTGTTATTGGCAGCGCATAACTTTGAACAAGTTTGCATTGAAAATTTTAGAGCATATTTACTTAAAATTATTTTATTTGCGATAGAATTTGACTGATTGGGCAAAGTCAAGTTGATCAGTTGCGTCGATTAAAATCAGCTCGTTTGAAAGTTCAACAATTGATTGCTCACCTATAATCTCACCTATAGGTCGAATAATACGGATGTAATTTATTATTGTAATATCCAATATTGGAAAATATGAATAACCGAAGACGATAAAATCACAAAGAAATTTTTGTTTTGCCTTTGAAGGTTAAGGTACATACATTATCAATGGCTGGAAAAAAACTTACCACTTTTTCTCGGCTCCTCAGCACACCAATTTTACCAAATCTAACGTGAAATGGTGAACAATTATAAGAACCATCTTGTTGCTCAACAACAATAACATCGATTGCACCGGTTAAAGTAGCACCATTGATGTCATTATAAAAGTCCTTAAAATTTGCTACAAGTTTTCCAATTCCAAGTCCAATTCCTTGCATTGTGGTTATACGCTTTTTATCCTTTTTCGTTAAAAAATTATTAAATCTCATTTCTCCACTCCCATATTTATGGGACTACACTATTTTTATTATTTCAAAATGTATCGTCTATTATTGAATAAAAAACAATTTTTTGTATTGTTATCACAATTTAATCACTGTTCTCGTCACTGCCGATGTATACTGAATAAAATGACTGTTATGAAGCTATTAATAAAGAAACCATCCCACCAAATTGTAGATATGAAATCTGTAACAAATAAAAAACATTTTAGCAAAACTTATCATCGAATCTCGAAATCATACGTTTATGAACGTACGATGATCTACATGAGGTTCAATTACGATAAAACAATAGCATGATTAATTTTTATAATAATTTTTGTTTACGTTAGATTTTTTTATAGTTTTTCCATTTTTTTTTAAATAATGATTTAAATATATACAATTTGATAGAAAAACGAGATATAATTAAATAATTGGTACAAAATAAGTAAATTTTAGGTATACTAGGTACGTTACATAAATAATATAATATAAAACAAAACTTGACGTATTACTTACAATAATAACAACAAAATTTTGATAGAAAATCAGTTACGTAACAGATAAAGGGTTATTGAGAAACAAAAATAGCCAGCCTTATTGACGCTAATATTTTCCTTGACGCGAATTGTATTACTTACTATAAAAAATTATACTATAAAATAATTGGTCAATATTTGAGATCTGGTGTAGCTCATCGTAGAATGAAATAATTTATTATACAAATGTTTCCGGAAATGTTTCACCAAGGAGTCAACTAACGTTTGGACACATAGTTGCATTGTACCTGTATTGCAAGGTAGAAGTTTGCAATATTATTGCCAAAGAAATATCTTCTGTTAATGAAACATTAGAGAACTCTTTTAATTTTTAATATAAAATAAAAGTAATTCCGATGAAGATGAAAAAAATTATTTTGTTTCAATATAATAAATGTATTAATTGACTGTAATTTTCTATTTTAGCAACTCATTCAAAAAATCGTGCAAATTTTGGTATTCCCTTGAAATAATAATATATTAGCATAATATTATAGTAATATGTAGTAAATTTGAGGATTTCATTTCAATAAATAAATTATGGATGCACATCATTGCTAGCCAAATTTCTGTGTTTGGCACTGACGAACGGTAATATAGAATTAGTAATTAATACCTATTTACTATAATAGTAAACATAAAAACATTATGATAAAAATAATCAAAATTTTAGGAAAATACAATTTTGGGTTACATCCAAAATATAAATATTTATTGCACGTGTTCAAGTACCTACTATATAATAATTAACAGATACAACAACAACAAACGTATAATAATAATTATATGAAGTATATAAATGCGCACAGATCTTAGATCAGATTTGTTGTAGATAGTGGGGTCATAATAAAAAATGTTTCTGACTGTAATTTTCCAACTTAGAAATTATGAGGAAAAATTACACTAAAATTAATTTAATTTGCATTATTTAATAGTAGTTAGGAAATTGTACAATGTCAACTAGGTACATTATAATATGTTTATTTATTCGTTTTTGTAAACAAGGTAAATTACAATAGATTAAAAGCAATAAACGTGCTATCAGAAAAGAAGAACAACACAAATTTTAGTGATAATTATTCAGTAATACGTTTGAATACTAATTATTATTGACCTTTAATGTAAAATTCAACTAAACTGTTTAATTAATTTGCAATTTTAATTCAAATTTTTATAATCTAAAAAAAAGCAAAACGTGTGGTTTTTATTAATTTTTTAAAAATTGAAAGAACACTTCGTTTATATTAAGAATACTATATTATAATATCTAGAAAAAGATTTAACATTGTGCCCTTTCCAAATTATTGGATCGATATCATTAATATTGGGGCTTGACAGGTTACAAGCAAATTTCAACTAATAATAAATTATTCGGTAAGGTCACGACGCTAAATCGTATAATTGTGGACCTATTTAAGGAAATTCGAGATACTGAAAATCGGTATTTACAAACGCATTTTCTCTAAATAAAATGTAGCCAAATTAAAAACTAATGCTGCAACCAACCGCACACAATTCGGTGTAGGCAATCACGGGGCTCAAATGATGAAACCTTTCTATAGTATTTGTTGTTTAGAACCGACCGATTAATTAATTCCTCAGTCGTGATATGTCTCTTTGACAGAAGCGTTGTGGCCCATCTCTTTTTATGCATGTGATATGCGATCGAATTATTTTCACATACATAGAGAACCTATCTACTTATTTAACGTGGACTCCGAACCACGGGTAGTGTAATACACTTCATTTTGGGACGGGCGCTCATGGCAGATTACCTCGGCGGTTTGTCATTACGTTCCTAGAAGAAACGATCAGAACTCTGTCCGGATTCAAATCATGCATTTCGCATTAGCAGTAGAGAGACTTACCGCTAAGCTATGACCGTCTCTTCCGACGGATATTAAACCATAATCAAACCTAAGCGGCGAGGAGAGTATGTGGCAAAAAAATAGGCCACTTTCAACATTGGATGATATAAGGCTAAAGAAAAAAGTATCTTATTCCACTCAAGGCGAAGTAAGAACTTAATCTCCCTTTGGCCGTCTCTCTTTGGAAAACAACGACAAATTACCAAGGTGTAATATATTGAATTTAATCTATAGTCCAACCTAGCCTAAAAATGAAATTAATAAATTACACTTCTTGTTCGTACATGTTCATTCCATGTTAAGCAGTAGGTCCCCTATGGATATGTTAACATTTCAAACGTAGTCACACACCACCACTGACATTACGAGAGATGGTCGTCAACGTTAGAGAGGCCGGACAAAGTACTTGAAGGAAGAACAATAAAATTGCGCAAGTCCTCACCTAAATTATAATACTGTAATTTTTATTTAAAAATTTAAATTAAAATAAACAAACCGTTTAATGCTCCCCCGCAAAATAAACCCAAGGTTAAATAAATGTATAATAATTGTGCTCCATTAAATGTAAAACTTCGTCATATCAGTCATCATATTATATTATAGATTAATGTTAATAACAAATCGGCTAAGGTAAAAATAACTACTTAAACACGTAGGCACTTGTACAATCATAATTACAATTATGACGATTTTCATTGTATTACGAGTACACAAATTAGTTTACAAAAGTAATTTTGTATGAATGCAGTTTATTTATAAAATATCGATGTGAGTAATTGCTAATTGTGCAGATTGATATACATAATTAATTAGTAAAGAACACAATGTTTAATGTCTTTGATATTGACTATAAATGATAAAGTCTTTTACAATGTAAACATAAATTTGAAAAAACAATAAGATTATCATTTCGAACTATTGTCAATTGCGATGCAAGTTCCAGGTTGCTCTTGTGAGCTTACACTCATAATTAAAGTGAGCTTGAAGAAGTTTCCCCATCGTCATATCCCCATCGTGCACTCGATGGTAGTTCTGAAGTGGTTTCTCACCGAACTACTTAGTTTTTTATTTCCAGTCTTCCAAGCATAATAGTAAATACTCCTATATGTACATATTCGATTTAAAACAATTTTGAATATGATAATTATAAGTCAATATTTAAAAATTGCATAATGTTTATATAGCAAGTTCTAGTCAGTAAAATTTGGTTATTAATAAAAGTTTAACGTTTCGGGTTCAATAAACTAGAATATAATAATACTATGTACCCGATCCGAATTCATATTATAATCTATGGATATCACTCTTGATCCAAACAGTAAGTAATAATTTATTAAATATAGCCTAAAAAGTAGATGCTCTTCATGAACAAATTAATTAACTTTTCAGGTTTTTCGGTTCAGGCCAACTACTGGGTTCAGGCCAACTACTGAATACGAACTGAATTTTTATGGTTAAACTTTAAGAAATATACATTTTTTTTATTGCTAAAGGTATTGTTTATAGCTAGAAGTAGAAGTATAGTAAAATTAATAAACTGACTTTAAGTACCTACATAATAATAATTATAATATAAATACGTCTGTAGGTAGTATAGTAAAAAATTTAATATCGCTAATGCAAACAATATTTCATTTGCAATTATAATGACTTAGGATTACAAATTTTAGAATTGGCAACAATATTTTAGAGAATTTCCAATAAATTAACATCCGACAAATTTCTCTTTTTCTATTTAAAAATATAATATACATAGTATACCTATTTACCTAGATAATTATTACTATATAACAAATTCAGCACCAACGATAGAACTAGGCTTAAAATTTATAAAATTGGCGACAGTTTTAAATTTTGAGAATTTGCGACAGAAAGTGATATACAGAACAACTAAAGGCCAACTAAACCCAAAAATTAAAAAAGAAAGAGTTAATGACACCAAACGTCATTGTATCAAATCCATTGTCATTTGGTACCATTGACTCGTTTTTGAAAAACTTGTGGGTTAGTCCACTTTCCCTATCGCTGCCTCAATTAGGCTTGTTTCATTTTCACCCTAATTTTTGGGTGTATCACTTTACCCCACTCGAGGGGTAAAGGCGAAAAAATTTTAACTCCTGAGAATTTCAAAATTTGTCAACTTTGTAGGTAGTATACTAATATTGATATAATTATGGACTAATTTTAATGAAAAAATAAGTCATTATAATCTTTCGGTAACATTACCTTATATTTATATGACTCAAAAACTTCCCTGGTTGGAGTAGACGATGTAAAAATCGTCTATCCCCGTGGTTCGGAATCCACGTTGAGCTGTAGGTCCTCTGTGCTCGTTACACAGTTTCAACACGCATCGAGCACAGACAGGGAAATCGGAAGACGTAGAACGTCAAAAAACCGATGCATACGACGATATACTAGCCAACGTATTGGTTATTTTGTATTATCAGATAACAGCTTTTATATTAGCCAGTTGAAATTGGATAGTTTATAAACTAACCAAAAACATTGTCTATTATGTTTACTCTAATGCAGGTAAGTAAACTAGTCAATATTCTTGGATAGTTTATAAACTAGCCAAATTTTCAGCATTTATTATAGTAGAAATGTTGTTTTATAAAAATAACCAATCGATTGGCTAGTTTATATACTAGCCAACTAGTTTATAAATTAGCCAAGTAAACACTTTAGCCGTAACACATACAATTATGTTTCAAAGCTATTTCCCTCATATTTCCAAGAATTGTGATATTTGAGCCCCCTAGAATGAGAGCGGTGCAAGTAAAATATTATAGAATTGGACTTAAGCCAGTAAAAAATTGAAATAGTAAAAACCAATTCTTGGAGGACATAAAATTTATGGAAAAAGTGGATTTGTTCAGGGATAATAATCAAAAACAACTGCTACACAAATTATTAATAGTAAATAAATAATATTATAGCAAAGACCTCATTTTAAATTGACGACTTGTTGGGGTATTGAAACCAACCATAGGCCATAATTATTTTATTAATTAGTATGTCATAGGACATTACAGACGTGGCGCGATCGGGAAGCAATCATTTGTTCACCGAATATTATTTAAAAAATTTCGCGTTAAGTGGCGGTATTAATGCCTATAAATACATAATAAAACTTGTCCAACTAATCAGTTCTTTGTCCAAGTATGAATTCTATATACTGATCCATTCATTTCAATCACTTATTTATGTAGGTTAAAGTATAATAGTGAGTTATCGTAATTCAGCATGTCTTGCATAATATAAAACGAACAGTAACCTACAAAATACGTACTTTCACTGTCTATGAAATGCATTATACAACAGTAAATAACAATTTATTTAAAAATGGAAATCGCAGAAGAGATTACGTTCAAAAGTGTTAAGATAGAATTGAAACTAGATTCATCTACATTATTATATATTAAGCATAATAGATAAAATGTATGCCAATAATACAAAAACTTATTTTTACTAGTCGACATTGAAATTTGGTGAAGGTTTTTAGTTCAATAATCAAAACGACGTCGTATTTTTCTAGGGTAGACCGGGACGAAACGAGATATTAAGGTAACATTCCATGGTCTAAGTAAACTACAATCTACAATGAAAAAATATGTTGAACATCACAGAAGTAATTTAATTGAACATTTACCTAATATGCTATAATTTAATATAAATCTATCAAAATTAAAAGTATTTCCTTGTTTATAGTAATGAAAACATCATGCTTTATTCTGTTCTGCCCCGCAATATCTCTTTGTTTTTAATGGCTGATAAAATTTATAGACAAGTTGCGTTTCCTTATCGTCACTATGTAATTTGTCTGTGCACGAATTATGGACCTACTTTTTACATTGGTTGCTTGACATCCACCCGAATTATACAAGTTTCCGCACAGTACAAACACAATCTTTATCGGAACTTCCTGTAATTTATTGGTTTAATTTTCTTCCTTCTTCTCTTTTTTTAAACTTTTGCGTCAATTTTTTTTCTTTTCATTTTTAAGTCGTTTTTGGGGTCCCAATTATTTTCTTACTCGACCAAGTCAAGTTCGACCCATTCAAACAATTGTAGTGAGAAAATCACCTCCTATCCCATTCAACCGCGGTGTTCGTTGCACCCCGGTCTCCCCTACACATTTAAAATTGTCTGTCTAACTTGACTGTGTAATACAATTTTGGCATCAACTAAAAGGATATTGCAAAACATGGAAAATTACTAATAGAAAGGTCTACACTTACTTGCTTGCATCTTGTATTAATCAGTAAAACATGGAATCGATATTAGCAATTGTATTTGCGGATGCATAAATATATCTAATTGAAACAAAACATTTTCTTGTATGTATTTAAACAGTATAAGCACAAATTGGTCAAAATATAATAGAAAATTTCCATACATGTTATATCGTGTAAGAAAAATATTGGCGCTCGATCAAATAAAAAAACAAGGTAGTATTTGTTAATTCAAAAAGTTTTGTGTGAAACCTACTAACAAAATATAATTCCGATAAATATTTCACAGTCTGATAAATTTAGATGACTCGAAATAAGTTATTGATAAAAGTTGCCAATTTTTTTTATTATTCTTTACTTACGAATTGTGCCAAAAATTACGACTTATTAATTTTTTAACCCAAGTTAAGTGAAAATCGACCATGTCATTTATAGTAATAGCAACACATTTATTTTTAAACGCATTAGCGTGCAATAAGTTAGAAACTAAATAAAAAAGTAGATTTTGGCGAAACGCGACAGGTTCACTGACACGATCTTATATTATTTATAAGAAATGTCGGAAAATTGTTATATGCAGGTAAGTGTTGAGTGTTTTAATAAAAAAAAATCGATTCTTCAAATTTCCACATACTTACTACCGGGACTACACTATAAATTAAGTGGAAATTTCGTCTGCAGTACGATGTATGATTTATACCATGTACGCATGTAGTACATAAGTACATACATTATGTATGTTTTTGGCTCTAGAATTTATGCTATAATAATCTCAACACAATAGTCCCTTTAGTCCCAATAATATGTAGTACAAGGTAATTGAGGTTATTACACGAGCAATTGCCTTTCATTATAAAAAAAAATGTAGTACATACATACATGTTTAATTGCAAACTATCACATTTTGACCTGCGATGGTGGTACATTTGTGATGTGGAATCGAATAATTCAAGAGCATCTTATCGCAAGTAAAAATGTTAAAATATTGGCTAGCACTAAATTTGTTAGAAGGATAATATATTAAACAATTTTAAAACTATTTCATACCTACTATTTTAAAATATTAATCATAGCACAGATGCCTTAATCCAGCATCTAGTACGTGATAGCCATAGTTCAGCTTTCAGCCTCATCCTGTGTAAAAATTGTTTGGATATCTTCAAAGTGAAATCAATTGAAAGTGAAATCAAAGTGAAATGTAACAAATTTGCCATTAGTGAGCAGAATAATTCTTTGATTGCCAAAAATGATGGTAATGTGAAATTAATTTTGGAGATTGCATTTAGTTAGTGTTATAGGGGTGATTCTGCAAGTCACACTTCATGTCCTTTATTGGAGACATTTATTAGTCCAGAAAAGTATTATGAAGCGTATGGTTCCAATTCATTTATTGTATGCGATAGTGTTGTATAGGACCTTTCAGTATACACTGTCAAGGTATCTCTACAGGAAAACTTTATAATACAAATAGTTTTAGTAAATACTATGATATAAAATTTATACGAGGGCCAAGCTAAATTTATTGAGAATAAAAAACACGGTTAATATTTTCTAGGATTTTATTTTAAATATGCTCAAAGTAATTCCCTCCAACAATGATACACTTGACCATTCTTTCTTTCCATTGCTTAAAAGCTCCCAACCAATCTTCTTTCGGAACACCTTCAAAATAAGTATGAACTGCGGTATCAATCTCTTCAGGCGAAAACCTTCTGCCCCGCAAATTTTTTTTAAGCGCAGAAAATAGCCAAAAGTCGCACATTGCTAAATCAGGTGAGTACGACGGATGTTCTATGACTTTTATATTTTTTTCAGCCAAAAACTGGCGAGTTATAGCTGCCGAATGGGATGATCCATTATCATGGTGGAGCATAATTCCCTTGGCTGGAACTCTACTGAACACATCAGGTAAACATTTTTCAGTGTACCATTTAGCTGTAACTGTCTTTGTCCATCTAGCTTAATGGCATTTACTAGGCCCGTACTTCTGAAGAATACCGCATACATAACTTTTTCCATAGCTCGGCTGTTTCTTGATCATTGTTGGAGTTTCCTCATCTTCGTGAATCCATACACGACTCTCTTGACGAGTATTATAGGTATGTCGAAAAAGGAAATATAAGTTTCGTCACCTGTCACGATTTTGGAATGAATTTGGTGTCCGCCATTATTTAACAAATTTAGAGTTTCATGGCAAATTCTTAAACGCTCTGCTTTTTGGAAATCAGAAAGGTGATGCGGCACAAAACGACGGACCACTTTTTTTAAATGCAGGTGATCGTGTATGATTGTTTTAACAGCTGAGGATCCAATCTTGAGTTGATGCTCTATTATCCCATAAGTGGATTTATTGTCCTCTTTAATTATTTTTTTAACAGCAGCAATGTTTTTGTCGGTAACAGCGGTAGAAGGACGTCCTGCTCCTTTTTGATGCTGAACGGAATTCCTTTCGCGTTCAAATTCCTTATACCATCGGTAAATTGTAGCCAAGGAAGGTGCTTGTTCACTAAAAGTTGAATCTAAACTCTCTTTGCACTCGTAAGCGCTTAAATCTTTTTTAAAATCATAATAAATCATGATTCGAAAAAGCTCTCTTGTTAATTCCATGTTTTCACTTGCAATGTCACTTTAAAAAATTAGTAACTTAAGTTATAACGAACGTATTTTCAACTTCTAAACTTCAAATGACAGATAAAGAGTTTCTCTAAATAATACCGTATGTTTTATTTTTAACAACTTACTAGATCTATTTTATTCTCAATAAATTCAGCTTGACCCTCGTAATAGCGCAAACTTTAAAATTCAAATTCTGTTCTTCGAATTATGTTAGCCTTTCATTAGCCAAATGCGTGAGTCACAGATCTTGATGAAATTGCAAAATGTAATTCTTGAAACAATTTTTTCCCGTTTGAACTTTTTTTTGGTGTTCCAATTTAAATTTCTATCAAGGTAAAATGCGAACATGATGAAAAAACTAGAATACTACCTGTACATTAATTTTTTAAAATGAAAGTTACCTTTTGTCGTTCGTTTCTTTGTTGGTGGTACACATCAACAAAAAAACTATTAAGAAGAAATAGAATAGTACAAGAGATAAATTAGGTCACTAGTGATTTATTTTTTGTTAATAGTTTATTTCAATTTTAATTCTTATTTCTAAAATGTGTAAAAACTAAATTTGAACAGATTTATAAAAGATGTGCTAAGATCGATAATATCTTTTATAACAAGAATGTGGGTCAAGATCACCTTTTTAGCAACAAATAATTATTATATATTCAACATAAATTGTTCAAAAAATTCAAACAAAGGTATCGCTTAACAAAGGAAACTGGGGATAGTGGCACATTAATGTCTTAAATATTCCATTTTTTCAACAGTTTTTCCAAAATCTGATTTTCGGCTAAAAGTGCAAATCTTGAATTGTAATTTCCGAGTTAGAAATATTATGATTCTCTATTAGGTAAAAGTATCGTTTACAATAATAATTACTTTATTTTCTAACAGAAAAACCCCATTACAGGAATTTTTATATATTATTGTTAGGAATATCCCATGTGAGGCTTTCTTTTTGTGGAACATTTAATTTTTAACATAATTTTAAATGGAAACTAGCTATTTATTTATTGCGATAAATCAAAATAGCGAAAATTGCATAAGTCGACAAAGTTTATAAAAAATATACTTCTTTATGAAGTACGAGGGGAGATCAAAAAGTTCGGTAACAACTGTACTATAAGAAGGAGTTATAAATAAATCCTGAAAGTGGTTTGTAACAAAGTCAAATAGAAGGCCAGTTTTGAAAAATTAAATCGATCCAAGCAACCGTTGGATTTTTATTCAATTTCTAATAGTCCTCAGTTTCGACATTTTTTTTTTGTAAAAATAGAGAAACTCGAACACCGCGCAGTGATAAAATTTTTAATCAAAAAAGGTAAAAGTGCAAAATAAAAACTACAAAATGATATGCTTGAAGTGTATTACAAGGAATCTTCACCTTCACTATAAAAACAATTTACAAGTGGGTACGGCTTTTCAAAGCAGGGCAAGTGTCCTTAGAAGATGATCATCGCACGGTCGTCCCGCGGATGCAGTTAATCATGAAGATGTACTAAAAATCGAAAATTTGTTAATAAATGATAATCGCCTCTCTATCTTAAAAATATATCAACATATCGATTTATCATATTATTATTATGGTACTAAGTGCAAGATGGGTTCCACGTTTGCTATATTCTGAACACAGAAGTCAATTCGAACCGAAACTTCTAGGCAATTTTTGAAAATGTGTGAGGATGAACAGACGATGACATGGATTCATTATTATGATCCCGAATCCAAACAAAAATCCATGCAGTGGACAGAAATGGGAAAACTGCCACCTAAGAAGTTCAAAACTCAGATTTAGGCCACAATTTCTTGAAATTGCCGAGGGAATTCTATTATGCAGGATTATTACAGAAATTAAAGGAAGCTATCGAAAAAAAGAAAGGGAAAAGTGAAACAACATTTTTAGCTTCTCCACGACAATGCACCAATTCACAAGTCAAAAGTTTCACAGACTTTTGCACAGAATGCACAGCTCCGAAGAAATAAATCACTCATTGTACAGTCCAGACCTGGCCCCTAGCGATTACTTGCTATTCCCAAATTTAAAGAAAGAATCACGAGGGATGAAATTTAATATCGATATGAGCTGATGTACACTGTGGAAAGCTATTTTGCAAGGCAAACAAAACAATTTTTGTCGGTGGTTTAGAAAAATTAATTCAAAGAAGTACGAATAAGTGCCTTGAGCTTCAAGGAGATTACTTCAAAAAATAAAATTTATTTCATTAAAAATATTGATTCCTTATACCGTTTTACTGAACTTCCTGATTTCCCCGTGTACACTGAAAGTAAGAATCGTTAGCAAAAAGAAAACAAAAAGCTTTAGGTAAATTTTGCTCGAAATAAACAGTTCAGAGGTTGACAAAATAATGGTTTATATAATTTACAAAATTTAATCAATAAATATGTAAATAAAAAAAAATTATTTAAATTTACTAGTTTTTGTGTAAAAACAAACAAACTCCTCAACTGCAAACTCCATAATAATGAAGCAACATAGTATTGCAAGAAACATTTGGTGGGTGTCTAAAATAAGTAACTGTGTCAAGTTACCCCCATAGTCAACTAGCCCCGATCTCTCTCGTTAAGGTAATTGCACATATTATTTACAATATAAAGTTTATTTGTTTGTGAATATCGAGAAATTTAAATGGGTCAGTAATTAACACAAACATTAATTTTGCATGTGAACATCTTAAGATCAGTTCTATAACAATGATGTTGTTTCGTATATTCATTACGATTTTGAATTGATTACTTTTAGGTTATCGAGCAAATTAATTTTAAACTGCGTGACACTATTTTCTTTTTTATTGTTTTCTATTTCATACAAATGAAAGTCTCACATAATAGAATTAGCAGCTATAATTCTATAAACAATGAAACATCTCGTCAACTATTTTAGTTGAATTAAATTTTACATATTTAACCCTTTCCGGTTTAAATTAGTAATTAAAAATATCTTAACTAATAAAAAAATTCAAATACAAAAATGATCTGTATTTTTTTTTACCTAATTTACAATAACGTTGTCTGGTGTCCCTTGCTAAATGTCCTGCACTGGGCTGAAAGGTTGGAAACTGTCAAGGGTCAAGATCTTTACACCCAGTGAGAAGTATAAAGTACGAAGTGGGCAGGTAGTTTGTAATTTATTATAATTTATTGTTGATTTCTAAAATTTATTCATACTATATTACACTATTGCTTCAGATAGTTTGTTGTAAAGTTGTAATATCATAACAAACTCGAGATTATTATTTAATAGTAATTAAGTTATGTACTAATTATGTAATTCGTAAAAATGTGTTTTGATATGGCACGTGTAAAAATTATTGCTGTCAACAACACAATAAACGTGCCCAACAAAATATGTAGTAGCTGTTATTGTGCACTTGTTTTTAAACCTTGAATTGATACATTTGTTGATCAAAACACTGCAACTGCGTAAGTTCCTGAAATATTCGAAAAAAACAATATAAGGGGCACGTGCATGGTGTGTCATGAATCAACCAATAAACAGCAAGAATACAAACACGTCATCGTACGACCAATGCATTTCAACTTTCGAAAATCGTGCGTTTTCGACAACGAAACCACATTGCTAGAAGATCAGCAGATATTGGAAATTTTATAGTTCGCGTCAGTTCGAGTTACTAATACGGTAATACATCAGGTGATGATTTTTTTCAATTCCGAAAACGATTTCTTTATAACCATTATTATGTAATAACTTAATAACCATTTTATAAGAATGTAGTAGGTGCCTACTAAATAAACTGAAAACGAAACAGCTTACATTACTTAAAAATGTTTACTTTTATTTAATTCTAATTAAAATAATAATAATTTATAAGTCGATCATTATGTAATTTGTCTAATTGATTGATTTTATAATAATACACAAACTAATAAGTCAACGTCTCATAATTTTGAATTCAAGTTCAATGCCTGGAAGGTTGTCTATCAATTCACCCACTTTAACTTTCATAAAAAACCGTGTAAAAAACGAGAAATAATTGCATTGAACTTTCATTTAATAACATAAACATAATATACTTGCTTTTAGTAAATAGAAGTATTGCTTGCAAGATTTTGTAATAAATTTGTTATATAATTTTAAAATATTTTAGTATATTATTATAGTAGTATCTATGGTAGTATCGTCAGCTAATATTATGCAGTTTAAAAAAAATTTAATATCGCAAAACATTGCATGAAATAAATCTTATTCCGGTATAAAGCAAAAATACTCAACGTACTCGAGAGTAAACAATGGTAATTAATAAGATTATTATTTGCTTTAATTAGGAACAATAACAATTATTATTACCGAGTTATTATTATTATAGCTTTCTTCTTTCAAGTGCCTTGTCGGATTTCCCTGACCTTTGTGCCCTTCATGTTGTATGTGATGTGCGTGTGTGAAGTGTTATCGCACAAATAGGGATCTACAGTTTAAGATAAACTTCGAACCAAGCTCTTTAGGATAAGACAACTAATCCTTGGGCGAATATTACTACTTATAACACTTCATTTTGAGAAAGATTATTTATAAGGAAGATTACCTCTCGGTGGTTTGCTAATGTCTTTCGAGAAAGGGCATTATTACTATGTACAATTTGATATACGAAACGGCACGAAATAGAACTCATAAGGCAACTCAAAACTAAATCTTCACTTTAGATACGAGTTCTGTTTTTCTTTATTGATATATTATTATAATGTAGAAAGTTTACAATTTATGAATCAAAAATAATATCGGACACATGTCCGCCAAGACCACGTGTACAGACGTCGATCCTTTTTGTCAAATTTTTCAATTACATTTTTGCATAATTGCGGTTCTATCTCATCAATTACGCGTCGGATGTTATTTTTATGTATTATTTGCATAGACTTGATCTTTCACATAGCCCCGCAAGAAATAGAAAACGGCGTTAAATCACACGATCTAGGCGGCCAATTGACTGCAAAATTATTCGATCTAGAAATTTCGTTCGAAAAAACTTCAATGTTTCAGTGACTGTATGGCATGTGGCGCCATATAATTGCTATATGATATATATTGTTGTGACCCGTTTTTGAATGAAGAGAGAAATGTGATAAAAGCCCAGTACAAAGGCAACACAATTTGGAGAGGTTCGAATTGTTCTAAATTGTTTAAATTAGTTGTTGTTCAAGTTCATTTGGTTATATGTTTAATTTTAAGGCACGTAGATTAAGACAGTGCAATCGTTTACCTTAAAATAAAGACGTAGGCTATAGACAGGCAAGAAAACAAACAGGAAAAAGAAGGATGTCCGAAAAGGAACAAAAACAAAACAAAATTCAACTGGTATCCAGGGATAACAAGAGGATGATGTAGTTAGTTACAAATGATAGAGCATCCAGAGTAGATGTGTCGTGTCGCGCATTAAATATCAGTTAATATTGATAAAGCTTTGAGAATAGACGTGTCGTGTCGCAAATTAAATAAGTTACGATTGATAGTAACTATTAATTGCGAGAATACGGGCCATCGGCTATCCAGGATTGAAGGTGAATCGATCACCAAAATTAATTAATTCAGAATTAATTTGAGAAGAGCGGGCTACTACATCCCCTACAAAGGGATAGTTACGTGTGTGTCTTCCAAGAAGACAGCACATAAAGAGCAGCATTTGGACTGGAATCGTGACAGGCCAGAAGCCTACCAAGAAAAGGCGACCAAATTGGACCAGGCGATTACCAGTGAATAGTGTTGTGCAACGATAGCCACGTCTTATCAAGAAAGATAACAAGGTTAGCATAGTTTAATTTATAATTTTAAGTTTGCATTTGATTTGTTTGATTAGTTGTGTTGATTGTTATTTGTTCCATTTTTATTTATGTGTTGTTGTTTAATAAATCTGTTATTCGTCATTTACTTCGTCAATGGGAAATTAAAAGCGCACAAAATAGTAATACTAGTGAAATGTAAAGGCTTCTCAACCTTTTGCTTACTAACGTATTATATCAAGCTTTTCCATTCCATTCGGAATATTGTCACTCTGCTTTTTTTTGCAAAGTCTTTACGATCCATTTATTGAGGTGGATCGATCCTCTTGTTTCTCTTTTACTTTCAACTAATTTATCCACAGAGTGTCGATCTTCACCGGAGGGCCGCGCTAAGAAATTCAGCAAGTCCGCAATTCGAACCCACAATTTCCGCGCTGTAACTCAACCGGCGATCACACCAAGCCACTGCTGTAACGTAACGTAACCACTCAATTAAAATGAACTTGATCTGAAAAAATGTTTTTTTCAGATAAACCATCACCTTGTTCAACGATGCAATTAGCGAATCGCCGACGAACAGAACGGTCGACTGGCTTTCATTCTTACACCAATTGAACCTTATAAGGTTTTAGACTAAAATCTTTGAGAAGAATTAGCTATGTGGTGCTCGTGGATGGGTCCAATTGCTGAGATCGCCGTGGAATTAATAATTTTGGATCTTCCTCAACACTTTGACTTGCAGCAGCAATATTTTCAGCTGAACGACCCGGACTTGGATGGACAATACTTGGTTGGTATGTTGTATACCGAACCAGCAGACTCAAATTTAACCACCAAATTTTTAATACAAGTTTTAGAAGGCCGATTATAACCACCGAAAATATTCCAAATTTTGTGATATGTAGTTTTCACAGATTCGTCAATTTCGTAGTGGATTTTAATTATTTTCATGCGATTTTCGATTGAAATTGAAGACCTTCTATACAATTTAGCACAACAGGCCGTTCAGGCCCGAGACAAGACCGTATTATTATCCGGTATCTCGTCATTCGTTCTTACTCATCCACATAGTGTTGATGTTCACCGGAGAGTGGTGCTAAGAAATTTGGGGAGTGAAGTCCGCAATTTGAACCCACAATTTCCGCATCGTAAATCAGCGATCACACCAAGCCACTACTTGACATAATATATCAAAAAATAGAATGACAAAACTGTCACCACATTCAAAATTGCCCCTATTAAACAACGAAGTCCCTGTTGAAAAGCCTAATATATATTTTTCTCTAAAATTATTATTCATTTAAAATAATTTTATAGACGTTTAACAGAGCTTCATCATTTCCACTATTATATTATTATATATTTCCGATTTTACACGGTTTACGCAGTTTCCGGTTTTCTCTGCCTGGGTCCGTGTCGTGTTGATAATGTGTGACGGATACAGGCTTAACATACATTCCGAATTACGAGAATAGATTATTTTTACACCGTAAATTCCTCACCAGGGAAGCATGTAAACTATAATATAATGTTACTTGTGGTCAGCAAGTAGACAATCAGTGCTATTCCCATCACCTTAGTTATAACCAATTGTTGGCAAATTGTTGGCAATTTGACGTATAAATGACATTTGACAGCTACGGGTTATTCAAGATGCACCTTAGTTAATGTCAATTATTGGCTAAATAACATTTTCACTACCAACTTTTAGTGAAATTCTTAAGTTATGTCAATTAACCTCGAAAATAGCCAAACTTGACAAATTTTGCGATTAAAAACAGCAAGTAAGTTCTTACTTATAAGTAAGAACTTGGCATTAGCCAATTGGCTGCAGGCAACACCTATACATCACTTGCTGGGATTGACATTAGATATAAAATCAAGTTTTAATCCGTAAAATTGTAAATTATCGCACTAATTTTAAATTTTTAATTTAATTAAATTAAAATTTAATTTTTGATTAAATTAAAATTTAATTTTTAATTAAACTAAAAAAATTTAAATTACAATAAAAAATTTTAATTGAATTAAAATTAAATAGAATGTAATAGGTAACTTCAAGTTGTAATTTTTTTATATCATTGGTTGCTGTTGCAAACAGGGCATATATGAAAGATAGTCAACAGTATTCTCACATTCCGAAAAGCATCAGAGTATAAAATTTTATATTTAGAAAAAGGTGAATTATTTATATAGGTTTGAACATTTTAGGTATTTGCAGCTTTACAGTTTATGGCACAAGGTTCATATCAAAAAGGTGTGGGGCAGGATTTTTTATACAGCATGTCACAAAGTTCGGTGAGTCGATGTATCGCAGAGGTTATTACTCGATAAACATTATCGTGGAGCATTTGGGGTACACTATTCATTTACAGCATATTTTTTAATCCTTGACTTCATCTTCACTCCTGATATTTCACCATCGAGTGTGGGATATAGAGTAATTTATTTTCATGCTATTTTTAATTATAGAGGAAGAGAACAACGACAATGAGCAAATAGGCGTTAGCGATGATGCTAACGGTCGCACTGTTAGAAATGCAGTTAACCAAAATCATTTTTGATTAATCGTTTATTGTATCAATCACTACATTAAATAAAATTTGTATTTTAGTTTTTCAATTTATTTAGCGCCTCTTTTACCATATTCATAGCATCAGCAATTTTTTGTAATAAATTGATAAAAAATACATTTTTTTCTTGAATTTCTTCAAATGTTGGGTCTAAAATTTTACGAAAAATGGAAGATAACAAATTATTATACGAAACTTACTAAATAAATGTACTTACTCAGTAGAATTTATGTAATGTTTTATAACGTACGTGGGAAATCCTGTTGAGGTCTTGTTTTGGTAAATGCAAGCTCAATTATACTAGGGTTAATTTTGAATTAAATTTTGATAAGAAAAACACTTCTGTATTCTGTAATGACGCTGCAAGATGAAAGTTTAGTTATTATTCTAACCAAATTCTAACAGCTGTCAAATTAAAATTATGCGCAGATGCTAGTAACATTTCTTTAAATATGAACAAAATGTTGGTAACAAAATATTGAAATCGGAATTGACAACTTAGCCAATTGGCTAAGAACTTGGTAAATTACCAATGTGATGTGAATAGCACTGATTGTGTAAAAAATCCAACTGGATGGTAAACCCAGCCAGTAAACCCTGCAACAAACTTGATACAAGATTTTTCACGAAAAGCTCGACACGAAATGCTTATTGTAATAACGTTTATACAATGTTTCAAAGGTTTCAAAAATCAATTCTTGCTTTTTGTATAGCTGCCAAAATTTACAAATCTCGTTAATTTATTCATATGCGTCGCAAATTAAATGACCGTTTTGTTTTACATCTCGAAAATAAAGGACAAACGAAAGTAATAACCATTGAAAATTTTAGTACATGTTAGATATTTTTAAGTGAACTTTTTATCGTGTTATTCATTTCAAACCGATTCCATATTAAACGTTTCATCAAGTTAAAATATAGCAAGAATGATTATTTTAAAATTTTTCATCTATGAGGTGGATTCATCGTAGTAAATGTAGCATTGCAATAATGGATTGCAATTTTAATATTAAAAATTCATAAAAAGTTGTTTGTTGCAATTTTCATGTTTCATTTAATTTATTAAGGGTGAAAATTCAAGGGATTTAGCCTTATGAACAAACAATAGTTGCACATTTTTAGTCCACAGCTGCAGTGGTTTGTGTCAACACTGATGAAGTTACAGAGCGGTAATCCCGGGTTCGAATAACGGACCTCGCGGAATTGCTTATCTCTGCCCGCGGGTTGGTATCAACACGCTGTGGATCAAACCGTACGCAAAAATCCTACCAAAAAATATTTACTAAAAAACTAGCCAAAAAAACAGGTGCCAATAACTTACAAGGTGATGCACCTTAAATACCTAATACAAAAAAATAGTTGTAATTAATTAATATGCAATGTACAGCTACAAAATTTATTATTTAGATTGTTGCTCAAAGTTTCATGTAAAACATATTGAAATATGGGGCGTAAAAAACAATTATTAAGTTCATAATAGAATAAATAACGCGATGACATACTATAATATAGTGTAAATCGAGTGTAAATTATCCGAAAATTATCTGACGACTACGAGACAAATAATAAGTATAATGTTGCTGAAATTATAATATCGTCGGTTGAGTATTGGTTTGTTCCAAGTCCTAAAAAGCTAATTATGAGAAAATCGCAATTGAAGTTTCGAACTAATTTTTTTTAAATATGTAGTAGGTTTCAATATTACCTATACAATTTATTATTTGTAGTGTTATCAGATAAATAAATAGTGTTAGTTATTTTTTTTTAAATGATTTTATTTATTAAAATAATTAATTATTCAAAATGGACATGGAACAAATAAAATGAATTTTTTTATAAGTAATGAATAAAGTTGTACCATGTCGTAAAACAATACATATAAAGGGTCATTCCATCTCAAATCGAATCATGAATTTACTTGACCCATGCCTAATTTGACAATATTTGGTACACACCATCTTAGTAAGAAATAAAACATACAAATTAAACGATTTGCCCAAAAAGGCACTCGTTTCTTTGTTTTGATCTTTCAAAAAGTTGTGTAGACTTGTAGGAAAACGACTGTAACTTCATCCACGGTGGTCTAAATTTAAAAATAAAAAATGTTCTGTAAAGGTAAACAAACATTCTGTTCAAATATTTAACCACATTTTATATTTTCAACCCTTACCTGGATTAATTTTTTAATTTTAACCCTATTTTAACCCCTATTTCTAAAGGGGTCTTTTGTTTTGGTTAATTATTTTACGGTGTTTTTGTACAAATGTGCTGAGCATGCGTACCAAATTTTATCATGGGATGAGCATGGGTTGGGTTACTAAAAATTAATTAAGCATAGGCAGAAACGAACAAAAATCAGTTAATACTCTATATCTCATAAATAGTGTTAAATTTTTGGACATGGTTCAGTGCAGATAGTACATTTCAATATTAAAAACGTGTAGAAGAAATAATCTAAAAAAAAATGGACATGGTACAAACCAATACTCAGCCGACGATATGTTATTAAGATCGCGCTGCTGAAAGAGAGAGAGGGAAGCAGTAGATATGATGTTGAAAGAAGCCTCTAATCTTTTGTAGAAATTTAAAAAATTTAAAAAAATTATTTGCGCCATATCTAAGGGAACCCTTGAACCCTTTGTGCATTAAGTTGATTTTATATAGTTTAAAACTCCACTAAGGGCACTTTTTGATTTACAAGTTTTGTACAAGTTTTCTATAATTGATGATGAAATCGCTTCGAAATCAGGTTTTGTCCTTATAATGATCTGCAGAAGGCAATAACGAAGTTTCATTAAGATCGGTTGTCATAAAAATTCAAAATTGTCCTTTTTCATAAATTAAATTAACCTATTTACTTTTAATTTAAAGCGCTCAAAATTGGTTATTGCCTTCAATAGTCTTTTCTTATTAATATAAAAAAAGAATTACATTGATACGACGTTTAGTTTTTTAAATTTCTACAAAAGATTAGAGGCTTCTTTCAACATCATTCCCTCTCTCTCTTTCCGCAGCGCGCTCTTAAGATAATAATTTCGATCATGTACTTTCTAAAATTCAACTTTTTGGTACACCTATAAAGAAACGCAACTATTGTCTATAGTAATCCCCATAAGAATCAACTTTAATATTAATTCATATTTGGGTCAGCAGATGGCGACTCAATATATTTTTGAAATGTACATGAAAATAAGTATTGTCTAATTCCTTAGAAATGCTATTATTGACATGATAATACTATAATGATATTATTATGAGTCGCCTCGTGAGTCGTGCAAACTTAATTTCTAGTTCACTTTTTAAATGTGTGGTTAAAATGACTTTCTTATAATTCCACATAGGGGTCGTCCATAAAGAACGTCCGCAATAATTTTTTCCGCCGTTTCCCCCCCCCCCCCCCTCCGCCACAGTTGGTCACAATCTTCGGACCCCCCTCCAGGAACATGCTATGGTCACAAATCAAAGACCGCGCTCATTTGTCGAAAATTAAACTTGACACGACATTGTTTACAGGACAGTTGAAATTTAAGGGGTAATCAAATTTATTTACAAAATATTACATAAAAAAATATTCAAACACAAGTTTCTTAAAAACCCAAAAGTGAGATTTGTAAGCGGACGTCACATTTGTCCAACCCCATTCCCCATAGTCACATTTTGTAAACCCCCTCCGCCTGGTATGGACAACCCCATACGAGCGGAAAAATGTGTCACTCCTTTTGATGGACATAAAACGTTATGCCTCTAACAACACTTTAAACATTAACGGCCGTATGCATATGGCTGTAAAATTTCAAAACAGTTTACAACACATTTTTTGGCAAAAATCTGAAACCTTTAAAAAGATAGAGATAGTTTCAAAGGCCAAGAACCCTAAAAATCAACGCAGAAGCCTCAAATTCGTATATGTATTTCGCACCCTTGGCTCCTCACCGCGCAGATTAGGGTTCTTTACCGTTGAAACCATCTCTACCTAGGAACGAGATAAAAGCAAATTTAAAAAAGGAACCGAATGCCTTGCAGGCCACAAAGGCTAGCCAGAAGGGTGTAAGGTAAGGCCACCCTTCACTGGCTACTATTATATAAAATTATAACTCGTGGCTCATTCATCCATTCATTGCAAATTCCCTAATTAGACATTTGGTATGTGTACTTAGTTGCTGTTTATATTACAGGTAATTAAGAAAACCTACACCGTGAAAATTTTCATAAAGTATCCAATATATGCGCATAATACAAAACTAAGTTCGGTTCAAATTAATTGATTAACGCATTAACAAAAAACATAGTTTGGATCCCAAGATAATAATTACGACGTTTGCGGTGTCTAGACAGCTAAGGGTGGTCGAAAGTCGATCTTATAGTTTATATTAAGTAGTTACATTATATAATTATTATAACTTTATTCACATAATTATTTTCAATTTGGAATTGTAACGAAATTGGAGGATTAAAATTTACGTATTAATTTTTAAATATAATTGGTTGTAACTAGAGAAAGAAGATTTTATCGACCCAGTTTAACGGTTCTGGAAAATCCCCTTCGTGTACTGAAAATACATCACCCCTTAAATATACAAAATACAAATACTATTACTGATTAGATTTACTTTTTACAATGATAAATATAAATTATGCGCGAGTGACGTGGGTATCTAATAATGGACTTGTAGACAAGATAGAAGTACGTATGATAATTTTACATAATTATATACGTTGTTGTCAATATTATTGCTGATTGCTCTCCAAAATATAAAAAAACGTACAAAATGATGTAGCTGACGATGAAATGAAATAAACAATTTTGAAATTGCAAATGATCTTATATTTTTGACCTCGTTGAATTACAAAGTAATAGTTCTACAAAATAATTATGTCTGTCTGATATTATGTTTGATCATCAGTTGAAAATGTATTCCCAGATTGCAATAAAATGTTGGTCGTTTAAAAGTAATTGATGAGGCAAATTCAAAGTTCAGCTGAGAATAATCAATTGAGGTCTTAAAATTTTAAAAATACAGGCTCACTTTAATTTTCTTGTCTTTTAAATCAAAAAGATTTCTAATTCCAAACCACCATTTTTTCAGAAATAGAGTTCTTATAAATATAAAAAGTTTTCCGTTTTTTTGGCAAATAGATTTCAAAGGGAATGTAAGTATTTAGGCTATCATGTTGCCTGTGGGGCCAGAAGGTAGAAATTACTTGGTGAGTGAAAGATGGTGGTATATTTATGCATAATCGTATCTTGGCACGAGAAGCTGAATTTATCCTGATCGAAAAATGGTTTATTATAAATATCAAATAAGTAAATAAATTGGATGCGCATTGAATACAACCGCATTATCTTTCAAAAAATTATGTAAGATTATGGTGAGGATTACCTATCACCTGTCACTCCGAATGAGTTGAAACTTTGCAATCGCAAAGAGGAAGGTTTATATAGGCCCCTACAACAAAAAAATTCTGAGAAAGTATTATCAAAATTTTGAGAAAAATCGATTTGAAAAGTACGAAAAAGTAGCATGATCGTGCCACACAACCGGTCGATGCCACTAGCTTCGCCCGGCCGGCGCGCATTTTGTTGACGGTACGTGCACTGGGATATACTCTTACACTTAGAAAATTTCGCACCGGCAGATGCAGCTCGACGCTCCTACATGTAACATCGATTATTTTTTGTTTTTACGCGATTTTTAGGGGGTGAAACGTAATAGTATACTGCACCATACCGCAACTATACTTTTTAATGCTATTTCGAGGGTCTCTCACATCCCGGTTGCATAGATCCCGGTGTTCTTGATGGATGGCGCCTCTCGTATGTTTAGCCTAGTAACCAGAGTCAAATCCGCTCCGTAGGGGTGCAGAGCGGAGCGGAGCGGAGCGGCGCCCCGGAGGAGTAGGATTTGACGATGGCTGACCCTCCCTTTCGAATGCACACCCTTCAAAATGGAAGGCAAAAAAAATTTAATTTTTTCACTTTTTCGGCAATAACCGCCTTATTTTCCATTTTTTCGCGAATATTTATACTAATATCTACTAAGCACACCCCCCCCTACCCGAATTTCAAAGAAAAATTAAAATCGGAGCAAAAAAATTTCACTCGATTTGAAGGGACCGGTACCCGATAGTGGTCTCGGCCGGGGTCACGATTTTACTTTCCCATACTTTTCAAATCGATTTTTCTCAAAATTTTGATAATACTTTCTCAGAATTTTTTTGTTGTAGGGGCCTATGTAAACCTTCCTCTTTGCGATTGCAAAGTTTCAACTCATTCGGAGTGACAGGTGATAGGTAATTATCCCCGCTGAGGCAGATGTCAAAAACTCGAAGTCGATTCTGATGGAAAATTTTCTTACCTTGAGAGGCTCGTACAAGAATAAATGAAACCAAAAATTTTTTTTACACATGATACTTTTCATAAGGTTTACGAAAACGGAAATGATTAATTTCCTGATGGAATAAAAAGTGGATACCTACCTACTCTATAGAGCAGGGGTGGGCAACCTTTTGTATAACAGGGGCCAGAATAATATTTACGTTTCGTCCGCGGGCCTTAGTATAGTTAATGGACACATTTTTGTTACTTGTATTTTTTTCTGAAAATATGTTCCCTATAGACTCCTAAACCGTTTGACCGATCGGAACCAAATTTGGCACAGTTATTATGTAGGTCCCTGCGCATGTTTTTGTATTGAAATAGTGCAAAAATTCGCAAAGGAAAGGAAAGTTGATTTTGAGTAGCCTGCCTTCCTTTAAGGAATCTCGATAATCCATTCATGCGCGTCCCTATGGGACGCGCATGAATGGATTATCGAGATTCCTTAAAGGAAGGCAGGCTACTCAAAATCAACTTAAAAAACAATAATGAATGCTGTCAAGCTGTCAACCGATCGACAATGCAAATACGCGTGCACGTGCTTTACGTTTCTATTTGACCAATCTTAACCAAATTTGGTGTAGAAGTCATTTACAACGCTACGAAAAACATAGGCTACTTTAGTACCTTGGAGTGAGGCCGAAGGCCGAACAACCACATTCGACACGGTCTAGATGACTAAAGGCGGCCGGTAGGCCGACTGTGCCACCTAGTTATTTTAATAATACGCGAAAACTTAATTCGCGTTAAAGGGAATTTTGCTTCGCGTATAAACAATTCAGGTATCAAAATCTAATTCACGTTATTCTGAATTCGCGTACATCGAACTCGCGTACATGGAGGGTTTAGTGTACTTTTCAATTTACTTTTTACAATACTTTTTAATTTAATTTAAATAAGACGAATTATATCGAAAATTAAACTGTAGATCTCTCCTTTTTCCTTATGTTAGGTACTAACCTAATCCTTTTCTTTAAAATTTTTGTTTTGGAAAATATTTATTTATTATTTCACCCCAGGCGTCCATAGGAGACCACACGGGGGTCCACGTAGACGTGAAAAGAAAACAGAAAAAGAAAACACCCCCAATTTAGGGTGTTATTTTTTAGGAGTTTTGGGAATACAGTAGAAATGTAGCAGCAGGGGGGTCTACCGAAAAAAAAGTTTGGGAACCATTGCTATAGAGATAGAACAATCAACGTCGATCAGAACAATAGTTAACCATGATGAATAAGCCTCCAAACACTTTTCAAAGTAAAAATTACAGTAAAAAAATTATGATTATGAACTACTTACTAAAACTTTTAAATTTGGCTGAAATTATCAATGCGGAAAGGACTAAAAAGTTCTTGAGGAAGTGCAGCGAAAATTGATAGGTGCACGTTGAAAATTATTAATATCAGAAATTTTCAGCCAATTCCGAATCAATCACTGATTCAATAACGGCTATTGTGTAAATGTGTTTGAAATTTCCATGGTAACGGCCGATTAAATTAGTAATCGTGAGAAGACTTCCACCGAAACCAAGTCGTGCAGTTACCCGGCTTAAGCAAATAAATATTTGATGGTGTCGCATGTCGTTAGCCAATTTAATTTTGAAGCTGATTTGCTCTTTTCAGTCTACAGAGACTTGGGTTCAAATATTATGATTAATTAAGCCCAATAAAACAATGTCGTTAAAACAATAATTTTATTTGAAAAACACGGTAGTTTAATTAAAAAGAAAATTGCTTGTTATGTTAATAGTGGTATTCCGCATCATTATAAATAAAAATTGAAGTATAATATAGTAGGTAGTATAACTAAAATTTAAACCAAATGAAAAAATGTTCCTTGTTTGGATCAACCTTGTACACTTTTTGTCTAATAGGCAGGTGTTATACCTTAAAGAACTTCATTGCAGACAATTGTAACAATTTTACTTATTAAGATTGTAAGTACAGTACAATAATTATTATAATGTGCCATAAATTTTGCATACATAATTTCAAACCGATAAATTTAATTTTACTTTTAAAATTTAATTATGTTGCAGAAACAAATTTGCTAAAATTGAATTATTCATCCACCCTAAAGAAAAATCCATAAAAATACATTGTAGTAGTAGGTAGCCAAATTAATCAAGACTAAATTAATACGACAATAAATGTTTTTGAAAAGTAAAATTAAAAACAGAAAGTAAACAAATTTTATAGTGAACTTGAACATGTACTAGGGTGTACTGACTGGCCATCAAGAACAAAGATCAAGTTTAATACTGATGTATTAATCACCTGCAATAACCGGTCTACAAGATAAACAATAGTAATTTTGCACGAAATTAAAAACGTTATAAACCCTTTTTAATTAAATTAGAAAAATATTGATTAAACAATTTTAAAATCCGGCAATTTTTAACATTCGAGCTAATAATACAAATACAAAAATTTCAATAATGATTTCGTATATAAATTAAAACAGTTACTCACCAAATATGAATTCAACAAACTAATTAATTAATGTTGCAATTGTACTAATAAATTTTAATTTACTACACTCACTAACCACTCATAAAATAGAACTGACAGTCGAGTCTGACAACTCTTCTGCTCAACTATCGACTTGACGTTTAAAGAAAATCGATGTAATACGAAATAGTCCGACTTCGAAAAACTTTGTACGTCGACTTTTAAATTCAACGTCGACTTTTTCAATTTAATGTTTTGCCGTTTTTAAATTTTCTGGATATAATTTTACAACAATACAATTATAATAATTTGTAATACGAGAAATTTGGACCCAACCCAACTTCAAAATTTTAAATACAATCATAATATTATTATTTTTCCGATTTCCAAAAGAGATTTCATTTCAAAAGTGGTAGGTATTCTCAAATATAGAAATTTTTGAGATATTCAATTCGCACAGTTCAGTCTCGTTAATTTAACAATATCGATAAGCATTGACATGTTCATACTGCTTTTAAATTAAAATTACATTGTAATTTAGTTGAGAAATTGTCGCGTTATATTCCAATATTAGGTATAGCGACATTGTCGCATCTGAATAAAAGTTGCATCGCTTAAAAATATTTTATTAATATTGTTAACTCACGACACTCTTATGAATAGCACTGATTGACATTCAAAGTTTCAAGTGCCATAAACGTCAAATAAAGATAATGCGAAGATAACTCAGCCTTGCAGATGATGAAACCACTAAGGAACTCCCCCTCTTCGATTCCACCCATTCATGTAGCCCAAGATACGACCTCCACGGACGATGATAAATCTGAAGCCTTCGCGGACACCGTCGAAGAGCAGTGCAGACCAAACCACGCCGAAGCGAATCTCGACCGCATTGTCACTGTGCTTTTCGATTCTTCTCCTTCATCGTTTACTCTTTCCAGAGGAGTCGTGATCAGCTTTGCTTGTCTGCCATCTCAGTGGCTCTCCTCACGATATCTTGCTACTTTTCTCTATTTAAAGCCCTGTGGGAAGCATAGTATATGAGTTTTTGGTGGTATCTCTGATTTGACCGGACCAGCGCTTTGGTGATCGCCCCCTTGGACTAGTCCCCTATATTTTGCCTTGGACAATGAGTTTCTCCATATCATCGTCACTTCTTCTCGATATGTATCCAAAGTATTTGAGGATACGTGTATACACTACTTGGAAGAGTCGATATCGCTCCGTATCTCATGATAGACTCATTAGTTCTTCTAGCCGTCCAGGGGATACGGAGCATTCTCCTCCAGCACCACATCTCCAATGCGTCAATATTTCTTCTGTCTTGCGCTTTAACCGTCCACATGTCTCCGCACCGTAGAGGAACACAGGAAAAACCAGGGTTTTAACTATTTGTTTTTTTGTGTTAGTTGTTATGTCACTATCCATCCATGTTTTCTATAAGTCTCTCATCAATCTTCTTGTCATCTCACATCAGTGCCTAATCTCAGCTGCACTACCTCCTTCGTTTGTTATAAGCGAGCCAAATATGTGTATTGATTTACCACCTGGCACTGTCCTATACTGGCCATATCTGGTCCATTGTCATTCTTTTTGTCAATAATCATGATTTTTGTTTTTGCATAGTTAATGTCCAAGCCGTAGTCTCTGCTTTCATCCTCCAGTCTTCCAATAAACTCCTCTATTTCTTCAGGCGAAGTTGAAAATAGTATTGTAACGTCGACGTATATTAAGTTATTGATTTTTACTCCTCCTATTGTTATGCCGCCTGTCCAGCCATCCAGTGTTCTTCTCATGATGTATTCTCCATAAATGTTGAATAGCATCGGTGACAGTATAGATCCCTATCTGGAGCCTTTTCCTAATTTTTAGAGGACCCGATATATGTTCATCAATTCGCACCACAACACTGCTTCTGGTGTACAGACCATGGATGAGGGACACTAAGTGAGGAGGGAGCCCCATTTCAAGCAGAATAATCCACAGCTTATCCCATCTAAGACTGTCGAAAGCTTTGCTATAGTCGACAAAGCACAAATAGGCAGGCCTGTTAAATTCTCTTGCTTTCTCTATATGATTTGACGTAGGTTAAGTATATGTTCACGGGTTCCTCGTACCCTAACAAAGCCCGCCTGTTCTGCCGGGACCTGCCAGGCTAGGTAAGGTTTCAGTCTCTCATTTATTATTGTTAGCATAATTTTACATGCGTGAGATAACAGTGCAATTAAACGGTAGTTCTCGTATCTTTCTCTAAAGCTCTTCTTATGTAGCGGGACAAATATAGAGTCTGTCCATTTAGTTGACCGCTCTGTAGTTGACCATATCTTTTGACATATTTAATAGGACGATTTACCCTGGCTTCCCGATCGCTTTAATGACTTCGGCAGGGATACCATCCATGCCAGGGGACTTAAAGTTTTTGAGTTTTTCATGGCATATCTAACTTCGTCTTTTAGTATAGACGGTTCGCTCTGGTCTTGGTTAGCTCTCTCAGTTGGATCTCCATCCCAAAGCAACCCCTGGCAATACATTCTCCATACCTCCAAGATCTCTTCAGTATCTGTTACCTTTTCGCCCCGTGCATTAATGCACGGTCTATTTTTGTCTTTGCTTCTTGCCACATATGTACCTTCAGAGGTTTCAGTCAGTAGCATGTTTCCACCTCTTATTTTCGTTTCCAAGGTAACTTGGACCGGCCCTAACCTAATTAACCTCTTGCATGACACTTTTAGTTTTATTTTGAAGTGCGTGGCGAGTAGTCTATGATCGCTTCCGTATTCTGCTCCCGGTACGGTTTTCACAATGCTAATTGATGATCTCCATCTATCTATTTCTAATCAGTACGTAGTCTATCTGATTTTTGTATCTGCCTCCCGGAGATTGCCATGTTTAGAGTCGCCGTATGTGTTGCTGGAATACAGTGTTTGCAATGCTTAGGCTATTTTCTACACAGAAGTCAAGTAGCCGATCCCCTCTTTCATTCCTCGTTCCAATTCCCCATTTTCCAATCACACTGTACAAGTGGTCGTCATGTTTAGGTTCACCCACCTTGGCATTAAGGTCCCCCACCACTATCACCAGTTCTCTATGTGGGACATTCTGAATTGTTGTTTCCAGCATTCCATAAAACTCTTCTTTAATCCTTATCAGATCCGTTGGTTGGCGCATATACCTGGATTACGTGAATAATCACCGGTTTAGCGAGTAGCTTGATGGAGATTATTCTGTCGCTGATAGTGTTATAAGTCATCAAAGACTTGGCAGTTTCCGGCGACAGCAGGATTGCTACGCCATTTCTGCTGTTATCCTCATTTCCTGAGAAGAGTATCGTGTTTTCGCTCGATGTTACGAAATGTCCTCTACCCTTCTAGTGTGTTTCCGATATTCCCGTTATATTCATACCGTATCTTGACAGTTCTCTTTTCGATTCACAGCATACTTAAGTTGTCTTTACAAAGTGGGTGCTCTCCACCAATTTGGAACGCCAACCTTCAAAAACGGCGATAGAAGTGACATCTCTAACTACAGAGAGATATCAATTCAGTCAACGATTCCGAAAATATTAGACAAATTGGTCTCTGATCAATGGGGAACATGCATGAATAAAAAAATTTAGTTAAAACAGTATTTTCCGATTAATCCTATATATTAAATATCAAATTAATCAGCAAAAATAACTTCTATTTATTGTATTTTGTTATAAATAATCCATTTTAAAATTCAATGATAATTTAAAATAAATCATGTGACCTTAAACGCAACGAAGTCACCGGCACAATAACTATAACCTCACTTTCATGTTTATTCTACTCGTGTAGAGTACTTTTTTAACTTTCTTGTTTTTAATTGATTTAATTATGATAAATAAAAGCTTTTAACACTAACAAACTTCAACTTTCAAAGCACAAAACCACAGAAAAATAATATAAATGAATGTAAAATTTAACTTGTGACGTCACAGGTCACTTGGTAAATTGCGCGGTCGTTTCCTTCAATTCAAATTGACGGATTTTTAAATATTTTTTAAATTATTATCAAAACGAAAATAAATAAATTAAATAGCATTAATTAGTATATTTAGTTATTTTTGATCCAACTACGCTATAAAAAAAATTTATGCATCTTCCCTATTGAGGCTCACATTTAAACTTCTTATTGTTTAGCACCAACATGGTTTCTTTCCGGGTAACGCTACGTCTAGTAACTCTAATATTTTTGACTATGGGCTTAATGGTAAGAATTGCGTCCACTACGATTGCCGAAAATATTTCAACAGTGGGTGCGGCAAAATAAGCATTATTTTCTTTTTAGTTATTTATGGTGCAATTTGTATTATTTGTTCAATCATAATTCAACATCGTCGCTTTCAATAAATTTCATTTTGTTTTATTGGAGAGTTTTTGTAGGAAATTTCATTCCTTAAAAAATAGGTTCTTCCTATTTTTATATATAGCTTCAGTATCCTCTTTTACAAGACTTACCAACTTTTGCTGTATTGTGCACCTTGAAGTTTGGACTATGAGCGGTAATTTTTAAATTGAAAGAGTTAGGATTGGCGCCCCCTGAAAGAAGGCGCCCCGTACTGAAACCTACCCTGCCCTCCACCTTGAAACGGGCCTGCTCCTATTTTTTTGATGCATTTGAAAACCATAAACTGTTTATACTGATTTTTCCAAAAGATTCGATCGGGTTTCTCACGGTGTAGGCCGTTTGAACGCGACGCGAAAGTTTAGTCCATTTAACATGGTTTTTCCACTTTCCATGAAAATTCATGGGTCTGGGTGATATTATCCCCATACCACCTCCTTGTATCCATTCTTGCTGAGCCAAAATAATGAAATATGAAAATTTCAAAAATTTAATATGAAATAATTTTTGTTACAAAAAGTGTACAAAATTTTAAAAACTAAGCATTCATTTTCAATTGTCCTATTTATTTTTCATTCGTTATTGCTTATTTTTTATTATCTACTATTTTATTTACGTTATTTATTTTTATTTTAAATCCCCCCCCCCTCCTTTCATTCTCTCTATTTTTGATTCAAGCTCAAGTGAAGATTCTTACCCCACTTTTGGGTAGTAAATTCCTTTCAAAATACTCAGTGTCAGTCTTTTCATAAGTATCAGATGAAGGAGCTTAAGCGAGCTACGCTCGCACATGCTTCCTTACCTTCAAAGATAAAAATAGTATCAGTCGAAACTAAGAATTTATTTGTTCTTTTCATTAATTTTTATCTCTTAAATCGAGGCATACTTCACTTTGTAACTATCAATGTCAATATCTCGAAGCCTCATATTCCACCTTTGTTTTGTGTATTTAAAAAAATTAGAAAATAATATCATAAAATGATAATTTATTAAAGTACAATGATGAATACGACAATGAAAGTTTTATTTGAAATCAAATACAAATTTATCACTCGCTTCATCGTTGTCCACCTCGTTATTCTTAATGTTTGGTAATTCGATGTAATCTTTCGTTTCCCAGTCTTCTTCGTTGGGAGGTTTGATTTGACTTGGTTTTAAAACTTTTTGCATAGGTTTTCCATTCGGAAAGAGCGAGAGATATTGTTGCAATAATTCGTTAATTCCTCCTCGAGGATGAGCATTTTGAAAAAATGGTATTTCATCTCCGATTTCATGAATTGCAAATTTATTTCCAGAATTAAATGTAAAACTCTAAAATAATGAAATTCTTTAATATTTAATTTTCGAATGTAGTTCGAAGTAATTAATTTACTTCTGGTAAACAGTTGTGTCGACGGCAATAATAGTTTTCTCCATTGTTATCTCTATGACACCAGGTACCATCAGGAAAATATGGGGAGATTCCCAAATCGTTTAATTCTATCCGCGGAGTATAGAAAATTCCCGAATCTTTCTTTTCACAAAAAATAGCACAAGCAATCCATATGCGATCTAAAAATAGCAAACCTTACATTGTTTTTTTCATCAATTTTATTTCTCAGTACCGTTTTCATGAGGCACTTGTAGACCCGTTCCATTTACATCTAATTCGGACAATAATTTTGAAAACTCCTCACATTTCTCGGAAGCATACTTGATTGCAGATTTTTGATTAAGTTCTTTGCATACCTTAAATTGATATAAAAATACGTTAAATAATCAATATTCCGAAGAAGCTTACCATATCATCTTTACAAACAACAACGTCATAACCAGAACCTTGACAACCACGATCTGTATTAACAGGGGTCGGATTATTACATAACCTGTATCTAATTTGAAACCCATGTGAGTTCTCAATACACCCCGATGTGCAAGGTTTTGTTTTCCAAGGACCCCAACCCCCAAAAGTTAATGGTGCCAAACTAGGAATTATTTTAAAAATACATTCTCCACCAACGCAAAACTGAAATTGTTAGATGGTATTTAATTTTTTCCCTTTTAAGAAATTTTATGTACAGTCCTACCATATCTCTTCCACATTCAGTGCCTTCTAGAGCTGGTCCGGAATGGAAATAGCCACTGCGGTTTGGAGTTTTGCATTTTATGCTGTAGCAAACTTTAGAAAGCACTTGATCTGGTGATACAACAGCATCTTTGTCCTGCAAAAATATTTCACACTGTTGTTTAGCAGTGAAAATTTGTCCTGGAATATCGCGAAAGCTTGAATGATCTAAGGATGGTGGTGGAACGTTCGATGAATCGTGCAAACACTTGGCTTGACTAAAAATTTAGTAATGTTAAATTAATTTTTGACCTTTCGGTATATTTACTGTAATTTCTTCATAACGTCAGCACTACAAGTTGACCATTGGGTTTCACCATGAACACCTCTAGATGGAGACATAATATAGCCATCTTTAGGACAAGAGTTACCGATACTATCGTGATGCATACCTAAACTGTTATTAAAAAATTAGTAAGATTAAAAATCAAATAGCTTTTTTTTATACTTGTGGCCAATTTCGTGAGCTAAAATGTAAACACTTGTGAAACCAGTACTTGGAAAAGGTTTACCAAACATGTTTGTCGTTCCCATTTCTGCAATAACGCAGTTATATTCTAGGAGACATACGCCACCTACTGTAGCTAAACCCATTGTGACATCACTTTTATGACCATTTTCGTATGCAAAGAAATCCAGGCTAAAGGTAGTTTTAAAAATAAACAATTAGATAGGTTTAAAAAGTGATAAATTACCCTGAAACATAAACTGCCATATCCCAATGATCAGGATTATCGTCATCGTCCACGTTTAAATTTTTTTGGTAGTCGCAAAATGAGTTCAGTAATTGAGAACGCTCTCCATCGTAATGGGGCAAGTCGTATGGCTGACTTTTCATGATATCCAATCGCACTAACACTAATTCTAAATTAGTGCCCAGGCTAATATGATGATATAGCGCTTGAATCTTATAATAAAAATGTGTACCTATTAATTAATTAAACAGGTAAAATAATGAACTCCTTACCGCATTCATGTAAGCCAACAGCATATTTCTTAATTTGGCGTCATCGTAATTAAAATACGGAGAAAATATTGTATAAGCAGCTGTATCAAAAAATAAGGCTATTTCAGCAGTTAATACATCTACTGCCTTATGGCTAAAATTGTCCACAAAATTATCATCATTATCGTTGTTATTTAATGACTTCTTTATTAAAAAGTCTCTTTTCTCTAAAAAATCGTTGCTGTTATTGAAAGTAAATTGTGGAATTTTTCTGATTAAATGAGCAACTCTCTTTTCTTTATGAGTAGATGATAGTAAAGGTTCTTGCAGTTTTAAGATCGATTGCAATTCTGATGTTAAAGGGTGTATTTCAAATGTTAAGTTGTCTAACAATAATAATCCTTGCTGAAAATATGTAAAAATTATTGGAAAAAACTGGAATAGGAAATTTTAACTTTTGATGACTTTGGAAGTTGGAATACAACTGGGTCGCAAAAAAAAAGGAGGAAGTAAAACTAAATGTTTATCGAAACAAAAGATTTTACCACGGCATCAGGTTCGCAAATACTAATGGATGCTACAGATGCTTCATCACGGTGTAAATAATGACAATTTTCTTCAATATATGGCAACAGTTTTGTCCGATTATTTCCGTACTGCACGTAAGTTTTAAAACCTGGCGATATTAAATTTTGATTAGGTTTAAGCCTTAATGAAATTTTCCTAAAAAAATATTGAGTATTTTAAGTTTTTATCTATTTTTGGCTAACTACCAAGTATTACTTACCTGCCAAATGCTTGAAAGTTAAATTCATTTTCTGATGTTAATCCAACTTCTCCAACTGCTTCACGAATTGGAAAAGCAACTGGTAAATAAACCACTTCGTATTTCGACGTTAAATCTTTGTGGTCAGTGTCCAAAATATTTGACAACTCTGCCTCGGTTATATAATTATTATGAATAAACTCAAGAGGCAAAGTGTCGATAAATTTCATTAAACTGATGGCAATAAAAATTGGAACGAATAGCATGGTTGCACGAGTTAAAGAAAACTAATGAAGTTTGAAGAAAAATTAACTCCTTTATAGTTATATTCGTGTCGATATCTTACATGAGTGCTTATAATACACTAATAGATTCTTAATTCATACTGGTACCTACACGGTAGAAAAGGGCAATACCGTTAAGGGTTATTGGAAAAATGAAATTATTTAAATAATAATCTAATATGCAAATAAAACCCTGCGATTTTTGTAAATATGTTATCATGGTTCACCATACAAACAAACATCATTTGGAGTTCGACGCAATTAAAAAATATATCATAATAATAATTATGTTATAACGTAATATACACAGTGGCTGCTCGTGATATTTTTCAATAGTGGGGCACAAAATTTAAATAAAAGAAACATTGCATAATAAATACGTATGTATATTCTTGTGTTACTTTGAAAATGATAATACTCTTCATCCATGAGGGGAGGGGGATATGCGGCAGTATCTCCATACGCTAGGGGGTAATCCCGGCCACATATGGAAGGGGGCACAAATTTCAAAGCAAGAGGAACATAAATTATATAAATTTACTGTACTGTTATTTACTTAACCCTTTAAGATAAGCTGCTACTGCATCACCTTATAAACATCATACAGCCAATGTAACCGCCAACCGTCCTTCGGAACTGCTTTTCCTAGGAACGGTTGGAGTTATTTAACAAATAAGCAAATCTGCTGATCGAACAAAATTCCACTTAGACGCTTATCGATCTACTAAGAACATTTATTGATTAAGCTGCCACCACCGTTCAACCGATTACGCCCACCGTAGAATTCTGTTCTCAAAAAAACACACTATCAATTTGGTACGCGACTTTCTGGTAATAAGCCCCAGACACTCCCCGTTTCGACGTTACGTCCCCCGGCTAAATGTTGAAGTTGAAACTTCGGTGCGGGCAAAACGACACTAAGCTTTACACTGAAAACAAAACGTTCTTTTCCTCAACAGGAAAAACGAAAACACTGAATTTTCAAAAACAATATTTATTAATAATGGATAAGTTTAAAAAAACACATGTACACATTTAAATATCTCTTACAATTTAGGGTGGCCCTTTTAAACACATATTTATACAATCCAAAATAATCAAATATGGTACTTACATACATCTTTTGGAGACCCAGACCACGGAACAGGGCAAAGACCTTTCCTTGTCTATTCCCCAAAATCAAGATAAACTCAATAAACAAAACTATTTGACAACCACTTAAAACACAAACTCAACAAAGACACTCCCTTAACTATTTCCCAATACAAAATCACAATTACCAAACTCATAAAAATGTCCCGCACAAGAAAATTTACAATACTCAATTCAACTACATATTAACATTAATCCCGAAAGCCCATGGCCCCCTGCCGCGACTCTACGGGCTCACCCCCGACTTCTGACTCTACGGGCGCACCCCCGACTTCTCACTCCTGACTAATTAATTCAACCATATTTATACCTTTCAGAAATCACGAGGGTTGACCTTCCATAGCGTGAAAATTTGCACCACTGACAAATTTCACCTATAGACAGATACATCCCTATCGTTTTTTTAACGAGAAGCAAATGTCTACTGATTGCTTCAATGCAATCAAATCTTGATTGCTTCATCAATGAAATCGCGTAGACTGCATTGAAATATCCGGTCAAATTGGCGATACTCCAGTGTTGTCTGAAATTAAACAGTTCACCTGAATAAAGAACAGTGTAAAAGTCATCTTTAGACGCAGGAAGTTCGCATGCAGACGAATATTGATAAAATACATTATCAATTCTCGTTCGCGTTATAAAACTTATCTCTTCCGCTGTTGATAAATATGGTTGATTAACAATCATCAATTATTATCGCAATAATAATTTATAAATATATCTCAATTTAAAATATTAAAATTAATTTTTTATGAATTAAAATCCCGTTTTGTTACACCAATCAGAAAGATAAAGTATACGTTCCAGTGTCCCATTTCAATCTCGATATGTTCAGGCAGTGTGGGTATAATAATTTGTTTGATATACACAGTGAGTGACATAAAGATTCGGACACCATATAAATTTGCAATAAATTGAATATATCTCAATTATTTAATAAAAAAGCACTTTGATGCAATTGCATTTAATAAACCATGTGTTATGATGACCTAAACCAAAAAAATAATTCGAAAAATGTATTTAGAAACAAAATTAATTACTATATGAAGAAACGATCCACTATTATAAAGTTACATAAATATTCGGACACTTTTATCAAAAGGTCTTCAAATATTTACATAAAATATATTTTTTAATATTTTGTGGTATAGCCTTCTTGTTTTATGACATGCTCAAAAAATTTAGGCATATTTTAATAATTTTTTTTAAATATTCTTGACTGACAAGACTTCATTTCAGCCGAAGGATTTCTTTTAGTTCTAGTTTTGAATTAATAGGGGTTAATCAAATTTTACGATCTAATTGGTCCCATAAATTCCCAATAGAGTTCGAGTCTGGGGATTGGGGAGGGATGTAGCACTTTTGGGCATTTATGTAAGAGATACTCCTGAACTACACGAGATTTATGCTTGAAATCGTCGTCTTGGTGTTTTTTTAAAGTACTTTTGATTCCCATTTTTGGGGCACTTTGTAGTAAATGGTATTTTAATAGGTCCTAGGTATTTAAATTCATTCATAATGTCGTCAATAAATATTTGATAAATCAATATTTGCTCTCATCGACAGACATAACACCTTTCTATCAAAAGCCTTCTTTATTTATGAACTCTTTTGCGAAAGTTAAATGCTTCTTTATGTAGATCTCATTAATAGAGGGCCTCTTCCGTGCAATTCTGGCGTTATATCCATTCTTTTTAATGAGTTGTGGGATAGTTTTAGCATGGACGTATTTCCTTATTTGTTCATAAACTTCACTGACCAATTCAGGGGCACTACAGTTGTAATTTTTTTAAATTTTGCATATAATTAGAGTTTCATTACGTGTACTTAATTGTCTTTGACAGCCTTTCGGCCGTTTATTTTCAATTCTATCTTAATTTTTGTACTGAAAAATAATATGGGCCACGGTACTTTTGCTTAAATTTAATATTTTTCTAATATCTCGGTAGGATTTCCCTTTTCTCGATGAAAAATATCAAGCTGACGAATATTAAAACTAGTACTATTACTTTTACGGCCATTTTAATTAAATTGTATATTTTTATGCAAAATAGGTTATGCATACTACACTATTGAGGTCAATTAATATAATAGTGCATAAAAAAATGCAACTTCGTAGATTTAAATAAGAATAGCGGAGAAATTCGCTTAGTGTCCGAATATTTATGTAACGTAATAATAGCGGAGTAGTTCATAAAATCTGATATCAGCTTTATTTTATATGCAAATAAAATAATTTTTTTTAAATTAGTAAACCATAACAAATGATTCATTTTCTGAAATTATAACAAAGCCATTTTTTATAAAAATAATTGAGATATATTCAATTTATTGCAATTTTATGTGGTGTCCGAATCTTTATGTTACTCACTGTACGTATATTATACGGGTTACTATCTTCGAGGCAAGTCCTGTGGTCCTGTACATTTTGTTATTATTTGTGAATTTGATAATAACAAGCGTAACAACCGACATATCATCAATTATTACCAAATGAGTGCAAATTGAATTATAAAATTATTAAGCAATTCAAACAAATAACGGCGATAAGCATTATGCCTCCACCCCCCGCAAAATAGAATGAGGACCCAACGTGATCTCACAAATACACACAATCACTATAAGCTGAAAAATAGATATACGGTTATAATGGTGTTTATTCTAAAAATCATTTCATTCTAAGATGTTCGACTTCAACGATAAAGTGCAAAACATTGAAACCTAAAAATAATATTACTTAAGTACCCATAATTCATTCACCGATTCGGTCTTCCAACGTGACGTGCAATCTTAAATAAATTGTGGCAATCACTTGATTGTCTGCTGATAACCAATTTCTGGGCCAACGATTCGCACCTCGCCTGGGGCCCATTTAAATAAAAAAATTATTGTAAATAACAAATAATGCAACATAAACTATAAAATAAGTCTAGAGAACAGCCCCCAACACAAAACCGACAGGCATACGCCTAAGATATTCCGGGTGTTTCAATCATCCCCATAACATTTTATAGTGGACACATAAGAAAAATCTACTTTATAAATCCATTTGCCCAATGAATTAAATTCTGTTAATATTGAATTGTGTATTGTTAAAGGAAAATTTTCAATGGAATATTTTCTACATGACCTTAACTTGTTATCACACCATTTACTTATTGTTTATTATTTTTGTATAGACCGATTGTAAATATTTATTAAAAAAAAAATAAATCTTATCTATCCATCAAGTACTTCTTGAGATCCTGCTTGAAGGATTCAAGATTCTGACAGCTTTTCATATTGATCGAAAGTCTATTGTAATAAGCAATGCCCTTTTCACAAAAATCGAATTATGGGCAAAGCTAAAATTGTCATTCTTCTATACAATGTTATCTTGTTATGAAATAAAATAATCTGGTATCAAATTCGAGAGGAAATACCTAACTTATTGTGTACTAATTTTTTTTAGAAATAATTTCTGTAGCTCTATTTTGCAAAACTTAATGGCAAATTTTCTAATAGTAACCCTATTTAAAACCGGGTTTCTTTTTTCCCTAATATTTTAAACATTTTTTTGTGCAATTGTGCCGAGTATGTGCATCAAATTTGATCGCGGGATGAGGTTGAGTTCGGTTACTAAAAATAAATTGAAAATAGGGAAAAGCGGACAAAAATCCGCAGAAAAAATATCCAATAGCAGCTGTTCCCAATCAAAGCAAAAAAACAAATATCGCTGAAAAAGAACGGGTTAGCGCCATAAAATTATACTTATTAACTTGACGTTGTCGGAGTCAAGATGTTCATCGGCCTCCTGAACTGGTGGAAATCGAAGATTTCGTACTTCCCAAGTTGTTTTCGCTATCTTGGCTTCGATCGTACAAGTTTTTGGTGATTCTCTTGATGAAGTCGTCCAAAAGTTCCAATTTGGCATCCTGGTGGAGTTACCGATTTGTGACGAACCAGATGCGTCCAAAGTCCTGCGGAAGCAGTTCTTTTGTGTGACTTGAGACCGCTTCACCTGATAAACGGATGCGAAAGCCCACGCCGAGGTTGCGTAGGTGAGAATGAGACGTATAATTGTATTGTACAACCTTAACTTGAGCTCCTGTGCCAACTTTCCCCGCGGTTCAATCAGTGATGCCAATATTACCATCACTCCTTGTGCTGGGTAAATTTGTTGGTCGACATGTTTCACACAGGTAAGCTGCTGTTGAGGGTGACACCAAGGTATTTTGTGAATCGGGCTCAAAGAATCTCTTCGTCGAACTTGGTAATCTTTGCTTCAAGCTTCGGTAGTCGCCAAGTAATTATCGCTGCGCTCTAGTCAGAGTTGACCTCGATACGCCAAGTGCGGTACCATTTTTCCAGGGTGTTCAACGCTTCTTGCATTGTCCGGGTTTAGGAATTTCGCCATTATCGTCGTGTCATTTGCGTAAAGTGCCAGAGTGGTTCTTGCCGTTTTGGGGATGTCGCATATGAAGATGTTGAAGAGAGTTGGTTACAGCAGGGAGCCCTGGGAGACACCTGCTGTGATTTCCCTTTCCGCGGATCGAATCCTTATAAATGCATTACACTGTAGACTATTTAAGAAAATACTAATCCAAGTTCATTTGAACCCCTAGTTGCGAACTACCGTCAGGGGGATATTCTTGTAATATAATGGGGGTTTTTGATCCCCCTCAAAATAATTAGATATTTTTTGTAATTAAACAAAAAGAATTCTTAAAAATCTAAATTTAAATCCAGAGGTGAAGCAACTGCCCCTGTTTTCTTTAACCTTCCAGTAGTAGTCGACGGTGTCATAGGCCGAACATTAATAATAAACATCTATATAATAACTCCTTTGCGTAATGATTTTTTTTATATGACGTCATGATTTCTAATCAAAATAGTTGACGTCCGTCATTCTGAAGAAATTGGACGTTATTCTGATTGCCGATCGTGAAAATATAGGAAAACTAAATATTTTTGCAAAATCTATGATCAGTTTCAGAACACATTATACAAAATGTGTAATTTTTTTTGCCATATTTTGTTTTCTCGACCCAAACGTCGTAACTAACAAATTTATTTTCGGAAGAAAAATAACTTCATGTAGATGTTCAAGTTATGTATAATGCTGTTCTCATTATAAAATAGTATTTAATACCTTCCGTAATTTCTACTAAATAAAATGAAAATGCCCGTAACATCCATAATATACTAATTTTTTTTCCCTAAAACTAATTTGTTAGTAAGGACGTTTTAAACTAAGGACAGCAGAATTGCTCTATATTTGTTAAACATATTTGTTTCTACAACTAAAATTATTATAACATGTTCATTTGAGTGTACTATAATATTATTATCCAGCTTTAATAGTTACAATTTTGTAAACAAAAACGGAAAAAATGAATTTTGTTGTAAGTCAACAGTGAAACGACGTAAAATATCGGTCTAGAAATAAAAAAAGGCAAAAAATAATGATTTATGGATTAGAATTTATGTATAAATTTGAATCTTCTGTGATGTTTAGAAGAAAAGATTCATCAGCCAAACATCAAAACCTGGGCACTGGTGCTAACTGTATAAATAGCAAATGGTTATTTAAAAACCACGGTCACCATATTATGCTATATCAGCTTGCCTTTAATTATTCAAATTTTATATAAAACTTGAAACCACATATTAGATGTTTACTAATTTATAAGATACTAGCTGGCACGGGCGTCCTTCGGCCGCCCTTAGCCATCTAGACCCTGTCGGATGTGGTTGTTCGGCCTTCGGCCTCACAGGGGGAGGACCATAATAGATCCGTGAAGGCCATAGTTGTTCGGCCTTCGGCCTCACTCAGGGAAATCGCAACCATACGTGTAGAACATGGTTGTTCGGCCTTCGGCCTCACTCAAGAGTATCGCAACCATACGTGTAGACCATGGTTGTTCGGCCTTCGGCCTCACTCAAGGGTATCGCAGCCATACGTGTAGACCGTGGTTGTTCGGCATTCGGCCTCACTCTAAGGTATCGCAACCATACATGTAGACCGTGGTTATTCGGCCTCACTCTAGGGTTTCGCAACCATACGTGTAGCCCATGGTTGTTCGGCCTTCAGCCTCACTCAAGGGAATCGCAGCCATACGTGTAGACCGTGGTTGTTCGGCCTTCGGCATCACTCAAGGATATCGCAACCATACGTGTAGACCGCGGTTGTTCGGCCTCACTCTAAGGTATCGCAACCATACATGTAGAGCGTGGTTGTTCGGCCTCACTCTAAGGTATCGCAACCATACGTGTAGACCATGGTTGTTCGGCTTTCAGCCTCACTCAAGGGTATCGCAGCCATACTCTGGAGCATCCCACATACAGTTGACCATGAGCAAAACAATCTTCTTCTAATTGTAGCCCTACAACTTGCAACGTTTGCCCCGAGATTTATTGATCGACATTGCAAAACTTAGCTTTATTGGAAATTGAAAGCGCTTAAACTGGATTGGCACATCTGATGTTATTAAAGGTATCCTCGGAATAAACGTGACTTCGCCCTTGCCACAACCAGTTTGTATTTCGGCTTCAATAACATGAGCGTGCAAGGCTTTTATTATCAATCGCGTACCATTGCAAAGCTTGGGCTGATCTAAATTGCGTAAAAGCATTATCGGAGCTCCAACTTTTAAACGTAATAAGTGAGGAGGCAGCCCTAGAACTTGTAACGAATGCAGAAACTCAATCGGATAGTGGACAACTTCGTCGAGATCAGTAACTGTATCCACTGATTTGTATACATATATATGAGAATCCAACGGAATTTTATCAAGTAACTGTATTATACCAACCAACCACTTTCCGTACATACAGGGTGGGATAACTGATCGCTTTTAAAAAATATATTTAGATTTTTGACCACCAATCAGTACACTTACATGATAGATTAAGAGCACCATCTAGCGAAAGCGGAGTAAGCAAGAATGGCCAGGTAAAGTAAGGGTTTGATACCTTGCAAACGAAGGGTTTGCCGGGTAAAGTAAGGGTATCCGTATAGGGTGTGTCGAAAAAATCGAAAAACGCGAATAACTTTGTTCCCCGCGCGAATTTTTTCTCCATTTATGCACGAATAGTTGTGCCGGTACAGAATAACTCTGCAAACTTTGGTTGCGATCGGTCAAAGGGTCTAGGAACGTATAGCAAACAAGCAACCACGCAGACAAGCTCTTTTATATATTTAGACTAGCTGGCACGGGCGTCCTTCGGCCGCCCTTAGCCATCTATACCCTGTCGGATGTGATTGTTCGGCCTTCGGCCTCACAGGGGGAGGACCATAATAGATCCGTGAAGGCCATAGTTGTTCGTAGGCGCGGCTCGTGAGAAATATGTTTGGGTATTCTGCATTATATAAAAAGGTCTAAGGATTTCTTCATGACAGACTTCTAGCATACAATCTAAAATGTCATTTTGTATTACTTTTGACGTTCCTTTAGAGACGGTTGCATGTATTAAATGTTCGTTAAGAGTTTTGTCAAGTTTTGACGAAAAATTAACTAAACCGCGAAAAATACCGGGATTTTCACTGTAATTTGTTTAACAATTGATGAACTAATATTAAAATTAGTTTTTCTTTTAAAAATTCGAATTCTGAACTACCTCGAAACAAAATCACAAAAGATATAACACATAGCTGTGTTATATCTGCAGCACATCTGCAGCTCCTATGGTAGAACCGCCACTGGTTGTTCGGCCTCACAGGGCGGACCACAATAGATTATATTTATATGCCTTCGGATGCCTTGACTGTTAGTCCGTGATTGCCAGTGGTTATTACAGTATTATAGCAACCAACCACTTTCCGTACATACAGGGTGGGATAACTGATCGCTTTTAAAAAAATACAACCACTTTCCGTACACTACAGGGTGGGATAACTGACCGCTTTTAAAAATATATTTAGATTTTTGGCCACCAATCAGTACACTTATATGATAGATTAAGAGCACCATCTAGCGGAGTGAGCAAGGATGGCCAGGTAAAGTAAGGGTTTTTTACCTGGCAAACAAAGGGTATCCGTATAGGGTGTGTCAAAAAAAAATCGAAAAACGCGAATAACTTTGTTCCCAGCGCGATTTTTTTCTCCATTTATGCACGAATAGTTGCGCCTGGACCTACAGAATAACTGTGCAAAATTTGGTTGAGATCGGTGAAATGGTTTAGGAACGTATAGCGAACAAACACGCACGCACGCAAACAAGCTCTTTTATATATTTAGACTAGCTGGCACGGGCGGCCTTTGGCCGCCCTTAGCCATCTGGACCCATAATAGATCCGTGAAGGCCATTAGTTGTTCGGCCTTCGGCCTCACAGGGCGAACCATAAGAAGGCCATAGTTGTTCGGCTTCCGGCCTCATGGGGGGCGGACCATAATAGATCCGCGAAGGCCGTAGTTGTTCGGCCTTCGGCCTCACAGGGCGAACCATAATAGATCCGTGAAGGCCATAGTATGAAGGAATGATTTGCTTGCTTCGTTTAGACGCTATCGTGTTCACAGACGTACATACACACACACACCTATACATACAGACATCCTTCCAAAAATGATAAAAATGGATTCAGGGAACCTCAAAACGTGAACATCTGTCAAAAAATTGGGGGGTCAAATTTTGCCTGATAACAATACTTTCCTTACCTAGGGGTTCGGAAAGTAAAAAGGTCAACAATAATATATAAAATATATCTATATAAAAATGTTTATTAATAATGTGCAGTTTGGATAATTTTATTTATTATTAATAATTAATAAAATATATTGTTTTGTGTAATAATCCCTTACTATTTATAAAATTTTATGGTAGATATTGACAAAAAATAAAAAAAATGTTAATTTATGTGTATAAATGCAATTGTAAAATTAATCATTTAATTACAAAAGTGAAGTAGGTTTATTACGTTCGTCCCAAATAGATACACCATCACAAGCACAAATAGTTTTAGGATTTTGAAATAAACCTGATGAACGGGCAATAATTCCGCACACCAATCTTTTTCCAACATCACCATTTGAATCGCCCGGTCGCTCTGTAACAACAAGCGATCTCCCTATAACTTCACGCAATTTAATCACATCATCTTCTATTTTAAATGTTGCCCTGCCATCACTCCCAGCTGAAATGGCCCCCAAGTTTCCATACTGTCTTGCAATAGAACCACTGTGCAAGAATTCTTTAATGTAACAATTGCCCAAACTCTCACAACCTTCAGACAAGTCACCACTTTCGTGTACAAATAATCCATATTTACCAGGATTTAAACCATCAATAGTTCCATCAATTACACAAGTATTTGAATCCACTTGCACAAATCTAACAACGCCTTGTATTGTGGGGCTACCGGTGTCAAGTATAACTACACCGGCCAAACTACCAGCAAGACCTTTTACTACAGCTTTTCGTCCACTCGATTCTAATTGTTTTAAAACATCAGAGGTAGAAAGAGTAGTTTGTACTACTACGCTACCTGCTTTTAAATTTATATCTACACTTTCAATTCCTGCAACGCCTTGTAAACTTTTTTCAACTGATTTCACACAAGAATCGCATGTCATTTGAACTGCGAATTCAATTTTAGTCGACATCTTAAATTCAATTTCAATAAACTTGTTAAAAACGACCTTTGAATTTTCAAGGTTTTGTCATGATGTAGCAAATGTGAGGTTCGTTTTTCAAAACATTCAAAATTAGTTCGTTTGAACTACGTTTTAGATTTGTAAATGAACGTTTGCAAAGTTTCCTTATTTTTCAAATACATTTTTTTCAATAAAGTTTTTCTCCCACAACAAATGCTGCAATACGATTTTTTTGCCATATTATTGTAATCACGAAAAATAATTCGTCAAATTTTGCGTAGCACCCTGTACAAACAAGCTTAAGGGATTTTTTGATCCATCTTTTAAAACGGAAATTTTGACAGAGGTTATTGTACAAATGGTAACAATTTATTATATTCGTGTATGAATATATAACTTTAATGTTTAATTGCTAGTGTTGATTTAAATTAGCTTGATTTGTAAGTGCAATAAAAGTTATAATGGATCCTGACATTTCTTTGGAGGACGGAGAGGTAAATTATAATAGCACGGTTAGATTTACCAAGAATTGTTTAATTTTGTTACAATGTTTTTAGATAATCGACAACGATGAAGTCAACAGTTATGTGGTTCTAGAACGACCCGCAAACTATTCTTCACTGGTAAATCCTCGGTTTCCAACACCAATTGATGATGAAAGCGAATATGAAACGAGTAGTGATTCTGAATCCGACAGTGATACAGGTTTGCGTCTAGGTCCAAAGACAAAACGTTTAAAGTGTAAATTGAAACCTAAAAGTAAAAGTAGCTTGACAAAAAAGAAGTACGATATATGGAGTACACGTATACAAGAAGATGTCTTACTAGAAAATTTAGTTAATTGTGATGTTAGTCAAGTAGATCGTTCTCGAAGCGTGGAAACTTATTCTGTAAACAATAAATTACGAATTGTTAGTACAAATAAGCGAAAATTTGATCAGAGAGATGATACTAATTTACATTCAAATCGTACAAACTCGACCGAAGAGCAAAAACCGTTAACAATTCTTGATCTTACCGTTACAGTAGATGATTCTGAAACAGCCGTAGCAAATGATATTGCTAATAAATTGTACGAAACAAATGACGAGTTAATTTGTAAGTGATTTGTTAGTGCAACATTATTGGTACAAGTATTAATTGTGGGTTAATTGTTTTAGCAAACGTTGTAAGGGTTATTGGAAATGCAGCCGCTGTGGAAATTTTCAAGAAAACAAAGTCGATTGAAGAAAACGGTGGCATGCTTATTATTGTAAGTTCTTTATTTGCTTTCTGTTATCCTAGCATAATAACGGCATAAGTTTTAAAATCTTAAATGCATTAGGGATGTAAATTATTATTGCATATAATTAATAATCACAAAACTTTTAAAATTTTGAAAATTACCGTAACACGATGAAAATCATAAAAGGTTTTAATATTCCAGAAATAAATTTTGACAATCCATGCAGCTAATAGAACCTTAGCTGTTAGTTTTCAAAGTTGATTGGTTTTAATCTTTTCTGGCACTTGGTACATTTTTGCAAATAGCTCATGTTGTAACTGGAATAGCTTTAAAGATACAACTTTCTAAGGGCCACTTGTATAACAGAAGATCAACTTCAAGTCGGAGTTGACCCAGGAATTTCTGCTATTTGATTGGTTAATACACAAAAAATCACTGGAGTTAACTCTGACTCGTGGATGATTTTCTGTTATACAACTGGCTCTAAAGTGGCCTACTTTTCATTAAATTTTTGATGAAAATATTTTGAAAATAGTATTTTTCCCTTGAAATCATAATAGTCCAGCCAACGAAGCCGAAAAATTGGCACAAGCTTGCAAAAAATCCGGGCAAGCTGAATTTTGGCAGAGATGTACATTGGAGTGTTCTAATGAACCCCCCAAAAGTCCCATAAAATCCCACGCCGGCGTCCCCCACAATCGGGGGTTTTAGCTCCTCCAACGCGATTTTTTGCCGATAACTCGCTTATTTATGCTTGTATGAAAAATTATGATCACAAGTCGTGTTTTCGGTCAATAATTTAAATATTAGTGTGGCATGGAAAAATATGAAAAAAAACTATTTTATAGAGAATTTTATGCTCTTCAATTATGGTCTGATCATAATTTTTCATACAAGCATAAATAAGCGAGTTATCGGCAAAACATCGCATTGGGGAGCTAAAACCCCCGATTGTGGGGGACGCTGGCGTAGGATTTTATGGGACTTTTGGGGAGTTCATTAGAACACTTCAATGTACATCTCTGCCAAAATTCAGCTTGCCCGGATTTTTTGCAAATTAAAAACTTTCCTTGCATGGACTATAATGAATAAAAGCGATTAACAAAAGTTAATCTTGTAGTCCTTTATTTTACAATTTTAGTTTGTAGTTTGCAAAAAATCTGGGCAAGCTGAAATTTGGCTACAATGGCAGGCAAGCGAATTAGGGCCACTCATTAAATTCCTGTTTTTTTTTAAATTAATCTGTAATAGCAAACTTAATTCTCTCGAAATACAATACAACTCTTGCATTTTAGGCTTCTATACAAAGTATAACAAGAAGCCTTATGATCTGGCTCCGTGTCTGTCCGTCCGTCCGCATAATTCAAATCTAATCAGAACCCTCAAAATTGTGATTGTAAACACATCGTATGTATAATAAAACAATAATTTGTTTTAAATTTAAAATCGACTTTCTAGCCACGTTCCACAAACAGTTTTTTCTTTTTGTATTACATTCTATGCCTAAAGACATACTTGTTGATCATTCTCTATTGTTGGCGTTTGTTCTATCGAAAAATTACGATTAAAATGAAATTTTGGCGGGGCGGGAGGGAATTACATTCCCGTTATTGAATAAACGGGGATCCGTATTTCATATTTTTTTGTACTGGAGGGTATTCCATACCCCCCGGTCAGGGGTACCCACAATTTTTTTGCGATTATTGCGTTTGGTAATTTTTAAATCGTTGGAATTCGTGATAGCAAAATGATATTTTTATATTTGATATAAAAAAAAAATATCTGTTGTATTCTTCACAAAATATAAAAAGTCAAACCGGGAGTGGAATCCCCCATCTTTTTAATTATCAATATGAAAAAGACAGAATCGCAAACATTAAGGAAGTCGAAAAATTACGTCGACCTTTTGGGGATTTCACCACTCACACGAATTTTCTCCTATTACTCCCTTAATTTAATTTTTTCGGATAATTCTCATTGGACCAAAATTCGAAAGCATAAAATTCTTTACAAATTAAAATTTTTAAAATATAATAACAGATCAATCCAAAAAGGCGAAATGAGTTTCAAATGAGGTTTTTGTGTAATAACTCTCTTGATTTAATTTTTTCAGAAATTTCTCATTGAACCAAAATTGAAGAATAGACAATTTTCTATAAATTAGCGTTTTAGGCTTCTATACAAAGTATAGCAAGAAGCCTTATGATATGGCTCCGTGTCCGTCCGTCCGTCCGCATAATTCAACCCTAATCAGAACCCTCGAAATTGTCATTGTAAACACATCGTATGTATATATAATAAAATTAAAATTTGTTTTAAATTTAAAATGGATTTTCTAGTTTTACTTTTGATGTGAAAAAATAATTTCTTATTTATTTTAACCAATTAGCAGTGGTACATTACAGAGAAGTAAAGTTTCGAATGGAATGGAAAAGTTTGATTGTTATTAAATACTAACTGGCACAGTCGGCCTGCCGGCCGCCTTTAGCCATCTAGACCGTGTCGGATGTGGTTATTCGGTCTTCGGCTTCGGGGAAATCGCAACCATACGTGTAGACCGTGGTTGTTCGGCCTCACTCCAAGGTTCTAAAGTAGCCTATGTTTTTCGTAGCGTTGTAAATAACTTTTACACCAAAGGTTATAGCCGGATATATGTGGGAAATTTGCCCCCGCGGCTTTTTTTATTGGGACTTGGGGGATCGTTTTGGTACCACGTAAAAAGCATTCAGTCAAATTTTCAGCTCTCAATCCCTAACAGTTTCTGAGTTTTTCAAACAAATCTCTTTTTTCGATTTTTTTTTTTTTAATAGTAAAATTGGAAATTAGTGATTCTTACGAGTAAAAGGCATGAAAAAATATTTTTGTTATAATTCTCAGATGAACAGCCGATTTTTAGCGAAAGAAATACAATTTAAATCTTTTTTTTTAACGCCTTCTGAAAAGTGTCACTCACCAAATTTTGTCAGAAAATGTCTTTCATACCCCTCTATACTCACGAATTTTTTCGATTTTTTTGAAGTGGTGGAACAATATGAAAAAAATTAAAAAAGTAATTTTTCGTGCAATCTTGCGTAAAATAAGTTTGTTTAAACGCAAAATTACAGGAAAAATTACTTTTTTAATTTTTTTCATATTGTTCCACCACTTCAAAAAAATCGAAAAAATTCCTGAGTATAGAGGGGTATGAAAGACATTTTCTGACAAAATTTGGTGAGTGACACTTTTCAGAAGGCGTTAAAAAAAAGATTTAAATTGTATTTCTTTCGCTAAAAATCGGCTGTTCATCTGAGAATTATAACAAAAATATTTTTTCATGCCTTTTACTCGTAAGAATTAGGGAAAAAATCACCATTCTCTAATTTCCAATTTTACTATTAAAAAAAAAATCGAAAAAAGAGATTTGTTTGAAAAACTCAGAAACTGTTAGGGATTGAGAGCTGAAAATTTGACTGAATGCTTTTTACGTGGTACCAAAACGATCCCCCAAGTCCCAATAAAAAAAGCCGCGGGGGCAGATTTCCCACATATATCCGGCTATACCCTTTGGTTAAGATTGGTCAAATACAAACGTAAAGCACGTGCACGCGTATTTGCATTGTCGATCGGTTGACAGCTTGACAGCATTCATTATTGATTTTTAAGTTGATTTTGAGTAGCCTGCCTTCCTTTAGGGAATTTCGATAATCCATTAATGCGCGTACCATAGGGACGCGCATGATATAGAGAGCGAATTTTTGTACTATTTCAATACAAAAGCATGCGCAGGGACCTACATAATAACTGTGCCAAATTTGGTTCCGATCGGTCATACGGTTTAGGAGTATAGGGAACATACATACATCCATTTTTATATATAATGATTTAATGATATTATAGTAAATGATAATTACCAACTGCAAAAAATTTAATTAGTGCAGATTAGTATCTGGATCCTTCTATATCTTCTCTATGCCGGTTTCCCATTATATAGTAGATAAATTTTATCCGATGATCCTTTTATCCTACAATCCGTTTATATGTTGATCCGTTGATCGCAAAAATTTAATCTGATATATTAAATTACATGTCTAACAAAAATAACTAGCTAACAACTTCTTTTTACACCAGAAAGGTAGCTGTATAGAAGCCTAGGATCTGCCGCAAAAAGCGAGATCCACCTTGTTTTAAATAGTTTCATTAAGTAATTTTTAATTAATATTTGATATCACCACCTTGAGCTTTGATTACTGCAGTTATCCTGTCTGGCATACTTCTTATTCATGCCTGTGCAATTTCTTTGAAATGCTGGGTTTGTTTTCCTGTAAAACTGCAATCGTGGGGGTTATTACATACATTTGTACACCAATTGCTTCAAAGCATACCTGACATTTTCTAATGGCTTGAAATCAGGGGAATTGTCATAAAAGGAAATTAAAACCATTTACACAACTTTTATATTCGATTTGTTACATGTTTACCTTCACAAAATGAAGGGGTTCAAGTTTTTCTGTTGTAATGCAGGACCAAGTCATAACTGCAGATTGATTCAAAGTTGAATAATTTTTTTAAGTAAATCTGCCTATTTGCGATTGTCGAATTATCCGTGTTTTTCAATATAATTGGTGAAAATCGAGGTCCCAAGGAACCCAGATAATCAAAGTTCTACTGTATTTATAAATACGGCAGTTTTGGTCTGATAGTTAGCGCGATCAACTGCTAACGCAGGGTTTCCTAGAGCGTGAAAATTTCTTGACCGCTTCCGTGCTTCGGAGAGCACGTAAAGCCAGTAGTCCCCCTGTATTAATGATTTGCTGTTATTACAATAAAAAAACAGGGTACAGGCACATCGAGGGCCAGCTTAGCAAGCTATTTAAGATGTAAAAACCAAATATACTCGCAGAACCAATTTGAAGAAATTAGTAAAGAACAGATCAACGGATTTTTTATGTATAAAAAATTCATAACTTTTTATTTCATTATCTAAAACGAAACTTGCAAAAAGCTCGGTCACGCAATAGCCAATCTATTATAATTAACTAGCCATTAATAATTAACTAGGTGAAAATAGACCTCTCGGCCAAGTTTCGTGGCAAGCTCTGCGAGGCGCTCGATCTCACTGTCAGCCTCCTGATTGTTTATAAGCTTCCCGATTTGTTATAGACCCTTTTAGGATTCTATAGTCATGTGTTGGTTTAGGCCAATGGTTCCCAAACTTTTTTTCGTAGACCCCCTGCTGCTACATTTCTACTGTATGTAGAATAATATGAATAGAATACATCGTCGGCTTACTGCCAAAACAAGATAACTCCATTTTTGGACAAAATGAGTTATATACATGATTGCATTCAAATAAGAGCAAACTACATTTTGACAAAACCTGATAACTGTAAGTCAAATATTAAAGGAGTATTAAGAAGTTCATTTTTCACTTTTGTTAACTTGTTTATGGTGAATCAAACTTTAAAATCAGTTTTACTCAAAACTATCATTTTGGAGTTATCTTGTTTTAGCAGTAAGTCGACGACATATTCTACTTACAACTTGTGAACCCCTGTTTTCTTTTCACGTCTACGTGGACCCCCGTGTGGTCTCCTATGGACCCCCAAGGGGTCCACCTGGACCACTTTGGGAACCACTGGCCTAGGCAGTCGACCTGTGGTTGCCTTGGTCATAACAAATATGTTAAGTGTCATTTACTTGATAGCTAGTGAACAAAATTTATTACTTGCTGTTGCGAGAAGGCCCATTGGCTAGGGTTCCATAAGCTTGCCCACCCAAATCAAAATTTCCTATTGACTTTTGAATAAATCGAATTTGAACTTACCTAATTTTACACAATTCAGTGACGCGCATCAGGGCGATTTGTGGAATCTCCCCATTCTCTTGACGGTACGTGCGAAAACATATACCCTAACACTTAGAAATTTTCGCTCCGGCAGATGCACGACACCACTCGTAAGCGTAATATCTATTAAAGGTTATTTGTTTTCCCTTTATTTTTTGTTTTATTCCATATTTTGGAGTTGATAAGTAAAAGTATACTTTTAAAAGCTATATTCCGGTTTTATATGATCCCGATTTAATGCATCCCGGTTTTCTTGATGGAAGGCCCTTCAAGTATGTTTAGCCCAAGTGAGCGTTTAAAAAAACCGCGGGCGGTTTTTAAAACGCCCTAATACCTCTGTATCGAATCCCACACAAATTACGAGTGATACATTTTCACTCATTCCGACCGGGACGGCAAAGCCAGTAGCCGCGGCCCCGCCGGCTGTTATATGCATTGTATCCCCTGGTATGAATGTTGCCGATTTCCGCTCTTTTTTCGGATTTTATCGATTCTTCGATAATTTTAACCGTTCGCAATGGCGTTAGAGTCACATTCAGACCGAAACATACCCAAAAAGTCCGGAAATTACCCCAATATTCGTGAAATTACATGGGGGGCGTGGCCCACTCGCCAGGATTTTTAATTATTCGAAATATAGGTTATTTTCCAAGGGTTCGCCCAAAATAATTTTTCTATAGACTCTTTTAACCATTATCTTTAGTGTAGGCAATAGGAAATTTTGATTTGGGTGGTTAAGCTTATGGAACGCGACCCGGCGCATTTATTTGTTTTATATTGTATTTTAATCAATATTTTATTTATTAGAATAAGTCGAGGCGTAGAACCCCAGGTGGCGTGTATATACAACTGGTAAAACTTGATGGAAATCTTACTCGGGAACAACAAAAAGAAATATTCAACGAGAGCAAAATCAAGTTTAAAAATATTATGAAAAATAAGCGTAAAATAAAACAGAGAGAAACGAAAAAAAAGATCAAAATTAGTAAGTAACATAATATTTCATTATTTAATCATGTAATACTTATTAATTTTATTGTGCAGGTGGATCTAATTCTATAAACGAACATAATCTACCAGAACTTTTGAATCGTAGTGAATTGTGTGCTAATTTACAAAGTAACAGGAGTCAACGTAAAACTGAAGTGCAAGATGTTGCAAATCCACCACCATCACCCGTAACCGATGTGCATGAAAGTTCAGATGATACTGATAATATTAAGCATGAGTCTAAGAATTTTACAAACTCTGTGAGTGATCATCCTGCTCGAAATTTATTAAGTTATGATGATGACGATTTCATCACTGGCGATTGTGATATGGAATTGTTTTAGTATTGTACATGTAATTATTCCTAGGTTAAGTTTTATTAGAAATAGTAGGTAACTTGAATAAATCTGTACAGCGATGAATTTTTTAAAAAGATGATTAATTGCCAGAATATTTTTTGTTTGAACTAATGTTAAGATGTTGAACCATTTTCTTCTTTGAAGTGTTGGAAGTGTTTTGAATATATAAAAAGACAAAAATTTGGCCTAATTGTTTAGTTTTTACATTCAATTTAAAAAAAATGTTTGAATAAAATGCAAATGAAGTCACTTGTGTGTATACGAGGGTAGTCTGAAAAAAGGAAAATAAAAGCTGGTGAATGTGTTTGTGCATCTTTTGACAGGTGCTCACCAAAATTGCAGCATTTTGGACGCGCAGTTGCTGTGTTTGAGTGAGTCGATGTGGGTGTTTTTGTGAAAATGGAAAAAAACGAGTAATTAGCTGTCATTCAAAATTTGGTTTTGAAAGGCAATACGCCTACACAAATCAAAGACGAGTTGAATGCTATGTATGCGGACTCTGCAACATCATTTACCACCATGAAATTTTAGGCAGCTGAATTAAAAAAACTTTTCGGCTGGGAAAGTGAAGGTGACTGTTTTTTGGGATAGTCATGGAGGTATCTTAATCGATTATCTTCAAAAAGGAAAAACCATTACAGGAGCATACTACGCATCACTACCTGACAAACTGAAGCCAAAAATTGCGGAAAAACGGCCACAATTACGGTTTGAACTACTTGACCAGTCTCCTTACTCACCAGATCTAGCCCCAAGCGACTTTTTTCTGTATCCCCAAGCTAAAAGTTGCGCTCGCAGGACAGATTTTCGTCAAATGGGCAGGCAAAATCACCTTTGTAAACAATTATTTTGCAGACAGACGCCAAGTACTACTTGGACGGGTAAAGAGATGGGAGAAGTGTGGAGACTAACAAGGAGACTGTAGAAAAATAATTTTGAAGAAAAATTATCTTTTAAATTTGTTGGGTCGGAAACTTTTCAGACCACCCTCTCGTACATAATTTAGATAAAAAAATAATTTTTTAATTAATCATGTTTATAAATAAGAATATTCATTATAAATGTATTTAGGTATTTGGCAAACACTTGACTGCAAAATATCGATTATAAGTTTGCCAAATTTTAATTTAAACATTTATTTATTTTTAAATACACTTGAATTCATTATTAATATGCAGTTGAATAAAAATCATGTTGTAATTATTGAATAAAAACTTGATCGATTGCAATGGTGTTATGTAGATACTGCAATTTACACCAGTGTTTCTGAATCGGCTGCATGTACCAAAGGATACGCGAAAAATTATAAAATTTACTGAAATATTTTCAAAACACATGATCAAATCAAGGCATCCCAATGAAATTACTTTGAAAAAATATAAAATGAAATTTTATTAGGGCACCTACTTGAAAAGATATAATAGAGGGTATTTTACGAAAAAAGTTTGACTAACACTGTCTGTCTAAACTATAGGGTTCAGCAATATTTTTGTGAGTTTGAAATAAAAGTAATTTCAACAATTAAATTAGTATTTATTACAACTTAAACTTGCTTACAAAATTTAAAAACAATTTTACGAGTTTTAAGGAAAATCCAGTATCTAAAATAATAAAAATATTAAATACCAAAATTTAAGAACAAATGCTATTCAATTTACCAATTGGGGTAAAATGGTCTCAACGTGATTAATACTGACAATCGATTTATTTTCAAGAGAAGCCTGCTTAGCAGATCGTATCGCAGCTTCCACAACCATAGCTTTTGTTATTTCTTTTACCATTTCAACTGTTTCTTCTAAAATTTTTGTTTTTGAATCTGTGTATTTTAATTTTAGTGTCCCTTTTATTGAGTCCTATAGAAAAATCAAATTGTCTTTTTTAAATAAATTCAAGAAATTAGTTTATTGTAAGTCTGCATGGCGGTATGCAACATGTAAGAAAATAATATTGTATCTAAGTAATATAATTACGATCACCCCGGTGTACGTTTGGATTTTAACCTAACTAATGAAACCTTGCAACCAGATTTTTTTATATTAATTATCAGAAATAATATCTTACGTTTTTAAAATTTGTAGATATTTGTGAAAAAACATTATTTTCACTGAATTGATTAGAAGTACTAGGTTCCATTGTACTTATCTGAATTTCAAACGCTACAAAATTTTAGTATAAATTATATATTGTTTGTTTACGAACACAGTGGCGTCTATTTAAATTATTGAAGAAGGGTATTTTTCTCAAAGAAGAATCGTTGAACGATTATATTATTTGTCGACATGGGCGTCCATAGATTTTCTCCAGGGTAGTTCAGAACCAAAATTTTTAAAAACACGTAAACAAATTAGAGCAAGAAAGCAATTAGCTAATCTAGTTAATGAAGTAGGTAGGTATAAAAATTTTCTTTTTTAATTAAAATAAACAATATCATCAATGAAACTGAAGGGGAGTAGCACGCTAAAGTCCACCTGCATACTGCAAATACCCTATAGAAATTCTGAAAGCTGAAGATTTGAATAGTCGAATGAACAAACAAATTTTGTGAATAATTAAAAAAACTCACCCTCAAAATAAGGAAAAACTGCGCGGAGATTAGCCATTGGCTAACGGGGTAAATGGGCCATGCCCACCATCAAATTTAAAAGTAATTTTGGGGCATTTTTAGGTCTGAATTCGAGTCTGAAGTAGTTGCGTAGTGAAAACCTACCCTCCGCTGCGCTACGCTCCGGGCGGTTTTGACAACGCTTTATTTAGATAAAACAATCCTGAACATTATCCATACACCCCGCCGGGTTCATAAAAAAATGGGATATAACATTTAAAATAATTGTAGAAAAGGTATAAGCATTTAACATTAATAAAGAACCCCAAAAAACCGAAAAACGTGCGAAAATCACCAACATTTCATACAAATTACCAGTACGAGGGGCGTGGTGCATTTGATGCTGTGAAATTTCCTAAGTGTTAGAGTATATCTCTTCGCACGTACCGTCAATAGAATGGACTGAGAGATTCCTTATGTACGTCATTTACATTAGCCTCATGAAAAATTTTCGAACTTCAAATTCGAATTTTTCAAAAACCTATGAATATTCCGCAATTTTTTTTTTAATTATAGGTACTATATAAACCGTCAGCTATCCGAATATTTATAGGGTCCTTGCAATATGCGGGTGGACTTTAATGTGCTCTTCCCAAACTGAAGTATCAACCACTTTTACAACTTGATACAGTAGCGCTCATAAGTAAGATGCCACTCAATTTTTTATAGTCCAGTCAAATTAGACGAAAAAAGGGGTTCAGCTCGGAAAAATTCCCACCTAGCTGAATTTTGGTACACATCTTTATGACATCGTTGTAAACAATATGTAAAAAGTCGACCTCGATATCATGTACGCGTTAAAGGTTATTCGAGGTCAAAGGTCACGAAATTGGCCTTTTTTAATATCTCGTTTTTTATTAGTCGTACAATAAAAAGTTTTAGATACAATTTGTAGAGGAGGTAATTATCTACAAAAATGGTCTTATGACATTTTCACGTTAAGTTGATAGTTTTTGCGTTATAAGGCCAACAAAATGGACCCACCCTTAAAATAGCACAATATTGATTCGTTGCAGGGAGAGAAATGTTTTCGGCACGGGAAATGCTTTTAATAATAAATTAATTGAAATTGTGGCCAAGGTTGGAAAATGAAGAGTAAAATAGATTTTTTCAAAATTTGCCAAAAATTATAATATCTTCCAAGTAATGAAACCGAAATTTTGGTTTGAGCTTGCAGAAGGTCCGGCCAAGCTGAAATTTGGCAAAGATGTATATTGAAGTGTTCTAATAAACCCCCAAAATTCTCATAAAAATCCCAAGCCAACGATCCTTCAAATGAGGACATGATTCGGAGCAGAAAGGGGCGAGAAAAGAGCCCCCAAAGTGAAGTGTATCCAAATAAACCTCCAGCACTCAAAGGCATCCTCGAGTGCCTTATACTGGAGGTTTATAAAGAAGCAAATCTCCATAGGGCTAATACAAGAGCCCTGGATAAATGGAGACAAAATCAAGGGACTCCCTGAAAGGACAGCTAATGTCCTTGCCGATTACAGGTATGGAAATCCAAGAGCAGCACTATTGCTCAGAAAAGATATTAACTTTGTTCCCATTCCAGAATTCAACACCAGGGACCTGGCATCCGCCGTGGCCGAACTTCCAACGGAGGGGGCAAGAGGAGTAAGTATAGTAATAGCCTCGGCCTACTTTCCAGGAGATGAGACCAAGGTTCCACCAGAGGAAGTACAACGCCTCATAAGCTGGTGTAAAAAAGGGAACAAACACCTACTTCTGGGCTGCGATGCAAATGCGCACAATGAGATCTGGGGCAGCACGGACACTAACAACAGAGGTAAGGATTTACTTGAATATATTTGTTCTAACAATCTAGACATTATAAACAAAGGTAAAAAACCAACCTTTATAAACGCGATTCGCCAAGAGGTTCTTGACCTCACATTGGCCACTGTGTTTATAAGTCAAATTCTAAGAAATTGGAAAGTGATGGAGGAGGCATCCTTCTCAGATCACGCCTCGATTACATTCGATATAGAGAGCAAAAAAGTGGAAGTAGTGAAATGTAGGGTGCCCAAAAAGACGGACTGGGACCTCTACAAAGAGGTACTAAGGACCGAGCTAGAAGGCATCCAATACGAAGTAGCTACTACAGAGAAATTAGAAACAGCCTCTAACCACATAAGTCAGTGTATAATGAACTCTTATGAGACAAGTTGTCCACTGAAGAAAAGAACTGTCTCTCGAGACGTACCTTGGTGGAATGCAGAACTGGAGAGACTAAAGGTCACAGCCAGGAAAGCATTCAATAAGGCCAAAAGAACAGGCCTATGGGAATACTATAGAGAAGCCCTCACAAAGTACAATATAGAATTGAGGAAATCCAAAAGACAGTCATGGATGCGCTTCTGCGAGGGGATCGATAAAACGGCCCCAGCAGCGCGCATTCAGAAGGCTCTGTCTAAAGACTACTCAAATACTATTGGACTTATAAAACAGTCCAACGGTGCTTATACTGAGAACATCGGGGAAAGTTTAAATGTGTTGCTAAAAACACACTTTCCTGAATCCACGGTAATGGCGACAACAAACCAGATGCACGAAATATCCCCAACTAATGGAAATCTACATTCCAGCAGGGATAGCAGAAGGTTAGCAAGAAAAATCTTTACTTTGGAAAAAGTAAAATGGGCAATAAATAGTTTTCAGTCCTACAAATCACCTGGATGGGACGGAATCTTTCCGGCCCTACTCCAAAGAGGAATAGATTTGATCGCCCCATGCATAACAGCAATATTCAAAGCTAGTTATGCAATGGAATATATACCCACATCATGGAGGAGGGTGAAAGTGGTATTTATACCAAAAGCGGGCAGAAGGCCTCCTGAAGAGGCTAAATCTTATCGCCCAATCAGCCTATCCTCCTTTCTCCTCAAAACGATGGAGAAAATTGTTGATAACTATATAAGAAGCGAATCCCTCAAAAGGATGCCGCTTCATAGAAATCAATTTGCCTACCAACCAGGCAAAGGTACGGTGGATGCACTTCACCACCTTGTAAGAGAGATTGAAAAATCTCTCAAAACAAAAGAAAATGCGGTCGGAATATTTATAGATAGGTGCCTTTGATAACACCTCAAATAAATCTATAAAAACAGCCGCCGTAAGACACAGCATTGAGGCACCCACGATAACATGGATAGAATCAATGCTGGAAAGCCGAATAGTAACGGCTTCCTTAGGAGGGGAGGAAATCTCGGTGGCCGCAGCAAGGGGATGCCCACAAGGTGGGGTGCTATCACCTCTTCTGTGGTCCATCGTGGTAGACGACCTACTGAAGAAATTAACTGACGATGGATTTTGCGTACTAGGATAATATGCGGACGACATTGTCATTATAATCAGGGGCAAGCATGAAGGCATAATTTCAAACCTAATGCAAAAAGCCCTAAACAAAATAAAAGAATGGTGCGAAAAGGAAGAACTTACAGTGAATCCTTCAAAAACCATTATAGTTCCATTCACAAAGCGTAGAAAGATAAACCTAAGAGCTCCACAGCTACAGGGTCTATCGATACCTTTTTCCGGAGAGGTAAAATATCTGGGGGTAACCCTGGATGCAAAACTCACCTGGAAGCCACACATGGATAAAATTCTTTCCAAAGCAACAGGAGCCTTTTGGGCTTGTCGCAAACTTTTTGGAAGGACCTGGGGACTAAGACCAAAAATGATCTATTGGTCATATACATCAATAATTAGACCCATTGTCACATACGCATCGCTCGTGTGGTGGACAAAAACTAACGAAATCACGACACAAAGCAGGTTGCAGAAATTGCAAAGCTAGCGTGTCTGGGTATAACAGGGGCTATGCACACAACCCCAACCGCGGCTATGGAGGCACTCTTAGATCTGCCACCCCTTCACCTACGAGTGAAAAGGGAAGCCATACAAGCTGCTATAAAAATTACCCAAGTCAAGAAATTCAAACCAGGAGACAAGACAGGTCACCTAAAGATACTGGACTTCTTACAGCCAGATCTGTTTGAAAAACCTTCGGATATCATTCCGAAAATCTTTGATTTTGAAACACCGTTTGAGGTCATCATTCAAGACCGAAGTACGGCTAGATGTCATAAAATACAAGTGGATACAAAATCCTCCAACTGGTACACAGATGGATCAAAAACTGAACAGGGAACAGGCATAGGCATATATGGCCCAAAATATGAGGCATCTATAGCCTTAGGAACCTATCCCACAATTATGCAAGCTGAAATACTTGCAATTGCACTATGTGCCCATGAATGCCTGCGAAGGAACATTAAGGGCAAAAAAGTCAATATAATGTCTGACAGCCAAGCTGCGATAAAGGCACTCAAGGCAAATAGCTTTGAGTCTTTGTCCACATGGGAATGCAGACAATCCCTCAAGAAACTGGCCAAGGGCAATAAAATTGCCCTCCACTGGGTGCCGGGTCATGAGGGAATTGAGATAGCCGATAAACTGGCTAGATCAGGCTCAAGGGCTGCCCCGACTGGGCCCGAACCATTCTGTGGATTGTCCAAGACACACAGGGGGTTGGAGGTCCGGAATTGGGAAGCAGAGAACAAAAAAACCCTATGGAATAGTACACCAGATCAAAAACAGGCGAAGAAATTTATAGAGTATTCGACTGCAGAGGCTAAAAAGCTTCTTCTACTATCAAAGAATGAAATCAGGCTCATCACGGTGTTGCTCACCGGACATTGTCAGGTGAGATATCACCTCAAGAAAATGGGAATGGAGGACGATGACATATGCAGACTCTGTGAATCGGAAACTGAATCGTCCGAACACATTCTCTGTAGCTGTGATGCCTTAGCCCGATCCAGGCTAAAATATCTGGGACAGACGCAATTAACACCCAAAGAGGTGCAACAAAAACCTTTCAGGAGTATTCTATGTTTTGCTAGCAAAATTGAATTCCTGAATACCTAATTAGCAGGGTAATGAACAAAAGATCAATACTGGTCGCAGTTCTGAAAGGCTCTTGCGGCCAATCGACCCCTAAGTACAATACAATATAATACAAGTGTTCGCCGAAAAGAGTAGAGAAGTTGGAAATATGGAATCTCTGTTTTTTTATGACTCAAAACTAAATGTCCAAATTGTGTTTTCAGGCGTTCACTTCACTTGCTATTGATGGACCAATAAAATTAAAAACCAAGTTATAATTTAACAATTATTTAATTTAAACAATGAATTCAAAAACTTACAAGTATAATTATGTACAATGTAATAAAGATTGTGAAGACTTATTCGATTGTTCTTCACAACGGCTTATAATATTATTATTGGAAGCATCATGCATGCGTAATAATTTATAAATCCTGATAAAATAGTTTTTTAGCCATTTAAATAAATAATATTCAATCTTTGTACAAAAGAAGTTGAATATAAAAATATAGATAAAAATTTATTATTTTTTGATAAAAAAGGATAGGTTTGAAAAATTTAAAGGATTGGCTAATTCTTGCAATTAAAAAACAGCACGTATCAAAAATAACAACACTAGCCCTACAAACAATCTGTAAAAACGCCAAGTACCCAGGTTACTTTGACTATCGTTTATTATTTATTTTCATTATTTCATTTAACCGTTCTTTTAATAGCAAATTTTTTGCCTTCAAAGTATTAACTTCATCGATATTTTTTAAAACTTTGCCTTCAAGTGATTTAATGTAATCTTTACTTTCATTTAGTATGGACAGCTTAGATCGCTTTGCGTACCTATTGGTAGGCGGTAAAGCGAAAAGCAAATCTTCAAAGTAATTACGTAGTTTCTTCCTTCTGTTTCGTTCCTGTAAAGATTTGATTACATGTCCATCAATATATCTTGGTTCTTCATCCTCACTAATTCCTTCCACATCTAAAATATTACAGAAATTTATTAAATAGTACATACTAGGTAGTTATTAAATAAAGAAATTCAAGTTTATTTTTATGTTGCAATAAAATAGACTCACCAACTACAGTTTCATTGTCAGAACTTGAAGAACAGTCAATAGTAGGTGTCGTTGTAGTTGTTAACTTATTTGAAGTTGGCACGTATATTTGACCTGAATTAAGAATTGTTTAATTATGATAAAATTCTAAAGCTATTACTATTTAACCTAAGCACAAAAATTTATTGTATTATTGATTTCCAAAACTCTTTCATTTAAAGTTTATGGGGTTATTAGGAACTCTCTAATGCTATTCCGAGTACTGTTAACCAGGGCGAAATTGGTCAACATTAAACATCGTTTCTTATAAGTTATAAGTCTTATATAAAGAAGTTGGCACCATAAACTTTTAATGTGTCGGTCTTTCAATTATACCCGTATAAGAAGCAGTAACATTTCAAGGGGTTAAAGTCAAAAATTACTAACTACAAACTACTTTTTTAGAAATTAAGCATAACAAATTAAGTTTGTTGTTTTTAATACGTCGATTCTGGTCAAAAACTAACTCTTAAATGGCTTTAAATTTTAAGTTTGGATAACCAATGAAAATTTACAGTTTTACTTTTAAAGCGGAGTTAATTAAAACGGTTGATCTTCATTGGTTGCTTTGAACCATTTAAATCTCTAATATTTCATAGAATGATCAGAACGGACGTAGTGGCTCACAAAATTGAAGGCACACCCGAAACTCTCTGATAAAACGCTGCATATTTTCTAAACTAATAATATTTAATTAATTTTATTTTGTATTATTATTCAAATATGATTTCAAATTCTAGAAAACTTAGAAAAATTAAAAAAAAAGTCCTAAACAAGAAACTAGTATATTTAACCCTCGTCGGACGGTACAGGTACAATAGTACCTTTTGCGTTTTAAAATTGCGATAACTTTTTTTCCAGAAGCTGTAGAGGGTTGCCATTTTCTGACATCTCTACATTTTTAGTCTAGATTACATAGGCCAAATTTCAGAAAAATATCTGCACCCTCTCTTCTGGTAGAGGGTTCTGTTTTTTACACCCATAACGGGCGGTATAGGTACAATTGTACCTTTATACATTTTCTATATAAAAAAGAGTAAGAAAAAACATGAATAATATTTTATTGAATGATTATGTTAATTTATTGTAGAAAAATTTCTGTAAAATGAAAATTTCAAAAAATCAGTTTATATTTTGGTTCTTTTATATACTTACTTACGAAAATTCGAGTTACGCAAAAGTCTACGGTCCGCATTAATTACGCATTTCGGGAGATTACTGTAATTCATTTGGTTAAAACCGATTTCAAAGACCTACCCACCCACCGCAAATCAGCAACTTCATTCATTTTTTATCATTTTTATCACGTACCCGTTATAAAATCAAATTAATTTTTTGCAGATAGTACTGAATCGGGGGGTGAATCACTGGGTTTGAAAATGTACACTATACTGCTATAAATACTGCCTAAGGCTGCATAGATTGATAAAGCAAAAGTTTTAAGACAATCCTTTTGTTGCATTAAAAAGCTTTTTGTTTTATCATGAAACGTATTGCTTGATCTGAAAACAACTTTTTTGCTTTGATCAGTTTGTTTTCAGATCAAGCAAAACGTTTTAAGACAAAATAAAACACTGTAAGACAAAACAAAACATTTGTTTTTAGATAAAACAAAATGTTTTGTCTTAAAACGTTTTGCTTTATCAGTCCGCATGCAGCTTTATCCTGGCGATACTGCCTGTACTGCTACTTAAGTGTACACTATACTGCCACAGTGATTCACCCCCTGTACTGAATATAAGTAAAATATCACAAAACATGACTAAACAATTTCTAGCTACTAAATATTATACATTTATCGTAAAAAATTATACCTAAAATGAAGTTTTTCATATAAAATATATGAAGGTACAATTGTACCTATACCGTCTCTTAACGTTGTAAATTTATACCGTTCGACTAGGGTTAACATGAAAAATGTAACAATTTCATTACACAAAATTGAAGGCACAGGCACAAAATCCTATTGTTTTTTAACTTAAATTTTTAATTCTAAAAACAGGTTGAGCCGCCTTTGGCATCAATTACGGCTTGCAAACGTTTCGGCATGCTTTTAATCAATTTTTCAGTAGCACTTGCCTCAATATTATTCCATTCTTCAACTAATCTGTGTTGTAGAGTTCTCTTGCTCGTAATTGAAGTTTTTCTTAGCCTACGTCCTAATTCCGCCCATAGATGCTTAATTGCATTGAGATCGGGAGATTGGGGCGGTATATGCAGCTGTTTTGGTACATTGTAGATCAACCACAACTTTACTATATGGGCTGTATGTTTGGGGTCGTTGTCTTGTTGAAACTACCAAACCTTATGAAGACCTAATTTATTCACGCTGTCTTTTAAATTTTTCTGTAAAATTTTCAGGTAGTGTTCTTTGTTCATTTTTACATCTATAAATTCTAAATTCCCGACGCCACTGGCAGCCATGGACGCCCAGAGCATCACATTTCCACCTCCGAGTTTGACTGTAGCACAAGGATTTTCTTTCTTCAACTCTGTGTTGACTTTACTCCACACAATTTGTCTTCCATCTGGTCCAAATATGTTCAGCTTGCTCTCATCAGAGAAAAGCACGTTATTCCGGAATTCTGGGTCTTTATTTATATATTTTTTAACGAATTTTAGCCGCTTCTTTCTATTAACCTCTGAAATGAATGGTTTCTTACGGGCTACACTACCATTAAAACCACTACTTCGCAGTGTTCTGCGAATTGTTTCTTCAAATATGGTCTTTTCGATTATTTCAGAAACTTGTGTCCTTAAATTAGTAATTGATTTCTTTGGTTTTTTTAAATTTCTCTCACTATATTATGCTGTTCGTTGTGAGGTGTAAGTATTTTATTTCTACCTCGTCCAGCTTTATTTTGTAAAGTTTCTTCGTTTTTAAATTTGTTTATCACATTTCTGATTGTTGAAAATGATCTGCCGACTATTTTTCTAACCTCGCGATAACTTTTACCTTCACAAACTAGTTTTAACATAATTTTTCTTTCCGAAATATCGGTTTCTCTACGCATTTGATTCATTTTAAATAAATAACCACTTTAGAATGATGCAAGAGATGTACCAATGCAGAATTTCACTGTGTATGTAATTACAATAATAGATGAATATCCGATATTTTATAAAAAGTGCAAAGATTCGGTTATCTAATTACCGTTGCAGAAGTGTGCCTTCAATTTTGTGTAATGCAAATATGACATTTTTCATGTTTGAAGAGTAGTTTCTTGTTTATGAAATAATTTTTTTTTAGTTTAACTACATTTTATAGAATTTGAAATCATATTTGAATAATAATACGAAAAAAAAAAATAAATTAAATATTATTAGTTTAGAAAATATGCAGCGTTTTATCATAGAGTTTCGAGTGTGCCTTCAATTTTGTGAGCCACTGTATATAAAAAAGCAATACTTTTCCTTACCTACGGGGTTCGGAAAGTAATATCAATTTATTCATTAGAATATCGCGTAAAATGAAAATTTACAGTTAGTTTTACTTTTCAGTTTCTTCTTCTTAAGAGTGCCGTACCTGTCCAGGTATTGGCCACCTCTCTCCTATATGCATGTGTTGTGCGTTTGAAGAATTATCACATGCATAGGGGCGACCTACTGCTTAAAGCGGGTTCCGAATCGCGGGAAGTGTATACACTACCTCCATCAAGTTAGCTCCCCTTTAATCGAATTTTTTAACTTTTTCTTATGCCAAACGTTTGGTAATCGTTAGGTAAGGTTTGGTAGTCCGATTAATAGTTTTGGTAGTTCTTTGTTTTTTCGTAATTAACTAATCAAATTTTTTTGTCAAGTTAGCCCCCCCCTTCAATCGATTTTTCAACTTTTTTGTAGCTCATTTGATCGATTATAATGTGTAGAGGTTTGGTAGTCCTATAAAAAGTTTTGGTAGTCCCGAATTTGGTCGTAAATAATTAATTAAGTTGGAAGTTTACTTATTAGCATGCGCTAAACTCCACGTGGATAGCACTATAATTGTTAATTGCCAATTTAAACCATTTTTAACTTTTTTTTTATGCCAAATGCTTGGTAATCGATACGTAAGGTTTGGTAGTCCGATTAAAAGTTTTGGTATTTTTTCGTTTTTGCCTAATTAACTAATCAAATTTTTTGTCAAGTTAACCCCTCTTCAAACGATTTTCAACTTTTTTTAGCTCATTTGATCGATTATAATGTGTAGAGGTTTGGTATAGTCATATAAAGAGTTTTGGTAGTGCCTAATTTGATCGTAAATAATTAATTTAATTTAAGTTTTAAAATCAAATATAAATTTAAAATCCACATTTGGGGGATCCCACATTTAAAATACACGTACAGATGATGTTGTAAATCACCTGATAATTTAATGCGAGCTTATGATTGGTTGAGTTAATGAGAAACCATGTAATTTATTACACTTTTAAATGCTTTTTTAAGGGCCCTCTTGCATTATTTATCTGCAAATTTTCTTTTTGAAAACCACTATACAAACGTTCAGCTTTCCGAATCTCTATAGGGAATTTGTCAATTCCGGGGATCGGAATTCGTGCTACTCCCGTGAATGCTTATTACATCAAATTGAAGTGCAGCGCAAGCTTTTAGTGTAATACAATTATTGTTCTTTTTTCGGTTCATTACCAATCGTTTGGCATTAAAAAAAAGTTACAAATGGTTTAAATTGGACCAAATTGGCAATAAATTATTATTGTTCTATTCACGTGGAATTTAGCGCATGCGCATAAGTAAACTTCTCTTCCATCTTAATTAATTATTTACGACAAAATTCGGGACTACCAAAACGTTTTATAGGACTACCAAATCTCTACACATTATAATCAATAAAATGAGCTAAAAAAAAGTTGAAAAATCAATTGAAAGGGGGCTGACTTGACAAAAAAATTTGATTAATTAATTACGAAAAAACAAAGAACTACCAAAACTTTTAATCGGATTACCAAACCTTACCTAACGATTACCAAACGTTTGGCATAAGAAAGAGTTAAAAATTCGATTAAAGGGGGGCTAACTTGATGAAGGTTGATTGATATTAAAAACATAAGTTGACTTAAGTTCGTATACAGCTAGAAAAGAGAAATTATGCAACTAAAGTTCTTAGGATTTCCATCTCTGTAGTGTTATTTGATACAATTGACTGAAGTTCTTCATATGAACCGAGAGAAAAAATTAGAAATCCTATGCTATATAAAACTCGTCAAATTTTGACTTAAGTTCCTTCTACGGAATACCAGAGATTTATAAGAATAGACTGCTCAAAGATTTAACATATATTATGTACACTATAAAATTCCAAATAAAAGAAAAAATTAGGTATAAACAAAAATTTGATGCTTAAAATTGCTTTCAAATTCAACATAGAAAGTTGATATAAACAAAAATGTACCAAGCGAACTAAAAAGTTTGCTGTATAAATACAGTATAAATAAAAAAGATGTATAAATAATAAACTAAGTATTGTGCAATAAATATCAGATTTTAACAAAGCATTATAACTGAAATGTAAAATTTATTATTCACCTGAATAGTTATGTTCGCTGCTTGAAATGTGATCACTTATATTTAGATGGACATACTCTTTCATAGAAAAACTTTTTCTTTTAGGTTGTATTGGAACTTGAACTGAAGATTTAGGTAGACGTGCTTTAGAATGTTCCTTACTAAGTAAAGACTCCAACAACATCATTCGATTTATTTCATCAGGAGTATCATCATCCTCAATTTCATAAATTAGGGGCTCTTCATCGTCTACGTCAATTTTGTCGTCACTGTTGACATTATTCTCGTTAGATAATACATTATGATTTGAGTTGGTTGCTACTTCTTCGGAATATATCTCTTGTGGTGTGACATTTTGATTTGAGGTAAGTGGTACGTCTTTACAATATGTTTGACTTGAGTTATCTGGTTGACATGTTAATTTGCGTTTCAAATTCTCATTAAATAATACATTTTGATTTGAGTTGGTTGCTACTTCTTCGGAATATATTTTTTGTGGTGCGACATTTTGATTTGAGGTGAGTGGTACGTCTTTACAATACGTTTGACTTGCGTTATCTGGTTGATATGTTAATTTGCGTTCCAAATTAACACTTACAAAAGAAGGTTCTGTTGAGTTATGGTTTGAATTGGTTGCAGGGGCTTGTAAGTGGCAGTTTTCACTTTGCATAGATGTCTGTGAACACCTCAAGTAAGATGTATCAAGAGAGGACTGTTTACAAGGCACACCAATGATGGAACTAATTACACTACTGTCCATTTCTTCACACATGATAGGCGACTGATTTAACGTAAGAGGTAAATTTTCAGGTACCGTTATCACTTGGACACGTTCTGCTGCGTGTATGGCAACATCATTCTTAGACTGATGCACTTTTTTTATTGGAATATGTTCTATTAATTTTTGATTATCACTTCTGTTAATAGAGGATGCACTTTTTTCAGTTGTAATACTTAGCCGTCTCTTTGCTGGAGAGCGCTTCCTTAACTTCACTCGCTCTGTTATGTCTGTATGCACTCCCTCAAATTCAGAATCTTCTAAATTTCTTTTGTTCATGTTTGTATTCGTACTGGAACTAGCCAGGAAAGTATGAGGTAGTTTTACATTACATGGAAATTTGGTAGGTGAGAAATCCTTTGATACTTTAACCTGCAATTTTGATTTCAGATGGGAACTTTGATCGCCACTAAGCAATTTATCGACATAATTATTAATGATAAATTCTGATCGTAAACATTTGTTTCTAAATTCATAATACAAATCCACTTGTTCTATGCACTTTTCGCATATCACCGATGGAATATGGTTTTCAAATTCCTGCAATATAATAGAAAAACTTGATAAATTAATGTTCCAAAATTTGCAGATATGGTTAAGTCAACATACGAAAATGATTTTGAGAAAGATTGTTTAATATTTACCAAATCAGAAATACACGTAACCAGTTTTTCCATAATATCATCGCTACATAAATCGTAAAATTCATTTTTGTACGAAAGACACAATCGACAAACGTCCAGCAGTAAATACATTTCTGTGCTTTTTTGTTATGTGTGACAATTTAAATGAACTATAGCGACACCAAACGAACTACTAGAATTACGAAATGGCGTAGCCACGTGTTGACATATTAACACGCGGTAATTGATCAAGCTTCAACAACCAAACACGTGCAATCTGCTATGGCGTACATATGAATACAGATAGCACGTGTAAACCCACTATGGACACTATAGAGAGAAAACGAGAACTTTTACATTTTTGTGTGGAAAAATGTTGCACATAATGGGTGATTCATTTAGAGATACTTTTTGTGGGGGGGATTTAATTGCAGATCGCGCATGCGTCGTGTCAACTGAAGTGGCCATCTTGTTCAGTAGTGTTTGACATTTCATAATGGATAGACTTAGCCCGGCACAGCGTTTACAAATTGTTCAGCTTTATTACGAAAATGGGCGTTCTACGAGGAACGTGTATCGGGCGCTTAGAGCAACTTATGGTCCACATAATCGGCCTACCGAACACACAATGCGCTCTACCATCAGTAAGTTTGAGACCCAATTTTCATTATTGGATAATACTCGACCAAATAGACCACATCCAGCACGTAGTGAAGGAAATATAGGGGCGGTAGCGGAGAGTGTACGCGAAGACCGTGAAGTGTCGATTCGTCGCCGTTCTCAACAGCTTGGCCTGTCGTATTCAACAACTTGGCGTATTTTACGTAAGGATCTTTCTTTAAAAGCATACAAAATTCAACTTGTGCAAGAACTGAAGCCGATCGACCTTCCGAATCGTGTCCGTTTTAGTCGTTGGGCTCTTGGCAAGCTTGCAGAAGATCCACTGTTTTCGACAAAAATTTTGTTCACCGATGAGGCCCATTTTTGGCTTAATGGGTTCGTGAATAAACAAAATGCCCGTATTTGGGGTGATGAAGAACCCAAAGAGATTCAAGAGCTACCATTACATCCACACAAAACAACTGTTTGGGGTGGTTTATGGGCCGGTGGAATAATCGGTCCATATTTCTTCAAAACAGAGGCCGGCCGGAATGTTACTGTGAATGGTGACCGTTATCGCGCCATGATAACAGACTATTTGATGCCCGAAATTGAAGCCCGTGGTCTCGACGAAATTTGGTTCCAACAAGATGGCGCCACTTGCCATACAGCCCGTGAAACCATGATGGCTTTACTGCGAGAGCAATTCGGCGAACAGATAATTTCACGCTTTGGATGAGTGAATTGGCCGGCTAGATCATGTGACATCACACCTGTTGACTTTTTCCTTTGGGGCTATGTAAAGTCCAAAGTCTACATGGATAAGCCGGCTACGATTGAGGCATTGGAGGCCAATATTACTCGAGTCATTGGCCAAATACCACTCGAAATACTCACACGCGTCATCGAAAATTGGAACTTCAGAATGGACCTTCTAAACCGTAGTCGCGGACAACATTTGAAAGAAATTATCTTTAAGAAATAATTGTAAAGAATGGTTCTTTTGTATAATAAAGATTATAAAATAATTGTTTTTATTCTTTTTTTTTATTTAAAGAAAAGTACCTCTAAATGAATCACCCTTTACTAGTAATTTGACCGTAATCATTGGTGGCATTCAGCAGAGGTAACAGTTGTGTAACTGTTGGGGATTTTTCTGCTGGCATGTCCGCTACCTGCTCGATTCTCCCAACATGTCGAGGAACGGTCGGCCATTTTTTGTAGCTAAAATTCTTCGCTCGTCTTTGGTAACTGTTGTGGAAAAATGACAGGAAGTGATTATTCGAATATTTATGAATATATCGTCGGCTTACATATACTGCAAAAACTGATAAATTGAATTCTAGATAAATGAAATTGAATCTTATATATAAAAATGGATGTATGTATGTATATATGTGTGTATGTTCCGCATAGACGCCTAAACCCCGTAACTGTGGGCGTTGAAACTTTCACGAGATCTGGCGACATTCAAGAGTAAACTTTTCGTCGTCTTTGATTTTACTAATTCGCCACCATAAGACGGTCATCAGCAGTTAAACACTTCAGGTCACAGTCGTTGTCATAGTTACGATGCGATTTTGACGCTAAAAGATTAATTCAATGACTTTGACATATTATAGTCAGTAGCGGCTCGACAAATAGGGGGCACAACTTTGACATAAGAATGTTAACCTTAAAAATGACAGATGACATATACTCAGTGGCGTTGCAAAATATTTTTAAAATTAAAATGACTTTGACATATTATAGTCAGTAGCGGCTCGACAAATAGGGGGCACAACTTTGACATAAGAATGTTATCCTTAAAAATGTCAGATGACATATACTCAGTGGCGTTGCAAAATATTTTTAAAATTAAAATGACTTTGACATATTATAGTCAGTAGCGGCTCGACAAATAGGGGGCACAACTTTGACATAAGAATGTTAACCTTAAAAATGACAGATGACATATACTCAGTGGCGTTGCACAAATAGTCAGTAGCGGCTCGACAAATAGGGGGCACAACTTTGACATAAGAATGTTAACCTTAAAAATGACATATACTCAGTGGCGTTGCACAAATAGTCACCTACCTTTGTCCTAAATAGGTGTCCTAAATAGGACACCTACCTTTAATTCGACTCTTATATACTTCTCAGGATAATATGCGTCGGGATCTGAATCAACCAACACTTCTTATACGAGCTTATTCTTGATTGAACGAATTCAGTACTCCAACAAAGATAAAACTACAGTTGGAATTCCGTTAACAAGTTTTTAATCAAATCAACAAATTTCAACATATAACAAGAACCCAAACAATCAAACAATCTTTATGTAAACTACTATTCTACGCACTGATTATTAAAAGGTAGCTAACCTGTGATTTGTATCGTGCGCACTATCTTCTTTCTTCAAATATTCCACTTTCCAATCTCCAATCTGCTTCTCATATATCGGATAACTTGGTATCCGTATCTCCCCAACGTATCTATAAGACACGATCTCGAACACAACCTTCGTTGCCAACACCTTCTGTATCCCGCTATCTTGCGGAATCTTAAATTCTCCAAGGAATTAATCTTCTTGGGTAGTACCACCGTATATCGTTCACGAATATAATTTATTTCAGTATATTTTATTTGAATCTTACTTGAATTCGCGAATATAACTCGCAGTACAAAATACACGACCGTCACCTCTCGTGATCTCGATGGAACTTTCTCGCGAGTATAATTTATTTCAATTATCTTTAATTGAATTGCAATTATTCGCACAACTGCATATCGCAGTAACTAATATGCTCTACTAAAGCTGATTGCTTTAGTTTTAAATTGAACTTATAATTCGCTTAATAAATGTTGAATTTTGCTGCCACCAGCGATCGTAGTTTCGAGTCCGATCGCCAACTCATGAATTTAACTTTAAATGCTTACTTTAATTAGTTTAACTGGTAACGTGAAGAGCTTTTCTTTTGATATAGAAGCGCAGGATAAATATTTACGACAGACGACTGATTACTTGTAGAAGAATTCAATGACTAAGGCACCTTTGACTTAATTAAACAATTTATTCAAACAACAAAATAAACTCAACCAAAATTTTACAGTTATACACCCTTAAAGGTTTCACTAAATTATAATGCTAGAATTATGGTTACAGTTATATAGTTATTCTAATATGACCAGAGTAAAACTTGTAAAAGATTTCCTTTTAAATTAAAATTGGTTTGATACCTGAATGTCTATAAGCCCTTTTGACTGCACCTGTGTGTAATCCTTTCTTAGTTGTAGTTGGATACTTTGAAATTGCGCTCGCCTCGAGAGTGACCGGTCGAGATAGATTTAATTGATTTAATTTTTACGAAGCTGTCGAACCTTGGATGGATTATTCTTGAAATTCAAAACCGTACTAATTTAATTGGAACTTTAGTTTAATTTATTTGATTTACGCGAGTATTTGATTCGACTTTGAATTTATATTTAATTGAACTGACTAGAAAACTTACGCTTTTTAATTAGCGTCTAATTTAATTACGCGTATGTGCTTGAAAACCCGGTAACTGGCAACTAACTTGACTTTTGCTTCCGGAGTTGTATTTATTGAATCCGATTTTCCCTTGGGGAGGGAATAACGACGTATGATATTTATTAATTTTAGGACCTCGAGTGGAGACTACATATATCGTCTCTTCTACGTAAGTTTCCTTACTCGCTTTCGTACTAGAAACCCAGCGGGGTGCTAAGGATTCTATAGATTGGAAAGCGACGGTTCCATTCATAAAATTCTAACGTATTTTTACTTCCACGAAGAGGCGGCTTGAGCAGTGCAAGTGGATTGCTTTATGACCTAGCCTAACTTTCAAAATCTTTGTCGCTTCTTTTAACTCACTGGAGATTCTCGTTACAAAGGCATTAATGTTTCCGCTTCCATTGTTGCAAAAATCAAGGAACGGACGTTGTAATAGTTTACAAGCCACTCGAGAATTTCCAGTGTATCTCAAACAATTTTTTCTCTGGTTTATCACTTATTATAAACAAAATTAATTACTATAATTTAAATAAGTTTCAATAATTATAACCTAAATGGTTTACACATAATATGGTTTAACGCTCACAATCTATTTTATAACATGGTTTAATGTTTATTTTCATTTATTTATCATTGATAAATTCATCTTTACGTGTTAAAATTACGTGGTCGATATATATATAAATAATAATGAATTAAATGCGGGTTATTACATCACCCCCCGTTTTTAAAAAGATCAGTCGGGTCTGAAGGCACGACGGATCCTTTTATTAGGAAAAAGAAGGATACAAATCCGCGTTTCGACCTAGTAATTGTAACGCCGTAACTTAACTTAAACATTTCAATGATCAACGTCAGTTAAGAACATACAAGTTGAACTTATAGTGTTATAACAAAAAAATAAAAATTATTATTGCTTCTCTTTTCTATTACGGAGGCTTGAATTTGAGGCGAGTAGAGATCTACCGCACTTTTATGTTTCACTTAATTGGCTCGCGATATTTACACGACGCACTAATGTTTTGGTGTCCCGTACTTGTAGATGATGTATTACGCTTTTAGGATTGGGGTCAGGTTGATGTGTTGCCTTCTGGTTTGAATGAGTTGACTCTGCTCCCTCCAGTATTGAAATGTGGCAGGGGGAAGTAAAAATAATTTGTGGAACCAAATTTCTGCTAGACAATTTGTTTTTCCCATACTTTTAATTCACTTTTAAAATCTATCGACGCCCTTGCACGGCTCTCGAGATTTAACAATAAAACGGAGTGACTTTGACTTTTGTCTTGTCCTCCTTCTATGTACGCTGCGTATTAGCAACACAATTACGAACTTGATGTTGCTGATCCAACCCATTAGATTGTTGGATTTGAAAACTCGTGATGCATTCCATCACTAGGAAGGATCACACTCGAACTGTGTGTGACCTCCACTTGTTGCCTGACCTTTTTCCTGAGCGCAATAGTTGATGCTATTGTTTCTTCTCAATGGGGGGGGGGGGTACACTCGCGTCTCGATTACGTCCACAATATTGGATTAAATGTTTGTCGCACTATAAGCGTCGCACTCCGTACATTAAGTTCATTAAACACAATATTGACATTAAATCATTGCAAAATTATAAACCAATTAACATAAAATAACATAATATTACAAAGAAAATACTTAACTAACGTATAAAAAAACCATCGTTTAAATTAATAAAAAAAATCAAACTAGATCATTAAATTTAGTATTAGCATCAACAACCCAATTCTCTTAAAACCAAAAATAAAATTTTTGTTAATTCAATTATAAAAATCATAGTGTTACAACAATTTGATTCACGCCTCTTGGGTGATCAAGTTGTTTCCTTTAATTAAACTGAAAACTGCCTCATGTCAAATGCTTGCATGTTTATGCATCCATTTGCATGTTGGCTTAAAGCGTCTTTATGACCTTACATGATTCTTTTACTTTAATACACCTGAGAGTGTTCAACCCCGTGCTCTGCAGGTATCGCCACACTATCTTTCATACATCATTCACTCCTTACCTTGTTTCGATGATGACTCTTGTAGCTCCGTGCTAATTTTTGTTTGCTTTGGACGTTCACGAGAGACTGCCCGGTTTGACTTTGTTCTAAAATTACTTTCATCGCTTAACTCGTTCCTTAGAACCTTCGATTCCTTTTTCCCGTTTCCTTCAATATACTTGTCTGTCCTTAGACCTGAAAATTAATTCGTTAACCCGCTCCTTTTGGCGGTACCTTAATATAGCGCAGTTGTCCTTTGACCGAACTGGCTTTCAATATACTTGTCTGTCTTGAGACCTAAAATTTAATATAGCACAGTTGTCCTTTGACCAACTCGCTCCCTATCCTATCTTCTATCTCTATCTCCTATCTCTCTCGTCAATTTATACCCATTAATTACTCTTAAATTTATTGCGAATGAACGTCAAACCGGTCTCTCCGTCCTTTTTCAACCTTACTTATTACCTTTTCTTTTCATCATCTTCCGTTTTCTTTATTTTTTTTTCTAGTTTTAATTCATGCACTCAATTTTTTCTAACTTTACTAACGCCTAGCTAATGTTTATTATTTACAATTACCGCTTTGTTCGCCTTTTACGAAGAGCGCGTTACGCTGCAGTGATATTCTCGATGTCCCCGTCGCCTGCACGGGTGATTTATGCTAACAAAAAAAGGGGGTTTATATCTAAGGGATGCAGTTCTGCCTACTGGGTGTAGGTTTAGCTACAGGTCGTAGTTTTAGGTCGTACCCAGGACCGCTAAAAAAAAAGGCTTCATGCTAATTTAATAATAGCTGAAGTCAGGCAACCGTTTGATTTTCGTCGTTCTGCTGGATCGCCTGGGCATCTCTTCCGTCGTTTCCTGGACGACAAGGGGGGCTGGTTCTTCGGTACAGCTAGCATTGGAGTCCATCTGTAAAAGAGGGTCGACTTGGGGAGGGGGTTCGTAGACCTCGTCCTGGGTTTGGTCGACGTTTACCTCTTCAAAGAGGGGGGGGTCGGGTTGACTCCTTGGTTGCCTTGCTATCGGGATTTGGGATAGCAAGTATGGCAGAAGTGGGGCCAGGTTTCCGGTTTCGGTTGGCTGGTCCGATGACTCTGCGGCTAGGTCCGAGGGGTGGTAGTCCTCCAGAAAGGGGTTGGTTTGGACTGGATGGGCCTTGGTTCGCTCGGGTGCCAAGTAGGGCTTCAGTCGGTTCAGGTGCACCACCTGATCTGACCTGCTACCTATCTTGCGGATCCGGTATGTTACCGGTCCGATTTTTTCCGTGACCCTATAATTATCCTGCCAAGGTCTCACTAATTTGCGGGAGATCCCTAGCTTACTAGCGGGGTCGTATAAATACACTAAGTCACCGATCTGGAATTCGCGTTCTTTAGTCTTTTTATTAAAATATCGCGCCCTATCGTCGCAGCTTTTCTCCATGGTCTGCTGCACATGCGCGAAAGCCCGGTTTAACCTAGTCATTACCTCTGATGGGTAATTGGTGCTGACGTCGTACTTAACCCGATTGGCCTTAATTATGTCGTCAAAGGGTAATACGATGTCTCGTCCATGCATTAGGAAGAAGGGGGAACATCCTGTAGATGAATGGATGTGGGACCGATACGCCATCAATATGTAGGGTACCCATTCGTCCCAGTCTCGTTGTGACTTGGAGACGTAGCACGCTAACATGTCTTTAAACACGCGGTGGCTACGTTCGATCACGCCGTTTGATTGGGGGTGGTACGCTGTCGTTTGAATTTTCTCTATCTGCAGTAGTCTGCAGGTCTCCTTAAACAATTTAGAGACGAAATTCTGACCTTGGTCGGTGATGAGTTGGCGAGGGGTTCCGTGTCGCGCTACTATCTGGGTAACGAACACCTTAGCAATGGTCTCCGCGGTTTGGTCGGGTATAGGAACGGCTTCAGGATATTTGATATGTTTACCCTCCTTTCCGTTCCTAATGAGAGAACGGTTTGGAAAGGCAAACAAGACCACGCAGAAGTAAAACTCCTACTTATATTCGTGGTAACCCTGATGTTGGTATAAGCTAACTCGCTATAGCCTGGAAGCGAGGGTCGTAAGTCCAATGAAATTTCCACTCTGCGTTGTGCTGAAAAATACGAGGGTACGCTTCGTCGAAAAATAAAACAATAATTAACAATAAAATTTTAATGAAAATTGAAACGATTTCGACAATTACAAACGCTCGTGGTAGTGGCGTGCCAAGAACAAGAAGCACGTTAACTGATGGTGACAACGGTACGTCAAAGGTGACACAATACGGGACACCAGAATGGTAGGCCCGTCAATACAAATAATTGACTGTAATGAATTACCACAATACCACAAGAATAAATCCACACAAGAATATAAAATTTGTCTCACCTTGATATCAATCGTGAGTTCACACAATGGAGATGACAGCAATAATCCTTGTATGGAATGCAGTGGTTGGTGTTGAATTCCAATGGCTCCCAATCTAAGATCCTCGGACTGTTGTACACCGACGTAATACTCGATGAGCAGGTTCTGGCAGACGGACACGAAAATGGACAGGAGACACTCAGCTGCGTCGATAGTAAGGTACAGGTTGACGATCCAAATAAAACAAAGTGATCGTCCAGTACAATTTGATCACAAAAACTGAAGCCGCGATTGACAATAACAATCGACTTCCAAATGTAAATAAAAGCAGCTGTCAAAATAGTCACCAGACGAATGTTACCAAATAAAATTATGGTTGGTACCAATTTGTACCTCGATAACGAAAATATGGTGGTGGATAACCACTCGAATATTTTCCAAAAAATGCTTGAACTGGCTAAAACAAAATAGTTACGCACTGCATTCACGAAATCCGTAATGACGGTGGAATTAACTACTGCGTATAACTATTTTTGTAACGAAAATCGACTGATAAATAATTGATTTATCCGCGATCAATAAAAATCGAACTGTCTTGTCGCACTCTCAAGCCAAAGTTAAGTTTTTAACGGCGCGCGTCTATATCCTGTACTATCAAGTACGTTGCAAAAATGAGTAAAGAGATGGCGCTTAGAGTAACAATTTATAATTTAAATGTTATGAATTAACATTTGGGAACGAAATAAACATATTTTGTTACACACCCCCCAACTAAACGATCTGGCCGCAGGCCAAGATCTAAAAAGATCAGATAAAGAAGTTGACATTTACAACGAACTGTGAATTTACAGAAGAAACCGTACTGTAGTGAGGAGAGAGTTTGTCGCAATAATGGTAGGATAGAAATATCAAGCTTAACAAGTAAAAAAATGAGCTTAAAATATTTCAATAAAAAAATAAAATAAAAAAATCTCTAAAGGATTAAGAGTAAAATAATAATTGTATGGTTTTTCACCTATGGGACTAAATGTCGCCTTAAATCCGTGGAAACGAAAACCAATTGGTAGAGCTAATGATAGCTACTGAAAACCATAATGTATAAATGATTTTGTCTCAGATAAAAATCAATGAGTACAAAATGGGCAGCCCGCATTGGACCTGCACCGAAAAAAGTGAATACAAAAAAATCTTTAGGGACATCAAGACAAAAAAAACGTCTGATAATCAACCTGGGAATGGGTCACATAGGATCCATTCGAGAATAGTCAAACAAAAAAATTATATTCAACTAAATTCTACTTTCCAGTGTGAGACACTCATGGTTCTCAACCCAAAGGAAATGGTATTTTGCAAAATAAACAAAATAATTAAATAATTTGATCAAACGAATATTTGATCAACAGATCGTCCTACCAAGACTTTGACAGCTTCTCCGGAATCGTTGGAATAAATTCCGATGGAATAATTAGTGGCTAGATGGTCTGCACTAATTATGACGTAAAAACCAGGGAGTAAAAAAATAAAACCCTTGACCCACCCAGGAAATAAATAATAGGTGCCCAATGTGATAAAACGAAGGAAGGAAATTGGAAAGGAAGATAAGGTGATTGGAATTATGGAGTGATCTGGTTATGGGAAGGATAGACGACTAATATGGCCAATGCGTCCCCGCCTCAATGACATGAGCGATAGCCCGTCCTCGCGTATGGTTGGAAAAAACGCGTCGTGGACAGCCAGCTAACAGACTCACACCCCCAAGACGAAAAGGCAGTGGGCACACAGCAATCTTTGAGGAATGGAAGAAAGGTTGTACCCCGGGGAATGACAATATGCCATTGAGAGACGTAAAAAACTCACTCGGTTCTCTCTCAAAACCGAGATCATTGTTAGAATGTGACTATAGGTAACGATGTGTCGACAAAAATACGGCCAACGACCCTTCATGCCCGTAACAGGAGGAAAACCAGCCGGCTACCCCCCAACTAAGATTGAACCAACCCCACTGCAACAGTGCATAGGCACGCCTAGCCTAGACAGGGCGTACAGGTGTGGTCCATCCCGCTAGAAAGCAACCAACCGGTCCCCCTGGATCCTGCACTAAGCACGAAGTCCGCTAGCCCCCATAAGTGTCAACACAGATAAGCAAGTGGGTCGGGACTGGTTGACCCCAAGGAAATGGTAAGACTGATGGAATGTCTTACGGGCTGTTTTATATGATCTGAGATGGAACATGATCAAAAAGAGACGACATTACTAATAAAATGTAGGATTCAAGGTGTAATCGAACCCCCCCTGTGACAAACATTACCCAACCTCCGCCCATGTAATGTGGATTTTAACCCTGAATGGATATTCGATCATCATCGTCATCGGGATGTGATTTTAAGTCCTTAATATGATAGACACCTACATCTTTACCACGCTCGTTGACTAAACGATAAGTTAATGGACCTGTAACCTCGCGAACCTTGCACTTGAAATACTTAGGAGATAGCTTACTACTAATTTTATTCGGAGCATTAGAAAGTACGAAATTTCTTCGCCAAACTATGTCACCTACTCGAAAATTGATGGATCTTTTGCGCAAGTTGTAATGTTTAGCCCCCCTAATATAAGCATTATGCAATCGCTTAGTAACATCTTCAAACACTCCATTTAACTTTCGCATATCATGCGCGACGCTTTCACGGTTAGCAAGGGTTAGATCATCCTCTTTAAACTGTTGGATGCGACCGTAATAGTCTCCGTTTATCGGAACAGTGCGACCTAAATTCAAGAATGATGGTGTATACCCCGTAACTTCGTGGGTAGCAGATCTTAAAGCATGTGCTATCTTAAAAATTTCTACATCCCAACTACGATGATCACGCTTGACATAAGACCTAATAGCGGTACCAATGACTCGATTATATCGCTCTACAAAATTTACTTGTGGATGGTAGTTGGCATTTTTCCACACATGTGAAATCTTGTAGTTGTTCATTAGTTCTTGAAATTCTTTTCCCGTAAATTGGGGACCATTATCGACTTGGCAAATCATCGGTGTACCAAATAGAAGGAATACTTCATTTTCCAAAAACTCACAGATGGCCTTAGCCGTAGCTTTTCGTAATGGTTTGACTAATACAAATTTCGTGAACCAGTCACAAACTACAAGTAATACTGTATTACCTTTTGCAGAACGGGGAAATGGACCCATTAGGTCGATAGAAAGACATTGAAAAGGAAAACGGACTTTTTTCTCTTTACCCATTAGTCCGTAGCGTGCGCCTTGGCAAGCTTTAGAAGCCAAACAAACTGTGCAACGACGCACGTAGCGAGCAACGTCAGTACGCATTTTAGGCCAGTAATAAAGCTCCAGAATTTTATTAAAAGTTTTTAAAGTACCTAAATGTGCAGACGTAGGATCGTCATGACACATTTTCAAAATTTCATTACGACGAGGTTTAGGAATAATCTGTTTCCATTCAACCAAATTGGAAATAACGTCGTGTTTGTTTGTAATGAGCTTATACAGACGATCTGACTCAATACGCCAGTCTGGATAAAGTTGCGGATTTGTTCTAACGTTGATCAGCATGCGCCGATACCAGGGATCCAAGTCATCATCAGTTAAGACTAATGAAGAGACTTCCAAGGGAGCACGGGACAAGGTATCTGGAACTACATGCAATTGACCTTTGCGATGCTGGATGTCGAAAGAATGTTGAGCAAGACGAACGGACCAACGGGCTAATTTATTGGCTGGATCTTTCATATTCATGAGCCATAAAAGTGAATAATGATCGGTCACAACTGTAAACTGAGTACCCTCAACATATGGTCGAAACTTTTCGATACCAAATAAGACCGCTAAACATTCACGCTCCGTCGTCGAATAATTTCGTTCAGCCTTGTTCAAGGTTCTAGATGCATATGCAATAGGTCGCTCATCATCACCTTCACCCTGTGTCAAAACACTTCCCAAACCGTAACCTGATGAATCGCAGTGTATAAAAAATCTCTTTTCAAAGTTGGGACTAACTAAAACGGGTGCTGTAACTAGTAGTTTCTTTAAACTCTCAAATGACTCAATAGCGTTAGGAGTCCAAGTAATGGTTTGACGTTTAACCCGTCCCTTAATTAACTCAGTAATGGGAGCAGAAAAGGTGGAGAGATTAGGGATAAATCGTCGATACCATCCTATAAGTCCAAGGAATCGTTTTACTCCAGTAACAGTAGTTGGACGTTCAAATTTAGTTATAGCCTCAACTTTGTCAGGGTCGGTATGAAGACCAGATTTGTCAATAACATGACCTAAAAATTTTAATGTGGATCTGCAAAATTCACATTTTTCAAAGTTAACGGTTAGGTTAGCATCTTTAAGTTTCTCAAAGACTTGTTGCAAAAGGCTTAAATGTTCGGCAAAGGTATTGGAAACTACGATTATGTCGTCAAGGTAAACAAAGACCTTCTCACCAAGCAATGAACCAAAAACGTTGTCCATTAATCGCTGTTGAGTGATAGGGGCGTTGGAAATTCCAAACGGCATAACGACATACTCGAAGAGACCTCTGCCAGGCACAGTAAATGCAGTCTTTTCACGAGATGAGGATGAGAGAGGAACTTGCCAAAATGCTTTTTTAAGATCTATAGAGGTCAGGAATCTAGCGTCCTGTAAATGAGATAAAATGTCATCCAATCGAGGGAGTGGGTACGCATCCTTTTTAGTCAATTGATTTAATTTACGGCCATCGAAACACAGTCGATAGGAACCGTTCTTTTTACGGACTAAAAGCATGGGTGACGACCAAGCACTCTTAGAAGGGACAACGATGTTCATTTGTAGCATTTCGTCTAGTTCACGGTGAGCAATAGCTCGCATGGGTGGAGATAAGGGATAGAAACGTTGCTTGATAGGAGCGGCTGAACCCGTATCTATATGGTGAATTACCTTATCAGTACGAGTCAACCCCTCACGGTCCAGTTCCTTATATTTGTCTTTCATGGAAGAAAGCATAACCTGCTGCTCTATTGATAATTCGGAAGCGGAACGCATAAATTCCGTGGCACTAATTTGATTAACAAAATATTGGTCTCTACCAAAATCAATTTTGACACCAAACATCTTGCAAAAATCTATACCTAGGGTTAATGATGTGGTGATACTACGGCAAACTATGACGTTTAAAACTTTAGTGACTTCACCAATGGTGATAGGAAGCATGACTTCACCTAATAAATCTTGTGAAGTTCCATCAGCGGAATGTAAAAGAGATTTGGTGCCGCGCGTAAAACATAAATCTAACTGATTTATTAAAAAGTGCGCATCACTACCCAGAACAGAAACAGATGCTCCAGAGTCAAGCAGAGCAGCAAGAGGTACCCCCCCCACAGTTAAATTAACATAAGGTCTTATGTCTCGCGTGGGATGTGTAAAGAGAGCGGAAGTAGTCTGCGATGATCCGCAAAAAGAGCGTACGCGTCCTAACCACCCCTTCCAACACAAGGAATCGGCTTTAAGAGCCTTTTTGAGACGCACGCCGTGATGCCATCTCGCTCTTCTTCTTTTGTCGGCCTTTAACGCGGATTTGCCGGGCGAGCCGAAACGCCTCTCCGCCTTCGCAAGTTTTTTGAACGTCCTTGATGTTTTCTAGGACAGGTTATGGCAGTTACCCCTTTTTGGCCGCATACAAAACAAAATTTAGATAAAGGTTTTGGGCAATCCTCAAAACCATGCGCGGGATTATTACAGTTCCAACAGTTATCTAGAGAGTTATCTGACTGAGGGTCTAATGGAAAATGAGTAGTAACCATGGGAGATGAAGACATCGAACAAGTGGCCTCTGATGGAGTGGTCCACTTTATTACTCTTTCGGCGGCTTGAGCTGCCGTAATAAGCGCTTCTCTAGTTTTGTATTCATTTAACCCTAAGGTTAACGAAATTTGTGGAGACATGTTACGTCTTATAACCCATAGCTGTTCCTCATCTGAAGGAATTGGATTTAATCTAGAAAATTGAGCAATCATGGATTCTATGAATCCCAGAACAGATTCGCCTGGTAATTGTTTCCGAGCCCGGATTTGATCGGCATATTCTCTACTATAATCGAGAGATAAAAATCGGACTTTCAAAGCATCCATTAATTGTGACCAATTTGAAATAGTCGGACTCAAGGAACGGTACCAGACCAGTGCCTCGTCTGAAAAGAATTCCCCAGCTTTTCTAAATAATTCGTCTTCTTTAACCCCTCGTGAACGTGCAAGCTCTTGTGCGCGCTCAATAAAATCAAAAACGGCTTTAAAATTACCCTTGCCATCATAGCTAAGACCCCATTTGTGAACAGATACCCGATTTTGCGATTGATTTAATAAAATGTTAGTTAAGGCGGTGCTAATGTCTGGATTAATCGGAATTGAATCGGTAAGAGTGGACCTACGTGCAGGTTGAAAATTACTTGCTTGAACCGGAGAGTTCGTGATTGGTAATACCTCCTCGCTTTCCAGCGCATCTGAATCTTTGATTAAAGATTCGAGATTCTCACGTAAAGTTTTACATGTAAGAATTAAAGTGTTTCTTTTGGGGTCATCAAAACCAACTCCTTCCATTGAATCTAAACGATTACTATAATGCGCCAGCCGATGATCTAACGCATCCAAAAGCTTATCATCAACATTAGTTGACAAATCATTAATCTCTTTACTGATTACTGAAAGGGACTTTTCGCATATTTCTAGTTCGGCAGGTATGTCAACTGGTTTATATTTAATCATTGCTAATGATGAATTATATTTCTCATCGCGCATCAACTGACATAGCAATTTACGACGAGAAGCTAAATGTTCAGGTATTCCGGATAAATCGTTGCCTTTGCGTCGTTGCAACTCAACGGCGATCTCCTCTCTAGATAAGGCTGCCACGTAAGCTTTTTCAGACATGATAATTAAGTTAACTTGACAAAGACGAAGTAAAAAAATGTAAGCGTTCGATAAAACACGAAACTATCGTACAAAGAATTGAATAATAAAAAAATAAATAGTGCGTAAACACGACTCCTAATTGCGTGACAAAACAAATACAGTCAAATTGCAATTGGAGGGAACGCAACAAATGATATTATTATTCTGATATATATACGTAAATGGTTTCTCGCCGGTGTGAATTTTGAAAATGGGCGTAGCGTTACTCGCAAGCAATAATTAAAAATAATATATATATTGCAAAAATGAATAAAGCGAGAGCACAACAAAAGGATATTTCGTTCTTGAACCAACAAAACTTGTGCACCACAAACAACAAAGTAAAAAGGTTTTTCGCCGGTACGAGTACTAAGTTGACAACTCAATTTATTATTATTTACCATGTACCAAACCATACAAACAAGCAAAGCGTCCAGTCCACAACGCTCTCCAGTTGCCAAAAACTGCTGTAATAATAAAAAATTAACACGACCACAGACGTTTCCCTGTCGAATCGTATGCACGAAAACGCACCTCGGGACAAACACAGAGTTGGAAAATCAACAAATTGAGCTCCACGTATGGACGCCAGTGATATGTTTACCCTCCTTTCCGTTCCTAATGAGAGAACGGTTTGGAAAGGCAAACAAGACCACGCAGAAGTAAAACTCCTACTTATATTCGTGGTAACCCTGATGTTGGTATAAGCTAACTCGCTATAGCCTGGAAGCGAGGGTCGTAAGTCCAATGAAATTTCCACTCTGCGTTGTGCTGAAAAATACGAGGGTACGCTTCGTCGAAAAATAAAACAATAATTAACAATAAAATTTTAATGAAAATTGAAACGATTTCGACAATTACAAACGCTCGTGGTAGTGGCGTGCCAAGAACAAGAAGCACGTTAACTGATGGTGACAACGGTACGTCAAAGGTGACACAATACGGGACACCAGAATGGTAGGCCCGTCAATACAAATAATTGACTGTAATGAATTACCACAATACCACAAGAATAAATCCACACAAGAATATAAAATTTGTCTCACCTTGATATCAATCGTGAGTTCACACAATGGAGATGACAGCAATAATCCTTGTATGGAATGCAGTGGTTGGTGTTGAATTCCAATGGCTCCCAATCTAAGATCCTCGGACTGTTGTACACCGACGTAATACTCGATGAGCAGGTTCTGGCAGACGGACACGAAAATGGACAGGAGACACTCAGCTGCGTCGATAGTAAGGTACAGGTTGACGATCCAAATAAAACAAAGTGATCGTCCAGTACAATTTGATCACAAAAACTGAAGCCGCGATTGACAATAACAATCGACTTCCAAATGTAAATAAAAGCAGCTGTCAAAATAGTCACCAGACGAATGTTACCAAATAAAATTATGGTTGGTACCAATTTGTACCTCGATAACGAAAATATGGTGGTGGATAACCACTCGAATATTTTCCAAAAAATGCTTGAACTGGCTAAAACAAAATAGTTACGCACTGCATTCACGAAATCCGTAATGACGGTGGAATTAACTACTGCGTATAACTATTTTTGTAACGAAAATCGACTGATAAATAATTGATTTATCCGCGATCAATAAAAATCGAACTGTCTTGTCGCACTCTCAAGCCAAAGTTAAGTTTTTAACGGCGCGCGTCTATATCCTGTACTATCAAGTACGTTGCAAAAATGAGTAAAGAGATGGCGCTTAGAGTAACAATTTATAATTTAAATGTTATGAATTAACATTTGGGAACGAAATAAACATATTTTGTTACATATTTTGTGAAATGATCCTGGAAAGTAAGGAGGTATTTATTCCCGTTGTCCGAGGTGACAAAAGGCCCGACAATGTCCATCGCGGTACGTTCAAAGGGTTCGCCTAGTTGCGGAAATTTTTGAAGGGGGGCCGGTTTAAAGTGAGGCGACGTCTTCCTCTGATTGCATACGTTGCAGGACGACACGTATTCAAGAATGTCTTTCCTCATACTGGGCCAGTACAGTTTGCTTTGCATGTATAGCAGGGTCTTGGTTTGGCCCGGATGTGCAACGAATGGGAGATCGTGAAAGTCGCGTATAGCTTTGCGCACGAATGACTTCGGCATGACCAATAAATCCCGTCCGTTTGCGTCCGTTTTATACAATAGGCCGTCTTGGTCCGAATAATAAGGGAGGTCTTGGTCTACTGCTTGACTTATGTCTCGCTTAATTGTTACGCAAAACGCGTCCTTAGCTTGTTCAGCCTTGATCACGTCCCTATCCCAGGTGGGGATAAAGGGGGGTTCTGTGTCCATTGTGAGTACGTCGTGGGTGGTAGTAGGATCGGGTTCGCATATTTTAACATGGACCGCGGTGTCCTTAAATACGAAGTGTATCATGGCACTTAAGGTGGTCCATTCTAGTTCCTCCGTTTCAAGGTTTGACTTCAGTAAGGCCATCTTGAGGTCCTTATTGATTAAACACTCGTCGCGCAGGCAGTTTAATGCGTCGTAGCACGATTGATAGGTGGGGGCACCGTAATGATGGCTACTCGTAATGAGGTGGTAAAGATTCCCCTCGGTTAGATTAGAAGTAACTACTTCTCCTACGTTCTTGCATCTTAATGATGACTGGTCGATATGGCCGTATACTTGGCTGACTCTGTCTAACCCTTCCGATTTGCCTTCTTTTGAAGTGCATACCGCTAGTGCGTGATTTCCTGATAAGGTGATTAGACTCGATGGTACTATCGTTACTCGGGGGTTTCTACTAACCTTGCCCTCCGACAGCAGTGATAGAAAGTCCTTAAGGGGGGGGAAATCCGTGAAATAAGCTCGACTTAAGGCGTCGGCGTTGCCGTGTTTTACGCCTGGGCGGTGCACTACTTCGAAGTCATACTCCGATAGCAACAAACTCCATCTCGCTAGTCGAGAAGTGGCTTCCTTTAAGCTGAGGAGCCATTTTAGGGGCCGATGATCGGTAATCACCGTGAACCGTCTACCGTACAGGAAACAGCGAAATTGCTTGATTCCGTACACTACTGCGAGACACTCCAGTTCCGTAACTGTGTAATTCATCTCGGCCTTGCCTAATTTCCTGCTCGCGAAAGCGATGGGTTTCTCGAATCCGCCGCGCTTCTGACTGAGGATCGCGCCGATTCCAGTACCGCTCGCGTCGGTAGCCAGCAGAAATGGTTCGTTAAAATCAGGGTAAATGAGTACGTCCTCTGATTTTACCGCGGATTTGAGGTTGTCGATTGATTCCAACACCTCGGGGGAAATTAAGAATTTATTATCTTTCTTCGTTAAATTAGTGAGGGGTACTGCTAGGTCCGCAAAATTTTTGATAAACCTCCGGTACCAACTGACTAAACCTAGGAACGATCGGACTTCCTTGACCGTTCTGGGAATGGGAAAAGCTTCTATCGACTTGAGCTTTTCGGGATCAGGTTTTACACCTTCCTTGGTCACGATGTGGCCCAGGTACTTAACCTCCTGCACCATGAATTTGCACTTACTGGGCTTCAACTTGACGTTGGCTTGCCGAAGCTTGGCAAATATCGCGTCTAACCGCTGTAAGTGCTCACCTACATTATCGGAGCTAAAGCAGATTATGTCGTCTAAATAGACCAGACATGTACTGCCAGTCAATCCTGAGAGGGTGACGTTCATGAACCTCTGAAACGAGGCCGGGGAGTTAGCCAGCCCGAATGGAAGGCGCGTGTACTGGTAATGACCGAAGGGGGTGGAGAAGGCCGTCTTCTCCTGGTCGTCGGGGTGGACCTCAATCTGGTGGAATGCCTGACTAATGTCGAGTACCGAGAACATCTTCGACGAGTGGAAGTATTGTTCAATGGTCTCGTGTAAATTGGGGAGGGGGTACACGTCACGTTTGGTTACTGCGTTTAGGCCTCGATAATCTATGCAAATTCGAACCTTAGATTCGCCATTGGGGCCGTCTTTTACTACGATAACGACTGGTGACGACCAGGGTGAACTCGACTCGGTTACTATGCCAGACCTTATTAGCTTGTCGATTTCGCGTTGCAAAACTTCGCGTTGGTGGAAGGGCACGCGATAAGGTCGTTTCGAGAGGGGGGGGACATTCTCGGTTATAATCCGATGTTTGACCCCGTGGACGCTGGTTAAAGGTTCATCGTCTGTTATGAACACGTCTATGTAGTTGATGACCAACTCATATAATGAATTAACAGTCGCGTCATCTAAATGGTCCATGTCAAATTGAGACAGTATCTCGTCAACGATTGGTTGAGACCGCTCAATTGCATATACGCGATGGGGGATGTCCTCATTAAATTTGTTATCTGGAACAACCCGTATGTTGGTGGATACCTTGCCGATTCGGTCCGCCACTGTTAGAACCACGTCAAAATTATTTGGATTAATAACGCGAGTTACTACTTCGCCGTCATTCCCGTATACTAGAGAGGATGCTAAAATTAAATTCAAGTGATTGTTGTCATCCTGCTCTATTAAAAGTTCACGCTTTCCGTTTAGTTGGTGTAAATTTTTATCGCGGCCCGATTTGTATTTTATCGAGAACCGCTGTTCACTTTCAGATCGCTTTGGGATGATCAAATTGGCGCTTGTTGATAATGTACCTACAATATTTACGTCTACTGAATCATCCACTAACTTGCGGTTATTACTTATTAAATCGGGTCGGGTTAAATTTTTGCCGCCCCTTGGCACGTCACTGGTGCCGGTACCTACTAGTTCGCTTTCACCCACATTCATGCCTTGATTATTCAACTTTCGCTCGGGTTCGTTCAGCCTACCTGGGTACCGTTTTAATATTGCTAATGTGCTTTTATCTGTATTCAAACTCAGGCTTCGCTCGCCTTCATTAACCAATTTTTTCAATTCTACTTCGTCTACGTAATTTAAATTTCTAACCTTTTCCATAGCACCTAAGGCGTGCAGCGCTTCGCCTTCATAATTAATTTTACTATTATCTTTAATTTCCTTAACCTTGCCTTTATTTTCACTTAATTCAATATTATTACTAAACCTAAGCGTTGTTAGCTCGTTGTGGTCTGTAATTGAGCGCGGACGCTTTTCTAAACTATCTTTATCGATTATCACATTATCGGAGTGTTCCGGATCACCCGTGTGATTAAATTCCTCCTTCCCTTTAATTTCATTAATGTTTAACCCGTTTTTGGTTACTTCGATATGATCAGTAAACCTAAGCGTTGTTAGCTCGTTGTGGTCGCTGTCAGTATCTGAGCGCGGACGCTTTTCTAAATTAAATTTTCCTCTACTTTCAATTACATTCTCAAACCCTAAATTGTTTTTATGAATTATTTCGGTCTTTCTCTCAGCAAACCTAACCTGTTTATTCAATGTTTTTGGACTAGCACCGTTATAAACGGCCTTGCTAACCAATTTGTTTTGAACGAACCTCGTATGTTCGCTTTGGGATAACCCACTCTCACTTTCTCCCAAATCCGCTCCGGGCGGTAGGTCGGCCCCAGCGTAGTGAAGCGACGTCTCGCCTCGCCTAAACTGCTGCTCCGTACCTGCCGAAACTCGCTCTACACGGTCACGATTCGCATCTGAACTTGATAATTTAGACATCTCACATATGGCCATTAGTGAATTGTCTAATTCATCGTCATCAGATAACGTACCGTATTCCGTGATTAGCGTTTGGGGAAAAATGTGCTCATTACACACCCTAATTTCATCGAAATCTACTAATTCGGTACCCTTTAAGCTCACACCTTCCTTCCGTTCATTCTCACTTTCCATATCTTTAGTACTAATTAATACAGCGTAACCATTGTTACGTTCGTTATATGCATCATTAAGCATTCCTAAATCGCGATTCGCGTAAATATTTTTCCTTACTGTCCCATCGACCGTACTGTCATCGACCGGTTGAATAGTTTCCCTTATAATTAAACTTTTGAACGTGCTGCTATCGTTCCCTTGGATTATTTTATCCGTTTTACTTTCGCGGGGGTCCGCCGCTATTAATCTATCCTCGTGATTACCTAATTCTGATTTGGTCGCCGTTTTCTCCGACATTTTTGGCAACCCTTTCCCTATTAACTTGGTCTTCCTAAATCTCTTATTTCTACCGGTGCTTTTAATTAATTCTTTTTTTTCGATACGCGTATCCGTTTTACGAGCCGTTTCGTTTAGATTTTTCAATACCGGGTTCCCTCTACTTATCGCTTCTACATTCAAATATTTGTCTCTATCCGCATCATTTATATTAATGATTGGGAATCTTTCGCTCAACAACCTTAATTCATTCGCGGAAAAATCGATATGTGCTCCTAGTTTAGCAAGCAAGTCTCTACCAATTATTCCATCTGCTTGTAGAAATATATCTTGACATATGACAAAATTAAAACAAAATAGATCGTGATCATATTGGTTTCCGCAAGGAACCATCAGCGTGCCTAGTGCCCTTTGAATGACTCCGGCGATACCGCACAGGGTTATGTCTTCTGTGGGTACAACTAAATTCTCTGTATTAATTACATTACTTTTTAATAAACTGATGCTAGACCCAGAATCCAAGAGAAGCTTGCAGTATTTTCCTTGTATAATCATTTCGATGATACATGGCGCATCTCCGGAGTTTGATTTAAGATTGGGTATAAAATTAAGTGAATCTTTAATATCTGTTTTGTCATTAAGGTTGTCGAAGCGAGAGGTTTGTGGTAAGATATTTATTGCGTCCGCGTTTCTGTGTTCACGGATCGAGGGCTCATCCGTAACACATCCCCATTTAAATGCCCTCGTTGACCTTCCGCGGCGTTTCTGGTTGCGTCGCGATTTGACGGGTTAATCGGTCCCTCGCGGTTGACTCGATTGGCGAAATTACCTCGACCGGCATAGCGCGGGTTGGGCCTATTCCCGTTATCTTCGTAGTTCCTACCATTTTCGCGGGACGGGTTATTATAATTAGTCGCGGGTCGCGAACCCGGCGAATTATCTCTTCTTCTATCATTAAAGTTCGTGCCGCGGTTGGGTGGATAATCGTTGCCGTTATTATTAAAATTCCGCGGTTGTTCATAAAAGGGGTTACTAGTGTTGAAGTTCCGATTGTGGTTTTGATTACTCTGATTTCTATAATTAATTCCGTTATTAGTGTTAAAATTCCAGTTACGGTTTTGATTATTAGGGTTCCTATAATTATTTCTATTATCGCGATTAAAGTTAGGAGAGAAAGGGTTAGTGGTTCGGTTCTGATCTTTAAAATTTCTTCCGTCCCGTTGATCAAATTGGACATTTTGTCGCGAGTTGCCGTAGTTATCGTTTCTTTTATTAGAGTTTTCCCGTCCGCTGAAATTTTGACGCGTATCATTCCGATAGTCATGAAAAGGATTAGTTTTAGGGTAGGTCTGTGACCCGTAATTTATTTGATTACCGCGATTATTCCTATTCACCGGCGCGAAATCGGTATTAGTGAAATTAATCGAATTAGGTCGCGCCTTGATTAATGATTCGGTAACTTCATAACATTTAGCAATGGATTCGGCCTCTTCAATAGTTAAATTGGGCGTGCGGATTAAAGTCACCCCTACTTCTCTCAAAAGTTCCCTTTTGAGTCCTAATTTGAATTGATTTAAGACTATTTGAGCGGATTTCGCTTTAATCCCCGAAACATCATTTACCAGGGCAGTTTTCAAATCTTCATCTAACGCTTTGAGCCCCAGTGTTCTTAATCGCATGGTGAATGTAGACACGTCTTCATCGTGTTTTTGATAACATCGATGAAGCTGGTTCATTAATTCGCCCGGGATTTGTAACCTACTAAATCTTTTAATAATGCTTTCCTTGAATGCATCGTATTCTAGACTATTAAGCTCTGGATCCGATCTGAAAAATTTCAACGCGTTTCCCCTTAACCGGTATTTTACAATGTTTAATTTAGTTTGATCATCCCAACCGTCTAATAAAGCGCGTACCTCTAAGGTTTCGAAGTAATGAGCGGGGCTTGATTTTCCATCATACGTTTCCACCGTGGTTGCAATCATACCCATGGAAACGGGTTGATATGTAAAAGCGGGATTTAATTGTACGGGCGATTGAGTAGCGTTTTGGGACATCATTACAGGGGGGTCTGATATGTCGGTTGAGGGAGGTGAATAAAGAGAAGATTCCGCGTTATTTAAATCTTCTTCCAAGAAGGGATTATTACTCGATTCGTGTAATTCTACGGACATTTGCACACGATATCACAAAGAGGGATAATTGAGTTAACGTTATACAATTTCCTGAAAATGGCTAAAATTTCTACCTCTAACTACAAAAGAAATTAAAATCTTTTACTTGTTACTCGGCTATTTTAATAATAATAATAAAAAGTTAAAAATTGATTTATCACAATTAAAGTAAAATGTTTAAATTTAATAATGAAAATAAAATTAGATTTTTAAATTGATCAAATTTTTAAATTTTTGTGTCTAGTAATGAATCGTCTGCCTTTTAGTTCGTGAAAGAACAAATTAATTATCGTTATTCCACCGCTAAGCTACCATTCTACTAAAGCTGATTGCTTTAGTTTTAAATTGAACTTATAATTCGCTTAATAAATGTTGAATTTTGCTGCCACCAGCGATCGTAGTTTCGAGTCCGATCGCCAACTCATGAATTTAACTTTAAATGCTTACTTTAATTAGTTTAACTGGTAACGTGAAGAGCTTTTCTTTTGATATAGAAGCGCAGGATAAATATTTACGACAGACGACTGATTACTTGTAGGAGAATTCAATGACTAAGGCACCTTTGACTTAATTAAACAATTTATTCAAACAACAAAATAAACTCAACCAAAATTTTACAGTTATACACCCTTAAAGGTTTCACTAAATTATAATGCTAGAATTATGGTTACAGTTATATAGTTATTCTAATATGACCAGAGTAAAACTTGTAAAAGATTTCCTTTTAAATTAAAATTGGTTTGATACCTGAATGTCTATAAGCCCTTTTGACTGCACCTGTGTGTAATCCTTTCTTAGTTGTAGTTGGATACTTTGAAATTGCGCTCGCCTCGAGAGTGACCGGTCGAGATAGATTTAATTGATTTAATTTTTACGAAGCTGTCGAACCTTGGATGGATTATTCTTGAAATTCAAAACCGTACTAATTTAATTGGAACTTTAGTTTAATTTATTTGATTTACGCGAGTATTTGATTCGACTTTGAATTTATATTTAATTGAACTGACTAGAAAACTTACGCTTTTTAATTAGCGTCTAATTTAATTACGCGTATGTGCTTGAAAACCCGGTAACTGGCAACTAACTTGACTTTTGCTTCCGGAGTTGTATTTATTGAATCCGATTTTCCCTTGGGGAGGGAATAACGACGTATGATATTTATTAATTTTAGGACCTCGAGTGGAGACTACATATATCGTCTCTTCTACGTAAGTTTCCTTACTCGCTTTCGTACTAGAAACCCAGCGGGGTGCTAAGGATTCTATAGATTGGAAAGCGACGGTTCCATTCATAAAATTCTAACGTATTTTTACTTCCACGAAGAGGCGGCTTGAGCAGTGCAAGTGGATTGCTTTATGACCTAGCCTAACTTTCAAAATCTTTGTCGCTTCTTTTAACTCACTGGAGATTCTCGTTACAAAGGCATTAATGTTTCCGCTTCCATTGTTGCAAAAATCAAGGAACGGACGTTGTAATAGTTTACAAGCCACTCGAGAATTTCCAGTGTATCTCAAACAATTTTTTCTCTGGTTTATCACTTATTATAAACAAAATTAATTACTATAATTTAAATAAGTTTCAATAATTATAACCTAAATGGTTTACACATAATATGGTTTAACGCTCACAATCTATTTTATAACATGGTTTAATGTTTATTTTCATTTATTTATCATTGATAAATTCATCTTTACGTGTTAAAATTACGTGGTCGATATATATATAAATAATAATGAATTAAATGCGGGTTATTACAATGCGACCGTCACGCTTCGTGATCTTGATCGAACTGTTATTTACTTTTTATGTAACGTTCGTTACTATATATTTTGTTTTTTCAAACCGGAGCTTCTTATATATCGGTTTGTTTGTACATGGCCGACGGTTCTCTGCACGTTTGATTAATTTCCACATGTTGTATATCCCGTTTACACACAACATATAATTCGAACAAACTTAAAATTAAATTCAAACGACACAACAAAACAAACACATGTAAACAAATGTGTTTGAACCTCCGGTCTCCAACTGTACTTCTCTCCTTGTTGGTACGACTCTATCCTTAACATGGATAGCGCGTATCACAACAGTATGTATGTATGTATTGCTATGTCCGAAACTGACCACCACGTCAATAGAAATGATAACGTCACGATTGGAAATTTGTTTATCAATAAAGGTAGCACATGACTTATTTGGTCAAACGTAAAAGTTTCATCTGATACCAAAAATTTAGTTTAACGTCATAAATTTACATGAAGAAAGGATCACGGAACGAAATAACAAAATAAATTCAAAAATGCAACGTTTTAATTTCTGTTAATAAAAAAAAGTTTGTTAAAATTATAAATTAATTTAAGTAATTATAAGAAATGTAATTTGAAATCAAAATAATTGTCCAAAATATTAGTTATAAAAATGTGTTAAAACGTAGAACTTTTAAAATAGTAAAATTTTTACACGTGTCGAAGTGCTTCGTGATTCAATGTACCACAAATGGAAAAAACATTTTCTTCAAAAGTTACTGGAAGATCACAGGAGAACCAAGTACTTTAATTTAATCTGAAACATAAAATTTTATTAAAATTTTTATAAGTCACATTGGGCTGGAGCCGAACCTGCATATTATAAACTTCAAATAAATTTGATTTAAATTTCGATCAATGGAAAATCACATTTGCCTTGAAAAACACAAGTAACGATGGTAAAACAATGGATAGAGGAAGTTGTTGATTTAGATTCGATAAATGGCGTGGTGAAATTTTAAGCGTCCTACAAGAAAATAATTTATCAGTAAAAAGTGCGATTAAAACCGAATAAAAGATATAAAATTTAAAAAGTAAATTTAACTTACGTGAGTTACCAGTGTTTTTGGATCAAAATATTGAAGGATTGAGGATATTTTCACAATTAACGATAAACGAATTTACACGTGTTGGAAAAGGCATCCACTCATATTTATGCAACTGTACACCATCGATAAAGAATTGATACTGGGTTTCATGCGGTTTCATGGTCATTCATCTTGGTAACGAGAAAAGAACCAGATTTTTAAAGGTAAAGTCAAACAATTTTCACTTTAACAAAATTTAGTGCGGACTTATAATTTTCTACCGCGTAACTTCGATTTAGCATTTATAGTTCTGGGGTAATTTTAAGGAATTGTTTAATTTATGTTTACGATTTATTTAAAACTAATTACAATTTGTACAATAAAATTTATCATTGCATTATCAAACGGAGCATAATTTTGTAATCATTCCGAGAACCACAATATTTCATTTCAGAATTAAGATTTGGTTAAGGAAGGAACCCAACGTGAGAAAAGGTAGGTCTGTGCTCACCGAGATTGCTAAGCCGAGGGATAAATTTCTTTTAATTGCATTCAACAATAAAATTTTGCATACATTTCTGTTGACGGGGTACATTTACGTACACTCGTACAAGACATTAATCTTCAAACGTGTAGCCCTAATAAAGCTCCAAGGGTATACAGCAGTATGTATGTATGTATGTATGTATGACAGATGACAGATGACAGAAAATATAAAATAATAAAAAAGTACAGAAAACCAATACAACTTTATAATTTATATTTGGATAAACAATTCTTTGAGTGCCAATGTCATTATTTTAAGGTTAATATTCTTATGTCAAAGTCAGTTAATTTCAGGCAGGACATCGTAGGAAATAAAACACCAATAACAAAGGCTAAGAAGGTAAGTAAAAGAAGAGCTGCCGAAAGTGAGGAAGTACGCGAAATTCGGCTTGAAGCATTACGCGATAGAGCTTCGACGTCAAGAGCTGGCGAAACTGAGGAAGTACGCGAAATACGGCTTGAAGAATTACGCGATAGAGCTTCGACGTCAAGAGCTGGCGAAACTGAGGAAGTATGTGAAATCCGGCTTGAAGAATTACGCGACAGAGCTTCGACGTCAAGAGCTGGCGAAACTGAGGAAGTACGCGAAATTCGGCTTGAAGGTAAACGCGCCATAGCTTCGACGTCAAGAGCTGGCGAAACTGAAGAAGTACGCGAAATCCGGCTTGAAGATAAACGCGCCAGAGCTTCGACGTCAAGAGCTGGCGAAACTGAGGAAGTACGTTTAGAACGACTTAATGTCAATCGCTTACGATTAGTTCGATCAAGACAAAAATTGAATTTAACATTGGAAGCATTTAATTACGACAAAGACTACGATTACATGAATCACGAGGATGTAGTAATAGGACTTATGAACAAACTTTGCTTGCATTGTCGTGTTTCGAAGTTCGCTAAGGAATCACCAGGAATGTGTTGTTCGAACGGCAAAGTTGTTTTGCCACCGCTGATTGATCCACCTGAGCCGCTTCTAAGTTACCTTACTGGCACCACTGCAATTTCAAAACACTTCCTGCTAAACATTCGCAAGTACAACTCATGCTTTCAAATGACTTCATTCGGAGCAACAAACATTTTCTCCAACGTCGGTTACATGCCCACAGTCATTTTAAAGTTGAAATAATAAAAAAATTGTTCATAATGTGTTGGTTCTGTTTACTATACGTATGTCTAGCGCCGCAGGCGCTAGTGTTTAATAATTATTTTGTGAAAAAACAGCTTTTTAAAAGTTTTAATTTTTGTTTTAGGAACAATGTTTTAGGATGAAGTGAGAAAATGTCGAGACTCCTCTGATACCTTCTCTTATCTATGTCTGATACCAGTGGCGGATTGCTATAAAGAGCCATGGTTATCACCATCATAACAAGTTGTTTCAAGAATTTTTTGTTAATTTTCAATCAATATTAAATTTTGTTTAAAAACTAAAATGTCATCTAATACATAAAACACAAAATAGTAATATCTGGTTGATCGTTACAACAAAAACTCGTTTATTTTTTAGGAAATTTCTATTAGGCCAACGAAAGGAAAGAGTCCGAAACCACTGCAACCTGGATAAAATACCAGCGAGCAGAAGAATCCTCCTCGAAGCTTGGCAACAACGATGATCCTATGGGGAGAAAGGAGCATGCACGAAACTCCTTATTCCAGACCATGGGTCGAGAGAAGTCACGGTAAAGTGAGCTATGAAGACACAGGTGCTTCAACTCTTACCTCTACTGCTTCAAACGACGAAAATCGCCGGAGTGGTTCTACTGCGACTATGAGGAAGACGGCGCATACCACACCATCTTTGACTGGTCTCTGTTGTGTATTCATCATGTCGTCTAATTACGTAATTTATGGTTTACTGGCCGAAGCCTTACTTTATTTAATAATATGATTCATTTTGGTTACAATACGATCTAATACCACTGTTTTACTACTTCTCTAAACTCTTCATAATACTTCTTCGTTTATATACTAAACCTAGGCTCATGGCAATTACCAATCGCAAATATACTGTTATCTTTACAGCTGATTAGTCAAGTCTTCCTAATACAGTGTATAACGGATTTTTGACTTTAGATCCGTTATGATCAACCTGGTACAATAATTTGTTGGTCACTGCCATCTACATCAAATTTATTGAGCACTTCGATATTTTATTATCTGTTTTCCGGAACGCAAGTCGAGCTGCGCGCTGCAGGGGACTTGGGGAAGAATGGCGGACGAGAAGGTCACGTCTTTTGTGCTGTGAAGTGATTTTCGGGGTTGGTTTTCGATTTTGCGGGGTATGGTTACGTTTGTGGGGATTGCAGTCCGACAATCCGGATATTATATGGAATATGTTGTTTTTCCATCCCAGTAGGGGATTTGATTCGCGATTGGAGGATTGTGGTTTTTTTTGGCCGTGCCATGTGTCCTTGTCCGACCACCCTGGCCCATAATGTCTGGGAAGGATTTTTATCCGGTAGCATCGGTGAGTAACATGTTTTATTTGCTACTAGCTGACCCGGCAGACGTTGTCCTGCCCAAATTTCAATTTTTGCCTAAATGTATTTTTTAGATCCAATCCGCATAATGGCCTTGCGACTTATTTGGTCATCGCAAATACCAAACGTATTAAAAAAGGATTAAATAAATAAATTAATAAAAAATACAAATCAAGGTTTAATAAAAAAAAAGTTTAACAAAACTGTTTAGTATTCACAAAAACCACAATAATTTCTAATTTTACTTTATTTTATTTTTGCCAATTACTCTTGTTCTTTGTGTTCTTCCTTTTCCTCCTCCCCTTCGTCTTCTAATAAGGAATTTTCGAAAGCACGCAGCGATATTGCCAACTCCTGTTCTTCTTACATACATACATTGAATTTTATATATATAGATATCGTTCGTTAATACGTTGATCCGTTGAAACGTTGATTCGTTGATCCGCACTAACGTTGGTCAAGCTAATACAGCGCTTGACCAAAGTTCGCGGCAAGATTCTAAAGTAGCCTATGTTTTTTGTAGCATTGTAAATAGCTTCTACACCAAATTTGGTAGAGATTGGTCAAACGGTGTAGAATTGTATAGAAAACATACATACTGTTGTGATACGCGCTATCCATGTCGAGGATAGAGTCGTACCAACAAGGAGAGAACTACAGTTGGGGACCGGAGGTTCAAACACATTTGTTTACATGTGTTTGTTTTTTTTGTCGTTTGAATTTAATTTTAAGTTTGTTCGCGTTGCATGTTGTATGTAAACATTATATACAACATGCCAAAACTAATCAAACGTGCAGAAACCGTCGGCCATATATAAACAACCAGGAATATAAGAAGCTCCATTTTAAAAACAAAATTTCTATGTAACTCAAGTTACATAAAAGTAAATAAACGGTTCGATCAAGTTCACGAAGCGCGACAGTCGCATTTTCGTTACAGCGAGATACAGTAGTGCGGATAATTGCTAGAAAATTTAAATATAACTGAAATAGATTATATACGTGAACGTGATACGGAGGCATTAACCAAGAAGATATTTTCCTTGGAAAAATTAAGATACTGCAAAATAGCAGATAACAAGTTAGTGTTGGCATCGAAGGTTGAGTTCGAGATCGTGTCTAATAGATACGTGAGGAGATACGAATACCAGGTTATTCGAGATTGGAGATTGGGGATTGGAAGTGGAACATTGGAAGAAAGAAGATAGTGCACGACAGATCACAGGTTAGCTACCTTTATCATACCCAGTGCGTAGAATAGTAGTGTTTATAAAGATTATTTGATTGTTTGAATTCTGGTTACATGTTTAAATTTGTTGAGTTAATTAAAAACTTGTTAACGGAATTCCAACTGTAGTTTTATCTTTGTTGGAATCAAGAATTCGTTTTAGTACCATAAGCTCGTATAAAAGTGTTGGTTGAGTCCGATCCCGACGCAAATTATCCTGAGAAATAAGAGTCGATTGAAGGTAGGTGTCGCAAACCGATTGTGTGCGTACTCGTGCATTTTTATAAGCATCAGACGCTACAATACATACATACATACATACATACATTGAATTTTATATATATAGATTACTTCACAGTACCTGTCGATCGATTGGCCAATATTTTAACAACAGAAGCTCGATGGCGTATTTTTTCCCTTGGCCTTTTTAATGTGTTTTATTTTTTATTTATGTGTAACATTCTGGTTTTTTGTTCGTCGTTCATTTTTTAGTAAAGAATGTTATACGAGATTATGATTGCGGTGCATTTTTGTATACCTGTATCGTAGTGATTGGAATATATAATCTCTTTTACGTTCGCTAAACGTGGAAATGAATTTAAGTTTGAATATTGATTTTTGGTATAATTATTTAATTAATAATTATTTGATTTAATAAATTGTTTTATAATGTGTACTTCGACTGGGTTTTATTTCCACGTTACTACATCAAGCGGCGTAAGTATAATGCATCGGCGATCGGACTCCAGAGTGGTCGTCCTAAGTTCAAGCCTCGACTTGAAATTTTATGTTCGACGTTTTTTTTGTTTAATTTTTGGTTTAATAATATTTTTATAAAGGCTACGATGTGTGACCTACAAATATACAGGGTGCGGCATTGCACCGGGGTTCGCTGCCGCTTGGTTTGGTCGTCGGAAGCTCGATGTGGTTACCATTATGGGATTGTTATATGACCATTCGAGTGTTCCGTCGATTGTTTGTGTGGGTGGTGATTCTTGGTGTCAATGAGGCTGCTACTGTTTAGTTTCACTGGTCGGCTCCTGTAGTGGGCTACTGTTGTTACGTTCCACTGGCGCAATACTAACACCATAAGCATCGACTTTATCATTAAGCCTTTAAGCAATGACCATCATATTGTTTATTTTTATGTTTATTTTTATTTTATTGTTAAGTTTATTTTGTGTGTGTTTGCAAAGCTGCTTCCTTGAGTTTATCCGAGGCGTTTTTACACGACCCATGGCCCTCGCATACCGACGTTTCCATCAAAGAGCTAGTTGACCTAACACCAGGGCTCCACGCATTTAAAAGCAGAAGGTTCTTACCTTCTGCGTGGACTTTATCTTCTCCAAACTGCTTCTCATTAGAGCAGTAAGGAAAGATTTTGTATCAAGAGTTGACCCAAAATACAATATTTTCTCTCTTCGTTTAATATGTTAGCCTCTCTGGTGGTTTCGATATTCGGGAACTACGTCTTAGTACTACGGGACTTCTCATTGGTATTTCGGCTATCCCTTCTGGTTCTTCGCTCAATACTTCAACATTTTCCCCTTCGATGACAACCTCTTCCGGATGCCTGTTAACAGTTTCATTTACCGCAGTTCTTGGTACGGCCATAGTCCTGTTGGGTGATTTCGGCTTGACAATTTCCTCTGTCTCTTCTAAATGTGATTTTCGCATATTATTTGCATGCTTGTGATGGATTCTATCTTTTACTTGGACTAGATACGTTACTCCACTTAATATTTTCACGACCACCCCTTCTTCCCATTTGGTCAAACTATTAGGGCCCAATGCACCCACCAACACTTTCTCGCCTACCGCAAATCGTTTTGGACATATATATTCTTCCGGTTTTCTTACCACTACCTTACTCCCAGATGGTTTTAACATATCCAATCTCGTTCTCGGTTTGCATCTGAATACGAGATCATTGGGACTAACACCTGTTGCCACATTCGGTGTCGTTCTGTACGAAAACAAAAAATTGACCATTTGGTGCTCCAGCGTTAAGCTTGACTTTGCTATCACGTGTTTTGCCATTGCTGACTTCACATTTTGTACATACCGTTCTGCCAATCCGTTCGACTGTGGGTGATATGGTGGGGACTTTAAGGCTTGAATTCCATTTACTTGACAGAACTTATTAAATTCTCCTGAGTTGAACGGCGGGCCATTGTCACTTACAATTACTTCTGGCAAACCCATTATCGCGAACGTTGTTTTCAACTTCTCTATTGTTCGTATAGCATCTGTTCCTCTATACATAAGGTGCATGTCCAGCCATTTCGATTTACTATCTACTATAATTAAAAATGACTTACCCATAAAATGAAAAAAATCTATATGTACTCGTTGCCACACTTTTTCTGTTTTCGGCCATGCAACCAGTGGTGCTTCCTGCGCATTATTTTGAGTCAAATGACATACTCGGCATTTACTGATCAATATTTCTATGTCTTCATTAATCTTAGGCCACCACACCGTGGATCTTGCTAAAAGTTTGCACTTGACCATTCCTACATGATCTGCGTGTATTAACTCTAGTACTTTGATCCTTAATGACTCGGGTATTATTACAAGACTCCCTTTCATTATACAATTATTGTCAATGGTTAACTCATTTCGCTTGAAATCTTTAACTTTAACTAACACTAAATATTTTTCAGTCATTCTTGAAACTTCTTCACTCGACAATGGCATCTCGTCTGTCAAACTGAACGAATTTATCGATGATTCAACCTCGGTTACGTCATTCAATGGTAATCTTGATAACGCGTCTGCTTCTAATAATTGTGAACCTTTTCTATACTCTATTTTCTAATCATATGTGGATAGTATCAGGTTCCACCGTACTAACCTTGACGCTGTCATCACTGAAACTGCTTTTTCGGGGTTAAAAATGACTTGCAATGGTTGGTGATCGGATACCAACGTAAACTTCCTACCATAGATATATTTGTGAAATCGTTTCACCGCAAACATTATTGCTAATGCTTCCCGTTCAATTTGCGAATAATTCTTTTCGCTTTTCGACAACGTCCCCGATGCAAAAAATATTGGCTTATCGATACCATCTATCCGATGACTTAAAACACTTCCTACCCCGTACGAACTTGCATCACAAGCTACAACAATCGGTTTACTTGGGTCATAATGTACCAATACCTGATTTTGACATATCAACAGTTTACTTTCTTCGAAACATCTTTTGCATTCACTGGACCATGTAAATTTTGTATCCTTCTCCAATAATTTATACAAAGGTTTGAGTCGCGTCGATAACATTGGTACAAATTTCGCATAATAATTTAATAATCCAAGATACGCCCTTACTTGTGTTACGTTTTGCGGGTGTGGTGCATCCATTATTGCTCTAATCTTTTCTTCCATCGGGTGAATACCTTCTTTATCGATTCGATGGCCCAAATATTCTACACTGTTTTCAAAAAATTTACATTTTTCTACATTAGCTTTCACTCCATAACTTTGTAACCGCTTGAGAACTTCGTTAACTAATTTCTGGCATTCATCCATATCTTTTCCTGCGATTAAAATATCATCTAAATAACATTTCACCTTTGGTAATCCCATTAATATACGATCCATTACCGATTGAAAAATTGCTGGCGCACTCGACATTCCAAACGTCAATCTTGTATATCGAAATAATCCCATATGCGTATTTATTGTCAATAACTCTTGAGACTTCTCTGCCACTTTTAACTGAGTATACGCCCCAGTTAAATCTATTACTGCAAACACTGCCCCCCCCTGCCAACGATGCAAAAATATCTTCAGTCGTAGGTAACGGATACTGCTCGGCCTCCAATACTTTATTCACCGTTACACGGAAATCAACACATATACGAATGTCTCCGTCTTTCTTGGGCACGATTACAATGGGCGATGCCCATTCACTAGTCTTCACCGGTTTTATGACTCCTATTGCTACCATTGCTTTTAGTTTCGCTTCCACCTTATCTCGTAATGCGTAGGGCATATTGTATGCCTTCTTAAACATTGGATGTGCCCCTTCTTTAATTCGAAAATTTGCTACGAAATCCTTAATCGGCTTTATTATATTTCCATCGAAGACATCCTTGAATTTTTCCTTTAACCTATCCACCGTATTTATAGACATGGACGCCACTTTGAAGTTATCTTGCCAGCCTTGAAACATAACATCTAACCAATTTCTTCCTAATAGTGGTCTAAAATCTTGCTTTGTTTCCACTATTGTTAACGGCAATACGTATTTTCCCTTACTTGTTTCAACATTTACCGCGATTTCTCCTAACGCCTTTATTTCTTGACCAGTTACTGATGACAGGCTATACCTTACTGGGGTTAGCTTCAAGTTTGAAAATTTTTCCTTAAACAAGTCCGACGAAATGATTGTTTTACACGCACCCGTATCGATTTCGAACATAATTATCTTGTTATTTATCGCTACGTTAATTTTATGTGCCATATTACTCACCGAGTTTATGCATATTTTTCGCAACTGGTACACTTCCGTTTTTACGTTAATCGAACTTCGCTCCATTGCCGCTATTGTACTCCTATAGCAACACATTTTTGCTATATGTCCTTTCATGTTACACTTAAAACAGGTCCAATTCCCGACACGACAATTTCTTTGTTGATGCTTCCTACCACATTTCAAACAAACTTTCCTCATTCCGCTAGATTCGCTCCATTTTTCGTCGCCAATTTGCTGTGTATTCATCATGTCGTCTAATTACGTAATTTATGGTTTACTGGCCGAAGCCTTACTTTATTTAATAATATGATTCATTTTGGTTACAATACGATCTAATACCACTGTTTTACTACTTCTCTAAACTCTTCATAATACTTCTTCGTTTGTATACTAAACCTAGGCTCATGGCAATTACCAATCGCAAATATACTGTTATCTTTACAGCTGATTAGTCAAGTCTTCCTAATACAGAGTTGACCCAAAATACAATAGTCTCGAAGTAAGAAACACATACAACATCGAAGACCTGAGCCCCGACATCCTAGTGGTTGAAATGCTATTGTCAAGGGATGATTGGGAGAGAGTTGCTGATGCCTTAACTGAGATCATCCATGCCAAGCTGGATGACGATAAGGTCATCGAAGCAGCTCAGGGTTCAAGTCACGAAGAATACGAAATACCCTTATCGACGACGAGGCTGAAGTGGTATTCCCATTCCATCCGAAAGAAGCAAAAGGTACCGAAAGGGCACAAGAACATCGATAGTAGGTTAAAATAATAACAGCTGAAAAAATACCGAGAGGTGAATCCGGCTGTAACCAAGTAAGAATCTCACACTACCATTCCAGATTGGGGTGATGCCTATGAAGGTTTCCCCCTCCTCAGCATTGGAAAAAAAGGGTCAACGAAACTATTTGCGGCCGCTATTTCGCTACCTTCCTGAATTTATCGTGACAGTCATTGCCTGCCTTCGATTAGTCTATAGATTTTTGTCTTCCAGATCCTTTTTGAAATACAGGGGGTGTACAAATTAACTAAAAAATATGTACGGTTAATCAAAGCGGAACATTCCAACAAAATTTAAATAAACACCTGTTTTGGTGCTGTATTCAATACCTACCAACCTAAACCTAATGCCCAGTGTCAGCAACTTTAATTTAGGAATTTAATCATAGATTAAATATTTAATCATAGATTAAGTCCGATTTGGGTTTTAGCAATATAATTTTTAACACAGGTTAAATTTAATCAATGATTAGCGTAATCATAGATTAAATCTGTAGTTTGGGTTGTAGCAACGTTAATTTATGCTTAACAAAGGTTAAATACCCAAAGTATTTAATTACTAGTTGACCAGTGATTAAAGTTAAATTACCAAAAACCTAACCTCCGTTTATTATAGAAAAGTGTGTAAATACGCAATTAATATAAATTTGACCGTCTCATACAGAGAAAACCAGAGAAAAAAATTATTACAATTTTGTTTAAAATGTTTTTTTCAAATTCCAGGCGTGATAGGTGCCATCGACTGCACACACGTGCGGATTAATTTTTAAAGCTTTATTAAATTTACAATAAAATAAAATGAAAGTTTAATATTTTTTTATGAGCACCCGAGTACTTTTTGAGAAAAAAAATTCAGTTATTAACAAATTAACAATTTATTTATCAATATCACGTAATTTTACATTTAGTAGCTGCAATTGTCTTCCTTCTCTACTTCTTATAATTTTTTGTTCTTTTCTGTGCCATTTCAGTAAAATATATGTAAAATATAAAATATTTCAATGAACTGTATTCACAGAATATAGGTTATAAACCTCACTTGTTGATAATTTTCGAACTAATTGAACTACTTGCATAGTATGAAGTAGGCGTTGTTGTCGTTTCAGGAGTACCACCATAACTATTCTACACATAATCCGAGATTAACTAATTACATATTAGAAAAGGTTGCTACAACCCATTCAAAATTTAACAACGGATTATTTTTAATTTGTGTTAACTAACACAGGTTAAGGTTGCTGAAACCGGCCCTAAGAGTGTATAAAAATAGCGTAAATAGTAAAAACCAAGCTTTTCCAGTTAAAAGCTTTATATAGGTGAACTCAAAAGTAGAAAAAAGTTTTTCTTCTAAATTTCTTGTATCATTGAAGCTTTAAAGCTTGAATAGCGCAAATCAAATGTATGAAGGAAAATAGAAGCCATAGCTTTTAAATTTCAAAGGAAAATTTTGATGCAAGAAATTTAGAATAATCAAAAATTGATAGATTAAAATGTCTCACGCTGAAAGCCGATCTTCAAAATTTCAGCTCCATTGGATGATTTGAAGTGGGTTAAAAACTAATTAAAATTAAAAAAATTTAATAAAGGAGTAAAAAAGTTTTTAAAGTGAATAAGAATATTGAAAATTTAAATTAAATTAAAACACAAACGAACTTATCGGAATTTTTAAGTTAATATTATGATTACTTGATTAGGTACATTATTACTATTATACACTTTAAACAATAATTTTCAGTTAATAATATTAACATATTATGCAACAGAGACAAGAACAGAAACAGAAAAGACTAATCAAAAGACCGAGAACGGTCGAAATGAAAGTACTAAGATCTACCTTGAATCTAACACTCAGAGACTGACGACCTTTTTCTTTAGAGGTTGCACCTAGGGAAAAAACTATGGGATCAACACAAGTAACCAATAGGATTTACCCAGTGGCGTAGCTAGGGGGGGGGCGTACCGCCCCGGGTGTCACCCATCTGGGGATGACACCCGACCCCAAATTAGTTAAATTTCCTGACTAAAATTACTTCCTTTCTTGGTTTTTAAAAGCAAAAACGAGTGACCTTTTTCGTTTTTTAAATTTTTAGGGGTGACACCCCTTTTTTCCGTGGGTGCAACCTCTAAAAAATACCGATCAGATAACATCCATTTGAAAACATTCAAACAACTTCCAAGCTTTTGCTGAATAATGACAATTCGAAATTTATCATTTCTACACTTTTCGTACACACACACAATTTTCGTTACACATTTTTATTAAATTTTTTAACACGTTGCCGATTTTATAGACGTATTCACGTCAAAAGGTCATCAGCCTAAGTGGAGGTGACACTCATGAAATCTGCCCCGGGTGTCACCCATGCTAGCTGCGCCACTGGATTTACCATTTTGCCATATAGTCCAGGCAACGAAACCGAAAAATTGGCTCAAACTTGCAAAAAATCCGGGCAATCTGAATTTTGGCAGAGATGTACATTGTAGTGTTCTAATGAACCCCCTAAAAGTCCCATAAAATCCCACGCCGGCGTCCCCCACAATCGGGGGGTTTAGCTCCCCAACGCGATTTTTTGCCGATAACTCGCTTATATAAGCTTGTATGAAAAATTATGACCATACCATAATTGAAGAGCATAAAATTCTTTATAAAATAGTTTTTTTTCATATTTTTCCATGGCACACTAATACTTAAATTATTGACCGAAAACACGACCCACCCTTAAAAATGGCACAATATTGATTCGTTGCAGGGAGAGAAATGTTTTCGGGCACGGGAAATGCTTTTAATAATAAATTAATTGAAATTGTGGCCAAGGTTGGAAAATGAAGAGAAAAATAGATTTTTTCAAAATTTGCCCAAGTTATAGTATCTTCCAATTAACGAAACCGAAATTTTGGTTTGAGCTTACAGAAGGTCCAGGCAAGCTGAAATTTGGCAAAGATGTATGTATATTGAAGTGTTCTAATAAACCCCCAAAATGTCTCATAAAAATCCCAAGCCGGCGTTCCCCTAAATGAGGATTTTAACCGCCTAGGTGCGGTTTTCGCCTATAGCTCACCTATTTTTACTTTTACGAAAAATTACCATTAAACAAAGTTTAATTTGCCTATTACAGTATGTATTGTAGTACTACCTACTTCATCGTCACAAGTTATAGAGAGTTATAGAGATTTTAGGGGGCTAAAATCCTCATTTGAGGGAACGCCGGCTTGGGATTTTTATGAGACATTTTGGGGGTTTATTAGAACACTTCAATATACATCTTTGCCAAATTTCAGCTTGCCCGGACCTTCTGTAAGCTCAAACCAAAATTTCGATTTCGTTACTTGGAAGATACTATAACTTGGGCATTATCTTTCTCTTCATTTTCCAACCTTGGCCACAATTTCAATTAATTTATTATTAAAAGCATTTCCCGTGCCCTAAAACATTTCTTTCCCTGCAACGAATTAATATTGTGCCATTTTAAGGGTGGGTCGTGTTTTTGGTCAATAATTTAAGTGTTAGTGTGCCATGCAAAATATGAAAAAAAATTACTTCATAAGAGAATTTTATGCTCTTCAATTATGGTATGATCATAATTTTTCATACAAGCATAAATGAGCAAGTTATCGGCAAAAAATCGCGTTGGGGGGGCTAAAACGATTGTGGGGGACGCCGGCGTGGGATTTTATGGGACTTTTGGGGGGTTCATTAGAACACTCTAATGTACATCTCTGCCAAAATTCAGCTTGCCCGGATTTTTTGCAAACTAAAAACCTTCCTTGCCTGGACTAATAGGCGGTTTGCTCATTCGAAAAGTGTCACCCCTAAAAACCAAAAGAGTCACTCGTTTTTGTTTTTAAAAACCTAGAAACGAGGTAATTTTAGTCAAGAAATCTAAATAATTAATGACACTATTCAAAATTCCCTGACAATTAGAGATTTTCCCTGACTCAAAAAAATTTCCCGACTTTTCCCGGTTTTCCAGGTCGCTGGGTCCTGTTAATGAATAAGTTCTAATTCCTTAAAATCCCCATCGGTTATTCGAATACTAAACGAGTGATGTTATTTTAGCAGCTCCCACTCCCGGAACTCCATTGTCAAGTTCAGTGAAGACAAGTGAATTTAAATTTAAGGCTGGATCTCACTATACGACCAACTACTGTCACCTAATAAAATTTAACTAATTCAATTGGTTAAATCCAAGTGCAGACCCACCCACCCACAAACAGTTATTTCCTCAGGGTTGCTAGATGCGCCAATTTAGGTTCTTTTTATTGCTCAATTGCGATACATTTTCAGCGTTTGAGATGGGCTCCGAATTTAGGCTAAATAACATGAGGTGTTTTTTTAAAAAAAAACCTCTTTTGTTTGTTTTGTTGCTACTTTTACTCGGGTAGAGTGCGATTTCTTTCTTCTCCAGAAAACGGTGATATTTCAGACATGACATCTGATGGTAACCCTGTATTTCTGTAAGAATTTGTAACAACCAATCAAATTAAGTTATGCGTGGTCTACATTATTCTTTGATTTGATTGGTTTTTGTAAGCTCTTATAATGCAAGACAACTATAGTCCATCTGGTTTTGGATTGCAGTAGAGGTCGCCTTGAACGGCAAGTCAGATTTACACTGGGAAACGTCAAATAATTAAAGTGTATGAGTGACAAAAAACAAATATCACTTATTTGATACTTAACAAAAATCGAGTTAAATGTATTTTTTAATAAAATAGCAATTTATCTTGTACAAATTTTTTAAATTTGCCAGAAACTTTTAGAAAAAAATATTCGAGTCATCAATCGCAAATAAAATTTCGGCAGTGTAAACGTGTAGAAATTTTATCCAATCACGCTCGAAAGTCACAGTTTTAGTACAATTTAGTTCTGCATTCTTAAAACGGATACTTACCTAAATCAGCCTTATCTGTATGTTATATAACCAAAAAAATCTCTGACATTTTCCAGAACAAATAAAATTTTCAATAACTATCAGTATTTCACCAACGTTTTTGTTACACTGACCAAGAACCACAAATTCATTAAAAATTATTTAAGTGGGTATCTGTAGCGTGACGTCGTCAAATGAATTAAATTAATTTTTGAAACCTGTGTATTGTTTCACCATTGTGTGTACCAAAGCTGGCGGTTGACCTGTTGAGTAGGGGTGCGCATATAATCGATTAATCGATTACCGTATTCGAATAATCGATTATTTCATAATCGATTATGATAATTTATAATAATCGATTAATCGATTATAGAAATAATCGATTGTGAGAATAATCGATTGTGAAAATAATCGATTGTGAAAATAATCGATTGTGAAAATAATCGATTGTGAAAATAATCGATTTTGAAAATAATCGATTGTGAAAGTAATCGATTGTGGAAATAATCGATTATGCAAATAAACCTGCAATTACAAATTTTTTTATCGCAACATTATAATATGCTTCCAGGTACTTGGTTGGAGGTTATGTGGTGCAATCTGAATAATTTGAACCCACGGTAATACGAATCTCCAGAATTCAAACTCAATAAAATGATCTACAAAATTTTCGAAATTAAAAATGTATGTAGATTAACTAATTAATGTAAGTTTATTTAAATATTTTCAATTCCAGATCAAAATAATTTTTAAATGTTTTTTAAATAAAAATTTAATTCCAATTCATAATTTGATCGAGTTCGTTAATTAGTGGGTAGAATTACTGTGGGTTACTTTTGAGATTGCACGACATGTTTATCTTTGGTACTACATAATATTACAAAGTCATGTCTGGTTGTCCGTCTTTCTTCGTGACGTAGTAAATTCATTATTACTCGTATTTACATTATAAAACTTATCAGTTACGTTCCACAGGTTTAAAAATGAAAAGTGTTCGTAATCTACACAAAATGCATGTATTTCTAAATACTTGTTTAGGTATATCCTAAATAAATGAAAAATTAAAATAAAAGACAATTATGTTATCAACTGGTGCTTAGCAACACTTCTTATCAGCACCACCGTAACACAATTAGCAAAGTAATAAATTATATAGTAATTTAGTAACCCTTAATAGCTCTACCTATTATAGTTATGAGTTCATAATCGACTATGAGTTCATAATAGACTATGAGTTCATAATCGACTATGAGTTCATAATCGATTATGAATTATGAATTCATAATCGATTATGGGTTCATAATCGATTACGAATAATCGATTATTTTCAATAATCGATTAATCGAAAAAAATCGATTATTTTTTATAATCGATAATCGATTATGAAATTTCATAATCGCGCACCCCTACTGTTGAGACAATCGAGAATGATCTTTCGTTCACTACTGTAGACCACTGTAGACTAAAAATTGGTAGTAACAAGTAGTCGTGGGTAGTAGTTCAAATATTCCACAGTAGTTAATAAACACAACACACCTAACCTCTAATTTTTAATGTCGGTTTACACTTGACTTCCAATTTTTAAGGTACTACACGTGTTTTTCATTTATAATAATTTTATATTATATTGTATATAATTTAATCAACGATTAATTTTTAAATTAATTTACAAATATGCCTTTCTTTATTAAAAAGAAAAAAGGCGCAAATCCTAGAGCTAAAGTAAGTTTTACAGTTTTAAATTTTGACGCGTGCAGTATTAACCATAAAGTTTTAGTATAATCAAAACAAGGAATCCAAAAAGAAGGGGACGAAACGAAAATTAGAATCTCGAGATGATGAAGAGATAACGAGCGATGAAGATGACTTGGGCGGTGTGTCTTCGGCCGAAGAAGGAGCACAATCGGAGGATGAATTTGAAACTGTGCAAGAGAAGAAAGTGCGGCTGGCTAAAGTGTATTTAGAAGAAATTGAAAAACAAGGTTTTTGTTTCTTTAGCTTTCTTGTTCTCAATTTATAATTTAGTTGGTTTTCAGAACGTGAGCGGTTAGAAGATAAAACTGATGAAAATGCAGTTGCAAAACGTTTGAAGGTAGATTATTTAAAACAAGTTGGAAAGTTACGTCTATCAGTTGCCGATCAATTTACTGGCGTAGATGTGAATAAAATTGAGGTTTTAAAGTGTAAAGAACATCATATTGTGACTAGTGTTTGCGTGTCATCTGATGGTTATATTTATTCGGGTTGTAAAAAAGGCAGTGTTGTAAAATGTAAGTTTTTCTTGTTTTTTTAGAGATTATTTAAATATACTTTTTTAGGGTCACTTTCAACGAAGAAAAAAGTTGGTTGCATACCTTACGTTAAAAAAAGTGGCACCGGTAACAAAATATTAGGACATAACTCTTCAATTTTATGTATCGCATTATCATCTGATAACAAGTACATGGTAAATATATAAACTTTTACCTTGTGAATATTAACATTAAGTTATGAATCTAACGCCCTGTCAATTATCAACTTTGTTTCACGGACCCTTTAGTTAACTAAACAATAGAAAACTTCATTTAAAGCTTGATAATACCGGGAGTAAGCATAGCAAACAATCAAATTGTTTCATAAGCTTTCATCAATTTGCGATTGCCTTCTTCAGGTTTTTTTAATAAGGACGTACATGGAAACTGCCGGTTTATGCTTTATGCCACACTGCTGGTTTTAAATGTTTTATTAAATAATGTAAACATTTATTAAAGCAAAACACTAATTAGCAATTAAAATTTCTGTTTATTTTTATAATAAAATCGTTATCTTAAAGGACATTTTTAAGGGTATTTAAATCAGGTCTTGATCATGATTGAGAATAAACCCTTTTTTAATTAATTTTTTTGGATAATTGCACATAAATAGAACAAGGTTCCCACTTGACTGCAAAATTCGGGGAATTTATATTATATAGATTGGTTTTTATAATGTTTTATGCCTTTCTATTCCCAATCTCCTCTTCTCTATTCAGCCATAGACCCTAAGTAGCTCTCTCTTTTATCATGTTGTCTGCTCCCCTCTAACTTGTGCGCGGTCTTTCTCGTTTTTTTTCTTCCTTTTTGGTGCCCACTCTAATTTTTGTTTTGTAAGGCTATCTTGGTTCATTCCATCTCTGTTGCCAACATCATTTTCTTCTAGTTGCTTCATTTGCCATACCTCCTATATGTTACGATGCTCTTTAAAATTGCGTTATATAAATATACGATGTTCGTTTTCATTTAATATATGTGAATCTCGCCTGTTCTGCTTCCATATCTTTATATTTTATCTCTATTCCGTTCTTTAATATTTTCCCGTAGACTTTACTTATAGTACTTGTAACAGATATGCCTCTAAAATTATCGCACTACTCTTTTCTTCCATTTTTATGTATGGGTGATATAAACTAAGTCTTCCATTTCATTGGAATATTGGCGCCGTTTACTCATTCCTGACATAATAATAAATGGCGTTCATTCCTCATGGAATATGCCTACTTCTTGCAGAAGTCTTTACGATCGTTTTTTTGAGGTGGATCACTCCTCATCATCTTCTTCCTCAGTAACTAAAGCCTTGCATCTGTTTTAGCCTCCTCTACTATTTTTCTCCATATCTTCCTGTCTTGACATTTTATCCTCCAGTTCTCCACGCCCATTGCTCCAAGGTGTTCAGTCACTTCATCCTGCCATCTCGCCCTTATTCTTCCTCTATTTCTCTCTTCACTTGGTTTCCATTCAGTTATTTGCCTTATCGTGCTGTTTCTTTGTCTTCTCATCACGTGCCCCAGCCATCTAATTCTTTTCGCCTTTATACACTTAACAACATCCTCGTTGCCCATTTCAACCAGGATCTCATTGTTTTTTCTCTGCCTGTACTCATTTTCATCGATTTTTTTAGGACCCAGAGTCATTCTCATCACCTTCCTCTCGAAAACTCCTAACTTTTCCTCCTCTCTCTTTGTCATGTGGAGTACCTCTGCTGCATATGTGATTGCCGGTCTTATAAGCGTCTTGTAGATCCTCATTTTTGTTATTTGCATGATAAGCTTTCCATCCCATTTGAATTTTTTCTCTCCCTTCTTAAACTTCTCTATCTCTTCAAATACGTGATTATCAATTCTTAAATCGATTCTTTGTCTTGTGCTGCCTTTTTTCTTAAATTTCATATACTTTGTCTTGTCTATGTTCATCTTCAGCCCTTTGTTTGCTGCTTGAGTTGCTATATCTTGGAATACTTTAATCACTTTTCTTTTTGATCTGGCAATAATAACCAAATCATCGGCGTATGCCATCACCTGCGCTTCTCTTGTTGTTATTGTTCCTTCGCAATTCGATTCTCTTATGATGTCTTCTATTACCAGGTTGAACAACGTAGCCGACCCCGCGTCACCCTGTCTCACTCCACTCTTAATTTCAAATATTTTTGTCTCATTCCCACCAAACTTTACTGTGGCACTTGATCTTCTCATTGTCATAATGTATCAGCCGTATTAGCTTTGCTGGTATGTTCAGTCTACGTATTGTTTCATACAGCTTCTATCTTATTTTATTATGGTGTCAAACGCTTGTTTAAAATCCACAAACAGCAGATGCAATTCTATATCATGTTCGTAGGCTTTCTCTGTAATTTGTTTCATAATGTGTATTGCATCTACTGTTGATCTCCCCGATCTGAATCTGTATTGGTAATCTCCTAAAATACTTTCTGACTCTTCCTTCAATCTTTCATGAATGAGTGTGGACAATATCTTATAACTTACTTGGAGCAGGGTTATTCCCCTATAATTACCACACTCCTCCAAGTTTCCCTTCTTGTGTATCGATACTATGCATCCAATTCTCCATTCATCCGGCATCTTCTCCTCTCTCCATATCTCTAGTAACAATTCGTGGAGTCTCTGGTGTACTCTTTCTCCTGAATTTTTTATCATTTCCGCATGTACTTCATCTCTTCCAGGCGCCTTACCATTTTTCAGCCTATTCACTATGGCTTCGAATTTCTCATATGTTGGCTCTGTTACAATTTTCCCTTCGGTTTCTGCTCTTATGGTCTCTCGTTTGTCATCTTGTTCTTCACCTCCATTTAAAAGGTTCTCAGAGTATCTTCTCCATATTTCTTTCATTTCGTCTTCGGAACTGCCAACTTGTCCTTTCTCATCTTTCATAGTTCTAGTCTTCAAAGTACTTTTGTTTTTTTGTTGTTTAATTTTCATATAGAGCGTCCTTGAATTATTTGTCTTGTTGGCGTCATCTATTTCCCTCATCAAATCATTCAACCATTGATTCTTTTTGCATATTTTATATGCTGCCTTTCTTTTTATTTATTCTAGCTTCCCTTTTGTCGTCTACCAACTCTTCGCATTCTTTGTCGAACCACCTCTTGTTTATCGTCCTTCTTCTATGTCCTACTATTTTCTTCGTACTTTCCTGCATGACTTTTCTGATATTTTCCCATTCTTTATTTATATTCTCTTCCTTTTCCACGCTGTCAATTATTCTATTCGTTTCCTGAACATATTCTTCTTTAACTTCATAATTACCGAACTTTTCTATTGCTAGTTTTATTCTTCTCTCACTTCCTTCTTCTCTCATCATTTTTTGCACAACCTTTGCCACCACCAAAAAGTGGTCCGAATCCGCGTTTGCCCCTCGGTACGTTCGCACATCGCTTATTGTCGCCGCACTTTTGCGTGATACGCATATGTGGTCTATTTGATTTCCATCATCGCCATTTGACCCCGGTCTCATCCATGTAATCTTATGCAATGCCTTATGTTTAAACTTTGTGCTACTTATGATCAGATCCTGTGATGCCGCCAAGTTACACAGTCGTTGCCCATTATCGTTTGTTACATCATGCATCGTAAATCTTCCCGCCACATCGGTCAAATAATCCTCTTTTCCAATCTGAGCATTTGCATCCCCCATCACAACCAGCATGTCTCTTTTGGGCACCTTTTCTGCGAGTCATAATTCGTTGTAAAAAGTATCCTTCCCGTTGTCGGTTTTTTCTTCTGTTGGTGCGTATACATTAATTTATCAGGCTTACATTTACCAGTTTTGCTTTTATTCTAAGGTAGGCCAATCTTCCATTTATTGGTTCGAACTGCATAATTTTCTTTTTCATTTCCTTTTGCACAAAATATCCCACCCCATTCCTTCCCTGCTTCTCTTCCCCGGAGTACAAGCATACGTATCCGCCAGTATCAACCTCTCCTTTCCCTCCCCATCTAATTTCTTGTACTGCGGCCATATTGATTTTATATCTTGCAAGTTCGCGACCAATTTCTGCAGCTTTACCACTCTTTAGCATCGTCCTTACATTCCATGTTCCTATCTTCCAACCACTTGCCTCTCTCCTTTTCTTTTTTCTCGCATTCACCCAATTTCCATCTTTATCTTTCCATCGTGTCGCCATATCTCGTTGTTCAGTTTTCATTGCCATTAAAGTCGTCTTCGCTTTCCCGTCCGGTTCGTTTTGTTTTACTAGTTTTTTGCATTATCATTATCTTCCTCCTTCCGTTCCAGTATTTGTTGCCATTTATTCCAGGTCCATTACTTTCCATTAACTACAAGTTTTTGCTACTTCACTTTCACATTCTTACCCTCTTCTCTTTGTTTCTTGACTATTTCTCTCAATTTTCCTTGGATATTCCTTTCTTCCACCGTTAGATCATTATCTATATATACTTTCTTACTTCCCAATCTAGATTTGTTATTCAATATTTCTTTTTTCTTAAGTCATGATTCCACTTCCACCAAAACAACATTGTTTTCGCTTCTTCCAAGCTTGTATGCCTTTACTATTTTATATTTCACCTGTAGTTCCATCTCTAGGAAGGTTTCCAGCTCTTGTAACAATCTGTCATTAGAGAAAACAGCCCCCTTAACTACTATATTGTTTCTTCTCTTAGCTTTCTCGTTGTTTTCTATTTTTTCCTCCAGTTTCTCTATTCTTGCCTTCATTTCGTATTTTTCCTTCTCCCATTTTTTCTCCTTGTTTTGAAACGCCTCTTTTAGTTCTTGCATTTCCTGTTTAAGCTCGGCTGAATTTTTGCTAAACTCTTGCATCATGTCTTTAAACATTTCTCTCACTTCGTTCATTTCCATTGTAGGAATTCCCTGTTTTTTATTTCTCTCTACTTCAGCTAGTTTTTGTTCCGGAGACCTAATTGTTTTCTTATTTCTTCCGAAAATTAATTCCTCTTCCTCCTCTCTTCCCTCCTCTTCTCTATAACGTTTCTTAGGTTCTGACCTCATATAAATTTACGACTCACTCGCCCGCCTCACACGGATCCCCGAGTCAACCCCTCGGAAGGATGCAGTGTGGTTTTCTGCTCCAGTAAGTTTCCCAAAACTTTATTGTTGCGGAAGGACTATAATGTTTGTTTACAACCAACTTCAGTTCACTCATACTTTATTAATACGGTCGATCTATAATAAACTTGTTATCAATGTGAAACTAACCTTCCAGATTTTTTCGCCTTCTCTTCAAGTTTTCAGACCTGACTCACTGCTTGTCTGTTGTATCTCAGATAATATCTTCTCTATCACTGCCATTTATTCTGTCCAGATCTGTCCTTCTCTCTGTCATCAGTTCTTCAAAAGAATTTCTCCCACTTTTCCATTGATATTGCTGAAATTATATAGTTTTTTTTCTCACGGCACAATCTTATCAGTTTACAACTCTGTGCTTTTTGTCCCGCCTATGCCGCAGATTCTTTTCCAAGTTCCATTCTTTTTTTGTGTAATTTGCTTATAGGGTCATTCCATCTCAAATCAAATCATGAATTTACTTGACCCATGCCTAATTTGACAAAATTTGGTACACACCATCTTAGTAAGAAATAAAAAATACAAATTAAAGGATTTTCCCAAAAAGGCACTCGTTTCCTTGTTTTGGTCTTTCAAAAAGTCAAACAGTTGGTGTGTAGACTTGTAGGAAAACGACTGTAACTTCATCCACAGTGGTCTAAATTTAAAAATAAAAAATTTTCTGTAAAGGTAAACAAACATTCTGTTCAAATATTTAACCACATGTTATATTTTCAACCCCTAACTGGTGAATACGAATCTGATGAAAAATTTGTATAAATATTTTTTTGTAGAGAATTTAATTAGCTTTAATTTTGTATTAAACTATTTTGTCATAAAGTTCAAAGAAACTTGAGAAATCGGCAAAAAACTGATTTTTGTCCGTTTCTGCCTATACTTAATTAATTTTTAGTAACCGAACCCATGCTCATCCCATTATAAAATTTGGTACGCATGCTCAGCACATTTGTACAAAAAAACTGTAAAAAAATTAACCAAAAAAAAAGACCCCTTTAGAAATAGGGTTAAAATTAATCCAGTTAAGGGTTGAAAATATAGAATGTGGTTGAATATTTGAATAGAATGTTCATTTACCTTTACAGAACATTTTTTATTTTTAAATTTAGACCACTGTGGATGAAGTTACAGTCGTTTTTCTACAAGGCTACACACCAACTTTTTGAAAGACCAAAACAAGGAAACGAATGCCTTTTTGGACAAATCCTTAAATTTGTGTTTTTTATTTCATACTATGATAGTGTGTACCAAGTTTCGTTAAGATTGGTCAGGGTCGAGTTAATTTTACCTATTTTTATGTCGATTTGAGATGGAATGACCCCTACACAAGATTTTGTCTATATCGTTTAGAGATAAAACTTGGAAAGTAATATATTTATATTTTAGAGTAATTAAAGATTTACTTGTAATTGTATAAATTGAATTGTAATTAAAAACTTCATACAATTGATCGATAAATGGGACCATTTCATTTTCTAATACATTGTAATACATTTGTCCGGTCAGGCTTCCTTCAATAAAAATTGGCCGAATAATGTCATTTTTTTGGCATTACATTTTTTGACTCATTGACCTTTTGAGGATACTGTGCATGATCTTCTCGAAACACGTGCGGATTTTTATTGTCCAATACCTACAATTGTGTTTGTTAACATATCTGTTTTTCATTAAAACTTCGAGCAGTTTTACGGGTATATTGATTTTTAGCCCTGTTAATAAATATAATTTTTAAGTTTTCTTTATAAAAGTTCTTGTAGATTGTTATAAAAGTTTCTGAAGGTACATAATATAATATGGTCTATCAATTTAGTATAGAGCGGTCTAATATTATTAGAAAAAGATAATAACCCATTCTACCGTTCTTAATTTAAACGTCCTAACTAACAAATTGGTTTTTGGGAGAAAAACGACTATGTAGATATTATAACTTTGTCTTCATTATAGGATAGCACTTAATAGCTTCTGTAATATATGATTATTTTATCTATAGAATGAAGTGAAAACGGCGTCAGAATATCTTCATCAACTCATTTTTCTTCTGAACATCAATTTGTTAGTTAGACGTTTTAACTAACCACGATAGGATTATGAAATAAATGAAATTTTAGTGACATAAATATGGTAATTTTGTTTTAATATTTAATTATTTTTGATTTATAGGCAATTGGAGATTGCGGTAAAGATATTCAAATATGGGATCCGCAAACTTTGAAACATGTTGGTGCATTAATAGGACATAGGGCAAGCGTAACTGGTTTAGTTTTTAGAAGAGAAACTCACACTTTATACTCATGTAGTAAAGACAAAGCTGTTAAAGTTTGGTCAGTAGATGTAATGTCATATGTGGAAACTTTATACGGTCATCAAAATCAAATTACTTCCATCGATGCTTTATCACGAGAACGTGCTATAACTAGCGGAACAGATACCAGTATTAGGATATGGAAAATTGTTGAAGAATCACAATTACTCTTCAATGGTCATTCCAAAAGTATCGATATTGTAAGGTTAATTAACGAAGAAAATTTTATTTCTGGAGGTGATGATGGGTAAGTCACAAATAAATAATTAGAGCGAATATCAAAAATGATAAATGTATAATTATTTAGGCAACTATGTGTTTGGTCCGTTTTAAAAAAGAAACCTGCTTGTACAGTGCAAGAAGCTCATGGATTCGATACACCCAATTCGGAACCTTTTTGGATAACTGCTGTTGCATCTCTGCTTAATACCGATTTGATAGCTTCGGGTTCGTATAATGGAACGATTAAATTGTGGAAAGCAAGTGAAAATTTTCGCACTTTAACTGAAATTCACTCTATTTCATTAACTGGTTTTGTGAACGACTTAAAATTTACAAGTGATGGTAAATATTTAATAGCGGGTGTTGGACCTGAACATAAATTTGGAAGATGGACGGTTATCAAGTCTGCAAAGTCAAGTGTAGTTTTAATTCCATTAATAGGGAGTTTGTGTTGATTATTGTTAGATTTTTAAGTTATTTTCTTTTGATGCTAAAAGAAATGTAATTGTATATAATGTACATTTAATATCATTTAAATTTATAAATGACAAATTTTTTAATAAAGGTTTTAAATTTTTGTCCAAAGCCTTTAATTACTTTGAATAATTAAGCAAGGTTCTCACTCTTCTAGAAAACGCGGAAAAGTTAGGGAATTTAGAAATATTGAAATTTATTCATGGAAAATGGGGAATTTTTAAGGAAATTTTTTGAAACTTGATTTTTTATTTAAAAAATTGTATTCTAGGAACCATAATATAGCAGATTTAAAAAAAAAACTAATTTTAGCAAGCGAAACGCCTGTTTTTTTCAACACAGATTTTACATTTTAATCCTAAGTATGTAAAAAAGTAATAACCTTAGGTTAAACAAGTTCTGTAATAAAAGATCTTCTCTTATTAGACTGTAATGACACTAATCTCCTTGAGCAGCTATGCGGTTTCGTATTAACATTAATAACATATCGTATGCTGTGAGAACGATCTATCGTCTTCCCCATGTTTCAGCTACCTTTATCCAGGAACTGGAAAGTACTTTGTCTAACCTTACAATGGAATTATTCTACTGAGTAACCTTAATATAGACATGATTACTAATTCTAATCTGGCCACCTCTATGAAGTCGCTGTTTATGAAGAAACTGTGGTTCTATACCTAGTTGCACCGGATATACTGCTGTGATCTTAAGCCCAATATAAATCTGTGGGCTATAGGGTTAGGGAAGGCAACGGGAAACCACCCCATTAAATTTCTTTCCCTAGTCAGTCATCTTGGCTTTGATCAAGTTGGTATAGCAAACATTCACTGAGTGGATACGGAACTTGAAGAAGATTTTGGACCACTATTATACAAGAAAATGGAAATTTATAGAAATCCATTTTTAGCAAAAATTTGCAAAAAACAAAATAAAACCGTGATATTACCTGAAATTTTTACCACATAAATTATATAAAAACACGAAAAAGTTCTAAGCACATCAGTTACAAATTTTTGTAATGAATGCTAAAATTAGCACTTTTTGGAAATGAGAAATAAAAACAGATAAATAAGAAAAATCTTTATTTTCTAATTGTAATTGAATACAGTGGACCGATATGCGAAACAATTGTATCAATTTCTTTTTACATGTTGCAACGTATTATACAATTATAATTAATTAATTTATGATTGTTTTGCTAACCCCACCTTTCTACATTTTTTCTTTAATACGTATGTACTAAAATATACAAAACTAAAATAACAATACTTTCGTTCCACCATAAAATAAAACAAAGATAGGTACTCAAAAAATGTGTATAGGTAGTATGATGCTATTATAACACTTTAAATGGAATAAAATAATCTAATAAACATTTTTTTACAATTATGATAAAAATAAATTTTCGTGATAACTGCACCGCAGCAAAAATTAACACAAAAATTTCTTATACATAAAATCTACGTACATATTATTCATATCACAGTAGTAATCTGCAGTTACTGCTTCATAGAAGATAAGTGCAGTAACTTAGTAATTCAGAAAGCACATTATTAATGGAATCATAAGAATAGACCTTCGATGTTCACAATATTCTTCCACGCAAAGGTTTTATATATTGAAAACTATCTTCAGATTCCTTACGAAACAGCTATAAAAATACAGTTAGATACATACATAATATAAAATACAATAAATAAAAAATTACCTTGGTATCCCACTCCGTGTTGTTAACTTTTCGGTCTCGGGCCTCATCTCTCTGTTTTTGTTCCACTTGAAACTTGGCATTAGTGGCTTTATCGATGTCATTAAATTTAAGTGCTCTTGTGACTTCCTTCCAAAGTCGTCTGGATTCATTTATATCCTGTTCACTAATTGGCTTAATTTGTTTTTGAATAATTGATAAAGCATTGACGTTTATAAATTCCTCTGGTTTTTCCTGCAATTATTCAGGTTACACAGATCAAATTGTACACAACTTAAATAGAAATTACCCTATCCGACCATTTTGCTTCCATAATACCGTTCCATTCGCCAGAAATACTAACAAACGGTTTCTTGTCATCGGGTGCAAAAACGTCGGCAGTAATTTTGTGCTTTTTATTACCATAAAAAGGCTTCGTTATAAATTCTACGTTACTATAATATCCAGTTTTAGGACACGTAATAGTTACACTACCACCTAATTCAATCCAAGGAATTGTTAAAATTGATCTACCATAACCATTAGGAAAAGTTACAATATATTCTTCGTCATAATCTAATACTGAAACTACTCCCTTTCCAATATTATAAACGCACACCGATAAACCCAAAAATTTCGATTTTGTATAAATATGTGCATTAAAACTAATTCGTTTATTATAATGTTCCGCATAAAATGCTGAGACTGTAACAAACGGGTTAAAATTTCATTAAACAATTTTTTTGTAACCTTACTAGGAGGGTGATGAGACACTTGTTCTGCTATGAAGGTTAGCTGGTCACGATTTCCCCATGGTATAGGACCATCAGTAACTATTTCATTATCGACAGCAGTACCATCCGTAGGTTTTGGTATTTGCCAGTGACACTTAAATACTTCGCCCAGTACAGGATTATAAGGTTTTTTGGCTACGGCACTTTTTCTACCAGCATGATACGAAGAAAGGTACCATTTTACCACTTGCATAATTCGTTCACGAGGACTTTTTAATTCTGCTATGCTAAAATTACACAATCAAAAGATTTTCGTTAATCAAACTTAAGAGCGTTTTCCAGTGCCATACTGACTAATTCATGTTTTAAGCCTTTCCAGAATTGTACAAAAATTTGAATAATTGAAAGTTTCCACCAATTATAAAGCATCTGTTCATGCAAATTAAAATTAGAGTTTGGGAATCTCCGAATCAAATATTTTCCTAGTCCCATGTTTGTTTAAACTTGAAAACACCAAGGTTGAAAGATTGGTGGAAAAGTGATTATTTAAATTTTTGTAACATTCTAGAAATAAATGGATTACTCAATATAGCACTGTACAGTGCGTTCTAACACCATACCTAATAAATATGTCTGGATGTGCAAAATAATCGGCGTACATTTCCAGTAAAGACCTTCGTTCGAGTATGAAAGTGGGCAACACTACTTTTGTAAGGTCCATTCCAATTTTAACTTGGGACAATAAATGTCTTATAACGGAACCTTGACTCTCCATTTCTACATCGCCTTCGTCATCACTGTCATATAATGCTGTAAATTTAAAGCAATTTAAGAATATACTTGTTAAAAACAAAATTTAAATGTAATTACAGTCATAATCGATGTCTTCTAAATTTGTACCAGTTGACGTTCTGGGATTAATGATGGTAGCTGTTATAGGCACAGGTGTGTGCAGAATTTCTTCATTGGAAAAATGTCGTACACCACTGAAATATAATCGACGAATAATTATCCAAGAAAGGCGTGTGAATAATGCAATAATTAGTAATGTAAAAACTGCAATTGCAATATTCGAAGGTGAAAAAATACACATCAATAATTTAGTTGTCACATGCCAATTTTTAACTTACGTTAATTTATACAAAAAAAATGTTTTCTTATAATAAATTGATTCAATTATCTCAGTTGAAATGTTGATCTTTGCATTCGAGATTTTGCCAGTGTAGAATTTGGCGAGAATTTCGATTAAATATTTTTTGTAAATTATAATCGACTAATAATAATAAAAATTGGTAAAACTCGTTAAAATTTTCAAGTTGCTTGAATACAGATAATTATAAAATATTTTATCTAGAGCTAATTAAATGTCAAATTAATTCGGTAATATTTAAATACGGAATGATCGTAAGTTGTTGCTCTCATATCAGATAATACATTATTATTAACCCAGAATTTTAGAATTTTCCTTCGAAATAATTAAAAGAAAGCTGAGATTTGGGTTATACGTATGTTTTGGTGTTTTAGAATTTGGTGTACGCTTAAATTTTGAGTTTTTCACGCTTTGCTCGGTTACTATTGACTTTTCGGTAACTAAGGGCCTACATAAATAGAAAGATACACCTAAAATTCTCTATAAAAAAGGTACAGGTCACATTTTTCGTAAAAGCAATCGTTTTTATGGAAATTCGATGTAAAAGTTTTCTGATTTTCGAACCGGCGCTGACGTTTGTGTTTCGAATTGAGCCAATTAGGAACGTGAATACTAGGATTGCGTCACGTGCAGCACCGAACGACAAATGAAATTTGCTATATTATTTAAATGTTAACCAATCGCTGTTGCCGTTTGAGGTCGCACGTCTGCATACTTAAAACGGATGGGCTATAGGCTCAACGGTTAGTTAAAAATGATTGCTTCTAAAAAATATAGCTTTCTTTCTTACGCAAATAGAATTTGATGTTTTTTTGATTCATGGACCTTAGTTCTGCCGTCATAAGTAAGAAGGCAGTAAGTCAATTTTTTTCGAAATTGAGTTTTATATAGATATAGATGCGGTTTTTTACGCTGATTTCAAAAATATAAAAAACTCAATTTCGAAAAAAATTGACTTACTGCCTTCTTACTTATGACGGCAGAGTTGTCGTTAATAGTAAGTGAATAAAAGTAAAAGTTAATAGTAACGGAGATAAACCCGTTTTGAGTACCTTAGAAGAGCTTTCAGAAGTTAAGCATACAATTATACTTAGAACACCAAAACATACGTGTAACCTACATTTCACTTTCCTTTTAATTATTCTGAAGATTTCTTCATTTTATCCTTTAAAATTTCTGGATTATATTAGTCCAGTCATTACGTCTCGAAAATGGGGTCTGTGAGGTAATAACTCGGAAATGCGATTGTTTTGCTTAAACCCTTTAGTTTTACAGCTTAGTTTTCGACATCAGGCAAATTTGCCGAAGAAGGACCCAAAAAATCACGAAGGCATGAATTAGCCGTTTTCTATGTATCCTACGTCCAAATAGGTATAATTTAAATATAATTGTGAGAAAGAAATAAAAACAATAATTCTTCTAACCCCTATAGTTTCTGAGGCACAGCTTTACGAAAAACCTTGTTTTCTTCGATTTTTGCTCAAAATAACGTAGTTTCTAAAGCGCACATTACACGCGGCGTTTTTGTTATGCGATCGGTTGCAGCAGCCACCTAATCAGCTAATCGCATAGGCAACCCATTCAGCAATTGATCGCCATGCCTTCTTAGATCGCATGGCTTTAAATAGAACTCGTTCTATTTTATATGCGCTTTCTCATGCAATCTAGTGATTTCTATTAACATTTGATGTTATTGAAGTTATAAAAATAGATAAAATTGACGTAAAAATATTGTACTTTTATGGGAAAGATCTCGGGTAGTGGAGTTTGTATTCAAGAAAACTATAGTAAATAGTTTTCTTGAATACAAACTCCACTACCCGAGATCTTTCCCTTAAATATTTCTGGAGTAAGAATTTCGATTGTATTGTACTTTTATGTTGTGTGGTTAAATTTGTTAATTTTTTTTTGTGAGTTAAAATTTGTGATAAATTGTTAAAATACGAAAATCGCACCACGGCTATGCATCGCATAGCCATATGCATTCGGTTGCACGTGCATTCGGCTGCTGCGATGGTTGCGGCGATCGAAAAAGGCCGCGTGTAATGTGCACTTTAGAAAGCCATATGTAAAAAAATATTGGCATCTCAACATTCTACGATTGTAATTGTGCAGAAAAAAAGTTCAAATTTTGATGAATTTACACTTTTTAAGATTTCAGAAGTTGAAAATATGACCATTTCAAAAAAAAAGGTTGAAATCGGTTCACGGAAACCAATTTTTTTTGGGCATCGATAATATATTTTAGGTTTTTTTCCAATAAAATTCGATCCTTAGGATGTCACTTGCCATGTAACTTGTTGACAGTATATTTGTTCAACTAATTTTCACGGCATTAAATAAAACCATTTGAACAGCGTGTGACCTTATTATTGTTGAAATCGCATGGCGTGAATTATTTTGTTGAGTATTAGAACAATCGTGCAAATTTATAGATTTTTAACGCTCAAGTAGTGATTGTGGCATTTAAACATAGTACTTCACGCAGTGTGATTTCAACAATAGTCACGTCACGCGCTATTCAAACGGCTTTACTTAATTTGAATTTCATTATTTAATTGCATAGAAATGAGTTACGAAAAAAATCTAATCATGTCACATGGTAAAGGACATCTTAAGGATCGAATTTTCATAAAAAAACGCACATAAAGTTTTTCTGTCGGTACCCCATTTTATTAAAATAATTTTTTTTATAAATTTTGATTTTTGTTAAATTATTCATTTAAATCATTTTTAAACGAGTTAAGGATGGGAAAGTCATATTTTCTTAGTTGAACTTGCAATTTTATTCTCTATACTTTAAGTTCTATTCAGTTTGTATTAAATGGTGCACTGAAATTAAGCTATTTGCAGAACTGTAAGAAGTAGCAGAAAATGTTAAAAAACGATAACTTTGAAAGCTCGCAGCTATCGACCCATTAGAACTACAAGGTTGTTCTATACGGAAATTTCCAGATAATTGAGGCTAGTTTCACTCCTCTGCGGATCATTTTTGTGTCAGATGGACAGGTGAAAACAGTCTAGTATATTTAATATATTTTCAGATTGTAAATTTTTAAATCTTTTTTTCTTTCACATTTTAAATCTGAAAACTAGATTATTTTGAGCAAAAATCGATAAAAAAAACTATGTACATTGCAAGACTGTATCTCGGAAACTATAGGCACCAGAAGAATTGTTTTTAGCTTTCGCTCACATTTTTACTTATTAGTTTAATTTTGCTAATACCTGTTTTTAACATTGTATGTATAGGAAACGACCACTTCACACCTTTGTGATTTTTGGATATTCTTCGGGAAATTTACCCTTTTTCCGGTCCGAGCCGGATGTCGAAAACTTAGGGACTCTTTTGTGATGTCCAGCGAAAGGGTTTAAGCAAAAACACCGTATTTCTAAGTTATTTTAACACAAAAGTACCTAATGACTGGATTATAATTGGACTAATTTGCGTTAAAACTATTTGTAAAGTAAAATAAATAGAGTACTACAAATAAAGTCAATCGAAATGTCGACCTAATATACCGAGTTTGAGATTTATTATATGTCCAATTTCCCGATACTTAATTTTGGTTAAAATTACTATTGTGATTTATTGCATGTACTGTTTGATGAGATTTTTTTCAATAATAATAAAGTCGAGGCTGATTTGATGTCGACTACATTGTAACATTTTGTAAAAAGACCCTTCCTGGATTTTAAGCGGTTTGCTCGTGTACCTAGTCGTGCCATATGTTCTGTGAATGAAAAGTACCGTTAATTTTTGCCATTACGGCTTAAGGGTATAAAACCTTTAACGGTACTTTTAGAAAGGTCATTAGTTAGGGTACAAATGGGCACCAGTTGAGTTTTAGATTTTGAAGTATAGACATGAATTGGGCGGTTAAAGAAAATCGAATTGCAGTAATTGCACTACATACTAATGTGCACTACATACACTGTGATAAAAGTGTAACCGCGATTTTTAATTTGTTGAAAAAAATTAAAAATCAATAAAACTTTTATTTATCAAACCATCAAACGTTACAATGAGACTTCTAGTGTAAGTGACAGAAAAAATAAAAGTGGTCGCCCACGAACCGTAAGAACTCCTGAAATAATTAAAGCGGTTCGTGAACGAATTCGAAGAAATCCGTTGAGAAAACAGAAAATTACGGCCAGGGAACTTCAAATTTCCAAAAGAACTATGTCAAGCGTATGAAGAAGTGACCTAAAGCTTGGGGCTTATCGTAGGGCAACAGTACAGCGCCTTAAAGTGGCTTTAAAGAAAATTAGACACGAAAGATCGAAACGCCTTCTAGTACGGCACGCAGATGACGATCATCGAAACATCTTGTTTACCGATGAAAAATTTTTCACGGTTGAAGAAAAATTCAACAAAAAAAAATTATCGTGGGTATGCCTACAGCTCTAAGGAAGCGTCCGAAAAAATTTGTAGGGTAGAAAGGGGTAATTTTCCAGCTTCGGTAATGGTTTGGTGGGGTGTGTCCCCACTTTTCTGTGACCCACAATTTCTGTGAAAAGGGTGTAAAACATCTGCCCCAGTGTACCAAGAAATACTGGATCAAGTGGTAAAGCCACTAAGTACCAGTTTATTTGATAAAAAAAATTCAGCAGGATTCTGCACCAGCACATAAAGCTAAAACTACGCAACGATGGCTTCAAACAAATGTACCTGAGTTTATTGCTGCGGAAGATTGGCCCTCAGGAAGTCCCGATCTAAATCTTTTGGATTATAAATTGTGGACAATTCTTGAGGAACAAGCCTGCAAGGTACCTCACAAAAATATCAAGCTTCTTAAGCGAGATTTAGTCAAGGCAAGGGCATTAATTCCGATCAAAATGGTGCGTGCCGCAATAGATGACTGGCCGCGGCGTTTAAAGGCTTTTGTGAATGCAAAAGGTGGTCATTTTGAATTAATTAAAATGTAAAAGATTCGTTGGAATGTATTTAATAAAATGGCTTTTTAAAATTATAGTTTTTTTATTTTTAAGTAGTTTAAATTTACTCGTAAACATTTCACAGAACATATATATGGCACGACTAGGTATGTAGTTAAATTTTGTCAAGGAATACAAATTGGTCTATGTTTATAAGTGGTCGGTTGAACTTTCTTGCTAGAGAGATTGGAAGTTATAAGAATAATAAGATTAATACAGGTTTTTTTTCGACATTCGACGCTAGGATATTGTTTCAATGCATAATATTATGGTATTGAGTGCGGAGAGCGCTGTATTTTTAAACTGAACTTAAAAAATACATATGGGTACCTACATACTATATTATGTATGTGTAGGTATCGAATTAAAACTTGAAGGTATGTATGAATTATAAATTGTTTTAGATCTTTCACCGAAATATTTCATTATGGTCACTCCTTCAACAATTAGCCGTAAATTTTCATTATATATGTATGTACGGGCGGAGGTAAATGTGCCACCAGTAATGTTATTCTACCTGCTACGAATTTAGGATATTAAAAGTACACAGGTATTTGTGCCACCGGAGAAAACGGCATCTACCTGATGCATCTCCTACATGTAACATCGATTATTTTTTGATTTTACACGATTTTTTGGGGGTGAAACGTAAAAGTTTACTGCCCCATAGCGCAACTATACTTTTTAATGCTATTTCGAGGGTCTCTCACATCCCGGTTGCATTTATCCCGGTTTCCTTGATCTGTCGCGCCTCTCGTATGTTTAGCGCCCGCCGCGTAGCGGCTCGGAGCACGAAAAACCGCTCGGAGATGCGGAGCATCGGAGGGTAGGTTTTTTGATGCTCGCAGTTCTGGCCAAGCCAAAATTTATTATTTTGCCGAGTTGGTCTATGTATTTCCAGGTAGAAAATTTGGACCCGGATTAAATATCTGACCATTTGCCGAGCTGGCCTACAGCCTTATCGAATGCACACCCCAAAATTCGAAGGCAAAAAAAATTTAATTTTTTCACTGTTAGTGGCACAAATACCTGTGTTTATTTAAAGAACCCTTTTGGTCGGTGGCACATTTACCGGTACCCTTTTCTGGTCAGGTACATTTGGTGGCACATTTACCTCCGCCCGTACAGTGGGCGGCAATCTAAAATGCCCGGTGTAAATTATTTACAATATACCTGGAATTATCGGCTTAATTTGAATAATATTTTGTATTACTTACTATATAAGGTAACCCTTCTTAATCATTTAGTATTCAAAATTCATTCATTGTAGTTTCATAGATCCAAAAAATATAAAAAAATGGTAGGTAGAAAGAATTTAACCGAAAGCGACAAACAGAAAATTTTAGTTTTGCATGGTGAAAATAAAAGTTTTACCTATATTAGTGAGGAAATTGGGTATGATAGACAAACGGTAAGTAGATTTTTAAAAAAATATGCCATTAGGGCAGTCCAAAACCGCTTGACAGAGGAAATTCAAAAAGAAGAACCACCAAAGCGCAAGATCGTCTTTTGCGAAAATGGGCGTTGAAAGATCACTTCAAATCTCGAAGAAAATTAAAAAAAGAGTTGAAGGGCCAAGTTGGAGTAAATATCAGCATAAGAACTGTAGGTAATCGTTTGAATGAATTCGGATTACGTGCGTACACTGCTGTCAAGAAACCGCTCTTGACAAAAAAAATGAGAAAAAAACGGATACAATTTGCCAAAAATTATCAGAATTGGACAATAGAAGATTGGAGTAAGTCATCTTCTCAGATGAGTCAAAATTTTTACTACATGGGACAGATGGAAAAAGATACGTGCGGCGATTTAAAAACGAACGATTATCGCATAAATGTACCGTTAAGAAAACATGTGGTCGACTTGGGGTAATAACCTGGGGTTGCTTTATCAGCGTGGTTTAGGGCAGCTAAATATCATAAAAGGGTCTGTAAACGCTAAGAAATATATTGACATTTTAAAAACAAGTTTAGAGCCGTCAGTTTCAAATTTATTTGCTGAAAATGAAGAATGGTTATTTCAACAGGATAATGCACCGAACCATACTGCGAAATCGGTAAGTAATATTTTGCAAGTAATTTTTTTTTCAAAATGCATTAATTAGGTAATGATGTGAATGAGTCATTCCACGTCAAACGGGACAGCTTTCTGACCACTTGTTCTCTGATTTTGAAATAAATTTTTTTACAGATTCTGTGGACAAAATGAATCCATCAAACTTTTTTTATTTTATTTTTATCGCCCCTAGTTTAGAAGTTACACGGGGTTGAAATTTGGAAAAACGACTAAAAATCGAAAATACGCTCTCCTTCAACTGCTTATATCTCCGCTTCTATTCATCCTACAGACTTCTACAAAAATGCATTTTGTAGCTCTTGAATGACACTTTCAGGACATAATTCATTTCATTCCATAATAATTAAAATTTTGTTTGTTATATAAAATTATATTTTTCAAACGTGGTTTTCGAGGTTTTCGTCACTTTTTAAAATTCTAAAAAAAATATCAGCGTATTCCTTGATCAATTCTCTATAAATTCCTACAATTATAGATTGGAGGATTGATAAGAACTGTGTCAAAACAGCGATTGATTTATAAGTGACGGCGCGCGCTGACGCTAATCAACACGGCCGGGCCTGTGACGCGGAGTAAAGAGCAAATATGGAGAGTATATAATAAGTACTGAAAGAATCGAATGAACCAAATAATGATTTAATTTATATTTGTATATTAAAAAATATCAAGGTATCATCAAATAAATCATATGACTAAAAGTATTATAAAATATATCTATACATAAATATAATTAAGTAGCGACTATAATTAACGTTTACTTAGAAACAAGGGCCTCGACAGAGTTTTCTGCGTTTGAGTATCTCTTGGCTAATACTTTATTTTGCGTTATTGGCCTAATGCAATGAAATGTTAGTGTGCCACGGACCACTTTACCTTTTCAAATCGAGCTTTCAATGCAGCGGTTTCATTTGCATAATCATTGTGCGTAAAAAAGTCTACTGTAATGTTTTTAATGTTTTGATTATTTCTTGCCCAGGAAAAAAATTTGTGTGGAGTGTTGATTGGTTCCCGTAAATTTGGCTCTAGACTGGCTCTACTTGCTAGTCTTTTTAAAACTCCTCCTATACCATCACAAGGTCCCTTTCCATGTGAAGTGGCAAAAAAATTCCATTCGGCACTAACCCAAAGTCTTCTTCGTGAAGGCAAACGTTCAAAAAATTCTTTTTGTTTTTATATTGCGCGCTGGCTCCATCGGAGAAGTAAATGACCTTATTCAAACCTGGTATTTCTTGTTTCAAAAAATGTACAAAATTTTTTTGAAAAAGGTGAACGGCGACGGTATCATGTTTTAGACTCTCGGAAATCGCAATATAATTTTTATGCTTTATTGTGTCACCTTCTTTGTAATAACCAACGAAAGGATGTAAAGTGACTTGGTCATTGTTCCAATGCACACCCTGAATTGCGTCTTGAATTACAAATGCGTAATTTTCCGCGAAATCGCACACTACCAAACACTCTCCTGGTTGTAACTGCTCTTTTTTTTCGGCAAAATAAGCTGACTGTTGCTGAGCGATGAACGAATGCGTTACCGATGCTTCCAGTTTTGTTTGAAGTTTTAGCAATAAATCTTCCACAGTCGATTGAATGGTTTCCAAGTTTGTTCGATCTACTGATGTCCATTGTTTGTACACCACGGTATCAATAAATTCGGTTTCGAATACCTCTTCCAGCTGATTTATCAAACCCTCCGTTCCTGGGCAATTTGAACATTGTCTCAAATGACAATCTGTGGACGGTGGATTACAGAGCATTCGGGCCAAACAATCTTTATAATTATTGACTGGCTGAGGTGTGTTGGCTGTAAGGTGTGCTATTCTTGCTCCATCTAACAATAACTTCACGTTCTCGTGAATTGCACAGACGCAAACTGAATGAGTTCCGTTAGCTCCAGGAAGTACACAGTGCTTCGGTCGCAATTCGCAGAACTTTGAAAAGCCGACCTTTAAGTCTGGATACTTTTCTTTGAAGGCTCGGTACGATTTCTTCAAGTTGCTGAGTATTAACCGCTTCTGTTTTTGAATTTTTTCGTCATTTTCCTTAACCGTAACATAATTTTTCTTTCCCGCCATTACACGACTCATATGATCGGAAGTATAAAAATTCATAATACAATCCTTAGTAGCTTGGTTCAGCTGCTTACCGGATTTGCCATCAGGAGTAGACAAAATCCCGAACCGTGCCGTCGTCTTCTTGGCAACGGCAATCATGCGATTGGAAGCGTCGAAATTCTGTTGAATTTTTGAAAATGACCAGTGGGAAAATATCGTAAGATTGCAAATTTTTTATTTCGATCATTTGTTCCAGCAAACCCTTCTTTCAATTTTTCTATTACTGAGAATTCTGCTCCCTGGATCTCTTCTTCAGTCTCTTCTTCCACGTGAAATACTTTCGAAGCCAATGTCTTCTGTAGCTTTTTACATTTATCTCCAGAATATTTCTTCTGCGGCAATTTTCGTTTATTAATTGGTGATTCGCCCAATTCAAGTAAAGTCGCGTTCAATGTTTCAATATCAATGTAATCCTCAGTGGATGTTGAGTCTCCTTCACGGTCCGGCTCCCGTATTGCACTTGTGCTGGGTCGTCCATTATCACTAAGCGAAGAACTGTCACTGGTTTCTTAGGCATTTTGGACAGTTTCAGCCGGCATGTGTCACAGATTTTCGATTCCGCTGATGGAGGTTGATTTTCCGGTCTCAATTTTTTTAGCAGCGGCGGAAATATATTTCTCAAATTGCGCACCGGTCTTCTATTGTGTTTCGGTAACTTGAACGGGTTGAAACAGAGATGATGTAAATTCGATTCCATAATGAAGCAAAATAATACAAAAAACAACCCCAAACAACATATTAAGTAATAAGTAGTTATAATGAGGTAACCCCATTGTTAAAGAGTGGGCGCCACCTGCGTCGCCTGTGAATCAATCGCTGTTTTGACACAGTTCTTATCAATCCTCCAATCTATAATTGTAGGAATTTATAGAGAATTGATCAAGGAATACGCTGATATTTTTTTTAGAATTTTAAAAAGTGACGAAAACCTTGAAAACCACGTTTGAAAAATATAATTTCATATAACAAACAAAATTTTAATTATTGTGGAATGAAATGAATTATGTCCTGAAAGAGTCATTCAAGAGCTACAAAATGCATTTTTGTAGAAGTCTGTAGGATGAATAGAAGCGGAGATATAAGCAGTTGAAGGAGAGCGTGTTTTCGATTTTTAGTCGTTTTTTACAAATTTCAACCCCGTGTAACTTCTAAACTAGGGGCGATAAAAATAAAATAAAAAAAGTTTGATGGATTCATTTTGTCCACAGAATCTGTAAAAAAATTTATTTCAAAATCAGAGAACTAGTGGTCAGAAATGACCCGTTTTTGTCCCGGTTGACGTGGAATGACTCGTGTAACTAACAAAAAATTGCAAAAATATGAAATTAATTGCTTTTAATTTTGCACAGATGTCGAATTATTTCATAAATAATGGAATTTATGCAATCGATTGGCCACCTAATAGCCCCTTTCTGAATCAAATCGGAAAACTGTTGGGGCGTTATGAAGACGTACGTGGTTAAGTCCTAAAAATGTACCTGACTTAATAACAGCTATACAATATGTTTGGAACAATAGTTTAAGCGGCGACTACCTGCAGAAATTGGTTGAATCAATGCCGAACCGTTTAAGGGATGTCATCAAGGCAAGGGGTGCCTCTACTCCATATTAATATTATCAATAAACATTTTGCTACATTAACTATCTTTTATATAATTATTTTTTTCATAATTTTTCGCGAATAAAATTCACGAGAATACTATATACCTGAAAACAGTGCTTTATTTAAACAAAAAGTATTTTTGTTGGTTATTTATACAATGTATCATCAAATTTAATAATTTTCTACGTATTATGGTTGGACAATTATTATAAAACATAATAATTAGTTCCGTGTTAATGAAACGTGTAAGAAAAAATTAATAATAACTTAAAATTTTTCGACCGGGCATTTTAGATTGCCGCCACTGTAGGTGTAAATTTTTATTTTTAGTATATTTTGGCTATCTCTTATAAACTGTAATTTAAGCTATTACTTATTTATTTCATTCTGTGATATAATTTATTGAAAGGTGGTTTTTATTTTTATTTCAGTAAAATTATCAGGGTCCCACTGTCGAGGGAGGATTCCTGAAAGGTTCCGAAAAGTCAATTCTTTTTTAAATAGTATAGGGGAAAAATATTAATTGTACGCACCCTGGTGGCTGTAATATCAACTAAATATTTGACGTCACGATGATGCTAAAATAAACAAGGTGGAACTCGCTTTAGCGGCAGTTCTTAGGCTTCTATACAGCTACCTTTCTGGTGTGGAAAGTTGTTATTATCTGGTTATTTTTGATCGCCATATAATGTAACACCACATAATCAGATAATCTGCACCAATTAAATTTTTTGCGATTGGTAATTATCATTTACTATATAAGTAATAACAATCAAACTTTTCCATTCTATTAGAAATTTTACTTCTCTGTAATGTATGGTCCTTTTATTGAGGTGGACCAATCCTCTCCTTTCTCTTTTATTTATAACTTAACTTCACTAACCACATCAATAAAAAATTATTTTTTCACATCAAAGTAAAACAAGTAGTTTATATAGGGAGACCTCTTCGAAAATATCTTTAACTTAGTAAATTTCTTTCGAACATTTGCGTATTTATAAATTGCATTAGCGAATCGAAGCAACGGATTAACAGATTAACGCAATACTATATAGACGAAGTATTTAAAATATAACAACGTATCAGTTGATCAACGTTATGATTGGCTCTGAAACATGCGGACGGACACGAAGCCAGACCATAAGGCTTCTTTCTATACCTTGTATAGAAGCCTAAATAAGGCTTCTTGTTATACTTTGTATAGAAGCCTAAAAGTAGCGCACTGGCTACCCAGTTCTTAGACCTCTATGCACACAGAGTATTTCCAACACGATTTGAAACGCTCTGTATGATTTTGAATTATGAGGACGGACGGACGGACAGACGGACGGACAGACACGGAGCCAGATCATAAGGCTTCTTGTTATACTTTGTATAGAAGCCTAAAAGTAACTAGAATTTTTTTTGGTAAAACCGTGTAAAACTAGCTTTAACTGATTTCGCGGAAAAAAGTTAACCTTAAATACATACCAAAAACAAATGTCAATAATAATTATAACCTACAATATTGACACAAAAATATTACTTATCAGTCTGTTACCTATGTTGACAGCCCAATATTGCTCTGTTAACTTATCAGACGACTTGACAGACTGGTAACTGCTAACAGTCATTGGTGAATACAAATATATCACATTAACAGACTGTTATTGACTTGACTCTCTGTTAGCAACTTAACAGAGCTTGGTGAATACGGCTGTAAATGTCACTGATTACATTTTTGCTTGGAAAAACAAAAACACGTCTGGACTAGTCGACTGTTTACTCGCGACACCGGCAGGCCGCTTGTGTTAAATTAATAATTATTATCTCTTATTATAAAAGGCCAAGTCTTTCTTTCTTTCTGTCCGTCCCACGGAAATACCCGAAGCAAACCGAACCGAACCGAACGCACAACGTATCATCGGATCAACGTATCATCGGATCAACGTATCATCGTATCAACGTATCATCGTATCAACGTATCATCGTATCAACGTATCATCGTATCAACGTATCATCGTATCATCGGATCAACGTATCATCGTATCAACGTATCATCGTATCAACGTATCATCGGATCAACGTATCATCGTATCATTTTGTCTATATAGGTAAGTCTATTTCCAAAAAAGCATTATGTGAACTTCCATAATGGATAATGAAAATTTTGAAAATCCTGCTGCAAAGCGACGACGATTGAATCGTGAGAGAAAAGCACGTACAAGAGCTAATAACACAGAAGAACAGCTTCGATCACAGCGACAAGCTAACGCTCGGTCTCATGCGATACGTCGACAACGTGAAACTTTGGAACAAACTCAAGCGCGGCAAGCTGCTGACGCTCGGTCCCATGCGATACGTCAACAACGTGAAACTTTAGAAGAAACTCAAGCGCGGCAAGCTGCTGACGCTCGGTCCCATGCGATACGTTGATCCGATGATACGTTGATCCGATGATACGTTGATACGATGATACGTTCATCCGATTGGTTATGAAATTATCCGTTATGCGTTCGGTTCGGTTTGCTTCGGGTATTTCCGTGGGACAGACAGAAGGAAGGAAGGACTTGGCCTTTTATAATAAGAGATTTTTCACCTATATAGGAAATTTAAATACGTTGATACGTTGATCCGATGATACGATGATACGTTTATCCGATTGGTTATGAAATTATCCGTTATGCGTTCGGTTCGGTTTGCTTCGGGTATTTCCGTGGGACAGACAGAAGGAAGGAAGAACTTGGCCTTTTATAATAAGAGATGAGAACAACATTAAATAAATAAACAAAAAACTTACATATATTTTTTTAAATTAAATTAAACTTAATCAATATTTAAAATTTTTTTACTTATTTTAAACTAGATGATACCCCGTCCGAGGACGGGCAGCTAGAAGGACGGGCAGCTACCCAAGGTAACTTAAGTTGAATGAAGATTAAGGAAAGCTCTCAGTGCAATCCAAAAGCAATATGACCTTGGGTAGCTGCCCGTCCTTCTAGCTGCCCGTCCTCGGACGGGGTATCATCTAGTTAATAATATTAAAATTAATTATTAATAATGAAATTATCATCTTAAACCTAGTAAAACACTTAAATATTAGTGGGATATTCGAATGTTTGAATATGCCGTAGTTGGTAATTTGTTCGAGAGAAATTCGTCCAACTCAGCATTTGTACGACTGAACATTTAATCGACAGGGCATTTTCAAACAAATTTCTGTCGCACATAACGCTGTTGAACAAATTACCTAGAATCGAGTATTCGAATACTCGATTTCCCAGCCCTCGTAGATATAACACTACCATAACACACCAGCTACAAGATTTTTTTTTAATTAATTTGATTTTGATTAAAAAATGTTAGTTTTTTGATATCTATGATATCAAAACCCTAAAATAGCATCGTCCGAACCAAGTAACGTGATATAACATGCTTCGAAAATATTATTTTTAAAGCATGGTATATAAGTTACGTTCGTAATATAGATTGTACCATAATTGCTGACTTTCGATGTGATAAATACTGAAGAAAGATATGATTTCGCGCTATGCTGAAGAAAAATTGGTCACAAAGTTGCTAATGATTGTAATTTTACATACAATTTCTTAACGGTGTGGATATATTGTTCAAAAGATAAAAATACAAATAACGGATAAGCAGATAATGCAATAAATGGATAAACAGATTAACGGATCAACAGATCAGCGGATCAATGTATCAACGTATCAATATATCAACGTATCAATGTATCAACGTATCAATGTATCAACGTATCAATGTATCAACGTATCAATGTATCAACGTATCAATGTATCAACGTATCAAAGGATCAACAATTTACTATATAGGTTACACTTTGTATTTAAAATTTAGGTAATACTTTTGAAAAGGAATCGATATAGCAAGTACCACTAATTTATAAACATGAACAACTCAAGCAATTATTCTAGCAGCGACTTTTCCGATTCCGATTTTGATTCTGATGAAAGCAATACAAAACATCATCTAACCTGTAATAATAATAAATTGCATTAGCGAATCGAATCAACGGATTAACAGATTAACGCAATACTATATAGACGAAGTATTTACAATATAACAACGTTTCAGTTGATCAACGTTATGATTGGCTCTGAAACATGCGGACCGACACGAAGCCAGACCATAAGGCTTCTTTCTATACCTTGCATAGAAGCCTAAATAAGGCTTCTTGTTATACTTTGTACAGAAGCCTAAAAGTAGCGCACTGGCTACCCAGTTCTTAGACCTCTATACACACAGAGTATTTCCAACACGATTTGAAACGCTCTGTATGATTTTGAATTATGCGGACAGACGGACAGACACCGAGCCAGATCATAAGGCTTCTTGCTATACTTTGTATAGAAGCCTAAAATGAATTCGAGGATAAATTAATTAAAATGTAACTTTAAATTTATTATTTTTTATTAAATTATTTATTTATTACTTAGTTGTAATGTATTATTATCGTTCAAAACCAAATCAAAGTATTTCTGAGCGAGGTCAAGCGAGGTTATATCATTAGCGTGCATTAGCGTGACGTCACGTTTGTTGTTGCTTACAGCGCACCATCGGTAATATTTTATCCCTATACAGTAAATACAAAAACGGGTAGCGATAGTTACAATTATTTTAGATATCAAGTAGGTAAAGTTAAAATTTTGTATTGTAAAACAAATTATTTAATTTTTTTTGAAAATTACTTAAAAATGCGATCATAAAATCTACCTCAAGTAAGATAGACATGGATTCTACATACACCTTTACAAAGTCAATAATTGTTCAGGACCGCAAATCTGTAGAACCTATGTCTACTTTATGTAGATTTTATGATCGCATCTAAAATTTTTATTTTAAGTATAATATAGTTTATTTTTTTAGATATTATGTCAAGATCTTGAGCAACTTAATTTTCAATTGTAATTACTGTTAGTGATGACAATATCTTTTGTCCTATCGAATTTCCTAAACAATTAATCAGTTTAACTTAGAAAAATATGTAATGGGAATTTAAAAATTTATGATAACTATTAATTCTATAATAACTTTTATCCCTTTAATTAATCTTTCAAGCACTGTCTGGATAGCAGCAATTCATTACAAAGTGTATCATAAATTAATATGATCAGGATATTGATTACATAAATCTTCAGCCATATTAAATAATTCCTCATCTGATGAATTATATAGGACATAAAACACGAAATCTATTAAAAAGGTACTTGCAACCAATACATCGAGATTTATTTAACTTGAAAATTGTGATGTAACGTTTCATAAAAAAACATTGATCTCAAATAATCCTTATTATTCGTTTGAGTTGAAGCGCGATTGTTCAAATTCAGTAGACGCTCCTCATTTTTGAGCCAAATCAATAGCTACAGTTTTAATTAACTGAAAGTTTTCGAGAATTTGTTAACATTTAGATGTGCATCTTTTAATAATTTATTTTGAAGCATGTTCCAGATGTTGTTCTTATTACCCTTATTTGAAATTTTTAATTAATTAATTTGAATTATAGGTAGGTAATCGAATAGATAATACATGTTCTTTAAGTTTCGATTTTACTTTTAATTCTTTTGTCAGCCGTTTACAGGAATTGACTACTGGTAGTTCTGCTATTGAAACTGGTGATACTCGTACTCCGGGGTGGCATTGTTGATATTATGTGGATGGGACCACGAGCCCCAATACAAATCGTGACAGGGTTTTGTGAACCGACTGATGTCGGTACATCAAAGGAATATTTGCAATCCTTCAGAAGGGGATATGTGCAGTTTCAAACTTTCAAGTTGTATTGCGGAATTTGTAGTACTCGTTGCTCATTGGATCCTCACAAATCAAAATTTCACGAGCAACTAAACTACAAATTGCGAATAAGGTGTAATAATCTTATCTTAGTGCCAAGCCTGCTTTAAGCGTAGGCGATCTCTCTCCTACGTGCGTTTGAAGTATTATCAGACACATAGGGGACCTACTGTTTAACGCGGGCTTCGAACCGCGAGAACTTCATCTCCAGAGAGGTTCGCTAGGCAGATTACAATTCGATGGTTTGCCATTGCCTTCCGAGGGGAGACGGTCAGAATCAAGTTTTACTGATCCTGGAGTCTAGTGTAATAATACAGCTGTAATTTAATATACCTTCGAATTTGATATAAATCAATATCTACAATGTAGCTAACAATGATTGCATTTTCAGCAATATTTAAATGTTTCTTCTTTTTGTGATTTTATTTTCAAATTGTGCTTTATTTATCATGTCTCTTGATTTATGCTTACCTGTTGATTATCTCATAAAATTGAAACAATTATTGTGGATATATTACCGTTTTCCAATTTTCATTGATTTCGAAACTCCTTTTATTCATATCGTCCTTTGTTTTAAATTTTTATTTTCTGGAATATTTCTGATTGTTTTGGTTTAAATTTGTATGCACATAAACTTACAAACTTAAATTTTTTTATTTTAAGATTTCAAAAAAGTTATATTTGTAAAATTCCCATTTGAAAATGTACTCAAATTTGCCTTGACTTAAAAAACAATTTCAAATTCTATGAGTACAATTATAAATAATAATATACACACTACTTTGCATCACTAGGTTTTCACTACAAATGTACGAATGCAGAGTATTGTACTAAATTCTATATTTATTATGCTCCAAGGTAAATTAAAAAGAACGAGCTAGATATCAAGTAGAACATCAATTGATTGATGCGCTAACCGTATTTCCTTCTTTAAATAAATTATCGCTCGATTTCCAATAAATCAGCTGCTTTTTTAATTGTCAACTTAACGCATGACTATTATATTCCTATTTGAAATCAATAAATTATTATTATAAAATAAATTATTTATTACGGCATCAAGAATAACGGTCAAATGTGTTCATTGTGTTATTTTCTAAAAATTTAACAAGAGAATCGAATTAAGCATATTAAATGCATCGGTCGTGCGAATCGAATGTATCCTGTGCAAATTGTTTAAAATTAACCCCGGAAATTGGGAAAAGTAATAAAGACGATGTGTTAATTACTGTTTCGGAAGTATACAAAAATGTAATGTAAAATTAATAAAAAATACAAAATTTATTCTATCGAATATGCGACACATTTCTTCTTTTTAAATTAATTTTTTTAAATGGAAATTACACATTATAATATAATCAATCCCTTTATATATATGTGAGAATATCTTACAAGTACAATGCCCATATTATGTATACCTTATAAATTAAATTTGAATAAGGAAAATTGAGGTATTATTCTGACAAGATCTTATCTTATTTAATTGGGTATCTATTGAGAACTAATAAAGGTGAAGAAAGTCGACATTGTGCATAATATAATAATATGTAGAAACATAAAGGAAGTTTTTAAATAAAAAATAAATTATATATTTTTATAATGGAGAAATGTGGTAGTGAAAAAATAAACACTTTCAACATAAATATATTATGTACTGTTGGAAGAGAGCAGATCAATTACTTAATTGATCAAGCATTTGTACTACTAAATTCATTCAAAAAAATACCAATGGGAAATAGAAACCCTCCCCCCAACCATTAAAATAATAATTTTTTTGTTCAGTGCTTCTTCTTGATTATGTTTTATCACTGTGAATTACCGTTCTAAGCATTTGCAAATCGAATTAGCATACATCGATTTTTCTGTAGTACAGAATAATTTTAACAAGTGAGGAGGCGATAATTGCTGTTTGAATAAACTAAAAGAATAACAACTATTTTTTATACAATATTTCATATACAAGACAATTGTATTAGGAGTCACACGGCTTAATGTCACCCCTGTCGCGTACGTTTTATTTTCACCGTTATAACTAATTACTGTAATAAATATTTTATAAAGTTAAAAATAGTAATAATTTAAATAACGATTTAATTATTAAATTTTCTCATACAGGCTGTATTTTTTTAGTAATTTAATTATTCTCACCTACTACGACGCCTAAATGGCCAATGAATGGAAGAAATTACTCTCGTCATTGTTTACACCAAAATATATAAACACCCAATATAAACAAACAGTATTTAATGCTCGAATTTTCAGTCTGTATATAAATCTTGAAATCACTGCAGTACAAGATCAATAACTAGCAGAATATACATATTTCTCTTCGGTTATGATTAATACAGTTGACCACAAATTAAATCGTAAATGTGAACATTATGAAATATGGATGGAATTAGAAACAATTCATAAAATAAACCGCAGCCGTTTGCAACGTGCAGCTTAACGTGAGGTTATAAACAGGAACTGAAATACACATTGAATCGATGGCGTCACGACGCACTACTACGATTAACCCCAAAAAATAGTATAGCACGCTGAAAATACAATCGCCCATGCTCAGTCCTCGCGAATTGGAAAAGCTAAAAATATTTAATTTTTGGCTACGGCAAGAGTTTTCATCCATTTAAAAAATTAATGGAACTATTATAACACTCGTATTGCACTAGGGTTTTAAGAACTCCCATGTACAGTAATAATAGTAGCTAATTCAGTTAGTTTGTATGAATATGACGTCGATACATTTTTCATATTTACGGAAAACTAGTTGGAACTAATAAATTTTGCGGAAGTACCTATTTAAATATTATTCAATACATATAGTTTCGCAAGATACATAAATCGACTACACATTTTTCAAATGTGTAAAACTCGCATACGTTATTTTAACATGGAACATGTTTTTTAGCCTCTTTTTGATTAAAATAATATTTTTCACACTGAAGTATCGGAGGAAATGTGATATATAATATATTTATTTTCACAACCAGTAAATGTTACTTGTTCTAATGTAATTTTTAATACCAAAAGTTGATTAGGTTTTTAAGAATCCAGTTGTTATTACATCATTCATAATTACATTGACTATACAATGGAAACACTTTTCCAATCTGGCATAGGAAGGATTTGATTTTGATAGTATGTTGAGGATAGAACTTCACTCATAAACCCCATTATAACATGGTTGGACTGCAAACAGAATGGTTATTATTTAACTCACTATTGAGTTAATTGGTATTGTTTTCACGATAATTACTTGAAAATATAATAATTCTTAAGCGGCCTTTACACGATGACAGTGACTTGTACAAGTTATTAAAACCCAGAGTATTACATTTTAGTACTTTCTTTGTGTAAACATGTATTTTAGTACTGGATTCCAGTGTTGGTTTTAGTAACAATTCCAGTACAGTGAATAGAAAGCAATCCTATTTACTGGAGCAAGTGGCTACCCGCACTTCCACTTTCCTGATAACTAAACCCGTGTAATCATATCGTTTTAGCAGCCGTTCCAGCATTTCGTGATAGTATCGTGGTTTGTAGTGAAGTGAGGTTAAATGAGGAGGAGAGATAACTGTAAAATTTGTAGAACTAGTATATGGAGAGGAAGAATGCCTCTGGAATTCGAAGCTAGGAATGTACAAAAATAAACAAGCCCGTGAAGCGGCGCTTAAAAGAATTGTAACAGAATTGGGTAGACAAGATTTAAGTACATCAGACGTAAAAAATAAAATAAAAAAATTTAGTTAACTTAATTCATTGTTTAAAGAAATGCAAGCTAGCTGCTATCACAGTGTAAACCGAGTGTAAACACAACTATCATCTAAATTACTTGCTTTTAGTAACTTGTACAATTCACTATCCTCGTGTAATTGAGCCATTAGTATTATAATAGTAGAGGTTCTTCAGTTTTAAAATTTTAACAGTTTTTGAGCACATGGGCCGCATGAATTTTCATCATCATTCCCGTCATGGGTTAGTTCTTTTACCTGTTTCGGCCCATCTTTTCCTCGGTCTTGCCACATCTCTGCGTCCTTGGGGTTCGTAATTGTATGACTTCAGAGGTATTCTGGAGCTTGCCATTCTCTGGAGGTGTTCTTCTAATTTTGTTCGGTTGCCTACTATTCTGTCGTTTAAGTTGTAAATTTGTAGGCTATCTCTTATATCGTCGTTTCTTAAGTGCAGTTTACGTTATGCGATTTTGCATACAAGTTGTCATAAAAAAATATTTCGGAGTTCACGATATACGATTTAGCATACGTTACGGCCCGAAGGCGAACTCGTAAGCAAAGTCATAAGCTAATATTACGATTAGCATTGTGTCTTATGACACTTGTATGCAAAATCGCATAACATAAACTGCACTTTATTCTGCCGGATCTTGTGACGTTTTTTTATCCATATAAAAAACTGCATTTCAGCGGCTTGTATTTTTGTATACAATTTTGGGTTATTTGAGTTTCCGTTCTGGATTTATTTTTAAGCACTTTTCTGATGGTACCACATATTTATGTATTGGAAGCGGTTGAGTTTATCGTGTATATCCATATTAGTGTCATAGCTGATGTCACATCCGAGGTGTTTAAAGTGGAAGTTGTTCGGACTCGGGCTTATAATTTTGGATCTTATTGTTTCTTTTACCAAAAAGGTCACCTTTGTCTTATTAGTTGATATTATGCAATTCGTCTTCGGTTTTTCCCAATATTATTTGGTCGTCTACAAATAAAAACAAGGTGGAACTCGCTTTAGCGGCAGTTCCTAGGCTTCTATACAGCTACCTTTCTGGTGTGAAAAGTTGTTGTTGCTAGTTATTTTTGGTCGACATAATATTTATAATGTAACATCAGATAATCCGATAATCTGCACCAATTACATTTTTTGCGGTTGGTAATTATCATTTACTATATAAGTAATAACAATCAAACTTTTCCATTCCATTCGAAACTTTACTTCTCTGTAATGTGCGGTCCATTTTTTGAGGTGGACCAATCCTCTCTTTCTCTTTTATTTACAACTTAACTTCACTAATCACATCAAGCCACTGCTATGGTTAAAATAAATAAAAACTTGTTTTTTTCACATCAAAGTAAAACTAGTAAATCATATCCTTGGGACAATACCTTATCTTCACTTTATTCTGGCCGTTAATCCCTGCGGCAGTTAGACCAGTAAGCCACGTATCAAAGAATAATTGGATCAACGGACAATCGTATCATGGTATAATCGTATCAACGGATCATCGTATCAACGGATCATCGTATCAAGGTATAATCGTATCAACGAATCATCGTATCAAGGTATAAGCGTATCAACGGATCATCGTATCATCGTATCATCGTATCATCGTATCATCGTATCATCGTATCAACGTATCATCAGATCAATTTGCTTATATAGGACATCGCCCTATGAGTATAGTAGATGTAACAGTTTGGCTAATTTTTCGCGCGTTAAGTAAAAGTAAATTACGGTATTAACAATGGCATTAATCGAAAACAAATCTGCTTTCAAAACTGTAAAGAATGTGCAATTTGGTATTTTTAGTCCGGAAGATATTCGTAGCATGTCTGTCGTCCCAGAAGGTATAAATCATGTAGAAATTATGGAAGGAAGTCTTCCAAAAGTGGGCGGCTTGATGGATCCGAGGATGGGAGCGTTTGACAGCACTTTACCATGTCAAACATGCGAAGGCGACCGGGACACTTGCCCCGGTCACTTTGGTCACATCGAATTGGCCAAACCTATCTTTCACGTTGGCATGATTAACAATGTCATGAAAATTTTACGCTGCGTCTGCTTTAATTGCAGTAAATTGTTAGTGAACACAAAGAAACAAAACCACTATGAACACGCTCAGAAGATAACTACAGACGATTCCAAGAAACGCTTAGAACTAGTGTACGGTATGTGCAAAGAACAAACAATATGTCACGCGGATGGTGGATGTGGAAATCATCAACCTGTAATTAGAAAATCGGGTCTCGATTTGACGGCCGAATGGAAGGAATCCGACGGAAAGGTTCCACAAGAAAAAAGTATTTGTTGGCGGAAGAAGTGCTGCATATCTTTAGACAAATTAGCGACGCAGATTGCAGCGCCCTGGGAATGGATCCGAAATACTCACGACCCGAGTGGATGATCGTGACGGTTTTACCGGTTGTTCCTCCTTCCGCGAGACCCGCAGCTTTCATGGGCGATTCGCCGAAGAAACGTCAAGACGATTTGACAAATAAATTGGCCCTAATCATAAATATACCTTGTATAGAAGCCTACAAGTAGCGCACTGGCTACCCAGTTCTTAGACCTCTATACACACAGAGTATTTCCAACACGATTTGAAACGCTCTGTATGTTTTTGAATTATGCGGACAGACAGACGGACGGACAGACAGACGGACGGACACGGAGCTAGATCATAAGGCTTCTTGTTATACTTTGTATAGAAGCCTAATAGTTATGTGGCTTCTTGATCCTATTGTTATACCTTTGGGTGTTTGTCTAACCCACATCCGTAAGATCTCATCCAGATATAGGTTAAACAGAATTGTAGATGCGCTACATCCTTCTCGAACACGCAAATGGATCGTGATAATATAATTTCCTGTGGCCATCTTTATTCTAGTGTTTTGATAGAGATTTTGTTGCTTTAATCAGGTGTAAAGAGAAGCTTCGTTTGCTCATAATAATTTTCCATAGATTGCACCAGGTCTATAAAAGCAATGTGTGTTTATGATTTTTGGGTATTATAATTTTCCCGTTCGATCTTGACGTTTTTTATCATTTGACCATTCAAACATTGATATTATAAATTTTGATGTTATTTATTACTTAATTCTTCTTTCTTAGCTTAGGAGTGTTGTGCATCTCTAGTTCACTAAGCAGATATCCCTTTACGAGGCTGATATGGTTTTTAACTAATTTAATCAATTAGTTCTTTGAGCATTAGTTTTTACATCTTAGGTAGCTTGCTAGGTTGGACTTCGATGTGGCTGTACCCTATTTTTTATTGATCTGATGGCAGATCATCAACACAGGGGGACCAACGGCTTTACGTGTCCCCCGAAGCACAGAGATGGTCAATAAATTTTAAACTATCTGAAGTCGAACCGGGGAACCTTGCATTAACAGTTAATCTCGCTAGTATTAAGGACAAAAAAATCAGATGAAAATAATTAATATAAAAAGACCATATTCCAAAGACCTACGTTCGCTCGTATCGGAACAATATTTAAAGATGAAGAAATCACACTGGCAGAAAAAACAAGGTGAAAGCTCATTCAATTTCTAAATAATACCATAATACTAAACAAAATATCAACTATTCATCTAATAGTGGAGTGTACCGGATGTTCTGTAAAGGTTACTTTGGCACATATTATATAGGAGAAACGGGCAGAACAATAAAGATCAGAATCGCAGGAAGACATCTGCAAGAGACGGGACACAAAATAGATCACGATAATGGCAGAATATAACATAAACATAGACAGTGTATTAAATTAACATTATGTACTTACTTGAACTAAGCAATGCTGAGAAATTTATACAAAAATACAATAAGACCGATTTAATATTAAACAATCAATTCTAATTGATGTTCTGTAGATGTAAATGTTCTGTAGTTTGACATAAGGTTAAGAAGGGCAAGAGCATACTGGAATATTGTTATAGTTTCACTTTACAGCTTTATTATTATTTTATTTCAAAACAAATTTCGTGCATTTAAAAAGTAATGCAGATATATTTTAATGAACTTTGCACGAACAAGGATGACTGGTCGACACGTGTTTCAGACTTTTTAGTCATCATCAGCGGAAATACTTGAATTGTGTTTCCATATGAATGCGAAATGCCGTCCATCCTTGATTGTGCGAAGTTCATTAAATTAATTAATTCTGTTTTCTGGATGTTCTTTTTCTTTGGTAACAAATTTTTGCTTCGCCTTGAATAATTATGACTTTTATTATGAATAGTTATGATTATGACTATTTTATTTATAATATTCTAAATTTATACATACTTGAGATTGATATTAATTAATACTCAAAAATTACTAAAATCGCATTTGTAGTTCTTTTTAAAATTAATTCTTAAAATGTACACTGTTTTAAGGTCGGTTACGGTAGGATAACCCCTTAACCTTTAACTACTGGCGCTATGATTTATAACACAAGTACTGGCGTGGTGTACTGTGTACACCAATATCAAAATGTTTCCCAAAAGCTATAATCAATAAATTCTAGATACATATTTGCTTAATAAATGTTTATTAAACAATAATAAACATAATATTTACAAAATATTCTGAAATATTTGCAAGATCTTCGTGCTGAGTAATTGTTTATGTAATTAGTATGTAACATCGACAAGAAAATTGTCGACAAGAAAATTAATGCTTATATTATACGATTTTATATTAGTTGAGTGATAAATTCCTGGAAATTTTTTAATAAGTGCCGCAATCATTACGAGGGGCCTAATAGAGATCGCATGAAACTATATCGCACTTTGCTGTATATCGAGCTTTGCTGGTGGCGAAGAAATTTCGTAAACCATAAAAAAATTTCAGGTTTTTTTCTGTTTTCTAGAATCTACATAGTTACCATTTGGAGGTAAATAAAATTCAAGCTGTTTCGTTGAATACTTTAAAATATATAGCGATATAGAAATCAGCGATAATAATGGTGATTTTTATTTCTTTATCTTGCGCCACGAGTGTAACAAAGTGCGATATAGTTTCATGCGATTCACATAGAAATTAAAAGCAAATATCCAACTTATTTGTACAGCTATATAACAACGAAATTGACTAGGGTTGTTCTGAACACCTCAATAATAGAAATAGGTTAGGTGGATAGGTTAGATCAGATTAGGGCATTTAACACAAATGGCAGCTTCTTAAATGCAAGTGGTGTACTGAGTACACCAACGCCAGCAGTTAAAGGTTAAATGATTTCTATTTTTGCTCAATATTTTATACCCTTAAGATTATCTCAAACTTTCGGTATCCCGTTCTACCTCAGTCGACCCTATATTAATTTATAAATAAATTCATCGCACTCAATTTCACTAGGTTAGTTTCGATAAAAAATATATACAAAAGATTTTAAGTTTCTCATCAAACATTAACAATGAAAATGTAGACAAGAATTGCAAATAAGTTTTATAGCGTGGCGTCGTTTAATTAATATTGGACTTTATGTGCAAAATTAGAAAAAAAATGTTAATTAAAACTTACGTAGGTGTAGGTGCTTGACTTCCAGAACTAAAAGGAGAGTCGTTGGCATCAAAGAAGTCATCTTCGCCCTCTGAACTCGAGTATGACATGTCAGGTACAACAAGCGAGGCAGCTGCAGATTCTATGAAAAATTAATAACTATCCTTCCCCAAACTTTTAAATAAAATTTTATAAGAAACTTTTATTTTTTATCGACATTTTGTTACTAATATCTACGGGTTTTATATTTCAAATAATGGTCTTTTTTTGTTCTAAAATCAAGATTACCTTAATATATGGGTCGATAAATTAGGACATATTTTGTCCTTCAAATTTAACAAATTATAAACTCGATCAAAAATTAAGAAAATTTAATTTCCTGCAAGAGTTTGAACAGGTATTATGAATATCTTCAATAGTTTAGGGTTGCAAGATATCCCAAGTTGCGCATTTTGAAACTCGTCCAATAACTTAGCCCACAGTGGACTTTTAAGTTGTGAATTTCAATTTGTATACTTTTGCAGTACTACACAAAAACTTCCAAAAAATTTCTTTTAATTTGGGGTGATTACTTTTGTTTTCACTGATAATGGGTAATTTGATACTAACGTCAATAAACAAAATTTCTCCGAGATATATTGCTGAAAGTTTTATTATTATCAAATGAAATTTAAATTAGCGAGTCAAAATTGTTGTATATTAGTGTTTAAGTCATAGATGGTTTAAGTACTTATACATAATTATAATAGGACACCGAAAGATATAATTTATTAATTAAATTGACTAAGACGGTTCTTATTATAAATTTTTTTGACGCATTTGTTAAAAATTAAACAAAACTTACGGAGTGCCATGCTATGTTTTCGAGAACCGTCGATGCATTCAGATCCAAGTTCAACACCTTCTTGAACTGCCATTTGTCCTGGAAGTGCTACTTCATCTAGAAGATAAAACATAAATTTTTTTAGTTAAACTAAACAAATGCAGTATCGGAAATACGCACCAACATTTCCCCCACTTACACCACTTAGCATAGCCGAATCCGATCGTGGCTGATAAACGCCATTTACTGGATGTGCCGTGTTCTAAAACAAAAAAGTACTTTTAATTTTTAGTTTATTTGTACACCTTAGATGTCTAAAAATAGTTATGTAAATTTTTTGGAAACGATCTTTAAAATGAAATTTATTTGCGACTCGTGATGTGAAACCTCTAGAATACTACAATATTCGCTCGACCCTATTTTAGTCCATTCGTGAGCGTCACCAAATTTATAAACCACCATTTTTTGATGTATGGCGTCGTCATGATATCAATTCTTTACTGAACATAAAAAAGTTGAGCTTTTGTTTTGAAAAACATGGAGCTTAAAAACGATGTAGATGAACTTCTAAAAGCTTTTTAATTGTTTGCTTTAGTTAAAATAATAATTACTAGTAGTGGCTGTCCTGTAGATAATAAATTGAGTTAAAAAAGTTAAATCAGGTTTCATGAAGTAATGAAATGAGGGTGAAACATTCTTTTATCATAAAAATTACAATAATAGCCCCTCACAATAGCAAGAAGTTCCAGCCATTGTTTCATCGTCAATTTTGAAATTTAATTATAGTGCGCTGCTATTTCCAGTTTGAAATTTGTCACAAAATGCAAATTTCGTTTGTAAAATAAAGTTATTAGTTAATCTCATTATATTACATAGAATTATGAAATGTTGCGTATTATTATTGTTATTAAGAGCAGATTTTGTAATTATTGTTAAATGGAATCCGAATTTCATTACTCAGCGACTAAAATGTGGTTAATCTTTCAAACACTGTTTCTATGATTTTGGAAGTAAAATGAACACACACCTGCCAATGAATCATACAGTAAAATATCAAAAAAGTGATATGTATTAGTAATGCGAACAACTATTATTGAATTACTATAAACTACAATACGTGTTTTATTATACACTACAGTAACTTACCTTTGCAATTTGCAATACTACAATGGAATGTTTGATATTATGTAGCATAATCTGCAAAATAAAATAAAAATTGTAAAACAATACCATTGTAATTTTATTTCGAAAATATATGATTTTTAACTATTGAGAATTATAATAAAGTTTTCAGTACTACTATCGTCATATATACATACACCACTGAAAGCTTATGATTAATAAAAAATAATTTCAATGTTAATTAACTATTTTATTTTTACAGTTTAATTTATTATTATATTAGAAGACAATAATTTAAATAAAGCTATAATACGAGTATGTACATAAGTTCATGATAACTTAAAAATATATCAATATAATATGTATACTAATTCAAAAATCATATATACAACACCAAGGGTGTACTAAACTGAGTTTTACTTCTTACAACAATGCACTTCACTAGAGGTTCTTAGGCTGGGCCTGTTAAACTATTTCCGGATGTCCCAGGAAAATTAATTAAAATTTTGTTTGGTAAACTTTAACTAATATCAAGAAATGTTTCCTTGTTTTAGGCAACATATTTGGGGTCATCACATTTTTCTTTGTTAATAATAAAGGACTACTCAAACTACTTAAATTTAATAACGCTGCACTAGAGCTTCAAGTTAAATAGAAACAAAAAACAAATGAAAAAATAACTGAGTTTTACTTCTTACAACAATGCACTTCACTAGAGGTTCTTAAGCTGGGCCTGTTAAACTATTTCCGGATGTCCCAGGAAAATTAATTAAAATTTTGTTTGGTAAACTTTAACTAATATCAAGAAATGTTTCCTTGTTTTAGGCAACATAGTTGGGGTCATCACATTTTTCTTTGTTAATAATAAAGGACTACTCAAACTACTTAAATTTAATAACGCTGCACTAGAGCTTCAAGTTAAATAGAAACAAAAAACAAATGAAAAAATGCTAGTGAAAATTGCAAAAAGAGGTGAAAGTTTAGGTAGTTCATACTATTTATAGAGATTCCATACATTGACATTATTTTTTATTTCAGTGAAGAGAAATCGACATAATGTTAATATAACAATAACTTCCGTTGTTTTAATAATGGACCATCATGGGTAAACAGCTATTATTTTGAACTAATGAATAAATAACTATAACCCGGAATAAATAGAATAGAAAGTAAACGTATTTAAAATTATAATGCATACCATACAGGAAATAAAAAAAGAGATGATCAAAATATCAATATTGTGAAAATATATGTAATTTAGCCTAAAAATCTACGAGATTTTATTTTACAGAAGTTGTTATTAAAATATTAAATTTACAACAAGAGATTTATGCTCATAGCATATATTTACATATTTTTTAACGCAAAAATGTAAATATGAAAAATAAACGCGTTATTTGTATTTGTTCAATTGTGTATGGTGTACAAGCAGCACCTGTGATGGTAACCTGGTAAAGATACGTAATTTTCAAAATTAAATTTCGCTCCAGCATCCTTTAATTTTTATATCTTGAATGTATAACACATTGTCGTTTCTAATAATGTCAAATGAAAGCTGTAAAAATGCTAACTGCTTAAGAAAAAAAATTAAAATTGGTTGATTCATTCTGAAGTTATTACAAAAAGTATTTTAGTTTCAATAATTTTATATTTATTATCTCTATCTATCTCCAATTTAAATTACTTGTTTATAAAAAATAAAACTAGATAGTATGTGGTGGAAAAATATTTACTTATTTAGTAGATCAGAATGACGTATTCCGCAACTACGAGTATAACTTTAATATTATCAGTAACATGGTGTAAGTTCAATTATACAGCGACTTGCTAAGGCTAAATGTCGTAATTGCCATTTTAGTGAAATTGAGATACAGTAAACGCCGCTTAATGATATCACATCGGGACTAGGGGTTTTTGATCGCAATAACCGATGATCTGAATAAACTAAATCATCAAAAATAAAACACATTGTTATTTATTGGAAACATTATTTAAACATAAAAATTTAAAAAATTGAAAAATATAAGTAAAATTCATTTAATAGGATTAAAACAGTCAATCTAGGGTTGTTCGTCTATAATTTTCGCGGTTAAATTGTTTATGAAATTTATAATACGTCTGAAAATCCGAACACCTCGTCGTAAAACTTCCAACGCTTTCACGTATTTTAATAAAAATTTGATCGCATAAACCGAATTTTGATCAATATACCTATATACACGATGATTTTTATATAATATACATTTTAAGCTTTAAATTACATTTTTCATATAGCCTAATGGACCATTATCTTCCATTACTCTTAATTTTCTTGGAACGTCGTCCAACATCTTCTGGACAACATGTACAGAAATTTTTCGTACACAAAGTAGAATTTTCCGAATCATCTGTTCGGATGTCTGAGCTTCCCAGCCTTCCTTATATACTTCTTTGGGGAGTAGAGACCAGAAATCTCATTTGGGGGCGGCCTTTGGTACTTTTGGAGGATAGGCTGCTCTGGGTACAGTTTGTTGAGTTACCAATTGACGGTTTTTGGCATAATGGCTTAATGCCAGATCGAGCCAGAATAAAATTTTATCATCTTTACGATATAGCTTTCTTTCTTCGATATAGCGCATCACACTAAAATTTTTTGCTCAATCTTTACTATTGGAATGAATCTGATGTTGTAACAACTGTTCTCAATAGCATCGCCATAATAACTTTCACTTTCGTCCAGATTACTGTATGTGAACTGAAATATTTTTCATCGTCCACAATCAGCACACTGTTTGGTTTTAAACAATTTCGTCGAAGCAAATGACACTTTTTAGGAATTTCCGTCAATTGCTTTTCATTATACCTGGGTGCACTCACTCCCTTGTGATATTTTACATCAATTTTTAACAAATTCTGCCAAACAATTTCTTTGGAAATTTAAAATTTACATGCTAATTTGTGATTTGAAATTCCAACTTTGTTTCCAGTGGCGTCTTTCAGTTTTTGGCGTTTTATAGCAGGTGTCGACGATGGTTTGCGGCCGGATTTTTTTCAATTCATAGCAGCTAAACCATTATCAAACCGTTTAAAAATAGTGTAAATGGCTCTACGGCTAACCTTTTCACTTAAAAAATGATTCAAAACTTTCTGCAATGCTGTCCAAGCATTGCATAGACATGTTGGCGTATATGATTTTTTTCAGCAACCTTTATCGCAAATGTATATAATTAAACTGAATTTAATCAAAGGACACATAGTAAAGATAAACGAGAAAAAATTTCTGAACAAATCAAAATAATATGTTTTATGTTGAATTTTTATGTTTTAAAGTTGTGCAGCTACTTTATTGGCACACGTTACACCCGCCGCTTATACTTCAAATTTGACCTATATCATTTAGGTCGTATGCTGTAAACATTTATCAAAATACCCATCTAGCATTGGGTCAGGGTATTTATTTCCGTGCCATAACCTCAAGTAGTAATCTACCTGTTAAAGTGCTTATAAACTGGTGTATATAGATTACCTTAGGTAGTCCAAGTGAAATAATGGTATAAGTAGTAAGCGTGACTTAAGCATGGTATATGACTTAAGGACTAAATTCGACCGATAAGTCCACCCAAAGGTAAATGTACAACATGTACATGTTTGTGTAAATAATATATAGCATATGCACGAATATGGCCTTATAAGTCGATGCACAAAAAAGCGCGTTTTATTCCAAATAACCTATGTATGTATACAGTAATATAAATATTATGATTAAATTTTCGAATGGTGCGGTATATTTTTACTAAAAAAAGCTCAATTTCTTGAGATTTAAAATTTTAATGCTTTTTATGTTAATAGTGTGAGAAAATTGGGCATATTTTTGTTTTTTTTTTGGTTTCTTGACGGATACGGAAATTGTAAAATTATAACTAATAATAAGTATAAAAAAGGCAGATAAAAGCGATCTATTTTACAGTTCTGCCGCTGAGTACTTATTCGACTTACAGAAAAATATTTGAGACAAAAGTTGTAGTAAATCATTTTTTCTATAAGATTTATAGCAATTATTTTCGTCCTAAAGTTAACAGGTAAGGAAATATTGCTGAGAAACCTATTGTTTTCGCCATTTTTGTAAAAATGGCGGCACTTCGGATGGATGTCGATGTCGACAACTCCGAGTTTTTATCAGGACCTCAAACCTTAAAACATATTCAAAAATCAGAACCCTCTGACCACTTTTAAGAAACTGTTTTTTATTTTATGAATTACTATAAGATGTTAAAATATTCTCAGTGTCATTATTATTTTTATTTCATTTTGGTATCATAACTTTGTTTTTTAGCACGGAAATGGGGGCATAATATGGCTTTTATAGCCCTAGGGCCTATAAAGTTACTAAGCAATGACAACAACATCAAAACAAAAGAGTTAGTCCACTCTGTTTTTTTTGCGCGATCGATCTGAAATTTTGCATATGCCTTCCTACCGACAATTCACGCAGGGGAGTACCTTGCGAGGGAGGGAGAATTTTTTGCTCAGTTTTTCGATATCTAGTGCCGTTTTCGAGTTATTGCTAAATAAAAAAATTAATTCTCGCCCCTCCAAGTTTCTCGCCATAAGAACCATGGCACACCAAAAATTCATAGCACAAACAAAATGACATGATATTTTTTCTCAAAATACTTCATTCTTCAATTATGACAATTCAAGTACCAAGTACCAAAATGAAATAAAACGTTGTATGTACCACGGGCACAATCAGATTATAGCCCTCGGGCAATTTAAAGCCCTCCGCTAACGCGTCGGGCTTTAAATTACCCTCGGTGCTATAATCTATTGATTGTGCCCTTGATACATAAATAACTATTAATGAGCCATATTAATTCTTCATTAAAAATTTCAATTTCCGAAGAAAAATTCGGTAGAAAACTCACGGTTGACACGAGGACTTTTAGTATGTTAAAAGTACGAACCATTACTTAACAAAATCCGTCGAAAAATTGCAGAAGACCGACATTGGATTTTTTCCGCAATAATTTTCTTACACTATAGTAACTATCCATTATAATAATAAATTATTAGTACAATATTTGACGAATAAATTTAAGTTTTTATAAAAATTGCACTTACATTAGCGTGATCCAAAATAAGCTGGCATTTGACTTTTTCGTTATTATCTACGATAGTGTCAATTCGTTCTTCTAGGTGCTAAAACAGAAGGACATAAACATTAGTAACAAAATATAAATTAGATATTAATATTAAATCTTCCTAGTATTAGCATAAAATAGGTCTGCAATTTTACCAAGTGGAATACAATCTGTTGAAATTCTGTAATATCTACAATTCCTTATGTACCTCGTGGCCCGTTACTATGTTTTATATAACCCGCAAATAAATTTTACGCAGAATTATAAATTACTACTACATTTTTAGTATTTCAAAAATATATTAAGACAATAAATGTACCATTTCAGTTTTAAACCGATGGTGTTGCCCCCCAGACTCGGATCAGTAATAAACCAAACTTCAAACCTGACTCGATTATCCAGCCGAAATGTTTGGCACAATCGATCTTTTTCAATACTTTTTGAAAGTAATCTTTTATATAAAAATTTCTAGTAGTAGTTATTACATTATGACTAGAGACGAGATTTTTAGGTCGTAAAAATTCAAAAAAAGGCACCTAAAAAGGTTCTAAAAAAAGTCATTTTAGGTCGTATAAATTCAAAAAACGGTACTAAAAAAATGCTATTTTAGGTTGGTATTGTCAAGTTTTAGTGATTTTATGTAACTAAACCCACCAATTAGGTATTAAAATAATAACGGCATTAATTATTAAAACATTTATTAAAAAATTTAAAACAATAAAAAAAATTATTTATTTAAATTATTACAGGAGCTGTAACAAACTAACATTCTTTCAATATTTTCACTGGTAAGGTTGTGCCTTTTGTTACTTTACTTTTACTTTTGATTGTGTCATCGTAACATTTTGTTAAATAATTTTTACTCAAAGTGGTACGATGAGGAACGACCTTTTTGCAATATTTTTCCAAAAAACTTTTAAATTCTGGACAATCTAATTTCGCCCAGGGAATATTTGCCGCTATTAAGGCATTGTATAAGTCCATAGAAAACGAATCATTGCCAGAAAATCCTAATATTTGCGTTTGCTTCACCGATTTTTCTGCATTTTTCCTGTGCTTTTCAGAAGCTTCGTGCTGAACAACATGAGATTGTTTTTCACAATTTAAAGTTTTACCACAAACTTTACAAAACAAACCGTCATCGTTCACTGTATATATTTTTGTGTCCTCACGGTGCTCAGGGTCGCTTATAAATGAACATTCTTCAGACGTGATACACAATCAAAATAAGAGACAGGACATATCTAACACAATTTATTAACAACATTCACATTTAAACAACAACCAACAATACAAATAAATTACTAACTAAAATCAAAATACAATCAAACAACTTAAAATCCCTACTTATTTTCTGATATAATATTGTAAAGCTTTACCTTATCTTTTTCTTTCCGTTTAACGCACTTAATTTCGCCACACGTATTTTCCCGCACTGACGAACTTTAGACAACTTCTTCCTTCACCTATATTCCTCCACGTACTAACATCTCGCGTTCCGTTTTGCAATTCTGGACCAAAGTTACCAATTCTTGTAAATTCAAAATGGACCAATTCTGCAACACCCTTATTTCTCCTTCTATCTATTTGCTTCAAACACAACTGGTCTGAGCCTCTCTTTATTTTGGAACTGCAACACACTTTATTCTCCTTCTATCTATTTGCTTCAGACACAATTGGTCTGAGACTCTCTTTATTTTGGAACTGCAACACATTTATTTATGAACTGCAAAAATACGACTGGTCTGCGTGTCGTCTATTCAGCAACTGCTTTACAGCTCTTTATTATCTTGGCATGGTTACCACTCACTTTTTTCCTGATTATGTTTTATTTTCTTTCTTCTAAAGATGCCGCATTATCCTACGTGTATTCCTTTTTTTTATATCGTTACAAACAAAACTTTAATCTAGTAACATTTTTATTTTTATAACCACATTCATACTGAACAATTTTTAATAAAAATAATATTGGCATATCCTCCCTCTTATTTTGATTGTGTATACAGTACACATTGATGAAGGAGATTGCTCGTAGTGGACACAACAATATATTTGTTTTTCCAATAATCCATCCTTCCATTTTCGACGATAAGCTACGTTTACGCTTAGGCATTTTGAATAAATATTATGCTGATTTTTTTAGGTTGGTACATGGTGTTAAAATAGGTCGTTAAAACGAAAAAAGGCAAATAAAGGCAAAAAGGTCAAAAAAGGTCGTTAAAACGAAAAATAGCAAAAAAGGTCAAAACAAATAGGGCTTATATAACGTAGTTTTTCATAAAACAAATTTTGGTACTAATATCATAAAAATAGGACGGAAAATAAAAAAAAGGTCAAAACCTAAAAATCTCATCTCTAATTATGACTTATGACGTACGTAAGGAGATAAAATATATAATAATTTAAATTAAGTTGAAATATATTTAGTAGGTACCCAGTAATAAAAAAAAAAGCAATACATATTCATTTTGTATTCATTTGGTAATCTTTAAATCTGTATTATATGTGTAATTGTAAATAATTTATGTAAATTGGTTTATCCGTATATTAATAATAATAATAATATTTTTCCAGTATAAGTTTTTCTTTGACTGGGCTATCGAGCCGATTAGTTTATTACTGCGTGGAATCTGCTTTTGTTGTGGCTAACTTTAGGGACTGCATGAAAAGGAGTAAAATAAAATTCCATTTTCATTTAGTTTAACCTCAAAGATATAGCACCAATTCACACCAATTACATGAATCGACCGTCAATTACTTTGATTATATTCAAACCATTATTTTTAATTTGTGTCTTTGATAAAATATTGTCAAAATGCTATAAATAATTCTGAGATTGTAAACATGAGCGGTATTACGTAGTATGTTATAAAACAAAACAATTACACCTACCACGTAGTATGGAACATAATAATTACAGTCATTAAATAATTAACAAACTATACAGGGCGTTGAACAATAAATTGGTATTGAATTCTGGCAGTATATAGACCATGTTTGTACTTGATGTGAGGTGTAAGATTGTCATAGTATTGTTTAGCTGTGAAATTATCAAATGTTATTGTTAGTGCTTTATTTTGTGTTTCTAGAGATAAGGCTAATTTTTAAACAAATTCTGAAATGACCGACATAAACAAATGAATAATAATTTATGAACCATATTTACTCGTATACTCGTTTGTTAAATTCTATGTACTCCTAAAATTTGGTACCACCTTTTTTTAACATCCTGTGTATTCTGGATGGAAATGTACGTGTACGATGAATCGATTGACGTCATTGACATAAGTGTTAAAAATGTAAATATTATGATTTAATTTTATGATATGAGAGTATACCTAAATAATTTTATAAATTTTAAAAATTTTGTAAAATACCCACCAAGACTCAATTTAAGTAAAATATTTCTCTGCATTTATTTAAATTTTTAAGTACCTACATACATATATATAATATTATGTAAGATATGACATATCACTTGCTTATTTTGGAATTAATAAAACTACCAATTTAATTTATATTGCAAATCGACATACCTTAGTTTGATCTATCATTAATTGAAGGTATGCATCGGCTTCGGACACTTTGTTGTCAAAATCTTTGATAGTTGGAGAAGGTCTATTTGAATCCCATCTGGTCTGAAAACAATACGATACCATCGTAAGATAATTAAATTGGACTGGGTGTAATGCTTACTCTATTTGCATGCCGAAGAATTGTATCTTCCAGTGCCCTCACCCACTGTTCTCTTTCCTCTGCATCTCGTGCTTGAAAATGAAATGTTTTGTGGTCTACAGTAATGGTAAATGTGCTATCGTCTTCGTCGTCAATACCAATGACTGCACCTTTTAAGCGAACGCAGCCTCTTCTCACTCCTCTCATCATTTTTTCTCTTGACTAAAAAAAAATTAAAGTAAATTATCAAATATGAACCTGGAGAATTTTATAAAACTCAAAATACTCTCTAACAAATAAGGGGTGTAGATAGGACAGATATATGTTTTTAACCTACCATAAAATACCAATAATTGAAACATTATAACTGTTTTCATTAAATATTCATGCCATATTAAATATTCACATACGGTAATTGACTTCAGCATGCATTAGCGGTTTGTCTGAGAACTAGCCGAGATGTGGAGTTGACAGTCCGAATTTCTGTTTGCCACGGACAGGCATAGAAATTTATAAGTGAATGTGGCCGTATGAGCCAATCAATTTAAAACAAGCATAAAATAATTTATCCTGCAACATACAATTTGATTTTATTTTTATATAAAATCGATTTACTTTAATATTCCTAAAGAACTAGAAATCCTTCTAGTATATAACTTTTTGAATTAAACTTCAAGTTCCTTTCAACTTCAATAAAAGCTTATTAAAATGACAGATTTGCTTTAAATCTACCCAAGTCAATAAGTATATAAAGAGAATTTCCGACGTCATTTAAAAATAAAATATATTCTTCAAAAAAAAATAAATAATGATGTTAACAATATGGGGACGAAAATACTGCATTTGGGAAATGAAATGGTTCCTACGATAATAAAGAATAATTTTTTTTACTTAAAAGTCACACAAACCCATAGTAAATAAAAATTGTGATATGTATGTATAATAGTGTATCATAATACAAATCTAGGAAATTTTTCATGATATTAAACTAATCTATTTGGAAATTCAACCTATAATAATTACAATATTTGTTCGCATTCCTTGAAATTATTAATTTGTAATTATTTATTAATATAATTACCGTAAAATTTAAATCCATTAACGACTAATGACCCTGGATATAATGGTACATTATATTCACTATTCACTAAAATATGTGAAAAATATTGAAATCAATCAATCACAATCAAAATAATAAAAGTTTTATTCGCATAGGCCAGGTCCACGTTTAAATTTGTACTAATAGGCAGTACGTTTGCAATATAAAAAGTTCAGTGGCTTCCAGTAAACAATTTAAATATAACATCAAAACAACGCTTCTGACATTGAATAACAATTGACTAACTTATTAAAAGTGTAGTAAATTTAGCTATTTTGTTCATCATAAAAAAATATTTAATAGAAATTTTGTCAAATGCACTCTAAAATTTTTCTATTTCATATAAAAAAAGCGATGCCAATTAGAACGAAGAATAACAAGCTATAATATTTATTTATTGTTATTACAAATTTGATTTTAAGATGATCGCAGATAATAATCTACGAAATGATACTTGAAATTCATTTATCTTTGATCGAAAAATATCTGATATAAAGTACAAAGTAAGCCTCTTCACATAATATACTATAGCTAAAAAAAAGGTGTCGCATCATAACAAGGTAAAACTTCCTTTCACTAAAAGGTCGTAGGCCAAAAAGATTCTGTACTTTTGGCGTACTAGAAACAAATTATAGTTTAATTAAACCTAAACTATAAAGTGCAATGTACTATTACAAAGAGAAGTAATGGGTGGAGTGAATTTGCTAAACTAAAGTAAAGAAATTAGCATAGAAGAAATATTGACTGACCAAAGCTACACCTCGTTTTGAAAAATACAAAAGCAAACAAGATCTTAGGAAAAATTTGAAAATCTGCAAAGGAAAACTTCAGAGAAAACAAAAAGTTGTTTTATAAGGCAATTAAATAAAGCTTTACAAAAGTGAAAATTTATTTTGAATTGAGTCAAGCTCGTTGTGCTCAAGAAGTACAATTGAGATATTTTGGCCATGTTATGAAACTCGTTGAATGCCTAAAAAGAATAGTATACGAAGCCAAACCAATAGAAGAAAAAGTCGTCGACATGGATCGACGAAATAAGATACCACTGGATACCACCAAATTAACTGAAAGTAGTGAAAAAACAAACTGCATACAACGAAAAAGTTCAATAACCTCAACATAGTGTGCTAAAATAGGCTTGATTAGCAATGCAATGTTATTTATTAATTAGCTTGTGAATTACCACAAGGTTAATAAAACTTTAAACTTGTGCAGTTTGCTAAAATAAAATAGGACTAGTACATAATTTATTATTTTATGAAACAAACAAAAACTTGAAACAATATAAATTTTCACCTAAACTGACCTTCACAACAGTTAAAATTTGCCCATTCGCTATGAATCACCCTATATAATATACTTTAATTGTTTTTCTACAGGATCATGTTCACCAATTTAATATTTTTGCAGAAGAATGTACGAATATATCTTGTATAATGTCGACGTTATACTATAATGTACCTACTTATTTTTTTTAGCTCAAAGTTGGAATTGCATTTATTATACTAATCAAATATTATAATTTTTACGATGAGTCATTACGATGTATGTGTCACGTACGACCAGAGAATAATAAATTCTTATGTGATTCATTGTAGTAGTTGTTCAAGATTATCTCAGTAAATATTTTCAACGTTCAAGTGTAATCAATTAAACTCAATTAATAATTTCCTAATTAATATTAATTTTTTTTATCTGTTATGAAGTAATTAATAATTATTATAATACTATGTTGATCTGCCATACTGTTTAATGAGTGGATATTATTAACATAACGCAAATTAGACATAAGTACAATATAGGTGGAGTAAGAAGCGAGGGAGTGAAATCCGAATTAGCGCTCCAAACAAGAGGTGGGAAATTATAATTTTCATTTGGATACCCCATTTTTATTACCGAATTGGTTGAAATAGCACCCCCAAATTTGAGAGTTGAGTTTTACTTATGAAGTGTCAGTGTTAATAATACCAATTCATAGTTGGTAATATGATTTTTATATCATAACGTAGTATACACAAGTTCATAAGTAGATAAGACTTAAATTTTTATAATTATTACTTAGCTGACCTTCCATTTGTATATTTATAGTTTACATAATATTATAAATATTAATTAGTCGAAGAAAGTGCCCAATAAAGATGAAAGATAATAAAAATTAATTTGTCCTATGGTAAGTTTTTCTATTCATGCCAAGTGTCAAATATGGAATACAATTTTCTTTTTGCTCAATAAAAGTTAGAAAATTTCTAAAAAATTAAGATAACGGCATGACATGGAATCGAATGGAATACTGCCAACACAATTTTAGCTATTCTGACAGTAAGGCTTGCACAATGGGGTTGTCCCGTGTTGTCAAAAATATAATTTTTACCTATAAAAATCGATGGCCCATAGCAAAATACTATATATAATTACAAATATATAATTTTAAAACGCTATACTAATTAAATAAAGTGCCTTTTTTAAACGTATACGTTTGAAAAGTCGCCATTCTGTGACGTACCAAAAGGTAGTCCAATCACAATTTGCAATTAAAATTGCATTTACCACGATGCCACGTTTATATGTATGCGAAAATTACATCCTTGAGTGTACCCATGTGATGTGTTTAAAAATTGTTAAAAATCCGTAAATTCAAATACTTATTATAACCATGGCAAACATGCATACATAATACGCCATCTACGTTCACTATGAAAATATGCAATTTGTAAATAAATAAATGATGCTTGTTCAAAATTAATTTCTAATTGCTACCCATTTTGAAGTATAAAAATAATAATATATAGTTTCAATTCATTCTTTACATTTAAATACATTATTATTTAAACTTTTAAGGTTATAGTATACCAACTGACATTTAAAAATAATTAAATTTCAATAGTGGGAGTGTATTGGCTTCTAATTGGCTTACCTTTATGTACGTCATTATTTACCGCGTTTTAATTATTTAAAAATATTTCAATTTTTGAACTTCAATACGATCATCGTTAAAATTGCTAAAAAAAATTTTTTTTTACGCAAGAGGGGTTTAAAATCACTTAAATTTTCGATTATAATGAAAAAAAAAAATTTGAGGGATTAGCCCATTAGAGAGTATTTTGTAAAATTATCAAAAAGAGGCTTTCGCCACTTGTATTAAATTTCTCTATTGTTTGAAAGTGAAAGAAAGAGTATGAGGTAAATTTGTTAACCCTTTCAGACCTGACTTTTTTTGGCTGAAAAAAAAATTATTTTTTTACAAATTTGGTACCTATTAATGTATTCTAAAAAGTGTTTCTTGCGAGTTTCATAATTTTCTGATTTTTATCCACGGAGATATAAGTATGTACACTATAGTGTGCATGGGGACTTCGTGGAGTTAATTTTATTCATAGTCATACCAAATACTCTTATTAATAAGACGTTTTATTTAAACAAGCATCAACTTTTTAATCAATACTAGTTATATACTACTTATACCTACTTTTAAAATAAAAAAAATTAAAAATATCAAATTACACAAATAATATTATTTTTGAATATGGTAGTCTCGATGGTAGTCTTTGAAACAGTTACTCTTTCTATAATATTTGTTGTAATTTTTAATGCAGTACAAGTGTCAGGTAACAAATTTTTGTTTTCAAATTCATTTGCAGGTATATTTTGAGTTCTTGTATAGTGTATTTCAAATTAATTGGAATTAAAAAAAGTCTAGCATCAAATTACGTTGTTATAAAAACATACAAACTATGCAAGGAAAAACAATATAAAGCCCGTCTTACATCAGGACATTTCTGGCGTCATTTCTTGAGCCATTTCTGCGCACAACGGTATACGCACGCGCAAATACTATGAACTCGTCTCTGCGCAGAAATGGCTCAAGAAATGACGCCAGAAATGTCCTGATGTAAGACGGGCTTAAGAGATAAGATTATCGCGCCAACGAAAGCCCGCATTTCATACTCCACGTGGAGTAGTGTAGTTCTAATTGGTTAATATTTATAATAAGGACTTATTATTGGATAATATTTCTATTACGAAAATTCTCTTTGCGACTCCACGTGGACGCGTGTACCAGGTGTACAGTAAGTTTGTATGTTTTTATAACAACGTAATTTGATGCTAGACTTTTTTTAATTCCAATTAATTTGAAATACACACTTCAAATATTTCGGTATCACTTTCGTTGTCACTAGTAAAATCACCAATATCACATACATTTCCATCGCCAAATAAGGCTAAAATGTCATCTTCGCCGAGCATATTAATATTTAAAACTAATATTACATAATTATGATGATAGTGTGCATACAGGTAAAACGTGATAAAACGCGTGATAACAGATTTAAACCGCTGACGAATGTTTATACACCAAGGTCAACATGATAACTACCAGAGAGAGAAAAATTAGGCGTTTATAAGGCTATTTGGGTGAATTATTCTCAACCAGTTGTGTTATTTTAAAAAAAAATTTTGATTACAATTTTTATCATAACGGTTTGTGTAGCTAATGGAATTTTTTAAATATTTTTATTGGATTTCTCGTGAGTTGTTCATTTAAAAATCACTTCTATCTAGTTTGTAATTTCATCAATAACCATAGAAAAAAATAATAAAACCTATGCACACTATAGTGTGCCGTGCGTGGGTCTGAAAGGGTTAACTGAAATCTGTGTATGATAAGCGAAAATACAACTTGAAGGTCGTTATTTGCAAAGATTTTAGATTTACTATTTACAAATATCTCAAAATTAAGTGTTCTACAAAATATTCAGTCACCACCATAGCAAATGTCTTGTGGTTATTTGCAGGGGTGGGCTGCCAAATTTTGAACAACCGGCTCGCTATTATTTCGAAGCAAAAAAAACGGTATATAGAAGAGTGTAATAAATTTATATTACGTAAATAACAAGGTGGCGTCATATTCCGGGGGAAGTACAGACTAAGTACAGTACAGGAAGTACAAAAAAAAACATCCAAAAATAATCACCTTCTTTTATTGCGTTTTATTATGGGAATGATTAAAAAATTAGTATAAATATCTAATTAACGATGACATCGAATAACCAAAATTGTGTTACAACACATATTATTATCTAATAAGTAGAAGTATCTAATTACCAGCGGCTTGTGAAGCTTGAGTTGTAAAAATTTACAACTCTCGCTGCACAAGCCGGCCTGGTATAGAAATTCATCTTTTATCAGAGAAAGTACACGCGTCCACGTGGAGTTGCAAAGAGATTTTCGTAATAGAAATATTATCCAATAATAAGTGCTTATTATAAATATTAACCAATTAGAAGTACACTACTCCACGTGGAGCATTTTACCAGCCTGGCTTGTGAAACTCGATACTTTTTATTACCTGCTTCTAGCAGCCCAAGTGAGTGCGGTTCCATATAAGCCAATGCATTACAAATTTTGCGCTGCAAGAAGCTGGCTTCTAGAAGCCTAAATGAAATGCAGGCTTTATGATAGACAGTTCTACTTTTAGGTGGCACGTACAACATTTTATTATTTCATTTTTATAGACTTGATAATGAGTTAATTGACATCCGAAACATTGACATTCGATGTCGAAAAATTGATTTTACTTCTCTTTAATGACCAGTTTCCTCGATTGGATAATTAAAACTATGTTGTACATGAAATACATATTATATAAAAATTTCCGTTTTTAAAATAATTTTTTTATTAAATATTGTGAATACATTAACATTATAACCCTGCAGTTAATTACTGCCATGCGTAAATTAATACTCAACTTCACGAAAATAAATATGCTGTGGTAGTGGTTGAGAAATAGCTTTTGATACATTTGGAAAATTTTCCTTTGATGTCAAATTCTTCAAAACGAATAAAACACTTACTTTGATGATTTTGCAACATAATATTATATTATAAACTTTTTTGTGGACATTCATTTTTGTCGTTTTTTGAAGCGTTTACATCAAAATTTAGAGATTGCAGAGTTCAAAATAATTACTGTAATTCAGTTTTATTTAAATAAAAACTGTTCTATTCATTCAGTAAGCATAACGGGTCGGTAACAAACTTGGTTGAAAAAAGAACTTAAAAATTTGTTTACGTTCAACTTCTGTTGGGTTTAATCTTGAAAAATGTTCAGTAAGCCTAATTTCAGTAAAATATTTCGCTTTATTTTTTTAAATTTTTGGATTGACAGAAGAATTATAGAAATGGAAAGGACTCTATGACAATCCATCCGTACTCCTGATAATCCGCGTAATTCCAAATAGGTACAATTTGTTTCATTACAAATGCACATTTAAAAAAAATATTATTATAAGATCGTATGTTCGATAAATACCGATAAATACGTAACAACCGGTAACTTCGAGGTAACTTCGAGGTAACTTCTAAATAAACCAAAGTTCGTGGGTCAATAATTAAATACATATTAGCAAAATGTTAGCATGATGTATAAGGGTAGGTAGCGTTTTATTTCGTTTATTTAACCGTCTCAACTTTATAAAGAATTTTCAAAAATTAGTGTTTATAAATATAATGTAAAGTGACATCTTTATTTTCATATTTTGAAATTTGAATTTTGTTATAAGATGTATGTAAGATGTATTCCTATAGCAAAGAGGAAGGTTTATAGAGTATACTACTGTAAAAATTTCACTCGAGATGATATACATAAAATTTCGAGAAAAATCAATTTGAAAGTACGTAAATTTAGCGAATTTTTCTTCGATTTTTGGGGTGTGCATTGGATAGGGAGGTTTATCCATCGTCAAAACCGCCCTGGAGGGGTGCAGAGCGGAGCGGAGCGCAGCGGTAATCTGGTTACTATGCTAAACATACGAGAAGGCGCCTCCCATAAAAAAAAACCGGGATAAATGAAACCGGGAGCTTAGAGACCCTTGAAATAGCATTAAAAAGTATAGTTGCGGTATGGGGCAGTAAACTATTACGTTTCACCCCCAAAAAATCGCGTAAAAACAAAAAATAATCGATGTTACATGTACGAGAGACGAGCTGCATCTGCCGGTGCGAAATACTCTAAAGCCCGCATTTCACTATAGCTTCTAGCAGCCGAGCTTCTAGTAGCCCAACATTTGTAATGCATTGACTCTTATGGAAGCAAACTCACTAGTAGACTGCTAGACTAGAAGCCTACGTAGGCTTCTAGTCTACCAGTCTACTAGTGAGTTTGCTTCCATAAGAGTCAATGCATTACAAATGTTGGGCTACTAGAAGCTCGGCTGCTAGAAGCTATAGTGAAATGCGGGCTTAAGTGTTAGGGTCATTCATATTGCACGTACCGTCAACAGAATGAGCGACGCGCGGGAATCTCGTTAATTTTACATGTAAATTTGCAAACTTCAAAATCGATTAACTCAAAATTTTGATAATACCTTCTCAAGTTTAAATTATATCAGTAAACTATATAAAGCTTCCTCTTTGCAATAGGAAATTTTCAATTTATTTGGAGCGGCCACACTTAGGGGACCGTACCCTGAAGTTTATTTATTTATTTTAAATCAATCAATGTTGGGTGAATACTAAAGTAAATTACACTACTTTGAAAATTTTTTAGTAAAATGCATTTAACATGTAATTTTTTAATAATCGCTTTTATATTTTGTTAGTTTTTTTGTAATTCTGCTTTAAATAGAATTTTGTTGAGTACAATTCTCAAATCAGCCATAAAATACAATTTTCCACAATTAGTGTTTCGCGTTTTGAAGCATAAACTAAAATCCCAACGTTCGCATTCTATTAGCCAAATTAGCAAGGACGCAATGAAATAATATTATGTATAATTAAAAACGTCAAAAATGATGTCAAGGGTGCCATAAAAAAAGTAAGTATATATCTACCATGTCAACAAACTTTATCTAAAAAGTAAGCTATGCGAATATAAACTAAAAATGTTTTGTACAGTAAATATAGTATTTTCATGTGCAAAATAAATAAATGTGTTTATTATGGCAGAGTTTTCTATTTAATTGCATTCGACTTTATTTCTATTATAAACTTTGTTGTGAATTCATTTCATTAGCGAAAATTATATTGACATTCCATTTTGTAACTTTTTAACAACTACGCAGTTTTCTATTTTAATAAATTAAACTTGATTGAAACTAAAAACTATTTAATTTTTTAAAGTTTAATTTCTTATAATTTTTAATAGTTAAAAATCATTTTATTTAAATAGTTTTATGTTTTATCCGAAAGAACTTCATATTTTTAATTGAATTGTAATAACACTAATAACCTCCATATAATCTGATATAATATCTAAATTCGGTTGAATATGCATAGTAAATATGTAGTTAACATGGCAATATGATGTACTATGCTAGTATATACTCATCAGTTAAATAATGGTATCGAGAAATTAAAATTTCATTGCAACTGGAATATTGATTTACGATATCCCAGTGCATTTATAGCTTATTAAATTATTTAAAAATTTGTTTGGAGAATATACCGGGCGGCCGTCAAGCATTCGAACATAACATGGGTAAATCAGTTTTTAAGATTCAAGATTCCCATTATAATGGATAAAAATGAAAATTGTATCAATCGAAAGAGATTGTTTTCCACATCCGAATATACACAACATTTGTGATTTCCTCTTTCAATATTGTTATAAATTATTATTATATATTCGGTTTTTGAACGTCTAGCCACATTGTCCTCTGTGCTCGTTGCGTGTTGAAAATGTGTAACGATCAAAGAGGACCTACAGCTTAACGTGGATTCCGAACCACGGGAATAGACTATTTATACACCATTCATTCCGATCAGGGAAGTTTTCAATCATACCTATATAATGTTACCTGGCTAACATTCGGTAGGCGAAAAATCATTCTATAAATTAATAATACTTCACAGGATTAACACGCTAGCCGCTCAGCCAATCTCTCACGTGTAATTATTTTGACAGATTTAATTTGTAGGCGATTATTTTTCGTATTTCTAAAAACCCCCCAATATCTTCTTGCATTTTTAACAATAATTGAAGAGGAAATAACAAGTGCTGGATATCGTCTAACGTGAAAAAAAAATCTCTTTCAATTGATACGATTTTCATTATTATCTGTTACAATAATTGGCATCAGGAATCATAAAAAACTGATTTACCAAAAGTTAATTCTTTATATTCGGATGGTCGACTGGTCACCCGATATAACACATAAAGTCCATTACATCAGTGCATCTCAGTTTCTATACAGTGATATAAGTACTTACAGGATTGAGCAAAATTCTTGATTATTGCAGACTATTAGTTGGGTTATATAAGGGAAAAGCACGAATTTAAGCACCCGGGTTTTAAAAATTCTCTATAGATATTCGGCTGAAGGTTTATATAGTAGAAATATAAAAACATATGCGGAATATTCATGTTTAACCCTCAAAAACAACCCTTGCAGTTGTTGAAAATTGTTAATTTTCGAGAGCTCAACCAATCAGAAGCTCGCAGTCGATTTGCGACGAATTACGTCACACTTTATGTTCATTGTACGTTTTACGTGTAGTAGGTACATTAAATTTTAAATTAATTAAAATATTTCCAAGTTTACCGGAAAAGGTACATCGGGCGCGTTTTAAGTGTTAGGTTAGTGTTAGTTTTTGTTACTTTTTTTTCTCAAGTTGAACGTAAAATGTTAGAAGCACACAAAATTCTAGATCCTTTTTTTCAAAATTGTTTCTGTTTCTTAATATTCCGCAAACTTGATTGTTTATTTCTACGAAACAAACCTTCAGCTTTCGAATATTTATAGGGAATTTTTAAAACTCGAGTGCTTAAATTCGTGCGAAATTTAAAAATATTATATTATATTTTTTTTATATCTGTTATTTAAAAACTTACATTCAAGTGCAAATATATTTTTTATAATGTGGTACACAAAATCTTCATAAAAAAGGTAATAATTTATTATTAAAAATTATTACTATTATACTGTAATTGCTCATATTGATATTATGAATTATTAACTTTGTAATACTTCGAGCTTTTTTGTATTATAGCGACGTCGCTAACTATTATAAGGACGCATGCACACAAACATTTTCAAATCTTGACAACAATCGGAGGTGATTCCTGGTTATTGGAATACAATTACACCTTATTTGACTTGGCATTATTATGGGCGTTCTCTTCAATATTTGCTTATTTTCACCTTCATCAATTCAAAAACTGATGTCCTTTGATTGACCTGATAAAAGTAGACACTCAGTCACATACCAATGTTTAAAAATTAAAATATTTATTAAAGTGGAATAATATATTGAACTTGTATTAGCCGGCATTGGACGTACCGTCATATGAAACTAAAATAAAAGTTTCATGTTTAAAGCACTTAAACACACAAATGGAAATTCTACAATTATTATTTGAAGTGCCATTAAAATTAAAAAGAAAATTAGGGACATAAATGAAAACAAAATAAAAATCGTGTTTCACTTTTAATCTTTATAGACCAATAATCCCAAGAGATTGTTTTCTTTACGAATTTAAATGTCATGGTAAATGCAATGGTGTATTTGGATTCGCCATAAGAAAGTGCCATAATGAAGAAAATTACGATTTTCCATTTTTGTTTGATATCTTCAAATGTAAAAGTGATATTAGGTCAAATTTACTTTCAGATTATTAGCGAGAATAAAAATACACATCTTGGATCTAATTTAACGAATTTCGTATCTTTTAAAATAACAGAGATTCTTATGGCTAGGTTAGTTATGTGTTAAGGCAGCCACAGATTAACGTACTTGTTGTCGTATTCGACGAACAAGTCTGTCGAACAAGTCTGTGGCAAAGCTGAAGGTGTGTGGCAGTAACTCCGTCGTACTTGTTCGCCAACAAGAACGACGGATTTGTTCGACGCCTTTGTTCGACGAAAAGTCAGTCAGTGTGTGGGGTAAACGTACTTGTTCGACAGACTTGTTCGTCGAACAAGTACGACAACAAGTACGTTAATCTGTGGCTGCCTTTATGTAGTATATGTACAGGTTGCGTTAAAAAATAAACGGACAAATTTGAAGTTGAATAACTTTTTAACATGGAACATGTTTTTACGGTCGTTACCTGGAAAAAATCGACACCAAAATTTGACACCAAAAACATGCTTCATGTTTTTTTTTTTTTCCTGTTTTTCTCTCAAGAGAGAGAGAGTATATTCATGCAATTCGATACAATCTTAACAATAAAAAAACTTAAAACTTAACAATAATTGATTAAACTAAAATGGTGGTGATGAATGTTGGTGAAATTAATGTTGATGAATTAAATATGATAATTAATAACTGGATAAATATTAAATTATAACTAGAAAGACAAACGAGCATTACAACGGCAGCGGGTAAAAGACAAAAATTAAAATTTAAGATAAATTTGAAGTTGTTTGAATTTTAATTTAAATTTAAATTTGAACTGGGTTTGGTTAGTTTAACAGTTTTTTTTTATTTATGTAACATCAGTGGGGCATAAATCCATTTTAGACAGACTAAGGGGGGGTGTTAAATTGTTTTAGAGTGTTGATAATTGATTTACAGAAAGTTATAAAAATTTGGGTGATGAATTTATTTGATATGATTTCAGAAATTGTAAAAGGTGAAATATTTAAAAAGGAACAATGTGAAGTGTAGGTATGGCGTTGTTGGACGTATTTCGGGCAGGAAGACAATAAATGATGCAGAGTCTGCCTACTTTTTGAATCGCAGGGGCACACGTCAACAGGACTGATCTTGAATCTGTATAGATACTCGCGCGCAAACGAGTGACCCGTCAATACCTGCGTCATTTCAAAGGAGGTATCAACGGCACTTCGGAACAAGCGAACATCATGTAGCGTAGGTAAATGCTGCCGGGTGGTCGAACCTTGGACGGCATTTCTGTACTCGGTATCCCAAGTACATGCCGCCTCAAGACGAATCACCCTTCTTGCATAGCTAAGAGGGAACTGGTTGTATGCCATGCGACTGTGTGAAACAGCCGCATCTTTGGCACATTGGTCTGCAACCTCGTTCCCTTCAATGCCGCAATGAGCCTTTACCCATGCAAACCTGATGATCGTTTGGTCCTTCAGTTTGAGCAGCGAACGATGGATGGAGGTGACCAAAGGTACGGTGCTACTCCTATTAGCGATGGTAACAAGCGAAGAGAGGCTGTCGGAGAAAATACACACTGAGTGTAACCTCCTGGGGGAGATCCAAGTCAGGGCGGCGTCAATCGCATATAACTCGGCTTGAAACACGCTACAAGTACCGTTTAACCGGTACTTGTGGGTCTCTTGCCGAGCTTCACGGTATAAAGATATATATATTCACGGTATATGTTAAAGATATTAGTCGGAGACTAAAATAGAAGGAACCCGGGGTCTAGGGGGCGGAGCCGCCTTGCGAGGCGCGGAGCGCCAAGTTTTATTTATTAACAGATTTTAACATAGTTGATTTAAGGAAAGCAAGCAAGAAAGCGTCTAAGGAAATCAATACGATCATTTCCCAAAAATTTCAACGTTTTCTTTGAAATGTGAGCGAAACTTCCATTTATTTACTATCGGCATACAATGGATTAGAGTTTTGAATGAAGGGTGTGCAATAGTTTATATAATAATTCGAATTAATTTTGATCCCTCGTTCGACAAAAATGGGTTCAGTTGCATCATTGTACGATATTCCTATGAAAATCATTACACTAATTGGATGAAAGTGTTTTTCGAAAGCGTTCGCAATTTTGGTTTTTTGTTTACAGGAATTATATTGCCCACGACATTGACCATCACCGTTGGACACATAGAACCAAGCTTCATGATACGGTAGGTATCCTATAACATTGTTAGTTGTTTTGAAATGAATTTCAAAATTCTTTTGTGTCAAAAAGTTCTTATTTCTCATCATTCGCTTCAGTTGACCAATTTGCTGTTTGGTTCGAGTTAAGTTTTGATCACTACCATTTTGTTTGCTGATGGATCTTAGCAATTATAATCAATTTTTCAGAATTGTAATAACTTAATTTGTTTAGTAGTAACTAGTTAAGGATTAAACAATAAACAAATTTAATATTTTCTATTATTGCAATACTACTGAATGCTAAAATATTTTCAGAAACGTTTATTGCCATCTTTAGATGTTTTATATTAACTTTGAAAGTTTAATTTAATATTAATTTCAAGTTTATATATTTTTTTATAGTACATAGGTAACGAAAGTTATACAACTGAAACTAAATGTCCGTGTTTTTGCATCATTTAAGTAAAAAAGCCGCAGAATAAAAAATTCATGTCTCAAATTTTTGTATCATCAAATGTAGAAACTTTTCAAGCCTAAACTCGAGAGTAAGATAAAAGTAAAGTAATTGCGTTTTTATTTTTTCTTCAATTAATCACAAAGGCGTTACAAATTTACCTCAAGTTTTGAGTGTTTTACTTTTACGTCACTTGACTCGATGTTATAATTTGCAACTTGACTGTAGTATTAATAATTGGTAACAGATAAAAAGTTAAAAAAAAAAAAAGAAAAAAAGATAAAAGATAATTCAGTCCAACTATCAGTCCAACTATGTATCCAAAATGTTAAATATAACGTGCCCGTTACGTCAATTTTATCCAACTTGTTATGTTATTTATTAAATTCTTACTACGTATCTGATAACTAAACGTCTAACGTTATCGATAAAAGGTAAAACATTACAATCATTTAATAAATAACATAAGAAATTGGATAACCTTGACTTAACGGGCACGTTATATTTAACATTTTGGATACATAGTTGGACTGATTATAATAGTTAAGCAACATAGTATGTAAGGTATACCCAGTTATAGTATCATGTGTATTCTTATGGTTTAGTATGTTTGCTATGCTAATATAATTATTATGTAGTATGTTAATTATCTTAATTTATTTTACTAATTTTTTTACATCTAATGCTACATATCATATTAGAATAAATTAGAGCTCCTGTCTGGAACTTATCTATAGAAGTCTAGATAACGCTATTTATGATTGATCTAACATAATTTTGGGTTTATTCCGCTAAACTGTTATCTTTATCTAGTACATAATACAGTACATAATGTTTCTTTATTTGAAAAAATATTCATAGTGGATTTTCCGAGATTTTCATTACATTTGAATGCAATCCAAAATTCATTAACAAATTATGCGATTTTAATAACTCTTATGACCAATGTTATCAACTTTATTTAGAGGGCTCTTTAGTTAAGTAACCAATAGAAAACCGCTATTACTTACTAGTTCAAACAACCAATATAAAACCAGTAATTAGTGTTAAAGGCTCATTTAAAATTTGATAATACCGGGCGTCACACATTAATTATTGCAGTCAACATTATGCGAGTTATCGTATGACTTTTTATGTGATTTATCCTATGATTTTTCATGTGTTATTGTAATAATATAAATCATATGGTCACACTTAGCGATTTTAATGAGCATATTATGATGAATAACACAGTGCCAACGAGAAAATATTTGCTTATGACAACTTTTACCAGAAATTAATCGTACAACGTAAACTGCGCTTTAGTTTTCAAAATATAAATTTTTTTACATTGTACATTACTTTTTATAACTATACAATTCAATCTTTGAAGAGCATAATTCATTTCAATTTGTTCAAATGGGGCGCTATATTGTGATCGTTACCTATTGAACGTTCCTTGAAATTCTCTGGTTGTTCATTAATTTATTTATGTTTAATATTATTATTACAACCGCCAAATTGTTTAATTATTTACAAAACATTTCCCGGCATACATAGGTAATATGTTTTAAGGTGGCAAACAATAAAAACATTGAACCGTAATCATTTTTTTTTAAATAAACTAAAACTTGAAAACTGTGTTTAGGTGTGGAAGACCTAAAAAAATTAAAAATGTAAAAACACAGCATTTGCAAATTACATAATACAGGATGTTCCATTTAAAAACTGTAGTTCAGGCATTTCCAAGTTTTTAATTTTTGCCATTTGACAAAAGACACAATGTACGTACATCATACGTGGAGCAGACAAGACCCAGTCTTGATATTTCCCCTAAATCAGGTGATTGCATAATGTGTATGTGTAAAATTTTTGAGTGTACACAAAACAATAGCCGCCAGAGCACAGATCTGTTTGAACTGCAAGTCATTAAAGTTAAGTAGTGCACGCTTTGTTTTATTAAATTAACGCAGCAAAACTCGTAAGCTCTTTGTAGTTAAAAAATAATACTTCAATATTTTGATATACGTATACGTTTCAATTAATATTTTAACAATAGCAAATTGGTACTTTTGTTTTAATTTTTCATAACATATTCCTTTAGTTACGGAATTTCTACCTTCTACGTTCGTATAAAGCCCAGTAAAATCACAAGTGAGCCTTATTATATAGATTTTATTAAAAACATAATATCGTATCTTGTTTATTATTTTACTATTTAGAAAATAAACAAAGAGTATATTTTATATAAAAACGTGCAAATTGGCGTGTAAAAAATGTGGAAACAGCCTTAGGCCCAGTTGTACAGTTTCGGGTTATCTTTTAACCTGGATTATTTTCCATAGAAATGATTGTTTCAAGAATCGTTTCCATGGAAAATAATTCAGGTTAAAAGATAACCTAATACTGAACAACTGGGCCTTAGTCACTTCAGTGCAGCCACTTATCTCAATGGGAAGCTTCTGTTAGGTATAACACAACAAGATGAACTCTTAGAAATCCCATCAGAAGTAGATCTACGGCCGGAAAATTGGAAGAGCTTCCATTTTAACAAGAAGATGATCTAGTTACACGGATCATTTGTTTTGCAGAAGTAGGTGCATATGCCTCTGGCTCCAAAACTTTTACGCTACCAGGCATACAAATTTTACAAAAGCGGTAATACAGTGATGGAAATAGCTATAAGAACACTTGAAATTTCTGTAATATTTGTGCAATAGAGTAATTTCGTTTGTGTAGATTACTTGAATTTTCATCTTAAAACAACGTTATCAGTGATTCTCAGAAAAGTAATGATTATTAATGCATTTATACGATTTTATATCAGTTGCGTCTATAAACTGTATAATATGGAAGTAGATATAAAAACAGGGGATAAATTGCCGAATATTTTTGAATAATACTTTTTTGTGTCAATTATTTTCGTGGTGTTACGAAAGAGTGGTAAGTGCTTAATTTTAAAACATAGCCTTGCAAAATTTTCGAATTTTAGTATAAAAATTTGATCATGCCACGCGGAAGTAAACTTACTCATGAAGAACGTACTAAAATTGAAATAGTTTTACATAAATATTGCTATGACCTCCCTTATATAAAAATTAGACACCTCGATTAAGTTGGGCGCCACATTCGAATGAATGAAAAATTAAAAAAATATTTAAATATTAGAATTTTCGTGCTAAATTTTAAAAATAGAGAGTTCACCACTTTGTCGCTCTTGTTTAGCTCAGTCTAAGGCTCTCTCAGAGTATTGCAGGTATTAGATTAAATTAGGGGATGTAGCTTATTGAGTTGAAAAATTTTATTTTTGAATGATGGAAAAATGTTCAATGACTTTGAATAAAGTTGCTTAATTGTTTTACCAGATAAACGATCCACTTCTCTATGTGAATGATCTTTAAAATTCAGAATACTGACCTGTAAATGTTTGATAATAATAAAAGATTTGATTATTTTAGAAATGAGTTTTATATTCAAAAATAATATCGCAAAGCGCAAATAATCCATTTTAACAAATTGCACAGATATCTTATCTGTTACCAGAATGTTTACAATAATAAAAAATCAAAAATAATGTAGAATGACGATCCTTTTCTTCCTTTAAATGCTTAAATAAATTTAAGTCTTTCCGTTGTCCAAAACGGGTTAAATGTTTTTGTATTTAAATTTGTTGCTCTTGGCGAAGCGTAGAAAATAAAATAATAAAAAATGTTTTGTTGATGAAATATTAAATAGGGTAGCCGAAAATGCACCTGTCACAGTCTTTTTTCAGCATCCTGTATGTAAAATGCTGAAGGCGTAAAGTTAATAAAAATAATAATTGTTTACAAATACCTTTGAATTTTAGGGGGGAATTACCTAACACTGACCACTCCAAAAAAATTGAAATTTCCTATAGCAAAGAGAAAGGTTTATATAGTAATACTGTAAAAATTTCACTTGCGAAAGTATATATAAAATTTCGAAAAAAATCAATTTGAAAAGTACGGAAAAGTAGCATCGAGTATGCCTTAGACCGCGGTCGTTGTGCATCGTTCGCCCGTGGTGGAAGCCACGCCCATGCCGAGGTTATAAATATATGTTCGATCGCTCGATACTTAGTGCATTTGTTAGTCGACTCTCGTGCATATTACATCGTAGAACCCCAAATATTTTAAGAATAAGGTCTCTAAATAAACATAAACTCTGGCTTGGCCAGAATTAGGCGCAACAAAAAACCTACCCTACGCCCCTCCGGGGCTCCGGGCGGTTTTTCATTCGCGGAAGCCGCTACGCGGCAGAGCTAAACATACGAGAAGGCGCCACGCATCAAGCAAACCGGGATGAAGGCAACCGGGATCTGAAACCCCCAAAAAATCGCCTAAAAACAAAAAATAATCGATGTTACATGTACGAGAGTCGAGCTGCATCTGTCGGTGCGAAATATTCTAAGTGTTCGAGTCATTCATAGCGCACGGACCGTCAACAAAATGAAATCTCACTAAATTTTTACATGAAAATTAGCAAACTTCAAAATCGATTTACTCAAAATTTTGATAATACTTTCGCATTCGAATTTTATATCAGTATACTATATAAACCTTCCTCTTTGCAATAGGAAATTTTCAATTTTTTTCGAGTGGTCAGCGCTGGGTTACTCGACCCGAATTTTATAATCCTGACTTTTATATAAGTCTGCGTAGAAAAACACAATTTTGATAAACACAAGCGCACTATGAGACACTTCCATGTTCAGATGTTTTCGTTGATGACGCTCTTGATCTTCTCCTGTTTGGATGGTGTTGTTGTAGCAGTAATCATCCAAATTTGACTTTCTAACAGTGTTGTTTTATTAGATTGTATGCTGGTAAGTAATTTCAAATTAAGTAATTCTCAGATATTTGCGAGTTGAGTTGAAAAAATAACATTTTAATTTTCAGGTGATGCAACTAACTTTGCCATCTTGGATTTTTGTTTATTTATCGACCAAATCGATTGAACTGTCGGATCACGTTGCACACGTCCGTCCACTTTAAATATCAAAATTCAACTAACTTTTGCTTGCGCAAAATACAAATTTGAGCTGACTTCACCTACTTGTAAGTCAAATTTGTGTCCCTTTTCGATTTTTATTTTAATGAAATTTCATGTAATTTCCAGAGTTGGTTCCATTATTGAAGAGATTACTTATCCGCTGCTTTCCAGTTGATTTCCATCACAGTAGTTGATTTGGGAGCCATTTGAAGTAGTACATTTGACTATTTTCGTTATCACATTTCACTTATCAACCTTTAATGGATTTTGACCCTTATTTACCTTTTTACAAATTTTGGAGATGAATTTATGGTTATCACATACAATTAGATATAAAAGAATTTTGGTTATAAACAGATTTTCACATAACAAGTTATTTACAAAGATTTATCAATTCAAAGTTCATAAACGTAAAGGTTATGTTTTTCAGATAACAAATTATAACAAATTTCATCATTTCTAAGATAAAGCATCTTATTAGAAGATTTTGACTTGTTCACCTTCAAATTGAATGTATTTAGCAGGTTTTGATATAGCTTTCTCATCTTTAAAGATCTTAGTAGGTTTACAATATCATGAATTTAGTTGGATGTGTTTATCTGTTAAATCTAAAGTTTGAAATTAGCTTAAATTTTCTTAAATATAACAATTAATTCAGTTTTACAACCATTTGTGTTGTGTGGGGTCATTTTAAATCACAGCAATATGTATGTATATAAAATGTGGTTTGACAATGCGTTATGTTTATTGTAAATAAACAGATCTGCCACAGTGTGGTACACAATTTTATAAAATAATGCGAGAAAAATTACATCTCGCAATAAAATGGATACAATACGAATTGCAGCTATAAAAAATTATCTTCATCTAAACTTGGAGATGAATTGCATCTTCCCATTACTGGTAGACGTGTTCGCCAAATTTTGAATGATGCAAACAAGTTAAATGTTTAAAAAGAATAGCTAAATCACGCTTGAAGTAATGCTGCATAGAAAAAAGATCAAGTTTTGCCAAATTTCATTTCATGGAAAGATAAATGGTACAACGTGATAATCAGAGATGAAAAAAATTTAATATAAACGGTCTTGATGGTCTACAGTATTATTGGCAGGATATTCGTAAAGAAAAGGATACCATATTCAGTCGTAACTTTGGCGATGGTTCTGTGGTGGTTTACAGATGAAACTATTCAACTATTAGAGTGCCGAGCGATAAGTCCTAATATGAATTCCATAGAAAACATAACGGGCATTCTGATAAGGAAGGTTTATAAAAATGGAAGACAATATTTATTGGTTAATGAATTCGTTGGCATCCTGGTAATGCCTATGTATTTATTTCTAAATTTTACAAATATCTTGAATTAACTGGAAACGCCAGGACAAGAAATGCAGTTTATGAGATATGCGTTTTGACCACATAGTGTTTATCTCGTATATGAATAACATTAAAAATATATGAGTCTGCCAGGACATGGAACTTGCAAAATTACAGAATAATATGCCAGGACGCCGGCGAAATAAAATTAGCTATATCTCGAGCGTGGAAAGATATTCCCATTGAAACATACAGAAAATTGACTGATTCAATGCCCAACCGTATTTTTCAACTTATATCAAAAATGGACGCCGCTTAATGTGATCACATCGGGACTCGGGGTAATTTATGCAGCTTAAATTGTTTATAAAAAGTTTAAATTTATAATACGTCTGAAAATCGGAACACCTCGCCGTAAAACTTCCAACGTTTCTTTGCATTTTAACAAAAATTTTATCGGATAAACCGAATTTTGATCATTATACACGATGATTTTTCTAGGGGGTTATATGGGGCCGGTCCGTTTTTCACAAAAGTGATCTCAATATCCGTTTGATCTTATTATCCGTGATCATAATAAGCGGCGTCTACTGTACTAAAATAGTTATTTCATAATATATTATATTATATGCAATAAATAATTGATAAATTATTGTCGGAGTTTTTATAGCCATTTCCAACTTGAAAAATCATTTATTGTTTTTATAGCTATTTCTACCACTGTATACGCAACAGTTTTAATGCTGATGGTTTCATGGCAGGCAAAAAATGGCTCGAACTGTTTCTTTAAAGACATTCACAAATATCTTTCCGTAAAGCACAAATGATGAATCCAGCCAGAGCACAGAAATTCAATAATGCATTGTTAGTGATCATTTAAATAAAGTCAAGTTGAAGCAACGCCCGAATGCATTTAAAATATGGCGGAAAAAGGCTGCCAAATGTCACTGTATCACCAATAGTCAGCAACAGTTTTATGAGAGTTATATCAACATATTTCATAATTTTCAGTTTGATTTGGTATGAATTAATGTCGGGGCCGTTTTAGGATTAGGTGGCCCCAATAAGGCCCAGTACATGTTTTAGATTTGTAATAAAAATGCTAGTGTTATTATAACGATTCTTCAAAAAGCATTTTTAGAAAGTTTAATAATTATATCGTCACCCTAATTCTAAAACCTCGTAAATCCAAATTTATGCGATTTTGAGATTTTAGTTGTATGATATAGAGAAATCCAAAATACATCGTTCTAAAACCTCGCAATAAAAAAATTATACTTATTGTGACATCTATAAAACTATTAAGTGTGAAAAATCAAGTCAATACTAATAATATATTTCTTACAATTCACTTTTTTCAGCCTTCTGTAAAATTTGATTTACTAGACTTACGTTTTAGAATTAGGGTGACGATATGTATCTTGTTTCCAAATAAAATTTATTATACTGTTAATTTTTTGAAACCTAGAAATTACATACAAAATCAATTAAGGTGGGCCTTATTTGGTACGCCTACCTTACATTATACTATTATGTATTTACGGTATAAACTAGAACCATTAAACGAGGCGATGTGCTTAAATAATCTTCCGTGTTCTTCAAGGCACCAATATAAAATTCGCTTTATCTTACATTACATAATTTTGTCGCGTTGCTTGTCTGCGGTTGTTGACATGTCAAATGAGATAATAATGTAATTAGTCTCTGTGATATTACATAATATAAAGACAATTGCATATTTTTGCGAGAATCCTATGTAATCAGAGTTTTCGATTATTGGAGGTATACCTTTTCCCAACATTAGCTCGGAAAATTGGGTTTTTACTGCATTAACATTTAAAAAGGTTTTGCCTGAATACTGTACAAATGTGGAAGAATTTCTGAAATTAAAGTGTTCCATAATGAGATATTTTAAATAATTAAATAATAGGCAGTCTGTGTGTGGAAAAGGGGGCAGGGCCTTCTTTTTCTATTTTTAGCACTTTTCGATTACCGGAATACTGGAATACCACAGACAAAAATATTGACAGACAGTCAATTTACTGTCAAGTCTGTACCTTAACCTTTTAACAAATTGTTTTAAAATATGAAAAATGGTTAATTTAAAAAATCTTATTTAGATGCTCCAATGCTTATGTATTACAAAGCCAAAATGAACTGTTAGGTTTCGATTATATTCATCATGTTAAAAAAAGTGTTCGAAATATATAAAATTATAGTAGCTTAGTTCCAACAACGATTATTTCCAGTAATATTACTTCAACCAGGGGTGGGCAAAATACATTTCAAATGTATTTGAAATACATTTTACAAAATACATTTATGAAAATACAAAATACAAAATACAGAATTTCAAATACAGGATGCAGTTTTTGAAATACAAAATCCATTTATTCATGTCATTATAACATAATATACTATGTTATTATTATGTTATTATAACATAATACTGCATCTTGTATTTGAAATACTGTATTTTGTCAATTGTATTTTGTATTTTCATAAATGTATTTTGTAAAATGTATTTCAAATACATTTCAAATGTATTTTGCCCATCCCTGGTTGTAGTACATGTGCGTTGTCGAATAGTGATATACATTCTGCTACAATTGACTCAGAAGTACAGCATGCAGATAATTCAAGCGTATGCACCTACCAGTACATCGAACGAAGAAGAAATAGAACAATTTTAAGAAGACATTACAAAGGCAAGAAGATCAGAAAGGCCACATTTAACAATGATTGTCGGAGACTTTAATGCAAAGATTGGAACAAAAGATGACGAAGACACCAAAAATATAGGACCCTTTGGCGTGGGTACTAGAAATGACAGGGGTGAAGTAATGCTGAATTATCTGCAAAGTGAAAATCTGTATTGCATGAATACGTTCTTTGGAAAACCATTACAAAGGAAATGGACGTGGAAAAGCCCTAACAACAGAACCAAAAATGAGATAGATTACATACTGTGCAATAAACCTCAAACTGTAACAGACGTGTCAGTATTAAACAAGTTTCATACCGGTAACGATCATAGATTGGTAAGAGCCGCCGTCCGAGTTAACATAACAACGGAAAGGAAAAGGTTAATCTCTAAAACTAATAATCGCGTAATAACAGACCAAATAAACCGAAACAGAGATTTGTTCCAAAACGAACTGAAAGCAACCCAAACTTTTAAAAATCTACAGATAGACCAAATAGCGGAGAGAATTGTCACAGCTATTCGAACGACTACGAAGAAAATATGTACCCAATATAAAAAGCAAAATCATGGAAAACTAAACGACAATTCAATTAAACTTATGGAGAGAAGAAGAAAAACAAATCGGGAATCAGATGAATACGTCGAGTTGAACAAAACCATTCGACCCCATTCGAAAAGAAATACGGAAGGACATAAGATCTTATAACACGAAAATAATCCTAGACACTATTGAGGATAATTGCAATATGAAAGTCCTAAGATCAAAAATGTCGAATGCTAGAACAAATATTAACAAAATGAAAGATACTCAAGGTAATCTAATAACAGAAAAAGGAAAAGTAATAGAAACCATAAGATCATTTTATAAGGACTTGTATACATCGTCGATTCCCAGAGCGATAAACCAAAACACGGTGATTATGAACGTAGGATCTGAAGACATCCCCGAAATAGATAGGACAGAGATAATGGCAGCATTAAACCAAATGAAAAATAGAAAAGCATGCGGGGAAGACCGAATCACCACCGAAATGTTAAAAGTTGGGGGATAAGCAATAGTGCAGGCCATGGAGGTGTTGCTAAATAAATGTCTCGAAAAAGGAAAAATACCAACACTTTGGCAAAATTCGGAGGTCATTTTGCTGTTTAAAAAGGGCGACAAGACAAACATAGAAAACTATAGACCAATAAGCCTGCTATCACATCTATATAAATTATTAACAAAAATTATAACAAACCGTCTAACCAATAAATTTGATTTCTACCAACCTGTTGAGCAAGCTGGATTCCGCAAGGGATACAGCACAATGGACCATATCCAAACAATACGCACACTAATAGAAAAGTGCACTGAATATAACATCTCACTTTGTCTGGCATTTGTTGACTACTATAAGGCGTTCGATTCTATAGAAATCTGGGCTATTTTAGAAGCATTAGATGGAGCAAGAATCGATTCAAGATACACGAACCTTATAGGCTATAATATATACCAGAATGCTACACTCCATGTAAAGATAAATGAAGATATGAACACAAACAAGATACCTGTAAAACGAGGAATTCGCCAGGGAGATACAATATCGCCAAAATTGTTCACTCTGGCAATGGAAAATATATTCAAAAAACTTTCATGGGAAAATAAGGGTATAAATATCGACGGTACCTATTTGAGTCATTTGCGCTTTGCAGATGATATAGTACTCGTGAGCACGGACGCAGAGGAAATAATATCTATGCTAAAGGAGTTCAGCGAAGCATCTGAACTTGTGGGAATGAAAATAAACCCAAACAAGACCAAAATATTGAGCCCAAACGAAGTGAACATAGAGATAAATGGTCATAACATCGAAAATGTGCAGGAATATGTATACCTCGGACATATTATAAAACTGGGTAAAGAAAATCAATCTGCAGAAGTAGGCAGAAGAATTCGACAGAGTTGGGCCGCTTTTGGAAAGTTGGGATATATACTAAAGAGCGCAGATATCCCAATAAATTTAAAAAGAAAAGTATATGCCACATGCATACTGCCTGTCACCACATACGGCCTGGAAACCATGGCGATGACAGTAACAAACGCGAATCGATTAAGAGTCATGCAGCGATTGATGGAAAGAGCTATACTTGGTATATTGCTTAAGATTAGTTGAAATCCGAGAAAGAACAAAAGTCCCCGACGTACTAGACAGAGTATCCCAATTGAAGTGGAATTGGGTGGGACACGTGGCAAGGCATGACTATGCAAGATGGACATATAAAACCATTCACTGGCGCCCAAGAACATCTAAGAGAAGCGTGGGAAGACCCCAAAAGAGATGGTTAGACGACGTGAAGCAAATATGGTTTCAGAAGGCAGCGGATAGGAAGGTATGAAGAGGAATGAGAGAGGCCTACATTCAGGAGTGGATGAATACAGGCTAAGAAGAAGAAGGTTGTAGTAATATTACTGGAAATAATCGTTGTTGGAACTAAGCTATTATCAACCTAAGGTATCAACAACTACTGTAGGATCTGTATATCAAATATTACTGCTTATCGTCACCAGGGGCACTGATGCTAAAATTCGCACATCGTTTTTAGTACCTACAACTTGTATGTACACCCTGTATATACACAAAATTAAATTTGAGATTTATTTACTTATAAAATTTAACTATAAATAGAAAACAAAGCAAATAAACATTTACAAATAAATTTAGGTATGTAACATACAAAATTTCTGAAAGTAATAATTTATACAAACAATGATATTGTTTAGTTTGTATAGGTCTATAGGTAGGTATGTAGGTATTATTATTGAGGTAGTGATAATAGATGCAAAGTACGAAAAATGTTTATACATAAAATAACAAGCAACAATATTTTCCGGTTAGACAAACCGTTCTTTCTCTAATCTTGCTCTTATTATCATAACATAAAGTATAAATCACATTGTTCTTAGGAGGCGTTGAAATTTTTTTAGTGATAAGTTATAAAATTACAAAACAGATTCAATACGTTCTTAAAGTGCAAAAGTCTTTTGTGAACTGTAAATTAGGTAGGTCAACATAATGTAAACAAGAGTCAAGTTAGATAACAACTATAAATTTATTACTTTTGCAATATATGTATACGTACTATTACTACTTTAAACGTCAACTCTTATTTTAAATCATACTTACGGTGTAATACGAGAGTAATCCAGAATTTTCGTCCAACACAAACCACCTATATTGCCACCCTTTCATCACATTTGTCCACTTACTCAAAGAACCTTCCATCACTGCCATTTTTTAAACTAAAAATTGTGTAATTATGAAATTAACTAGAGACTCTTACATTTTCCATCAAAATATTTAGCGTAATGTTAAGCAAAGTGTCGTTGGACTACATTCACAACGCAACTGTCATTTCTCATTCATCTGTCGTACTGCAAAAGCGCCAACTTCGGGGTAGAAATATTGGTTGCCTATATGTCAGGAGTAAATAGTTCAGTTTTAAATCGAAAATTGGTAAGTAAATCCGGCAAATTATTATATTCAAATTCGAATACTATTTCTATTTTTATTTGTACGTTTATTTGCGTAGGCTAGAATTATTAAAATATTTGAAATGCAAATAGTAATACAATTATCATGGTAAAAGTACTAAACGTGATATAAATAATTCAACTTGAAATTGAAGTGCTTTTACGCAATTTTATGGATAGATATCATTATTTATGACTTAAAGTTTTTGTTGCAGAAATTTAAGTAGATAGGTTCTAAACATTTTCGAATTTCAAACTTTCCTGTAATACATCAAAGATTTCATAAACCTCTTGGATTTACTTCTTATTAGGTAGATATAATTATTCTTGGAAAGTATGCAGTACAATCAAAGGCAGTACTAACTGGGCATATCGGCCGCCTTTAGTAATCTAGAACGCAATTATATGTTGAATTGCGATAATAATGATTATAAGCTTTAGTTGTTGTGCCTTCGTCCTCATTCAGAAGGATTTTGATCATACCGGTAGTCGGTAGTGGTTCAGCATTACGCTCAAGTCAAAGGAATTGAAGAGTGCAGGTTAAAAAGAAGGAATGTCAAAATCTGTGATTTTCCAGGACAGCGATTTTAGAGTTTGACGTTCCACCGTTTACTTAATTTAAACTGCCTAGATCTTTTGACTATCCTTATTTTTAGCCTATATTACTTTGCTATACGATTGAGTTTTGCATTAGGTTTCAATTGGCGCAAAAATCTAAATATCGAAATACAATTACCTTCCCCCTTTTTAATCTGCACTCTTCAATTATTGTAATCATATATGTAGGCTGTAGTTATTCGTCTTCTGCGATGATATTGTCTAAAAATTTCTTGACCGTCTTCCGTGTTTCGGAGGGCACGTTAAGCAGGCGGTCCCCCTGTGTTAATGATTTGCCATCATAACAATAAAAAACAGGGTGCTGGCACATCGAAAGGCAAGCCTAGCAAGCTACCTGAGATGTAAAAACCAAACTGCTCATAGAACCAACAGTGCCTTGAACAGAGGCACTATAGTTGGGAAGTACAGGACGTAGTCCTAGATTAAGAAGAAGAAGACTTTCTAAATATGCTAAATTATTAAAAAGAGCAATATGGAACCCTTTTTGATTCACCACATATTTTACCGCAATTGATGTTATGTGTACTTTTAAAACGATTCAGCCACCTATTTGACCATTTTAACTCTGGAGAATTCCCAATTTTTTCCGAAAATTGTTCTGACTTTTTCATTTAACATGGCCCCACTTATGGACACATTGGATTAGCGATTTATTCTAAACAAATTAAGGACGGCTTTATCTACTTTGTCATTATTTGCACAATGTAATTTCTTCACTTTTGACGAGACTTTACTAGTTGCACTCATAATCTTCTCCCTGGTTTTTAAAAGTGTTGCCAATGTAGGTCTCGCCAAATGTCTTTCTTTGCAGATTACAGCTTGCTTTTTACCACTTTCAAACTCTTTTATTATTGATATTTTGGGGATTCTACCACTAACTCAGCCACTCGAAAATATTTTTCGAGTGCTACACACTAAAGAACAGGCTTATATCTGTCTATTAAAACAATAAAAAATGTGAATATGGTCAAAATAACAAAAATATCGACTTTTGAAAAGTACGGGGAATGTAACCTGATATGCCTCCGAACCGGGTCGATGCGACATCAGTCGCCCGTGCTTCGATGAAAATGCGTAAAATTTTTTCGCTCCGATTTCAATTTTTCTTTGAAATTCGGATAGATGGGGGTGTGATTAGTGGATATTAGTAATAAATAAAATCAACAAAATGGAAAATAACCCGTGTATTGCCGAAAAAGTGAAAAAATTAAAATTTTTAATTTTGGGGTAAATAAACATAATAAACGTTGGCTTGGCCAGAACTACGAGCATCAAAAAACCTACCCTACGCCCCTCCGGGGCTCCGGGCGGTTTTTCGTGCTCTGAGCCGCTAACGCGGCAGGGCTAAAGAAACGAGAAGGCGCCACCGATCAAGAACACCGGGATTAAGGCAATCGGGATTCGAGAGACCCTCAAAATAGCATTAAAAAGTATAGTCGCGGTATGGGGCAGTAAACTATTACGATTCACCCCCTAAAAATCGCCTAAAACAAAAAATAATCGATGTTGCATGTACGACGGTCGAGCTGCATCTGCCGCTGCGAAACCTTACCTTACCTTACCTGATATGTATTTGATGGAGCATCCCGGCATGGCCGGCCTTCTCCTTCATCTGAAAGAATACATTAATGACATTGGAAGTTGTAGAGACCGGTGGGTCTCTGGGAATTGGCGCTTGGCGGACTGACTGGTTAGAAACCTGGGCTGTGACTGTGAATATGAGATATGTGAAGAAAAAGAAATTTTTTACGTTTGCCGATATAGTAGAGTCCCTAATTCGAAGAAAGAAATTATAATTTCTATTGATGACCTCGAAGTGAGTGGCTTCTACTTGGAACTAGTCAGAATTGGCGACTAGTGGGATTGTAGTGATACTATGGGGGGTGATTTATCGAAGCTTGTGGAAATTGATCGAAAAATTACACAAATCTAGTGAATAAATTCACTTTCGAAGAGAATTTGTGTAAGTTAAACCTGTGAACATACATTAGTCTGTGTGGGGGTGAGTTATGGTCAGGAGTTGTCCGTGGTCAGGAGTGATTTGGGACGGGGAATGAAGAAGTCGGCTGGGTTGTATTGACCTAGTTGATTTACTAGTGGGTTTTCTGAAAATTTGGATTTGTTGTAAAGATTGGTGGCATGTTTGCGGTTAAGAGTGTTAATAAGATCTAGTTTGGCGTCTGCATGTAGTCGCCTGTTAGTGACGTAATAGGGGGCGCTGAAAATAGCTCGGAGATTTTTGTTTTGAATGACTTGAAGTTTATTTATGGCCCTAGGGCGTGCGTATCCCCAGACAGGGGAGGCATAAATCATTGTCGGGCGGATTATGGCTTTGTATAATCTTAGTTTGTTAGCGGGGGACATGGTACTTTTACTGTTCATGAGGACGAACAATCTATTGAAGAGGCATTTGGCTTTACCGGCTGCGGAGGAAATGTGAGCGTCCCATTTGAGACTTCGGTCCATGGTAACGCCAAGGTACTTGACCTTGGTTTTCCAGGGGATTTGCTCCTCAAACATCCAGACACTGGAGTTGTGAGGCTTGCAACGATTTCGAAACATTATCGCGGAACTTTTGCTCGAGTTAACCTCGATGCGCCAAGTTTCGTACCACCTCCCGAGATCGTTGATCGCCTCCTGGAGGCGGGTTGTGGCTATGTCCGGGTGGATTGAGGACGTGTATATTGCAGTGTCATCTGCATATAATGAAATTTTTGTTGCGGGATCTGAGGGGGTTGGAATGTCGCTCATAAAGATGTTAAACAGTGAAGCTGCAAGGATCGAACCCTGGGGGACCCCGGAGGTGATGGGGCGCTTTGTGGATCTAGTGTTCATGAGTTTGACTTGGAGTTTTCTGTCGTGAAGGTAGGAGGCAATAAGTCGGACTAGTGGAATTTGAATTTTAGATTGAAGCATTTTGAACAGGAGGCCTTCGTGCCAGACCTTATCGAAAGCTTTCGATACGTCGAGTAGCACTAGGCCGGTGAATTCTTTTTTGTTGAGTGCCTGCGTGACGTGCTCAACTAATCGGAGGGCTTGGTGAGTCGTGCTGTGTCCAGCACGGAAGCCGAATTGTTCGTTTTGAATAATACTGTTATCGAACATGGCTTCTTGGAGACGGGTGAGAATGACTTTTTCAACTACTTTTCCAATAGAAGGGAGCAGGCTGATTGGTCTATAGCTTTTCGGAAGTTTGAGATTTTGACCGGGTTTGGGGATTACCACTACGTCAGCGGTTTTCCAAATTTGTGGGTAGTAGTTGAGTCGAAAACATGCGTTAATTACGCCGGTGATGGCAACTTTGGCTTTTTGGGGAAGTTCTTTGAGGGCAGTATTGGTGATGCCATCGGGACCTGGGGCTTTCCTCTTTTTGAGGCGTTTAATGGCAATGGTGACCTCCGGAAGAGAGGCGGGGGTGATATGTGTGTCATCGGAGGTGTTTAGGGTGGTGGTGACATAATTTTCGACCGAATTGATATGGTCTTGGTCTAATCTTGTGGTGTTGGGGGAGCATTGAGCTTGGAGGCTGTCGGCGAAGATTTCAGCCTTTTCAAGATCGCTCCGGGCAATAGTGCCGTCAGGGCGGGAGAGAATTGGGATGGTGACCTTCTTTTTCCCCTGGAGGGCGGCGGCCATGCGCCATGCGGACATGTCTTTAAATGATAGGGAGTTAATGGTGTCTAACCATTCATTGTCATGAAATTCTTTGACTTTAACGTCTACTTGCTCTTTGAGCCGGTTGTATGACCAAAGGCGGATTTAGGACCTCGGCCGCCCTAGGCTACGAAAATTTGGCCGCCCTGTTTGAACTCTGAATAAGAGTTTAAAGGGTTTCAATAATGCACATTGGTAATTTTTAAGTATGCTTTATTCATTTTCATACTTGATAAACATGAGAAAAAAGTAGGCTGAAAATTAATAACTAAGAAAATACTTGTGTAATATATTTGCACTTATAAAATTGCACGTTTCAATTTTTTTGTAGCAAATTCATTTATCACGTCTTCGTAGTCTAGGGATTTTGACAACTGTGATTCTATACTAAGTACGGCGAGAGCATTGAGTCTATCCTCTGTCATTTTCGATCGCAAATAGTTTTTGACACGTCGCAATCAACAAAGAAAAAATCCCAACAGTGTGCACCGAAATGAAGACATTCGTCAGCAAAACTTTCTTCCAGATCAGACGGGTACATATTCTGTAAACTGACTGCTTTTACTCGAGTTTCAGCTGGGCTTGAGGCAGAGAGGTTGGTCAGGAACGCAAATTTCTCGTGAAATTTCTCATATGCATCGTGTCGTTTTTTGAACTCACTCAGCAGATTATCAATTATCGTCAAGAAAGTGTTGATTCGTAGATCCTCTCGTCCGTTTAGTGTAACTTCTTCACTGGTGGATTCGTCAGATTGTATCTTTCTTTTTTTCTGTCGTCTCATATCCTTCTCATACTCTTGCAGCACAGACAAGCTCAATGCCCTTTCCTCAAAATAGTTGAAGTCTTCGCGAGTATTTGTAAGAAGATTAATCAATGACTCGTAAAGCTGTACAGCCGTAAATATATCGATATCTACACTCTGCAATTTTTTGTTGGTAGCATTGATTCGGCTCAATATAAAACCCCAAAAAATTGTCATGAAGGCCGTTTCCAATCGTTCAAGCTTGAGTCTAATACCCTTAGCTTCGCACCTGACGATAGCTTTTACGTGCTTGTTATCTTCGATGGAGCGCAAAGCACGTAAAATGTTTTCCCATGATTCATACAAACTTCGAGAAGCATCTGCGCGTGCTGACCATCGAGTTGCTGACAGATTTTTTATAGTAGCTGGGCCTCTTTTATCTCCTTCCAAATCACGTGTCAGTTGGATCTCATTTTGGAGAATTTCCCAGCGTTGAGTCGACGAAGTAAAGAAATTATAAATTTCTTGTGAAAGCGCAAAAAAACGGTAGGCCTCTTCGCAGCTTTCTGCAGCGGACTCTCCAACCAAATTGAGGGAATGTGCTGCGCAAGGCACATATTCAGCCGTTGATGAAAGTTTTTTTATTTGTGCCTGCAGACCGTTATAAACACCCGACATATTGGCAGCATTGTCGTAAGACTGTCCTCGGCAGTTCGCTATGACGATTCCGAATTTATCCAATGTGGCCGTTACAGCGTCTGCCATCTTCTGCGCTGAGTGACCCGCGTTTGGAATGAATTCGAGGAAGCGCTCAATAGGTGAACCATCATCTTGCACGTATCGGACTACAAACGTTAGTTGGTCGACATGAGATATGTCGGGTGTAGAATCAACAATCATGGAGAAATATTTTGCTGACTTTATCTCACCAACTATTATACCACTAACTTTGTGCGCCATCATTTGAATGAACTCGTCGCAGATAGTAGAAGACAAGTAACTGGTGTGACCACTGCCTCGGTTGCCATACCGCGAAATGTGTTCTGCCAAAAATGGATCGAATTCGGCGATTAACTCCAATGACATCAGGTAGTTTCCGTTTCGTTGAGAACCAAACTTTTCATCATGACCTCGGAAAGGTAGACCACGTGAGGCAAGAGCGATTACTGTGGCCACTACTCGCTTGAGCACATTTCTCCAGTAAAGTACTCCTTCTTCGAGTTGAGCCGTCAGTTTCCGATCTATCCGACCACAAATATTCCCTCTTTTCTTCAAATTCAATACGCACAACTTGTGGCCGGATGAATTTTCGTGGCATGCTACCCTACTCGAACCATTCTTCCAGTCGTTGAAGCCTTCCTTGCAACCAAATTGTGACCCACCATCGAATGCAAGACATGGTCCACAGTACATTCGGCCAGTACTCTGAGAGTAAATGAGCCAGTTACGAATGCATTTTTCACCATTCAAAAGATGACGCTCGAACAGAGATTTCGACAGATAACTTGTTTGGTCGTCGTATACGACGACCGGCGTCGTATACGCCGTCGTTTCTCGGGCAGCAAGCGTTTATATATAAACGCTTGCTGCCCGAGAAATCTACACCAGCGTTTTGTTCAATGCCGTGAATCGACAGGTGATCTCGCAAACGATCGTTGATCACCCACTCGGCTGGATCTTTGCTAAGTGCGAATTGTTGTTCTGGTAACTTTTGTTGTTCTGGTAACCTTTGTTGTTCTGGCAACTCTTGTTCTTCAGGTAACGCTTCTTGCTCAGCTAACTTTCGTTGCTCAGGTAACTCCAATAGTTTTTCAGATTGCTCAGATTGCTGTTGAGCTGGGAAAGTATTTCCACTCGCACTAGAAGAAGCTGCCGAAACTTCCGGAACTGTACACCCATTTGAGTGAGAAGAAGTAGTAGACTCATTATTTGAACCACTTTTCTTTTCATTTGATTTAATAAGAAACGAGTCTAATTTGTGCGTTTGTTGTATCACCGCATTCTTTCTCTCCAAAGATTCTTTAGCACGCTTTCTGTATTCATAGCCACTCGCTTTCTTTCGCCGATCACTCATTATAAACACCCAAACTCACAAAACCTCTTTCACGATATTATTTAATAACAACGAGCGCGCACTAAAGACTATTAAAGACTGACGCGTCAAGACTTTTAATAAGGTCAAAAATAAATTAAAAACCAGGATATAATAATCTCGGAGCGATTGCTTTCAGTCGAAGGATCTAGTAAGATTTTGCAAACATCGCGTTCAAGAGATAAATATCACGTGTTGGATATAATCATACGTAGAAAAAAATTATCTTCTGATTGTTCCCATTTTCATTCCTATAAATTACAGTCAGCATCAGGAATCTTTAAAAAACCTGATTTACCATGATATTTCGGTGTACCGTTATTTCTCTATGTTCGCATCAAACTTTTCTTAAAATTCATTCTTTTATGTAGTATTTTATGTGTGTATTTACAAACACTTTATTAATTGGAGAGATAAAATTCCACCCGACTTTAAATAAAACATGATGTTGTGTCGACGTGTCTAAAAATATTTAAAATTATATTATTTGTTACTGTGTCAGCAAACAATTTTCTTAATGTACACATTTCTGCCAAGAAGCAAGAAAAAAATTTCTTAGCAAGCATGTTACAATGTTGTATATTGTAAAATTTGTAATTGCAGGTTTATTTTCATAATCGATTATTTCCACAATCGATTATTTTCACAATCGATTATTTTCACAATCGATTATTCTCACAATCGATTATTTCTATAATCGATTAATCGATTATTATAAATTATCATAATCGATTATGAAATAATCGATTATTCGAATTACGGTGACGATTAATCGATTATATGCGCACCCCTATCTATAATTCCATGATATGTAACTAAATTGACTTCTAAATAGAAAAAAGATGGTGATATAAAGTCAATCATAGCAGTGCTGTCGTCTTGAAACGAAAATATAATTCAATTCGATAAGGAAGCGTGCTAATGTATCATTTAATTTTCGTTTGGTTACTTAGGATGGAAGTATTTGTAGATAAAATCGTACATGAATAAAACGGGAGTATTTTGATTCTGTAGTTTATCCTTAGTTATGGGAGGTAACAGGTCATATCGTTTGTAGAGAAAAGAACTTTTTTAGTGCAGACAGTTCACCGTTGGATTAAGAGGGATACCGAAAAGTGACAGTTCAACGCGGTATACCCGTGGGCAACGAGTCTAGCTGCCTCAGCGTGGGCCGGTTCAATCACGCCAGAATTGTTGTCCATGCATGTAGAATAAATAATATGGATGTGGTATGGATGTACATACTCGAGTACATACTACAGCTGGTACTCGCTATAATGACAATTAGTTCGATTATTAATTTAGTTCAGTTGGATAACATAAATAAATTCCACATGACAAAATGTTGGCTTTATTTATTTTTGTTTGGTAGAAGTTTGTGGCCTCGGAAAATTTCCAATAAAAAAATTGCCGCCCTCCAAAATCTGCCGCCCCCCAAAATTTTGCCGCCCTAGGCTATAGCCTACTTAGCCTAGTGGGAAATCCGCCTCTGTGTATGACCTTTGGTCATCAGGGTTACGAGTTCGCCGGGCGAGTTTCCTCGCTCGGTTTTTGGCTCTGATAAGATCTTTGAGGGAGGGAGTGAGTTTGTCTCTGACGTCCGTGGTGTTGACTTGAAAAGAAGTTTCGTCAACGGATTTTTTGATGTTGTCTTGGAAATTGACAATGAATTGGTCTAGGTCAGTGGGGGACTCAACGAATGGGATTGGTCCAAGGTTTTTTGACAGAGTGTCTTTGAAAGAGGTCCAGTCTGTTGTCGTTCTCGTGGGAGGGCCCTTTGGGGGTGACAGCAGTCCGAGTGTCAGAAGGACCGGGTAGTGATCTGAGTTTAGCTCTTCGCTGGTGGAGATGTCGTATTGGAGTTGTACGTCTTTGAAAATGGCTATGTCCAGAATGGACGGCGTACCTGCGTTAGAAAAGTGGGTAGGGGAGGTGGGAGCGATGATCGCGAAGTCCAGCTCGTTTGCTAGTGAAAGTAGGTCACGTCCTACATGGTTTGTGTGTTTGCACAACCAGTTGGAGTGTTTAGCATTGAAATCGCCGGCGATGATCTTCGCGTCGGGGCCTTCAAGGAGGGTTTCTAGGTCCTCTTTGAGGATGCGTTGCTGAGGGCGATTATAGACGGAAGAGATTTGCAACCAACCGTGATGTGCGGTGTGGATGCTCACCGTAGTGACTTCAAGGTACTCTAGGTCGGGGGTCGGTATTGCGACGTGTTCGATGGATGATTTTACGTAAATTGCGGTTCCGCCGCCGCGTCCGTCACGGTCGTTCCTATAAAGTGAATAGCAAGGGAGTTTTGCCAGTTGGCCAGCTCTGAAGTGGGTTTCGTTGACCAAGATTACGTCAAGGTCGTGATCGTGCGCGAACGCGAGAAGTTCATTTCGTTTGGCTGAAAGGCCGTTGGCGTTCCAAAAAGCCGTCTGCAAAGTGGTGGGTTGGAATCTGGGTTTAGACATTAATGGATGCGTTGCTAATGGCATTGAAGTTCGTGATTGATTTGAAATGGTCAATGACTTTGTCGCTGACTCTTTCTCTCTGAAGGAGATCAAGAACTGCTCTCATTTGTCGGGAGGGGGCCTCCTCGTAGGAGGTGGAGGGCGTGGGGGTGGCATGTGTTGCTTCCCTGTGAGGGGCATGTTGGCTAGCGACTCCTAGATAGGATGGTCGATTGGGGCCTTGAGAGGAGGGGTAATTGTAAGTGGGGCGGCCAGCGAAGCGGGAAGATGCTTCGCGGGCTGAAAGTTCTCGCTTCTTGGGCTTGGGGAACGAGGCGCAACCTTTGTAGTTTGCGGGGTGGTTTCCCCCGCAGTTAGCGCAAGTGGCCGGGTCCTCTCGGATTTTTTGACAGGAAGGTGTTAAATGATCCCCTGCGCATTTGACGCATTTGGGTGGGGCGCGGCAGAGGGTTTGGGCATGCCCGAACCGTTGACAACGGTGGCATTGACCGACCTCTGTACGTTTGTGGGGGGTTTCGGTACGAGTATTGATAGACAGGACTGATGTCATGTCGAAAATTTTCTTGCCATCTGTGTTATGGGTTAGATGGACAAGGTATAATGGCATAGGTTTTTTATCGCGACCTTGGCGCATCTGAAAAACTGATTGAATATTGAAGCCTTGATATTCAAGGTCTTCTTTGACTTCTGCGGCTGTTATTGTGATTGGAAGACCTCGGATAACCACTTTAAGTGGTTTGTCCTGAGGGAGAGAATAGGAGTGCGAGGGGAGGGATTTTTCCTCAAGTAAACGGCTGAGGGCCCGGTAGTCTGTCTCGGTGGCCGGCTGGATTGAGATGCCGTCCACGAGCGTGCGGATTTTGGTGGTGGCAATTTTCCGATCGCGAATCATTTTGTTGATGGCCGGCCAGTTGTCCTTTGTACGGAGGACAATTGGGGGGATTCGGCTGGAGGAGGAGTATGTGGTAGGGTCTGGGTGTGAAGCACCCTGGGAGTTCGATTGGGAATCGTTGATGTCGATTTGGGGGCTATTGGTGTCCATGCCGTTATCATCGTCGCGTTCGGCTTGGGTATCGGTTGGGGTGTCTTCTACCTCGAGACAGGCGAACCTGTTCTTGGTAGCGGGCCCGGAAGTTTCACTGTCATTGCTGACGTTGGAGCGGGCGCGTTTAAGATTGCGGTCGCTTGGGGTGACGAAGGTGTCACCGCCAGTGGAGGTGGAGGCTTGGATATCCATTGCCTCTGATGGAGGTTGGACAATGGAGAGGGTATGTGCAGGTATAACTGCACGGAGCGAGCGTCGCGGCTTAGGAACAGCGGATTCCATAAGGGGGCGCGGAGGGTCAGCTTTCTTGGTCGTGGCTGGTTTGATCGTTTTGGCCTTGATAGGGGCTACCTTTTTGGTGGAGGAGGAGGTCGGTAGAGGGGGGAAGGGGGTCTTCTCCTTCCTTTTCCCTGAGGGGGCGTCTGCGCGTGGTTGTGCGACCGGAGGTGGTTGCACGACCTTGGGAGGTTTGGCGTCTTTCGCGGCTAATTGGGCGGTAAGTTTGCTGATTTCAGCGCGTAAACCTTCGATGATGGCAGTTTGACTAGTAAATAACGTGAGGAGGGTTTTGAAGTTTTCAGGGGTCATGGTCATGTCGTTAGTAATCGTCATGTCGTACAGTTAATTTAAATATTAAAATAAAAATTTTTTCTTTTTTTAATTAAATTAAATTATGTTGCGAAATCTAAAATGATTAGATTAAATTTGAATAAATTTATATCTGTGAAGCAGCTGGTTTTAATTGAATGCAAGTTTAATTTTTAAATCTGAAATTTAATTAAGTGTTGTGAATCAACCTTTATTTAAATCTGAATGAACTTGAAAATTTAAAAGGAAAAGGAATTTGTTGACTGACAAAATTTTTGTTAGGTTGCGATAAAATTATAATCTAAAAAGAATCTAGGTCAAGTTCAGTACACTAACCTTGTTTACGTTCGCTTCTGAACGTCGGTGATGACCTCGAAAGGGGAAGGGGGCAACATAGCGCGCAACCGTTTGCTAATTGTGACGTAGCTAGCTACGTCACATTAACAAATGGCGGGTTCTTTTTTGCCGGGAAACTGGGAAGTCACTTATAAGCGTGTTGAAACGCTTTGACGACGAAAATTTAAATAGAAAGGGGTCTTGATGTAGCACTTTCACTTCTATATTAGATTATCGTTTAGAGAACAGTAATGAAAATTACTTTTTGAACTTAATTCGTGAAAATTAAAGAACGCAAAAATTGACGTGCGGTGTAGTTCAGATCTAGATCGGAACTGACCGGTCCGTAAAACGCTAAGTTTAAGACTGGCGCTGCGAAATATTCTAAGTGTAAGAGTATATCGGAGCGCACGGACTGACCACAGAATGGGCTGACGCGCTCCTGAATCTCGTTAATCCATCAAAATTTCATGAAAATTAGCTAAGTTCAAATTCGATTTTTGAAAAAGTTTTGACCATGTTCACATTTTTTATTGTTATAATAGACAGATATAAGCCTGTTCTTTAGTGTGTAGCAGAAGAAATTTAGTTTCGAGTGGCTGAGTTAGTGATAGAGTAACCGATATTTTTTCTTTAATAGAAAATGATTTTCTTGATTTAGAGGACGACATAATTGCACAGAATATTTCAGGAAGTGTTCTCTGCTTGAAAATTTGCTAACGACTGAGAGAAAAATATGCGGACGTGACAATTAGCACGCAAAATAATAAATTTCCAATAAAATTCAAGTAATTGAGACCCACACGTGTCTTTATTTCTTCCAGGAACTTTCGTTACATCCGATCTACTTCCGAAATTTTTCGCAATTTCTCGCTATTACCGATCTGGGACGAAACAAAATTCATGTTCCATCAAAATTCCAATTCAATGTCAAAAATATACTTGCTACAGAGGGGAGATTTTACCATGAGTAGTATACAAAACGGCAAGGAACCAAACCATTTACTCGTTATAGCCGAATTTTTGTTATATCCAGGACTCGTTATAAAGGAGTTCTACTGTAGTAGCTAAATTAAAGTTTACCTAGAGACAAAAGTAATAGGTAAAATCATCGTCCTGTTCTCCTATACCAGAACATTCTTCAAGCACCCAACATTTGCATATTTTGCATTTTATCCACCCTTCTGTTTGTCTGGATTTGGAAAACAGCTCATTGCAAAAGATGCAACTCTTGTCTTCTTCATCTGAGGACGAAGAGGAGGAGAAGCTTTCCACTTTTCTTTGTTTTACTACTTTCTTTTTTTGAAGCTAAACGTTTTGCTTTCTTTTGGTCGCAGGTTTTTTTATTCCAGAGGTTTTGAATATTTATGCTTTCAACTTCTGATATGGCAATCTTACCGCGACGAATACTTTTCTTCTTTTCTTGACGAACAACTTCTTGTGGAAGAGGACTAATATTTATGGGCGAGACTTGAAATGCTGTTGTTGGTCCAGCACCAGTTGGAGGTCTGAGCATTGCAGCCACTGGAGATTGAAGTTCAGAGTTGGTTGCCATCTCTGTTGTGTCTGAAGGAGCATACAAATGGTCTGAAAAAATACCCGGGTTGAAAGGGTAAATTCCAGTTTTCAGAAAACCATTTATTGCTCTCTGCATAATAGCTGCCCTTCCAAATGCACCAACAAACAACTTTGCAACTTCATAGATTGTAATTACTCGTCCATGATGGGAAATCATCCACTTCCTACATTCCTTCTCATAATATGTACTCAGCGGAGCCAACAAGGACACATCCAATGGCTGGAAGCGGTGTGTGTAATGGCCAAAAAATGGTCTGCTCAAACCGGGTACCCAAAATCTGTACCCGGTTCTAGCCAACTAAATGTACCCGGTTTGAACAAACTCTGTTATTTTAGGGGAAACATGGAAAAAGTTACACTTGAAAACATATCATAAAAGAAGCTTTAATATGGTTAAACTAACACTTTCAAAGGAATAAAAATAAACACTTACCACAAAAATCCTTGGTAGTTAGCGTAGTAAAATCATTTCCATCTTAACAACCAAGAATAAGAAATTGGGACTAGAAAAAATACGATGTCTCTTTACTCGCAGACAAAAGAAGACTGAATCGTTTTGTTTACATATTTTACTAAGTAAAGGAACAATTTGTTAGTTCCAATGATCAGATGCTAGTTGGATTTACCCATTTTGCGGGAAATAGTAGTACCCGGTTTGACCTAACCACCCGGTTCTAGCAGACTCTCCCTTACTAACGAATTTTAAGTCCACAGTTTTACGTACGTGCATGTACATAATAGAACCTATAGCTTTAGGTGAAATCCGAACCATGGCACAAATAACTCCTCAGTTCCACTCCTTTGCCACTATACCAAACTGCGTGCTTAGTTACAGTCAAACAGTTACAGCCATTAGAGCGCTTGATATATAATTAAATTCTTTATATATTAATATCATGAATGGATATTCCGCGGGTTCCAAAATATGTACAATGCATGCCTTTAATCCAGTTTACCTGATTTATATAAAATCTGACCGTCCTCATTGTACCTGCAAAAGATAGGTAAAGAAAGAAAACGAAAAAAAAAAGGATCGGGGGCGAGACATGGAGGGACTAGCAGCTTCCGATTGCCACACACGGCAGGCCTGGCCGGAATCTTTACCAGCAGTGTGGTGTTAAGCTTACACTAAATTTGTAAATATTGTTACATTAATTTTAAAATCTTATACTTTTTTTTTGTTGATCAATAGGTTAAAGAGTTACAGTTATTAAACCCCGTGGAATATATTCAGCATTGTTTTGTGCGTTCCAAAATATTTTTATTAATTGCTTTTAATTGTTTCATCAAAATATTTAATTTAACATGCAGGTAATTAATTATTTTGGAAAAATTCTATTAAAACAGTTGTTCATTCTATAAATATTAAACGCGTTCGATCGTGGTGTTATCGTGCCTACAAGATTCCTTCTATAAGTAGTATATTAACTATTTATTACTGATTTTCTGAAAACGCTAACTGCAGAAGTTGAACGACGGCCAGTTTGTCCCCTATATAATTATGTACATGCGGGATCATACGGCACGTTACTATCTACATAATATTTTATAACATATTAATAACGTACGTCAATAAAAGTAATTTTTTATAACAGCTTAAAAATTCGAATATATAACTACATATTATATTATAAATACTCGTATTATGCAAAATAGGCAAAAAATAGTTACTACAAAAGTAGGTCAAAAGGCGAAGTCCAAAGCTGTATGCATTAGCCCAGCTATACCTAAAATGTTTGAAATAGGTTACATGGAAGGTTAATTAAGCAAATCAAAGATCAAGTTACTGAAATGCAACACGAGTTTTATCTAAAAAGGTCTACTGGAACAAACTAATTTAATCAATTTCACTCAATCTATATCTGTAATCTATGTAATGCCTGCAATAATAATTATTGCAACCAAGTCAATGTTACATTTATTGATCTTGAAAGGACGTTGGATAAAGTAAACCGTACTAAGGTGGTAAAATTATTTTATTATGTAAATAATTGTTAGATTAATCTTTTTAATTTGTTTCCATAATTTTGGAACAATTTGTAAAAATTCAGTTCATTACTTTTTGAGTCGAATTTTTCATTATTCGATAACATGGTGCTTTAAACTGCATAGTAAAAACCAGTAGTGTGTGCTGTATTTAGTTGATCTAAAGTTCAAGATTGGTTTGGGGCTATGGGGAATTTAATAGGAAATCACTCCATTCATTACATTTTTCTAATATGTAATCTAAACTTCGGCTAGGTTGATCAGCAACGTCAGGGTGACCGGACAAGTCTACCTGAAAGAGCTACTTTGAAGAATAGACTGATAAAAGAACCGACACGTTGGATAGCAAAAGCATTTTTATCCAAATTTTTGAATTTTAAAATTTACATAAGCCTTAATATAAATTCAAATGATGCTTCTTAATGATTTCAACTTCTAGAAGAGTTTGATTTGATTTTGTAGCATTAGATAGCAGAATAATTAGAAATAATTTTATAATAATAATTGTAATTATAACTTATAAGTAGGTATAATTTTATAATTGCATTTTAAATTATTTACGTAAAATTTAAAGGTAGATTACAATACAAATTTAATACAAACAAATTATGCAACAAACTTCACACAATTAACTTTCTTTAAAAATATTTATCAAACATTCTATTAAACTTTGTCATTAAAAGAAATTAGAAGAAATCATCTTTAGAGTGAAATGTTATTTCTAAATAAACCTTAAAGCAAAAAGTGAAAACTGTTTGTCCTCAATAACGCGCATCTTCACATTTCTCAATGAGATACATACCGATACTCACCTCTTACTCATTAAATATTATTAGTTATTAGGTTATTACTACCGGTTCTAATAGCACAAAAAAATATTACATTAATTTAATAATAAGCTTTATTTTTTTACATTCTTATAAAAATACTTTGTACACAAATGCAATGAATTTTTCGAAAAATCTGTTATCAGTTTTTTCGAAAAATCCAGTGTCTCTTTACAAGCTACGCAAGCACACCCTGTATATAAATTAAATTATGAGCTACTAGTCATTTTTACAGCAGTATTTATTGGATTAATAAATTAGAATCAGTTTTACTGTATCCAGAACTTATTAAGACGGGACTTGCTAAAGCATCTTCATTACTAGCTGCTACTTGTAGGTCATCTTTAGGATGTATTGGCATTCCAGAAATGTCTACAAATTTTTCGAGCTGTTCAGAAGCGGATGAAAAGTTGTCATTTTGAGTTGGGTCTATTATTGGAATTTTTGAGTCAATGTATTCGGAAGCGGAAATTAGCAAATCGTCATCACTTTCTTGAAATTTGGATAAACCTTCCCGATTTGGGTAAGGAACTATAGTTTCTACTACATCCGACGACAAGCCAGTTATTTTTTCAATATTTTGTTTCGAATTAGTTTCTGCTGCATCTACAAAAGCAGACGACAGTTCTCCACTTAGTTTGTTTACAGTTTTAGTTGCTATGTCGTACATAAAAATTTCCTTTTCACCAGAAGTCGATTGGGTTCTAAAAAACAATTTTATAAAATACATTTATTACCAACATAAACGCAATACTTACCCAGTTACTAATAAAACAACTGCTTGCTTATCTGCAATTGTCGTATTTTCTTTTTCTAACCATTCCTTATAATGTTCAGCAGAAGGCGAATCAATTAATTTCTTTAACGCTACTCTTGCAGAATATCGAGGATCCTTTTTGCTATTTTCAACATCTCGTGTACTTCTCGTCTTGTCATTAAAATTGTAATCCACCGGCGCTAATATCACTACGCTAGTAATGTTACGACCCGTTAGTTCCGGTACATTAGGTATCGGAAAAGTTGCCCCGTTGACTTTTACCGGAAGATATCTGTTGTACTGTTGATCATTAAGTGCAACAGGCTCGGTTTGGGTTGCACCGTCTTGCACGTAGGAATTTTTAACTTCTTGACCTTGCTCAGTTTCAGGATTATAACGTACAACCTTCATTTCTAAAGGAGCTTCCATTTTAACTTCCTTAATTTCAGATTCTTCCGCTTCCATTTCTAAATCTCCGTCATTAGCTTCTTTATTAACCGATTTACCATCTTTTTGAACAACACTCGATGATTGTTCACTAGCTGCAGCTGATATTTGTTGAGCACCTCCTGCATTATAAAAGTTTGCTAATTGATCTGGAGGTAAAGCAGAAAGTGGAATATCTCCAACTTTATCGTAATCTAAAACTGATATTTGAGCATTTTCCAAAATTCCAGATGATAATAATTGTTGTCTCAAGTCTTCTGGAACTTCATCGGGTAATACAATATTTAAATCTGTTGCAGATTTAATTTTCGACTCAGGTTGTGGTGTTGACGAAACTTGTATAACAATTGGTGTGGGTGTAGTCGGTATTACGGGTCTTGGCGAAGAAGGCGACGGAGAAGGCGAAATATAGGTGAATTGATTTTGATTATTTACATTTTGTGCAAAACTTTGCTGCTGCTTATTCTTTAATTGCAATTGTATTTGCTGATTTGCAATGTGCTGTCTTAAAAGTTCTTGGTTTTGTTTTAAGTCGTTTGAAGAAGGTATTTGATATTGTTGTGGTTGAACAGTGTTGATGTATTGCTGATTGGAAATTGGTTTTGATTGTTGTAATTCTTTGTTTTGAGGTGGATCATGATTTATCGAATAATGCTGCTGTTGAGACTTTTGTGGCTGTTGCTGTTGGTAATTATTTACGAACTGTTGATTTGTAGGACTTAAATTATGGCCATTTTGATTAACATTTTTATATTGTTGTTGCTGTTGATTTGAATTTAAAAATTGTTGATTGGTAATTGATTGTGATTGTTGGGGCTCTTTATTTTGCGATTGATTTGGATTTGCGGGAACGGATATATGTTGTTCGAATTTATTCAAAGAAGGTATTAATTCTCCTCCAGGTGGTATTCCTCGTTCTGTTTGGGTGTTTATTTGTGGAGGTGGATGATGCGGAAATTGTTGCTGTGGAATATTATGAAATTGTTGCGTTAGTTGCTGCTGTGGAAGTTGTTGTGAAAAATGTTGGAATTGATTTTGTTCAGGTTTTTGTTGTACATTGTTAAAGTTAGCGTGTTGCTGTCGAATATACTCTTCGTTTCTTATATTATTTTGAAATTGTTGTTGCGTTGCTTGAATGTGTCTTTGTTCTTCAGGTAATCGTTGTGCAATAGGGAAGTGCGTATGAGGTCGTGGAAATTGAAACGGTGGTGATTGTGGTGGAAAATTACTATTTTCTTGTCGGAAACTATCAAATGGTTGATACGATACTGGCTGTCTAGTATGAATAGGCTGATTATTATATGGCACGTGCGGTGAATCAGAAAATTGTGGAGGCGGTCTGTTAATAGGTTTTTGGAATGAGAATGGTTGGTAATTAAAATTAGGTGGAGGTCCGGAATTTGTATGCGAATGTGGTCCAGGAGGATGATTAAAATGTTTACCAAATTGAGGCTGATCAAAACTTATCGGATATCTTTCCGATTTAATTGGAGGAAAATTATTGTGAAAATTTTGATTAGGAAAGTTTGGTGGAAAATGATTGTTTTCAAATGAAGTAAATTGTCTAGATTGAGGTTTGTCTTGAGGTTGTAATATTTTAGAAGTAATTTCTGATCCTTCTTTGAGACCATCGTGCGATCTTTTGTATTGATCGTTTTCTAATTTTCCTCCAAAAGTAATATGTATGCCTTTGTCGGCGTGATATGACTCCGAATCGGGTTTAATGATTGCTCGGAGTGTAGTACTTGGCGGTGGAGGTAAACTAGCCAATATTGGAGTTGGGTAGGTCACTGGGGGTTCTTCGTAACTATGTTCTTCTGGTACGTGGGGCGTTAGTGCGGGAATGGGCTTATCATAAATAACATTGTCTTTGCCATAGCCATCAGGATTCTTTTTGTATTTTACGTAAAAAACTTGAACCTGTTCTTTTTTTCGAGGTGGCACAGTTACCGGATACGTTGGTAAGGGTGGTAACGTTACATTGGATTCTCGTATTATAATTTCAATTATAGGTTCGGGCTCTTTTATATAAACAGGCCTTTCTATAACGTGATGTATAGGTGGATGACCATACACATTATTTAATTCCGAGTGATCTCTCGATAAATCATCATGACTGGTTTTTAGATTATTATGCGGATCAGTTAACGAGGGTCCATTATACAGAGGATCTTGTTGAGAATAGTGTACCAAGGGTTCCATAGGAACGGCATAATTTGGAGCCACTAGATTTCGTCTCTCTTTTCTATTAGGGTTATATATTCTTTGAACAGGGAAAAATAGTGGATATTGTGGAAACTGTGGCGCTCTCGATATTCGTCGATCAGCTTTATGACTGGGGCCCGAATGATTTATTTTGTATTCTAAACTATGTTTGTCTTCTTTTCTCTTGACACGGACTTCCTTTGTAGCCAAACTTGTTGCTATTAGGCAACATAATAGAGCCTGAAAGTAAATAGTTTATTAAATTTAAATCTCTAATGTATAAAAAAATTAATAAACTGAATAATCATTAAAATAATATTTTTACACGTCCAGAATATTATAATTTTAATAGAAATATTTTTATAACATGGTCACAGTCATAACATACTCGACGTCTACAAAGACCACGTTGTTTTGGTGTAATTCATTTAAACAATACTATAATTTTGAAACCATTTAAAATAATAATTTGACGACATGACTGATTTTTGCAAAGGTTTCTAATCTATTAAAAACAGATTAGATAGACGACTTACATGTAAGTTAGTTTTGGTAACGAGCTGAAAGTATCAGAAATCGTAATTTTAATAATAATTATTATTTTTACAAATTTATTTTTACAAAAATGTAATTTTAAAATAAAGTGGTTGCTGACCAATCACTTTCTCTTGAAATATTTGTAAGGTATATCCGTGGTGAAGTTATAGCACGTATTTTAGTGTCAAACTTATTATTAAATGAATAATTTACGATAAAGATTAATTTTCAAAGTACATCTCAACTTTCTATTTGTTAACAAAGAAGAAGTAAACCTAGGTTTTTATTTAATAATTTTTTTTAAATATTTACAACCACCTTAAATTTAAATTACATTAAGGTACTGGTAGGTGACTGAGATATTAGGTAAGATATTGAACGAGAAAAATGTTAACTCATGCTAACTATGAACCGTATAATAATAATGGTTCAAATTTGGACTGTCTACATTCTAGACACGTATTACGACAAAAGAAATCAAGAAATTCGTAAGTTAAAAGTTAATACTATACAGCACTTTTATAACAGAAATGTATTCCACATTGAAGGGTCTGATTGGATAATGATATTATTTACTCATTGAAGTACAATTTATATAATCATTTATTCTTTACAACAAGAGAATTTGTTCTTATGTAAATCTGTTCTATTAATTCAAACTAAAATTAATTGTAGTTTACTAATACCTACTAATTTCCACTTAAATGTTCTTGTGATGTTTCAGGAACATCACATTTAAACGACAATTCAGTCATTGTAAAAGTAATGAATATTAATTAATAACTAATTTGTATTAAAGGCAGGTAAACTGAAAGTTTTTCTGAAAGTTTTCAATTTGATATTTATGGTGTTGTATTTCATCAGTTGTAATACATTTCTAGTTCAATCACTTGTACCTGTAATTCTAGTTTGACATTGAGCCATAATATAAGTTTTCTAGTTTAAATTTATGAGTATTCAGTTCTACTTTAAAATGCATTTTAAACACATAATTAACGACAGGCATGTAGGTGTTTAGTGGCAGCACTTTTAAACAATGAAGATTTTGACGTGATTGTTATTAAAAGTTTCTATACCATGTGGGTCATCAGTAGGCAATGTGGATTCCACAAAGCCTTACGCGTGGGATATTAGTAGCCAAAAACTATGAGTGATTTAAATGGATGTATGTAAAATTAATTGTTTATTTGTTATTATTATTACTTCGTGTTTTCTGATTTACATAATTGGTTTCTAATATGGTTTGCTTCTATTAATAATAATAAATATATGTAATTCAGCTCGACAGATCGTGCAGGCCTAAGGCTTCTTCATTCTTTCTTTCTCCCTTACTTTACTATACAACTCATCCACATAGCGTTGATGTTCATCGGAGGGCCCTACTAAGAAATTTCGTGGAGTCCACAATTCGAACCAGTGATCACACCAAGGCACTGCTTGTGTGTGCAATAAAAATAAATATTCTTCTAAAATTAAATAGGAGGTAATTAGGAGTAGTTGGTTACATGGTGAGTTTCTAGGTATGAGCAAATCTTTTTCAGAAGTAGTAGGGTTTGTTAGAACCCAAGAAATATAAACTGGTTCAAGGTGAGACTAAAGAAAAGCCGCAAAATAAAATCTGGAGTGGAGTTGCCTATAATATTATATATGTAGGTAACTCCTAAGATTTAGAAATATATTAGGGAGCACGAGAAGATATGAAATGCATGAGTATTACGGTACAGCTGTTTCATAATTGTTACTGAAGGTCATTATTTCAGATAACCCAAAGCACCACCTCTGTGAAATATTAATTTATATATAGAAAATCGTTAGCTTAAATCAAGCGAGGTTTGATATGGCTTGTACTTGGATGGGTGACCGTCTGCGTACACCGCGTGTCATTGTCAAAAATATTTAGCAAGATTAGCGACCTGCTAGAATGTATTTGGCAGAGTTACAAAAAGGATGACAAAGCCCTAAATTTAGAAAAAGATTAGTTTAATGATTTATTGTCATAGTTATTTACTGTTTTTCAGTTCTACAGGAAAATTTGTATTTCAAACTTGTATAGTGAGGTTTTGAATACATCGAGCAGTGTTTCAAACCGCCTGCAGCACATAAATCTCAAAATAACTCGGTTATGGATGGATGGAAAGTAATAATTTTTATCATTTTTTTGTTGCAGTAAATGATATCCTGCCGACTAATAATTAATTATGTATACAAGGATAACAATTGCAATAGTCATAGGAAAAAGCAAATGTTAGTACAATCACTCCAGAAAAAAAGTGCTGAAAGGAAAGAATATTCTTCAGGTATTTTTTCATGAGATTGAGGATCGATAACCAAATGGTATTCATTGAGTAGAGTTAACTTGAATTCACATAAAGAATATAGAGGAAGATGAAGTCTAAAAAGTAAGTTGCTAACTGATGATATGCCGATTAAAAAAGTTAAGTAATTTATAAGAAAAGCCAACTGAAACAAATTCTTATAACCCCAACTGCAGATTTAAAATTTTTTTACATTTATTTTAATATAATGGCAATATTATAAAAAAATACTACTTCTCTTCCCTAGTTTTTTCCCAATTTTGCTGTGCCAATGTAATTAAAAGTTAAATTCTAAGATGTTTTATAATTTAACTGTGTTTGTAGTTATTAAAAATATGATAACTGACGATAACTGAAACATGACCCATTCCTCCCCACTTGATCTATTTTAATTTACATAAGTACTTACATCAGTTTTGAAATCAAACAAATAACCGTTCTTACACAATGTTGTTGTTAGATAAATTGGGCTACAACATATACATTACTATTTTACATAATAATTATTGATTTCCTAATTTAGGAGTATTTAATTTATTTAGCAACTGAAGAATCTAGGTAGTGACATTCAAAAGCTACCTGAGAATGCGTCTGAAAAGTGAATCTTGTTATATTTTTTATAGTAGTAATAAAATAATGGTTATACACATTAACTTTTAAATATAAAAATTATACAGCAGCTATTTAATATATAGAAAGTCCAATGATTTGTAATAAACTAAGGGGATTGCTGTAGCAATTATGTACATAGTAAACCTATATTTTAAATGACTTATTAATTACTTTCATCTTTAATTTAAGAATTATTTAAAAGAACCATCCTTGAAAAACTGATTGAGTTGTTTGAAATCTAGAAGCAAAGTATTTAGGTCTCATGCTTTTCAATTATTTGATAACTTTGATGCCAGCTTAAATGAAAATCAATAGTTCAATGTTTTAAATTCAGTTTGAAGTACGAAAACATAATCTGCTGATACCAATTTATTAATTTTAATGGTATAACAAGTCTCCATTATTGAATTAACAATTTAAGGTTTCAACTAAAAATGCATTGAAGCTTAGCAAAGTAAGAAAACTTTAGACCGAGCGCTGTTGCTTAACGAGTTTATATACTATTTTGGGGTTGAACAATTAAACTTTTGTATTTTCTTAAAGTTTGAAGTCTTAAAGAATAGTTTTCCCAAGTGTTGGATTATTAATTTAATATTTTTCAAAGTTGTGATATTGTCATATATAATACCACAAGAGACTATCAAATTGTCGGCAATAATTTTTGAAACTGGAACCGAGTGTTCGTGCTAAAGCACTCATGGTGATTTTAAGGGCGACAAACACGAAGATTCCATGGTTTAAAAATTAACCGACAATTTTATAGTATCGTGTGGAATTCGTTTGACAATTTCGTAAATAAAATTTCAATTTTTTCTGACAACAAATAATTTATAGTATGTGTTCACGTAGTTTCCATCGTTACTATATAAAATAACAACTTATAGAAAACAAAATTAGTTTTTTCAAAATCTTGATTGACAATACAGACCACGGTGGTCGTATTGCCGCGACAATACACCACCGTGGTCTGTATTGTCAAAGGAAGTAGATTATGATTGGTTCAAATTGATGAGATTGTAACATCCTATTGGTTGAATTATTATGAACGAAATTGTCAACAAAATTTCACATAAATATTCTTCGAAGAATTCTAAAAGTAAAGTTATCGATAACATAACATTCATTTTTGGATTATTATATGACAGTTTGGGAAAATAATGTTTTTGATGTACTCGTGTAGTTATATGTACATACATATTATATTATGTATATTCGAAATTGACTCAAATATGTTATATTGACACAGCACGTCAGTACCACGAATACGTTTTATATTATTGATATCCTACTAAACATTTGGGAAGTGCAAATTTTATTGTGAGAAGGGAAACTTTTTGTACCTACATAAATGTTTACAATCCTTCGCACAATAGAAAATTTTCTTCTAAATTGAAGTCAAAAATTATGTCTAATTAAGGGGTAATAATAATAAATAATTGTATTACCTAAACTTCATTTTGACTAAATATGCAATATTCTGACTGTGAAGGAAATCTTGCAATTTAATCTTGAAGAAATCATCTAGTTATTTTTATCTCTTTTAAATATTAAAGGATGTTCATCGGTTTTCAATTTAACCTTTAAACTTTTGTTTCAATTTCTATTTATGAGAAAATAGCGTAGTGGTTTGGTGTAATTAGCGATTGATTTATAAAGCGGAAATTATTGGTTTAACTCCAGACTTCTAAAGCTTACATTAGACTTATATACATAAGTCTTTCCAATTATGGAGAAATTAAAATTAAAAATAACATTTTTATTCATTTTACCCCCCGTAAATAACAGATCACGAAAATTAAACCTAATACAAAAAATTTGCATTAGGTACAGCTTTTTTAAAAAAGAATAGTACTTTTTTGTACTTACTTATTTAAATTGCGATATTTTTTAATAACATTATAATTTTTTAATCTGAATTTATTTTTGTATTAAAAATGTAAATTTAAATTTTTTAAAAATATTTTTAATTTCGCGTGTTACACTTGTTACTACAAGCTTTATCGAATACAACAATAACATGAATTTTAATAAAAATAAATTTCCATTAATTTTACACAAATTTGAAAGCTTCGTTTTAATATTGATTATTAAAAAAGCATTTAACATTTTGTTTACATATTTAAATATTTTGTTGATAATGGATGAACTTTCTACACTTAATTAATAGGATGCAATTCAAAATTAACAAGATCAATATGATTCTTGTTTGTAATTAATTATTAATAATATAAATATTAATTTAAATTAAGTTTTAGCAAATAAGAAATACTTTCCATATGAAAATGAATTATGTTGTGTAGGTATGTATAATTAAAAAAATGTTGTGAACTGTTGTGAAACAAAATTTCCTTAATAATTTGTTGTCGTAATAATTATATGCATTTTAATTTTATATTTAATATAATTATTACAATAATATAAATGATACTATTTTGATAATAAAATAAATTTTGAAATAACTCGACATGTTTTTTTTTATATTATCAAAACGTATCAATTTCGTTAATTTAATTTTTAGCTATACTTACAATTCTTAATTATAGCAATAATTCAGAATCGTTTTAAAAATACAGATGCAGAAATTGATACATTAACAATAATTTCTAGCAATAAATTTTGGTTTTCTAAAGCGATATATTATTATAATTAAACGAGCATAAATTTATATAATTATTTTTTTTTGTAAAATTGATTAAATAAAATTTTGCATTAATTAAATTTCCTAACTTTTACAATTAAAAGTTTTGAATTACAATTTAAATTAAAATAAAAGAGGTTAATATAATGAAGTTTGTAAACAATCAGTTGAAAATAATAGAATAATCGAGAGCAAACAAGTTTTAGTTGAGAAAATTTCTCAAGATACCACTTGTATATTTTTAGAAAATTATTACAATGATTGAAAATGATCAGGTATGATATTTTATTTAAATCTCGAGGGAAATTTAATTGCCGGTTAAAATCAGTCTGTCGATAAAAAAAATAATAAAAAACTAAAAACTGAAATTAACAGATAAAATAATTTATTTTCTAAACTCACTTCAAATTTAATCCACATTTTTTCGAATGAGTTTCTTATCCACTATAAGCACACTGTCACCAGTTATAACATTTCTGTAACGTAGAAAACGAAAGACATCATCACCACTTTGACTGAAGAAGACCACGAAGCTGCTGTAATCTTACAAAAGTAAAGAGAAGGGTCGTGGAAGACGCTATAGTGTGGGAAGAAAGGGGACTATAGAAAGTTGACTTGCCGTTGGCTTACTTCTTCCTGCAAGAGATATGCACGAGGCTTTTTATAACAATATGCAAGTTACAACATTTAATCATTATTAATATATTCATAATATTTTATAACAAAATTTTTAATATAATATATAACGCTTGTTTGCATATCAATAAGTGAACAGCAAATAAATTATTTAAAACGGAACTTTCCCATCTCTAAACATTTCATGTATTGCTGATGGTTTGATGGCGTGTTATTAAATTAGTCTTCTTCACCTGCAAGCTTAATATTTGAGGTCATTTGGAGATAAATCTACCTACCTGTAAGTTGTTTTTGGGGCACCAGAACAGATCGCTATTTTATGGATTGCGAGAGCGCTAGACCTGTCCCAATCGAAAGTGCAATAATTGTATGCTTATCAAGTAACGGTAAATATCAACCAGTTTTACACTTTCGATACTTGTCATTTTTATTTTATAATAAGTTTAGAACATGATCTTATTAATTTATTGTAAGTTGTTTGTTTGAAAAATATAATAGGTATTAATGTTTAGACTTTCCATTTCCAATGCAATTTCGCCATTGTACAAAGTTTAACAACAGGTAGATGTATCAACGAAATTATTCGTTTCTGATAATAATATTCATAAAATAAATTTAAAATTAACATTTTTAAAGTAAAATTTGACCGTTTCCTTAGTAAACATAACCTACTTCAATGTTAATAGATACACATCGTGATAGTGAAAAGTTATGAACTTTTGACCATATCAGAAAAAATTAAATAATTTATTTTGCAAAAAATTAGAAATTATTTTATTAGCATACTTAATAATAATAATAAATTGCAAAATGACACAATTTTTGAATTTAAAAATAAAACTAAGGCACACTCCAAAAGTAATAAACGAATATTTTTAGTTTTTATTAAATTATTTAGTTGAGTTTACTTTGTCAACTTTCTTTTATTACAGATTATAATATAGATCACGAATATGTTCGATACTTGAGGTAAATGATGTTAACAAACATTTTATACCTTCCTTTAAATTCCAATTTAAAAATGATTTTGATGATATTGTAACATTCTGATGACAGCAATAACCCCTTGCCGAAAGCTCATGAGATTAATTTGATTTTAATTGTTTAATTAACATCTTAATATATATTATACGCTATATTAATATCAGAAAACGAAGATAACCTCCAGAGAATCCTGTACAGATTCAACATAATATGCCGACAGAATAATTTGGAAATATAAGAAAACTATTTAAATCTCCTGTGGGATGCAAACTGGTGATCTAGGACGAAATTTTGGATCAGGTGTTGGAAATGAACTATCTAGGAGTAAAATTAATATACCATGGGCAAATAGAAAAAGAAACTAGCGAACAAAACATAAATAGTGTTCGGATGCATACTCTATGTTCAAAAAGTATCGGGACTTGTCGTTTTAAAAGACGCGGTATACGCCTACTTTAAAAATTTTGCTTCCAATAGTTTCCTTAAACTGTCGTTGACATTCAGTCAAAATATAATATGGCTATGTAAATCAGTTTACGAGTGACAACTGTTTGTTTGAAAGCATCAATAGTATGGTTTTCAATTTTTATAATGTGTAAATTTATCCATCAAAGAATTTGCATTACATTCTGCATTTCCAATGAAATTTCTTGTTCCGAGATGTTTAAAATGTTACAAAAAGCATTTGGTGATCAGTGTTTATCAAGAACACAAACATTTGGGCGGTATAAAATGTTCAAAGAAGGTCGGGAAATGGTAGAAGATGAACCTAGATCTGATCGCCCATCAACAGTCGAATTTCATGTCGATGAAGTTAAGGAAGCAGTGAAGAACAATCGTCGAGTGACTGTACGGGACATTACTGACACTGTTGGAATATCTCGTGGTTCAGCTCACCACATTTTAACTGAAACTTTGTACATGAAATGAGTTTCTTCACGACTCATTCCAAAAACACTGAATTTTCTCCAACAAAAAAATGCAATGAAAGGTAGTGGCTTTAGAGATGGTGTCTGAATTAACTAATAACAGTACATTCATGAAAAGCATCATAACTGGTGACGAGACATGGGTATACGAGTATGATGTTGAAACAAAACAACAATCGTCCGAATGGCGCCTTGAAAACGAGCCAAAACCCAAAAGAGTGCATCAAATTCAATAAAAAATTAAAGTTTTGCTCACTGTTTTCTTCGATTATCGTGGTGTAGTGCACCATGAATTTCTTCCTACTGGTGAAACTGTGAATAAAGAATATTATTTGAGCGTTATGAAACGTTTGCGTGCAGCTATCCGTCAAAAAAGGTCGGATTTGTGGAAAAACAATTCATGGATTTTGCACCACGATAATGCACGTTCGCGTAATTCTTGGCTTGTCCGAAATTTTTTGGCCATAAACTCAACCAACAACATTCCTCAAGCTCCATATTCACCTGACCTAGCCCCGTGCGACTTTTTTTCTCTTCTCTAGATTGAAATGACCACTTCGTGGACATCGATTTGAGTCGGTTGAAGAAATAAAGAAAAATTATCTGAAAGAGCTTAAAGCCATACCAAAAATCGCGTATGAAAAGTGTTTTAAGGATTGGGTTAAGCGTTGGTGCATGTGCATTACTTGCAATGGAGAGTACTTTGAAGGAGACAAAGTTAATATTCAACATTAAAATTGTAGTTTGAGTTTTATTCCGTAAGTTCCGGAACTTTTTGAACAGGGTGTAAACAAGCTAATCTGGAATAATAAATAAATACAGAGATAAAAGAGAAAATATAGAAGAGCGCAGTAAAGGTGAAACTGCGTCAATGTAAAAGCAAACTGAAATCGCAGAAATGAAGACATTGAAAGAAATATTTGGAAAAAATTAGAAGAGACAGAATGTAAAACACAAACATATGAGAAACATGCAATATCACAAACATTTCGGAATGGATACCTAAGCGGCGACTAAGGAACAATCATATTACAAAAATGGATGAAACCAGATTGGTAAAAATAGCAAGAGACAGCCTATGATTATGAAAATGTTGGTTACAGACAGGGAAATAATCCTAAAGAAACAGTAGAAGACGAATTAACTACTAACATTATTGAGAGAAGAATGCCAAATATTTATTCATTCCTGTGTGCGTTAATAATTGGGCTAGAGTGGAAATTTCTATCTGTAATTGGACAAAAGTTTTTGAATCTTTGAGGATATTTTTCGAACTGAATCCATAATTTAGTAGTAAACAGTAATCTTTGAAAATTGAAACACTTTTACTTTTTTTATAATGCTATTGTAAACCTTTTAATTGACTAAATTTTATAGTTTTTAAAATGAAAGTTTCTCATTGTCACAACTTTAAAGTGCATCAGTAATTTACATGTTTATTTGCATCTTAAACTTACATTTCATAAAATTATCTAATCAAACTTAATGCTTTCATTACATGTCCAACAAAAGATAAAGATCAACGCCTTGATGTTCTAATACAAGAAAGTACATCAGAGGTCGTTGACTATATTTGAACAAAAAGTCATTACTAAGATGCACAGTAGGTGATCACTAGGCCTAGAATAATTTTTTTATTAACCTTGACTCTGTTACGGTTTACGAGATTTTTAAGGCAATGGAGCATCATATAGTTGTTTCATGGTTGGTGCATTTTATAACCATAACAATCATTGATGGGTTTTCCAACTTTTAAGATTGCACACAAATTTATTTATGATTATTATTTAATTCACCATTTCTAAAATGTAAATCTCTATGTAAATTAATAGAAAGAGAGAATAATAATAATGGTAAACTCTACATGAAGTGATGAGTATTTCCGCATTTAATAGTATGTAATATGTACTACACTACCGACAGAAAGTTTAAGACCATGGAATTAAAATATGAAAAATCACTTATTTTTAAAAATTCTATCTTTTTTTTTAATCAAGTATAATATAATCGGAAAAGCGAGGGGGTTTAATAGCAGAAGAAAACTATAAAAAGAGGCAAGCCAGCTATGACATCTATCGAAAGAGTAAGAAAATAACCAGATCGCTAACTAAAAGGAATCAAACATCAGAAAGAGAATTGGAAGAAAAAAAAATTACCAGACATAGAAAGTCCTCTAAAAAAGAGAATCAAAGACGGACAGGCGAGAAAATGGAAGTATGAACAATGAGAGAACAAATTTAAAAATGGAAGAAGTGGATGAGAGAGGGAATAGAAATGGGAGAAAATAAGAAAGAATAGAAAAAGAAGAAAATTATAAAGTTAGGAACGTGGAACGTTGCTGAAACCGGGCTGACGAAATATAGAACCGACATAGCAACGGTACAAGAAATAAGATGGGGAGGGCAAGGAGAAGTTGCTGCTGGAGATTATATATTTCTGTACTCTGGAGAAGAGAAGCAGGGAAGAAATGAAGTAGGATATTACGTTAACAGAAGGATGGAAACAAATATGTTACAGTTTAAAACAATAAGTGGAAGAATAGGCTACCTTCCAATAAAGACAGAAACACTACCGCTGTCAATAATAAATATATATGATCCGGCAGAAGAAAAGAGCGACAATGAAAAGGAAGAATAGATCATGTTGATACCATCTCCATGTTACGACGAACATAAATTCTTCTCTTTTGATTAACAATTTCGGACTTTGACTCGAATTCCTCGAAATAACACCGAATTCCATCGTTCTACTCTCCAATTTTTATGTTTAAGTGCCCACTGTAAACATTTTTGTTTTGTGGCTTTAAAAGTGGTTTTATTGTTGTAACGCGACCATGCAAATTTGTAGCGATTAATGTATTTTTTACAATAGTTACAGAAACGGAGTTTCTCGGCCCCCATTTAATTGTAATCGCAATTCAAGTGCCATCAATCTTCTATTACGTTTAGACCTTAGTTCCAAACGTAGATCCTCAGCTTCACTGATACTTCTTGGCCTGCCTGATTGATGCCGGTCCTGATGAGTGCTGGGCGTTTTAAAACGTATTATGGTAGTTTGCATCGCAATCTTCCAAAGTTTTTGCAATTTCTCTATTGGATTTGCCCCGATTGTACAAAAAAAGCACAGATGTACATATTTCAGTCATTAAACTTTTACTTCTTCCCTCAATTTTCTTCTTCACAAATATTCAAAATTCAAATATAATATTTTTCTACCTAAAAGAGGATAAACACGTACGAAATAGGAAATCATAATATAAATTTAAACATCAAAATACATTGAAGAACTTTTATAGCAACTTGATGGCTTTAGCTATCCCTAATTACAGATAATATTGTACTTACCAAATCGTTTTCCAAAAATATTGACGACATATTGTATTTTTTATTCATTCAAATAATGGTCCCATATTTTATGCATTGTTAACTACAATCTCTTTTAAATATTTGTGTAAAAATTAAGTACATAAACATGTGGGTAATATCTATTTTAATTACCGTAACAATCTGGTCTTAAACTTCCTGAATTCTATTTCCCGAGGATGGTTTAATAAACCGAAACCAGTTGGAATCTTTAGTATTTGTTTTATTAGCGAGTTGAAAGAGAGAATGCTAAATTTTGCCGAATTTCATTGCACGATAGTTCTTTTCGAACTTTTGAACATATTATTAAAAGTATGTTTAGGATGTACCTACTAAAGATTTTAAAATTTAAAAGCTGCAATTAATATTTATTATTTAATTGCTATATAGTGAAATTAAGATGTATTCTATAATAAAATTAATCAAAATATAGAAATTTAAAAAAATTAATTCCATGCTTTTAATAACCGTCATTTTAAAAAGCATATTATTTGCTATTTAAATTATAGTTTAGAGTAGGCTGAAAAAATTAATACCAATGTGTTGAAGAATACTTGAAGACTCTTTCACTTATTCTAAAATGGGCACATGTGTCAAATGCAAATAAAATTATAATATATTTGCTGTACAAAAGTGCATTACATCATAGAAAAACCTACGACGTGCACTTTCAAATGTAAATTGGTCTAAATATTTTTTATAAAGTAAAGTAAATTATTGTCACACTAAAATTGAATTAAAGAAGCAAATTACAATAAAAAATAAAATGATATTTTCTAACAAAAAATCTTATTATTTCGTCTTTTACCTAACTTTATCTACTACATACTATAATATAATATTATGTAGTAGGTATAACTTTTTTTTTTCGAAAACCTTAACATACGTTATATTGGGGAAGTTTGAAAAGGTTGTGATAAAATACAACGGAATCAAGATGGTATTTCTGAATTCTTTAGAGCTTAACTCGTTCAATCATTTTTATCGCCCATAAAGGTATTTGATGACATTAATGTTTCCTTTAGAATTTACTTTTTTTATTTGAATTGTTAGGTAACTTTAGTTTTTCCAAAACATTAATTTGGTGGTTTCTGGTTGAATCACTCTATTATAAAAAATTCGAAAACCTGTTTAAATGCAACTATGGACAATACAAACCTGATTCACTTCCTGATATTTTCCATTTTAAATTATGACATAATTTTGTCAAAATTTTTAACATTTAAAATTATTTTATATATTGTTATTAGTGAAAGCAGATGTTTGTACCTCAGTAAGCTTAACGATCTTCTATAGTGTTATATAAATTTTATTCTTCTATTTCTGAATATATTTCCTGTTCCATGGTACTATATTATGCACAATAATAAATCGACCATAGAGAATAATAATTTGATTATAAAAAAACTTGGCATACACTGTGGGTATATCGGTTAATCAGTTAACAGTATAAAAAAGAAATTATTCAAATTATATTTAGTACAAGAAGAATTTAAACAATTTTTGCTTTCACTCGTATCTTCTTACATGTGAGAAATTTTATTGAAGATATGGCAAATAAAAATTTTGTTTACTATTTAATATGAATAAGAAATTTAGTAATAAATTTTAGATAAAGTAGCCGATGATCAAAATTTTATATAGTAGATAAACTTTTTTTCATTACCCAGTTAGAAAGTAAAAATTGAAAATTATTAAATTAAAATGACTTCGATGTATGTACCATGTACATTATGAGGCATGAATTTGTTAAACAAATTTAATGATAGGCATGTTTACATCACGTATTAGATTGGTATGTTATGTTCAAAATTAACATTTTATTTTCAATACTTAAAATATAAAGTTGCAATGAACATTAGGAACTTTATGGTAAACCAGGATACATCTTCTGAATGTACCAATGAAACACTAACCTCGATTGATCTTTACCTAAAGACGTTTTCTTCTTAACGATCTCCAGCACAATTGCAGTAATTGCAACAACTGCTTGGTCAATTTTTGATTGCTATTCAGTTATTCATTTACTACCTATAATCTTTACTAATTATTTAGATATAATTTTTTTGAATTGTAATTTAGAATAATATGCTATACTTACCTAGTTATTATTATAGATTTAGATTTTCTGCAAGACTGGACATGAAATAAAAATATATAATTAAATTAGTAATATAAAACTATTTATTTAATTATTAAATCGGACTGTGGTACCGTTTTGGTACTCCAAGTCTTTTATTGCTTTTTAATTGATTTATTGTTTAATAATTTTATAATTATCAAATTAAATTAGGCGCGGCTTATAATATAGAAAACAAAGACCAGTAGGTAACTAATTTTTATTTGTCAGTTTTAATAATCTTTATTATAATCTGCACTTGAAAGAAGTATAAAAAAAGATACGCAATCTGTGTATAATTTGTTTTAAGTAGGATCTTTCGTAATATTATTAAAAAAATAATTAAATTAATTCATCAGAATATTTGGTCTTGTCCATCTGATTCATTAGGTATAAGTTTTACATTAATTTATGTTATTATGTAATTTATTTAAAAAAATGCACTCCGGTATTGCAAATAAGTGTAATATTAATAAAAATTTATTCCTCACTTTGAAAGATTTATTTAAAAGTTAAATTTTCCCTGTTGACAAAGCTTCAATTTTGTAATTTCTCACACGCTGAAGAAATGCATTATTACTTAAAAAATACCAGATTCAGCATACGATTGTTATAAGTTGATGTAAGAATTAAAATAAACGATCTTATTACGCTTAAAACTTTTACAGAAGGTGTTCCGCAGGGACAATTAAGAGGCATTATTAAGTAGTATTTCCAATTGCTAGCTTTTAAAAGTGAATTCAGTGTTATATTTATATCGAAAATCATAGAACACATGATTGCATAATATTTAAACACTTTTCTAAGCAATATTGATCCGTAAGTGATCAAATTTAATGATTAAATTGTTAAACGTTATAATTATGCTGACATTTACTTTCGCTAAGCTTTTAAGGTTACAGACGAATGAAAGTAACGAAACGGTATCGGTATCATCCTGGGTCTTGCGGCTATAACCTTACTATTTTATTGCTACTTGAAGCATAATATCGTTTAATTAAATTAGACCAAACCTTTCAAATCAAAGATACGCCGAAATGACATAAATCAGATAATTTTAACATTTTAATGTTACAAAACAGTTAGTAATTCTAAATTTCTCTTAAACGAAAAGACATATCTACTACTAGGTGCGTACATGACATAATTCGTATTTTTAAACTGTGACATCTAAAAAACCTGCTTTTTTAGTGAATTACGAAGAGTAATAATTGAAAAGAAATTTTAAAAGCTCTACTTTACAACACATCCAAGGCAAAGGTTCAAAAACTCGTTATACCTACTTACTCTTAATTTTTGGAAAGTTTGATATTGTTTAATTAATTATTATCAGGGGTGAACATCTCCTGAACGTTTTCGAGAACTGCATGTAATGATTGCTTTAGTAATTTTAATTTAGGCTACACAGACTGCATGGCTCAACGAGTAGTTCCAATTTGAAGTTCCGGGTTCGACTGCTAGATTCGTCAGTTTAACCAAGATGACTTTTTCAGGGATTATGATCTCCAGGCAGATTTAGTATTGTAGTAAGTAGTATCTTGTGTGGGAAGAGTACGTATTATCCAACATCGAATTTCAATTTTAGATATCGATTTTCGGATAGTTTAATGTATTTAAAAGTCAATGGTAACACTCCTATAGCAGGATAAACCAACTTTTGATAGAGAAAATCCACTTTGAAAATCATAAATTTTACGTGTTTCACTGACGCGCGGGTGGAATCTCACTCATTTTGTTGACGGTCCGTGCGAGCTGAACTAGTCTTAGACTTAGCCGTTTACGGACCGGCAGATGCAGCTCGTCTCTCCTACATGTAATAACGATTATTTCTTGTTTTTACGCAATTTTTTGGGGGTGAAAGGTAAAAGATAACTGCCGCATACCGCGACTATACTTTTTAATGCTATTTCGAGGTTCCCTAACATCCCGGTTTTCTTGATCGGAGGCCCTTCTCGTATGTTTAGCCTAGTAACCAGAGTCAAAACCGCTCTGGAGGGGTGCAACGCGGAGCGGAGCGGAGCACACCCCAAAAATCGAAGAAAAAATTTTTTTAATTTTTTCACTTTTTCGGCAATACACGTGTTATTTTCCATTTTTTTGCGAATATTTTTACTAATATCTACTAATCACACCCCCACCTTCCCGAATTTCAAAGAAAATTTTAAATCGGAGCGAAAAAATTTCACTCGATTTCAAGGGACCACGGCCGAACGATGTCACATCGACTCGTGTGCATCAGTGACCCGTACAAATGCAACTTCCTTATTTTCACACTTTTTTCGGATTTTTTTATGATCACCTCCGCGACGACAAAAGTAACACATTCGGACCGAAACATTGCCAAAAAGGCCGTGATTTACCCAAAATTTTACTAAATTTCATGTTGGGGGCGTGTCCGTAGTTCTTGAAACCACGCTAAAAATAGGCCGACAACCTATCCCGGGCACCGCATATACTTTTCACTAAAATTTCGGTATTAATTCTTAAAAATCCTCAAATATCCTGGTGATTTATTGTAACTAATCCCTTTTTTGACCTAATTATCAGGGGATTTTCTTTTTGGATATTCCTTGTCAGTTGGGCCGTTCACTTCGGACCCATCTAGTGTAGCACCCGGGGGTAATAATGGGTGTTAAAGTACAATGCGCTTCAGCACAGCATCAGCTGCACCTGCTCCAAAGCTAAGAATTTTTAAGTGGAAAGAAAGAATCGGGATCCAACCCGGCTAGGTTATTTGTACTGAATGGGAAAAACAAACTGCTGCACTATGCTGGTACCTTTTTCACATTCACAATAAATTATTGCACAAGCCGCAGAAATCCTCTTATGTGTTCGGAATTACAAACATTATTAAACTAAAAAGTGTCGAATCACTTGCGCAGAGACATGCAGTCTGATGAAATTAATGCAGTATAAATAATTATTTTCATTTGTATAAATTATACCAAATTTTGCATATCGCATTGTCTGCAAAGAAGACCGTTTTATAACTTTTTGTATCTAAATTATACAGTACCCGGCCATAAGTATAGACTCAAAACAAAACTTGGCAAATAATGGTTGATTATTCAGTTTTTCTTATGTTAAATACTTGATATTTTGTATTTTTTTAAATTAATTAAGATATGTAGGCTGTTCAGTAAGTTCGCGGAACGGAAATAAAGATCCGGATTTTTGGTTATAAAAATGACTTTATTTTTCAGTATAATTTCCCTCAGCTTCAATAGACTTATTCCAACAATCCTCCAATTTATGGATCCCATCTATGTAGTGGTTTTCCGGAAGGTCTGCAAAATACCCCTCTACGGCAGCTATTACCTCTTCGTTTGATGAAAATAGTTTTCCACGAAAGAATTTTTTGAGATTTGAGAAGAGCCAAAAGTCAGAGGGAGCTAAATCTGGCGAATGGGCTGGTTGTTACAACAATTCGTACTTTAATTCACTGATTTTAGCGATGGTTTTTTGAACTGTGTGAGCAGGTCCATTATCATGATGGAAAATGATTTTTTCCTCTGTAAATCGGGTTTTCACGAATTTTTACATCCAATTGGTCGAAAAGGTTACAATAATAATCTGAGATTATAGTTTTACCAGTTTGGAGGTAATCTACGAACAAAATACCTTTTGCATCCCAAAAAACTGACGCTAACACCTTCTTGGCCGATTTCTGGACACGAACTCGCTCCGGAGCCGGGTTCACACCACTCCTTAGCCTATTCTTTTGATTCAGGATCATGTTGCTAGACCCAAGTCTTATCCATAGTGATGAAACAATGCACAAAATCCTTTATATCCCTTCTAAAACGTTCCAGATTTTGCTGACAAGGTCGCATTCGAATGTGTTTTTGTTGCATTGCTAGCGAATGCGGCACCCATAGTGCACACAGTTTTTTTAAACCCACAACTTGGCATAAAATCTTGCTTACTGTGTCTAATGACATACCTAGAGCTTCTACAAAATGTCTCTCGGTCAATCGACGATCTTCCAAAACTATATCCTGTATTTTTGAGGCGATTTTTTAGACGTCCTTCACGTGGATCGTCTTCAAAGCTTGTACGACCACTTTTAAACAAACCAGCCCACTTACAAACCATTGTTTTTGAAGGAAATTTTTACCATTTACCATTTCGGTATGAATTTCCATTGCATTTAAACCTTTATTTATAAAGAATTTAATCACCGCACGATGTATCTATATGATATTAAAGCAAATTACCTGGAATAAAAAATATAAGTACTATGGAACTACACATTGGTCAAAAGAATGTAAAATGTAAAAATTTTGAATCATTTTTGACTATTTTGTACATAAGGTTTGCCTCTCCGATGAATCCTCAGTGCACATGAATAACGAGCGCGTTATATTCGTTCGTCGTCGACTTGGAGAAAGATTTGACGCAGATTGTGTTAGTCAAAGAGTTAAACATCCCACACAAGTCATAATTTGGTCAGTAATTTCTGCGAAAGTAGTTGAAAATCTTTATTTTTTTGATAGAAACATTGCAGCAGTCCCTGGAAGTCTTCAAAGAGGAATTAAAATCTCAATATCGAAATTGGTTTCGAAGATATGAAAAATTTTATTTCATGTATGATGGAGCATCTTGTTACCGAGCGGTGGCGATTAATAATTTTCTAAAAACCCAAAAAATTGCACTTTTGGACTAGCCCGGTAATTCACCTAATATGAATCTGATAGTGAACGCGTGGAAGGTTTTAAAAGATGAACTAACAAAGGGACAAAGGGAAGCCCAATTTAGGATAGCGGCAATCAAGATCCCAAGTTTTTTGGGTATTCTAAATGCCAAAAAAATTATGCCGGTGTTTGGATTTGTTCCAAAACAAAACAAGGGAAACAAATGCCCTTTGGACATATCCTTAAATTTTACCGTGCTCAAAAGAAGTTGACCACCTGTAGGTTTTTATGTTTTATGGATTTTTAGGCATTTTGCAGGGTTTTAAATAAAAGAAATTGAAAATATAGATTAAAATTATGTGTTTTTTAGCAAATTTTAATATTTTATGGCATCACCTTTTGCCCTAAAGACGATTTTAAGGCAATCGGGTATTCTTCAAAAATTACTTGCTTTAATGTCTCATTTGAATTAGTTTTATAAAGCGCTACCGTTTCTTTTAATATTGCCCATAAATTTTCAATAGGCGACAGGTCAGGATTTTTCGGCGGCCAGTCCAAAAGCGGAATTTTATTTTCGGCTATCCATTGCATTGTTTTATGGCATGGAACATTGCCCTGTTGGAAAACGTATTCAGAGTTATCTTTCTCAAAGAGTTTAACAACAGAAGCCTCTAAATAACGTTGCAATGTTTAAATGTAGGTATCCGAATTCATCTTCCTTCGCATGTTTTAATTTCTCCACGCCACTGACCGACATTGAGCCCCAAACCATAATACTGCCGCCGCAAAATTTAACGGTGGGCACAATACAATCAGGGTTAAACTCCTCCCCCACTCTTCTCACAAATGTTGCTCCATGTTGACCAAAAAGCTGGAAATTTAGTTTAAATTAATTTAATTAGAAAACAAAGTGAAAATAAGTATTTTTCAGGTGTAATTGTAAAATTATTATGTTAAAATGTACTGTAAAATACGTATCTATATGTTGCTTTCGTCTGACCAAATTACTTGTGACTAATCGGCAACTTTCCAATTTTTGTATTTTATCGCAAATTATAGTCGTTTTTTAATTTGATTTAAAAGAGGATTTTTACGAGCTCTGCAACCATGCAATTCACTTTCCTTCAAATGTCGTCTAACGGTTTGTGAAGATATTTGTACCCCACACTGCATTTCTAAGTACCTTCTTAAATCTTTTGATGTTTTTCTTCGATTTTTTAACGACATTCTCTCCAAAATAGAATCCTCTCTGGCGGTTGACACACGTTTTCGTCCACTTTTTGGTCTATTTGGCATCGGACCAGTATCGGCGTATGGCTTTAAAGTGGTTGTCACAGTATACCGCGAACACTTTAATTGTTTTGCAATTTTTCGATTGGACATACCCTGTGAATCCCAAAGCTATGGCTCCGTGGAAGGACACTTAAATGAGGTTTTTTAGGCATGATGTTGTTACTACCACTTTAGAACGTGGTAGAAATTTTTATTTTTATACGCAAAGTAAAAATACCGTTACAGACAGGTAGTAACTGAAAAATATTTTAAATTTACATTATTTAAACAATGTAGTTGCTGTAATTGTGATTTAGTTAAATTTGCATTGTAATCTTTTTAAAAGGTGTCAGGTATATGTTTAGGTAAAGTTTGTTTAAAAATTCAGACCTGGCCAGCTTACTATGATGAAAACGTGGGATGGCCAACTTCTTAGCACGAGGTAGTGTGTACCAAGTTTCGTCAATTTTGGTGGGGGTTGAGTAAATTCTTCAGTTGATTTCAGAAGGAATTACCCTATTTCAAAAAATTCATGATTCAAAAATCAAGCAAAATTGGAACAAATCTAAACACCTGTATAAATTTTTGACCTTTAGAATGACCAAAAAAGATTGGAATCTTGATTGCCGATATCCTACATTGGGTTTCCCTTGTAAGTAAAAAAAAATTACAACGAAGGCTAAAATTATTCAAAAAATAAAATGCTTGTGGCATAAGAATGAAAAACTTTACCATACAGCAATAAACGAAGTAGTATACCAAGTGTACAAGGAAGAGCCCAAATGCTTCTCTAAAACAAGGGCAAGTGGACTAAATATTGATTTTGTATTTATTCTTCGACAATTTTTCTAATTTTCTAATTTTTGTTTTAGTTTAATCGAGTATTGTTTCTCACTTAACAATTACTTGTTTTCAAAATATTACATTAAGATAAATTAACCTAAAAATATAATAAATAGAGCTTGAGTCTATAATTACGGCCAGGTACTGTGGTGATAAAAAGCTTAGATAATTCTATCAGTGAAATAAATATAGTCCAAATATAAAGTGGTATCGATAAGTCCAAAAGCGATCTGTGGGATGCGAGAAAGCAGGGAACTGTCCCATTAATTAGATTCCATCAGTATGTAATTAATTATTCGTTTTGGTGTCGGTAAAGTTTGATCGCCTAGTTTGGTAAGTTCGGCACCCTAAAAGTGAAGAAATATGAGTAATACTTAGGTAAATGATTTTATTTGTAGTTTAGAATTAAGAAAAGTTGAGAAAATACCTTTCGGAACCAAATGCAAATTTTATATGCAAATTTCACATAAAGTGAATTTTAATTTATTGTGAAAAGCAACTTCTACTTTTTCGAATGGTTGTAAAATATCGATTGATAACTATTACAAAGTTTTACTACATGAACCACGAATCGATCCATTACAATAATACTTAATAGTTGATGGAAAGATTATTGTAACATGACCGTATTAATTTGTCTTAATTTTTACAAATTATTGAAGGGCAATATCATTAGAAAGGTTCTTCAAATTTTGAAACCTTTAGGATGCTATTAATAGTAAGTAGAACAAATTTGAATACCCAACACAAAATAAACATTAAAAACGTCCCCAAGCATTATGATTACAAAATACTGCATTTTGTATTAGTTATTTAAGTTCATTTTATAAATTAATTTAAATAACTCGTTAGAACTTCCAGTTGCTCTTATTGTTGTGACTTTTTGTTTTTAATTGTTTTTCTATTACAACTTTACTTAATCTTGTAATTAAACTGTGTAGAAACAAATTAGTTTTTTAAATATTATTTTAGGTATTAATTATGTTTGCACTATAAGATATAATAATAATTATAATAATAATTACTCATTAAATTATTGTATATGTATGTACATACATCTTATTTTATATGTGTTAAAGATCCTTTCACTTTTATTGGCAAAACTATTTTGCAATATAGTTTTGTCGTATGTCTAACGAATTTATATACAATTAATGTTTTTACTAAATGCATATAGCACGCGTTGTAATAAGTAGGTAACTCAACAAGGAATTATACTTTCACTGGTCCTTGGGTATCATCACTTTCTCTTATGTGCTACAGTAAATTACGTCTAGCAGCAATCGTGATCTGCTGATTTTCCCAGTTGAAAATTTTTATATTTATACTGAACATTTAAATTAAGCTTAATGTGTACTTACTTAAGTTTAAGTTGTTTTAATCCTAAAAATAAACAGGATTTTCGAGGTGTTTAAATGAGTCAATATGTATTCTAATCATTGGAATTACTTGGCAGTTATAACATTGTAACAAAATATGTCTATTTCGTTCCAAATGTTAATTCATAACATTTAAATTATAAATTGTTACTCCAAGCGCCATCTCTTTACTCATTTTTGCAACGTACTTGATAGTACAGGATATAGACGCGCGCCGTTAAAAAACTTAACTTTGGCTTGAGAGTGCGACAAGACAGTTCGATTTTTATTGATCGCGTGTAAATCAATTATTTATAAGTCGATTTTCGTTACAAAATTAGTGATACGCATTAGTAATTCCACCGTCATTACGGATTTCGTGAAAGCAGTGCGTAGCTATTTTGTTTTAGCCAGTTCAAGCATTTTTTTTGGAAAATATTCGAGTGGTTGTATCGAACCACCATATTTTCTTTATCGAAGTACAAATTGGTACCAACCATAATTTTATTTGGTAACATTCGTCTGGTGACTATTTTGACAGCTGCTTTTATTTACATTTGGAAGTCGATTGTTATTGTCAATCGCGGCTTCAGTTTTTGTGATCAAATTGTACTGGACGATCACTTTGTTTTATTTGGATCGTCAACCTGTACCATACTGTCAACGCAGCGGAGTGCCGCCTGTCCATCTTCGTATCCGCCTGTCAAAACCTGCTCATCGAGTATTACGTCGGTGTACTGCAGTCCGAGGATCTTAGATTGGGAGCCATTGAAATTCAACACCAACCACTGCATTCCATACAAGGATTATTGCTGTCATCTCCATTGTGTGAACTCACGATTGATATCAAGGTGAGACAAATTTTATATTCTTGTGTGGATTTATTCTTGTGGTATTGTGGTAATTCATTACAGTCAATTATTTGTATTGACGGGCCTACCATTCTGGTGTCCCGTATTGTGTCACCTTTGACGTACCGTTGTCACCATCAGTTAACGTGCTTCTTGTTCTTGGCACGCCACTACCACGAGCGTTTGTAATTGTCGTAATCGTTTCAATTTTCATTAAAATTTTATTGTTTTATTTTTCGACGAAGCGTACCCTCGTATTTTTCAGCACAACGCAGAGTGGAAATTTCATTGGACTTACGACCCTCGCTTCCAGGCTATAGCGAGTTAGCTTATACCAACATCAGGGTTACCACGAATATAAGTAGGAGTTTTACTTCTGCGTGGTCTTGTTTGCCTTTCCAAACCGTTCTCTCATTAGGAACGGAAAGGAGGGTAAACATAGCACTGGCGTCCATACGTGGAACTCGAATTGTTAATTTTATAACTCTGTGTTTGTCCCGAGGTGCGTTTTCGTGTATACGATTCGACAACGGAACGTTTGTGGTCGTGTTAATTTTTTATTATTACAGCAGTTTTTGGCAACTGGAGAGCGTTGTGGACTGGACGCTTTGCTTGTTTGTATGGTTTGGTACATGGTAAATAATAATAAATTGAGTTGTCAACTTAGTACTCGTACCGGCGAAAAACCTTTTTACTTTGATATTTGTGGTGCACAAATTTTATTGGTTCAAAAACGAGATATCCTTTTGTTGTGCTCTCGCCTTATTCATTTTTGCAATATATATATTATTTTTAATTATTGCTTGCGAGTAACGCTACGCCCATTTTCAAAATTCACACCGGCGAGAAACCATTTACGTATATATATCAGAATAATAATATCATTTGTTGCGTTCCCTCCAATTGCATTTTGACTGTATTTGTTTTGTCACGCAATTGGGAGTCGTGTTTACGCACTATTTATTTTTATTATTCAATCCTTTGTACGATTTATTTTCGTGTTTTATCGAACGCTTACCATTTTTTTACTTCGTCTTTGTCAAGTTAACTTAATTATCATGTCTGAAAAAGCTTACGTGGCAGCCTTATCTAGAGAGGAGATCGCCGTTGAGTTGCAACGACGCAAAGGCAACGATTTATCCGGAATACCTGAACATTTAGCTTCTCGTCGTAAATTGCTATGTCAGTTGATGCGCGATGAGAAATATAATTCATCATTAGCAATGATTAAATATAAACCAGTTGACATACCTGCCGAACTAGAAATATGCGAAAAGTCCCTTTCAGTAATCAGTAAACAAATTAATGATTTGTCAACTAATGTTGATGATAAGCTTTTGGATGCGTTAGATCATCGGCTGGCGCATTATAGTAATCGTTTAGATTCAATGGAAGGAGTTGGTTTTGATGACCCCAAAAGAAACACTTTAATTCTTACATGTAAAACTTTACGTGAGAATCTCGAATCTTTAATCAAAGATTCAGATGCGCTGGAAAGCGAGGAGGTATTACCAATCACGAACTCTCCGGTTCAAGCAAGTAATTTTCAACCTGCACGTAGGTCCACTCTTACCGATTCAATTCCGATTAATCCAGACATTAGCACCGCCTTAACTAACATTTTATTAAATCAATCGCAAAATCGGGTATCTGTTCACAAATGGGGTCTTAGCTATGATGGCAAGGGTAATTTTAA